>CM036889.1:10910046-13310046 GCA_020796165.1 Pantala flavescens | reverse complement strand
TATTTTTTGACACACCTTGTATATTATAATACAATGATAAAATATACTCAGAAGAAAGAAAGGAGGAGTTTATCGTTTGCATACCCACAATCAGTTAATGTAATTTCTTAAAAATCGCTGTTAAAACTTAACTGTTGGATGTTAAGAAAGTTCTTTTAAAAATCCCGATCAAGGAAGATGGTAGAGAACAAGCAAAGAAATGAAACTATTGGAAAACAAGTTACAGTTTCAGGCATTATTTCTTGTCTTTAGAAAATAATTGAATGCCGCTTATCAGTAAAGTTATTTAAAAATGCTGACTTTATATACTATATTCACACTGTTAAATGGAAGAACTGCTAACTCTTTCGCCATTTATAGGTACTTTAAATTCTGTTCAATTATTCCAACTTTGCGGATGATCAACCGAATCAATTTGAGCCAAGGGAAATTGAAACATGAGTAAGGATTTTAGAGAGAAGTTAGCGTGAAAAACACTCACCGATTTCATTTTGGATCTTGAATATTTCTGGTATACACAGTGAATTGATTGAAGGCTTCTCAAGCTCTGATGTCTCTCATGGTTTGGCTCAGGCTTTATAGGAACCATCGATCCAATGGCAAGATGTAGGAGGAAGGCGGTAGGACGTACTTTCACCTCAGGTGATGACTGTCACCGTTTTTTCGCAGAAAATTCAGTCTCCATTGGACTGCGACAGCGCTCCGTGATTCGGGATTTTTCGGTTCCTTTGAGACGCGAAAGACATCTGGGTCAAATATTTTCAACATAGACCAGAGGAGAAGCTCCAGATTTCTTCGCAATCGGTGATAAAAAAAACAGGAGGTAACTCGGCAGATCCAGTTAGAATTTACTCATCCTTGTCTACCTTTGTATGTAAACCATGAAATCTATGGGAAACAAAAACACTCGTGCGTTTTTGTGAAGCACAACTCATCGAACTAGAATTCAAAACTTACGGAAGTATTGAATTGAAAATGCCTGGGTAGTTCAATAGCAGAATGTGTATAATGCATTCTATCATTAAAGACCTGTTTTCTCATAAGAAATTTCCCAGAAGATAATGCTAATGAATTTTGAAGGTAAGGTAAATTATTTATTTATAAATTTCCCTTTTTAAGAACTAGCCCTTCATTTTGAATAAAACATTTATATTTTAGTTTATACTCTGATCTGAAGTGACCAAAGTGCACAAACTTAGAAAATGGTTCAACAACTATCAGTACTCTGAACACGTTTAAGACAGGTATGAAAATAAACGGGAGAGTTATTGATTTACTTACTCCATTTTAATAAAAATTAAAACGGGACAAAAACCCACGAATAAATTATGACAGAAATGAGTTTATTGCTGATAAATATTAACTTATTTAATACGTACTAGCGCCAGTACAAAAATTTGGAATATTCTATCATCAGTATGTAAAATAATAAAAGTAGTGTTTTTACTTCGTGCGCCATGGCTATATTAACTTAAAATACGTACACATACCTGTGTTTAACAAAATTTTGGCGTAATTCAGGGTATGAGGGATAAGAATTAACATATCTAATATTTTTGTAAAATGATAGGGAAATATGCATAAGATAAGGAAATTTCTGATTTAAATATTTTGGGCGGTTTCTTAATCCATGTGACAGAAACCTTTACAAGGATATAATGACGAGGAGATTTGATCTTCGGATAAAGATTCATGCAGGTGTTCATATTCGGATTTCAGCCTACGCAATCTATGGCTCTGAAATAAAGTATAGTTCTTAAATGTGTGTAAAAATGTCTGGAGAATATTTATGTTCTAAACTCATTGTTATAGTTGATCTGTTCTTTGTTGGCGAAATTTTTTTTTCTGATATCTGCATAAACCTGGTCCATGTAATTTTTAAAGAACAATTTTTTCATGAAATTCTTACGTGACGGTTATTTTTTTGCTGAAAATTTTAAATCCTTTAATCATTTATTGCAATAAAGGCTCATACCTTGATGAAGTATTGATAAATAACAAGAATAATTTCTTATATACCCATATATAGGTAACTGATATTGTTTTATGTAGTTATCACTCGCTAATTAATATTTTCAAGAAAAACGAGTTAAACCCGAGTAGTAAATTATTTAAATTTTTGGAAAAAAATACGAAGTACACAAGTTTGCTAATGATATAAACGTATATGAGCTCTAGGAAAGCAATTCCGAGGTGCCGAGATGAATGTAGCTCTAACCACATGCAAAAAAATTTCGTCACGCCAGCTTGCTATTGGACTCCGTTTCATGAACATCTACTGATTCGTACCACTAAAAAAAATACACAGCTTTTTTCTTGGGCGATTACCGTTCGTTAACCTCGAGAAAGTTAAAAATCTTTCCTTCCACCGGTAGAAAAATGATAGAAAGTTAAAAATAAGTTTGAAGTCTTTATTTGGCGAAGTTCAGTTGCTTTTGTGGTTCCCTTCCTTTTACATCGTTGTTACTAGCGCCGAGTGTCTAATAATTCACTTAGCGTACGAAAATTATCACAATGAGCGCAATTTTTAATTTAAGAGTTGCTTGAATTCATAAAATCCACGATAAGCACGCATTGATATAAAGACACCTACTCAGGACTTTGTTGTGTTCTTTCCCGAGTAGGTGTCTTTTGTCCGGGCGTTTTTTAATTAAAATCTGAGATTTGAATTTTCAAAAGTATATATTTTCAAAGTCACTTCATATCTTAACGGAATTCTTAAAATATTTCTGTCCTCTTGGTATACATAATATACAATATTTTCCTCGTAACAGTCGCATTAAGTATAAGTAAGCATGTCAAATCTGTAATAAAATCGCTAAATTATTGTAATTCTTCATAATTAATAAGGAAATTGATGTATTTGAATCTCAAATTATGTTAAAATACAAGAAGTTTCTGATTCTATTAGGATCTAGCATCTTCATTAGAAATAATTAGCTATAGACGTTCTAATTTCAATCGTTTTAAATTATATTTACAAATTTTCACTAATATTTTCTCTTTTTGAATCATTTCCAACTCATAATCATCATTAGTTTTTTCATATGAAAAACTATTAACTCATCTTGCATTATTAAGCAGTTGAACCATCCGCCAAATGCACGCGATGAACACAGGTCGATTCAGTCAATTTTCTATCGAATCGTTGACTCAAGAATCGTCGTAATCTCGAACATTTGGCGGTAAATGTGGTAAGAGAGGGTAACGGACGCTGAATCGCAAAAGTACGGGTATTTTGGCCAAATATGGTGAGAACGAAAGCTGATTGCTCTGGTTTGAAAGGTAAGGGAATCATTTTTTATTATTTCCTAATAGTAGAAGTAGTAGTTCATATCATCAGCTAAATAATCATTTTCTTCCAAAAGCATCAGGGGCGAAAGCTCCGAGGAAAATAGTATTAACTCAACCTAAAACCGCAGTAGGCACCTCCTCCTCGCGTAAGTTATAATTATATTATAACGGATCAATTTCTAGAGATGAATTAGGCCTTAATTTTATATATACTTTCTTCCTAGCGTTCAACTCTGGTGGTGGTAATCCTTATAATCCGCAACCCACTCCTCAATGGCAGAAGGAAATAACCAAGTTCTTTCCCGGATTAACTGTTGAGAAAAGCAAGAAGAAATCTGAGGAAATTGAAGAAAGTACTTCGGAGAATACATCAAAAGAATGACACAGTTCCCTCTTCGGAGGTTTAAGGGACAAACTTAGGTTCTGGAACCATTCTTTACAAATGTTCTATATCGTTTCTTTGCCTCATTCAATTCAATTCTGATATTGTATTTAACGTAAAATCTATTTTATACATGGGTTCATATTTTGATGCTAACTCATTTAAGTACTTCGAAAGTGATTTATTGTAGCATTCCAGTCATTGTAACGTTAATGAAATCGGAGTAGAGTTTAATGGTATGAGCTAGGTGTCTTACTAGTTAAAAATATCGATCATACTCAAGCTCGTCACCTAAAATGTGTAAATATATATGTATTAAATAAAGTAATGTTTTTATTTGCTAAAATTATTTTTGATGATTGATAATCCATGACAAACATTGCGTGTTTTGAAATAATATTGATCAAATTGTAATGTGACGGATCCAGATACCAATAAGTAAAATATGAATGTGTATGTATTGGTATGGGATGTTAAATGCACTTTTCATCGCAGAGGTAATTATTAGATGGAACCTCTTACGTTATTGAAAGAATATTAAATTATTTCAAATATGAAAGTGACTCTAGAGAATATCCTGGAATTATCTGAATAGCTTGAAAATACAGTTGCCACCACAACATGCAAATTATGCCTTTAGGTGACTCACTGTAATTGTATATATCCCATTAAATAATTTACTTAATTTGAAAATCTTAACATGATTGAAGCATTAAAGTATTTCTAACCTTTTTTCAACATAATTAATAGCTTTATTTTTGCTTATTAATATAAATTACCTAGTGAACGTGGAAAAATGTCCAATGCTGATTTCTGGTGCTAAAAGCCTGATGTTGGTGGCTAGATTAGTGCCGTTTCGAAACTTGTGTGTATTGTTTCTATAGGTGAATATTAATGCAAAGCCTTTCCTGGTTTTCCCTCTAGAACAAAATTTTTTGAGAAAAGTTTTAACCTCTTTATAATATTATTTTAGAGTCTGAATTTTATACAGCATATGACTCATGATTTTAAGTATTTTAATGAAGATTTATTGTGCAATGCTCATAAAAGTTCCCTAATCATATCATCAGCAAGTGCTGATTTATCTGTCAGTTCTATCAACGATTAGGAAAGATGGCTTTTGTACGTAAAAGAGCTAAGCAAATATTAAATTGAATTCGTTAGAGAAGTTTGAAGATATATCAAGTTTTTTTATTTTAATGGAAGAGGTCTTAAAAGAAACCAAATATTTCAGATAATTTGATGTCATAATTTCATTTATAAATAAATCAGTTAATTGAGTAACTTCATAGAAGCTCTAGTTTATTAAATAGATAACTCGAATGACAATAAATTGATTTTTTCACTCATGGTTTGAAATACTATGTATTAAAGTATGAATAAGGATTTTTAATCCCCTTTTATTGATCATTGAACTTAAAAAGTTGTGTTATATATATTTATATTCATTCATTCATATATCCATATACATATAAAGATAGGATAAGAATGTCAGGCCTAAACCGTTGGGACCACAGGGTCGCTGATTTTTTAGGTGCAACTGGTCATGGGTTTGATGCCATGAGGTGAAATATTTTCAAATTTTGAAAAATCTTATCCCTCTTAATATGACACATAGATCAATCAAACTTTCTATAGGTATAGATATCTATACAATGTACTTCGAAAAAAATCAACACTTGCATATGTGTCACGGGTTCAATAGTGTCCCGTATTCTCGATTTTCCCCTTAAGAAATACATTGGCCATATTTCCAAAAACTTTTTATGGTACTTCCCAACCGTCCAGATGTTCAAAATTTCACAAAGCCATTAAAGGGCTCATTCTCACATAGAGGCAACTAAGAATGTCATAAGTGGTCGTTGGTTCGATGCTAGGGGGCATTAACTATATCTCCTTAAGTAATGCATGGGGAAATCGGAATATTGTTTGAGGCACTTTAATAGGACAATCATACTCAAGGGAAGTATTACACTATTCTAAGCAGGATTTCCTTGGTTCGAAGACTGGGTGGGAATAATTCTGCCATAAGAAATGCATGGGAAATGGAAATTAATGTAATGTATGCTCCAAAAATGTCTTTTTTAGTTCATGCCTAGCAATGAGTAAGCAGAATAATCTTCCAAAAAATCATATTTTTCATTAAAAATATATTATAGCATTGCTTGCTGTTAGCAAGTGTACCTTTACTCGTATATATATGTATATAATACCAATTTTTTATATATATATTCATATATGTATATAAAGTTTTATATTACAAAGATCCTATATATATATATATAGGATCTTTTAATCCTTTACAATTGGGACTAAAGTAAGATATGATTTTCCCTAGTGCCATCATTGAATCCATTGAAGTCACTATTGATGTATTATATATAGTTGATCTATCCATCACTGGTATTTATATAATGATACATATTTAAATTTAC
Source organism: Pantala flavescens (assembly GCA_020796165.1). Classification (NCBI taxonomy): domain Eukaryota; kingdom Metazoa; phylum Arthropoda; class Insecta; order Odonata; family Libellulidae; genus Pantala; species Pantala flavescens. Next base: position 13,303,935 of record CM036889.1, on the reverse strand, counting down.
ATCTCTTGGCTTAATAATTCAGTATAGATAATTGGTAATATATCCATGTACTTTCATTTCATCAATAATGATCCTTCACTATATAATATAGCTATATAACTACAGTATCACTTTAGTTACCTTTCTATAGTGCTAATTAAAGGAAAAATAGTCTTATATATATTTGTATATATATTTACTTACATGGCACATAATTATTGTAATATTTTATTATCAGTATTACACTGCCAAAAATCATGTTAAGTGAAATTTTAATTCTTCCGATAAATCAATAATGCTTCTATTAGTTTCCTTTATAATGCTAGTTAATATTAGAGTAGTAGTAATATTCTGTAGAATTATATAAGAATTGAGTCATTTGTCAATTCCATTTATAGGTTGAAAACACATGGTTCACACAGGAAGTAATTTTTCTTGTCAGATGGAAGGAGTGAATGATTTTCAGAAATAATCACAATTTGAGTAAGTTTTTTGAGTTTTTTATTGTTTTATACAGTACACTGTAGCTTTAACCTCCACAGATTAATAAATAAGAATCATTGTAAGAGTAACATTTTTGAAAAATAACAATTACCACAAACATGAAATGGATTACATTTGATATTCAGTCACTGTCATCATCATTGTGACTACGATTTAAGGGTTGTCTACTTTCGTCATCTGATCCATAAATCACATCTTCATCGCTGTCATTTATCATAGAAAATGCTGGGTTATCTTTTGTTATATGGGACTCTGGAAATTGAGAAAATATGTTAAAGATGTTCATATCTGAACTTCTAAAAAAATTCAATAATTAGATGTTATTTTAAAATTGTCTTTTCTTACCATACACTGCTGTTTTAGAGGGTGAATATACATAAGCCATCGTGTACAAGTAGAAATTTAACAGCCCATAAAATGACATAAATTCTGCTGAATTTTTATAAGTCGTTGATAATTCAGCAACAAAGTTGTCTTCCAAAATTCCAAAACCAAATCTTAGGACAGTGATTGTGATGCTGATTGACAGCACAATTAACATCAAAAGTGTTAGAAATCTTAGTCTCATATCTGTAATAGTACAATATATCAGATTATTGTATAACATTGATGTGAAGAATTGCAAGGTAATAGATAGATACCTACCAAAGTATGGCATTGATCTCAAGTCACTGTATGCTCGTAATGTGAGATACAGTAGGTAAGCCAAGTAAACTCCACCAACAACAAAGAAGAACACCTTGAAACCCTGTAAAGAAATGTGTGATTCAAGTAAGTTACACATCACGTGTAAAAAATATGTATGAATTAGAAAATATCTGTATTTTAGAACCTACTCTTCATAAAAAATATATAGAAGAACATCCTAATGTGAACTCAAAGTTAAAAATAATTTTTTTAGCTAATAATTTAGGTGTCTTTTTATATTCACATTCTGATATTTCTATTTTAGATTATGCTTTAAGCTAGTATTTATGAAAGAAAAATGTGCATACAACTGAGCTTTCTCATTCTTTAAGAGATGCAGTAAAAAGAATGAATATGGTATAGATTTGACTTACATAAAAATTACTTGTGTCCAATTTGTAACTGTAGGTTGGATCACGAAGTTCATTGTACTCTTGCCATGTTGCTATGGTTACTGCTGATAGCCATAGCAGACCAACTATAAATAGTTTTGGTGCATAGAAGGTCAAAAGCCGTCTTTCATTCTGGAATGAAAGGAAATATGACAAGAATGTTCACTTATAAAATAAAAATCTTCTTTCTTAACTTCTTTACCTGGCGAAGTCCATGATAGATGCATAGCCAAAACAACAATAAGGCACAAAGAAATGATGCCTGAAATATTGCATCTATCATTCCAGGAATCCAAGAATTTAGAAGGAAGGTCATTGGAAATATAGGATCTGAAAAGACAAATTACCTCAGAGTTATTTGCATCATACTTAGAAACATATTAAATTTGTGAAAAATATATTAGAAAATCTGAATGCTAACAAAATTGTTTTTATGAAAAATAGTAATAGTGTGTGGTATAAGATAGTTATGATAAAAGAAATCATTTTAGAACAAGATTGAGACTCTTAAGTCCAAGTTTGTATCATAGTATGATGAAAAGAAATCTCACATGGGACTCTAACAAAGTAAATTAGAAAAATAAAACCTGTGAAATCTATTAACAAAAGCAGCTATAATTTAAATAAATCAAATTCCATCCTAAAGAAACAATCAATGGATATTGAATCTCAATAGTAATGCCAAGGAAGAAAAGAAAAGACAATAATTAGCAGTTAACATTATTGCTAAAGATTTTGTTAATTAAAGTATAGATAAAGATAGGATAATTGTTAGATAACTACATTCTAACAAATATCAAATAATTTAATACAATCTTTAATCTATAGATACAATACAATAGGATAATATTATAAATGAATGAAGATATAGATCCAGAGGTAATGGCCACTTGATCAATGTTTTGAAATTTACTATGTTTGTAGTTAATGCATAATAAAAATGGAAGGTTAGAGAATTATCATGTATTTGCACCTATATTGTGAATGAAGTCAAGATTAGGGTGATAGGATGAGCTGAAAAGATAGAGTGGTTAAAAAATAATGAAAGAGAGTGAACTTGCTCTTTGAAAATAATTAATTATCCTATAAAATTGAGATACATTGGGATGATTGTTTAAGAACTGTGATTTATAGGATAAATAGAGCAAGTGATTCTGAATAAATTATTCTAAAATGTTCCACTTTCAAAATTGTATATGCATAAATTTTTGTTAATTTGATCTAACTTACCATTATATAACAATAGAAGAGGCAACAATACCGACATCCATTTCTGTTCAATGGACCAGTCATACATGGAAAACATACGTAGAGTATGTGCAAACCAGCACTGAAATGAAGTTGTTCGATTGTTGAAAGTTTGATATTAATGTTTTTGAAAATCAAATTAATTCATTTGGATACTTACTGTTACAAAGAATGTTCCCATCAAAAAAATGAAGCGAAACCAAATTTCTATTTGGGTGAAAGCTGGGTTGTAGGATTTGAACTAATGAAGAAGAAATTTTTCAGAAAATGAAAATCAGGATATACTTATGTGTAAAAACAATTAATGTTGCAAATACCATACTTACATAAAATGTCACTTCCTTCATTTGGTATTTCTGATGAAAAATTTCTAACCCATAGAAATTTATTGTTAAGATGTAATGGGTATAATCTAGGAAACCTAAATGTAGGACTATGAATTCATCACAAGAAGTCTGCTGACAATGTAAGTGTCTAGTCCTGTAATTTTAAAGATAATTGCTGAAGCATTAATCAGGTCAAAATCATACATCTTATTTAAATATCAAATTTAGTACTATACTTGTGTGAATACTCTCCAGATGTATTAAGACAGGCTATTGGATTTAATTATTATGATAAAGTAGGAGGCAGGATTAAATAAAATATATGAGAGTTTAAATTAATGGAAAATTTGTGGATGTATTATAGTATTTGAAAATTTGAAGAAATTACACAAGTAACACTCATTTAAGTTTGGGGTTTCCTAAAACATAAGAAAATTAAATGTATGATGAATAAAAAGGTTTGATAAGTTTCGTCTTGGAGTTAGAATTATCTTTGATAGGTAAAACTATATTTACTCACCTATTGTGTGCCTGGTTAGCTCGCAAAACTGTTACTGGCTTATGATCTGCAGTAATTCCTTCAATTGTGACACTAACATGGAATGTCTTATCATAGATTTCATCTGTAAAAATAAAATTTACATGATCAAGAGCCTGAATATTTGAAATGAATATTGTAACATTTTATAATTACCATCTTTGTTTTCAGTTGCAACTTTTGCTATAACCCATAGCTGTTGACTATAAGTAGACATGGGTGGAGTTTTCATTATGAATGGCCCAGTGGAAATGTCAGTGCCATTCAATTTTGGTAGTAACTTGGATGATTTCTGTTCTGATGTGCTGGTAATTGGTGGCCCTATTGAAATAAAAAGTATACATCAGGTGTGTATGATAGGTTAAATAGCCAGATGCTAATTGTAAATAGTCTTCAGGGGATTACATTAGGCAAATTAAATAATAATATTTCTTAGATACCCATCTTATTTTTTAAGGGCATATAGTATGAATAGCTGTGATTTTATTGCATTTCAATAATCAGTTTATAGAATACGAACATGAATGTATTTTATACATGTACATACACATATATTTAAGGGAAATAACTTAAAAATTTCAATCCCAAGAAAATAACAGCTTCATTAGAAGCGTAACTCAAGACCTTTCTTATTCATCAACGTAAATATTTTTCTGTAAATTTTTTCTATAATTCTTATTTTGACCTATAAATATTTTATTTGCATAATATTATTTTGTTACATTATTGCTTGAACATGGAGGAAAGAACTCACAATTCCAAATTCTAAACCTTGCACTTATGTTTTAGGAGAAAAAAATCATTAATCCCAAGTTAAAATGAACTGGAAAAAAGTCTGATGGGAATCTCCCAATTTTGGGTTCGATTCCTGGACTTGTCAGACTTTTTTCAAGTTCATTCTACCTTGGGAACCATCTCACTGCATACCTGTGCAATACCATTTCCTTGTTCTTTATATAAAATTTATTATATTTAATCCTATCATCCGGCTCTTAGATTTGCATAAAACTCAATTTGCAATTAATTTTTTCATAATAATTTCATTACTTGAATTCTCTACATCCCTTTCCAGAACAAATTAATATTCCATATCAATTTGGGGTTATTTCATTGGTCAAGTTTTAGGCTTTATATTTTTCATTTAGTCATACAAAAGAATTATATTTGTAATCATCTTTTGTAAACTCCTAAGGTAATAATCACAATTGAAAAATATTTATATACATAAAGAAATTTGGATTTCAATAAAATCTGGGGAAAATCTAATAATATTGTTATCAGATACAATAATATATAATTAGTAATTGGATGTAGATTATGAATATAATTTAAAAATTTTACGCATTAAAACAAAATATCTTCACTATCTTTAAAATCACTACGCTCCATAATTTCTATTTCCCAAAATCTTTGTATTGTTAATATTCTAACGGTTTTGGCCTTATTTGGTTATCAGACTCAATTATAATATTTTCTCATATTTAATGAGGGCTAAACAGTCTGTAATTTATTTAGAGAGCTGGAACATTTGTATTTACATCAGGTTATTATTTCATAATTTGATAATCATTAATTTAGATGAAATCAATGTGAGAAGGTGTGACTTTGTGGAATGCCATAGTAATAAAAACAACTTAGTAAATTTCCACAGAAAATTGTTATATTCAAAATATACAAAGTTGTTTTTATTATTATTAATTTAGATGATTCTAATTTCATACCTGCCAGTCCAATAAATACACCAAGTCCGAAGCATGCAAAAAACGCAACAAACACCATAACAAACTCCCTTTTGTGCATTGAATAAAGGCGCATTTGGACAGATCTGTAAAAGAGTATTTTTTTTAATTAAGGAAAATCATTTACACAAATTCATATTATTGAATTCTAAAATTATTCAATTTATACAGCTACTAAATTTAAGATGATTCACCTCAAAGTCATTAACTAATTGAGAACAATCTTATCAAAATATTTGTTAAATAATACAGATTATTATATATTTAGAGTATATAATTATTATAATTTGCATAATCTTTATTTTTGAAGGTTGAATTATTACATAATCTAATTCTACTACTATAAGAATTATTTATCCTATATCTTCTGTATTCCATCTGTGTAAATATGCAAGATATTTACTTAACTTATGGTTCTATATTCTCCTATTTCCAATAGTCTCAATTTGCTTTCTTTATTTAATGAGTAATTAGATGATAATCAAACCCTAGCAATCATAGCACATACATAATAATTGCAATCAGAGATCTAAAAAAGGAACAAGAAGGGAAAAAATAATATTTCATTTAAAAAGACACTCAACATTTCTTGAAAAATGAAATTTTTGATGGAATAACAATTTCAAATTATCTAGATTCCCTTAAAAATTATTTAGGATATTTTAGAATAATTGATGTACATGACAATGGTATATTTAAATTTAAATAACAGGCAGATTATTACTAAATATTTTGATGAAATTTGGTAGACCTTAGTCTACCTATGATGAATAATGCCAAGCTTAGAAAGAATATTTATACCTCAGGGATAAGAAGGGGACAAGAAGATATTGAAATCTAGTAAGATTACAGATCAGTCAATAAAATTACAGTGTTCCTATTATCTTCCCAGATAGAGTGAAAATAAGGTATGCATTTTTGTTTATAATGTGATAAGTTGAAAGTAAAAATAATTGTATAAGATAATAAGTTGAAAGAAAAAAATAATTTAGAAATTATATTTATATATGAAGAAAATATCTAATGTGGAAGTGCACAATTTTTCAAAAGAACACAATTTGGGGCATTTAAATTGATTTAAGCTTAAATTTCTACTTCTATTAGATATTGTTTAATTTGCCATTATAATGCTCCACATTTCCATGCATGTTTTCAATATCTATGTCTGAAAATATTTTTCCTTCCTTCCTAACAACATTTCACTTAATTTGAAATTCATTTTTTAACTGTCAATGAATACATAGCTTCCCTATTAAGATGCTATTATAGTTTGAGGATCTGAATGTTTCCATTGTTCCTTTACTCACATTTTTGAACCTATTATATATAAATTATTGATTTTAAAATGTTTCAATTAGCTTTATTATGTAATGGAAAGTTTAAAAATGGATTCGGGGAGTTTGGAGCGCTAAAGAGGGAAAATAAATCGGCAAAATATAACTTGAAAGATGATATTTTCAATAAGGATTTTATGATAAAACTCACAAAATATATAAGTTATCTCACACCCATTTACCATTATTATCATAATTTTGATAATCCAAAATAGCGTTTTGGTATTTCTTTTTCTCCTAAAAATCCTTATCATGTAATTACTATTTGCATTAGAATTTATGAAAATATTGACTTTATACTGTATGATCCAGAAAAAAGATTTTTGAGAATTTTCCTCATGTTGATTATACGTAATCATGATAGTATAAAAGAGCAAACTGAAATGATTTTTACGTCGCAGGATATAGGGTTATCCATCTTCATCGTAAAATATTATTTTTCATAATCTAACTTAGAGAATGAACACACTCTAATTAAAAATTACACTATATTCAATGAAAAATCCTGCATCTCATACAGGATACGTACCTTTCACAGCGATCATGATGGTAGGCAGGTGCTATGTATTTGTTGAATTCACTAAACAGGTCGCTGAACTGTGATAAAGCATTTCGAATTCTCACACTCCAGCTGCTGGAAGGCAGCTGATATGTGTAACCTAGAGCACCGTCGCCTTTAGACATTGATTATATTTTCTAGGGCAGGATTCGTAAACAGATCACAAAACCACTGAAAATTTTAAAATAATTCATATTTTGTACAATTAGTTACGATAATCGACTAACTGCTCACAGTTTCTGACCAATATTCACTGTCAGATATTTATGTATCACGGAGAGGCCAATATGGGTTTGAATATTCGATACCTTTGAGTTACACACCTTTTTTATCACATAATCGGAGTCATTTTCCATACAGGATCCCTTTATAAACTCACGCTCATTTATTTACTCAGTCGTGCGCTATAACTATCAAACTGACGTGTAAAATTTTCCAATGACAATGGTATAATGAAACTTGAAGCTCTGATAAACAAATCCCTACCGCTTGGTCCTGGTGTCTACTACGTTTCAAGCGCGAGTCCCTCGTCGCTCGCCGGTTTATTGATTACCGAGCGCAGGACGTCTGGTGTGAGTCATGGCTCATCGCGTTTTGTGGTTCGTACCTTAGTACTCAACAAGCATTTAGACGAAGCCGTAAGATTGTTACCATCAGTTACTCACTTGATTAAAAATGTGAATAAAGGTCTGAAATATCATTAAAATATAGGATATTTTTTCGACCCTGATTTTCACGTTATTGAAATTTCCATAGATACCCCATATGTTTATAAACATTTCGTCTTGTCTTTTTTATTTCAATCATTTTATGTGATCGGCAAACCTTTCATTATTACCCCTAGTTTGTTGCGAAATAATTTTTCTTTCTCTGATATTTATTAATAAAAGTATTTTTCATTTAAAAATCTTATGAACTTATTCGTTTTGTCATTGGTCTCAGTTTTTTAAAGATAACATATAAAGTGAAACGATAAAAATAGGTCTATTTTGACAATTTTCTATTTTACATATTCTCTACACTTTCTGGCTTTAGATGCAGGTTAATATGTATCATCTTCTCGATCTGAACTTCATCTCATGTGTATTACATCAGTAAGAGAACTAAAGAAGAGCGTGTCTAGACATTCATTATTGAGTAGACTTTCTGAAGTTTTACTTAAGAGCCTATTCTTAGATTGTAACCTATGAAGGTTATTAGTTAAAATCCTGTAAACTAAAAAAGGTTCTAGAAAAATTTTTATGTAACGTTTTCGTGCGCAATTCAGGAAATTTTACAACACTTTTACGCGATAAATTGGAGAATGGCCAACTGAAATAGTCTACTTATACCATTAGCACCAAATAAGATTGAATCCTGTTTAACGAAGATATTCTCATTCTGGGAAACCTTAGCTGAGTCTCTTGAATTATGTCTATTGAATGAAGAATGTTCTTTATTTTATTATTGGATTTAATTCCTGCGACGGGTTATCAGGGTACTTATCTTCTTTTTTTGAATCTACGCGCTCAAACTTTTATTTGGATTTTATTTTATGTAATTGTATCATGTATCGTTATTTTTTCGCTAGATTTCCTCATATTTTGTTTTACTCTCGGTCCTTTTTTAACTTAAAATATGTTAGAATCATTGAAATATAAAGTACTATTTTCGGGGAAGTGATGTTTAGGATGACGATTTAATTCATTGTTTCATCGCATAAGCCCCAGAGAGGCACCCTGAGCTTCAAAAAATCATTTTAAAATCTCTATCTAAAGTAGTAGAATACAAATGTTCGTTTTAAACGGATTATTTTTCTTGTTATACTTCCAATATTCGTAATTTTCTGTAAAACCTTCAGTCAAAAGATTATTTATGAAGTAATAACCTTTTAATTATAATATTTTTATTTAAATAGTTAATTGTTATTATATATGTAACTCATAATAATTAGAGGGTCATTCTGGATAATAGGGAGCTGCTGTGTCGAGAGACGTATTTTAGCTCGGTGAAAAAGATTTTGTGCGTTGTTGAGATATCATCTTTGTGGGCTGAAGGCGTGAATTTTCCCTCATAGATCAGTGTAAGGAGTTAGAAAACGTATGCTGTGAAAAAAATTATCCGCTTGTGTCGCTTATCTAATTATTTGATGTGTCAAAGTATACATCAAGCCAGGAAATGCTCAACATCTATTTTTTAGGGGAGGGTTCGATACACTAGTACCTGAATATGATTCTAGGTCAAATCAATCAATCAATCATTTCGACTCCGGTAAGAGAAGCATCAGATTATGTTGAATTAAATCCTTTTCATTCAGTTTTTTATGTTTACAACCCAAACTACGGAATACATATTCATTTCATTGAAAAATTTCTTTTCAAGAATACAAATTTGTGAAAAAATTTACGAATTATTGTTTTTCAAGGTCTTGTTCTGTTAAAATTGCTGATCAACATACATGTATTTAGTAATAAGTGTAATTTCATAATACGACGATTTAAAAAATCATTTCTCTATTGAAATTTTCGACTTATATCTTTCTATATTTATATTTGGGATTTGTGTTAAATTATTCAACTTCTCTCAATTATACTAACTTTTGTCTGTGATAAGATTTATGTTATGTTTCTAAAGATCATTATTTAAGAAATATTTATAGTTTATAAAATCATTATTTTTATTTTTTTAGATCAAGAATTATGTGATTCAAATCTATGAAATAATACTATAGAGTTTCTATTATTACAATTATTTTGCTTCATATACACATCATGTCACTAAAATTCTAATTGAGTACATTCATTAAAACAATGCATTATTAATCAGTATATTATTTTTTACATCTAATTATACATGCTTCCCCTCTATATTTTTATTGGTTATGGTCTCTTAATGTATTTTCATAAACCTGGAACAAGCAATATAAATCTATGAATGGAGTGCTGTAGCCTTATAGTAATTTTAGTTGGCTACAACTGTTAATATTTGTCGTTGATAAGTGACATTAGTTGTCGCATAGACTATGTGAACTAGTTATTCAGTTGAAACAAAAAATTAAACTATCTGATGAAATAATAAGTATGTCTGAAGTGAATAGGTTAGGATTGAGAAGGAAGGTTTTTAATTAAACTGTTACAATTTAGCTGTGGATTATGTTATTTTACCAAATAAGGTCAGTACAGATATTGAAGTTATAAAATTAGTTTTCTTAGGCTAACTCAACAGAATACTAAAAATTATAATATTATATATGTATCAATGGTTTTCTAAAAGTCTCCTTCTTTAAAAGTATACTCATTTCTTGGAATTCAAATCTCATTATTAAAATTATGAAACATTAAAGTGGCATAAGTTTTACTTCAAAGTGCTTTTAATAATTCAAATTACCAAATAACTGGCTCTATTTACTTAGCTATTTCTCTATAGGTATTTGTCTATAATTCTATTTTATCAATGGTTCGATAAAAATCATGAATAAAGTCAATAATTCAATCTATTCTCAAAATCAAAAGGCATCTTGCATGTTTTAGCTAACAGTATTTTGGTCGTTCTCATACTAAGAGTATAAGAGTGATACCTGAAATTTAATTTTCAGTAGATTCCTGCATATTTCAGACCTCTTCATCTAACTTTCAACAAAACTAATTCAACAATCATTTTACCCTTATCTTAAAGAAGAAGTTAACTACTGTGTTTATTTATCCCATCCTAGGAAATAATTAAATAATTTATAGATTTTTTTTATTTAAAGCTTTTATTTAATAGGTTTAAGTTTTTTTGGTATTTTATCATATATTATATATAATAATATTTTAGCCTTGTCATTTTGCCCTTCCATGCTCCTGTAAATGATATATAGCAATTCTTCCTTCTCATAAATCATGAAAGGGATAAAGCGAAAACAAAACCAAAATATCTACTCTATGATTATTATACTTAATACTTTCAATTTTGATTGTCCAAACAGCAGATTCATTAAACTTCTATAAATTTATATCTTATTATAGAAATATCAAAAATGTAGTTAAATCACAATAGGTACTTCAAAGGAAATGCATCATTGTTTACTGCTGTATAGCATATACTGGAGACTGGTAATTTGAAATCTTCCCCTCATTTATAGGAATCCCATAATGGTGCATATATTTTTTCTAATTAAGGATATTCCCCTCGAGCTCTTTTCATTTGATGTAAGATTATGATTTAATGGTAGTATCTTCCTCTCCTGTTTCCATTTATAATTAATATATTAATTAGAATAAATAAATATGCATCTTTCTAAAGTATGATTAAATCTTAGACCTACAATTCAGAAAGAGAATAAAATATTTTTGTTTATGCTAGTAGACTTTTCCAAGTTATTATTATCAAGTAATAACTATCAAACATGTGTACTTATATAGACACAGTAGCATTTAGGAGACTATTTATTGTCCCTCTAGTATAGTATATGTGTTCTAATATTTTTCTATCTAGATGTTATAAAAGTTTACGTCTAACATTTTACTAAGAATGAAAAATGCCTGTTCTATTAGCAACTTTAAATAAACATATGTAATTATTATAATTATAGGTTTTGAAAGTTTAATTTATAAATAATTAGCAATATTTTGCCAAAATTTAAACACACTTTTTAAATTTACTATGATTCATAAAATTGTATGAATATTGTATCTTAAGCTGAAGTCCAATTAAATCAGGGATGATGCAATTAATTAAATATAAATTGAGTTTAGTTATTACATGGGAGGTTTTGAAATTGTTACTACTTTTCTTTTGCAATATCTTAGGATAATAAAATGTAGTCTAAGTAATGAAATCAAGCACCAATTGACATAGAATAACAAGTAAATGAGAGGGAATCCATTATATATGCACTTAAATGTGAATTCATTAGAGGTTATTTCCTTTGACTCTTAATTCAAAGTACAGTCTAGTCTTACATAAGGAATTATATATTTTCCCAGGTTATACATTATCTCATAATCTCCTCCTTCAAAAACTTGATGTATTTCTATGATATTCTTTTTATTCCTTAACTTACCTCACTAATCATTTATAAATTATTTAAGAAAGTCATCAATATTGATATAACTAATCCTTATTCTCAATTTTTTGAAATAGTTATCCTATTCTAAAAGGTTTGAAAATTTGCATTTTATCAAATAAAAATAACATGGTATAACAATAACAAAGTAAATTTCTCCAGATATTTTACTGAATTTATGACTATAGTTATTTATCAAACAAAAATTAGTGTTAATAAAAAACTAAAATTCATATAAGCCAGCTCAAAGTATAACCTTATCCCATCATATTCTTGTATAATGTTAACATGCGGCACATTTCAATATTTAAGTTAATAGGTTTTGGTGGAATTAAATAAACCATTGAACGTTAACCAGCAAGTAAGCCCAAGCAAGCAAGCCCAAAAAAGCATCTTTTCTGAATAACTCTTATGATCTTTGAAATTCAAAAATTAATCATAACGCAAAATGTGTTTACAGTTTGACTAAAACTAATAATGAAAATTTAAAAATTAAGGTAAATCACTCATAGTAAAGTTGGTAAAGAAATCTATGAAAATACTTTTGAGTCAATATTACTGTAATAAGAAATAACTTGCAGGAAGCTAAATAAGATTGAAGGTCCATAATTGTTCACAACCTACTTCTCTATGTTTTCCTTATTGCCTATCCATTTGATTTCTTATTTACTCCCTAGATTCCTAAAATTATACAAGGCGAATCAGAGAAATAAAATAAAGAGATAAAAAAATATAAGAGATAAATGAATTTATAATTCTATGCTGGCATTGAAAAAAATTATGATTCTTTTGACATTGTGAGTAATGTACTAATATGAAAGATGTCAAAGGGTACAGGGTAAATGATGCCAAGATCAGAGGAGCCTTTGTGAAGTTTCATACTTAAAAGTTTTAAAAGATTATTATCTTTCCAATTATTTATTGAGATTTATCCTCCAATGATTTCTGATGAAAATCTAATTTCTTAACAAAAGTGGAAAATGCCATTGTGACCAAGTCATGTGACTCATTGTAAAAAGAAAAATTTCACCTTTCCTAATCCTAGCAAAAATCAGACTGTTTTTTCAGAAAACTTCTTTTGATTCTTTTTTGCACAGATTTTAGTTAGTTCTATGGACTGAAGTACAAGTATCTAGCACTTGTTGGTTGATTATAAATGTGAAACAGCTGATTACATAATAAGGACTCATAAAGCAATTGTAGGAAAAGAGTCAATCGAGTTGATTCAATTTAAAATCTCGGAAAACAAAAATTTCTTGAATTTATGTTTGACACGCTTGACGTTTCTAAATAACCTAACATTAGTGTTTTATTGGTCTAGTGTTCTCCAGAAACGTTACTGACTGGTGTACCAATTATTATTACTTTCACAATATTTTAAATTAAAAATATTTCCAAACCTGAGTACCTTCAGTAAGGTAAGTTGAATACGACAATAAATATTTATATATTACAATCTTCTGGTATTCTTTGACTTTTAATTAATCAGATAAATCTTGTGGAGTCTCATATAAAATTTGACGTAAGTACTATACCAAAGCACATGCGAATTTATTTAACTATCAAATTATTGACAAGATTCTCCTTATATTAAGTCGAATAATTTATGTTTTAAATTATTTTCTTTATATTGTAATATATCGCTAAAAACCAGAAACATGTTCAAATACCCAATGAACTACTTGGGCGATCATCGTTTTTCAAGACCCTATTCGTGGTGTCAAAAATTCCACGAAGAGCAATTTCTCCCACATAGTGGAATGATAAGAAGATGTCACCGTAGATGTCGAATTGTTTCTCAGCGTGACCAAGCAAGGCGCTGAGGTTTTGGGGGACGCAAAAAACTTGGGCGGTCCGGTTAGGAGGGATGGTAAGGAAAGTGGATGATAGTGGGAAGTGTTAGGGATGGCAAAGGAAGGAGGTTTAGGGAGAAGGTTGATAGAGTGGCTCTGGTAGGGATAGCGTGTATGCTGGAAGGTGAGCAGAAAGAATTTTAGCTTCACCGTTACTTTGTAGCAGCTAGATGCTCGCTCGCCTCACCTCATGAAGACCGGGGCAAGGATGAAATCAGGTGTTGGAATAAGGCGCTGTAGCCAATCCTCGCACCCGCTGTTGCCGGTTTTCTTTTGCTTTTCGGAGAAACTACAGCCACCCCGTGCGTAATCACAGTCGATACCGCAATCGCTAATTTTTTATGAGATGCAGGAAGTTTTGGAATTCTTCTCGCGACGATGCGAATTGATGGTTCACGCTACGCCCGGGGTAGGAAAATATCTACATTACGAGCTTCTATCTGGGTCGTTCATTTGTACTGAATTTTTCTGTAATATGTGTGAACAGGTGTAAGTGGGAGGTTCGACTGTGATTTGTATTACCATGATGAATAAACTAGGAAAAAACTTTCAATATATTTATAAGAGCAATTGTATGATGTTCAACTATCGTCATACCGTAATGAAACATTTAATCATTGATTATTTATTTACCGAATAAATTTAAAAAGTTATTTCGATGAAAATAGTTTAAATTCAATTTGGAAGGCTAGGTTACATATTCCTCTACTTATTTCTTTTTAAGGAAAATATCGTATCGATCCACTTTGATGTGATTTCTCTCTTTCGTTTACTAAAATAATGACAATGGACGAAGAAATTTTTAAATTACAAAAAAATAAGATATGTGGAATTATCACAATTGAATTTTAATTTTCCTATTAAATCGCCAAAAATATATTTTATTTGAAATATAGAGAATTTAGTTTCGTTTGTGGAGTGAATGGTATCCATTGTGGAATGTAACCACAAAATTCCTTCGATCACTATAACAGAATTGTGAATCTCGGACCGGAACTTATGACGTGCGAGTGGAAAGGATTACCGCTATTCAGTTTTCCTCTATTTTAGGAAGTCTGTTTAATCTTGAGAATGAATGTGACGATACTAAATTTCGAAAAGTACCGAAAGTAAAATAGATTTTTAAACACGTTATGCGGAATTTAAGAGTCATAAAATAATCCAGGTTAATTATATATTTACTTTGTGATTTTTTTTACATGTTTATTAGCTCTTTCATAAATTATTTTATAAATGATAATTAATATTTATACTACCATTTATATCGCAAAATAAAAGTATGTTCAATAACCATCGAGGGAAAGTTTTTATTTTTAGGTTTTTATATCTCAAGTCATTTGGGAACTAAGATTTGGATATATCTTTTGAACCCCAATTTACGAGTCTTGGGTATATTATGATGAGGGGGATGAGGCCGTAGACTGTGTCCAGGAAATTAATTGTACCTTGTGTCTCAAGGAAGAATCGTATCGAGGAATAGGTGTTGAAAACCTCGTTCTTAGATTAAGGATAAACCACAAAAAGTGATAAAATGGAAAGATTTAACTATTTTTTATGGTTATGGTTCAACTTCACGAAAGAAACATCGTAGGAATATATGGGTTCCATTCATACCCTGCAGTTTTTTACGAGCATTTACCATTCAGTTAAGCAAACAAGTTCCCTCATTTCTAACAATATCTAAATTCTAAGTTTAGGTGTATTTAATAATCCGTCTTAAAATCAAACAAATTAACTTCCTTAAATTTTTGAATTTTCCTAATGTTATCGACAGGACCTAGTTTTTAGCCGGCTCAAATTTATTCTTTCTTGTTCCGCTGAAAGATATTTTCAAATTTCAATTTATATTCATATTTCGGAGGTCCTTCTTTATTAGCATACCTCTATGGCAGGTTTTCAAGGGGTCGTCAACCTATAGCAAAGTTTGCCTGCAAGATGTTTTTATAGTGACACGTCGCACGGCTTGTGCCGATCACGCTGGAATGTGCGATTGTGTGCTATGAATCCAATATTAGCATGGATTTATCAGCCTACAGAAATTTAACACACCAAAATAGTTATCTAAAGGCAAGAGTAAAGATTTTTTCGCACCTTTACGTGCCTAAGTTCTCCCGTTTTAACAGATTTTACTTACGATTCGATCTTCTATTTTGATTTTAATTCAAAAGATGAAATAAAATTGACAAAGATACATCGATTTTAATATATGATGACTGTTGCAATTTAGATCCGAAAGTATAAAAACTCTACATTTAAAATTATATTGCGATGATGTCTCTTGATATTCCACGAAAAAATCTCTCGAACTCAAGAAGTCTGCCAATTTCCAAAGGAGTATTTGCTGGAAAAAGAGTGAAGCTTATAGACTGAACCTCTTCAACTTTTATATTCCTTTTTTCTGAATCATGAGTCATAAATGTAACAAACTTTTATACAAGAGATCTTCCTTACTCATATATTAATAAAACATGGATAAAGAAGGATCTACAAAAACTAAGAGAGTTAAAACATTACACTTCTCTGTCTCTTAGAAATCTTTATTTCCTCTAGTGCAGATAACTATTATTTGTCATTCATTCTTCCCTTGTTACCTTCAACAACCCCATCATTGTTTCATCCTTTTAAAAGTGTATCGTAAGACTTCTTCATCTTTTTACATTTTACTTGAATTTGTAATAATTCTATCTACTAAGAAATTGGGAATCATTTCAGTACCTGAAATCTAAAGATAACATTGCCGGTATTTTGTAAGATTAGTGAGGTGAATACAACCTAAAGATATGTTAAACAAGTGTCTTTATGTAAATTAGTGTAACTTTAGTGTCCCAAGGTTTGGAGAATGTTGTGAACTCGTTTTTGCGAATACGTTCAGTATATCCGCTCGCTTTCGTTGAATGTGGCGGATGTGAATTTTACTTTCTGAACCAAGAGAGATGCCCAAAAACTGAGCCAAAACTCTCTTGGCGAATCATTCCTTTTACTTTCAGTCGGACTTTCACCATCACTATCGATAAATATCCAATAGATAATATAGATAATATCGATAAATATCCAATATAGATAATGAATATACTATTGTTCTTTCGTTTGTGTGTAGGTGCAAAAGGTGTGTAAATACTTGTGCAGTATAACACTTAATATTAACAGCTCTAAATTTTGTACAACACGTTAATTCCCTTTCCTTTCCTAATTTTATATCATGACGTTGGCGATCTTCATTTTAAAAATCTATTCATTGTCTTTTGTTTAATATTTATTTCCCAACACATGGTATTTTGATGGAATTCTTCCGAAATTGTTTACTTCTTTCATAGTTATGACATTATATTTCCATACCTCCGAAACTACAAATTACTTTTTTTAGAGCATTGCGATTGTTGAAGCAGTTTAAACATAATATTACAAATATTATTACTTAAGTTAGAATAATTAATGATTTTATGTTGAAAGGAAGCATTGTGAAACTGTAAAGGATTGTAAAGAGGAAATTGGAAGGAAGTGCATGAAACACGTATTCGATACGTAAAAAATGCGTAAATAATTCTAAATTTGAGGTAATATCTTAATCATGATATAAAGTCAAGTACGACTCGTATTATAATAAAAAGGTTTGGATAACGAAAACTAGGAACAAGTAAAAAATTATACGAAAATCTTATCTTCATTGTATAACTCATGCGTATCTATCTTCCATTTCTATTATTACTTCCAGTTCTATACTGATTCTTAATTTAATGTTATGGTTTTTCAAAACTGAAGTTATATTGAAATTCAATCTTACGTAAAGGCTTCACCGTAACTCTTCCGTAAGATTCCACCTTGTATCAAAGCTACGCTCCGTGGGCCTTGTATCAAATGACCACAGGAATGGAATGAATCATAAGATTATGTAATGAGATCAAAAAACATAATTCTTCTTGTGATAGCCATAAAGAAGCCTGGGTAAAATGCGACAAAGACGGGATATTGGTTTACAGAAGAGTCTAGAACGTCATGAATGATCTCGGATAAACAGTGTTCGAAGAAGTTAGGACCTAAAAACCCACACACCTTTCAATCTTATCCTCATGTTTTCATTACGTACGATTCATTGATTAATGTCGAGTTTTTACGACTATCATGCGAATTTCTTGAGGGGAAGATTAAAGTAGATGGTTGAAAATTTCATATGATCACGTTATTTCCGATAATAAAATATGGATTTTATCGTGGTTTCCATGGCACGATTGTTTTCCTATATTACAGAGTCGCATTTTAAAAATGACTGTGTTTACTTTATTTTCCTTTCCGTTCCTTCCCTTTCACCCTAAAAATTAAATATTAACTCATAAGTGTCACTTACTTAAATGAAAATCAAGTAATTACTCTAATAATTTATAACTTTAATTTTTATGTTTACATTTATAATTAATTTTTAAATGTTCGCATTAAATAAAATATATAATGATTATGAAGTTAAATTTATGTATTTCATGTTTATAAAACCGAAACAAAAATTAAAATATTTATTTATACAAACGATTGCCCTTGATGCAAACGTTTAGTTGAAAGATTTACATATTCATAATAAAGAAACAATAAAAAAAAACTTTGTAAATTTCCACAAAAATTGGTACATTCGCGACCGGTTTCGTAAAATAATATTTCATCTTCAGGCAAGGAATGGTGTTTTGCTAGGGAATATATAGGTTTGTTGTAGAGTTCAAGTCACGCCTTCTCGTATTGATTTCATAATAAAGAAATTTATTAATATATTTGAGGAGTTTTTAAAAGACAAATTTTAATTAAATGCATTATTAAATTAAAGAGAAATTTTAATTAAATGCATTATTGAACCGGTGAAAATTCATTACAGGAAATTGCATAACAGTACGCTGATATAGAACGTAAGAAAATTTCACATTTGTCCTCCTAACATTTTTTTCAAACTGCCATGGATTTCGTTTACATAAATTTTCTCGAGTTTCCCTTTCAAAATAAATGTAACAAGGGTACACCATATCCTAGCGGTCATGTTCGTCATGCGATGCAATGCGATATGTGGTAGTGTATTCATCATGTACTCGTTTGTGGAAGTTTCCGCAACATCTGGAAGATCAGCAAGGAAACCTTTAAGTACAGTTTGCACGGGTTCTATGCCAGATATCCATCTGAACATGTTTAGTGACTCCCTGCCGAAGAGTAAGAACCCTTGTCGGTGGAAATTGCTCCAGGTAAAAATACTAAAAGCGTTTTAAAATGTTTTCTCTCGGTCCGACCCCAGACAATCATGGGAAACGAGAAAGATGCGTTACTTCGGCCACAGATTTGTGGTGGGATACCTTCACACGCAAGAAGGAAAAAACGGAAAATGTGGCTTCACCATGTAGAATTTGTTTAGCGTTCCGAAGTTTTAATGCGTTGGATCGTCATTAGGCAAGCAATCGAACAAAATTTTCAGATCAGCCGGCGAAAGGGACAGTTAGATTCGTATAGAAAAAATTCCTAGTTCATCTTCCGTTAGCTAATTTATGGTAAGAATGTCCAGAAAAACCTTCAAAACTTACGGTAAGGATCAGCTAATCAAACTCTTACGCAATATTGGAGACTATTGCGTAAATTTCTTCCCTGGATCATTGAAGGGGAGACAAAGTGACATGCTACCTTCTTCAAAAATACGACAGACGGTTGAACAATCGTTTTAAAGTTACTCTTGATAAGCTGTATTATCTTCTTGAAATTCTTTGCTGAGAGTTACATTTTTATATTTAAACTTAATGTTAGATGGAGTACATGATTTTAATGCTATTACATAAACGTTTATTCCATCTCGACGTAAAAGTTCTTCCCCATATCTAATTTTGAAGATTCCGATGAATTACAGATGTGATTCTCTCGCCGATGAATCTTCGTGCGCTTAAAAATAATTTATTGCAAGTATCCGAAATTTGAAAGAATGTGAGGAAGATTGATTTTTATGAAAGAATTTACATTTTTAAAGTTTTTAATCTTCTTAAAATTCTAAGTAAAGGTGATAAAGCCTCAATGCAAAGCTAAGTAATTATGCGAAAGATTTCTTCATCGAACACGTTATGTTCTCATAAACGTAAAGTGACACATGTTATTCTAAGATTCTCTTAGAGCTTAATGAGTTCGATACATTGAAAATAAAAGCACCAAGCATCGAAAAACAAAATAACATAAACCGATGCTGGGGTTTAAAGTAATTAAACATGACGAAATTTCAATCTTAGTTTTATATCAATAAATATCGATGTAATATTTCAAATTCATCGAGAAAAATCAAAAAACCCCAATCTCAGATAAAAATATTCTGGTCTTGCAACTACTACAACAGGCTGAATTTGAAACTAGCCACGAACTGTCCGTTATTTCATATTTTTAATGATGTGATATTGAAATAGAAAAATAGAATATATGAAAAATATAATGCGAATGAATGGTTCTGAAATAATGAGAAGATTCCTTGGAGTGATACGCTCGCACAGTGGTTCTGCAATTCACTGTTACTTCATTACCGAGTAATATTTGAGGAAGAAGAACCTTCTATATTTGAATTGTATAAATTATTTTTACACTTATTATATTTAACGATAACTAATGGTGGAAGTATGACAATGTTTTCATCTTAATTGGCGATTCATTCCTTTTCAATAGAATACGAATAAAAATCTTACAATTAGTTTAAGCTCATGTTGCGAGTTGATATAAAAATCGAACTATCATGCAGATCATATGGCAGAATATGGAATTCCAGAAAGATCTAGATGATAAAAGATTTTATTTGAGTCCGGGGAAGAGAGTTTTGAAACTTACAGGATCATTCAATAGCTATGGAAAGATTTATATTTTCTAATCCATCCAAAAATATTCCGCCAGAAGTAGCTAAATAGAACCTCATGAAAATAAAATAAATAATTTCCCGACATTCCAGAAAGGTACCGTTTGTAACCCAAGAACTCTTACTTAACTAACTTTAATATTAGATTGGTAATGTGACCTGAAGCAATCATCAGTTAGGTGGCAACTCGGTAGTATTTCCGAAACCGCGGCGAACAATTGCGCATTCCGTTCGGCGCCCATAGGAAGTACCGGAGAATCTTACGCTCCTTTAGGAAACGAATATTATATTAGGTCTAATGAAGTGTCGATGGGGTGGGGGCACCGATTGGGCCGAGGCGTCTGCAACGGTAAAATGGGAGTGGAGGTTAGGCAGCGGAAGCCTTCGGACATAACGTGAATGCATCGGAATGTTCTGATGTAAGGGAAGGAAGGTGCCTTCACTTATGGTTCTGCTCTCGTTCGGAAATTCATCGAGATTAATATAGCCTTAATGATGCGGTGCATTGAACTCTTCCGATGGGAGATAACCCATTCGGTTTTATTTAGCCAGAAGTAGTTACATTCCTTCCGGTTCCGAAAAGTTTTCGGGTGGTATGAAGGGCTAAGTAGCGATGAACTGTAACCTTCTAGGAGATTAGGAATCGACTTGTTCCGGGTTCAGTGGCGGAAGGACACATTTTCTGCAGCATCGCGGAAGCATTTCCGTTTTGCTTCTGGTAAAGAATATCAATCCGCCGACTTTTTTTCAGCTACAAAGATTTTGCTTACTCTCTCTCTTTCCTAGGAACAAAATTCGATGCCGTCCCCCCGCACCCTTTCAATTAAGAAAAACTTGTTTAGATGTAAATTAAAATGAATTTTCCGAAGAGTGGAAAGTTTGAAACGGGGACGCTAAAATTGAGGAGAATCTCAATCTCTGTCTGTGCACACAATTAAAAAGGAAAGTGTTTTCTAAAGGCAATTCCGCTTCCTAATGCTCGCGACGTATTTAAATGTTTTAAAGAATAAAGAATTTTTGGAAAGCGGTTTATTAGCGTCTTCTTTTCAAAAAGTGTACAGAGGCAGAGAGTTAAGTGCAGTAGACATTTCCGGAGGAAGTAATCCAGCCATTAAATTAACACCGAAAAAATAATTATTTTTCTTGGTAATAACCACCAATAAATAGGATAGAATAGGAATTAATTGGATTTTAAATGCTATTATATTGATTATTTATGATGACGAAATCGGAAGACGGTATACAATTAAACCATCCTTTGAATTGTTATCTATTTGGAAAGATTGAAGATATTTCGTTGAAGTTTGCTCTATTATCCTATCCCTTTCATATTGTACTATTTATTCTATAATGCTCATTTATATCATTAAATTTAATACCGTTCTCTCAATCTTCCTTATTATCCTTGTAGAAATTTGAATTAAAAACTCGAAGTTAAAAATCTTTAATGTTATTTTAACTCAACTTTAATCATAATTATACAAATATAGACTTCTACAAATTTCAAATTAAGACATTTCAAAATTAAGAGTATGGACAAAACTTCTTAATTTTTAGTGCCAATAAACGAGTCATTTGTGAATATTTTCATATTAACGATAAATTATTTACTGATACGTATATCCAATAATATGCTCCTAAGCACATTATCCACTTATTTCTCAAGAGATAAGAAATTCGATTCTAAAAGCTGAGGCATTGAATTTAAATCTCTTCTGGGTGTATTGGATGAGAACATTTAACTGGTGACGGTTGAGGAAATCTGAAATAGAATGATGGAATGTACGACTTAATCAGTCATTAGTTAAAATATCACGAGATTGTAATGAGGTATGTAATCCATAAAATGAATATGTGAAACACCAATCGTATAATTATTTGATTATAATATTTTCATATGCAGACGAGTTGAATGTTTCACAATTACTTTTATATACCCTCAATATTCTACGGAACTGTTATGAAAACGTTCTCAGATATATTCCCAGCAAAGAAGGCAGTAAACTACCTCTCAGCTTACGTAGTTGCCTCATTCCATTTCCTAAGCTTTGTAGTTAATTACACATGGGAAGCTAATACCTCATGCTTTTCGACAGATGAATATATGAAATGTTTTTTTCTGATGACATTCGATTAAAAAACTTCCTGTGTGTTCATTGGATGCAGCCTAATGAAATTGTGTTCAGAAGGCAACTACAATAATTAAAGTAAAACTTTTTTTAGGAATAGATTCCTTGAAAGGTTATCGCAAGTGTTTCATCATAAAAAATTTAAGTATCGTTGAATCATATGCAGACTAACAAAATTTACATTTGATACGTGGAATGAAAATTCCTCTGTATACAAAGTCGTGCACGTGGGTATATCTTCTAGGGGAACCGCGGAAAAATTCTGCGTATCTCCAATGTATGATAGGACAATGACTTGGGGCAAATCTCCCAATTGCCGGTCGGTTGCTCTAATCAACAAGTTCTGCTCTGACGAGATAGTTTAATGGATAGAGTACCCAACCGGAAAAAGGTAGTTACGTGTTCGATGCCCTTATGAGACAGAGCTTCACGAAAGCCATTTCATCTTGGTAACATATCTCATATTTATCCATTCATCATTTTTAAAGTAAGATGAATTTCTCCCAGAACTCAGTATTATTCACCATTGTAATTTTTGAAAGTTATTTTTCATATACAGCCAAAATTTGCCTTAAATCCTGAACTAAAGCAGATTCGATCGTAACAAAAATTTCACTGTCACTAACCACTAAACTAAATCGACTTAAAGATTTTTCCCTTGATTTTTTAGAACCACGAAATTCTGATAGAATTTTAATCATGATTTTGAAAAGTAGGAAACAAAAGACTGATGTTATGTAAATATTTATTTGTCAAAAAAAGGAAAAAGGAATATGTTGCCTGAAAGGTCTTCAAACCCTTACTTTTAAATAATTGTGAGTTAAGAATCAAATACAGAAAAATCTTACAAAATTAACATAAGGAATATCTGATTCAATTGCAAATTTCTTCCTCGCTTTCAATATGAAAATTTGATGCACGGAAATACGTCAGATTTAGTTAAAGGGTTGTCATCTGGGAATATAAAGTATTTCTTAGTTTTTCGTATATTTATTGTTTATAAATACAATTAGGTGTCTTGTCTTATCTGATAAAGCTACTAGAATACGTGTGTCTGACTGCAATCGAATCTCGTGTATAAATAAATATTAACCCATCGATTGTTAAATATAATAACATCTAAAATACCCCCGAATGATATATAATATAAAATATAAAATGATAAAAAATAATACCAATTTATATAAAAGAAATTTAATTCCCTCATCAATTACGCAATCGAGTATTTCTGATCTCAAATTTCAATTGAAAAACGAAATGCGAATGATTCGGAATAAACGAACTATTGTAGCCGCACGCGGCCAGCGTGACCGCGCCCGAAGACCGCTGGAGAAGCGTGGATCCACGTCAGCTAATTGGTGTGAAGCGTGAAGTTTTTGGAAATCCCCTCCAGCCTAAGTTTGCTGCATGACAATGGGCGGAATTCTTTCCGTTAAGACTCCGCGACACGTCGCTTAGGTAAACTTCTCACAAAGAACTTCCCCGTACTTTAAATGGCTGTTGGCCATGTTCAGAGGAGCTCCTTAGTTAGCAGGGCACTAGACCGCTCGATGTCGGAGTTTCAGTGGATGTAGGAGAGCTATCCCGACTAAAACAGGCTGTGAGTTAAAACATTCCGCGGCCTTAGTTTCGCAACGAAGTTGAGCCTCGTGCCCACATTTCTGGCGTGGTTTCTGGCCGCGTATTCCGTTATACGGATCTCCCAATGGAAGCTATGCACCGACTCCCAGAGATTGGAGGGATGCTTAAAAAAAAGTAGATACGGGGTATCTCGAGCGAGGTAGACCAGGAAAAGAATCAAAATGGATTCGATATCTTTACATGTGGGTGCTCTTTTGAAGGGAGATTTCTCGAGATGCCGTATTTTTAGGATAGTACGCCTTTGTCTAGAGGTCAGGGAGGCAAATGCGTTTCGGGTGAGGTCGTAAATGTTAAATCTATCGCTCGTTTTATCTTCGGGTAAACGAAGATGGTGTCCTCGTCGCCGAAGTTTACGCCTTTTGTTCACCTTGGATATTAGAGAATTCGATTTTGGCGCGTTTCCAGACGAAAGCTATCTATCTGTTGAGAGGGGTCTTTCTTGTCGTCAGAATGGTGGGATTGATGGCGAAGAAAATGATGATGCATTGGAAGAAGTGGTTTCAACGGTGGAGACCTGGTGAACTCCTGGCCACAAAGGCAGCAGACGTTCCCAAAAGTCCGGTTTAAGACGTTAGATCATCCAAACCGCGGTCACATGTCCGCATACGGACACTTCTACGTATTCCTCAGGACACCTGCGGATCACTAATTTCAGAAGTCCTTCGGACATACCGATAAGAATGTTCAGAATTAGTATCATATATAACGTAATAATTTCTGTTTCGATTGATGAAAATAAATATTATATTTTTTGTCTATAAATATCTACATAGAATATTTATATTTATTTGAAATATTTAATTTTATTATTGTGAAGTTTTATGCGTATTTTCCATGCTGCTTTCATTTTTCGATTTCACAAGAACTGCCAAATAAAGAGCGCAAACTGGATTCAGGATTGAAACCGATATGAATATAAAAATAATTCCTAAATCTTCAATTGTTTGTACATAGTTTAAGAGGAGAATTTTTAAATCTGTATTACACGAACAACGAGAAAATCTCGTCATGAAAAAAATACCTATTTTTAATAAATTCTTGGTCGTAAAGAAGGATATTTTATACGTGCGTCACTTTATTAAAAGAGAGCGGGGAAGTTTATCATAGTAAATCCGTAATTTGTAAACGATTTCTTACTCTGTATTCTTAACTCGAAAGAGATTGATTTTTCGTTCAAATAGCTTGAGAAAACGTTGATTGGTTATTGACCCTAATATCTTAAAGAATAATTATGGGATATTTGTAGAAGTACAAGGAGTTTTACAACCAGCTAAACTGAGATTTTCTAAATAAAAACGTGTCGTAACGGAATTTCTCGATGTCACGGACTCTTTCAAGGAATATCATATTTCTATTTCCACCCGAATGATTGAGTGCTACATTTATTTGTGATAATTATCATATAATTATAAAATAAGGATGGAATTTATGAACTTTCGACATATTGAAAGTAGTGAACAAGGCTTTCTCGAAGTTTTATTTTTCACACAGCGCATCGTATTCATTTAGATATAGATATTCAGAATTTTTACTTATATACCGATTGATTATAAAGATATAAAAAAATGAATAGCATACTAAACATACAAAATTCGTTTATAAATGTATTTATAAGTCAACTTTCATTCCTTCAACACTTTTTGCCTTATTCATGTTTCGCGTATTAATTTATCAATTTCACTTCAAGAGTGAATTGAATAAACATAACAAGGAATGAAATCAATGTGAGAAGGCGTGACTTCGTGGAAGTTGTTTTTATAACAAGGAAGATAGAATATCAAAGGTATGAAAATTTTCAGGACTTAGCTCTTAAAATTTGTTTCTTTTGATAATTTTTTATGTATTTAAAGTGTTGAATATCATGATAATAATATTTTTTTAATCCTACGGTGGGCATGGTCATTTAAAAAAAAAAATTCGAAAATAGAACCTAGTTAAGACGACTTTTTGACATATATATATCCTGCTTTCCATTCATGAACCGATTTATCGATCATTGACTCGTATTCCGCACTGAAAAAGCAGCTTCAACCTCTAAGTTCTGTTATGCCAAAAGTTATTACGAGAGCGTCAAATGTGGATAAACACCCGTCGAGAAATTCCGTTAGTAGTAGCAGTTTTTAGCTGAGTTGCCACCTCTTTCGTTCGGGAGATTAACAGCGAAGGGAGTAGCCCTTCGGTATGAATTAAAATTCTTACGTTTGTGTTTGTGTTTATTGGTTCTACGATTTTACACAAAAGTTAGTCAATCTCTTTGAACATTTATTCGTAAAATTGCGAATTGGACCTATGAATAAGAATAACGAGGCGTTAAATTAAGTTTTGGGAACATAAGATCATTAAAATTTTTTATACGACCCATGCTCATTTATTCACAGCATATCATTCGACTTTTAGTCATTTATTTATAGCATTTTATTCGACTTAAAGTTAAAATACGTTACATGCGATTCTAAAGGTATAAAGTAAGTGAAGACAATTGAAATAGACGAATCGCATTTCACAGTTTCGATACTGAAAGGAAATAAGCATAGAATATTGGTTTTAAATATAATCTAAGAAAAAGGAGATTGTATTATGCACCTAGTTTATTCATATGAACGATTTTCATTTTCTAACCAGCGTATAAACAGAGTATAAACATCGAATGAACGGCTCGATGTAAAAAAAATAGAATTGCCTTTAAGCTACACGTTCCTCTGAGTCAGTCAAAGGATCTTGCGATCTTTTCAGCCCGATCGCTTCTAAGTAGGTCTGTCGTGACTATCCAGACATTGAAACACACATTAGGAAACGAGTGCTGAATCCAGCTCCGTCCTCCGTGCGACGTTTCCCAAATAATACGAACAAATAGCGCAAATCCGTCTATTATAATCGCTTCTCATGAGCGCCCTTCCCAGCTCCTACACTTCCTTTAATCATCGTTTGAAAATTACCCCGTTACGCTCTCAGTACCCAAATAGGTCGCGAGTAGAGAAAACAAACGCGTGCACTTCCGTCTGCTGTTAATCTCGAATTTATCTCCCGGACAGCCGACTCTACGGTTACCTTTAGCCTAAAACCAAACCCCTTTCAAAAAAGGAATGCCGAATTCCAAGACGCCTAACCCAACCATCCCCTCGATTGTTATGTTACCACTCAGCGGATCCCTCCCTTTTCGCCCACAAAAAAATCGAGCTGAAAACCCTAAGGATCCTTTTCTACCTGTTCCCGTAGTCCATCATCGAAAACCTCCCATAGAATTTTCCGGCAGGTAGGACGGTTCCCGAGCGCCTTCAGGTTGATCTTCTAGAAACATCGCTATTGCAGAACGCATGAGTGTATATTATGGTATTGCTCACTCCTGGAATCTATATAAATTCTCTTTTCCATACTGACACGGATTGAAAAATGAGCCCTCTGGGAAAAACTCGCTTCGGCATCGGTTACTGGACGGAGGCCTTGTCTCTGTAGGAAACGGATGGTAAGAGGTGAAGAGAGGGGTAGGGAGAAAGGTCGAGGCACAGGTTGTGAGAAGGGGGGAGAATCAGAGGGGGGGACGTGTTCTTCGTTTCCTCTCCTTACGAGCATGACCCACGTTCAGTCGTAAGGAGAGAGCTTGGGACTGAGGTAGTCGACGCCTCCGCTCTCCTCCATCTTAGCGTAGCCCTGCCGTGTGATATGTTCGCTGTTCTGTGGTAGCCGAGTTAAGAACTTCCCAAAAGGCGCGGGGAGGACTTCGCCCGAACCCCTTCGGAAGGTGTGAGTGTGTTATTACCACCGACCGACGTGAATACTCTAGTGAAGACTTGTCCAAGTGGGAATTCCTTCGTGAGGGAGATAGTTCCTTGACGAAAGACTCGTAGCAGAGACAGCTGGAGGAGAGCATCGCTGTTTTTTCTTTCTCATATGTTCCCTCGGCGGGAGTGTATTTCTCTGATTTGACGATACGGTAAGAAATGATTTACACGGTGGTCGGTGCTTTTGGTTCTTTGTTATAGGTGGTGCTGTGCACTTGGCTGGGGGAATGCTTCGTTCCTCTGCATGACCGTAACACTTACATGTATTTGAATGTTAGCAACAGTCGGGGCGTTACCTGGGGAAGAAAAGGCGTGACTTTGTCGGATTTCTCTCTAAACTCGAGTCTCGTTGAGTATTATCGATGCTAACTAAGCAAGAAGGAACGTCATCTTGTTGTCGCATCACGCGCTGTCTCGGAAGCAGAAAAAGGAGCTTAATTAACGTTTCCAACTCGTCCCAAATTTTAAAATTATCGTTCCATAGACACTAAATGATTAGCAGTCATCTTCCAAGTTTGAATTGCGTTCCTGCTAAAGAGCGTAAGAATGTCGCATACCAGAAGTGAAGGGAAAAATAATGAAGAGAGAAATATACCCAACGAATACGAGTTTAAGGATACGTTTCAGAGATAGCTGGTGAATGATTGAGTATCTTTTTCTCTGCGATCATGTACGAATTGCTTTATTTTTATGGGTAAATTCCTAAACTTCCGAACGCGTACCATATAGATGATTACTCTCATGCATGTTGTACAATAAGTACGATAAAAGTATTCATCTCTTGATCTTGTTATTCAAATGATTTCTCATTAAATCTTTGCCTAATTTTAGAATGTCATTTTTAAATTATTTATCCGGATTTTATACTTGTTTTATACTTTAAATCGGCCACTGTAAGAAAGTTTTCTTCTCGCGAAACGAAGCTTATAATTTTTCACTTATTTCATAAAAAAGAAAGATTACTTAACTTTTTTAATTATACACATGCTGTTAACTAATATAACTAGTATTTTGTTATTTTCCGTTCCATAAATGAAGTAGAAACAGAAGGAGCACTCAAGCTACCTTTGCTGCGGTGACTTCAACGATTGGGTTATGCGCGGTAGGATGCGCACGTGTTTACCGATTCATTTTATTACGTGGCGATCGTCAGTCTTACGTATATAACACAATTAACGTAATGCTGTCGGAGGAATATATACATGAGGCGTACGGTAGAGCTTCCATTGAGGCTTACAGGTGATTTCCTCCATTTAAGATAGGTTATGGCAGGTGCACGATAGAATAGGTGCATGAGAGTCGATGTGGTAAGCACTTCCCTAGCGGCCAAATTTGGAAGTTTTGGTTTGACAGTGAGGATTCTGCACTGGCTACAGCTATGGAGGTCTTTCTTGGTCTTGTGCGGTGGTTAGTGGTTGGGGAAATTTAACTTAGCCCCCACTGCTACAACTGCGGATTTTTACTTCAACAAGACCTTCATATCCGAAATAAATAAGCTCAGGGGGTAGTTCAAAATCTTCAGTCGATGTCCACAAAGCGATCGTAAATTTTTGTTGATTTAAGGTTTAAGTTAAGCAATTGGCAAGTTTATATTCTGGTATGTGATGTATTAGTTTTTAAAAATTTAGTCGATAAGGTTGCGGTAAAAATACAAGCGCATAACCTTTGGAAGATGTCAGTTATTAGTGAGTGTTAATCGTTATTCTCTTTTAAATTAATTTTCTTATCAGTTTCGTCAATGTTTATGGATACTTCACAAAAAGATCTGAATTCGAATATTTAAATAAAAATCGCTTCTCCACCCCCATTTACAAGCTCCATGCCAAATTTACCGTTTTTTATATATATTGAAAGCAATTAAAAGTTTATTTAAATCTACATCATAATCCTCTAACCCTTTCGCCATACCTAAGCAAGCTCCTATCAAAATATTAAGCAACTTTCGTTGTAACACTACAATACGTTGCATATAGTTAAATGAAACTAAGTGTGTAACAGCCTGTAGATAAATTTCCCTAATATCTTTATAATACTTTATTTACGCGTAACAAGAACTAACGAAGGTGTAGTCAACCCTCGATTAAAATCATTTGATACACGAAGGGCTCTCATATTTTTAAGCTGTGTACGTAAAATTGTAAATACCATTCCTTAATACCTCAGTACCCATAGTTTCACTGGTGGGATTTAACTTACACACTTGCTTCTACTAAACCGGAAAACTATCATACATCCGCATATTATAGAAATCTTTCGAAAGAAATACGGAAAATTAGAGAAATTTATTGGTGGAAAAGTTAGGATACGAAATAAATAAAATACGAACAAATGACAATACGTGGGCTAGTTTAATAAAATTTAACGAAGTCCTCATAACTTTTTATTTCACCCGAAAATATTTACTTAACGCGGTTTTCTTGAGAGGGAAAAATGTAGGGCACAGAAATATCGGCGAGACCCTGAATTTCTCCGGGTGACGAGTAAAAAATTTCCCATCTTCATATATTTTCCTTCCCTTCTTAAGCCGCTTTAAATTGATACTTACGGAGGTACAAAATCCCTTCTTTTTTCGTCGTCCCCATAAATTTGAGCCCACTGCAATCTTGGATCAAGGATGCTTTCGTGACGTACACCTCCACCTCCAATCCAATCTTTCCGCGCCTCAATTGTCATACTCAAAACGCCTTCTGACCCACGCAACGTCAGGTACAAGCTCACCCAAGGTAAATCTCTTCAACGACCACATCCTTAAAAATCTTAAGGTGACGTTTCTTAGGATCCTACCGCGATAAAAGTGCACCCTTTACTCGTGCCCGTCCTTACATAACTTTTTCATCGCTTCTATAACTCGAAATAGCCCCTGAGAAAAGTAGCCTGGGTTCCACACTACCTGAATCGCCTCCAGGTATAGGCCTAGTGGTAACGCCCGGAAGCGGGGATAGGCACATTCTTTCCCTTTCTTGGGGAGCCGGACATATTCGTATAGTTCATTGTTCACGGCATCGGAGGGGAGCAGGTGTAGTGTGCGGATGGGGGGGCTTTTGCATTCTCCTCAGTGAAACGTGACTTGGAAGACCCAATCCTTCCATCTTGTCCACCATAACTCGCCACTGTCACCCGCCCCTACCGCTATTTTCGTTGAGGCTGTGAAAGGTTAATCACCTCCTCTATAGTTGGCGCCTTAGAGAATTCGGGGAGAATTGATTACAGATAAGGTCTTCCATGTGACGAGCCGAAAAGAAGCAGTGAGTTCGAAGGTAATTAAACTCGCCCGTTCCAGGTCCGTGTCCAGAGGTGACAGTTATCGTTCGGGCGTCTTCTCTCTATTGTCGCACGTTTGGGAAGGCTTTCACTCACCTGAGCCCTATTGGGCGCAACAGAGCTTATAGCCTTACGGCAACCGAATTGTCCCCTGAGGGATCATTGCCGAGGTGTTTCCCACGCACAGAATTCCCATGTAACAGATTATAGAGGTTGTAAAAAGTGAAGTTGGAGAAGAAGCTTACATTCCTTTTCTCCAACTCGAACAGGAAACGGTTGCAAATGGACGAAGAAAAAGTTGGTGGTATATTAAAATAGTTAGCAGTAAATGTATGGTAAAATGAATTTTCTTTTGTATGGAAAGGAAATAACCCTCAAAGTTGTCTCCAAACTCTGTTTTGAGACGAAAAATTTCAAGAATGTATTTAATTTTGTTTATCTCAAGCAGTAATCGATCTTGCGTCATCTATAGCAGGAATGAGGCACAAAAACATTATTTGAAGCAACTACTTTCTTCGATCAAAACAATATCCGTGCGATATTTGGCGAAAAACGTATTTGCTGAGTATATTTCACAATAACCTCAGAAGACCGAATCACAGAAATGAATGAACTAAAAATTTAAGCAATCCTAACTATATGACGTACAATTAATAAATGACCAACTTCTCATCTTTGTAAATAATGTAGTAGAAGAATTCGATAAAAACGCTTTTGTGTGCACATAATAGCGATCCCTTCAATTCAGCTTCTAATTCGATTTGGAGAAGAGATAATTCCATAATTGTTCTCCGGATTTGAGACCTTCCAACTGGGGAAGTTTTTGCCCCCCACTCACTCAACGGAATCAGCCAAGTTCGATCACTTAACGATTTCCAAGAGCGATAAAAACGGAAGCAAAAATCAGATAGGAATCTTTCTTGTCTGGTGCATAGCACCTAGGAAGGGAGCCCGGTGAAAATTAATTTGACTGGATGTACTGTTATTTTTTGCACACGTTACGATATTCTAGTCGTCGTTACACATGGTCGTGCGTTTCTCACGCTTCGGTTATTTTAGCAATTAAGCTACGAAGATAATAATCCTCCATCACGATTCGACGTGGATTACTAGAATCACTTTCCTTGGGTCGCCTACCACGATACTTATTACCTATTTCCTCGTCATTAACCTTTTCTAACTCCCTCGTCGTCATCAGCGTTCAGGGGATGAAAATAGTATCCAGATACTTTTATGGCTTTTGATAGTATTTCCCACGCAGGTAAGATTAGCTCTGAAGTAAAGTTTATGAAATTGATCGTAAATTTTTTAATATTTCTTCGAACTTCAGAACTATGAAAGTTACGATCAATTTCATAAACTTTACTTCAGAGCTAATCTTAACTGCGTGGGAAATATTATCAAAAGCCATAAAATTATCTGGATACTATTTTCATCCCCTAAACAGTGATGACGACGACGGCTCACCAATTGCTATTGCCGATGAGGATTGATGATAAATGCTCGTAATGGAAAGTGTACGTGAGATTCTTAGCTCGAGAATTAAGTAGATTATAACTAATTGGGAGCAATCACGACTCAAAACAGTTTTCAGTTATAAGGCCTTTTTCATAAACTCACATTCAACTCCACTCTCTGATTTATCGTTCAATTTTCTCTCCCTACGATACTCTATCAAGACAGCTACTATTTCCGTGTTTATTTTAATAGAATTCCCTTCTATGTCCTGGTGATGAAATCGAAATAAACTGCGATCTTTATTCGTTACAATCATCGTACCTAATACAAATTCCAGCCGTCTGTAAAATTGAATGGATCTATAAAAACGTTTAAATTCGGAAAATATGATATTCAGTTATGCTAAAAAAGACATATTTTACCAAAATGTATTCAGCCTTTCGTTCAAGGTGTAGCTTCGGGCCGATGAACTTGGCTCCGTTACGGCAAAACTATAAAGCGTGCCTGAATTGTTTCCCTTTCCAAGACTTTTATTTAAATCAGCACCATTTTGAGTGAGTCTAATAAGTCACGTTTTGAATACTTAAACTTCGAAGTCGTTCGCTCGACTTCTAATTCTATAGAGAAAGATAATCCTGTACGCAACATAATGGCCGGTCCTCAACCAAGAACCATTCCTCCGGGGGCAGCGAGTGCGTTAGCATCGGAAGCTTCCATTTACGGAATCCACGTCCCGGAAACGATTGAACGTTGACCCGCGCACGCGGACCCACCTATCTCGCGCACCTAACCACCCAATAGACAATGGAATGAATCCTCGTAAGTATTTAGAGGAAGCGTAATTTTAAACTGCTCACCCGTTCCACCATTTAATAACGTTTGAGGCGTAGAAGTGGCAGATCGTTGAACTTGGGATTCCACTCTCTTGCGGTCATTCTTCCGGTTTGTGGGGCACATATGCGCATTTGGCCATCCTCGAAACCGTTCGAGATACTTGAATACTTCTTCATGCGACACATCTTCCCGCTTCCGGCTTCCGGGGCCGTAATCACCGCTAACTCGTGGTAGCCCCGGGCGAATCGATCGGTGCGAAATTATATTGGACGAGGATCAACGAACTTCCTTGAACAGAGTGTAGTTTCCACCTAAGGTCACATTATACCGTTCCTAGAAGATTAGTTGAAGATAACGGAGGGATTAAATCATTTCCATGCCATGTCCTTCGGCAGATGACGAGTCCTTGTCCATGAGTAGCTAGCTTCCTCTGCCACGACAACTGCAAAATTTTCCTCGTATATAAATACACTCATGGTCTCGCCGGTTGATGAGAAGCCGAGGACAACATCTGGATGCGACTTCGAAGAAGACAAAAAATATTAGGGAAGCCGACCAGCACCTCGAGAATTTTCGTACTGATACCTGGATTTCAATTTTTCTGCCAGACGAGATACTTGATAAAGCAACGTATTCTATCATAATAATTCAAAAAACGATACAGTTTCTAGAAATTGAAATGAAAGAATAATCTTAATGTATTAGGAAAGGGTGGAATTAAAATTTTTCTATATTTTTTATCATTTATCCTTTTCAATACTTTATCAACCTCTTTCAATATCAGTGCAATTGTCTATCTCTAAAATTTAAACAACTGGGTCATTTTTACGTCTAGATTTATAGTTAGTTACGTAGAACGACTTATTTTATGCTGGATGAACATACGTAGAAAATACTCATCCCCATTCACTTCTCTGATGAGATTAGTTTAATTATTTCGTCTGATCATGACTCATTTGAATGAACTTGGAAAGTTAGAAAGATCGCATTCCTCAAGTTTAAATAAGTATATTTTCTTTCTCTTTTCTGTATTAATTATATTGGTATGTATTTTTGACCATTCTCTTCAGTCTGATAGCTTATTTTCCAGCCGCTGCTAGATATGCGGAAATGCGAACTCCTATCTCCTAGGCCGCGAATAGTTTAACAAGCTTCGAGTCCTAGTAAAACTTTCAGCCAGAAACGAACAATATATATTCTCGTGTTTATTTCTATGCGGGTTAACAAACAGCACCAAGATCTCACTTCAGTACTAAAGTAAAGATTCAATTTTCGTCGGATGGACACGGTTGGCTCATCTCCGAAGGCGATGTTACTTGCTTATTTTGCGAGAGTGCTGCATAACGGAGTGATGAATAATAATGCGAGGTGTAAATGAGCTCATGCATCTCTTTTGAGCGTAGGTTTTTCCGGGTTTTCGCGTCGCGCACAAATATTTTCAGCCTCCGAATGTATTTGTCCCAATGGTATGCATAGGATTTTCCCTTCGTGTACATTCATAAACATCTTCATGCCACCGAGAAAACTTACGGAAGATAAAGCCTGTTATGGAATATTTCATTTCTCCTTCTAGATAGTGCATTCCTATTCCATCGAAAGCCATATTTTTCCCTGATTTAATCTTGGAACTTTTAAATCTACCACATAAGGTGACCAATTGCATGTCATTACCATGACCATTGCACCGAATCTTATTCGATTATAATCTAATTGTATGATTATATCTATGCCTTTCATATCTCACCCTCGACGAGAAAGTGATATAAAAGTTTGATAGGCGATAAATAATAATATTAAATTTCGATCTGTTTTATAAATAAAATAATTGTCATCTGTTTCACTCACTTCATCTGTGAGTCGATGTTTTCATTCGCGAAAATCAGCAATTTGGATAAATATTTACGATAAATCTCTCATTTTAAATGCCTTGACGAACATTAAGATGACAGGGGACAACACGTTTGTCACTTGAGAATCTAAACTGGTTTTAAATAACCAGTCCCTTTATCAGAAACTGTAGCTTATGGCTTCACGAGACACCCTTTAATTTTTTGTTTGCATTCCATATCTCGACCCATAACGGAAACATTGTATTAAATTACCCTCAACCGATTACTATCATAATTTTGCCGTACATTAATTCCGTGGGCTTTAGATATAGGAAAATATATTCGTGTTCGAGTAAAATAATAGGTCTTTATTTCGTAATATCACTTGACTTCCTATTCGTTTCCAAGATAAATATGTGAGCGCGTGCTTCTAAGGAAATATCGTTCGTGAGGATGTCCGTAATTGCTCTAAAATGCTCTTTGTTCAATATTCATGCTTTTTCCACGAACACAATCGGTTTTAAGTGACTTTTCGCAAGGATTACTCGTGGTCACGCGTCTTTGATTACAATGAAAGACTTCATTGCCATTCATAGTCGTAGTGCCGTAATTAGCATGGAACAATTGCAAAAATTGTTTCATAATCTTCATTTTTCTACCCTTGCCTGGAAATACGGTTTTACCGCGAAGTATTCGCATAAAATTTCTATAATAATGTGCTATTAACTGGTGCTTCGAAAGGGTACATCCAACCTTCGCATTTCTAATGCTTCTCGTTATTTATATAAAATGATTCAAAGCCGATTATTCCCTCGTATTTAGTATCAGGTAATTCATAGTTTATCGTTTAGATAATTTTATCTCTCCATTAACCTTGTTTGTTTGATTTATATCTTTAATTAATGTTTCATCAATGTGATGTCCCGATACACGTCAAGTTGGTGAGACTACGTGGAATCGCTACTGTATCTAGCGACGAAATCAACACCCAGTACATATAAATTCATTGCCAAATTCCGTATGAATTGCACGTCAACTGTAAACTACCCGCTGAATGGATGATTCCACTTTCTAAATACTGATGGCATTTACGTGATACAAGTACAGTTAAAAACCCCACCTCATGACTCCCGTGTCCCCAAAATTACCACTCTGTGGACGCTGCGGGCCTTGGTTTTACCGTTGGGAAAATAAACCATTTATCTGGAAACTTCCAGTCTGGCAGGAGCGAAACATCCCTGTTTGTCGAAGTCCCGTACGTTTAAGTAATCTAATCTAACTTTCCGAAAGTGCCTTGTCCGTTGGATATCTCGGGGGCGAAATGTTTCACTTGAATTACAGTTACACGCGTTACTTATAGGTATTGTTAGAGGATCCGCTAGCAACCTTGTCACTTTTCCCTACATGGCCACAGGGTGGGGTACGTGCCCATTGTAGCAATCTTGTGCCGTGTCGGCCGGAAAGGTACCGGACGCCGGTGTCTTTCGTGAATTTAATGAGATGAATCACGCTTCGTGCTCATTTTTTTTTCACCGTGCCGAACGACGATCGGTGCCACTTGAGTTTTGTATTCGGAGTGAATTCAATCAGCACCTGTAGGTGATAACTTCCTAGTCCACGGAGTGTTCGCGAACTTTCGATTCCTATCTTCCAGTGGTGTGATTTGAGAATCTGCGTTTAAGTTTGACAGGAAGTGCTCGAGTGCCAGGAATATAAACTCCAAGATCCAATACACTTACCGGAATTTACTTGCGACTTGAGGAAGTATAATATGTGAAGGAGAAGTAACCAAAAAGTCTCGACCAGATATCTTCTAGCCGTATTACTAAAGGTAAATAGTAGATCAGCAAATTTTGCATCTTCTTGATTGAGATTATAGTGTCTAATTTAAATTTAATTTTAAATTTGAACCATTGCTAAATCTAACGTTGCAAAATGTTCGATCTTAAGATACCACCTCTACAGCTTTCTCGTAATAGTGTCATCTTATATTAATTAAAAATAAAAAATCTTTAAAGGCATTTTTCTCTGTAGACCCTACATTATATAGATTGGTTAAAATTTAAGCGATTACTAAAAGTAAAACTTAATACCTTCAATAAATTAGGGTGCTATAAAGATTTTTCGCTACAGCGAAAGCTATTCCTAAACGTCAGACGTTCTCAGGAAATAAACGGGAATATATCGGTAATATGTTTGAGGAGCAGATGCCACACATTAACGGAACCATGTGTGAGCATTTTTTGTTACGCAGATGCGTTACCCTTCCGCAATGGATCTGTGACTTTAAAAAGAAAGCGCGGATGTGGAGGAAGCATTTAGCAGGGTTCCTATATCGAATTTATCTCTCACATCCTGACTTGAAACACCAGGCATCAAAGGTGGCAGTTTCATATCCACGCGATCTTGTGCTAACACTTTCGCTTTAGGTACGGAGCTCTAGCGTCTCGAGCGTATCAAAAAGAGGGTTTAGAAGCCGGTGTAGAATATCTTTTTCAATCGGAAATACAAAAACTTGAAATTCTATCGACTAATAAATTGAAAATGAAAAACGCAACCCGTTTCCTTCACGAAACATCGATTCAGAGCTGAGAAAAAGGGTTAATAAATAGTATTTTGAAGCATTTGTGCACATAAATTCGTAAATATTTAAAAAGTGCACGGAGCTCGGAAGAAAGTACTTGTCTTTTATTCCCATGGAGAAATTTATAATTACTTGTCATTACGAAGCCCTAAGCATAAAAGTTTCCGTATTATTTTCAAAATCACAAGCGATTATTGCATGGAGTTATAATTTTATAAATAAGGTACTTAATGTCATTATAATTATCACAATCATAATCGGCGTGTTTAATTAAGGTACTTCTTTACATCTTTATTGGTTGTCTTCATTAATTTACGTATTTCGTTGGGGAGTCTTTTTTATAACTTTGATTCTTGAATGGGGAGTCATTTACTGTAAGGGAATCAAAGCGGTTAATTAAGATATCATATAAAAGCTGAGGACTTGATGATAATAATAATACTTGATCACTCGTTCGTCTTAATGGCCATGAAACAAATCGGTGTCAAGGTATGACTCAAAATGGAGGTACAGACCACAGCCAATATTTCCATGCTACATCATTCAACCCTCCGGTTAAGCTATTTCTTATATACATTACATTCTTATTCTCGTATTTTAAGTGTCTATATTGATCACGTCCTAAATTTATATCTTATCCTAAATTCGTCTTCCGCCACCAGCATTGTTCTATGATCGATAAGCTTTGATACATACCTCATGAC
The DNA here is from genome assembly GCA_020796165.1 of Pantala flavescens. Taxonomy (NCBI): domain Eukaryota; kingdom Metazoa; phylum Arthropoda; class Insecta; order Odonata; family Libellulidae; genus Pantala; species Pantala flavescens. Next base: position 13,264,690 of record CM036889.1, on the reverse strand, counting down.
CCAAATTTCCGTCGAAGCTTTTACTCTCTTCAGCTTGTAGCTACACCAAAAAGAGGATTTATGATTCGAATTTCTTGTAAATCTTTTCGATTCGGGTGATTGACTGCTCATAGTGAACGAGTGAAATGTGTTGGCTTAGTTTACAAGAGAGTCGTACTACTTTTCACATGAACGATTGGGAAAGGTGAAGCGGCGTTTGGAATTCGAAGAATGAGTGCATAACAGTGAATAATCATGAGCTGTCTGATGCTGGATATTTATCGGAAGAGATATTACTGGTCTTTTCCATTATTTCCATGACTTTCGCCTGCCTAGTTTCTTAAGAGCACTCGGGGAATTAGGAAGTGGATAGAGAAAGCAGCTTCAATGGACCAAATATTTCTTGGAAAGTTTCTTGAGATTCCTTAAGGCTCATTTTGGACTTTCAGTGAAATTCTGTATGATTTAGAATTTGTATGGTTGCGTTAGGGACTCGACTTTGCTGGGTGCGACTGAATTCCATAGATATCGTTTCCTTGCACTTTGTGGCGATGTTTTTTTATTTGTATAATTTAAGCTCAGCTTCGTAAAAGGGTAAAGAGGCATTGAATTCGCATCAAAGAGTTCATATAGCATTCATTATTGCGAAATTAAAAAAGGGGGATTAATATTTGTATTACTTCAAATTCCATACTCGTTATCCTATGAGGTATGTATCACTTTCGGTGTTACGCAGTGAAGTATACCATTTACGATTCTGTAAATTCCGAAATACGCACGGTTTCTCTGAAGAGGTATTCAAGAATAACATTGGATATATTACACATTAGAAGATATTTTATGTTTACTACGAATCTACTGAGATATAACTTTATTTTATCCCCAGTATTATTTGTTGAGTCGTTCGTATGATTTTGATTGTATTTTATTATTATTATATATTTATTATTCAGTATTTGTTTATTATTTAATTTTTCGGGTAGATATAATCAATTACAATAGGATAATTATTCTAGTAAAAGTAAAGGCTTATATTCTCCTAAGTATACTTTTCCTATGAGTATTATTCTGCGATATAAGCAGTTCGTAAGGTTTGTCATTAGCAACGAGCCGGTTCTATATAGAGCACCTCAGCCTGTTGACGGATGTTTTGAACTGAATAGTAGGCTTCATATAATTAAGTCCTTCTTGTGAGAATCACTTCAAGTTCAATTACCTATTTCAGAGTATACTGTGTAGTCACTATGTTACCTCTTAAGTAATACCAATACCTTCAAACTGAGATAAGTAATAAAAAGGTTTATAAAGAGAGCAAATCATACAGATTTTTCAGAAAATTTTCAGTAAATTTATATCCTGAATGCATAAAGATTTGATTGACTCGGAATTTTTACGCTGTTTCGTTTATTACCATAAGAAGTTACTACTTTCTAATTTTACTTCACCCGTGCCCGCATATTTAATTTTCTATTCGTAAATTGCGTTCCAGTACAAGTAAATGGATGGCATGCTAATTGCTCATTTCAAGATCTCTACAAAGTCCAATTTTGAGATCATTAATGTATATTATTTCAAGTTGCAACTCTATCAATATGATGAAGCTCACTAGTTGATATCTTTATGTGATTTCACCTACAAAACTTTGAAGTTCATTATTATTACCTCAGTCCGGTTGAAGAATATCTGATAATATTACCTAAATTACTTAAATTAAGACAAATTTTTATTTAAGCAAGCGTTTTTTAAGCTTTCATTACTAAGCATAGATATTTAAAATTTAATTTCAAATTGGGAAGTATTTTCCCGAGTTATTGATTAGGTGCACAGAGTAAAGTGAAAAAGTAATTGAATTCCTTGAACTGAATCGAAATTTCATTTCTCGAAACCAAGAGACAGTTAAAGAATCGGCACTGAATGGAAAACTCTGGGATCTGCACGTTTGAATCAAACACTATCTGCGGGATGCATTAGACATTCAGAGTGGTGAAAGCGAAGTGCCGAGCCAAGAGGCAATGGCTTGCGGCTAAGCCCCGGACTTTCTCTCCATTCACCTCTGCACATAGGAGAAGACGCTTCGCTTGATATCGTATTTGGCAATTCTTTTCTCCGGGCTTAGGCTGTGGAATTGAAGGCGGAAGCAGTCTTCATCCGTTGCAAAACTCGCGGTCTTCCTCAACGCTTCTAAGATTTAGACAAATATCCGCATTTTATCTGCCACCGTGGATCCTTCACCGAAATTTCAAAATGGAGGGACGGAAGGTTCCGTGGGCGTTTAGAGAAAATTTAGGATGCCACAGGAGTTGTAGAGTTTACTCAACAAACACGGTCAGGTAATTGAAGAGCTCTGAGTTAACGCAACGGGCCAAGGATTTTGATGTTGTTTAGGGCGTGGTTATTTGTATTTGTTCGCATTTGACCATCAGTGAATTTCCAATCTTACGCATTTTTATGAAACGTTCGTGCAAGTGATTTCCATAAAATGCTTGAGTCATTCAGGACGTATATGGTACTATCCTTTTCCATATAGTTTTCGCAATAATGAGAGCAAGCCCGATTAAGATAGTGATGGAATGAGACAAGATTCTTCTTTTGGATCATAATTTATCATTCGATATCCTGAAAGACGAGGTTTTAATCAATTTCACAATCAAAGGAGGTAAATTCTTTGTCCCGTGATAATGTGGAAAGATCGAGTTCTTTATTTTCATCGAACGACGATAAAATGAAACACTAAAATGAACAACTAATTTAATACTCAAAGGTGATTATTTAGTAGGTTATTTTATTTATCTTATAATTTCGATTTTTACTTACCAATATTTTACGATTTCACTTCCATAAGAAATTTTCGCAGATAATTAGATTATCATGATATTTAAAAAATTAATGAAGGAAAAATTAACAAATATGTTATTACGCAAAATCTCAATTTGCGGTCGATTCAAATCCTGCGTTGATGTCTCTTTAAATCGAAGCTCAGATACGTGCGTAATGTACCCAACAAATTGGCACCTCTCCTCCCAACGAAACTTAAGATATTTTCAGGTGGAAATTTATATTTGCGAGGATTAGGTCATTAAACCTTCGGGTTCAGTTCATTTCCCCACCTAAGGAAGTCCTAAAAGCTACGGTCAAGATTTTTCAACTTCGTCGCCCGAGGCTAATTATTTTTCCCCATTTTCGTCCATCTGTATAACGGTGAGCCGGCTAACCTTTGCGAGGTTTCCCGAGGAAATATTTTAGGGAATTAATCACGTTCCATCAAGATTTTTTTATGACGGTCGCTGAGAATTGGAAGCCTACAGCATCGGAAAACGAAACTCGAAATTATACGTTGTGGGAAACCGGTGAAGCTGATTCGATACTTCGGTTATAATCGAAGTTTCTTTTTCCTTCGTTAAGTTTATAACTTTCCCATGTTCGACGGAAATCATAATCGATCCTCTAAACAATCGAAGAGAGATTATTATATAAGTTATTCTCGAATTGCGCCCCTTTTTTTCTTCACTTAATACGTTTTTTATCCTTACGTAATTAAATGACACATGTCACATATTTTTCGCACGGGAATTAGTGAAAGAAAAATTGGATAATTATAGGGACTGGCGGTACTCCTCTAGATTAGTTAGACGTAAACAGAATCGGACTACGTCCACAAATAATATATTCCATAAATAAGCGGTAAAACGACCGGTTTTGATTGTACTTCCTCATCTTCAGATTATAGAGAGATAATTCATAAACTTCTCTCCGGTTATGTATCCTGTTACAAATTTAATTTGATATTCTATTACATTTTTAAAAGAATAACGCCGTAATTTCACGAGATGTCGATTCTATTTGTTTACTTATATACAAGGTTTACTGCAATCTTTCACAATTTTTAATACAATATATACGTACATAAGTTAGGTTCGATAACTTTCAAGGAACGACTTATGAATAGTATCCACCATACGGAAATTTATGTTATTTAGATAACTGAAAAAACTTATTGTGTTAATGGACGGTTTTAATATTAATTTTTGGCCTTTTCTAGTTTCAAAATTGCTTTTCATTAAAATTTTACTGGAAGTTGCGTATAAAATATACTTTTCATAGGCCTCAGTTTTTCAAATTTAAAATCGTATGTTGACTTATATAATAGTGAACTGCTGAAGGAAAAAATCTTGAAAGATAATATGATTGTCGTGCAGAGGTGGAATGTAGCTAGAATGTTCGTCTCATCCTACTTGATTCTAATCCTTCAAGGAATATTAGCATTTTGAGAAAGAATAAGCCAAAGGAAGTGAAAATGCGCAGAAATCTGTTTTGAAAAGAAATGCCTTGACGCTGGGAAAGTAGGCAGATCCCCTCGCTGCGTGGTGTCTTTGAAATTCATACGAGGGTCACAATTCCCTGGGTTTTCTTGGGGGTCATAGTTATTTTTGCAGAACACTGGTCTTTCTTTTTCAAATAAGTATCGTAAATGTCTTTCTGGCAATTCTCGCTGAATCTTAACTAAGGATTATTGAAGAGAAGTTCATAGTTCTTCGAAGCAAACGGTTTCTATTTTCAAAGAATTCACTCAGAATTACATCAGTAAAATAAGTGTTATCATTTTGCTTGATGTATTGAAAATTTCCTTGAATCTTATTGGCTCTTAATCTTAAAAAATATTGAAAACAATATTCCTCGCAAGCTCAATAAAGAACGCAAATGTTAAATTAACAATCGTACGATTTTGGTTCGTTTCTTCGGAAAGAAAACTAGAGCGGTTTAGTTTAATGCGTTTGGGAACATTTCCAAACTAACTTGAATTTAAATAATACTTTGTGGTACTATTTGATAGGTCTTTACTTTCTCCTAAAATATACAGAATGAAGTTTGGAGAAGAATGTTGGAATACGATTCATCCCTAGAAATTTTCATTACATATATAATAATTAAATCTAACTGTTTATGTAAGTATAACATATGTAATAATATATCATATAAACTATAATTTAGCTTCCACGACCCCAAATTCCATTTTTATTTTTCATTTCATTGCCAGCGAAATTTTTATGCTGTTTCAAACATTCTCAACGAAGTAAAGCGATTCTTCGCGTGGCTTCCTTCACTGCCTATGTTCCCACTCTAACTTCCTTCCGCCTTAAGATTCTACCCCAACGTCGCGTGCGGACAGACTATTCAGTAGTGCTCAGATTAACTATCAGCTCGTTTCGCTTCCTTGACAGTCGGGGAGATGTAAAGCATTCTGGGAAAAATATGTTCATTTTCGGCTTCCTTTCCCACCGTGGCTCTTCTTCACCGTGCGAATAAGCTCGATTGTATAAGTGGTTGCCTTTCTTTCGGCGATCATTTCAAACGAACAGAACGAAAGCAGAGTAACGTCATCGTACTTCTGTCATCATTTATCTTTCGTGTTTGCTCCAAAATGCGTCCTTAATTACGTAGAATGTACAAATGTAGAATATGAAATGAACGATATCGTCAAATAATGAATGCCAGCGGAAAATTTAGATTCTGAGCTTTAGATTATCTCAGCTATCCACGCTTTTCTCCATCTAAGACAGTGGCTAAATTGCAACACTTCTATCTAATTATATCCAATAAGGAGAATAGATGGTAGCGCAATTTTTTGATGAGTTTTAAATTTGGATTTCCTTGAATACTTCTGTGATTAGAGTGGATTAGTGAACATGAACTTCGTACCCATCGCAAAATGAATGTTTCAGCCATTCCACACTGAGACTAACGAGTGATTTAGTGGAGAAGAAATGAGAATTGCCGTTCTAATCTGAAGGGAAATTTAAGCAAATTATTAATCCAATCATGGAGCAATGAAATTAATTAGAAAAGGATGCCTTCCTCGATTTCAAGTCATTAACTTGAACAATTTACTCAGAGTATAGTTTAATGACGTAACGTACACTGTCTATCAACAGATTTACTTTGCTTTAAATGGACGAAGTTGAAATTCTCCAGAGGGTTTCTTTCTTCAAATTTAATCCTTGACATATATTCCATTAAAGTCTCTACAAAATTGAGAAAATCTTATGACCCTCTAATCATTTCAGCTTTAAACTTAAAGATTATTAGTTGCTAAGGATGAGCCTTTTAGGTTTTTGTGACACTTTAAAAACAAGATATGACGAAGTGTACGATGTATCAAAAATTTAATTGCACAAATGGTTGGTTTCCTCAACTTTTCCTTTATATTTCTGGTATAAAACGTTTTTTGTTTATCTGTTTTTCACATAGCACTTCATAGTATCCTAAGCTTTTTCCGCAGATATTTATTGATGATTTTCTTTTATGATTCAGATGGATTATATTTTCTCCCTTTCCCGTATGAAATTCATCTCCAAATATCATCACATGAAGGAAGATAATGACGAAGATAATTTAAATTATAAAAAAATGACGCTACTTGCAGAAATATACAAAAGGAAGATAAAATTGTTACACGAGAGTTGATTACATTCTTACCAACAAAATCTAGTAATCATTAAAATTAAATTCAGCCTTCGTAAAGATGAAATTCAAAAGAAATTATAGTCGCTAGAAAGATTTATCACCCTTTTCTTCTTATACCGTCTCAACTCCAAGATACCGATAAACTGAGGACGCGCAGCGTAACACAAGAAAATATCCTTCAATTTGTGTGACGCATTTCGCTATCCCATTTTACGAAATTACTTTAACGAGAGTTCGTGACAAACGATACAACAAACGTTAGAGCACCATATCCACACACGTGGCGTTCCGATTTATATTTCGGATCGAAGTTTCTGCTCTTTAGTCTTCTGCAGAGCTCGAGTCGGAGCGTGCCTTGCTTGAGGAAGCACCTTCTAGATTGGTACACCACTTCGTCGCTGATACATTACATGTGACGCAACACCAACAAGGTGCGTAAGCTGGTGTTAGACATTGTTTTCCCTTCTGCAGAACATCGGTAGTAGATTTAGGAACAGGTGATTCGGAAACATCATCCGGGTTCTTAAAGAATTACGGAAAGGGATTCGGGTTTCTCATCTTCGCATTGGAATCGTAAAAGTAATCCACGAGAAGGAAGTCAAAGAGTATAGGAATGGACGCGTGGAGTTAGATGGAATTTTTGGCATCTTCTTCGATGGCATTCACCTTAAAGGCGGCTCCCGCTGTTAGTAAGCTCACGCGTTTTCTACCGATCGCCTACCTCTGGAATGTCCCCACTCCCTCACTCGAACACTCGTATGGAATGAGGAATCGTAAGAAACCTTCCGATACAAGTGCCTCTTATCACCTCCACGGCGATCCTTCTCGTGCTATTTCAGTGAGTTCTCAAGCGTTAGTCATCAGATAGCTCGAACATGGTTTGTAAGGAAGCAATCACAACTCGTACGAACTAATACATGTGAACTTCTAGGCGATAGAGCGGTGCTGATTCATGTACCGAGATATGATTATATTCGGCGGTGAGCTCGTTTAGCGGTTGATGATGAATCTGAAAGGTTTGGAAATTTTCATTTTTCGTTTGAGCTTTTAAAGGGCACGAAATTTCTTGATATGTGTACGTATTTGGTAGAAATTACTCTTGTTATTGTTTGATTTAGTGTAGGTGTATTATGAGGGATTCGATATAAAGCGAATACTTTAATATATTTTTTAAGTTACTTGTTACTAAAACAGTTCATTCTTACGCGTCTCTACGCTGTGTGCTTTATTTCGACAATGTATCTATATCTAGTATCTATATGGTTATGGCAGTGTTAAGATTTATATCTGTATCGTAATTTTAGTGAGTGATACGGTTATTTTAAAACTTGTTTTTAATGTTTAATCTAACTAATCATTTCTTTCCTTATTTAATCTTCCACAAAGTCGAAGTAGATTTTGTTTTTTCACATTTATCATTTTTTCATATTATCATGTTTTACATTTACCACTCTAGTTGTTTTGAATTCTGCATTTACATGTACCCAAGTTTCCTTATCCCCCTTGTATACACAGTTCATATTTTATTTTCAATGATATATTTAAATATGTAACTTTTATTTGATAAAATTCTTTTGATCGGATTGATAAAAGGATTGGATTGGATTGAATAAAGCTCGATTAAGTTTCTCCGAATCGTAAAAACCAGCTCCAAGAACTGTGTTAGGAATGAAATCACAAAGTCATCTAGTCGCCCTAGTAATTTAAAATCACTAGTGATTTATTATTCTAATATGGAACACCTAAGTGGCACATATCTAGGATGAAAAATGAATCATATGAGTCCCATCAAACACTGACATATAAGCGGTAAAACGATGGTTATACTCTTGGTTTAGTCACCATCAAGAATTGAACAGCATAGCACCACTTGAATTTTCTCTTTATTTTCAGCAATAGTTTTAAGATGTATCGTAGTTGTTTTTTTTGTCATACTGAAACCTTTTTCTCATTCTTTTCAGCTGACGACACAATGTTGATACGACTATTTTCGTTTTTATTCCTGGTGCTATTACCGTCCCTCCAGATCACAGCGAGCCAGGTAAGTCTCTTCGGAATTTACGTCATTACATTATTTGTATTTTGTTTCTTAAACATTAGTTTACCAATTTCATATTTCTCTGCCATCATAATGTCCTAATTTGTGTAGATGCAATGCCAAATCTATATTTACTGCGTCGATTCTATGTCAGTGTGTCCTCAAGTAGAACCCGAGGCTCGAAATGCTGCATGGCCATGTTTACTTCGGGGCCAAATATTTGGTTAGTATATAGCACAAGAAAGCAGCATCTCCGTACTAAATGGAAAATGACGTTCGATGCTTTGGGTTCATCTTTAACACCGTTATGTAGGACAGGTCTGGGTTAGGGCTCTTTAAAGAACAATCTCCATCCGCGACAAATCTCAAACCCAATACTCACGAACATCGATTGCACGGAATGATGAAAACAACCTTAAATGCGGGATTCAAAAGTTTCTCGTCGGCGGAAAAATTTCTTGCACAAGAAGTGACGAAATTCCTCTGAAAAAAAATCAATATTATCTCGCGATGGATTTGCCAATGCAGCTAAATGCTAGTCGATATTTTCGAAAATTAAACATCTAACACTTCCAGGTAACTTTCTCCCCTTTGGGGCATGTATGGTCCGGAAGTATGTATACATATATTTTTTTACGAATGTCGAGATGATGCGAAAGTTCTCATCTCTTCCTGCGCGAGCTGTAATGGTGAGAACTGACTCACTGTGAAGTCACCGGTGACTTCAACGCATGAATAATTCTGCGCAATATTCTTAGCAATCTTAATTCATTTGCGATGAATAACTTTTGTCGTGACTTAAATTAAAAAGAGTTAAAATCTTTCGTGAACAGATCTTAAGCTGAATTCGGCCTGCGGAAGGATTTTTTTACAAGATCTGCTGCTTTTGTACAACGATATATTGCTGAATGCCTTATCTAAATACGTAACAGATACCTCATTAATGATAATACACATAAAGCATATAAATAAAGTAGGTAAACGGGAGGACCTCTTAAGCTATTGATGTCATCTCGATTCATTTGATCTCGCTTTACGATAAGTGAATGATACGTTGAATTTTGACTTTATTCGATGTGGAAAGACAGTTGCTAACTTATTCTAATATATATTTATCCCATATTGATTCAATTACGTCAATTTCACGTCATTACGTTACGTAATTTCTTTTTACATTCTATGGACACTAACTCCAACATTCGTACATCGAAATCTGCCTCTGATAACCAACCTCCTAAAGAATTGACGCAAACGATTTTCGAAGCCACGTATCCTTAAGTCATCAATCACTACTTATATCCTTGTACTTTCACTCTCACATCTAATCTGCGAAATATTTAGAATTAATCGGGAAAAAGCGAAAACCCAATCTCGCATCGAAAGAGGACTCTTCCGTTTCAATTCATCGCTTGATGGATGCCACTTATTACCATCCGTTCGTTAGCAAGAGTCATCTTCATTAGCACCCCGATTAATGTTACCCGTTTAATTGAAGATGGCGAGATGGAAGAAGTCTGTGTCTATCTTTACGGCAGAGATTTCCCACACACCTGCTGGCGCGCATTCCTATGCCACTCTGTTCCGGCCGCACCTAGATACACGCTGCTGAATAACCGGCGAAATAGCTTTCCCCAAAAACCTCCGGGGCACATCTTGGATTTTTCACATCTTCGAGTCGTTGACCCTTCTCTCGATTACAGCTTTGGACGTCACTAACGCGCGTCGGCTATCTGTTGTTCTTTCTCAGACTTCTTCCCGAATACGTAATTTTCAATTCTCGAAGAGGTGCCACGTCCGCATTTTTTTCCTTTGGTAAACCTGGACGACCCAGGAGGATGGGGAAAGTGAAGCAGGGCGTTAAAAAATGGGCATAATCTTGCAAGGTTTTAGTTACGTAAAAATTATGTAGCATATATGTAAATAAAAGCATAGGAGATATAATGCACATTGTTGCTATCTTTCAAATAAAGTCCCGCGGCTACGTAGCTACGTCAAAAATGTTGTATCAAGTAGTTTATCTCTTAGAGTAAGAGTACATATAATCGCAATTGTAGTTTCAAATTGATGTTCAAACATTCCGGCGAATGTTTGAGTTCCAATCCGTTCCATAGCATTTTCTCCTTACAAAGATCAAAGCCCTAGAACGTGCCTTACTCATTACTCCGTTAGTTAGTAAATGATGATTCCTAATCAAGAAACCGCTTGAATTGTTCAAATTCTCCTATAACGCTCTACAATGTAGAGTTCATTATCTCAATCGAGTATTAAAGCCTCGTAAGCTCTTCTTCCGTAGAATTTCTTCACCTCTTAGCAGTAAATAACAAACTTCATCCGTAGCCAAGCTATAGACCTCCAAGTTAAAGCTAATTATAGAACAAATAAAGATCCCAGAGACGCGAGAGAAATGGAATTATCCGTTATTGCAATCTAAGTAATCGCCTGCTCATTCCGTTTATTGTCTAATTATATCCATCGTATGCTACGCAGAAATACCGTTCAAATGAGCTTTTATATCTTCAGATGAGAGAACATATGTTACGTGTCGGATAACGGATGATTTTCATCTTCGCTTTGTTTCTATATCGTAATAATAACAATATAAACTCATTCCACGTTGCATCAAATCTTCCCCTTATCCGTGACGTACTTAAGTAGGGTGAGTTGTTTCCGAAGTTCACCTGGTGCACCTCAAGTGCGACACGCATCGCAATTGGAAGAAATAGGGCATCCGATTCGTTGCAGAACGACCTAGCGCGGTGCGACCTTTGGCAACGGACGGTGTTTTAGACATGACCGACCTGGGAGAGACTCGAACCCATGGCGGAAATGAACGGTATAATGGTAATTAGGTAAATGGGTGGTATGTGCTCAGGTTGCGTCCTTGCAACGCTGGGGAACCCCGAACGAGGAAAGATTCAAGAGATTCAGTAGGCGGTGTGGCAATAGTACGGAGTATCTCAATGAAGACAAACTTTTAATCGAGTGTGAATGGTTTTTAAACGTATGGATGTGTATAACCTATTTCAGCATGTGCTTCATTACAAATAGCCTGTAGGTATTTTTCGTATGGTGAGCAGGAGAAATAGTTTCTGAGATGGATTCTGTCACTCCCCACCATATGGTATGCTGCTTCAAGAATCGACTTCCTTTCTTTTAATGAAATTCGAAATTTGGCCCTACTTAAAACGGAGACACTTTTTCTAAAGAAGGAAGGCCGAAATCTCGTTTGAGAGGATGCATCCTTTCTTTAAAATAAGGTTTTGAGGCCCGAAACTCTTTTCCGAACCCAAATACCGGAGGTGAATTACATTTTAAAGGGCAAGTCGAGGAATGTGAGTCCAATGGAGCGGAAGGGTGTGTTGAAGTAGCTGAAAAAATCTCTCGTCAGCATCGTACAAATTCTCACGACCACCTGTTTTTGGCGTAATACTCTACGAGATAATTGAATCCCAAGACTATAAAAAATTCTAGTAGGAATGATTTCTATATTTTGAGAATATTTTTCTCCTTTAAATTATAATTTCCTAAAAATTGATACCAAATTCTGTTTCCAGACAATCCTGAGGGGATTATTTCCCCACTTACTCTTCTAGAATTTAATGAGGATTGCTCATACGATTAAATGCATTCTCTGAATGTAGTGGAATAAATGTAACGAGTGATGCTATCTTAATGTATGTCTTTACGACAGAATGGCAGGACATAGAGGAAGAATCATGTCAAATAAGTGTATCTCAATGCTACATCTCCGCCCCGTGAATTTCCGTATCATTAACATAGGGATGTTTTGACCTCCGTAATCTCAAAATCACATTCATCGCGATACGGGACCGATGCCCTAACACGTGGGCGGCATTTGACCAGAGCCGGTGGTACTGTTCGGCGTTCTTAGCGGAGTTCACTTGGAAAGCCGACGGGCCGGCGTCCCCGTGACACACTTGCTGCAGAGCGTGTGCATCAAGGCGTTCTCCTCTGTCCACCGTATTACATGCGCGCGTGTGTTTGTCGCAGCGCGGGGGGAAGGGTGTAGCAGACCGAGCTAATTCGTCCGTCCGGAGGAGTCGTGGAAATGCGCTGTGCATTCTCCGAGACCTGAAGACCCACTTCTCCCTAGGCGAGATACGCTCCGGAGAGAGTAGGAGGCGGGGAAGACGTTTAATGGGAGCGTTCTATGTCCTTCCATTCTGCTCCTCGCGACCGGACGTACGCATAGCATCTCTCATCACGGAACTCTTCCCCTCCACCGCCCTCAGATGTTCTCTTCGGAAACCTGATTCCATGGAAAAGAGTGTCGCCACCGATTTGGGTTGCGCTCGCGTCCAATGCGTCGTGCAGATCGTGTTCATCGAGAGTTTAGCAGGGTCGCAGGGAGTGGACGGAGAAGATGCGGCGAACGATTTCACTCTCCGACGCGATATTCGGGGTCCGAAAGCGTTCTTTTTTTCGCAGGCTCATTCCGAATGCCGCGTCATTATGGCCGAAATTTGTCGGGGAGCTTTCCCACGTGCTTGGCCGACGTATTCGGAATTAATTGATGCCCGAACAAGAAATAAAAACTTATGAAGAAGCTCTCACTGTATGGGTGAATAGACCGATTGAACTCGTCTGAATTTTCATTTGAAACTCATTTCATGTGATAAGAATTAAGCATAATCTCCCATATCTATACTAGCAAATTTAACGAATTCTTAACGTTGGTATGTTTATTTGATACTTAGACATGTATACCCTTTTTCCGTGGTTGATGTTAGTTACGACCGTCAACTCTTCCCAAGGATGGGATCATGGCGGGATCATGTTGTATATCAGAAAACTTATTTGAATATATTAATATTTCTCTTCTCTCATACATTTACTCAGAATGAATTAAATAAGATCGATAAAACTTTCTCCTAATTCTTATAGGCACTGTAATGAGTTCAGTAGTCTCATCTCAACGAGTGGCAAATATTTCATAATCACTGGCGCAATTACGTGAAGAAATAAATGTTTGCTGACAAGGTGATTCCGGGTCACTTAATTTTTGTACGCTCAATCGACCTATTAAGTGGAAGCATTGAGAAAATTAGTGCCATATCATTTTAACCCTTTATAATAATTACACATAAAAACGTGTTTTGATACGTACATAAATGACAAATTTATAGATGCTAAATAGAATTTTTTATCTGATTTCTAAAATGTCATAATTTAACTATATCAAAAGCTTTTATGCAATATCATAGGGTTCTGCTTAAATAGAGTAACACTTCCTAGAAGTGATGAAATATTTAATTTTCTCGCGAAGAAGCGACAGCTGGTGAAGATTCATCTCAAATATTAATGAGCCAGAATGTAATATTTATGGTTTTCTTGACTTATAACTGTAGTAGTTCTGCATTTAATTATTCCTCGTTGGGTTTTTCGGTGTTCTAAAACCATCTGCTTTTCTTCGGAACGGTACACCTTGCAGTTGGTAACCTCTGCTATAGGCCAATGCGTCTCTACCTTTTCCGCTTCATGGCACACTTAAAACACGCTGCTCTTGCTACAACCGGACACAATCACACTTTTACACTGCGTGTATTCGTAGGATAGTTTTAGATTTGTTGAACTCCCCATTCACCAAAGCTTAATTTCGTCTCAATTTATCATGATTGTATAAAGAGAAATGTACAGTGTTTTTCTATACACTTCAATCCTACGCATACATATATTTCCATTCATGTACCCACTTTTAGAGGAACCGTTAAGATACAGAGTGCTTAATTATCCCTTAAATTAATATTTTAATTTATAGAGTTTGAGAATATTACAACAACCCTTGCGAAGCACTAATGTGAGCAAATACATCATCCCTGAAACCAACTCTCGACATAATCGGTAATTTGCTCCTGTTATTTTGGAATTTCTCACGGTAATAATAGAAACTCTTGGAGCGTTTAAATCCCACAATACCCCAACCTTCATTTCCATATCTGGTTTTCTCCCACTTTTAATTTCTCAGCGTAACGCTCCTTTGCCTATGCCTTCCAAAACCTGTCCTTTCTCCTTAATTAGAAGAAATGACTACAAATCTCGCATATATTATATATTAATCGGAAAAGATTATTTTAATGACACCAAAAGTATTTTGGAGTCTGTTACTGGAGAAAATCTTGCATATTTCCATTACGTTTTAGCATAAATAATTTCAATTCTTTACAGTTGATGACTGTATAAATATTTGCTATATTGTTAAAATATTATCTTTACAGATGTATGAACCTCAAATACGAGAATAATTTAATTAATTTTCTGTTAATAACCTCCATCAAATCCCTAGATTCAAAAAGGGATATTCATTTCCAGTAACTCTTGGTTGTTTATCTTTTATCTCAATCAAGAGTTATTAAACTCAAAATTAGGGCACTACCCATTATTTACATATATTATTATTATTTTTACCTTTAAACACTTAAGAATACAATAATTCTCAACGAGAACAAATATAGAATAACAAATTTTCACAGCAGAAGATGCCTGTAAATCTTCGATATATTTCCTTTGATTTCTCCCAATCATCAATTTTCCTTCCGAATCAATGTGAATGTTGGATTCGTCGCTATCCAACAGGTCTTTTTTTTTAAAGTTACGCTTTATTTGCTCTCTCTCTTCTGCTCCATTGGAATGGCAAGCCCACGCTTCGGATGTTTGGAGAGCTTTCAGATTAATGCCAGCCACCTGTGTTGCCGACCCGTCTATTCAAGTATTGGCTCTCCTATTATATCCTCTTAGACCACTCGCCCGTGGAGCATGACACCCGGGAAAGTTCACCCGAGTGGAGTTTGGAAGGAGTTTTGCGTAGCCGGGGTTGGAAGAACCCGAAGAGAAAGTTTCGATTGTTGAATTCAGCATCTGCGTGAGAGCCGTGCTCTAGAGAAACGCGCGTTGAGATCTCCGTTCTCGCAACCATTTGTCCTTCCATTTCGACGATGGAAAGGCTCACCTTCGAGATTTTCATCGCTTTTTTATTCCAAGGTTCCCGATTCCCTCACAGGGGGGACCCACTGTCGCATTCTTTGTGGCTTGCGTGTCCTGTTCCCTCAATGGCAATTACTAGCGTCGCTGGGAACGGGCCCGATACGAGTTTACATCTCGCGGTGGCTGTGCTATTCTAAAAATTATACCTCAAGGCCATCCGAACAGCCTCACGTCGACGCCCACGCGCTGTTTGGCTCCTTTTCATTAACTTCGCATTTTTTACAGCGTCCGAATTCGGGGATCGGGTGGTTATTTTAACGGTCCAGTTCATCTCAAGGTTTGGACTGATCAGCCAACTTTCTTATGTTACCAGGTTTTATGGGCGTTTCGGATGTCATAGAGATGTAGATATTAAGGGTTTTGTACGAGATATGGTAAGGAATGACTGTCCACAACTATATGAGCTAATAATCGACCCTTACTTTTGGCTCATGAAACCTAAATATTTTAATTTAATCCGAGCAAAGAGTTATACTGCAGAGAAACATGGGTTTAATTGAGGAAATCACAGAGATTGACTCATAAGCTTGCTATAAAGTTCGTTTATCCATAAAAATTTGAAATAATCTTGCAAAAGAAACTGCTAGACTTACTTATTAAGCGTAAATATGAGGATATCGATCCAAAAAGTTTACAATTAAGAATACATTTTAAAATTTTTCATTTTCAAAGGTTATATAAGCTGATAATTCAAAAGTCTGTACCGTGTGTTGTCACATAAATTCCTTTAATGTCATTACAAAAGAAAATTAACCATAAATAATAAAGATAAAAATAGATCAATTGGAATGCGATTATAATTGACTTCTTATTTTACTCTTTTGTTTGTGATAAGATTTATCTTAAATTCTTATCTAACCTTATAATTTGAGATTTAATGATATAAAAGCATATTTACGAACTCTCTTACATATAATCATGTTCCTGATACATATAGCTCACAATTTTGTTCAGGGCTCAAGGTGTATACCGTAGGATTCTTAAGGTTATCCATGTTTAAATTTTCTATTCTGAATGTACCAATTCTACTATCCTTTGAACGAGACCGAAACATTTTCAACGCATTTCCTCAATTCGACAGCTTTCTTAACGGTAAGGGGAACACAGCCATAGCTCGTATTAGCACATAGATGCCTCTCACTTCCTTTCGTACCGTTCGACGATCCCCTGTATTTCGCTCTGATTCTTCCCAAGTGAACTTCGGAATGTAAGAAAAGGAGGAAAGCCCGGTATCAAAAAAGTCAAGCTCTCTTAAATCGCAACAAAACGTAATGACGTTGTGGTCTTATTGCAATATGCATCTGGTAAGTATTGCGCACTTTGCTTACTCATCTAAATCCTGCTCACTCAGCAAAAAATCGAGTCTAATCTTAGTTTGATCACATCCAGCGGTGCGTTCTACTTAAAAAATATATCAAATCTATCGCTCGAGAAATAAATCAATGGAAAATGCGGAGTCTTTTATAGATATCGAGTTTTAACGAGGAAAATGGATCAAATACTGAAAGTTAGATTATGAGTTATATTGATTTTGAAAAAAATACGCATACGGAGAAACATTGAAATGGATTTTAGAAGTGTTATAGTGTGAGATAGGTCATCTTAGTTATCGTGGATTAAGAGTAACCAATCAGGAGTAAAAACAACGTGCCTAGTCAATTATGGCATCGTCAGAGCGTAAATTAATACTTAAAACATCAACATAACGGAAACAATTCATTGAGGTTGTAAATTATACATCTGCCCCCAACTAAAATTCATCGAAGCCATAAATATTAAAACAATTTAAATTTCTGGATATTAATTCGAATTCGTGGGTGTGACAGATTAAATGATGTCTTAATAAGACCTACATTCAAATTACGCTGATAATTACACAAAGGTTTTGATCTAGAGCTGGAATAATTTATAGACTTGCGAAGACTTAATTATTATGCAAAGTTTCAAACTACGCCAAGAATGACTCTTGCAACAACGCCTGCACCACCTTCCCTTCATACGGGCCTCCGATTTCCTTCATATTCTGGTTGAATTAACATTCCTTTCCGTAATGACAATTGAAGGTAGCTTTGCATCACTCTCTGGAAAAAATTCCTCCCTCCACTGGCTCGGAAATTCCCTTGCCTTTCATTTCGGTCGCCCTTCCTTCTAGTCTTTTGTCCGTCTTTCGCAACCCGACCGTAATGTCTCGTTATGAACGAGATTAACACGTCGGTCGGAGTTGTAAGAAGCGATCAGTTTGACACTTCGAGATCACAGGGTTTAGATTGGGCATTTCCGCGCATTCGATCCATTCCTACACCGGGCGAATCCGCCTCCATCCCAGAAGTAAAATATATGTACAAGTCCGCAGCCATGAATTTCTTTGGGCGTGGCAATCTACCATTCGGCATGTGTAAGTCTTAGGCAGCCACTCCTCGCGAATTGCCGTATGGAATGCAGGCAAGAGCTGTGACGCCTTCCTAGCGGTCGCTTGATATTGCAACACTCGTTGTGGGTTTGCTCAAGGTGAATCCAGTCTTTCCCTTGGTGCAGATTCTTTCTCGCGGTTCGAGACATCAATTTCCTTTCGGTTCCAAAGTAATCAGGAGGGAGAGATGCAAATGGTTGCGTCGAAAGCGGAAGAAACACGAATTGGATAATTCAGCTCATTTGCATGCTTAAAATGATCTCCGAAACGACGTCACCGTCCGTGGAATTGGTCCAGAAGATGCCAATACCGTTGCGAGAGCGAATTATATATTTCTCGTTTATTTTATTTCCTCCGCAGCTCGAATCATTCATTTTGCATTCGCGTACGTGGATTCACTACTTAACGTAACGTCGCCTACTTTAAAGTGACCGTGGTATGTTTTTATCGCGGGTATCTCAATATTCAACTCATTCATACTCATTGCCCCGGTATTGCAATCGAGGCGATTTTCAAATCGTGCCCCAGTTAAGTGTCCACGTAACTTAAATAGTTTGAGCATTATGGAACGTAAATTTCAGTTTAATAAAAACCTCTAATTAAAGCGATATCTCATAAGAATGGTTAATACATATAAATAAATAAATCCCATTTTATGTTGATTTTAATATTTTTTGATGTGGATGGCTAGTTTACTTGAAAGCAGTTACTGAATTGTTTAGGACCTCTGCTTATCATTTTATTAGATGACGTTATGACGATGATTGAGTATGTATTATTATTTTTTGTTTTCTCTTATATCGTTTCTAAAATTTATTTTATTTTTTAACCAACAATTTTTCTTTATAAATATCCTCTGATTGGTTTTATTTTTTATTGCGTTCCCTAGATGAAACAAGTATTTACTTAGAACTATTAGCATACATTTTGTGATTCAAATGAGCCGATGTAAAAATACACCACTTTAAAAACCTTTATGGACGTGGAATGCAATCGACCGGAAGTTAGGAGATCCGGGTTCCATTCTCCGTTACGTCAGAAGTTTTTCGACTGTTTCAAACATTCTACTTGAAGTACGAGATTAATTTCGTGTAAATCATTTATCACGATGAGTACTGCGCCCATCTAGAGTAACTTATCGCACAGATATTCATTCTAATTACGTAATATTCGCCTCTCGGTTTTCGGTGAGATGTGCCGCGAAAGGGAAATGTTTTGCGTGGGATTTTGGATTTTTATGCATCGAAACGTTTAGTGGGCTGTGAATCGGGGATCAGATAAAAGGGATGTGTACATGAGGCGTTCGATTGAGAAATCAGCCATCTTTGTATTCGAGGCTAAACAAAGCAAGAGTGGGAAACCTAAGTTAAAGCGGTTTGTTGATCGATCGGTTGTAAACGTTTCCCAGGGAAGTTCTCTTTTCAGCTTTCAGTATGTGAACTACCGCATTTCAGTCTCATTCAACATCTTCGTAATTATATGCGTGTGAAAAAGCCATTATTCGCCCAACTTTCGTTTTAGAATATGTAAGGAGTGAACGAATGCTTGGGAAACGGCGTTACATCAGAATCATTGCAGATATTTGGATCGCTTTCTACATTATCGGATTTCTACTACCGCGATGATTTGGAAGGGTCCATTGGTAAAATGAGGCAACATCCTTCAGATAATATCTCAGCCTTCCGAAATACTCCGAAACCAATTTTCTGAATCTGAAACCGGAGATGAACATAAAACTCCGACGCTCACTCATGAGTGACTCAATTCGGTTTTATGTTCTTAAGAACATTAAAACACGATTTACTAGTTCTATTCACAAAATGATGTTTGCTTTGATGAAAACGTTGACTTGGAAGAAGGGCAAATGGAAGACGTTGTATTAGAATAATGTTAGGGATTATTTACTGTAATGTGTTCAAGGGAAATATCATATCAGAGATCAATAGTTTAATCATAGACTACGCGTTCCTTTTGAACACTCATATATTTAAAACATTCTTATTCGTCGGAATTTAGGGTGTGTTTTATCGATCAGTCCTTTAATATCTCTAAAATACTTTCAAGAATATGAAATCATTATTTCCCGTTGCGGTGACTCAAAGGAAACTTAACTCAATATCCTGCAAATAATGAAGGCAAATATTCAATGGTTTTTAATCAGGTCATAGGGACTGACTCATATCGAATGCAGGAACTTGGAAGGAGTGTGAATGTTCGCCGGAAAAATATCATTTAGTTCCAAATAGAAAGCGAAAACCAGCATCCGTTTGAGTAGAAAACACCCGTCTTAGTAAAATGTGGATGTGTTCCAACATGTATTTTGACTTGGAATTGGTATTAAATAGTAAGAGAAGCTAGAAATGCAGCATTTCAAAAACGCACTCATATCTTAGGGAGTTTTGGTTCTAAATGTTACGGTAAATAAAGAACAGCGCTCGAAAAGCGCTCTTTGGCTGAAAGTCAGGGGGCTGAATACCTACACGTCGAATCTTAATGAATGAACTAAGAAAAAGAGTACTCTATGCGATTAAGCTGACGTAGAAGATGAAACATCGCATTATCATACAACCTAACTATTGAATTCCTGGGAAATTGCTTACATTGTTTTCTTTTAAAAATTTTTAGAGTTGGGGGAGATGATTCGTTAAATAATTTTATCCGATGATTTCCTATGTCGGTACATGACCTGTCATTTCTTACGATGTAAAGTCAGGTATTTTATTTCTCATTGAGTGATTTGAGATAAACATTTCCTTTCGTTGTCAATAAGCTGGAAATATAGCTGCAATTCGGGTTATTCATCCAGAAATATACCTCTTCTTCCATCTTTCAAGAGCTATTAAATTAAATTATCGAGCATTTCAAAATGAAATGATTTCCCCCCGTAATATCGAGTAATATATATCCAGATCTATTGCGACACGTAGCGCTCATTTCCTCAGGTATCTGAGTAACTCTTTTCGAAGCAGAGAGTCGAGAATTCTGCTTTATGGGCACGAGGAAACAAGTTATCCTTTGAATACCTTTGCGATGATGAAGCAATGTATAAAAATGCGCTTACTTCTATGACCGATTCACTCTTCTTTTCGGCATTAAAGGACGAGTAAAATAACGTTTTATTTTAATCCTATCTTATCACGGAGATCTGCCATCAACAGAGTTAAGGCCGAAGTAGAAGATTTTGCATCTTTTTCCTGGAATCTGATTCCTTGGATGAATTCTCGTGTTGGCCTTGTTAGAGAAAGGGTAGCTCGTCGTCTTTGAGGCCATGTGTTCGATTTCTGGTTAACGGGTGGATTTTTGTGTCAATGCAATCGGTTTTCTGATAATAAGAAAAACATGGAGAACTTTAACACAACTCACGCATTAAATTTAGCAGATATTTATTATCTCCGTATTAAAACCGATGTTTTTTGCTACAATACGTCGGTTGGCCTTCGGACTTACTCCGCATGGTTACATTTACATTGTTCTATTGATTGTCTAGTTTTTCATAGCAGCTTTTCGTTTCAAGCTGAATTTTTTTTAATTAAAGGATATTGCTTATTTTTAGCGTACATATTTTTGGATCGACACATGGTATCGATTCCCTTTGAGTGTGTATTCTTACTAATCAATCGAGTATATGTATTCTTCGTGTCCTGGTTTCTCGTCCGTTAAACAATTCTAACCTATCAGTATCTTGGTCAGGCGTCGGTATACACCGAGGTGTCGAAGAACGCTTCTGCATTTTGAAGTGAGGAATATGCAATCAGAGAAAGATTTTCATGGCCAAGAACGAGACATTGGAATGCTTAAAATCTCTTTATAGTATCTCGCACGAAAAAGACTAGTCCTTGGCTGTTTAGAAGATTTTCACGATGAAAGATTGTGTAACTTGGAAGCATGCAATTAACGCGCGAGTTCCGCAAACTTAAGTTTCTTCCTTTGAGTGCGATTGTTATCTAATGAATGGCAAATTCTTTATTTAACCCTTGATTTATATAAAGTCATGTAATGGAGGAAAAAGTATCTTCTTCTTGCAGGCATTTTTAACCTCTGAAAGGGTGGGTAGATAATTGTAGTAATCGATTTAGATTACTCTAATTATAAGTTATATAAGATATTTCGTTTCATATTCTTGTATTTTTACTGCTCTTCCGGTACTTGATTCAGTTTGATTGAGCATTTATGTTTCATTTTTATCTCTCCATAAAGCTCGCATTATCTACTTTTATTAGATACTTATGTATTTATACTAAGAAGGTAGAGTATAAAATTGTTCAGGCCTTTCAATTTGTTTGTATCATAGGCGATGGAAACTTGAAGGAAATTAAGCGGAATTAAATTGACTAACTATAGGATTATTAGGAATGAATTCTGATTTACGTCCTTCCATTAAGAAGGTATCAATGGCATTGCATTTACTGGAATTCGATATTCCAGTGTCGTTTTCTTCCAACGCAGCCTATGAAATAAAATTGTACGCAACCTTGCAACAAATAGCATTGGTAATATTTCCCACACCTTATGAGCATAATAACAATCAGTACGGAGTATTAAACGAAAGATCTCGCTTAAGAGTTTTGTTTTTATCTATGACAGTGCTGACTGTCGCACATTTTCAAAACTAAACCCTTCTTACTCTCGGCAAGAAAGATGACTTTCCTATCATTTCAGATGTATTGAGGTTTTTAATAGAAAATCCAACGGAGAGAATTTTTATAGCTAAATTCGGGTACGCGGAGAAACTCATGTAAACTTGTCGCCCATAATTGGCAAAAAGTGAAAGAGTTTGCAGAATTTCTTTTAAACCTATTCGGCGCAGGAGAGAAAAACTTTCACTGCTTACTCCGCAACCCGTTTGAACCACTGACTCAAGTTTGCAGTCATAAGCGAATTTTGGCTGCAGGTTGCGATTTATGTACCGTATGTAAACTCATGTCTGTATCGATCGAATTGAAATATTTATTATTTCAAGTTACGAAATTTGACAGTTTTTGAATTACGAAGGCAGAATAAAGAAAATTATTATTATATGTATTTTGAGTGCAACTGAAATTTCATAATTTTAATATTCTTTTTCTTTCGTTTCAGGAACCGACGAAACTTTTTTCTTGCACACCTGGTGAGTACCTACCACTCGACAGATGACTTTTCATTTATTTTAGCGGTTAAAATTTAAGAACCTAGATGATTTTACTAGATGTCGCGTATATGAAAATTTGAAGAGAATGCGATATACTGCATGAACGCAAAGTCATCTAGCTATAAGTACGGAATTTACTTTTACTTGCTCCTTGTTATGTAATTTAACATTTGGAAACTGTGTTTTCGTCTTGGACTCATCCCATCTCTTTCCGACATTAAGTGAAATTTGCTTGATTACGTAAATAAAATGATAAACAGCTTCATATCTATAAATGTAATAATGACATATAAATAAGCTTCAGGTTCGAAGCTCTAAAATATTTATTTGCATTAAACTTTCGAGCATAAGCTATGTAATTTATGATTATATTGGTGGTAATAAAAATTGAAACATAACGACAGGTGAGACGAAAGAACAACTGACTTTTTCGTACATGGCAATCTTCAAGCATTCGAGTCAAGGCAATATCTCGATATTCCGCGAAGAAATCCGCCTACTGTGAGGTCATCCCACTCAAACTAGTGGTGATATCTGCATGTAAGGACCTTACAGGCTTGGCTTCTGTACCCACTGTTTGCAGCTATTGAAGCTTAGAAAATCTCATAAGACTTATAGAAATACTCGAAATATTCCAATACCAAGCGTGTTATTTTATAAATCCGTTACTTACGAAGAATTACCGAAATTCTGTTAGCATTGAGAGAATGAAATTACGAAATTTTAAGAAATATTTAAAATTACTTTTAATAATTAATACTAAAATTATCGATAAAATGTACTATTGTGTACCGCAAAAAATAGTTTACTTAAATTTTATGATACTTTTAATGATAAACGTGTCGATTTAATTTAATTTTTTGGCACAACAATATTTCCAAATTTCGATATTCAAATACGTTATTTTTCACCATTAAATTAAAAATTAGATAGTTCACTTATTATGATCATTTATGAATCAGAGTTTTAGCATCGATCGAAAGGAATTTCGTCAAATTCTCACGGTTCAAACATTAATGATTTGAGAAAATTTCCTATAATTGCGATCGGGATCGTGGAAGGCTTACAATTATTACCTACTACTAATACTTATACGACCGTAATTATAGTAGATGTGATGGAATATCCCAATTTTGGACTGTTGATTTATGTAGCCTCGCGTGGGATTCGCGTTGATTAATTATTCCCTCCACTTTTCCGTACTGTAGTTTAAACAAACCGTTTTTGCTTCGAGAGCAAGTAAACAGTTTTAACTCCTCATCCTTCGGTTGTCGAGGGAGAGAAAGAGGTTGGCCTCGGCCATACCAAGAAGGTAACGTCATTAGATCACAGATCATTAGATCTCAGCTTTGCGTGTAGCACGGTACTGAAAGCACGGAGGTTGAGGACTTCAAAGACCTCCTCTAGTTAACAAGAAAATTCCTCGGAATCCAGAAGGAGAGAGAATCTCAAGTATTTGTCTCAAATGGTCTTTAAAATATGAGGGAGTACGACAGCTTGCAACTATGCTCATCGCTTTCAACCCAAATGATGCACTTCGTAGGAATTCACCTTTCTCGATGGAATACAAATGTAACACGAGTCATGTATACGCTCTTGTCCATCACGATCTATCCAGATTCCGTCCCTGCGTACGTAATATTTAATCAAAGATTTATAAGCAAGTTGAAACGAAATTTTCTATTTATAAATACTTCAAAATAAATATTGTTTCCAAACAGGAACAATCGTGATTTCGCCTTATATTTTTAAACGTTAAAATTAAACTTCAAACATCACGTAACCAATACTCGTTCTTGTGCTAGATAACCTTTCTATACTGTTCCGACGAATTCAACATCGGAACTACTATGAATAAATAAAGAGTAAGCGTTAATTAGTAAATATTATCGTCTTCTTCCTTGCGAGAAAATTTTACCGTCGGTCGAGACCAAGCTTGTCTCTTCGATACTCAAGCGACCGATTAGTGTATACCTGCGTGAATTCGGGTGAGTCAATAATAAAGAAAGGAACCGAGAAGGAATCTCATCCGTACATATTTAGGGGAATTAGAAAATCTTTTATGTGCGCCGGAAAAGGTCAAGGTGAGGCGGAAAGAATGTGTAGACGAGCACAGAGGAAAGTGCTCGAATCATCATTCAGTGAAGAGGAAAATCCTCTATGGTGGTGAGGTAAGTGGACTTAAAATGCTCGATTAATAAGCCTTCGATGCCTTAGACTTGATGAGTATTATTGAGGAGTGGTGAGGTTAACTTTGAAATACTTGAGATCGTTTCTTATCTTGAATGGTGGGATGAATATTTATCGAAAGCTTAACCATCACTCCGAATATGATGATAGCAATTTTATGTGGGAGGTTAAGAGCTGATATAGGAAAGTTTTCGGTTGACTTTTAGACAGAAGTGGGGACAGGAGTTCACGGACCCGTTTAAAGGTTTAGCTTGTTTTCGAGGTCCACGACGAGGTAATTTAGGCAGTAAAATTTATACTCAACAGAGAACGAAAATAATGACAACTTAATCCATCCTCAGCCAGAGTATTCGCATCCATTGAGCTATCAAAGGATTGGAGATAAAATAAGATAGTCTTTCCCATGAATTATTAATGTAAAGTGTCTTATGAATTTCCCATCTTTGACTCGGGAGCAAGGTTAAAAGTCGCGAAGTAGGATGTTTCTTGAGAGGAGTGGAACAGCACGGGTTTGGATGCGTGCTTGAGAGAATGGTATTGGTAAAACCTTGGAGACGGAATGCCAGAGAAAGTATTGGTTGGAAGGATATGCGCTTTTAAAAATTCCGTGTAAATTAGAATCCATTTGCAATCTTAGAATGATCGTTGAGTTGAAAAAAGAACTTTCGAAAACATTTCCTCCATTTTGTGACACGTGATGCGTTGACGTCACGTTTAAATCTCTAAATATCATCTGCATTTATTGATAAACCGTCGTGTATTTAATTTTCCTTCTTTTCGTATCAACTTTATGTTTTAAGTTTAATCTCGTAGTAATCAAAACATTACTTACACTACGTTTCACGTTCAATAAAGAAGCGGGTGTAACGCCACCCTTCGTAATCATTCCAGTTTACGCTCAACGGTATTTCAAAAATAAATAACGGTTATTGAAATTATGCCCGACGGTATTCGATATTTCAGTCTCCCATCACCGTTAACCGGCCAAATTAGCCGTGTCCCCTCAACCGCCGTGCCTAAACAAGATTTGTCGCCGTTTCCTGCCGTTTTCATGATATAACAGTAGCATTGCCGCGTATTATATTCTAATGCGAACCATTTATGAGTAATTTCATGCTGAAAATTGACCGTTGCGCAACATATCTCTTTCCTTTCTTCTTTCACGTGGCGCTTTCCCTTCCATTCTTTCGTGACCTCTTAAGGTGGATTTCACCTGAGATTCTACGACTTTTCGCATCTTTTCAAGATATCTCGAGTCTCCGTCGTGATGAAGGATTCTGAGCTGTTAAGTGCAATTGACGGTAACTCAGGAGGAAGTAAATATCATTCCAAATAACTGCCAAACTTTATGGATACGATTTGTACCTTTAAGAGATGACGATGCATATCCTTGGTCGATGCCACGCCTTTTTAATCCTCAATTTTATCTGCAAAAGTTGGAGCCGAAGTAATGCGATGAAGGTTTTATAAAGTGTTTTGCTAATGCTCATATCTTTGCTGTTCATATTAATAGGTGATATACGTTGTTTTTAATCGTGGTTCCCCAAATACATATTTCGTTTCTTGAAAGCATTTTACTGCCTATTTCGTTAGAGAATACTAGTTAACTGTTTCGTGAGATAATAATAGATGATTTGATTCTGATTCTATCATTCTTTATAAGAAAGTAAGAGAACAAAATTACGAAGGTAAACAATGAATAATTTCGTTTGATCGTTCCGTTAATTCAGAGAAAGGGTTATGTTCACGATTTAATCATAGATACGATTTGCAATATGCACCTTAATCTCCGAAAAATCATACTCAAGCATTCCAAATCCATCAGCAAAGCAGAATTAAACTTTCACTTCCGGTAGTGCAATGGCTAACGGCTGTTTTGCTCGATTTACCATTGAAGCAGCGAAGCATTTACAAAATTTAATGCAACACTCTTACTAATCACTAATCGGAATCCCATGGTCTTACGACACGACGAAAGGAAGTGAGCAAAAAATTCCACGTTCTCTCTCTCTCCTCTCTCTCGGATTTTTATAAATGAAGTGCAGCGTTTTTAAAGATCGTTTTCGAAGAATCGGTTATTGTTCCCGGAGTTCTCTTTTTGGCTTTTTTTTTAATGATGCAACGTTTCGCCGCTTCTAATCCATATTTCCCGTCACTGGGGTACTTAAGGGGCTTTGTTCTCTTTTAACAACTGGATTCCCGCCCATCTTAAGAAAGTGCACTTTCTAAACTCATTTTTTTATTCGGCTTTCTCACTCCACGACCACCTTTTCCGAGAGGAATTCTTGGGCGTTGCGCCACAATTTATATCGCGAATATTACCTCACGAGTCTATTGAACGACTGTGAGAATAAAAGGGAGAGAGACAAAAAGGTAATTTTGCACAGCATCTCAGATTCCGTTTCCCAATTCCTCAGGCGGGTTTAATTTTGTCGATCTTTTTGTTTCTTTTTGTTTCGGATCATTTCTCCCATCGAAAACAGTCTCCCATCTATTAAATTAATAGAAATAAATAGAAAACAAATATCTCCATCAATTGTAATCAACGTCAGGAAACGCAGTAAAACAGTGATGATATATTTGCGTTTATAAGTAAAATATTTTGTTTGTTAACATACTACCTTGTAAAAACTATTTGAAATTGGGATTTGTCTGATTTAGCAACATGCGTACAACTCTTAGCCATCTGCAGGAACATTTTTTATACTTTTGCTTTCATAATTAGTGAGGTAATCCGTTAAAATTCATATGAATTCATGCTATATGCAATCAGTGTTCCTATTTGAAATAATTTCCATAAAACGTATACATATATGGCTTATAATAGCAGAATTTGTAGCTGTTCATAATGGTATTCATAGTCATTCATTTATGCTGATAAGTCTCTGAAAATTTACATAGTCAATATTATTGCCAATGTTTTGCGTGATAGCCTCCAGATGGGAAACTAGTTTACCTTGATTAAACGATGGTTTTATGCATCGTTGAGGGCTTATGAAAACTTAGATCACCCTGTACATATTTCTGACTGCCCTTAGATATTTAAATAAATCATTAACTTGGTGGCCATTACGAAAAGCGATGGCATCTTCTTGAATTTTATGGGCTTGGCATCGGTGTCCAAGATCCATCCTTGAGGATATTTTATGATCTAAGAGATACCCTCTCACAAGGTCAATGAAGATCGAAAATTCAAACATAACTGTATCTCCAAGAGTTAAGAAAAACCACTGCTAATATGGGGCTTAATAGATTATGGAGAAATTCGGCAGGTTTTGGAATCCGGGAGTTATGACAAAGGTTTTCGTTAGGATTTTGTAAAATTACGTAACCATCGAAAGACTCCCGGAATTGACTAATTCGTGTGCAATTCAGATAAAGATGTAGATGCGTGTTGATACACGTGAAAGATACTCAGATTCTAGTTGTTAACAATCTTGCGAGATATGTTTGAACATCAAAATTGCAAGAACAAATGAGATAAGAGATAATTAATTAAATTAATATATAAGATTAATTGAATTCTTACTCGTGATAATTCTTATAATCGATTTATCGTTACCTCATGAGTAACTGTTTTCCATAATCGTTTACGCGATCAATTGATCTTCTAAAGCAGCGGGTTAAATTAAATATATTAATAAAAAGATTCTCGAATAATGATGATGTGCTCGAAAATTTCACGCGCAACATCTATTCTGTTTTTAAAGAGGAATCAAATAATTTCTTCTGGTTATAAGCACTTATTTTCAGAAAACCTCTATGTAATTATTAGTATATTACCTGAGTTCCTTAACAGTTATCATTGTGCAGAAATGGGTCGCAGGAGTCCCGAAATATTTACATCGCCACCTTTTAATGTATTCGATTCCGTAGTTTATTTACACGCCCTTCCTCGTGGACATTCATGGGCCCTACATCTTCACGAGGGCTGCACACGGAGAGGTCGCGGATAAGATTAACGGAATGGTATCCAATGGGTGACCTCCCCAAAAAGCCGCCCGTATCGCTATAAAATTCCAACAGCCACCGGGAAACCTTGCCCCACTTCTTAGCGATGGTCGGGCGAGAGTGGTCATGAGATGTACCGCTTTATGTACGTGCGTACTTGCGGGTTCTGGGTCCATTAAAACGTTTTTGTTCGCCGGCTCATGACGCTCCCTCAACCCGACTATTGATGTTAAGCGAGGCGCGTTCGTTTTGGAAGCTTCGTGGCGTCATTCGGAGGTCAATGCCTTCCGCGTAACATTCCAGCTCCTTCGGCCATCCTGGCGAAACTGGACGCCGATGGTTCGTGCTCGTGAAGAGGGGAGTTTTTCTAGGACCGTGAGGACCAACGCTGAAGGCCCGATCGCTTCATGAAGGCGGTACTGACCGCCTCAGAGTCTGTTTGGAGACGTAAAACCAGGGCATCGAACGGATTTTTTTTCCGATCCGCTCTGGTTTACGTACCGATTCTCACAAATCAAAATTTCTGTTCCGCTACAGTCGATCGAATCGGTTCCGTTCCGCACCTTCTGATGTTTTGCAGAAGTTGATGGACGATGTGGTGAAGTCGATGGTGAGATGGAGAGAAATCGAAATGATCCAAGTTCACCTGTTTGGAATTTGGGAATATGAGTGTGATTGTATCTCCCGTATGTTTGCCCCTTTAAATCAAGAAGGCTTCGTGTTTAATACGTTCGAAAGCACACGGATATCCATGCAACATATACTTCTCACCCGTCAAGGTAATAACTTGCGTTGGGAATGTTTATAGCCAAAAATCATACAAATTTATGTCAAGTTTTTTTGTGATTAATATATCTCAAATGAAATTTTGTGATGAATTATAAATCTATCAGTAACCAACCGAAGCTCGATTATCTTTAATCGATTGAATAGAACGAGAGATAAATAAATGTATTTTGCAAGAAATAATTATTTGAGATACAGATGTTTGAGTTTTTATAGGGTGTGTATAAATTCCTTAGCATGGTAATATCCTCGAGATTTCATCAAGGTTACGTAATTCACTTTTCTGACCATATGCCTTCGTTGTATTTACGTGGGACTCGATGGTAGCTCTTTGGTCTTCGTGACAGAATAGAATTTACGTTCCTCAGAATAACATATTTGTATTTTAAATATTTTACAGAAGACGAAATTATGCCCTCACATCAAAATCGGGATAAAAATTCTCGACAGATCCAGTGCAGAACAGATTGCGATCCAAGGTCATGCCGAGGGTTTTTTGAGCTGGTTCTTACGGGAAAGTACGGCAGTTACCCACGTCATTATGTTACGATATCATTAAGGTTGAATTCAATGAAATACTACGTCCGCAAGTCGGAGACTAATGGCAGGATGAAATACATTATATGAGTTATATTCTAAGATAATAAAAATGCATTCAGTATCATTTGCATGTATCGAACATTGTAACGTAACTTTCACATTCACAAAAATCATTATTAGTTTAATTAGATTTTTTGTATATTTGGGATCCTAAAGACCATTCAAAATTAGTATTATTTGTAAACAATTCTCAGAAATATTATATAAGGTAAATCGATAACTCCCAAAGAGTATTCAACTTTTTCAGTTGAAAGTTCATCAGTTAACATTCGATTTTGCTGAATGTTACATCACTTTACTTGAGAGAAATATATTTATGGAATAAGTATTAAGTGCGATCAGTTTTTCTAATATATTCTCGAAAATATTTAAAATGATTACACTGATACCATCTGGAAGGAATGTGAATTAAAAATTATTAATTTTAATTCCCTTCAAACATTTATTTAGTGATTATCTGTAGTATCTGCTGCGAAAAATTCCTATCCATACATTCATATAAGCTCAAAAATTCCAATTCTCAACTCTTTGTTCTTTGAGGCGCATTTCCTTTGAATTCAATATCTCTCCCCGGTCCAACATTTGCTCGACTGACAAGAGAAGGAAATAATTATTAGAGCAAAAATTGTATGGAGCACAACCAAGCGTAGAGGCAAAAATTATGTTCCACATCTCAACTTTCTTCGTCATTCATAATTAGTGACGGCTAGGGAAGTGTCATAGTCGGCTTCCTTGGCTTTACCACTCGTGCCCTAGAATGTCTGGAAGATCGTCAGATCCGAGTTTTCAGAAACCTTAATCACCGGTGACTTATGTTAGCCTTTGGCGAAGTGAGCGATAAATCGCCCTACTTCCGTGCCGAACACCACTTCTCGAATCGTAGGCGGATGCGCTGTGAGTCACCCGGATTCCCTTTTTCTGGCACCGTCAATGCCGATTGTCAGAGACTGCGACCGAGTCGCCCTTTGAAAGGCTCCCAAAAGCTTTTCTCTCAAGGATCTGCTGTCTCTTACACCTCCTGCAGCGGAACAAGCTTTTCTCTCAAGGATCTGCCGTCTTTTACACCTCCTGCGGCGGAGCAACTGTTTATCAACCCCTCAGGCGAGGAATTGGCGAATCGTGTCGATGAATCGACTATCTTTACGTTTTCTTTATAGCCCCCTATTGTAGACCGATCGGTCGTTCGTTGAAAAACTCATTACGTGGTAAGAGAGGCGTAACTCCCAATCGGATGGTTAGGAAGGATTTAACTACTTCGTTTCGAAGTACCAAATTAGCTTTGCTGCTTTTTCAACGAGTGAAGGGTTCACAGACCTCTGGTTCAACGGTGTTCCGCCCGATTTTATCTCCCCAAGTACCGTAATATGACGCCTTAAATAGCTGGAAGATCATCTCACAAACTTAATTCTGTATGAGGAAGTGACAGCGGATTTTCTTTTCCTTGTAAAGAAATGTTCGTAAGAAAGAAGCTGAAATCATTCCTGTGGTCTGTCATCGCTTTCGCGTAATTGAGCATTTTTTCAGTATAAGCACTGAAACTGTCTCATTCTGAGAGATGGCGAGGTTCGAGGTGTATTTAGCTCCACCAATTTTGAAAACCCATTTAATTTTAATTTATCAAATATATACTTTATAACGTTCAGTGTGATTTACCAAATTCATATGTATATATATACTTTATAAGAACTATACCTTATAAGAAGAAGTTTTTCAGCGTGTTATTTTCAGAAGATATTGGAGTATTTTGTAGATACTTCTTGCTGTTTTCACGCAACTTTTATTTACGTAACTTGAATAGACCACGAATTTCATTTGTTTATGTATATAAGAACCGTTTATGTCTCCTTTCTGGAAATTATTATGGATATGTAGTAGAGAAAAACAGAAATATTCTCTATTTAGCGGATAGTTTTACGAACACCTTTTTATTAGGATTATAGTTTCATGACAACATGAACGAGGATGAACCTGCGGTTTCGAATCGAATACCTCTCTTCCTTCTTTGAGAGTCTGGTATGGGAAAATAATTTGCTCATTCTAAAACGGAAATTTTTCAGATGAGTGCGTACTTTTCGAATCGATAATTTTCTTGGAAGCTAAAAGAGAAAGCTATTTCCTGGACGTATATAATCTGCGGAAAGGCTGTATGAGAAGTTTTCTCCTGACAAGATATAAACGTTGATGCGGGTGTATGCATTAATGGAAGTCTCAATACAAGCATTTTCTTCCTGATTCATACCTTCATAAAGTATCATCTATTGCTATTTACCCGCATCCCGAACTAAGAATTTTGTATCAGAGCTTCATCGCAAATATTGACAGGAAACGTTTAGAAATTAAATGGGAGTAATTAATTATAACAATGAAGAATGACATTCGTTAAATATTTTTAATTTTATGATACTATTTTATTGTTTCCCATAATACTCTTCGAGGCTTCTTGATGTTTCAAATGGCCATTTTCTAAATAACTAAAAAAGAAGTTACTGTAAAGTATACTTCCTTCACATACATGTCGGAAAGCCAAATAGTCTACGACCATTCGTTCCACGAACGTTAATCGGCACGCGTGCAAAAAACGAAGGGGTATTTAAATGAGGTGAATCCACGCGCCATTTTGCTCATACCGGAAAGGGCAACGAGGAGTTGATTGGCTTTCCTTGAAGTTCAGTGCATTTAGGCAGTTCCCTGCATTTAGTTTGAAGCATGAGCTGTGGTCTCATGCCCCAAACCTCAAAGTTAATTATTTTCTTCACGGTCATCGAGATATTCTTTCGCCTTTCTCAAACTGTTGGAACCTCCACATCTCTTCCTGAAGACAACCTTGACTCTCTGGATGACACACGAATCTCTTATGCCTCGCCTACCTTTCTTCTTTCAAGGTTTTTTCGTATCTTCTTTGTCTCGGATGTATTATGTCCTACGAGGGGTCGCCCACGGCCCTATACATGTCTAGGGTTGCCATCAATTTAGGTACTTCGTGAAGCTACACCCCTAGAATCACAATCTTTCGAGAGTTATTTTTATATCTTGGATGTGAAAGATGGCACAAAATTTTGATATATTCATTAATATAACGCATGTAAAAATTACAAGCATTTTTACGTGATAATTCATTGGGATCAAAGAACGAATTTCAAATGTTAGTTTCATAAAATCGAGCTAAGAACGTAAAAACGA
Source organism: Pantala flavescens (assembly GCA_020796165.1). Taxonomy (NCBI): domain Eukaryota; kingdom Metazoa; phylum Arthropoda; class Insecta; order Odonata; family Libellulidae; genus Pantala; species Pantala flavescens. Next base: position 13,230,964 of record CM036889.1, on the reverse strand, counting down.
AATAACTCGGGATTCGGCGAAAGCTGATAATGAACGAAAATTGAATGAGCGAGGAATTAAAATTAGACAAAACGAGAAAAGTTGGCACACATATTTAAATTAGCGGCATCTCTAAAAAGAGTCTGCAGACAGAAAGAGAAGCAGATAAATTTAGGTCGGTTTCAACGTCATTTGAAACTTAATTCACACGTATTGCTCATGAGAAGGAAGCTAGAACCGTGCCCAAATAAAGGTTGGGTATTTTTAAGATTTGCATGAATAATGACCTAGAGAAACCATACGATTCTCGGAAGGAGGATTTTTTAAATAACTTCGTTAATCCGAAATCGAAATCGGTGATTTCATTTTTTCTGATTGACTTGACCTTCCCGGATGCCGGAATCTATCAGCTGTTAATGTTCATTTCGCTTGAAGACTCGCTGAATCCATCTATTGCCCGATAGCATATGGTGGGTGAATCTTGATTATATTCATTCTGAGGATTGCTTAGGTGTCATAGTCCTTTCATTTTCTAATTCGTCTTTCTTCTGCAACTCTCCCCTTAGAGCATTTATAGAAAACTCTTCTTTGCGATCATTTTAGCAAGATTCTTCAATCAACCCTGCGTTTAGCACCTGTCGAGTTCTACTTTCATCACATTCCAAACATAATTAAGCAGATTTTTGAGACTTGGTTTGCAATTACGGAAAAGGATTCTCCGACAAAAGTGCCTTTGTCAGAGGTGTCAAGTGTCAAATGAGCTGTAATAACTCGAGTGATGTGAAACTATGTAGAATGTTCTAGTCTCCAGTTGTTTCCAAATCCTTGTTCCTATATCAATGAAAAGGATGATCAGTTGATGACCCGAAAATTTTATAGTTCTTCTTTGATTTTTCTCTTGGACTTTGAGCTTTTATAAATATAATTTTATAGTAATAAAGTAATTGAAGAAATTTACAAAGACACGTAGATAAATCTTTGGGTAAATGAGTCTCCGTGATTTAATTCAAGTGATTTTTAATGGTCATATTTGAGTTTCATTTCTAGTTTAGTTTATTTAATACGATATATAGATAGAATAATGGATATCATAATCATAGATAATGTAATATCATGGACGATATTTAAACAAAACTGTAAAAGAGATCGAATGTTTTTCGTAAATAGAAATTTCCGATCCTTTTCCTCCGAAACGTGGCATCTAATCCGTGTGGCGGGTTATTGACCGAATGGTGAATCACACAAAAAAAAACATGGACACCAGTATTCATATTGCAGAAAGCGAAGAGCTGAAATTCCAACCCGCAAAGGAACGGTTCTTAGTATGAAGGTGACGCGTTTAATGGAATCGTACCAAGAAAAATCGGCATTAAATATTGATTCTGTACAATTTTCTTCCGAATTGATATTTGGATTTATGAGAGTTCTTCATTTTAAATCGACTCTGATACTATCTAGAGGTTTTCTGATAATATTTGAAGAGGTTTCAAGTTAATATATATATATATTATATATACACTCTTGTCAGCTGTAACGGATAGTGCGTCAATAATTCGCTAATTTTCAATCAGTAGATAAAAATCTCTTAACCATGTGATAAATTTTTCCACTACATTTGATGCCAAATTTTCTTATTTAGTGGTTTACATTGCGAGAAACTTAAATTCATCCATACAGGTGAGAATAAAATTGTCCAAGTATGGGATAACAGGCGTATTATAAATGCAAAATTCAAATTCTTTATTCCATTCAGTTAAAAATATCAGAGATACCCATTATATTTGTACGTTAATGATTCCTTGCTAATCAAGACTATCACGTGTGCTTTATATGAAACATGGAACACATATACGCACTGTTTAACCTCGGGGATGACCATTATCTCTATTCTAACGTAAACATTTTCCCCATCGTCGATAATCCGATACTGACCCAATTGTTTTTTTGCGTGCATTTCGTAATAGGAGCATCGGTTCTAAATCGTCTACTTCAAACATGTATCGACATGCAGATTTGCTTGACCTGTCCTCAAAAGAACAGCCTCTCCTTACGTACACCGGGCAACCTCTAAACCGCCCACTGGTACAGCCATCAACGGCGCTCGAATAATTCAAAATAAAATCGGCGGACCGCTACACTCCGTCCCACACCACTCCCCTCCCACTTGCCTCCCCTCTCCACGAATTCCAGAAAGTTACCTCAGCCTCTTCTTGATAAAAGTCTTCACCTCTTGACTCACTTCCATTCGCCTTTCCCACCGCGCATCACTCCCGTTACTCGTTCAATGCTACTTACCACATCAACTGTTTGCCAAAGAGATTTCTTGGTGACTCCTCCACGAGATGTGTATATTCAGGCATAGAAACTGAGAGATGGAGACATCATCTATTGAATTTTGAAGAACGTATTTTTCGTCGGACAACCAATCTATCTATATCTATCTAGATCGCAGTTGACAATACTGGATCGAGTTTACTGAAAATCTTTTGCATCGTGCTGTTTGATCCTCCCAAACGCTACGTTTTCATTAATTTCAATATATTGATTACAAAAATGCATTTTCTAGCCATTAATGATTGATTTTTTGTAGAAAATTTGATAAAAAATCTTGCATTGAATTGAACCACGCCATTTTATCGTTCTGGAAAAAATTATCATACCATATTACGGATTTCCGATCACAGCTTCTATCGCGCGCAAAGGTTTACGATAAAATAAGTGAAATCCCAGGAAATTTTCTCAGAAGTTATAATTAGTTCTTTATTACATAACCATTCCCATTCTTCGATAGCGCATTAATTTGAAATTTATTTATTTGAAATTACGTATTAATATGTATATTAACTATTACCTTCTGAATTTTCTTAATGAGCGATCGAATGACTTAGCGCGCTACAAATTTATTTTAAACTTTCTTAAATTTGACTCAAAAAGTGTTGCATCACCAATGAATTATTATTTCTTGATTTTTCCTGCTCGCCCAACTTCTGAAAGACAAGATGTCAGTCTCAGCCTGCTGATTGCGTCCGTGGCCCCTATTGTCGTATTGTTTTCAAACCTTTTACAACTATCTTGCCGTTTCGAAACATCACCTTTTTTACTGTACCAATGTGAGCCACACCCTCTGTCGAAGCGACCTTGGTAACCGCTCCGCCTTCATTCCTGAATTCAGTATTCCTCAGTCTACAAAACGTACTTCGATTGCTCATATATTCACGTAAACGTTCGTTTCTTTTTAACTACAATATCTGGATAATCATTTTCTTGAGGGGATTTACTAGATACCAATAGGTTAAAAAGATGGTTAATTATTAGAAGAATTGTTCGATCTTTCCTTAATGTGAATAAATACAGGACGATATTTTCCCATAATTTCCATACTCTAAAACTCAAATCCACCCACCCAACTATTTTGCTCTTTATCGTTGATTTATTACTTATCGATACTATATTTTTCTCGTAACTCTTTTATTATTTACGAGGATGTAATTCTAAGAGATTCTAACAATTGAAGTAATGTAATGCTGAATAATAATATAATATAATAATGTATTGCTGAAGTATGTGTAACTACGCGTGAGTAGTGGAATTACTCGTTGTAAATATCTTGAAATTGAAATGTAGGAGAATAACAGGTACACAGCATAAATTTTTTTAGTATAGTAAAAGAATATTGTTTGTTTGTGACCTTTAGGATTAGTTGACAGGTTAATATAGCTGAATTTACCTATTCGAATTCATATTATCGATGCATGAGAAAATTTAAGGAGCTTTAATTTTATTTATATACAATTTATTCTTTGTTTCTGTTCGGTTTTTCGAGTAAGATTATTTACCGATAGAATTTTCATTAGTTTATTCCTACTTCAACCTTCCAACCTTCAAAATCATATTCTCTTGAGGCTATTAGTTTACCTATCGCAATCGCTTCCGATACTAGCACGCAGGCCATAAAGATTTACAATTCTATAAAATTGGTCTTGTTATTTTCCTTTGGAAACTTTCTCCATCATATCTTACTCTGACGTATGATTTTCCGGAAAACTAAGGCAGTTATCCGCTCATGAGGTGATGTGAACAAGTGAAGCGTTAAAGTTCTCCAGCATGCTCACTTCTTTCTCACCCTATGGAAAGATGCGCCTACCGTTAGCTCTCCCATCCTACTCACTTCCAATAGACTCCATATGTAATCCCGCTACATGCCTACCAAGGTTAAATATCTTTTTTGATCTTATTTGTGTTACCTGTCGATTTCTCCCAATTCAATTATATCTAATACCATCGACAAAGAAATCATTGTATTGCCAACTTCATTTGAACCTTTAAGAAAATATTAACATCGCACTTCTAACCCATCTTCGCGAAAATAACCTAAAGCAGCTTTAGGCAGCAATTATACATCGATTTTATGCAAATTTGACGATATTTTATTAAACTGAAATAAAAACTTGTGAGCAATATCTACTATTATTTCGGAGAAGACATATTCATATAAACTTCTCCCACGCTACTTTAATTTCCTTCTACTTTTAGTATTGATAAGACATTCGAAATTTTAATTTATGATTCTTACTTCTTCTAGGATGGGAACTACGAGGTCTTCATTGCTACAAATTTTTCAGTATACGTCATTCATGGGATAAAGCAGCAGAACTTTGTAGAAGGTAAGTGATGTTATAGATCTGTTTAATTACAGTGAATATTTAAATTATTCATTGATTTTTTCTACTGTTTCATTTTAATCTTTAAATTATTTTGCAAAAAAATTCCATCCTCCTCATTTTTACCCTTAAATTATCTCACCAGTGCTTATAATAGAGCTTTATATTTATAATTATAATTTCAACATATTTTTGATTAGTTAGGTACTATTTATTAAGAAAATATTTAGGTATTCAATAGAATCATAGTCCAGTTTTTACTGGATTATATTGTATTATTACAAGATGAAATATCTGTGATTTCTCTTCTGATTGATCATCTTAGCTTCTATAGATTTATTTCAAGCTGTCATTATGTTTGAAATTTATTTAATGATATTTCTTTCCTCTGTAGGTATGGCAGTGATTTGGTGCTTGTAGAATCTTACGCCGAAAACAATTTTACGGCTGGAGTAGCAGTTAGGGGAGGCTTGGTTTCCCCAGGTGATTCTGGACCAAAGTCGAGATCATATTGGTTAGGGCTGGTCTCACTCGATGACCTACGCACAAACACCCTTGAATCAGCAGGAGGGTTACTCGTCTCACAATATGCAGGTAATTGTTGAAAAAAATTATACTGAAACTGTGTACTATTTAGGCAGAATTGTGGTTTTGATAAATTATGGATGTTTATGAATAGGATATAACTATATTTTTTCCAATATATGATTAAAATTTTTCTTCTTCACTCAGGCTTCTGGGCACAGAAGCATCCTGACGCTCGTGTGGGAGGATGTGTAGACGTTATAGTAACAGATGATATCCAGTCATGGGAACTTACTACTTGTGAAAGCCTTTTACCATTCCTTTGTAGATCAACAGCCTGTCCAGCTGGTAAGAGAACAATAATCAATTCCTAGCAAGAGAATTATTTCTTGTTTTGGCTTATTTTCTTAGTTATGAGTTTTAAGCACATATTGAATAATGACTACTTGAAATGAATCTCTTAGTATGAAGCTCTCTTAGTATTTTAGGTTATATGATTATTATCTCTGGAATGTTGGATTTAAAAATACAGTGTGAGCTGGTCTACTTTGGTGTCTTTGAAGATCAGTTTTTACAATTTATAAAGACTTATTTTAATGTCAAAGTAATTGAACCATTTCTCATTTCATTTGCATATTTAATCTTAGGTGCTTTCCATTGCTCAAATGGAAGATGTATAAACTCAGCATTCAGATGTGACCAGCAAGATGACTGTGGGGACTCTTCAGATGAAATTGACTGTCCAGCTAACTGTCATTACTACATGGCAAGCAGTGGAGATGTTGTTGAGAGCCCCAACTACCCTCATAAATATTCAAGTCTCACAAACTGTAAATGGACACTTGAAGGACCACAGGGGCATAATATTCTCCTGCAGGTAATTTCTTTCATTATATCTCAAGGAATTTAAATGAATGTTCATTTCTATTATGTACAGAAATGCACATAGCATTTTTGTGGCTATTTAATTGCTTTAGATTAATTATTAAAACATTGTCTTGATATCACAAATTTTAAGAACAACATTCAGTCTTACAACATGTTCTGTTCTTATTTATTCTTCACAGTTTCAAGAGTTTGAAACTGAAAAGACTTTTGATACAGTTCAAATCATGGTTGGAGGAAGAACAGAAGATAAAGCTGTCAGCCTCGCTACACTCTCTGGAAAACAAGATCTTAGCAGCAAGCTCTTTGTATCTGCATCCAATTTTATGATCATTAAATTTGCAACAGACAGTTCTGTGGAAAGGAAAGGTTTCAGGTAATCATTCTATCAAAATCTCATATATATCCAGCTAAGAAAAAAAGATTGTAGTTATTGTGGCCTTATAAAAATTTCACTTAAATTTATTTATTATAATTTCAGAGCCTCATGGAAGACTGAGCCCCAAACATGTGGTGGAATACTGCGTGCAACTCCTCAGCCACAAATGTTGACTTCACCAGGATATCCCCAAAATTATCCAGGAGGTCTGGAGTGTCTTTATATCATAACAGCTCAAGTTGGAAGAATTATGACCCTGGAGGTGAGATTTCAAAGCCTTGCATAAATCTTAGTTCAAGTTCTCCTTTGTGCTTCTCTCTCCCATTGGCAACTGAAAGGCATGGGGTTTTATTCTGCTTTTAAAACTTTCATATACCTCATATTTTTATTACTTTGATCTTATTCTTTGACCATATCTTATCTGAATTAAAAGATTTATTCTTGTAATTTAAGGGGTTATTTTTAGTAACTTATTATTTTTAGGTAATGATATATTCTTTTACTTTTAATTTCTTATTAAAGATTGAGGATTTGGACCTTGAAGATAGGAGAGACTACATTTTGATCAGAAATGGAGACTCACCTAAGGATCAACCCATTGCTGAGCTTACAGGTTCCACCAAAGATAACCCAAGATTAATTATGTCAACTGGCAATAAACTCTATCTTTACTTCAAAACAAGCTTGGGAGATTCCAGGAGAGGATTCAGAATTAAATATGTACAAGGTACAAAACACTTTTGCAGTAAAAAGATGAGAATCATGTTCTCAACTTAAGGCACTTTTTTTCTTGAAAGATTCACTGCGGATATTCTTCTGCTTTGGAATAGCAGAAATAAAAATTTGTTACTTTATTTGTTTCATCTTAAAAAGCTGCTCTCTTCATGGGCATTGTTTATTGCTGATTTTTGCTCCCTTGTAGGATGTAAAGCTGATATCACAGCTATGAATGGCACACTCGAGTCTCCAGCTCTTGGTTTGGCTGACTATCCAAGTAACCAGGAGTGTCTATTCAAGATAAGAAAGCCTGGAGGAGGACCTCTGTCTTTGAAATTCAATCAGTTTGATGTTCACTCATCTGATTTTGTTCAGGTAAGTAATCTTTTCTTTACATGATTCTTTATTTATCTTTTCCTAGACACTGAAAATAAATTTTTCCCTTAGGTTTTCGATGGTTCATCTTCTAGTGGTTTGAGGCTACACCCTGGTAAAGGATTTACTGGAAATACAGTGCCAAAGATTACACTAACAGCATCCAGCGGGGAAATGTTGGTACAATTTGTGACAGATGCTCTTCATGGCAGCAAGGGTTGGAAAGCTACTTTCTCAGCAGGTGTGTGCTTTGCATGAAATCCTAAAATAATACAATTTGTATTACCTCATAAGCATAATTTGTGACTAACCTGTTCAACCTCAATTCTAGATAATTTATCAGTTTTAGGATATTAAATATTTTTATGGCACAAGTATTAGAAATGATCAGTCACACATTTCCACAATTTTCAGATTGCCCATCTTTGAAGCCTGGTGTAGGAGCTTTAGCATCCAACAGAGATACTGCTTTTGGTACAGTTGTTACCTTCAGTTGCCTAGTAGGCCAAGAATTTGCCACTGGGCGTTACCGCATTACAACTGAATGTTTACCTGGTGGTAACTGGTCGGTGACATACATTCCAAACTGTCAAGGTTAGTAAATGCAATTCCATTTTCATATCTAGTAAACGTCTGAAAGAATTACTTTCTGCTTAACAACTTGCTAAATTTTCATTAATATCACAGACACTTCAAACTAAAACTATGAAATTATGAAACCATTTCTCCTGTTCAATTGTACGTTATATTTATAATACTGCAGCCTAATGTGATATTTTGTAACAGAAATTACTTTTAGAAAACATATATTGTTATAGATAAATGAGTATATAATGTGAAGATATCAATATGAAAAAAACTACTTTTGTAATAGCCTTCATAATATGACCAAAAAACATTAAATAAGAAAATTTAAAATATCTTCTATATATTAAAAAAAGTATGTCATTGTTACTCATTTCTAATTTATTTCAAACATTTTACAGAGGTTTATTGCGGTCCAGTTCCTCAAATCGACAATGGCTTTTCCTTGGGATCTACGAATGTTACTTATAGAGGACAAGCAACCTATCAATGTTATGCAGGATTTGCTTTCCCATCTGGACATCCTGTGGAAAGAGTTTCTTGTACTGCTGATGGAAGATGGGAAAAATTACCTACTTGTCTTGGTAAATATTGGTTTAATGAAATTTGTTTTTCAATACAGTATCTACTTCCCACTAAGTTCAGCTTAAAAAAATTTATAAAATGTATTGCAGTATATTAATCTTAAATTTATTCTGAAATATATCCTATCAATATTTAACCTTTACTACTCATTACAGCTTCTCAGTGTGCACCATTACCAGAAACTCCTCATGCTACTCAAACAGTATTAAATGGTGGGGGAAGGAGCTATGGTACAATTGTTCGCTTTGAATGTGACCCTGGTTATATCAGAAGTGGACACCCTGTCATTCTTTGCATGAGCAATGGCACCTGGTCTGGAAATGTTCCCACCTGTACAAGTAAGGACTGTTGACTTACTCAATTATATTTAAGAAAAACTATGGAAATTAATGTAAAGAATGAGAAATTGAACTTAAATCCATTTGAGGTTATACCTGTGAATATTATTTGAATTTCTAGAAAATGGGTGAAATATTTAAAATTTAAATTCTTTGATTTTCATAGGAGCTAGATGTTATGAATTCCCAGAAATCAAGAATGGATTTTTGACTGATGTCACAAGAGAATATTTCTATGGAGATGAAGCTCGAGTTCAGTGTCAAAAAGGATACAAACTTACTGGGTCAAATATAATAAGATGTGGACCTGGACAAAAGTTTGATAAGCTGCCAAAGTGTGAAGGTAATTTGAAAAAGACTTTCAATGTAATCAACTACCTTCCTTTTGTGAGAATAATTTTCTTTTAATTCATTATCCTTGTTTCTCTCACAGATGTGAATGAATGTGCTGCCTCACAATGTGATCTAGCATCAACAGAATGTATTAATACCCCAGGGTCATTCCATTGTCGCTGCCGCAAAGGATTTACTTCTAATCTTGAATGTAGGCCAGTTGGTGACCTTGGTCTAACAACTGGTGGTATTCCTGATGATTCAATCATGGTGTCTGGATTTGAGAAGGGATATAACAAAGAGGTATGGAATTTATTAAGACAATTCTCATGAATCAAAGTTCATTAATATTCTCATTATAATTTTCTATGTTTGTTATATATCAACAGTTTATCAGACTGAACAGCCATAGTGGTTGGTGTGGCACTAGTCCAGAACCTGGTGCAAACTGGGTAATGCTTGACATGAAGGCACCTACTATCATTCGTGGTTTCAGAACACAGAAAGTAACCAGACATTCTGGAAAAGTAGCATTTACATCTGCTGTCAGAATTCAGGTACATACACTAGTTATTTTAATTATAAATAGTATTCCATTAAATGCATTAGTTTAATAAAAAATAAAGTAAATGAAATTTTATGTTCCTTAGTTTAAATTTTATATCCTTTTGTCATCTTATGATATTCTACTATTCATGATTTAATATTATTATTTCTATTTATTGCAGTACACAGATAACCTTACAGATGTTTTCAAGGATTACACCAATCCAGATGGTACTCCAGTTGAATTCAGGATCTTGGAGCCTACTCTTTCAGTTTTGAATTTGCCAATTCCTATTGAAGCACAATATGTCAGATTCAAAATTCAGGTACTGATAACTCTTTGAGTATCCAAAGAAATTTTATAAGTTTTACAGAATGCAGAACATGAAAAAATCATTTTTATATGAAGAAATATCTCATAAATAATGATATCTTATTTTGTTGTAGGATTATGTTGAGGCACCATGTATGCAACTTGAAGTTATGGGTTGCACCAGGTTAGAGTGCAGTGATATCAATGAATGTATAGTTAACAATGGTGGCTGTGACCAAAAGTGTATCAATAGGTGAGTTTGCATTCATGATTATGAAATTTATCTTAAAGTGCAAGTAAATAAACCCAAGATGTGAAGAGTTTTTAAAGTATTCCTCTTTATTAGAATATAAAACAATGTGGATTTGAGATGAATTAGTTCCAAATTAATTTTTATCTATAATATTTTTATTTACTCACTTAACTCCATTAAAAGTAACACATTGTTTATTCTATTTTCTACACCAATTCATGCTGATAATATATTTTTCAGCCCAGGAAATTACTCCTGTGTCTGCAATGTTGGTTACCAGTTATTCCTAAATAATGGAACTGCCGGATTCACCATTGATCCATCAGAATCTGGTGCAAGAGATGGGGATACTTACCAACGCAACAAAACTTGTGTTCCAGTCATGTGCCCGAAACTTCAGTCACCTGAAAATGGAGTTCTCCTATCAACTAAGGTAAGAAAAAGAGCAGCTATTTATCTAGAAAAGGCTTGAATATATATTTAATAATAATAATCTAGATATCATTTTTGGAGACATTAATATGAAACATTTATTTTTCAGGAAATGTACCATTTTGGAGATCTTGCAAGTTTCCAGTGTAACTTTGGCTATGTAATGATGGGATCCTCATCACTTCTTTGTACCTCTGGAGGAATGTGGAATGGAACTGTACCTGAATGCAAATGTACATATCTTTGGACTTCACTATTTAATTACTGATCTTATAATATGTATACTTCCATTATTTATATTGTTTTCTTTCCCATTATTCTAGATGCCCAATGTGTATCTTTGCAAGATGATAAGAATGAAGGCCTATCAGTTCTAAGACCTAATCGTGAAAGTGTTCTTTTACCATTTAGAGAAAATGTTACCCTAAATTGTGGAAGCACTGGTCGCCTTCTTAGAAAAACTGCTACCTCAGGATTTAGACAGTGTGTCTATGATCCAAAGCCTGTGAGTATTGCATGATTCTTTGTTTGGAGAAGAATCAATCTATCAATGTTTTTTTACAGCTATTATCAATATCAAATCTTGAATTATTGTAAGAGCTTGTACTATATTAAATAAATTTATTTGAAATTATTTTTGTAAAAAACCATAATATTATGTGATTCAATCAAAAGGGTTTCCCAGACTATTGGCTCTCTGGACTTCAACCTGGTTGCCCAAGAGTTGATTGTGGCATTCCACTGCCATCACCTGGTGCAGAATATGGAAACATCCCGGATACAAAGTATAAGTCTTCATTCTTCTTTGGATGCCAAGATACTTTCAAGCTTGCAGGTCAAACAAATCATCATGATAATGTTGTCAGGTGAGAATTAATATTCCTTCCCATTCCATCAAAATTCTCAAAGTTTTTGCATAAAACCCAGTTGCAATATTATTCCATAGAAATAGAACATTTTTGACAGATTTTCTTCAGGTTTTAAGAATCAAAAATTACTGTTCAGTAGGTGATAAAAACTTCATCATTTAAAATAATATAAAGTAATTTTTTTTATATTTGTAGAGAATTGCATTAATGAATGTTACTAGATTTGACTAATATATCAGTTAACACCTATCTAAATATTTTCTGAGGGATGCTCATGAAATTCTTAGAGTTAGTATATCATACAGTAGTATGTATTTTAACTTGTGAATTCCTCTATTAGATGTCAGGCTACTGGTGTCTGGGATTTTGGTGATTTACGCTGTGAAGGACCTGTTTGTGATGATCCTGGACGTCCAACAGATGGCTTTCAAATAGCAAAAAGTTATGAACAAGGCTCTGAAGTAGAATTTGGCTGTAATCGACCAGGTTACATATTGATCAATCCAAGACCCATTACATGTATTCGTGAACCAGAATGTAGGGTTGTGAAACCTTTGGGACTTGCATCAGGAAGGATACCAGATTCTGCCATTAATGCTACATCTGAAAGGTAAATAATTTCAATTGTAACAAATTTGCCTTTCATTTATTTCATACAGTTTTCTTATTTTAGCATAAATTTAAGTTTGGTTTGCTAAATTTAAATAATTATAATACCTTATTTATGTGAACTAATTTTCATAAATATTAAATCAAAAGTAATTTACTAAATTCTGTATTTATTTTTTTTCTAGGCCTAATTATGAAGCAAGAAATGTACGCCTTAATTCAGTCACTGGTTGGTGTGGAAAACAAGAAGCATTCACTTATGTCAGTGTGGATCTTGGAGAAGTTTTCCGCGTAAAGGTAAATTGTTTGATATGAATATTGAATTAAGAATCAGATTCATTCAGAATATTCATTTACTTAATCAAAATTTAATTTTGAATATTATAGGCTATTTTGGTTAAAGGAGTGGTAACAAATGATATTGTTGGTCGGCCAACTGAGATTAGATTCTTTTACAAACAAGCAGAAAGTGAAAACTATGTTGTATATTTCCCCAACTTTAATTTGACAATGAGAGACCCTGGAAATTATGGAGAACTAGCAATGATCACATTGCCGAAGTACGTGCAAGCAAGATTTGTCATATTAGGTAAGTTTAATTATTTGGATTTGGATTTGAAAATAGATTATTAGATATTTAAAATAATTAAAAATATTTCATTTACAGGAATTGTGAGCTACATGGATAACGCTTGTTTGAAGTTTGAGTTGATGGGATGTGAAGAACCAGAAGAAGAGCCACTTCTTGGTTATGATTATGGATATTCTCCATGTGTTGGTAAGATACAAATAAGTTTGAAAATGGATTGAGAATAGTTTATTTATTAGATAGATATCTAATATGTATTCATAATCCCTCAGACAATGAACCACCAGTCTTCCAAAACTGCCCTCAGCAGCCAATCATTGTTAAGAAAGGACCTAATGGCTTGGAACCAGTAAACTTTACTGAGCCAATAGCAGTTGACAACAGTGGAAGCATAGCTCGTCTTGATGTTAAACCTCAAAGTTTCCATACTCCAATTCAAGTTTTTAAGGATATGGTAGTGAAATATGTTGCTTTTGATTATGATGGAAATGTGGCAATTTGTGAGATAAATATCACAGTACCAGATGACACTCCGCCATCTCTTAGCTGTCCTCAGAGCTATGTTATTGAACTAGTAGACAGACAGGAAAGTTATTTGGTGAACTTCAATGATACGAGAAGGCGTGTGAATGCCTCTGATGCATCTGGAGAGGTTAAAATTACTTTCATTCCTGAAAGGGCAACTATTCCAATCGGTGGATTTGAAAATGTTACTGTGGTTGCTGCAGACAAATTTGGAAATGAAGCAAGATGTCACTTCCAGGTATATTTGATGACTTTTTAGCTGCCTTTAATTTGAAAATATCTATTAGAATATAATGGGTTCTACTTAATGCATGAATAATTTTCATTAGGTGGCTGTTCAAGCAACTCCATGTGTAGATTGGGAATTGAAACCTCCTGCTAATGGAGCTCTAAATTGTTTACCTGGGGATAAAGGACTGCAATGTATTGCAACTTGCAATCCTGGATATAGGTAATTACATCCTTGCATGTTATTCAGAATTCTTGAAGGGTCTTACTATTATTTTACCAAGAAACCTGTCATGCGCTTACTTAATTTACTTTGATTTTTGAACTATGTTCTTTTTGGAAATCACGTATGCCGGATTAAAATTATCACATTTTTTTATTTTTGAAGAAATATAAAGAACATTTTCGGGTAAAAAATTTTTACATATCCAAATGTTTATCAGGTTTACTGATGGAGATGCCTTGAAGACATTCAGCTGCGAAGAAAAGAGCCCTTGGACACCATCCTCTGTTGTACCTGATTGTGTATCTGAAGGTACTAATCATATTTTAAAATTATCATGCAATTTAAACATGTACTTCTATGAAATGATTATTGGCATCTAATTTGATTATTAAACATGTAATTAATTTTAAATTTCAGACACACAACAAGCTGATTACCACGTTGTAGCCACTGTGACCTATCGAGCTAATGGAGCTGTAGCTAACTTATGTCTTGCTCAATATCAGGATCTCCTTGCTCAATATTATGGTAGCTTGAATAATGTTTTGACCCAGAGATGCTCTGCTGTTAATGTTAATATGAATGTATCTTTTGTTGACACTAAGCCAAAGTTGATGGAGGATAATGTTGTACAGGTAAAATACTCATTAACTATAAATAACAATAATGAAAATTCAGTATTTACATTAATTTGATCTAAGTCTTATATTTTAATATTTTCCTTATTAAAAATTCCTAGATTTTTTGTTTTAAGTTTAATACATGATTTAAATGAAGTTGAATTTATAACACCTATTACTTTTTATCTTTGTAGATGGATTTTGTCTTAGTAGTTGCTCCAGCAGTCAAACAACCTCAACTGTATGACCTTTGTGGATCCACTTTGAATCTGATCTTTGACTTATCTATACCATATGCTACTGCTGTGATTGAACCATTATTGAACATTAGTGCTATAGGAAACCAGTGTCCTCCTCTAAGAGCCTTACATTCTAAAATATCTCGTGGATTTACTTGTAATGTTGGAGAAGTTTTGAATATGGATACCAATGATGTTCCTAGATGCTGTAAGAATTTTTCTAGTCCATTTGGTTATCCTTAATCAACAACTTTTCATGTACAATTTAATTTTATTTCACTTCATATTACAGTGCATTGCCCAGCAGGAACTTTTGCAGGGGAAAAGCAAAATTTCTGTACTTCCTGTCCAAAAGGATTTTACCAAAATAAAGATAGGCAAGGATCATGTATCCGTTGTCCTCTAGGAACATACACCAAAGAAGAAGGTAATTCCATTTTTTCTTAATTTAACATTTCCAGAAACTTTTCCCTTTTAAATGAGAGCACTTAATACATGAAAATGTACTATTTAAATTTATTATTTTTTAATTATTAGTATTATTAATAAAATTAATTTAAATTAATTCCTCCTACTTGCTTAACAATATTGGCTAAACATATTAAACTCAGTCTCTGAGGGATGAAATATTTGCATTTACAATTGATCTGGAGAAAATAATGACTTCCAATTACTCTATCACACACTTTTTTCATAGGTTCAAAGAGCTTGATGGACTGTGTACCAGTTTGTGGATTTGGCACTTACTCACCCACTGGTCTTGTGCCATGTCTTGAATGCCCACGCAATAGTTATACTGGAGAACCTCCAACTGGTGGATTCAAGGATTGTCAGGCATGCCCAGCTAACACATTTACTTTCCAACCTGCTGCTCCAGGAAAAGAATTCTGTAGAGGTAAATAGAAATACCATATATTCATTAGAATTAATTTAAATTAAATAAACATATTGGTTTATTGAGTAAAACTATTGTTTTTTACAATTCTTAAATGGTAAACTTTTCTTTCCTTTTATAGCAAAATGTTCACCTGGCCATTATTCTGACACTGGTCTTGCACCTTGTGCACCTTGCCCAAAGAATTTCTATCAATCCCAATCTGGTCAAACAACATGTTATGAATGCCCAACTGATATGAAAACTGAAACTACTGGTGCTGCTGGAAGAGAGGAATGTTCAACAGTACAGTGCACAGAAAATGCATGCCAACATGGAGGACTTTGTGTGCCAATGGGTGAGTCACTTCTCCTTATAATTCCATCTCCTTAAGTGCATGGATAATTGATTTTAGAATAAATGGAATATTACATGATTTCTAAATATAACAGTAAATAATTTTACTGTTAGGATTCATAAAAATTAAACATAAGGAATAATATTATGTTAAAATGAGATGAAATTCTTAGCTCTAATTTATTTAATTGCAACTGAGAATTTTTTCCATTACTTGAAGGTCACGGTATTCAGTGTTTCTGTCCTGCTGGTTTTTCTGGTCGCCGCTGTGAAATTGACATTGATGAGTGCTCATCAATGCCTTGTTTCAATGGTGGAACTTGCATTGATTTACCTCAAGGATATCGCTGCCAGTGCTCTCCAGGGTACAGTGGTTTGAATTGTCAAGATGAAAGGTCCGATTGTCAAAATAGCACTTGTCCTGAAAGAGCTATGTGCAAGGATGAGCCAGGAATCAACAACTACACATGCTTATGTCGCTCAGGATATACTGGAATTGATTGTGATATGACTGTAGGTTGATATTTACATAAGTTTTCTTAAAAGAGGTTTATATTATTATTCACTCATTCATTGGCCAAATTCAATATTTTTGGCTAACTAACTAAGCAAACTGCTGGTATCTAAAACCTGAGAAAAAGGATATAATCTTTCACCAGAAAAAAGGGCACACTATGTAAACTTAAAATATAGCAATGTAGTTTCAATATAATCAATGCTAAGTGTTATAGAATATCAGTAGATCATTCAGTTAGGAACTGATTTATTCTATCTATCCTTGTGCTCTTTAGTGTATTGATAATTAATTTACTAATGCTTTAGTAAAAAATTTATATGATAATTTGGTAAGGTATAATTGATTTCTACAAGTGGGTAAACATTTATGATATTCTAACTTAACTTTAATGTTTTTATAAAATCTAAATCAATTTCCTGTGCCTATATCATCTCTAAATTACATACTTTTATAGATAAATCCCTGCACAGCTAATGGTAACCCATGCTTGAATGGTGCTTCATGTGTTGCTCTCCAACAAGGTCGTTTTAAGTGCGAATGTCTTGATGGATGGGAAGGTCAAAGATGTGAAATTAATACTGGTAAGTATAGTAAAAACTCCTCTTTTTTGTGCTATTTCTTTTAAAATTCTAAAACCTTATAACTTTCTCTCCAACAGATGACTGTGCTGAGCTACCATGTCTTCTAGGAGCTAATTGTACAGATTTAGTAGCAGACTTCAGTTGTGCCTGTCCTCCTGGTTTTACAGGAAAGCGTTGTCAGGAAAAGATTGATCTCTGTGCTGATAACCCTTGTCAACATGGAGTATGTGTGGATAAGCTTTTCTCATTCCAATGCATATGCCATCCAGGATGGACTGGTAATAAATTATTCATTTCTGTGTATTCCCAAAGTATTAATCATAATTACTATCAAGGATTGAAATATAGAAATGAATTTTTGATGATGGTAATAATAACATAATAGCTTTATTTTGTTTAATGATAATAGTTACATTATTCACCATCAAGAACTAAAAAAAGAATTTATCTAACCAAAAGGGATAAAATTGTAAAAATGCTATAAATTAAATGATTTCTCAACATGATTATTTGACATTATAGGTGCTTCTTGTGACACAAATATCAATGAGTGTAATAGCTCCCCATGCCAAAATGCAGGCCAATGTGAGGATCTTGTTGATGGATACAAATGCACTTGTGAGCCAGGTTATACTGGAAAAAGATGCCAGCATACCATTGATGATTGCCTAGCCAAACCATGCCAGAATGGAGGTACCTGTATAGATATGTTGGATGGCTTTACATGCAAATGTCGCCCAGGTTTCGTTGGTAAGATAATTAAATTTCTCTGAAAGATTTAATTTAATATTTTTCTTCATAATTTTCTCTTTTATAATTCAATTGGTTACATGTTGGTCCTATAATATAACTATGCTTAAAATATTATGGAGATTGACTTCAATGTATAAATATCTTGTCAATGGTAATTTTAGGTCTACAGTGTGAGGCTGAGATTGATGAATGTTTGAGTGATCCATGTAGTGCTGAGGGAACTGAGAAATGTGTTGATTTGGATAACAAATTTGAGTGTCAATGCAGAGAAGGATTCACTGGTCTCTTCTGTGAGGTAATGTTTAAAAAACTACATCCTAAATCATTCTTACATCCACTCTATCCAATTTATTTGATAAAGTTGACATTACTATTATTTCCCAAAAATTATACTTGCTGAACTTTTCTTTGAATTAATGGTATATAATATACATTTATCTTTCCAGGTTAATCATAATGATTGTGCATCTGAGCCTTGTTTGAACCAAGGAACATGTATTGATGAAGTTGGTGGTTTCCGCTGCAACTGCCCACCTGGTTGGACTGGCGTACATTGTGAAAAGGATATTGGTACATGCCAAAATCATCCTTGCCAGAACGATGCAAAATGTATTGACCTCTTCCAAGATTATTTCTGTGTGTAAGTACATCAGCTACCAAGTACTTAATTACCAAAAAATATAAACCATAAGGAAAAGGTTAAAATTTATATTTTGATTCTTACTGCAGCACATGTTTATTACAATTTTCATTTTATATAATGATCTTATATTTTAGATAGTGATTTTGATTTTTAATTTAACCCAATATTTTTTTTCAAAAGTTATACTCTCTAAGAAAGTTAGTGACTTAATTTTTGGGTTTTCTCTTATATAAAATTTAACCACTGAATCATCAAAAGAATTTTCAATAATTTACTCGGTCATTCCTGAATATTTTGGATTTTAATTTTTCAGCTGCCCATCTGGTACGGATGGTAAACAATGTGAGACTGCTCCAGAAAGATGTATTGGAAGTCCGTGCATGCATGGAGGCACCTGTCAAGACTTTGGATCTGGTCTCAATTGTTCCTGCCCAAGTGACTACACTGGAATTGGATGCCAGTATGAATATGATGCATGTGTTGCTGGAGCATGTCAGAATGGTGCTACTTGTCTAGACAGTGGTCCTGGATATACTTGTATCTGTCCACCTGGTTATACTGGTATGTATATTTTTTAAATTTTGAAATTTTTTGAAAGTATAAATTTGTCTTAAAACTCTTGAGTAACACTCTTTCTAACTCAGGTAAACATTGTGAGGATGATATTGTGGACTGTCAAGAGAACTCGTGTCCACCATCAGCAACATGTATTGATCTCACAGAGAAATTCTTCTGCCAGTGTCCATTCAACCTAACTGGAGAAGACTGCAGAAAAAGTAAGTATCTGAAATGGAAGAGTTACCTCAATATTTCCGATGATGATTTAAGCATTTGTGAGCCAATTTTAATCTTTAAATTGATGGATTTAGAATATTTAAAAATATATTCTCAATTTTATTTCAGCTATATCTGTTGATTACGACTTATACTTCACGGATCCAACCAGAAGTAGTGCTTCCCTTGTAGTACCATTCTTTATTGGTGGAAAGCAAGCCATGACTATTGCTATGTGGGTCCAGTTCACACAAAAAGATGAAGGAGGAACTTTTTTCACCCTCTATAGCGTCAAGTAATTATTTTTTATGTTAATTTGTAAATATATTTACATGATAAAATAGATTGGAGTATGAAATAATAATTTGATATTCTAGGTCCTCCCATGTTCCAATGGGTCGCCGAACCCTAATACAGGCTCACAGCAATGGTGTACAAGTTTCCTTGTTCAAAGATCTTCAAGATGTATACCTTGGCTTCAGAGAATATGCTACTATTAATGATGGTCAGTGGCATCACATAGCTATTGTATGGAATGGAGAAACAGGAGAATTGACTCTTATCACAGAAGGACTTATTGCAAGCAAAGTTGAGGGATATGGAGGTGGCAGAAAGTTACCAGATTAGTTAGTAAAATAATATTGTCTTTCACATTTATTCTAATCACAATCAATGAATTAAATTTTGTGCTAATATTTTAGATGAACATCAAAATCTTGAAATCTGACATTAAATAATATGTTTAAGATTAGTTAAGCAACTCTATTAATTTTATTGAACTAATTACATTTTAGTGGCTGGGTTACTCTGGGAAAACCAAATACAGAAAGTCCAAAAGCTTATACTGAATCTGGATTCCAAGGTCATTTAACAAAAGTTCAACTGTGGGATAGAGCCCTAGATGTGACAAATGAAATTCAGAAACAGGTCAGTAAATTCATTTTCTATTTCTTCAACCAAGGGGTAAAATTATACATAATGCTAAACTATTTTATCCTAATTAGGTCAGAGATTGTCGAACTGAGCCTGTACTATTTAGAGGATTGGTCCTAACATGGGCTGGATATGAAGATATTTCTGGAGGAGTAGAACGAATTGTACCATCTCATTGTGGACAGAGGGTTTGTGCACCAGGATATGTGGGTTCACGTTGTGAGCAGCTCCAGGTTGATAAGGTATGACTTCTGACTTTTAAACTTGACTATGTCATCAAAAGTTTACTGGAAACCTGAAATATATATGATGGAATATTTTCAGTGAAATCATCTATTCCTGTGATTTATTTTTTGACTTTTTATATATTATGAAATGTGTACATTTTTATGCTAATATTTTCAAGAAATTGTCAATCAATTTTTCCATTCATTGATTATTTAATATGGATTCTTATATCAAGAAAATGAATCTCAATTTATGAATTTTGACCTAAAATATGCTGACTGCACTTTTGATGGCTTGAATTTTTTTTGAGATCCACAGAGAATAATTTTACAACATACTTCTCTCTTCTGTTTCAATGTATGAAAATGATATTTTGCACAATTCTATAACTTTAAATACTCTTACCTTCAATGTTAAAGGTGCCTCCAAGAGTGGACCATTGCCCTGGTGATATATGGGTGATTGCAAAGAATGGGACCTCTACTGTATCTTGGGATGAACCAATCTTTTCTGATAATGTTGGCGTTGTCAGGGTCGAGGAAGCAAGTGGCCACCGTCCTGGACAGAGCCTTCTCTGGGGAACCTATGGAGTTGCCTATGTTGCATATGATCAAGCTGGGAACTCTGCTACATGCTCATTCAATGTTTATGTTCTAGGTATAATAAATATATATTAATATGCATTTAATAAAAAAATTGTAGGATTAAAAGTTTAAAAAATTAAATAGAATAAGCTCGAATATAAACATTTCTAGCCTTGAAAAATTAACTTTTATTTTTTAAAGTTTTTGTTCTAAACCTCCTATTGAAGGTTGAATTGTCTAAACAGTTTTTATAAGCTACCATATTTATTTTTCAGCTGATTTCTGCCCTGAGTTGGATGATCCAGTAGGTGGTGTTCAAATGTGCAGAGATTGGGGATCAGGTGGACAATTTAAAGTGTGTGAGATTGCCTGTAATCCTGGCCTGAGGTTCTCTCAAGAAGTTCCACTATTTTATACTTGCGGAGCTGAAGGTTTCTGGAGACCAACCACAAATCCTGCTCTTCCACTCGTGTATCCAGCTTGTTCAGGTAGAATTTTTCTCAAGAATACAAATTTCTGAAAATTAACATAAAAGTTTTCGGCATGCATATTATTATCATGCATACCATTCACATCATATCCAAATAAATGTGAAATTTGGATTATTTGAACTTATTTTAGCAATATGTAGCAATTTCATTTGTTGAATATGGATTTTTCTCTAATTTTCAGCATCTAAACCAGCGCAGAGAGTTTTTAAAATCAATATGCTCTTCCCAAGTTCAGTACTTTGTAATGAAGCTGGACAAGGTGTACTTCGCCAGAAGGTTCGAAATGCAGTAAATTCACTAAACAGAGACTGGAACTTCTGCTCATACTCAGTAGAAGGTGGGTAATTCCTTAATAAAATTATTGAAATTTTTAAAAATTTAGGTATATAAATTTTTGAATGGAAATGATCAGAGAATTTGTGTTTTTTAATTATTAAAACTGTTTTATTTAATAATTAATTTGATATTCATAGGCACAAGGGAATGCAAAGACTTGGTCATTGATGTTAAATGTGACCAGCGCTCATCACCAGTCAAGAGACAAGCTGATAGTGATGGAATTTATGTCTTGACCAGTAGTTTCCCTGCTGAAAAGTAAGTTATGATTTTATAGCTATTTTTTTTTCTTTGACTGCACATTTTACCTGCAAAATCCAAATATTTCATATAAAAATGTTTATAACTCCTGCTACATAATTTATTATTTTAGCAGCACAATAAGCATTGATTATATACCAGGAATACCTTTGAGTTTATGATGAAGTTATTCTCATGAGCATTGTAATATTATCTTCAATTAACATTTTTTTCATTCATATACATTCATGACTCTATATGCTTATGAATAAGATAAAAACTAAGACAGAGATTGATATTCAATTTTTTTTAATATAAAAATTGCATTATGTAATTTTTGATTTAAAGATCATACAAGCTTAGATTTTTCATAATTTCTTGATTTGCATAGTAATAAAATCATCTAAAAATAGTATGAAAATTACTCTGCTCATTCGGAACTATATTGAGAGCAAAATCAAATACATTGAAATATCTATCTACTCAAGCAATAGTGTATATTACCTTTTCACTTTCCATGATGAATTCATTCACTAAGATCTTTATGGACAAACTATTAAAAAATTTTAAATAAATATTCACTCAACTAAAACAAATTAAATGAAATATTCACCAATTACCTTAATTTTAGTGCAAGTCTGTATTAATAGTTTGTGATTAGCTCTACAAATATTTTTTTGATATATTTAGATTTATGCATATACTTAAATATCAAAGATTTCATTGCTGTTAATAAACATTTAAATATTAATCATATCATTCTTTTTAAGCCTTCCCAATGCCAGTATTTAGACACTTCATATTTTTTTTCTTTTCATGTTCTATTTTTTTAGTTGGTTTTATGTATTTATACTGCATTAAGTAGTTAATTATCAAAAGCATGAAATTTTCATTCATTATTAGTATTATATCACACCTCACATTATTATACTTATACTGCAACTTCACTGTAATGCAGTTCTCAAAATTAACACTTTAAGTAATAATTTAGTGTAGTTCTCTGCACTATCATCTCCTTTAGAAATTCTTAAAGGCGATCTTAATGACAAATGCTTCATATCAAGCAGATATGATAATTCTCAAATATTAAGTCACTTTTGAATCAATATCTACTGTTTGATGGTATAAGATAGGAGGAACTAGAAAAAATAATTTTCAGAAAATAAATATCCTGTGAATAATCAGAAAAGATATGAAGCATTTGAATTAAAGATCCTCATTTTCTGTAAGTGCATGCTTATTCTATTCTTTTTTGTTGTGATTTGTGAAGAGCATTATTTTTTTAGGCTCTATAGGCAAAGAAGACAAGCCAGGGATACATACAGTGTGGAGATTTCATTCCCTGCCGTCAAGTAAGCAACATTTGTGAAACTTATTTGTGCTTTTTTGTGGTCTGCCTTTGCCATGCTTTACTACTTCTAGCAAAGCTGCTGCATTAAGCTGAGCTACCAATGAAGTGTGTTTCATCATGAATGTGTATATATATATACTTTATTTTTGTAGTCCAGCACAGCTTATTTATGTCACACACATTAAAACCGTTGGATCATAGGTTGCATTGGTCTTCTTATGCATGTGGAATGTATTTTCTTAGTGGTTTCTTCAAAAAAATTTTATTCCATTTTTTATCCTTCTATTAAATGATGCTTTATTTTTAATGCTATATTTAAGCCGCAGTTTCTCAAAACTAATTTAACCTAAATATATGTATATGGTAAGCTAAGATCATAGAGAGAGGTAAGAGGATGTATTTTAATTTAATTTATTTAGTTATTGGAGGCATTCTTTTACTCACAATTCCTTATTTGATAGTTATTATTGAACTACTGAGAACTTTTGTAAATTATTATATCTGTTTGATTAATTTCTTAAAAACTATAAATATTGAAAATGTTAAGTAATTTCTCACAAAAAATCCTGATATATATTATTATCAATGTAAAATATATATATTAAGTAAGTGATAATTTCTGAATGAATGTTTCATAAATTTTATATATCGTTGTGATATACACTTGGAATTTTTTGTTACAATAATCATTGTAATATTTTTATCTCATATTAACCATGTATAGCTTTTTGTACTTAAACAGAGAATAATGCATGGATGGCTTTGAGTTACAGCATATATGTGGCTTGCTGAAAATTGAACATCCTTTGTGTTGCATTTGAGATGGCCCTTGCTAGATGCATTGCATGTCTGCTTTGTTCTATTCGGAATGGATCATATACCAGAATATTAACATTTTGTATTCATTCTGCACGTTTTCTGTTTGCAGTGATCCAATCATAAACCTGAACTCAAATGACAGATCTACTGTGCAGCTACTTTTGGAGAAGCTTATTTTAGAGGAAGACCAATTTGATGTTCATGACATCTTACCCAACACTGTTCCAGATCCTGCATCTTTGATGCTCCAATCTGATTATGCTTGTCCAGTAGGACAAGTTGTAATGGCTCCTGATTGTGGTAAGTGACATATTCTCTCTCGATTAATCCTCTGATATTCTTTAAAGTAGATATTATTAATCTCATTTACACTACAAACTTTTATGCAAGATGATTTTATGTCTTAGTATTTTAGAATTTTATTTAAGTTTTACGTAAGTTAAATGAGTTTCTTTTGAAATTCCATTTGGAAAAATCATTTTTTAGTTCCTTGTGCTGTTGGAACTTACTTTGAGAAGGAATCTCGTAAATGCATTCCTTGCCCCACTGGGTCCTACCAGAGTGAATCTGGTCAACTACAATGCATTCAGTGTCCAATGATTGCTGGAAGACCTGGGGTAACTGTTGGGCCTGGAGCACGCAGTGCTGGTGACTGCAAAGGTATGGGTATCAATAAAAAAGAAATAATTTAAAATTAAATTTATGCTCCTTTTCACTTATTTATCATTCAAGTATAAGTGAAATTGAAGCGAACCACCAAGTACCATTTAAGAGAAGGGTTTTCAACTAAAGTTATAATGACACTTTGCGGTTAGAGGAAAATTATAATATTTAAAATTTTTTACTCAAAAGTAACATCTATGATCCTTTTGTTTTATTATAAATAACTCATGAATAGATGTAGAAGAAACATATTTTATTGTGAGTATTATGATTTATAGAGAGATGTCCAGCTGGAAAATACTATGACCATGATGCTGGTCTTTGCCGAAGCTGTGGCCATGGTTTCTATCAACCAGAAGAAGGAAGCTTCCGTTGCATGCTCTGTGGACTCGGAAAAACAACCCGTACCCCTGAAGCTGTATCTTCAGAGGTAAAATGATTATGCTCATAAGATTGAACTCTTTCTTGAATTAAATTTTGCATAAATATAATTATTATATTGCCTCTAAATAAGAAAATCATTAATCTCAGAAATGAATATAAACTTTAAATATTATACTATTCAATATAATTATTTCCTATGTATGTATTATTCTATTCAATACATTTCAATCCATCTTCTATCATGCTTCTCAATAAATCTTAGTTTATTTTACTCTGAAAGTTTGTGCTAAAAGGTACCGTAAAGGTTCAGAAACTCAGAAACAGAACCATAAATTTACCTTGACTAATCATCATATTTTAATAATATAATTGCACTGGTTTCTATGGATATAAATATACATGAATGTTTATATATACAATTACATACTTCATATGTTACAATGTTTACTTTTATCTTATAGGAATGCCGTGATGAATGTGCTTCTGGAATGCAACTAGGTGTTGATGGTCGCTGTGAACCCTGTCCTCGTGGTACTTACAGAACTCGTGGAATCCATGCTGCTTGCCAGGCATGCCCCATTGGTCGTACCACTGCCAAACTTGGAGCAGCATCTATTCAAGAATGCTCTCTTCCAGTTTGTTCACCAGGTGCTCACCATTTTACATTTTATAAGTTCTATTTACAGCAAAAAATAATTAATTTATTTTTCTGAATTTAATATGAATATTTTCTTTATGTCCTGTAATTTATTCAAGGAACCTACTTGAATGGTACCCTCAACAGCTGTGTGCCATGTAAGAAGGGAACTTACCAACCAAATGCACAGCAAACAACTTGTTTACCATGCCCACCAAATACTAGTACTAAAGGAACTGGTTCTGTGAGTACCATATATATTATATATGAGTTATATTTTAATATTTAATTATATGTTTTAACACTTATTTCATTAAATTTAGGCCAACAAAGAAGATTGCTCAAACCCTTGTGAGATGAATGGGCCAGAGATGCATTGTGATGCTAATGCTTATTGCCTTCTTATCCCAGAAACTAGTGACTTCAAGTGTGAGTGTAAACCAGGATATAATGGAACTGGCAAAGTTTGCACAGGTAAATTATTTCAATTTACAGATTGATGAAAGATTTCTTTTTTAATTTGAGAATTAATGTTTTGATTGTAATATATTTCTCTCAATAGATGTGTGTGACAACTTCTGTGAGAATGAAGGAGTTTGTGTTAAGGACAGTAGAGGACAACCATCTTGTCGTTGCATCGGCAGTTTCACTGGGAAACATTGCACTGAAAAGTCAGAATTCGCATACATTGCCGGAGGCATAGCAGGAGCTGTAATTTTCATAATTTTCATTGTACTTCTTGTTTGGATGATCTGCATGAGGTAATCATTATGTTGATACTATGCTGATATCCCTTCCTTTACATTTAATACAGAAAGAAATCAGTTCAACAAGCATCAAAAACATTAATAAATTTTTTTCATGCAGGTCTGCACGTAAAAAGGAACCAAAGAAGATTCTTACTCAGGCTACTGAGCAGAATGGCTCCCAAGTTAATTTTTACTATGGAGCCCCAGCACCATACGCAGAATCCATTGCTCCATCTCACCATTCAACGTACGCACATTATTATGATGATGAAGAAGATGGTTGGGAGATGCCAAATTTCTATAATGAAACCTATATGAAAGGTATGGCTGTTTAATATTTACTTTCACAACTTTGATAATCAGCAAAAGCTGTGTGAAAGAACAACCTCAGCATTTTTCTGTTTTTACCAAAGTATAAAATTTTGATTCAACCTGATTATGAACTGTTATTGAATTGAAATTTTCATCATTTTTCCAGAGAGCTTACACAATGGAGGAAAGATGAACAGCCTTGCACGATCTAATGCCAGCATCTATGGAAACAAGGAAGATCTGTACGATCGGTTAAAGAGACATGCCTACCCTGGGAAGAAAGGTCTGTCTGGCCGCCTAAGACAATGATCAGTGATAAAATAATTGTTATATAGAAACGGAGAGTATAGAAAAATAGTGAATATTTTGGCAAAATTGGGTGGAAAATCTATGCACATTTGATGACTTACAATATATTAATTACCATGAAATTTTATATGAATTATGGCACCTCATCCAAATTTACTTTCCTGTCATTGAATATTGACTGGATATAGTGAATTTAAAGTATGAGAATCACAGGATTGTCAATGGCCCCCAGACATGCCTGTGCTTGCATAGGTTTAATTTAATTTTAATTATTGAATTGAAAATAAGTTGCTTTTGCTGACATTTTCAACTTTTAATTCTGAAATATATTCTGTCAATGCTGTATATCTTTTTTTTTATTTTGCAGATAAAAGTGACAGTGAGAGTGAAGGTCAATGAAGAAAAATTGCAACTTCCAGAAAAAATGCTCAAGAGATAACACCCTGATATTCTTCATGTCTGTTATAAGGACAATGAGTGTTTAAGGAGTTAGAAGAGAAGTGAAAGACATTTAATTTTGTTTACATAACTGCAAAGTTATGGTCATTACAACAGATTTGTGACATATATAGTAACAGATGAATATGATAGGTTATCATCAAACAAATAGAGCATGCTAATCACAACCCAGTTGATTACTGAGGTTTTTGAGTTTTTATGTAGATATTGACAGTGATTCCAAGAAGATTTGAACTATGGCAGGAAGTAATGGAGTCTTGTTGTGCATTTAATGATATATTAAACTGTAAATTTTTATTTATCATTTTCACAAGACCATTTTACTGTGTAATTTTTGTGAAGGACAGCTGTGTTGATAAGCATTAAGCTATGAATTATAAAAAGTACTTTACAAAGTAATGGCAGTATGTCTGCCTCTGAAATGTTTTTGATGATGCATGCCTAACTTTAAGTCATTTATGATAAGTAAAATTATTATAGGAAATGATTTAATTAATTGCATAAATTTGATTATGCAATCCCTGTGTCAGTACCTTCAAATGTTTATATTAATGGCAGCATTGAAAATGATGTTTGTAAATTGAATATAATATGTTAAGAGCTTGTAATTTTTGTATTTGATCTGCTCACATCTTAATTACTTTCAGGGCTGAGAGCATTGGATCCAATGCAAAGCCTGCTGGTCAGGAAACGGTTAAAATTTGGGAAATTCACTGTAAAAGACTAGTATTTTAACCTTATACCACAAGCATATATGACACTGGGATGAAAAGCTTAAGTCATTTCAGTAAATGAGTGTAAGATGCATGTGTCTGTGGATGCTTGTAATAGCATGAAATAATGCTATGTATATGAGTGGTACCTTTATTACCAGAAACAGATGAGTTTATTACATATTATGTATAAATCTTTTATTAAATATATTTGTATGAAATTAATTATATGGGTTTCTTATTTCTTTGAAAAGATTTCATCACTTACAATGTTCAGGCATTGTAATGATTGAAAACTAACGATGTATTGAATCGCAACAATGATACCTTGCGAAAACCCTTTCTACGAGATACAGGAATTCATCGAAATTATTCACATAACAATAAGTGGCGTTCAGAAATATACATCACTAACTTGATCTAGTTGTATCATACTGGATAGCATGAACAATGATAATGACGACTATAGATTTTGCTGTTGTTGCTTACAGAACTAAACAGAATAGATAGGCGATTCAAAGGTGTGAGGATGCTATCCACTAAGTACCAACTTACGTCTGCCTTTCGGAAAAGTGAATTTCATGTTTGATGTTCCATCGCTTTTCGAAAAGTGGATAGCTTTAACGATAAATATGACTGTTTTTTAAGACTACCAGTACCTCGAATTGCATCTATTTACGTTAAGTAAAGTCGATTGTGAGATCCTATTTTAGACCCAAAAAGTCTAAATCGACTCCTAACTTCTCGGGCGACCATCAACGATAACGAGTTAACATCACCTTATGATGCTATATCATATTGTGATCAAATTCTTTCTGTGACTACAATGTCTGTGATCTTAAGGAAAAATTAAACGATATAAGAGTGAACTATTATTCTCTTGTGTATGATTTTTCAGTATTAACCTAAACGAATTTGTCTGAGAATATATCTGGTAGTTCACTCAGTCTAAAGTAATCTATAAAGACCGTGATAATTGAAATATTGCTGAACCAAGTACAGCGTGCTCTACCTTCATTGACGTTTTTAAATGGTTAAATCTTTAAGCGATTAAAATATACTCTCATTCTAAACATATTCTATTCCAACTATGAAATTGGTGCATGGGTGACTGGAATTATATGGTAATCAAGATGGAACTTTAGTGTAAAAATATTCTCTGTGAGTACCAATTAAGCCTGCTTTAGAATAAGTTTATTTAGTGAGGCTTTTTAACTTGACAGTGATAATCATGAACTTCCATAAACTGAGGAGGCATGAATTGCCTTTGAGACAATTTTATCTTGATAATATACAGCTTATTCAGAAACCATGAACAAGTCCTAAAAATGAGAACATATCTCATCTTTATATATCTCTATATTCGGTCTTATTTAAGATATCCTTAAGTTCTTATCTTAATCCATCAATCATTTTTGATTAATTAATTGATTTTTTTACAGTACTGTAAAAATATTATCTGTATTCTTAATGCTAATGATTAATTTTTTAAATCATCAGGAGCATATAATTAATTTGAAATGTTGATGTATGATTTTGAATGTTGAAATGATAATGTAGGTAGATTATTCTCAATTTCTTTGTCTTATTGCCAAAAATAAAATGAGCATGAGTAAAATATCAAGACTACTTGACTAGCTACTGAGAATTCATTCTTGCATTTACTCTTGGCTACTTAGCTTTGGTAACAAGAGTCTTCTAACAAAACAATGAATGCATGTTCTGAGAGTATAATATAGGAATATTTTTTACTCTTTTGAATCTTTTTAACATTATTAATTTTATTTGTAGTTTATTTTTTCCTTTTTACATGCTCTTTCTTTTTGGATGTTCAACGCAAGGATTTCTCTCTTAATCTTAGTCTTCTAAGTTGTAAGGAAATAACTTTTCATACCCTGCCGCAGAGAGACTTTGACAGTGGTATAAAAGTATGATTCTATGGAAATAAAAGAAAGTTCATTTTAATGGCCTTCTATGAGGTATTACCTTGTAGTTTTTAGCTGTAATTTATTTTCATTGATTACATATATTTTCTACAATTGAGTTTAGGGAGATTAGAGGTAAGAAGCACCTCACAACAATAACTTGAATGATACATCAGTTTATTGTGCATATAGAATAATCTTAAATTCTCATACTCTGATTCAAATAATTAGATCAAGTACTGAAATCAAGTTTTTGCTAACTTCGAAACAAAAAAGTCATAGATGAAGATTAATCAACTTCAAAACTTCAGATATTATTTTCATAATTCAAATAATTTGTCAAATCTATTAAACAAGATTAGTAAATTTTCAACACATATCCATGATAGGAAGAATTTAATGTTTATTTCACTCAACTAATAGTAAGTTAATTTTTTTAACTCTAAGTATTATTGGACATTAAAGCTAAGCTTACTAAAGTAGCTTTTACAAGTATTTCAATATCTAGAAGATTTTATTAATGAATACAAAATAAATCAACATGCAGGAAGATTAAATATGTTTCCTCAAGCTTCAAAAAATTTACATAAAGTTAATTATTGATAAATATATATTCCTTATTTAGAAACTCTGATTTCTTTTTTCCGCTTATCAACAAGGTCTCGTATTTGCTGAGTAAGCCACTCCATTCCTTCATGAAGACCTTCTCCAGACAGCGCATTGCTGGCACAAATATGCCAGGGTTTGTCCATTATTGTTTCCAAACCAAGGACAGATGATATTCTCACCACAGAGAGTGCTTCCCGGACATCCATTTTATTGGCAAAAAATAAAATTGGCACTCTACGACTAAATAGAATATTTAAAAGTTATCATCATGAAATTTATTAATAGAAAATTATCATAAAATGAAAAATTATAGTGAGATAAACTGTACATCAATCGAAATATATTTTATATACCAATTGATATCAGGATGATTGAGAAGTAGGTCCAGCTCATCACGCACAACTACTAAACGTAGTGTGTCACTGCTATCAACAACAAAAATAATTCCATGGCAGTCATTATAATAATTTTCCCACAGATTACGATACCTGCCTTGTCCAGACATGTCAAATGCCGTAAATCCAACATTCTGATCTAAAAAGAATTAAATACTTATCAATAACGATACAAATTGGATGATACTGATTATATTAATCCTTGTTTTGGTAAATTTTATGAATTGACTATGAAATTTATTCCAGAAAACTCTTTCACTTTTTTGAGTGAATTCCTTGATAAATTAAGAGATATTGCTTTTGGTCAAAAGAAACTTTCTCTCCAATATACCAAATTTATAACATTCCTTACATTTGTAAATATTGAATTGATCACAATCTTATTAGGTGTAGAATATTTTTGTGAACTCAGTAATTTTATTAAAACATAAATTCATCAAATATTACTAATGTGGATGACCTGAGGAGTCTGACTTCTTTATAATCCATAAATATAGCATATTAGTAAGTTTTCATAGGTGAACATAGCATATATTTAAAATTGCCTATGTGAAATTAAATGAACTGAAATAGAAAATACAATAAGCAATATGTGAAAATTTTGCTGTAAAACAGAGGTCTCCAAACTTTCCAGCCTTAGGGCCATACTGATTACTCCAGTTAGTTTCAAGAGCCAAAACCATATTATACTAATTACATAATTCTCATTAGTATTTCATATGTCATTATGCTTGTTATAAGTTATGTTTTTATTTAAAATGCATAAAATGCTAGTTGGTTTCATTTCAATAATTTGTTAGTTATTATACACTGAAGTTAAATTTTCTGCATATTATACATGTCTTTACTCATTACAATTCTGTGTTTCTTTATCCAACTTATCACAAAAACAAAAACGATATGCCTACAACAATGTTATGAGTAGTTAGCCCATGACCATATCAATGTAGATGTCGTATTAATAATTATTCAACATAAAATTAGAATTCTTCAGTAAACTAAATTTAATTTGCTAAAAAAATATGTTCTCTAAAAGGAGTTTTCAATTATGCTAGCTCCCCGCGGCCTGGATGTGGCCCTCAGGCCGTAGTTTGGAGACCCCTGCTGTAAAATATCTCCAGCAGTAAATCAAAGATATAAAGCATGATGTATTTTAGGTGTGCCTTGCCACATGCCAAAAGGCAGCATGCAGGGTGTATACATGAAAACATTAAATTTAACCTGAGATCTCAAAGAAGAAATTATCTGTGTGTGTGAAAATGAAATCTGTATTATCTAAGTCTTTTACATGAAACATTGAGATTTTTAAAAATTATAATGTAACCAATTAAATTGTGTAACACTTTCAAACTTGTGAAAAGCATGTAGACTAAAATATTTTGTGCCCTTATACCTGTTGATCACCCAAAAAATATTGTGAATTTCTTGTCTCATCTTTGAAGGGTTGGACCTCCTGAATATTTATTGTAAGCAGAATTTTAATTTAGTTAAAATTAATTAATTTAATTTAAATAGTAGCATAACAGGAAAGCAGATGTGCCATGAGCAAGATCCATTTACCCCTTAATCTTATTTGGTTTCAGGACTTTTAAGCATGTTTAATCATTACAAAAACTTTCATTAACTAATAGGATACTGTCCTTTGTTTTAGTATAAAATAGAGAGGAAATAATGAAATGGTTGACAGGATAAATTGCTCACTATTGAGTATCAATGCCTACTTAAAACAAACGGCCTATGATACCATGTAAAATATATCTTTTCTCTGAAAAAAATTATCATAAGTTATAGTTGAGAAATGATACAAGATCCATTTATGAAAAGTGAAACAGTTGCATTTAGGTTGCTTCAGCAGCAGTTTGGTGACATTAGCAGATCTTTGTGTGTCCAAGCAGAATTTTTAACTCACGCTATCATGTCGCTGTCAATTTTCATTTCATAGAAAGTTAAGAGAGTAAGTCTGAGAATTGCCTCACTGAAGCCTAGCCTTATTTACCTCTTATAAACATCCCAAAAACAAAACCAAGTAGTGCTTATGTTGAAGGGCATATTTTGTATATTAGGGAATGATAAAGACTTAATATATGTGAAAATAATTATCTCTGATGTGTAGGTATTACCTTAATTCATTTCCAGGTGAATAAAATATTTATATATAATATATTGTATCATCTTGATAACAATTGAATGTAAAATACATTAATGAAATAGGCAGGCATGCATTCTTTGTGAAGTGTGATAAATTAAGGAAAGGTACAACATTGCGTTAAGTAGTTCATATGTGCTCCAATGGTATTCGAGTTTAGGAGGTATAAATTGGCTAAGTTGCCTTTTAATGAGACTTTTATGTTTCACTTAATCTGATGATTTTTACATTACGATCAAAGCGAGCATGGTCGAAATCTTTTTATCTTCAGAAATTAATAAATATGCCATCAAGAGCTTGAGGGAACAGATGAACAATGAAAATAGTCAGAGACTTAAATAAACTTCAACTTCTCCAAAATTTATGCATAGCACTGAAAAGACAAAAAATTACATATCGTTGAAGTTAATTTCCTTGAAAATCATTCTCAATCCCATTTATTTATAACGTGATGTTTATAATTTTGATGAGCATATACTACAATCGCAAACATTCTTTGTTGCACGAATATTGCTGTAAATGACAGTCCATGAAAATAGTTGCTCAGTATAAATATTACGTGGGTGTTGTAGATGATTTGGTAACGCAATTTCAAATAAAATTCTACATGCTATAAAATTATAAAACATTAAATGTGCCATCGCTATTGAAAAGAAGAATCATGTGAATTTGTTTTACGATATTGTGCTTATTAAAAACAACTTTTGTGCGATTTATAACTCACTTTGAAATTTGTGGACACTGAAACCAACAGTTGGGACAACTTCCCGTGCCTGATTTTCATTGGGCTTGAAATAATTCATAATTGTCGATTTCCCACTATTATTTAACCCAATGACAAGAACATTGACTTGTTGTTTTCTCAAGCCCATAAATCCCACGAGCTTCTCCAGAAGACCCATTTCATCAGAAATTAGAATGTATTGAAACTGAAGATGATTATATCAAAGTAAATATTTATTAGAAGATATTCTAGGGATTAAAATAAATCTTGTTTTTGAATAATCATGAATTGGCCAAGAAATGTGTGTGAGCAACAATTCAAGTGCGATAATATTGAAGAATAAGTCACCAATGCAACAGAAGTGAAGATGCCGACTTCTACTGAGTTATTTTTCGTTAGAACTGTTTAATTTGACTGAACATGTAGTCACAGATGAATTACCGCCTGAATCGCCATTTAATCTCCAAATAAGGGTAACCAATATGGCGACAATAACATGACCAATCATAACCAACACTGTTTTAAGTTTCTGGCGGTTCTGTCGGGTAGACGGAGTGTATGGGATGTGCCGATTGATCCTTTGAGATGCAGAGTTTGTTTTCATCGTTAAGTGTGTAATTGTTGTTAAAGAGTGTTTGTAACCTTGCTTCACCGACAGAAAAGCGGTTATTTAGTTGTATTACCATGGCTGCTAGTGGTAAATCTGACATCAAAACTTCACCATTGTATTCGGGAGTACTCACTGTAGCTGTCAAGTTAGGAACGTTGGATTACGGCGAAAAGCAACTTAGAATAATTGTTGATCGAAAACAAGGACCGAATCTCTCGCCTTTGGAGGTAAGTTAGTCTCAATGCAGATAGTCGGAAAAAATTTCTTATTGTATGTAATATACGAGTAAAATATGGTAGTAACATACTGTCGAATTTGACTCGAGATGAATCCCTTTTGTATTACATTATTTGCACAAGTATGTATGGAAAGATATTTTACATAAATTAGGTTCAACTAGTGGATGACGCGGATCCATGCTTCCTGTATTCTCTGAAGCTCACCGGGGATGATTTTTTATTGATGAAGAAGCAACAGGGATTATTAGTCGATTTTGAGCTCTTTCCTGAGCATCTCATCAATCTTCTCAACAAATGCTGTGATGGGCATTCAAAGTAAGAACGAGGAAAGATAATATGTGAACAAGCGGTGTTATAACAAATTCATGTCATAATTCAAAAATTTGGTTAAGATAATATTAATTTACTTATTATCAGTAGAATCATGCTTTGAAAGTGGTTATATTTGAAGTGGTTCATATGGAATAACCGAACAACGTAGAGTTCTTTCAAGATTTTTATGAAATAAGAATTTTATTCGGAATCGATGGTAACATTTTTCAGAAACTGTGGAAACAATCAGCATGTAATGTTTAATCGAGAGAGGTTTAACAGTATAAAAGTAATTAGTGACGTTAGGTATTTACTTTTTTGCTAATGACACTTGTACCTTTTTTAGTAAATTAATCAAAGTATTAAACGACATAGACATTAATTGCCTATTTTACTTTACCGACAGAAACATTTTTTTAAATCAACCATACTGAGTATTTGTTATGATTAGAGTAGAATATTGATACTGATAACATTCATATTGTAATTTATCACTACATATAATATCCTTTGCATGATTAAATGGAACGAAGTATTAAATTTTCTTATATCTGTTTAACCAGTATTGAAGCATATCCTTTAAAATTTGTAATTCCTCTATCATATTATTTTCTTACTATCACTGCTCTTGATTTTTTATAGCTGCTGAGTTTCCATCTAATTTTGTCAATTAAGGATCTGAAATATAGTTAGTCCCTGGGTAGCTATTAACTTCTGATTTAATTCTTTTTGTTGTTTTCTTGCTTGCAACCTGAGATATTTAAAATCTAGTTTTAGATATTTGAGTGATGTCTCAATACATACTGTTTTTATTTATATACTGATGCATTTTTTTATACTTAACAGAATCCAGTATCTATTCACTCTTGGAGCTGATTTCAACCTAATAAAATTTTATAATTTTACACATTTTCTTGCAGAATCCCCTTTTGTCATATTTAATTTCATTTACCCTAAAAATGTCTTATGTATTCTTTGTTTGCATACCAACCAACAACTTTTTTGATTTTATCTTGTAATGTTTATATTTTATCTAGGCTCTTCAGTGAATAAAGGATTTCATATATATTCATAATACATAATTCATATTACATAATTCATATTACATAAATGTTAAATATATGTTAAAATATGTATGCACATTATTTAAGTGCTATAGAAAAGATGAGTCAATTCTACATGATTACATTTAAAATTCAGTCTGAATCCCTTTCTGAACTTCTTATTGGATCTCTAATGACATTCAGATATACCTTCTTTTATTGATTCTATTGCGTACTTTAGAATAGTAATATTTTATGCGAGAAATCTTTCCTGCAATATCTAGCAGAAAATCTGATATCCACCCCCATGTCTGTTTTCACCTCAATTTGTTTTATCCCTGTAGTTTTCGATTGGTGTTGGTCAGAGAAGAAGGAACAATGACTCCTACAAGGACAAGTTCCTTACAGGTGATTGAATCTACAAATTTCAGGAATCTTTGCTATCTCACGTTAATTCTTACTGAATCATCTGACTTGGATGTCAAAAATCATCTTCGACAGAAGGTTGTAGATCTGCAGGTAAAATTTTTGATATTTAATGCTTGGCTTCTTTTTTCTTTGATCGAATTCTGTAATAATATCATAAATAATTTTCGTTATTGGTAAGACATAGTTTTGAATGATATGAGGATTGAAATGTTGAAAGAAATAATTTATCAATGAAAAAATAAATCATATCAATGGTCTATATGTGAATTATTGTATAGGAAATGTTGAAAGGAATTCTGAATCAGATGAACTAGAAATTGTTCAAATTATATTTTGGTTAATTTTATTTGAAAATAAACGTAAATGGATGGTATTAGCTTGTTATTTGTATATTCATTGTGTTAATTTTATTTTTATAATTGTGTTAATTATATTTTAATATTTCATGTTCTAGTAAGATTAAATTAGAATTTACGTTAATTAAAGTAGAATCTTTCTAAATTGGAAAGGTTCCCATTAAAATAGAGCTGGAATGAAATTGTAAATATTCTTGGGGTGAAATGCAATATATATCTCAAATTCTACTGCAAAAGGAGTGATTTGCAAAATATACAGGCTAAGATGAACTGGGTGGAAGGGTTAATAAAAAATAAATTTTATATAATTAAATTCTATTGTATTGATATTTTCACTCCCAGTAGTGCTTCATATTAAAACTTTACCTCGTCCGTTTAACTATAAATCTCATCTCTGTCTTATAAACTGAGCTGGTTGATTTGCTAGTTTTTTTAAATTTTCCATGAATGTCAACATTTGTAATTTGACAGGGTAAAATTCGATTTCTTGAGCAAAAGATGGAAAAAATGGATAAAGAGATGAAAGATACGGCCAAAGATATAGCATTGAAAGATCAAGAAATTCAGAGAATGATGTCAAAATGTGAAGAGGAAAAGAAGGTTATAATAAGCAAAGCTGAAAGGGATTTAACAGAAGAAAGAGATAAACATTCAAAGGTAATTGATTGAAACCAGTTTTTTCCCCTTGCTATTAAGTTCCCTTTTCATATTGTATGTTGAAATGTCATTAGGTAATTTGGGAATTGCAACAAAGTGCTGAGTTGGAGAAGAAATGCTTGGAAGATAAGTATCAGGATATGATACGCCAACAGGAAAAGCAGATTGCAAGTCTTAAAAATCAACTGCAAACAAGCATGGAATTGCAGAGGAAAATGGAGTTCACTAATAGGCAAGTTGTGATGATATCAGTTATTGTTATACATGGTGTTTCAGATTTCTGGTTCAAAAACTTTCAAAAAGTTTGCATTGTATATCATTGACCAATATCTGACATTCTATGATCTTTTTGGTATTATGTTCTGGCATTATCACCTTCCTTGTGATACAGGAATAATTTAATTAATATAATAGAGAATCTTCTGTCATCCATTCTAGAGAACATGCTAAGGAGATAGAAGTTTTGGAGAAAGAAACAAAAAATTGCAAGAGTGACACCACCAATTTAAAGAAACAGATTTTCAAACTCGATGCAGATTATCACGATAAGGAAAGAGAGGTTCTTGCTTTAAGAACTCGTTTAGCTGTGGTGGAACAGGTAATTTTAGAGCCATACCATATGTATGCAAACAATTTTCATACATTTTAGTTTAGCCAATTATTTTGATGATTTTTATCAGTCATATTTTATGAACTTTTTGTAATAAATTGTGATTATTTTTTCATTGACTCAATTATTGGCTGTTGATTACCACATAATAACACTTAATGGGCTTAAAATTAATTTCAGGAGCTGAAGGATAAGAATGATCTTTTGACTAAGGTCCAAGATACGTCAAAAAATCAGGTAGAAGAGAAGGTAATATATTTTGTTTCTTGCATCCAACCATAGTTGCAAGTTTATATTGGGCATACTAATTGACATTAGTTTGAGTTATTTAAAGATGATCCCATGTAGAATACAAGAAAATTTTTTTATTTGCCTTGGCCAATTTGAGTTTCAGAAATAAATCTAATCATTATTATTTTATCTCTCTATAAATAGCCATTAACATAAATATATTATTCTGTGATATTATGCATTAAGTTGCTTGCAATTAGAATATGGTGCTAGCAGATTGG
Source organism: Pantala flavescens (assembly GCA_020796165.1). Classification (NCBI taxonomy): domain Eukaryota; kingdom Metazoa; phylum Arthropoda; class Insecta; order Odonata; family Libellulidae; genus Pantala; species Pantala flavescens. The sequence goes on along the minus strand of CM036889.1, from coordinate 13,191,879 downwards.
TCAGCATTAGTTTCCACTGTAGTGTAAAGTAAAATGTGTAAGTTGATTGCTTTCTGTGGACCCTAGCCAACAATAATTAGATAATAGTGATTTTGTATTCAGTTAGAAAATATGCATCAAGGTATACTTTAAAGTTCTTGTTAAGCTTACAGATTGCTAATCTAAGTTGCTCTCGTTTGTAATAATTAGGAACCATAACCATCATATTGCTATGTTTTTTAAAAGCGATTATTATCCTTAAAAAGAAAAATTACTTGAAGAAGAAAATAACTGGTTTTCTGTCACAGAAGCAGTCAGCAACAATTCATTTACAGCAAATGCACCGAGAATCTTAAGGTTATTTTCTTTTTATGTAGAGACGGTATGAAGATATATTAACAGAGAAGGAAAATATGATACAGAGACAGAAGATATCTTTGGAGAATGTATCGGAAGATTTGCTTAGAGCAAATGCACTCCTTTCTCTCCACCAGAGAGAAGTTTTATCTTTGAAGGCAAAAGTATGCATTTATTTCTTATTTTGAATTTGATTTTAGTCATTGTTTGCTTTAACCATGCATTTTGCAATCATTTGTGCTTATTTCGGTTGCATTAATTTGATTTGCTTATTCTGGCTTGTTTTTTGCCTTGATGTTTAAAAGTAGTTGTAGAGCAAGAAGTATTTCAGTTTTTATATGAAGTTTGCATAATAAAAAGTCAATATTAGAAAATATGGACTGAGTAATTCACAAAATAAATTTTTTGGGAAAATTATCTTATTTAATGAGAATCTACTTATTAATAACAGTTCTTTCATGGATTGACTTAAGATTTAAACCGGAATTAAGGAATAATGAATCAAATATATTGTTCTTTCTATATAATATTGCAAGTTATTTGGCATATAGAAAGATTGATAAATCAATTTCACAGATCATGACAAATTTGGAAGAATTTTATACAAATGAAACTCATTGGCTTGTATTTTTCTGATAGTTGAAGATGAGCACTAATGTAGCTTTTGAGCAGGAAAAATTGATAGAAGTGAAAACCAAAGGACTTACTGAGCTGAAAGACCAGCATGCTCAGTCTAAAAAGAGGGTTCAGGAATTGGAAACAGAGGTGAACAAGCTGAAAACATCATTGCTGGAAGTGGAAAAGTCTGTTAAAGACAAGGATAAGTTACTTCATGAAGACAAAATTGGTGAGTTTGGTCTTTATGAGCATTCTAAAGTATTTCTTTAATAATGGAACCTATGTGTTGCTTTAGCAAGCAAGTAGTTTGATTTAATGTTCATTCTTTCACTATGCTCAAAATTGGTTTGATTATATTTGATTACATATTTTGATTATTTGGAATGTAAACTAAAATTCTTCTCTGGAGTTTTGAAAATGCACTACCATATTTAATTCCCAATTAACTTAATAGATCAGAGCTTCTACTGAAATGATCTCATAATCAATCAAGAATGTGACAGTATGGCATATATCATCTATAGAATTGCAGGATCTGATTTCCTAAAAATACTCGGATTATAATTAAGGCTAATTTCTCATACACGCCTGATGAAAATTTTACATTTTATGTTATGGCTGTGAAAAAAACTTTGGTAAAATTTTAATATATTGTGAATCAAACAGTTGACAGTTTTTTCCAAAAAACTGGTGGACAGTTACAATTCTATAATGGAATATGTTTTCCATTTATTGTTGGTATATCAATTTCTCTAGTTTAAAATGAAGTATTTATTTTAGCAGCTTTACAGTATTTCTTTTTAAATAATTTTATGAATACAATTCATATTCGAGAATGCCGGATTATTTAGTGATATACACAGAAAATAATTTCATAGTATATTTCATATAATTTCATGTATAGTTATTGATACATTCAAATGTTATATTCTAAAAAATTATGGAAAAAAATATTTCCTTTATTTTATTACATTATTTTACCAATAGTGTAAAAAATACATTGGCATAACTTTGTTTTAAGTTTCTGGTAACAGAATTTAACTGATATTGATTGAACTGAAAGATTTAATTTTAAGATTATGCAATCATACAGTAATTTTCAAACCAATTTAACTAAAGTAGGCACACAAATATTATACAAGATATGGCTATGGAAAGTGAGAAATGTTTAAACTTGCTCTTAATTTATTAGAATTTAAAACACTAAACACCAATATGGTTGATGAAAAATATTTAAAGCTTGCTTGTTAACAAGCAAATTATTTATTACCAATTGGTATCTGAACAAAGTAAACATCACAAATTCCAAGTGTTTTGGTAAAATAACTTATGAACAATAGACAAAACCAGATTTGAGAGGGAAATAAAGGTTATATCGTAGATATGAATTGGTAAATCCTATATTCCTAAGGATTTACAATGCTATATGTATGTCTTAAAGTTAATTTTAAGGGGTATCATTTTTTGATCTTAGAAGTTGCAAGTAAAACATTAGGTATCTACAGAATTTTGGATTAAATTTTGTTTCTGTAAAAGTTTCAAATTTTAAAAATGATTTGGCCCTAGGATGAATTATTTTGAATAACTCTTCTATTTTTAATTTCACTGTACCTATTTGACAATGAAATTTACGATACTATTGATTAATATCTTTCTGTTTTGTTTTAGTGATTGATCGACTCAATCAGAGAATCAGGGAGTTATATATTCAGGAGCCACAACAATCTCTTACGCACTGGTCTTACAAAAGTAGATGTGCTCCCAAATTTATGACACCTGATTCAGCATCTACTCCCATTTCAACAATTACTGGCTCAATCCCTTTTCCTAGACCAAATCCAAATCCGCCAGGTCTAGGAATGCGAGCTCCACAGGTGAGAAAATAAGAATTCTGTTGTCACTAGTTGATTCAGTTCTTCCCTTTTGAATTTTTACTAAGAAGCTTTAGCTTCAAATGACCAATTTTTCATCATTAATGTGAATAAAAGTCATAAAGTTAGGACTTATCTGTTCCCCAGCTTTTATGTTGAGCTAAATAAAATGATTTTTCAATAGGCATACTTTGTGAGGGCAAGAGGTCCATTACCTCAAGGATTCAGCCGGACGACAAACACCACAAATACTGGCTCTGGGTTAGTAATTTGGTTGCACTTTTTGAATTAATTTCAATTAATCAGGTAATAATCAGCAACTTCAAATCTCATTCTAGGTCTTCTGATGCAGCAACAAAGGGTGATAAAAATGATCAAGATGATAGTAAAAAAGGTGCTGTTGCATCAGAGAGTAAAGATAAGTCTGGATTAGTTGAAGGAAAAGAAAAACCTAAGCCTGATGAGAAAATTATCAAAGGTCCAAAAGAAGCTAGTCTCCCTAATGTTGGTATACTCAGAGTCAATCCCCCTCCCAGACCTTCTGCCTATTTTAATCCTGCTGGTAGGAAGTAAGGTCCAAAACTTATTTATTTATTGTACCTGTGATACTTTGAAACGCTTCATAAATTTCTAATTTTCTGTGATATTTTGTCCAGTTACCTTGTAAAGGCTGTGAATTTGATAATTTTAATTTTTTTAACTTAATATTATTTTGATTTTTATATGATGTATTTTGCCATGGTATAAATATGGATTTGTATTAAAAAATCAGAAAATACTTTTATTCCATGATATTTATAATTTAATGGCATGTTTAAAGAACACATTTTGGATTTTTTTGTCTCTCTTAGCTAAAATATAATTTTGTCCAATATAATTCCTTTCTCAAAACTATAGGTCTCTTTTAGAATGCTATTCTTCTTATAAGTGATCGTGGTCTTTGGAAATGATATTGTTGTATAGGAATAGTATTTGTGTTTACCAATGAGATTCATAAAAAATGTACGTGCCAAAACACAACACCTACCTTCCCTTGTGAAAAGCACTTATGGAATATTCCTGCTACCCCTTAGTTGTTGTCCACCTATCAGTATATGTTATAGACAAAATGTTACAATGGATGTCGTTACTTTTTGTGTTTCATCGATGGAATTGGTAAAATTATACGCGTATAACTTTTACGTCAAACCTACTATTATAAAATATATCTAAGGAATATTCCTTAAATATTCTCATTATTGTTTCTTCTAAGTGGTATATGTTCAAGATTAATTAACCAAAATATTGAAGTGTATGTGGAATGATTCTTCAGTGTTTCAATGGGATTGGTGTTAATTCTTTGTGTCTCCAACATGCCAATAAAGAATTCCTGTCAAAAGTGTCTTATCTTTGTTGTTGGTTAACTATTAATATTGACACCTTCTATGTTCCTAAAAGGCTTTAACAAAAATGCTTATTGAAATTAAAAAGAATGAATTGATAATAATGCATGTTTCATTAATATTATTATTCTCTTTCATATGAGAAAGAATAGCTACCATTAAAATATGACAACCATCGAATACCATATAACTCTCTATTTGTTCTATATATATGCCTTAAAATTTAAAATGATGGTTGTTTAGCTAAAGGTACAAGTGCTTTCTAGAGAATTTTTATTAAAAGGGCTACCATATTTTGAGCCAAATAAAGTAGATACACCGAAAATTCTGTAAAATTGTTGTAATTAAACCTGATATATTGATTCATACGAATTAGAAAATCGCAGACATTGATTTCGCATTGCTAAAAGTTAAATATTTAACAACGTCTTGCTGTTTAAAGACGGACTTGAGAATTTCATTCGATAACTCATTTCAAATTTTACCTCTTATCCATGGTAGTTTCTTATTTCATCTCGTCAGATGGCAGAGCTAACAAGGTAAATACCACTTATGAACCGGTCTGCTAACACGAAGCGTGTAATCATATCAAGTGTCCAAGTATTGAACGTCATTCCTTGAACTGAGTTATTTAGATTCTTAGTTCTACCTGCTGGAGTGAAAAAGTTGACTCATTGAAGATCGGTTGAAATGGAATAAATGTTGACGGTAGGCTTTTTATTGGTGTTTTTTTGAATAAAAGTATTTAGTATATCTAGGTCTCAAAAGTCACCTAATGGAAATTCGTGGATTTCAGGGTAAATTTCATAGGAGATTGATATGAATTTTTGAGAACAAGTATAGGATTGGTTAGTGCAATTTTAATTTTACATTTTAAGCAAATCCGACGACTGTGATCGCAGATACTAGTGTTTCACTTCGGTGACAGAACTTTATGCATGCATATTTTATATATCCGCCGTAAATAATTCAGCTATGGGAAAGACATCAAAAGATAAAAGAGACGTTTACTACAGACTGGCCAAAGAAGAAGGATGGCGTGCAAGGAGTGCTTTCAAGTTAATCCATATTGATGATAATTTTAAAATTTTTGAAGGTGTGTATTGAGGTTAAAACTTATTCTCTATCTTGTTTCTCTTTGCGTAATCATTTGACTTAAGATTGGAAGTGATTGATATTTATAAACGCAGGCAAACAATAACTTTATAATTGGGCCATCAAAAAGGAAGAGGGAAAGAAAACTATTGAATATCATTTACAAAAAGTCATATCACCTCCAAAGTCACAGCATATGTAGGCTTCCAACAAAGGAACGCCTTAGAAATATCCTTAGAGATAGAGTTTCATTAATTTAACCATTATAGTAAGTTTAATTTCAAGTCAATGGCCTGACATCTAGATATTGGTAACAGTATTTAAGACAATACTTTCTATGCTATTCCATAATGGTAATATTGCCATTATTAATTATCAATTCATAGTTTTGATTCAATTTTAGCAGAACCGATTCTTTATGTTAGAGAATTGAGTGTTCCAACCTGTCATTTGTTTACTAAGAAGGAATTGATTTTCATACTTTATTGGAGCTTGATTAATGTTAAAATTTTCAGGAGTAAGAAGAGTAGTGGATTTGTGCGCTGCCCCTGGAAGCTGGAGTCAAGTACTCTCCAAAAGAATTAGGTATTTGCTTGTTAAATTTTATCCACTCCTTAAAGATTAGCAATATAAGGCTATAAAAATTATGTTTCCCTCTTTTTCTGCCTTTATCTTGAATCCAAATATATCTTTTAGAACATCAGAAGATTTGAAATATTAACATTTCAACATACATTACATTTCTGTATTTCTGTAATTTGCTCCCAAGGACAATTTTCCTCATCTAAGTATGTGAGGTATTTGAATTTTTTACTTTTTAAATAATAACACTATTACCATTCCAATGAAAATGAGGACAAATTTAATATATATAGAGTATATATTTTACTAACCAATTTTTATCATAGAATATTTTCCATTGTTTTATGATGTGATGTGAAAGATATTAGATATAACTCACCCTAAGAGGTTATTTATGTATGTAATAGTTTGCTCAAAAGCTTTATTCTATTCACTATTAATTACCTTCTCTTTTGAACACTATATCTTTCTATTTCCAAATTTACTTTGGGTTATCTGATCATGTCCTAGGGAGAAGCTATAAATGTTGATGAATTATATTTTTAACTGCTATCTTTAGCATTAGGTTATATTTGAATGTCTTACAAGAAAATAAAAAATATTTCATATTGGAATATTTCTTTGAAATTTCAAGTCAGGCTTGGTCTTTCTATTGTTAGGCTATTAATAAATTTTGAAAATCATTTTGAAAGTTGAATCTCTTATGTATGATGACATTAAGTGAAGTATTATCAAAACTTATCTTTTATACAAAGATGGATTTTTTATTGTAGGGCTGAAGCTAAAAATGAAGAAACTAAAATTGTGGCTGTGGATTTGCAGGCAATGGCTCCTATTGAAGGAGTCTTTCAAATTCAAGGAGATATCACTAAGCTATCCACAGCCCAGAAAATAATTAAACATTTTGATGGAGAAAAGGCTGACTTAGTGGTGTGTGATGGTGCTCCTGACGGTATAAAATATATTTAATATTAAAAATCCTTTATTATAGGTTATAATTAAATTATATATAGAAAGTGAATTATTTATATGCCTCTATAATTTTGAGTACTGAGAGGGTAAGGTTTCTTAAAGACTTTTGAAAATTGATGAATTAATAATTCAAAGTTCCCAGTGATTATTACATTTTAATGTATATTTTTCTCCAATCTGATACAGTGAATAAAATATAAGAAATAGATGTAAAAGCTAGAAGTTTCATGATTTCATTTTACCCTCAAAGAATGTGCAAGAATAACGGTTTAGGTATATTGAGTTATGTTGTTCGTATCCTATCACTCTTAAAGGTTCCTTGCAGGGTACCAACATAGACATGGATGTCAGTTTTTTGAGTATACATTCCTATGGATGAATTTGAATGAGATTGTATTGACATTTAAAAAAGTAAAAATTATTTTTATCTTAATTTATAATTTTTATTTATCTTATTTTATTTTCCTTTATTAAATATAATAGTAAAAAATACATAAGAATTTTTATTATGTACATTTCTTTCAACTCAGACAATTATTAGTACAGATATATTGTAATTAAAGTATGAAATATCAATCCTCTGATATTTTCAGTTACTGGACTTCATGATATGGATGAATATATTCAGCACCAACTCCTTGTTGCATCACTAAATATTACTTGTCATGTTCTGAAGGAAAAGGGTACTTTTGTAGCCAAGATATTCAGAGGAAAAGATATTAGCTTTTTATATTCTCAGATGTCTATTTTCTTTAAATCTGTGATTGTTTTCAAGCCTCCAAGCTCAAGGTCATCTAGCATAGGTTAGTATATACTTAATATATCTTAAGCAATAGAAATAATGGACTTAAATCAATCAATCAAACATACTATTTGATAGCTTATGCTAGAAGATAACTGTTTCTTCCTATAAGTATGTTAATATTTTCTTTATAAATTCATATAAATATTTAAATAACTTTTAAGAGCATCAGTATAAGGTCCATAGTAAAACTATGAAAGTCCAGATAAAGATTTTTAATAAGTCTTAAATTGCTGGAACCAATTTTAAGACCAATTTAAAGTTGTATTGAATATATTAGGAAGTAATTTCACATGGGATTAGAATAGTCATGAAAGAAATTTCTTCTACAGAATCCATTAGCACCACACATAATAAACCATTTTATTTAACAGAGACACTTCCCAAATTTTATAGTCTTGATACATCCTCATATTTTAAAAACTGGAACATAACTAAGTATACAAGAAATAATCCAGTTTAAATCAACATAGGAATGGAAAGAAGCACCATTATTCTTCTTTCTTAGAAGTTGGATTGATCCATCTCCTTTTTAATGAGCACAGTTTACTATGCATTTCATTAAGCATATACTATTCATTGCATCTTCAAATTTATAAATGGAATCTTTTTTGTTACATAACACCCATCTCGTATTTGAGTCTTTTGTTCTTCCTTCCTTTAACTTCTCCTTCTATCCTCCTCCCTTATGCTGATTTTCACTTGTTTCACACAGGTGTTTGCCAAAATATATATTAATCAACCTGTTTTTAGCACCTTAAGATATAGCAAGACTGTAAAACTGGGTTGGTCATTGTTAAATTAATTTAGCAATTTTGTTAGTTTTTTTACAGTTTATAATTACTGCATTATTAAACCTAACTTGGTATCATTTAGTGTAAATTCTATTTGATTTTAACCTTATGAAATAATGATTATTTGTTAATTTCAACTTATGTTCAATTTCATTAGGATAGAAAATATAAAAGAAAATATTATATAATATTCATTTACTCTTATTGATTGATTAAAATGGTTAAATTTATTGGATGAAACTAATTATCGTATGTGTTAAATTTATTTAATTCTTTGAGCCGCAACTTTAGATTTAAGCAAGTGTGTTTCTCCAATATCTGTAACAACCTCTCATTTGCTTTATGGAATGTTAGGATTAGGCTTTAGACTCTACTCTATGTTTCTCTACTTTTAACCTTTGCAAATTCAAAAATTGTCAACAAAAAATTGTTGAATTTCAATTACTAATCTATAAATATACCCTTTTACTTTGCAGAAGCATTTATTGTTTGCAAGGATTATTCTCCACCACCTGGGTTTGTTCCTTCGATGGAAAATCCCTTAATGAATGGTGGATACTCAGAGGAGTTTCAGAATGCTAGTGAGCTGAACAAGATGATTGTGTCATTTGTAACTCTTGGTGATTTATCTTACTTTGATTCTGATACAACAGTTGAATTGGTAAGCACAACCATTTTATATGTAATTTACTAGTTCTGGAATGGTATATTTCTCAGAAAATATTTAATTAATATTGGTATTCATTTAATCTTAGGAGATTGTTGGGGAAGAGTATGAAGTTAAGGATGCAGTGCAGAAGCCAATCTCACCGTTTTATGAGGAATCTGTTCAAAAACGTAGAAATAATATGCTTGCTAAATTGGATGATAAGTTGGAGTCTCTTTCTCTTGATAGTCCATCAGGCTCCTCCAGTAGTTCTTGAAAATCCAACTCTTTTTTAAAGATAATAACTATTCTGAGATTTTTTCTTATGATTTTTGTACGTATGAACTCTAACTGCTAGTATAGTGTGAAACTGCATTTACTGGAGTTGGACTTCCTTCTTACATCAGCTGATATTGTTAAATCAGGTTTGCTCATATGCTTTAAATATTTTAAGAGACATTAATGAAGGATAATGTGTGATGTTGAAGAATTTAGTCATGAATCCATTTGATTTTCTCTTTTGAGATGCCTTTCTAGGAATCCAAAAACTCCCACCAGAAGCATTCTTGATAGCGATAGACATTAATTTGCTATTTTCCAATGATATTCTGGTCTTAATAGCTCTAAATCCCATAAAAAGTAAATCATTAAGAAACAGTGCATCCTGATGAAAATCTTATGTATCTAGCAGATTCTATTATTGCTAAATAAATTTTTTTAACAGTAACAAGCTGACTTGACTGATGGTAATGTAGGATATTATAGATGTGGTGCTTGAAGATGCCTTATTTTTATCATTTTCTACCCATTGACCTACTTTTGATACAGTTCTTCTTCCTGTGAGGCTGATTTCATACCATGTTGCAACTGAAATGAAATTAATGTTGTTATGATTAAATAAAATAATGTCATAGTTAGATTTTGCTATCACTATTTTCCACAAGTAAGAATTTTACGAATATGTGGAAAATAATTATTAAAATTTGATATAAATTCTTGTGATACTTAATAGCTTTTAAATGACAGATGCATTGAACGTTTCAACTGAAAAAATTTTTAAGTCGTACAAGGTGTGAAAGCAAAAGTCCCTAATCAGACCAAATAGGAGGGGATTAGGGTCGTTGATTGTAGATAGCATTTTAAGGAGAAGAAAAGGAAACAGTTTGACAGTGGATAGAAGAGAAGAATTTTTGGGAGGAGAAGAATATTATTTTCTAATTTTAATTGCTGTATTTAATTAAATAATTAAGTCTCCAATATTTTTGTTGCAAATTTAACAGAAAAAAGGATATGGTTGAGTTGTGTTTTTTAAAGATTTTTTGGGAAATTTGGTAAGTGGTTATTGTTCTGTAAATGATAACCAATATTGTCTGCTACTTATATGCTAATTGCTGGCAATATAAATATATTACACCATATTCATGTAATTTGCAAATGGCAATATTTAGTTCATTGTTGAAAGTGTCTTAGCTATTAAGAAGCATTCTTTCAGGTTGTGTTGTGTGAAAGGAGGATTTGGAAAGGTAGGGAGTGAGGAATGTTAAACAGAAGTGAAAAATAGTGACATGACTGGGACTCGAACCCAATCTCCCACTTGCCGGGCAGGTATGCTAACCACTACAACACCATGCTGCATCAATTCCACTTCTTTTTTGGGTGATGCCTTGCGGAAGTGGAATTGACACGGCATGGTTGTATAATGCGCTTTAAGTTAAATTTCCAAAATCCTTCCTAGCATTCAGCTAATATACAACAGCACAATAAAATCCTTAAAATTTAACTTAGTCATATTAATCAAAAAGAATATGATTGATATATAAGCCTTTGTCTTAATATCTCACATAAATTTTGTAAAGATACAACGCTTTCAGAAAAGATGGAAGAATAAGAGATAAACATCAATATAAACCAAACTCATCTTTCAGATTTATATCATTGTAACCTATTTGATAAAAAAATTAATTAAAAATTTTGCTGCGGAGGGATTTGAGAAAAATAGGTTTACCTTATAATAGTATTCATTTCATCAAGCAATGTTTAATTTAAGTATCACTGAGAAAGATGTTTAAAGGTGGAAGGCATTAAAAAACACTTTATGAAATTGAAAATTATCGTCAAGAGTTACCAATCCTAGATCTGCTATCATGTAATGATTGCTTTTATATGCTTCATTTTCATTCACCAGTCTAATGTTTGCAGATGGCATGATTAATGGAAGATATTTAAAAACACTGGTTATTTCTGTCATATTCAAAGAATTAGCAAGTAAAAATAGAATGTATTAATCAGATATCAATTTATTGTCTAACTTAAAATTACTTCAAATATACGGACCAAAGTTTTTAAGTTACAATATCAGTGAATGTATTGAAAAACAACAATTTACATATTAAATATACAAAAATTTGCCTTTGATGACACAGTGGCACCAACCATTGCCAAGGTTCTCTCACTAGGTAGCCGCTCACAAGGAAAACCCTTCTTAAATCCTATCCTTATTAAGTTTGCAAGGTTGTTGACATAGCTGTGGAAGGGGGAGCTAGTTAGGGAATTAATGAGTGTGATAGTTATACTTTGGGGTTGGTCAGATATATTTTGCATACATTTGTTTCTACAGTATGTGTGTGTGAATAATGTCATGTAGTTTTTTTATTTAGGTATTGTTGATGGCTATTGCTTGGTAGTGTTAGGTTTATGTGTATAATTTTGATTCAATCATGATTGAGGGAAATTGTGTAATTATGTGCTTCAGGCTGATAAGCTGGCTTATTTGTTTTGTGTTTGAGCTACAAATATGCACCAGGCCAGGTGGTAGCCATCTTTTCAGAAGTACAAATACAATACCCTGCCTGGCATACACCCTAGTGGGAAGGGAAAACTCCCAAAGGCAGTATGCCAAACAAAATAAAACTAACAATATTTTTAAAAATACAAAATAAGCTGCAGTACAATGAAAAATGTAATTTGACTTTCATAATCCTTTTAATCTTATTTATAAAGACATCGTAAGTGTGAGGAAAAGGCTTGAATAACTCTCTGGATAAATTGTTCCATTCAACTACTCCCCGATTTAGAAAAGAATATTTAGAGATGTCCATTTCCTTTAAATTCCATAATCATTTCATTGATGCTATCCAATATCCATACCAGTCCATAATGAATCTTGCTGCACCCCTCTGAAAATTTTCCAGTTTAACTATGCGACCTTTCTGGTGCGGATCCCAAACGTCACTTTAATCTAGTATTGGCCTAGCGAACGTTAAATAAGCCCTCTCAAAGGCAGTTTTTAAGTTTCTGATTACAAAGTTAAGTGTTCTATTCGCTTAGCAGGTTATGTTTTTGATATGACTTGCCCATTTTAGGTTATTATTGGATGTAATCCCTAGATATTGAATGCTCTTATCTGTTGGAGTGTACGAGTCTCCTGTATTATTGAATTGAATTTTGTTTCTATTAAAGTTAATTAATTTGGTTTTTTTAGAGCTAAATTTTAATTTATTTTTAACAAGCTGTGGGTCCAAATAATCTTGGTATTTCAGTTGAATTAATGTTGATGAAGTATTTTAAAATTTAGTTTAGGCTCCCCCAGACCAGGCAAATTATTCTGAGTCCACCTAAGTTATTTATTTTTAATTTTATGGAATCAAGCTTAACTTACTGCTATCTTTTTATAGTTATGGAGATTTTATTTGCTTAAGTAATTCCAATTTATGATTTATTTGTTAAGTAAATAAAATCTCTTCTTAGATTTATGAGTTTCTTTAGAATAATCATTTTGCTTATATTGAACACTGGTTACTTAGTGTTTATTATTCTGTTCATATTTCAGAAATGTTTTGGAAGAATTATTATTTGATGTATTTTATACAACACTCTGGAAGACGTATGTTTTAATAATAATTCATATAAATATAATTTGGTCTTTACAATATTTTCTGTTATTGTCTTCTCTATAGAATTATCATTCAGATTTATCGAGACAGTAAATTAATGCATTTTTTAAATTCAAAACCTCATGATTTACTCATACATATTCATCCTCTACATATGTGTACTTCATTCAGTGTTTCTTTTTGATCATGGAGAATTTAAAACTCTCTAAAAACTTTAAATTGATTTACTATTAAAAATTTTCTTAATTTCCTTGTAATAATTTTGATAACGAACTAATTTTATTAACAGATTGTCTATTTTCAAAGCATGAATTTTGATATTACTCATTTTTAAGGTAAATTAAGAAAATTTAAAAATGTAAGTTAGATAACTTAAAAAATGGGACTTAACTTTACAAATAAATTTCATATTTAGTAATATAATTTACTTAATCGTAGAAAAATATATTTATGATTTTGTAAGGGAATGGATTCATCTTGCATGCATTGTTAGCTTAATAATAGCTTAATCTCATACATTGTTTTTATAATCATTTTATAAAAATTGTGACTAACAAAGTTTTGAATTTTATGCTGAGAAATATTAAGGAAAGTTCTTGTAAAAAAAGAAATTGAACCATAAGCTATTACAGTTAAAAAGGTATTCTCCTCTAAAAAAAGGATTTGCTTCAATTTGGTATAAGAATCACAAGGTGAATTTGTATGAATATTTTGGTGAAAAAGTCTCAATACCTCAAAAATTTAAATGGGTCTCTGAAATTAATTGCATTGTTGTAAGTCTGAGGCATATTAGAAACCGAATCCTAATAAGTGAAAGTGTGTTTCTCATTGCTGAAAGTAGTTAACCTTTTGGCACATAAATAACTTTTCAAACAGAAGAGATTTGAATGAAGGTAAGAATTCATGAAAAACTTGTTAAAAATTGTTTAGTAGGTCAGTAGCCGCTAAAAAAATATCTTAGAACCTATAGCAGTACATCCATTCAGCAGACTCTATACGTCGAACCAATGAAATAAGACATTGTCCACCTCGATGCCAAAATTTTTTTAGAACGGACACTCTTATGTAAAATATCTCTCATGCATCAACAACTTCTTTCGCAATATAAAATCCGGAGTATTCTGCCAAAACTGAGGGTTCGTATACTTACAGCCGTGTTATGTTCTCTTCTGAATACATAAAAGACAACTTTCTAACTATCGAATGTCTACATGTAGAAATCCAACGTCTTTCAGATTATGTTCGTTATCCTTCTCCGTATATTTTCTCATCGTGCCATTCTGACTTTTCTGGGGATTTGCCAGAACCCGAAATTCGCCTCTTAAATTTCACCCTGTCCCTTGCAATATCGTGGAAAAATCTTGTATATTAACAGATTTGTAGACTATATTATTATATTTATAGTCTCTCTATAGAAAACTTGGTATATATACTATATGTATATTTCTAAGTCAGTGGGAACATTTTCATGTTTCGTACGACAAATAGCGAAATAGTATTGTATTGTCATGAATCGATAGACCTATTATTCGTAACTTTTACAGTTCGATTATAGTAGAATTTTACCCAAATAACTCCGAAATAAAATGTTCGTTGAGAGGAAGTGAAATTTGGAGCAGAATTTTTAAAAATGTTTTAAGATTTTGGTTCGGTTCCGCTCGGATGATCCCAAAAGAAGTCATCGATTTGGAGTGTGCGAACTTGTTTGGCAACCCTTCACTTTTTCGTAACTGCACTCTGAAGGGAATTACACTGACAGTATTTCTGTTTTGGGAAACAGTTTTTCATATTAAGCATAACCCTTCTATAGAACCTTCTTAGATTTTAAAGCTATGATTCAGAAAGCGAAATGTCTCTATCGCAAAGAAATATAATTCCTCCTCAGTTGTTTAGAGTATTATAGGGTGATTCCTCCTTGGCAATATTTTTAATATCCCGTTTTCTTTAAATCAGTGAAATATACATGCATAAATTACTTCCCTAAACAAAATCACACGAAGAAGACAAGTTTATGTAACTGCCTCATTGGATTGGATTATTATTACGACGAGGATAGCAACGTATTTCAACCTTCAGGAAAAGAGAATTTTATCTTTCGGTTACGAGAAATTTGTGAGATTACTTCTTGTTTCATCAATTATTCAAAGTAGTAGAGGCATTTTTTGCCCTAAGTACTCAGGTGTTCTGAGCAGTTTGAAATGGAACCGTGGTATTTTCATTCTCTGGACCAATTACCCAAAATAAAATTTAAGTGTAATCCAAGACCGTTCCCTGCTTTCCTCTTCTCTTACGAAACGGTCAAGGATAACGGCAAAATTAGAAAAATCTCTTCCAATCTCTTTTAAACGTTGTATCGCTTTGAAATAGTTGGATAAATCTATCTTACAATATGCTCAAGATGAGCGTTAGGTCTTAAATTAACACAATCATATCGCAAGTGTTGGGAAGAATGGATTGTTTTAGGCTTATCAGACCATTCACTAAAATTTTGGGCATGTCGTGCCCGGGTAACTAAAAAGGTCGAGGGGTTGCTGTCGTGCCTTCCTCGCCCTTGATGAAACGAAAGGTATAGAACAAGGCATTCCTTTGAGCCTTCTAAGAGTACATTTCAAGGACGACTTCTCTCCTAACATGCAATGATGTGCCTCCCAGCTATTCTGAAATTAGCGTAACTCACAAGATTTACATGAATTTATAAAGGCAACCTTTTCCCAAAGAAAATCCTTTAAGATATTCCGAACCTTGGTTGAAAAATTTTTGATGGTACTTTGAGAGTATAATAAGAATATTTACATATCATTCGAAAATGATTTGTTGTAATTATAAACATTGTAGTATAAGTATTCAAAAATCAAATGTGGGTGTACTGTAAGTTTTACAAGGGATCCATTACAAGTTCAAAATTAATTCTCTGTAATTTTACGCACGTGGTGGAGTCAAATATTCGATGTATTATAGTAATAGCATTGTAATAATGTATAATAATTCTTAAGTTACCTCCAACTGCTTTCGGCCTCCAATCTGGAGTTGTGTTCTTAGTGTTGATTTCATTGCCCTCCTCTTCTCCTCCTTTCTCTATTGGATTTGTAATTTCTCCATTTTTGGAATCTTTTGTTTTTTCTCCCCCATCATTCGAAGTTGAAAACTGCTCTTCTTGATATGTTTCTGGCACTGTGGAACTTCCTCTCTCAGGTACATTTTTATTATTTCTTTGGTCATTCAAACTTATCGTTTCTACACTCGAGGTGTTATCCTCTCTCTCTAGATATGTATGGTAGTGTTCGAATTGTGTCTCAGCAGTCTTGGAATCTGGAAAATAGAGCGAAAGTATAAGTTAACCAAATTGCTAAAAGATATTATTTTAGGCGTCATACTATGCACATTTTCTTAGATTTTTTTTTTCGAGGAAAGTCAAGAGCGTTTTTTCGTTTTTAAATTCACAATGAAACAACTCTCTTTCACTAACAAGAATTTATTGGATCATTTTAAATGTTAAAATTTAGTTTTTATAAAAATACGTTATAGTGTATTCCCTATAGATTCGTGGCGCAAAACGTTGCTTATTAACGAGGGAAATTAATAAAGAGTTAGGTGAAATTGATCAGTAGATTACAGACAAGCGAGTGTAACTACTACCACCTACAAAGCAATAAAAAAGGCACGTATCGCGTGAGATATCAAGGCAGATTAAGGTCATGAGGTGACACTGGTCTTCATCAGATTAATGCTTGATATTTGCGTGTCATGCTCCCAGTGTTGTCTTAAAATGAGGACGGATTCCCTTACCCCTTTACTTTCAAGACGCTCCATTGTGAACCGTAGAGTATTTGAAAAGGTGAAAACTTACGACGCAGATATGTAGAATCTATTCATATGAAAGCGATAAATGCTGCCACATGCTCTGTCAATCGAACACAGAAAAAAAATCTTTATACTTTAAGTATTAAATTTTTATCAAGTTTTGGTAGAAGGTATAAATATTTATGGTTACTTCGGCGGCTGATGAAATAAAAGAATTCTTCAAAAATAAGGAAATAAGAGAAATAAAGAAATTTCTTTACAGATATGAACTGTTCCTAAAAGAAGAGCTGGAGAGCAGTAACGGTTGGAGAGGATCCGTAAGGAAAATATCAATAAGGTTTACATGACTTTCTCTACTTATTATGATGACAGAGACAAGAAGGTATCGAAATTTTACCATCCAAAGTAATAAAATCTTTTCTGAGGAGAAAGCTGAAAACATGAAAGAATTGTATTTGCTCATGAAACATGTTTGTTTAGAAACTTCATGTTGATGCGGTCCTCGTACCATATAAACGGTGAAAGGATGAGTCGTATGTGAACGACGATGAAGGAAGATGGGGATAGAAGAATATTTTACTGAAAAACATAGTGGTATAGTTTTTTTGATTGATTTAGGACGGATAATCTCAGATTTCAGTGTACATCTGGATCAAAAGCAAGGATTTTAGGTAATGTTTCTGCGGAAGGGCATGTGTGAATCTCAAATCCTGTACTTTCAGTCACCGTGGAGTGTTTTATGATTCGTAAAGTACAAAATTATGAATGAATAAGGTCTGTATTCACCATGAAGTTTTATATTATTCATCAGGTTTAGAATGAAATTCTATATGAAACACTGAAATAGAAATAGAAATCAGTAAGAAAATTTAGTCTGAATGTACGGATTGACGCATAATTTTTTTATAAATACCCGTATGTACTACGTATTTAGCTGGCTCATTTGCTATTTGTACTAAACTCAAAATTGATTTGGCTAAAAAATTTATATTTATCTTGATTAAATGATGATAGTTCCCCTGCAGTTCAGAAGTAGGACTATATTTGATGTATGCATCCATTCCCAATTTATGACGACAAATTTAATTTAGCTGCTTTGCTTATTACCCGTTCCATCTTGTAGAGTTAATCATCCTTCGATACAAAAATCCAATTCTGTTGTACTAATTAGCTTCCAATTATTTTTCATACCTTATATGAAACAAAATCAACAATCCGCAAACTTTTAAATTGTAATATTTGTCATAATGAGGGATGACTCAAATTTTTGTTTTTATGGTGGGAAGATCCACAGGTACAATGTTTATAGCGAGAACATTTTTTCTACATTTAAACAATGAGAGGAGTTTGAAATATCATCCACCTCTAATCAGGAAATCTGTGAACGAAGTTTGGGTACTGGTAGAGCGTTTTCTATTTTATCAAATATTTTCGTGAATATTTTAATTCAAACGCCGTCTTATAATGGGACATTAATATCTAATACTAATCAACCGTGATTTGTACGATATAGTCTTGTACATATACAGTCATAGAACAAATGCTAGATATAAGATGTTACGGATCATTTATTATCAGAAGAGAATCGTGAAGAACTCTACAGAAATTTATTGGAAATCTCTTCTCTGCATTCACAATTCTCTAGAAAAATGATGTCACCAATACAAATGACTCGTTCTTACCACTCCCTGGGAGTCGTCGGTCCCTCAATCAAGAGGATTTTAGAGAAATTTACCTTACGGTTTCATTAATCAGGTAGATAAAGGAAAGTTACATTTCATACCAACGGACACAAGCTATGGATCAAATTTTACTCGTAATACATATCATTTTCACTAAATCTTTCGAGCAAATAAAAATCTTAATCCCAAAAAAGCAGTAAATTTTAACATCATCTCTTCGGAATATATTTCAAACAGTTTTAATTCACTTAAATGACGGAAAATCACCTTTCATAATTAACTGATTTATTCAAATTTGCAATATTAAGAGACTTCGCGTCTGAATATTAGCACTTCCTATCGGGAATTTTCCAGAATATAGATAAAATTTCGATCGAGAAATCAATGCATTAGAAAGGCATTCATTTAATGTAGCCATATTGATCAAATTCTGTCATTAGTGGATAATTTTATCTGCCAATATTATATGAGCGAAAAAGCGGCGGGCTTCTTGTCTTACAGAAATGGTCTTTTGATCGGACGTAAGTTTTACTACTCGATGGCATTCGCTGACAGAATAACAAGAGGAAACTGTGTGCTCAGCTTGGCCTCAGCCGGTGTAAAGCTAAAGAGAAAAGAGAAACTTACCTGTAACATCCGCCGTCAGAAGAAGTAAACACAGCGACAGGTGAAGCACCAAGTTAATTCCTTTCTTGTTCACCATTTTTACGTTTTGGATTCTATCGCATATTCACGACTGTTACTCATCCTCGGAACGAGCGACTACTCACCACACGCCTTCTCAAAGGCACACCTTTCGCGGAAGAACTTCTTTTGCGCCTTTTCCGGTGCGTATTTTCTCCGACTGCGCTCTCGATTCTTAAGACAAGAGGCGAATCTTTCCCCCACTCCGCAAACTTCCGCATAACCGTGTCACGGCGGGTGAAAACAGTCTCTCACTGCCCACGCCGAGCGCCATCTTTCCCACCGAATGAGGGCATGCATCTGATTGACCGTGATGCATTCGCTCCTATCATTGTGAGAAACCGTGGTCAACCCGCTCTTTGGAGATTCACTCTTGCTAGTATTAATGACTTTTTTATTTAAAAATGTGCTTATACTGAGATTCAATACACGTTGTTACACATCTAAATACATGATGTTGGCAATTATTGTGACGTGAATAAAGGAATGGTCCGTTCTGTTATTCTGGTGGTTAATTAAATATAAATTAAGGGAAAATAATCTCTCTTGTGTAGATCGATTGATGCAACTTGATATTTACGTAATAATAATATATAATATAAAGTTTGGCTGATTCCAAATAATGCTGAAAGAGGACAAAGAAACCGGACCTTCTATATTCCGTCGAAACCAAATGAAAATTATCTTCTTTACTGGGAGAACAAAATCCTAAAAATCCCTTTAATATAAGACGAACCTGCACCTGACGAAAAGCACCCTTGCTCCTAACATCAGGGCTCTTGGAGTCTCTTACCTCCTCCACCCAAATCCTTGATTCCTCTTTCCTGATTTCTTACCACTTCCCCCATTTTCATCTCTATATATTCTTACTTTTTTTTACTTTTCTCGCCTGATGATGGCCAATTTTTTACTGGTACGGCATTAAATTCAATATATGACAGAATGAAGTATTTTAAGAAATTCATAGCTTCCATTGTTTGTTATTACTGGTAAAATAACAAATATAGGCGAGACGTCATTGTCAATGAATGCCATTCATTGTCATATTTTATTTCTTAACTTTACTTCCTAACAAGCGTGATCCTTCTGTGGTAAATTTAAATGTAAATTTACCACAGAAAATTATGAATGTTCAGTCAATTTTGGTTATTACGACCGAGTACCACCAAATTATTTAGACTAATAAGTTGCGGGATTTATTTACCGAATTAATTTTTAAGTTTTTATTCACTGATATGTCTATTCAGTTTCTTTTTAGAGTAACCATAGGATTGGTGGGTAGTTTATCAAATGAACCCTCCTATTAGTGCTTTTATGGATTCGTTCATGGTCAAAGAATCTAGGATAAAAATACAGCTTTGCAGAGTAGAAACCAAGATTTTACAAAAAATTTCAAGTAAAAAAGAAGTGAGAGTTGATTACGTGAATATGAGCACAATTGTCAACGTAGTTCCTAAAAAAATGTTTTAAAATCTGTTTTTCACTCTTAACTATCTTATAACTGTTTAAACTTCATAATATTTTAGTTGGTTTAGATTTTATTCTTATACAAAATGGGACAAGAGCATTTTTGTGCTTTAACGATGAAACTGGGAGCATGTCACGCAAACTTCAAACTTCAAAATATGGTAGACCAGTGTCACCTGATGACCTTAATCTTCCATGATATCTTACACGATAGGTTGCTTCAATGACTCCGTATTGGTGCCACCAGTTACATTCGAATGTTTGATATCAGTAATTCTGTTCCATGGCTGTAAACACTTGCTTATTCCATAACTATGCACACAAAAATAAATAGTTTTTCGAAATGGACGAACTTTCTTTCATAAAAACTAATAAAGTATCAATTTAATGAAATATTTTTAGTGGTAATGAATAAAATGTCTTCTTAAACAAGTTCCTCTTTTAGTGGGATTGTGATGACGTTTTTCATTGTTATTTGTCATGTAAGAAGTTGATTTAGAAAGGGGAAAAATATAGAATGAAGATATTAAAGAGGAATAATAGGAAGTGGATAGTATTCATTAATATATAAATTACCGTCGTCTAGGACACTCAATTGCATATTACAATGAGAATTCTTCCTGTACGATGGATGACGGAGAAGAAGGGAAAGAAAAGAGACACCAAAAAAACTAATGGTAGAAAATATCGAAGAAATGATATGCACTGAGGTTTAGCATAAATTAAAGAAGTAATGAAAGATACTTCAAAGTCACCCTAAAAAGCACATGGTACATGCAAAAAAAATATTTTGCGCATATTATAAGACCATTATGCTCCATTTCATGTTTATGTATTTCCAATACATGAAAATTCAGTGAATGCAGATGTATCTATACATGTTGCTTCCATTCAAGATTAATGTTCTTTGATTTTGAGAGTGATATTATTCAGGAATAATATACTTGTGAAATCACACAAATTTATTACTTTTCAAAATAGATTTTTAAAATTTTCATTTTACCTTTCAAATAGGAAGTTTAGTCTTGCTTTTTTACTTCTCGAAATGGATCTTTAATATCGATAATCCTCTTTTTTTGTGGTATGGCAATTTTTCTCTTGGAGGATTTTCATATTCATCTTGTAAATAAGTTTTGGTGGTAAAGCTCATTGCTTTATTTAATTGAATATTTCCAATTGAAGTTGAAAGAGGCATGTTAACTTAATTTTCCGATCGTGAATTCTAATTATAATGACTAAATAGTTATGAAAGTAAGTGTTATAGAATAGTCTATAATAATATAATAAAATAGTTTTAAATAATATAAGATAATTGTACATAATTAAGACTAACAAAATTTGTGCAATATATCTTTCTAAGTGTCTTTTATGTAAGGTATAGTATAGCATGATAGAAATGATGAGAATATTTCAAAATGATGAAAATTTATATCATAGCCATTATCCTCGATGAAACAATGATATTCAGCTCTATGACTACTCTCCCACCATATCCCTTTTTAAATGCACCTTAGCATTTGATTTGATGAATATACAACAAACTTTCAGCAAACATAGAAGACTGTATCCCTCAAAAGCCAACAATACAAATATTATATGGTGGCTAACTTGTAAGGTCTATTACAGCATTATGTAATTTCTTAATGATACATTATAATTTTATTTTCCCTTTTATTTATACTATGATTTTGTCTATAATATGTTTTGTACTATTTGACATTGCAGATGCTACTTTTTTGTAGCCTTCAGGTTAAATATATTTCAATTTGAGTATTCTAAATAGTAGAAACATAGTTTCTTAAAGAATTAGAATTATTAAATTTTTTCAAAATATGTTGAGGATCTCTTTAATGGACATAAAAATATTTTTTTCATTCCCGCAATTTTTCTGTGAAATTCTTGTTCATAATTTTATCAGCTGAATACATATTCTGAAGAAATTTTATCATACAGAAATACTTATGTTATCAAAGTGATACATTAGATCTATAACAATTCCATAAGAAATTATGACCTGATGAAATAATGAAAAATGAGCTACATCATCGTCTTTAAAGCTATCATTTCATAAATTATATTGTAATTTTATCTTGAATTCAACCTCAAAGAATCTCTTCATACTTTCAAAAAAAAACCTCAGCTCTTGAACCCTTGACATGAATAAATGAGTTTTGGCCCAAGGTCTTTGGAGTGCTGATCATTCAAAACATTTATTAGACCTATCCAACTCTTGAAGCTCTTTGACTATCCTTAGATCTGGCTATATGTAACATTTATGTGTAACATATATGTGTTTATGTATATTTAATGAATGCATACAAAATGTTTGTGTGTAAATTGATAATATGTCTTCTGTCAGTTGGAATGTTTTTTGGAGGGTTTTCCTCCTGACTTTGTGTGAACTATTTTCACCTGGACCTATTTGCAATGAAACATCATTAATTAAATAAATAAAATTTTGTAAAACATCATACAAAGTTGAACTAAAAAATAACAGAAAACTGATTGAATTCAATAGCAGTATAGTGCCAATTGAAACTTAAGATGATAATGGATATTAGATTGAACTCCAAATTTTGTTTTAATACTTTCCCCTTTCTCAAGTTGTAACTCTTTAGTGCTTCTATAAGTCTATTTTGAAATTTAATTTTTTCATGGATTGTTTCAATTAAAATTTCAGCTCTCTGTTGGAAGTAAAAGCAGGATGTCTCATCTTAGTACATATTTTTTGTTGTTGTAACAATTATTTTAAAAACTTTGATATTTTGTATTTCTACGTTATGATCTCTTCTGTTTCTTTATTTCTTTTTGTTAATTCTATTAGTAGGTGTGTGCAGGTTATTTACACCCCCCTTCATTGTGGGATTTTTCTTTTGGTGGATTTTTTCCTAAGTTTTTCTTTTCTTGGGCTTTTATATCCACTTGAATTTTTCATATAATTCTTATTGAAATCAATCTTTTTTAATTCTCTTTGTAATTTGCTGGAAAAAAGATGGAAGGAGAGAATTTTTAGTTTCAATCTTGCCGGCATAAATAAAGATCTGAATTGAACATTTTTTAGTTTTATCCATTGATATTTTGAGTTTAGCCATTTATAAATAAAAGATATATTTAATTCTTTTCAAGATCCATATCTAATATTTAGCTAGTTTTTATGTTCATAATAATCCCTCTTAATATAATCCCTCTTAATTGATAAATCAGATTAAACTATAATATATTTCATAGAAGATAAAAGTATCAGTTATACAGATTAAGAATGCCTTTAGAAATCTCCAAAATAGCACATTGGTGATGTGGAGGTATTGTTACCTTTGGGAGGATGAGTTTCAACACTATATTGAGTTTTGAAATACTTTAAGTATCCTAATTGCTGACTCATGACTAGCATATGGCCCTATTTCCAGCATTTAATATGTTTGTTAATAGAGATGTCCTAAAAGAGCATTGTAATTATGAAGAAATTGCTTGAAATAGTTCCAAAGTTAAGTGTATAGTGACCTAGATATTAATTGGATAATATATTAACAAGTATTGTACCATCATAACTTTTCAATTATTGATCAACTAAAAATACTCTAAAGAGCTGCTCAAATTATTTTCTTCACTTGTAAAAGATTTTTAAAGCCATAACTTGATGTTTCTCCATAGGTACAGCTAATATAAATTTTGCGATGGATAAAACATTTTTAAGCATACAAAATGAACCTTGATCCCAATGCTTTCTCAATGCTCCTTCATTTATCAGATATTCTAATCCATTATGCCAGGACTTTCAGATCTCTTATTGATGGATAAATTGTGAGAATAGGAATAGTTTCTTCTAAGAATCTTCCTCATCAATTCTAATAATAGGGCCCTTACTCTTTTTAGTTTACATTAACGATCTTGGTAGTCTCATTGACAGTAACGTTAGTCTATTTGCAGACGATACGGTTATTTACAGAGAAATCGATAGTAGAGAGGACAGGTTAGCTCTATCGAAAGATTTAGATATCATCGGGAAATGGTGCGATGACTGGAAATTAGAGCTCAATATTCATAAATGCTCAGTAGTTAACTTCTTTAAGAGAAAGTCCACTACCGATGACTTTCTATATAGCATTCAAGGGGAAAATATAGCAATAGGGGAATCTGTAAAATATCTGGGAGTTACGCTGACGAATAACTTAAATTGGAGTGCCCACATCCGTAACATATGTGGTCGAGCACTAAGAAAACTCGGTTTCGTCAAAAGAATAGTCGGTAGGAGCGATGAAAAGGTTCGCGAACGATGTTACTTCACGTTAGTTAGGCCTCACCTCGAGTACGCGTGCAGCATATGGGACCCTGCAAATAAAGGCTGCATTCGGGAGTTAGAAAAGGTCCAGCGTAAGGCGATACGTTTCGTAAAAAATTCATACGATAAAACAGCGAGCGTAACGAAAATGCTAAAGGACGCCGGGTGGGAATTACTAGAAGAGAGAAGGTCGAGGCAAAGAATTAAATTATTAGATAAATTCAGGGAGAGCTCCTTCATAGAAGACGTAGAAAGTATAATGCGTCCACCTTGTTATATAGGCCGATCTGATAATGAAGAGAGAAAGAAAGAGAAAGATCAGAGAAATAGATGCGCGAACGGAGCGTTTTAAAAATTTATTTTTTCCGCGGACTATTCGCGAAAATAATCGCCTAGGGAAATAGAGTCATCCCTGCCAAACGCCGAAAGGCGGCTCGCAGGGTAAATATGTAGATATAGATGTAATAATTTAAGAAACTTGGTGGAATATATCTTTCAATTTACATTTATCCCTTTCTTAGTTTGTTTCCACAATATATAAAGTTTAAAATTAAACTTTTTCAAGGTAAAGAAGGTTAAATGTAATTTTCTTAAAAGCTCTTAAATGAATTTACAGTTTTCAACAATATTCAAAATGTTTATATTTATTTAGAGGCGATATTATTCATTTCTCTTCTAGAATATTTTCATTGGTATCTTGCTCTCGCCCTCAATCTCTCTATTTTTTATCATGCAATTCAATGTATAGCTAAAGAGAAGCATATATGTACTAAGAAAAATTAGGACTGCTTAAGGTTTGCAGTATTTGTGATAGTGTCACAAACGGAAAGATTTTGATGCAAAAGTTCTATTGAGTGATAATTGTATCTATTTGAGATTTAGGTATTATTATTAGATATTAGAGAATCAACAGAGTAGCTAGGCCAGCTACGTGTGCATCACCAAATGGATACTATTTTTTTCACTCTCACTACCATCCCATGAGCTTTTCTTCGAATGCAATTAGGGGAGAGTGCTACACGAGCGAAAATCGCCCTTCGCTATGGGCGATAATCTTTGAACTGCAGCCTACAGCTAAAATATACTCCACCCATGGCGTGATCGAACCATAATGTATCGTTAATTAAATTCCCCAGTTGAAAGCATTCCATAATGCATCTCTAATTAATTCGGTGTTTGGAAAGCCAAGTTTATTTTTAGGATTGATAAAAAGTTCATCATCAGCAACTCCTTCCACCAATCTTTATCTTAGAGGTGTTATGAATATAACGGATGACTAATCATCCCTGACGCTCATCGGTACATGATATGTCAATCGATTACTCTTCCCAGGAATATTTTCACAGTCATGCGTGCTCTTCTGTTTTGCATACGTATTGTCTTATCTCTTGTTTTTCTTGGAGCCATTAAGATAATCCTAATGGAGAAAGAGGACAAGTTCTTTTGCTGGATTTGCTTGATGCATTTCGAGCGACTACTGAAAAAATTGAAATCATGACGTCAAACAAAAGATACTGGTAGTGATTCATACTCTTCTTTTAATTTGCCATAAATATCTTTACATTCCGATGTAACATTTTCCGACACATAATTTTTTGTATTCTATTTCTTAGTTCTAGTTCAAGCTATTAAATATGAATATGTTAGAATAAATTCGCGAATCTTGGATGAAATTTAATTCTGGTTTCTATCCTTAAAGATAAATCTTTAGGTGGTGAGATAAGTCTAACTATATTCTCTTTTCCCACTGTGACGTAACCTAGATATTATAAGCATCAAAACCTTTTTATTAAAGATGTAACAAGAATATAATTTCGATAAAAGGAACGGTTATGCCACTTTCGTATGGTGGCTAGTGTTATTCTCAGTTTTAATTTAAAAAATATTGTGGTGAGTTTCATGCTTTCACTAGAGTTTACGAAAAGAATTTTCATAGCATAAGACGTTCTTCTAAATTATTTTTAGGCATTTTTCAGATCATGATTTCCTTCTGATTAAGAAAATAAAAATTATTCTCTAGCTTATGACTCACTTCATGTTTTCCTTCCTTCTTTAGCCAAAGATCTACGAATCGAGTATCATTTATAACCATACTTTCATTTAAAAATGAACGATTCATAATGGAGATATCAACTTTAAAAGTTATTATATTTCACATAAATTGTATCTGCGACATCGATTAAAGTGGTCTCTTCATTTCCTGAAGGTTTGGGGTTTTATTGGATCGAAAAATATTTTGGGAACATAGCATTCTTCCACTAAAAGTGTCAAAGTTTGTGTTATTATTCAATTGATAAATATAAATGGAGAGGTAAATATATCTGGAAGTGAAGAATGGAACAAATAACCCATTTCAACCGTTGAAGATGAAGCAAATATCTATATTTCGGAGGAAGCTGTTTAAAGCCACTTGAAATAACATACTCTGAATATTTACGTAGGTTCTCCCCTACGTACATCGCCATCATATTCGTTGGAGACAAATACATGTGTGTGCGTGTGTATATCTCCATTGTTTCGAAAGGAAATCAATATAACTCATGGGAATTCATATAGAAGTTTCATTAACAAACTTATGCCATTTGATATTCAAAGGATAATTTGGGTAAACGTCGAAAGATTTAATAAGGAGCCACCCGTTTATTGTAAAATATATAATAAAAACTCTTAAAGGACCTTCTTTCTTTTCCAGAACCCTTCGCTCCACATAAACGAAATGGGAAGTGACAGAATAATCCTCTTAACTTAGAAAAAAAACTTCTGAACTAACTACGGAAATTCAACCAATTTTAGGCAAGCGTAGATTTCTTACTCACCACGAGTGTTTTATAGTGCATTTATGAATGTTTTTACGGTTAAGAAAACTGTGTTATGTGTTTTTATGAGCGTATAAATTATATAAACTACCCTTTCTGAAGCTTCGAGAAAACTCAGAGAGCTTCATCCTTCCTTTAAGTGAGAAAGGCATCGTTCCGCTGGTAATTCGTGATTCGTACGTAAGTCCTATATATATAATTTATTATAATTTTGAGACCACAATCCCACGCTCAATTAATCCCTCAATTTCTAAATTCAACTAGGTTTCGAATAGCTGTCTTAGCAAAATATAGAAATAAAAGTTAAACGTATCAATAAAATCTAAATATATAAATAAAAGCTAAACATATAAATAATATATGAATAACAAAATAAATCGAATGAAGTGATCTCTCTTCCTTTCTACCAAGTTTGAGGTCTTTTTGATCAAAGTTTGAGCTCTTACTCTTCGCACTATAATGTCAAATATGTGTTAATTTTCCATTAATGAATATCCATACTTTACAAATTTCCATATTAATTAATAATATTAGATAACCGTACTTCTATTGATAAATGTTGATGAGGAAAAAAATGTCTGGAGGAAAAGAATGGAACAAATAACCGGATTCTCGTTAAAATTTTAGTAATGGAAAGAGTTCTATTGCAAAATGTTACGCATTCTTATTGAATTTTGATCGTCATAATTCAAACTAAAGTATCTTTCTTTCGGCGAATTTCTACTGAAAATCATTCTGCTGACTTCATCGCGAATGTCTATTCGGCGTTTGTATAGTCGAGGTGCCTCGAACTTGGGAGCGAGTACTAAAATATAATTATTGTAATGAATAAAGTCTAAAGTGATAAGGTGAATAGATTTTTCATCCAAGTACGTAATCCATAAGTAAGTAATCCATTTTACTTTCATTCTAGACATAAAAACTCTTGGTTTATCCGTTGATCATGCATTCTTGAATATTTCATACTGAAATGTTGCGATATGAATTGCGTTAGTGTTAAAATATATTCACTTTAATCTCGATCCACTCCTAATTGTATATGTTGTCATGTATCAGTAACGATTTAATTTATATTTCCAACAAATATACTGAATACGTTCCGATGGATGAGGACAAATTCAATAAATTTAAATATCTTGACGAAGAAAGTCCCTAGACTAGTTAAAGAATGCTCTATTAAAATTATATTTCTTATTATGATAGATGAATTTTACAAAATAAAGTTTTTCGTAATTCATAACGTATTGCTGGGTATTTCAAGAGCGTTCTATTACTATCTATACATACTTGTGAAACACTAAACATTACTTCCCATTGCAATTTTTTCCGTTCAGTCAAGCTCCTAAAGTGAAATGAAATCTCTTCCTCTCTTCAGTAGTTGGGTGCCACTTTTGTTTTTTAAGATGGAGAAAGATTGCTCAGAAATTTGCTCTTCACTTACAGTTGTTTGAACATTGTTTATAAATCATAAGAGTAAATTATTCTACTTGATCCATAAAAACGTATAAATTATGCAAAGCTCTGCCATTTGCGAGGAAAACATGAGTAGTTTGTTAATTCGAATCAAATTTAGATTATCATTTCTCTAAATTAAAATATTTGCTAACGAAAATTTGAAGACCTCGAAATGAGATGCTTCATAAGGCTTCCTTCGAACGTGCAATGGAAACGGTGAAGATTTTATATGGCAACGGCAATGCAACTCCTTGGGAAGGAACCGAGCGTATACGGAGAACATACCCTCGCAGGAGGTTTGACGTTAAAATGGAGAGGAACAGATGACATCGGGCAGGAGTTCCTTTTGCACCAATAAAATGTCTGCAATATCCCCTCTACTTTATACTACAGTTTATAGGTCGTTCATTCGGGATTTTCCGCAAACTCTCGTTTCCAGTTATTGATTTATCATCGAGTTCGTTCACATCCCTCCCACGCCCGTTTTGCAGCAATGGCGTGCTTTCGTCGAGGACGTCACATTCGAGATTTTCAAGTGTTCCACTGCTCCGTCGGCGTTCGTTAATTAACGAGTAATTGTTTTGTCTCGGAGAAGCTCTAAAATGACAGAACGTAATGCGCAGACTATGAGTGGACTTCCCAAGATTAATTTCTTTCTCGAGTTTGACGAGCTTTTTCGCCGAGTAAGGGAAGAAGGCAGACTTCACGCTTATTAACTGTCTTTATGACGTTGACCTTAAAAAGGATGAGGGAAAGTATTTGCTTAAAGAATATTTTAACGTCCAATCTGGGTGTATCCTTTTATCAAAATTAATATTTATATTTGCGTGAATTTTTATAGGGGTAATTTAATATAAATGCCATCATTATGTATAATTCAATTTTCAATTAATGATGATTAAACTAAAAGTAATCATTATCTAATGAGCAATTCATAAGAATAATATATAAAATATGCATATGGAATCAAAGGATATTATTTCATCATCAATTATGTAGGTAAATCTCGAAGGGTTAGCCACAATAACGTTCAGGTTATTTCTACCATAGTAAATAAATAGCATATGAAATTTTTTGTAAGTCTTTGTTCTGTGTGGCGGAGTGGTTAGCATGCTCGGTTTCTAACGCTGAGGTTCTGGGTTACGATGTCGGCCGAGGTGGAAATTTTATTGTTATGCTTTGGATGTTTCTGAACTGCCTCTGTTCAGCTAAGGTCCAGTTCTGTGAAAGACCAAAAAAAAAAAAAAAAAAAAAAGCCTTTTGCCTAAAGTAAACGTGTATGTAAATTCGCCTTATTTTATAGATCATTTATTATAGATTATTTTTCATGAATTCATTCTGTTATCTTATCCCGTATCTTCTTTTTTATTTTCAGGCAAAAATTCATCAGAAACATGAAGGAACCCCCTTAGATCAAAGGAGAAGTAGGAGATCATCCGGTTGAAGGAAATTTTCGTCTGTTGCTGAAAGCAGAACGGAGTGTTGAGAGGGAATTATATTAGTAGCTTGCGATGAAAAGACTGCGGATGTAGAATAATTATAAATATTAAAGAGTTTATGAGCATTGTATATGGTTTTATTTATTTATTTAATCTTTACGTTGTGAATTAATGGGTTGATGTTATACTCCGGAGCACTATATAGGAAGTGATGAAGAGGAAAGGATTGAAATTATCGGTGGCTCCATAACGGCAAGGTTGTAAACTAAATTCATCGCGATGTGGATGGACTCGACGAAGAGGGAATATACGTTATACGAGTCATTTAGGGTGAGATGCCTATCTATTTTTATAATAGCCTGATTTTCGCAAAAAGAGAAATCCTTAGTTACTTACACTTTTAAAAATTCCATTGTAAGACGGAAAAATTAAAATAATGAACAATTAATGATATGTATGAAAAATTAATAATAACAATTATTTGTTCCCCGATAGATTTTCGAAACGCCTCCTCTGATATTGAATTTTATTAATTTATCGGTTAACATAAAAAGGAAACTTTACAAACTTGATGCAACGAATAAGGTAAGATTACGTATTTTGTTCTCGGTACCAAAAAAGTGCTTTTTGAGTCGATGTGGTGATTAACGATCTCAGCGCCAAAACGGCAAGGTTTAGAACTAAACTCATCGAGGTAAGCAAGTAAGAGGACTCGACGAAGAGTATTTGGAAATTATAGCGTTGGAAGAACAGATGTCTCTGTGATTGAGATCTTTAGTCATCGAGCATACCGTAGTGACAGTAATAGACCGACTATTACTGAACCCCCTAGGCTTTAGGGGCATGAGGGTGGGGCGACTCCATTTAAAAATCGCGTTTTCATAAAAAAAAATTCCTTCCGGTTTTAGATTCTTCGTGATTTTTAAATTTACGTCATTCAAATTATGAAGAAATGGTGATTCCTCAGGTGTCTTAATTTATTTTATTTTAAATTCGGCGGGTGTCTTACATTGCGTTCAAAATGTGTCCCAGTCTGGGACGGGAGGTCATTTTGAGGAAAAGTACACCGACCTGAATTGGTGTAGCATTTCCTCCATGCCCCCCAAGTTATTGGGTCCTCGTCCTCAACCTTATATACCCAAAAGGTATCCTCCGTAAATGCGAGAAATCACGGGAGGCTACTGCCAGGGCTGTCGATACGAGGGTGCCAAGAATTGTATTTTGAGATATTATGAATGTGAAGCGAAAATTTGTAATTATGGAAAGGTGAATCGATAAAAATTACCAAGTTTATCCGAATGAGGGTGATATTTGAAGGAATATTTTCCTTGATTCGCATTAAATTGTAATAAACGTTGATTTTTTACTAATAAATGTCAAGAGCCATCTCGCGATCTCTTTTACGAAGTATCTACGAAGGCAATGAAGAGGGAAATTTCAAAATTTAAAATAGATGCTAGGAGAGTTATGTAGATGGCTCTTAAGTCTTCGTTTCATCGTACATTATTTGACTTAATGCTTGGCGAAACCGGTAATTCAAATAAATTTGTTCGTGGAAAGTGCGAAGTCTGTAGAAAAAAATAGTAATATTTCATTTTCACCATTTTTATTACCTTAAATTATATTGTAAATTTTAAAAATAAAAGAGTAAAAATATAATAAAATGAACGATACTCGGGGAAAAGTTCAAGAGCGGAAATAAAAAAGCATTTGCTGAAAAGTTTTTAATTCAAAATTTAAATCTCTCTTTATTTATGTCTATTTCCAATGGAATAATATACTATATGAGAAGTCCAAACCAATTTCACAAATTAATCTTGCTCAATGATTGTATCTTAACGATAAATTATGTGTATTTTTCCAAAGCCCAATTTTTAACTACTTATTATAAACAAAATGAGAGTTGTGTGAAATAGTATCGGATGAGTTTATTTTTAATCAAAATCTTCTTAAACAAATTCGAGCAAAAATCTCTATATCAGTGAAACCAATTTTTCTCAATACATATTATTGAATACGGTTGAGTAATCTATCTCCAAAATTACGTATGTATAAATGATACAATGAGCAAATGTTTCTTGATATCCCAAAAATGGTATGTACCTTAATTTTTTAATGCAGGTTCTATTCTCATGAATTCCATAAAGATGATTCCATTCATAAAAAATATAATTTATTCACGTATTTACTAATTATTTTGCATTGTAACACTCCGTAAATTATCAATGCATCTCTTCAGAATGATTTGTTTAATTTTCCGATGCCACATAATGATGCAGCCTTAGCTTCCGCGATTTTAATTCCTCAAAGTCAAAGATTACTCCACTATTTCCTTGTCCACAGAAACTAGAATATTTTGCGCAATTCTCTTCACTGCATTTCATCCGATGAGTAGACGCAAAGGACATCATTCGCATCTGAAAAATCAAGAAAAAGAAACGTCTAAGAAAGTATTCTCCTGTGTTCTAATAAGCTACCAATATTAATGCCATAGAAAATCAGTAATATGCTAGAAAGAAGCATCATTAATTATTTATTTTGTTATTTCAGTTTTATTTGACAGTTACAGAGTGTAATTTCCTCTTGCGGGTATCATATAATTACAGTGAATTTATTGCTCTTAGAATTACAGAACTCGGATCATCGCATCGAATAGATCGTCAAGTCTATTATCAACTATTTTTTATTATATAACATATACAGGAAAAGTCCACTTAGGTGATTTATGTTTACAATACAATGTAAACTTAATAAATAATAGTAAATGAATAAATTCTCTTCCAGTCTATGATGATGAATAGATAGTGTTTGGAATGACAAGGGAGATCAAAAATTTTTCTCCTATCGCTCGATCACGAAAAAAAAAGTAACATGCTTTCATTTTCATTAAAGTATGCTTTTAGAAGCTATTCCCTGAAAGCAGTCTCCAGCACACATTGCAAGCGTCTCATCGCTTCGAAATGTGGTTTCACGCACCACGCGGTCCCCCCGTCTTCAAGCAGTTTCAGAATCACTCGCTGCTGGTCTCTTCAGGTTTTAAAGTTCTACGTAGAGAAGGTGATATTCCTCCAATATCTTCTAGGAACAGCCCTGCCATGTGATGATCATATAGCAGCAAGAGTTAGTTTTCTAAAAATTTCAACAATTTTGTAATTAAACGTAGTCATCAAAAAATAATTATTGCAAAAAGGATTGAAGCCGGAAATTATAAAGTTTCTTCTAAATTTCTGAGTTAATATTGCAAATAATCTTTCAATATAACTCGCTTGATTTACCAATCGATGAAAAGGAGTCCATAATTATAAAAAACAGTATTTATTAAGATTTCCTTAAAAAAATATACATAAATATATCCCATCATGAATCAGCCGTACTTATTTGAATAAATAATATAAATATATGCCATCGTCAATCAGCTGTACTTCCACCTCACTGAGTAATTAATAAAATACGTATATTACTTCTCCTTTCCTAAAAATAATTTCAACATTAATAAATAAATTGATTACCAATTGAATTATTTCTCCCTTGGATGTCACTGGCTGAGCCATCAGCGAACAGTGGTCGAATACTGATTGTTCTCTTTTGAGATGGATAGCTCCATTTACCTTGCGATTCAAATCTTCATCTATCCACGTTTTTCATGGAATCTATGGAAGGAAATGATGGGGTATATATTAATGAAAAGGTTCCAAAAGGATGAAGATATTTTATAGAAAAATTTAATATGATTAGTAAAGTAAGTTAGTGATTAAATTCTTTTAGCAATTACAATGTATTCACCATACGTAACTTTTAAAAAGGAAATATTAGATGCATTGGAAAGCAGTAAGTCTGGTTGATCTTTTGAGATATAAAATGTTCCTTCCAAATCAATAATGAACAAATATATTAAATAATCTTAACATCGATTATGTTTATTTCTAATAAGAATACAATAAATTATAGAAAGAATCAAGTTCAATACTAATATTTTTCAAGTTATTATTAATGTATGTTTATTATTTCTTGAAGATTATCTTGATCCTTGTCAATTTTTTAACAGCTTAATGGAAGTATTACACCATACCAAAGAGTTAATTATCTTTCAGTTTCATATTTTAATTCATCTAAACTAAGAATATTTCCCAAACCCTTAGAGATTTAAACCCGTTTTTACCTCATATTATCGCTAATAACTGAATATCAACATATATTTGTCCACAATTCATTGTTTTTCAAATTTATTAGCTTTTATGTAAAAAGAACATCGATTTAAAATATGGATCACAGAAAAATGAATAATCAATTTCGTTCCTAAATTTCAATTCCATAATTACCTCTGGGTTTAATTTCAACAAGAATTTTAGGATAAAACTCAACAAATAAAACAATACTATTTTTTTAATATTTCAAGAAATAATTTTTACTGAACTCAATCTGTAAAACTCGGATGGAGAGAAGCCTTTTTTTTCGTGCTGCGGTACGCAAACGATGGATCCTTCCGTCAAGTCGTTTATCTCGGAGCGCTGCGCAGCTTTTAATGACCAAGCAAAATATGGACCGTTGAGGAAATTTTGGCCTCCACTCAAAAAATATATCCATATCCACTTACAGAAAAACTCGTTACCGAGTGTACTTTAGGTCTTTGTTTATTGAGGCGACTTTGAGACTCAAAAGTTTCTTCTTCCATCTAACCTCTTGCAAATTACAAAGAGAATTAATTAAAATTGATTATATTTCTTGCAGCTCTTCTTCGTGGTGAAAATTCAAATTTAACGTGCGCGTACGTTTAATCCTTCAAACATAAAAATATATTCCGTAAATTTATAAAAATTCCGATCGACTATTACTTTATTCACGATAAGATTTCAATTTAATTCAAATTTAAAGTAGAAAATTTATCACCATACTGTCCATTCTTAAATTTACAAATTAAAAGAAATACAAATGAAGAACTTAAAGGACTGAAGATAATTATGGACTGTAGCGGTATAAATATTAAAATGAACTATTACTCTCATCTGTATTAAAACTCGATCAAGTCTAATTTCTTTCAGAAATACTTTTATAAAGATGCCACATTCAAAATAAATTCTAAATAACCATGTAAATTAATCATTCTTCGATAAGGGGAAATGATCCTTGGCTTTCTCTGCGTTGGTTCAACAAGTAAGTTCATAGAACGTAGACATTACATCTCTCTAAATTCCAGCCCTATTTTCAAGTGGTCCATATATAAAATGTGTTTCACTGTAAAAGGAAAAAAGCAATCCTACTCAACAAGAAAGAGTTTAAAAGGTTAATATTATACATACATAAAAAAGCACAAGAAAAATAACAACCAAGACATCAAGTCGAGTGCTTTTTGGTACACTGCAACTTGCAGTAACTTCCTACTTCACATATAAAATACTTCAAGAAGAAATTTACTCTTTTATTTCCAAATTTATATTTTAGAACTTATTCGTATGAATCGCTCATTAGAATAATTTTAAAAATAGATAATGATTACTTTGACTTCAGTCATCATTAATTGAACATCAAAGAAGATTAAAACATCAACTGATTATGATATTGATTCCTATTGCTATGTTACCTCTAAAAAATTAGTATATCAGAAGATAACTATACTTATTTTGGTCCAATGTGAACATTGAATTAACATTTATATTTACATTAATCCCGCAAATTCGAAGATAAATTTAAACGAAATACTCGGATTAAATATTGAGATTTTTTATGAGCAGATACATCCCCTCATCCTTTTTAAGGTCAACGTCATAAAGACAGTTAATAAGCGTGAAGTCTGCCTTCTTCCCTTACTCGGCGAAAAAGCTCGTCAAACGCGAGAAAGAAATTAATCTTGGGAAGTCCACTCATAGTCTGCGCATTACGTTCTGTCATTTCAGAGCTTCTCCGAGACAAAACAATTACTCGTTAATTAACGAACGCCGACGGAGCAGTGGAACATTTGAAAATCTCGAATGTGACGTCCTCGACGAAAGCACGCCATTGCTGTAAAACGGGCGTGGGAGGGATGTGAACGAACTCGATGATAAATCAATAACTGGAAACGAGAGTTTGCGGAAAATCCCGAATGAACG
Source organism: Pantala flavescens (assembly GCA_020796165.1). Classification (NCBI taxonomy): domain Eukaryota; kingdom Metazoa; phylum Arthropoda; class Insecta; order Odonata; family Libellulidae; genus Pantala; species Pantala flavescens. Next base: position 13,155,179 of record CM036889.1, on the reverse strand, counting down.
ACCTATAAACTGTAGTATAAAGTAGAGGGGATATTGCAGACATTTTATTGGTGCAAAAGGAACTCCTGCCCGATGTCATCTGTTCCTCTCCATTTTAACGTCAAACCTCCTGCGAGGGTATGTTCTCCGTATACGCTCGGTTCCTTCCCAAGGAGTTGCATTGCCGTTGCCATATAAAATCTTCACCGTTTCCATTGCACGTTCGAAGGAAGCTTTATGAAGCATCTCAGGCTCATGAGGTTATATGCCGGTCGACCGACGCTCGGTTCACCAATACTCGACTGACTGACAGCTCACTTCAATCACAGTTCGCCTTGTCAACATCTAAGTTTACCGACACTAAACTGACCGACAACGCTTGAATAAAATAATATAATGTATAAGTATAAAACTATGATTATATAAATAATAATGTAAACGTAAAATCATATAAATAATGTAAATGTTATTATGTAATGACATTTTTTAAAATTATGTCCCTGATACCTAGGCGTCGGTGAAAAAAAAATTTCATACGTTAGTTTAAAAAATCATTTCGTTATTTATCCACGAATGTCTGATTTTTATGAAATACTGCTATATTTAGAATAGCGTTCCTTAATTATACAAAAATCTATGATTTGCATTTGCGTATATATTGGGAAAGAACAAAGATATAACATGTGTCAAAGAACAGGACACCGAATACACATTCACGAAGAGGTCAACCGAATCATTTCAATTAAATTTCGCTAAAAGTAATAAATTTTAATTTTAAAATATCACGAACTAAATTCAATGATAATAAAATGATAGGAAAAGGGATTACTTACTTATGGATTACGTACTTGGATGAAAAATCTATTCACCTTATCACTTTAGACTTTATTCATTACAATAATTATATTTTAGTACTCGCTCCCAAGTTCGAGGCACCTCGACTATACAAACACCGAATGGACATTCGCGATGAAGTCAGCGGAATGATTTTCAGTAGAAATTCGCCGAAAGAAAGATTCTTTAGTTTGAATTATGACGATCAAAATTCGATAAGAATGCGTAACATTTTGCAAAAGAACTCTTTCCATTACTAAAACTTTAACGAGAATCCGGTTATTTGTTCTATTCTTTTCCTCCAGACATTTTTATTCCTCATCAACATTTATCAATAAAAGTATAATTATCTAATATTATTTATTAATATGGAAATTTGTAAATTATGGATATTCATTAATGGAAAATTAACACATATTTGACATTATAGTGCGAAGAGTAAGAGCTCAAACTTTGATCAAAAAGACCTCAAGCTTGGTAGAAAGGAAGAGAGATCACTTCTTTCGAATTATTTTTATTCATATACTATTTATATGTTTCGATTTTATTAATATATTTAGATCTTATTGATGCGTTTAACTTTTATTTCTATATTTAGATAAGACAGCTATTCGAAACCTAATTGAATTTAGAAATTGAGGGATTAATTGAGCGTGGGATTATGGTCTCAAAATTTTAATAAATTATATGTATAGGACTTACGTACGAATCACGAATTACCAGCGGAACGATTCCTTTCTCACTTAAAGGAAGGATGAAGCTCTCTGAGTTTTCTCGAAGCTTCAGAAAGGGTAGTTTATATAATTTATACGCTCATAAAAACACATAACACAGTTTTCTTAACCGTAAAAACATTCATAAATGCACTATAAAACACTCGTGGTGAGTAAGAAATCTACGCTTGCCTAAAATTGGTTGAATTTCCGTAGTTAGTTCAGAAGTTTTTTTTTCTAAGTTAAGAGGATTATTCTGTCACTTCCCATTTCGTTTATGTGGAGCGAAGGGTTCTGGAAAAGAAAGAAGGTCCTTTAAGAGTTTTTATTATATATTTTACAATAAACGGGTGGCTCCTTATTAAATCTTTCGACGTTCACCCAAATTATCCTTTGAATATCAAATGGCATAAGTTTGTTAATGAAACTTCTATATGAATTCCCATGAGTTAAATTGATTTCCTTTCGAAACAATGGAGATATACACTCACACACACATGTATTTGACTCCAACGAATATGATGGCGATGTACGTAGGGGAGAACCTACGTAAATATTCAGAGTATGTTATTTCAAGTGGCTTTAAACAGCTTCCTCCGAAATATAGATATTTGCTTCATCTTTAACGGTTGAACTCAATAAACGCTTAAACTACAAGCTTTTTGCGAAACTTAATTTCTCCATCTTAATGCTCTTTATTTGAGATTACACTTTTAAAAATATTATTCCGTAGCGTTAAAGGGGGTAGAATTTTCAAGGATTTTGAATTCTTTCGCCTTAACTAAAAAGGAAGTACGAATTTTAAAATACGATTGTGAAATTTTGCTCGATAACACTATTTCTATTGTTTTCAAAAGTTACTCATAATGCATGAAGCATGTTCCGCAAATAACTTTTCTTCTTCCTCCATAAGGGTATCTAAATGGCTCCAAGAAAAAACAAAAGATAAGACAATGCGTTCACACAGCAGAAGAGCACGCACGACTATAAAACCTTTTCCTAGAAAGGGTAATCGATTGACATGTCACGTACCGATAGTTATTTACGGGTCATGAATGATTACTCATCCGTAACATCCCATTACCTCTAAGATAAGGGTTGGTGGATGGAGTTGCTGACGACGAACTTTTTTTAACCATAAACAAACTGTGTTTTCCAAACACCTTATCAGTTAGAGATGCATTATGGAATGCTTTCAGCTGAAGAATTTAATTAACGATGCATCATCGTTCGATCATGCCATCGGTGGAGTATATTTTTTCTTTAAGCTGCAGGGCAAATACTATCGCCCAGAGCCGTACGAAATTCTCTCGAGCAGAACAATACCCTGATTGTATTCGAAGAAATGTTTATGGGGTGGGCATATGGGCGAAAAAAATATCATTCGTTGGGTACGATCGAGCTATCCTGAGATATATCATCAGTTAAATAGCATTGGCGGAATGATTCTTTAAAATGATACCGTATTATAAATATATACGCTGTTTATTCTTTAATTTGTAAAAAATTCAAATTTAATATCGTATAAAAATTAACAATTCTTCAAAAGTTATTACTGAATGCTTAAATGAATCATATCCATGACTGTCAAACTTTGGGATCAAATGTGATAAGTAAAACTTAAAAGTGTGATGGTGTTAAGAAGTATAAAATAATGTTTAAGGTTCAAAGTTAGAGATTTTTCATTAACGCTGCTAGCAGTGATTCTTATCAAGAACTTTTAATAACTTAATACATGCAATCGTTTGCATTGCAAACGCGATTTATTTCACTACAGTTATGCGAACTTTAAAAGTCGGAAATTGCAATAAGAGTTTTCTTTGACCCTTTCTCCTATTTCTCACTGTTTAACTATTATTCTACATTAATTAGCATTTAAGTCGCCCATCCAATTAAAAACAGATGCCACAGGAATAGTTCCAAAACGAGTTTAACCATATCAGCAATGAATTACTGTTTAACAATGATTTACTGATAATTATGATATCAGCTCGATAATTGATACGAAGATATAAATGTTATGAGCGTATTAGTGAATGATCGTGGAGGTAGCTTGCCAGATATCAAGATGACCATCTGAGAAATAGGTCTGTAATCGTTTCGTTTGAGGGCTTCTGGCGTCGCCCAGTCGGTTGATGTAGGATGCATTCGCCAGATGTGTGTTCGCTTGCGAAATAACCCGAGGAGTTGTTCCAGAATGAAGGGTTTGCGAACTTAAATTAAGTCTCTTAAGTAGAGTGCCCTCTTGAGAAAACCCTTCGCGCTTCCATCGTTCATGCATCACAACAATTCTTGACCACCAACGATGCCTTCATCGTTTGGCCTTTCTTGAATCATCGTTATGATATCGCTACCCATAATCAAAATTGAATATTCAAATACTGCGATAAAATACGACGAGATACGAAGATATTTCGAGTCTTACTCTCTCCTCAGATTTTTCGATAGTATTTGAGTATCAATTACACAATTACACAATTTTTGTGGGAGATTTACGTCATAGAAAAATTTGTTCAAACATAATACCCATATGTATAGAATATGATTATTTCCTAACACTGGAATACGACCCATAAACAAGATTATTAGCTGTTTAACGGAGAATCGTATAGAATTCTTGTTAATTTTTGTATTTTTAATAGGTGTTTCAAGCCAGAAATGATTTATCTAAATAAATTTTCATTATTATTTCGTCTTCCGAAAGTGAGATTTCATCTTAGAAACACGTTCAATTGGTTTTGGTAATACAAGAGTAGACTGTCAGTGACTCATAAAGATTCTCATAAATTATTTCGAGGAATTCCTAAAATTAGATACGTTTTGCCAAAAAATACGTAATTCTAGTTGGCGTTCTCCTTAATGTCCATTTTGCTTGTTTGTCGCGAAAGTTTTATGATTATCTACCGATATTAAAATATCAAATCTTCCAATATAAGAAAAATAGTTAAGTTCTCATTAACTTTTCAATGATTTATATTTGTATACTTACATGCAAGCATGGGCTAGAATGGTAAGAAGAATGCCGTGATACCATGAAGTAAAGTAGGAAATATTTGATTCAATAATTCAAAAACCTAAAATTAACGACGAAACAATGAATGTGAAGGTAAAAAAGAATATGATTTACTGTATAATGTATCAGATATAGATTATTTCATATTTATAAATGTATTTAATGAAATATCTCTGAAATTTATTCCGTTGTAATGACTTTTAATATTGTTTCATCATTGTGAGGATACAAGATGCGGGATTGGAAATTTGAAAAGAAAAATATCTTAAGGAAAAGTTAAAATTAGTAAATTAAGAGAAAGCTTAAAGATGGAAAATCATCCTAATTCTGAACGAAATAAATCACGATGAAGACATGCTGAGCTTGCAGATTATAAGCTGGAATGAATCACAACTTAAAATGTTAAAATTCATTTATAATTCATATTTATAGCTTTTGTCGTCGTCAAATATCAATTGCTGAATTATTATAAGGAAAATTTCGCTAATAAACAACAAATTGTTTTATTTAACTTATGAAAACGACATCTTTTGAAAGAATTTGGAACTATTAGAGCGTTATATTCTGAAGAAATTTCAAAAGAAAATTAGGGGAAGAATGAGGAAATGAGTGGGAGGATGAATGAAAAAGGATACTACGTGGGGGTGGGGTTGTTTCTACGTCTTTAAAGACCCAATGGGGAAAGGATACATCACGGAGGGGAGGGCAACTGCGCTAAAAATGACGTAAAGATGCGCAGTTATTGTTATAAAAGATGAGACAAAGTGCGGGTGGAACCAGACGTCAAGGAGATCACCTATAAGTTGTCATCATCTTAACCAGAGACTGCGGAAAAGAAGAGAGACCGAAGAAGGGGAATTTTGGAGGATCAAGTCGGAGGGCTTGGAGCCTTCGAGAAGGCTTCTAGTGCAAGTATCAACTCTAATTTTATTTCACTCTCAATTTCAATATCTTATTTTGCTGAATTTATTTCATTAATTCATTTCATGAAGTTAAGGTTTCAATTTTCCAGCTCTGATTGGACTTCCTTGCAAGCAGCCTTCTTCAGTAACCACTGAGAACCAAAAAGTAATTTTTGGTTTGATTTGGTGAAAGGAGCGGGAAAAATCTTGAAAGGATCCATCACTTAGATTTTGTTTCGGAAGTTCTGCCGGAAAACGTAAGTTTGTAATAAGTTTGTAGTAAGCGTAATTTTGCTGAATATATTCCTAAGTTTCAGAAATTCCATATAATAGCGTTATTTTATAATTCTTTTCTCTATTTTTTTCAGATTTGAAGCAGAATCGGCAGAAATTGTTTCTTCAGTGAAGAGCGATCATCAAAGATATCGAATTGTAAAGTAATATCATAGAAAGAGAAAAACGTATCGTTCTGTATCCATCAACTCGATAATATTATCCAATATACGCAACTCTTACAGCTTAGCGGAAGAAGGTAAGGTACATTTATTCCCTTAACGATGTAGTTTTATTTGACACATGTTGAAACTGAATTGAATTTCTAACATGCTATTTTGTAGATCTTAATCCAAGTTTTTTCTCATCAATTCCAGATCCTGCAAGAGGACTAGAGAACGTCTCCGGAAACCATCCATCATCCGCATTCACAACGATCACCACCCTTCAGACAAAGTTCAGGTACAGTGAATTCACTTTTTACTATCAATACCTTATTCGCATATTTGGTTCGATCGATTTATGGAAATTTTCAAACTAGATCATTCCTACATTCTGTTAGGTACAGTTTCCATTCATTTCATTTTTGCTCATTGATTAATATGTACGATAAAATTTATCTAAAAGCTTTAGTTCTAATAGCTTACGGAATCTTTTTTCTATGCGCGCTTTTTTTATTACTAATTAATCAGAAAAGCTTTTAAAATTAATGTTTGGAAGTTTGAATTTAATTCAGTCCAATGTTGCCTACACATTGTTAGGTACAGATCCCATTTTTACGTTGATTAATGTGCACGATAAAATTAATTTCACAATTATCGTTCTATAGTTAATGGAATCTTTTTGATTCTAATGTTTTCGTAAATGCTCATTTTGTTTTACTGCTAATAAATGAGAAAAGTAACCTTATATGTTAAATATTAATTTTCGGAACTTTGGCTTTAATTTGGTGTATTTTTGAATATCGCGAAATTACTGTTTCTAATGGAAAATGCTAATGAAAATGTACTGAGCTATTCTTGTTTCATTTATTTATTCTCAAATGATGATAGTTTTAATCCTCATTAAACTCGATTTCATCATAGTGCTAGTGATGCTTTCCAATTTAAATTATACTTTTGATTTTTTCTTGCATGTGAACAATTTGTTGCAATATAAAAGCATATGTTACTAAATCTTTGCATAGCTATTTTTATTATTTTTGCATGCTTACATAACAAGGCTTTTTGCCGTTGTGTTATTTGTTACATTGTGTGAATGTTAAAATTGATAAATGACGTCGGTCAATTGATTATCTTGATTTATTGGGATATCTTGGCTTCCTAATGCTCGTCAAAGTAAAATTCTTAATTAATTATTGTTAAAACCCTAAATCAAAAGTTAAACCTCGTATCTAGAAGAAAAACGTTACGTTCGTTCTAATTGTCTATCGCCTGTTTTATTCTATATATACGGCTAAGAAATAAATCTCAGTGCGTACATTTCATTCTTCACAATTTTATGAGAGTTTCTTTGAGAGGGTGAGTTCGATACTCGATGTGTGGAAGTCTCGTGCGAAATTCAGCTTCCGCTGCAAGTGAGGTCTTTACAATGCTATTCCATGCAAATTCTTATATTTGTCGAGTAGTATCGTTAATGTACCGTTTGTAGCCTCTTTATCATTAAAGCATTAAGGAGAAATATATTCTTTCGATTGTATAATGTTCCATATAAAAAGGGTTATTCATGCATTAATTTAATTACTTATAAATCGCCAAAGATTTATTTTCCTCTCTAAGAAGTAACGTAATAATCTTTTAAATTCCTTCTTTTACGTATTAATCGACAGAAATTCTAATTTTCTCGAAGATTTTTAAATGTATGTCGTAATGAATTGAAGTTTTTTCTGAATAAGTTTCGCATTTTCCAAAGAATGATTTTATAGCATCTGAATATGCAGTTGGATTGAATTGCATCCTATTCAAACTGCGTGTAGCAATTCTATAAGTGAAAATATAGCTTCATCATCCCAAAATTGTAGAACCGCATTTGAATGAAGAAGGAAAACTATATCAAGTGATAATGATTAAAGTCTCAACCATCTTTTCTCTTGCGCATTGCAATTCCAATTTCCGTAAAGATCAATTTTATTCGCTACTTCATGGCCGAAAAAAAATTCAATGCATGCTCTTATATTTTTTACGTAATCATAGGCTTGCGAAGGGTGATTTATTGTGTCCATTCGCTTCAAGCACAATCGTCCATTGTACTTCATCAAAGCTTAAAATTCTAGGCATCGATCGCTTATATGAAACTTGCTAACAAACTAAGAGGTAATGCATCTAATAGTTGTCAATTTTCCGTTTAGATTGGGTTTTTTTTATTGCGTGTGTTAGAATTTTGCGAGTAATCAACCTATTAAAGAGTTTACAAAAAATTCTATTTTCCCAGTTAATCCCAGTCATTTTACCGACCGACAAAGGAAACGAGTCTATAAAAAAACGAGAGAAAAGGTCAATAAAAAATCCTCTTTTCCCAGTTAATCTAATTTTACTAGCTGATAAAGTAAAGGAAATATTTACTTGTTTTGCCGATGCATTAATATAAATTTCTAATAGGAATTCCCCTAATTTATATTTTAGATTCGAGGATACCAATAAGGCACATGATTCTACTGAATATTTTGTTGCATACACCACCTGTTCTTTAAATTTAATTCCAGGGGGTTTTAGAATCTCGAGTACACAATATTTATTGTTTTATAGGTAATTACTGAGATATTTTTTCTAAAAAATTGTATTTTAATATATGCCTGGGAAAGTGTTACTTGAGACATCGAATGCTGATATTAAACGTCTGATTGAAGTCAGGATTAGTTTATGGATGAATTTTTAGCACTTAAAAAATTAATCAATGAATTAATTAAAAACCCGATATTTTATCGTCAATTTTCTCGTCGAATGGCTGCTCTCCCTTAATAAGTAGCTTTTTAATATTCTATTTCTGCCAAGATTTATTTTTAAATTCAAAATCGTTTCAGGCTTCATCTCAAAATTAATTTTTAATCGCCTTGTACTTCTGTTGCCTTATTTAACCTCACCAATAAAATATTAAGTACAGACAAGGTAAAATACTTAACACGTCCGTATTATCTTCCTAGTAACTATATTATATATATAAGATATATATGAAGCATGAGCGAGGGTATGTTTCAATTCATAATTCTGCTTTTGCATTTTAAAGTTCATTGCATGCATTTTTAGGGATAACATGAAATTGAATCTTGCAATACATTTTGCCGAATTGCTCGCACTAAAATTATTGCAAATATAATGACTGTTAGTCTTTTTATGATACAAGAATTAATTTCGGTACTCGTAGCCTATTCTGTCATAACTGCTTCGACTAATGTTAAAAAATTGTACCAATCCTGAGCTTATTTGCAACCGTGTTATTAAGGTGAATGTATGCTAGTATCGTTTTTCTGCATCCTGTAATTGCTATTGTACTTAGCTGAAATACTGTTAAGGTATAATCATTTGGTTTACAGTTAATGTTTCCCTATGAATCGGAAATTAGACATGCTTATGTAGACGAGTTAGAAAGCTATTGAATCTAAAAATCTTGCATGAAATGGCGTTTTCTAAATAGCAATTTTGATGAAATTGAAGTTGGTATAATAATTTAGGGAGCATTTAAATATTCAATTACAGTGTTTACAGGGTACAATATTTTATTTGCACATTTTATTACCTCTTCTAATGAAATTCCTTGCCATGGAATGTCAAATTGCAAAAAATAATCTATCGTATATATGAAATCTACAGTAAGATACATTCTTTTTTCCAGATTTTAATCATTTCTGATTGAAGATAAATATCACAAGCAATCATGTGAAGCACAAGTCTTTCTACAGCATTAACTTCATGTAACAGCTGAGTACTTTGATCTCCTTATCAAAGCAGAGGATTGTGCTATATTTCTGATCTGGACATTATATATTACATCAGATATTCAATTCCGAAATTCCACGAGTGTTCTTTTTTCCCAAACACAAAGTGTCGTTAGATTTAAGATTCGATTGATCTTTGAAGGTTTTGGTTGGGGAACTCTTCCTTAGGCACCGCAGGAGCGTAAATGATATTGTTCTCATAGTTGGAGATTTAACTTTTATCCTCTCTTAAATTTCAAATATGCAATTCCAAAAACCTAAATTGGCGTGATTTCGTTTGTCGTCGCGTTTTGAAGGTCCATTCCCGGTCGACATTTTTATGAATTGAGTTGTATCAAAATATAAAAGGTTTTCGAAACTCGAAATTTATCATTCGATAGAAGGTGTTGGGTTTAGATGTCTCCAGGTCAACCATTCTAAAATTCGACGGTCACAAATTAATGAATTTCTTTCGTTCTACATTCTGATTTCAAAACAGATATTTGACTAAAATGTACTTGGCATTCAGGTTGTGATTGGATTCATATTTGGAATTCGTTTCGTATTCTTTTCAAGCAGCTTCCTTTTAAATGTTTAAAATGTTTTTAAATTAGTTCAGCATGTCTCCTCTGATTCCGTTTCCTAGTTTTATGGATTTACTGATGATGTCTCTCTTTCATTTACCCTACAGTTGTCTGTTCAATCTCTTGGAATGGATTCAAAACTATTGACTTCAAATTCTATTATTTTTTCTTGTACCGTTGCCGCAACTATTGTCGTAGAAGTCTACAAGTTGTTCTTTGTTCATTCAGCGTTCGAAAGTTTGTTTCAAATAGCTGTGATTCGAATTTGATTGAAAATTGCTCCTTACATCGGTTGAGACATTCGTTATTACTTCGAAGGAATATATTCAAATTTTAACTTTACACAATGTCTCCAAATTTCATAAAAACTTTCCTTTACCTCTTGGATGAAGGTTTTTGGACAAATTGAAATACAATAAAAGAATTCAGTGTAACAGCTGTTCAAAATCTCTGCTTAATCAAAGAAATGCGCATAAACGCTCATATCGATCCAAATGTAAGTTCATCATAGACAAAAAAATGTAGTCCAACGCTTAACTTGTTTTCGAGGTTCTGGTCTTTCTTTCTGAATATTCTTGGTTGTGGAAGAAAGTGGTGTGGATCGTTGGTTATTCCTTCTTCCTCAGCTCGGTAGCCATGGAGGGATCTCGGAGATGGGTATGGTGGATGAAGGGGTCGATCCATGGTTTCGGAAATGGAGGTGTGCGGGAATGGAAGGTGTTTTGTTTATTGGTTGGCTACCGTGATTACCGCACATTTTCACTCTTACACATTCAGCTTAATCAAACGTATATTATATACTACTTTTTTGGAAACGCACAGTATATCCTCCGAAGACTTTACGATACAGCCTTGATTATTCTACGTTGTTTAAATGAACTTTAGATTTCAAATGTATTTTGAAAACTTCAATTTTTCTCCCATTGAATATCTTCTGGATGAATCTGATTGATTCAGTCTGCTTTACCAGAATTTTTTGCTCTTTGCAGCATTTCTGAATTCTCAACTTGTCGTCATTCTCCTGACCTGTACCTGTCAATTGATACCGACTTACTCTATCGCTCTCTTGGAAATTTATAGCGCTTTCGGGTCTATAAATTTCCTAAGTGGGCTCTCCTTTTTTATCTTATGGAAGGAAGTTTTTTCGGAACCTGTGGGACGCGGCTAGTCTCTTTCTGATGATATTTGGCGTCGATCTGTTGTCTAGGCTCACTTCGGAGAATCCTCGATAGGAGTTAATACCTTATTCAATATTCCTCTCACAAATGACGCGCTCTACTTCAGTTCGAGTGACCTTTGACTCCCTATTGTGACCATCAAAATATGTACCGGAATTCAGTTTTCTTTCGGGTTTCAGGCCTGTGAAGAACTTTGCAGAAGAGTTTATTTGTTGATGGTTATCGCCTTTCAGTATGTGGACTATTTAGAAGACACCGGGTGTCCATTTGGCTTCATCTATACACACGAGGATAGTTAAAGATTTCATGGGAAAATGCCCGTGTTCGATTCTTTCTTGTCACTGTTGTGGCCATTACGTCATGTAGAAATTCATTCTGAATTTCCTTCGTATACTTTTCCATGATGTTTGCGTCCAAAGATATTCTAGTGCTTTTTGTCCTCCAGTCATTTCTATTGGATTCTGGTTATGGAATATGGTGTTCTGTAAAATGGAAAATGTTGAACTTCTCGATTCCAATCATGTTATTCAGTTTGTATCCAAAACAATTTGCACCGACCGCTTCATGGTATCATCGTTGACGTCTATTGCATTTCAAGTTAAAAAATAATGAAATCAAATTTATTCTACAAGATTGTGATAGAACGAAATTCAACTTTGATTATAGAAATTTAAAACATTAACTTACTATACATCGACCAGAAAAGGCTCTGGATTTGATCTAATCTCCAAAAAGTGAGCGAAGTCAGTCATGCCAATGCCATCCTTTTAAATTACTACTAAAATTTACGGATTAAACCTTTTGGAAATAGAAGGAAATAAATCATACTCATTGCAAGTTTTTTAAAAATAAAGAACGGAAGGAAATCGGGCGTTCATCTGAGGGAATGAAATATGTAAGAGGAGGTTAGGACACCCGGTGCATTTTAAGTAAATTTGAATCACCCGAAGGCAAAGAATCATTCTCCTGCAAGGATCTCCAAAGGCTTAAAACTCGGAAAGGAAATTGACATCCGGTGTCATGTTTTGACAGTCACAGAAGGCGGTCAAATGTTACTCATATAGGGAGGCTGTGAGGTAATTTGGGGAGAATAATTGAATGAGTTATCAATTCTTATCGCCGATTCTCCGAAGTGGGCATAGATACATAGATCGACGCCAAAATTAATCAGAAAGAGAATAGCTGCAAATCACAGTTTTTGTGAAAGTTTCCTTCCAAAAGACAAAAGACAGAGGATGGCATTTCTTCTCAACTTTCGAAACGTACTAACAATTATTTCTCGGATTGTAAATGAGAGTATTGGCTTCAGAAGGCACTCTTAGAGAGACTTTTTATACCAGTTCGTCGTTAGCAATTGAAACTACATCCTTTTTGAGATCGTTGTATGAAAAACAATATAAATAATCATAAAATTAAGTGATAGGACAATCAGCAGCATTCAGCAATATTTTAGGAACTACATATACTAATGTTTCTTGGATTCGTTGCCCAAAAATGAATTTTCCCCTAAATTAGAACCAATGATTTACAGAGAAAATGTTAATTTGTGATAGAATGACAAAAATTTGAAAGGGACGGTGCAGGAAAAATGTTTTCCACTGAATTTCTTTGATTAAATTGAAACTAATTCTAATGCGGAAATTAGGAGCAACTATAAGACTTGAATAGAACAGGTGAGCGTTTGCATGGAAATTTTGAAAAACTTTATACCATCACTTCTTCCGCTATATCGTAAAATCCCATCCAAATTCGCTGATATTGGAACATTGATTTCTCTGCATCATTCATTTCGATTTATCTTTATCGCACATCCGAAGATCAGTGTCAAAGTTTCTTGGCATTCTACAACACTTTTTGCACAAAACAATTTTGGCCGTAAAAATGTTCCCATAATCAGGTTGTGACTCTGGATTCTTCACCTCCATCCATTGCTGAGATAATATTAGTAAACGCACATGCATCTTTCCGGTCGAATTTTGTTATATCCACATAGAAATTTAATGTTTAGGTTTTTATGGAATTCCTCATAGTTCCTATTCCATCTTGTTATACACTTTTAAAAACTGTCAAATTAATTTTGTCTTGTTTTCCTCAGACTTTTTTTCATGAATATATTGATTTTGACCCTAAATCTCGGAGAAGTTATTTGCAAGACATTTTTGATCGTTAAAAAATGTTCAAATGCATTTTTGATAGATATATATGTATATGAAAATTTCAATTTCCACCACATTGGAACGGTTCTTCGTCTAAATGATTCGGAATGATTTAAAAGCTGATGTTAAACTAGCATCTTGCGGTATTTTGAGAATTTAAAATCAATCAGCTTACAAGTGTGCTCGTTTCTTATTACTGTATGATGAATAATGTTCTTTTCAGATTTTTTGAAGTTCAGAAGTTTTCACGCAAGAGAAATTTGTACTCGATTTTATCTTTCCTGTAAGGTTCTTTTTATCGTCCCAAATTTTTATGCTCTGGCTTCTCAAATTTTCACAGTAAGTACTTGGAGACATTCGTGTTTTATTCTTCGTATAATTCTTTTTATAGTTCGTGTTTGTCAGGTACTCTTTCAAACTGTTTCAAAAGTGTTAAACTAAATGGTTTCGCATCAAATTCTACTAATCTACATTGTGCATTTGAAGAATGGGTTGCAGAATGGCGCTCATCATTGGTTGCATATAGAATTTCACATTGTCTACTCTCGGTTTCTTTTTATAATAGATGAAATATGTAATTAATAAAGTTGTACAACGGTTCCAACTTTTTCTAGAGTACTCTTGGTCTCGTGAATATTAACCTTTGTACACGTTTAATTATGTTTCATATATACAGCTCCGTCCGGTTTTAAAATTAAAAGAAAAATTGTAAGGTCTCATTCAACTAAGGAATATTCGAGAAGCTGTAAATAATTGAAACAGGAATGCTTCTTATACAATCTCCGTCATAAACGAGGGAGTTTCAAAAGTATGGAAGCTCGAGGTTGCTTTGAATATATCTACCCGGTTTTAGATCATACTGCGTTCTACATTGAGGAGAACTTGGTCACATATCACTCAGGATTTGATAAAATGAACGCAAGTAACCGGGAATCAAAATTGATTTAATCAAAATTTAAATCCCATCACTTTCGTAAATCACAATTCGTTTTCACGGGAATAAATCAATTCATCTTTGGCTAACTCAAATGGATAATTATCATGCCTAAAATTATAAACTTGGAAGAAGAGTGTCGGTAATGCCAAATAGAAAAAAATACCATTTGACATTATCGGCGCTGGGAAAAATATTTTGAGATGAGATGGTAAGGCTCTGCTTTTTTGGTGGATCGGTAGATACGTACTATCTCCCTTAAAGCAAAAAGGTACTTATTTTTAACCGTTCGTCTTCAGGTGTTGTTCAGTCAATTAAATGGAGTTATTTTTTTGAATACTTATACAATCTTCCCTAATTTACATCCGTAAGAAAGATAGCGCGCGTATTTCGGTTTCATATTGTATAAAAAGGGAAAGTAATGTTTATACGCACTCAAAGTCAATTCCGCTGAAATGTGAACTCAGTTATGCCAAAGAGATGATATTAAATTTTTAAACTGCCAAAAGCGTTTTCAGTTTCAGATTCTTGTAGTTCAAATAAGATCATTTCTCACTCTTTTGTGACAAGAGAGTTTAGAAAAGCTTTCCGGAAAACTTAAGAAATGAAGCAAAGGAGGCTGTTGTGGGAAATGTGCCCATCTGTTTAGAATATTACGCTTTGTCAGATTCATTTATTTTGATTTTCTGTCTAGTAAAATCTCTGCGATCAATTCTATTTACATCGAGACGGTGAATTTATCAGGATCAGGGACTAGACAGGCATTCTGAAGGCCTCTTAAACTACCAATTCCGTTGTGGTCACATTTTGTCGCATTGATGTCCATGATTTATAACTTAGCCTATGAACTTGTTCCTCGCACTCTGTGATTCTTTATTATTTTCACTAAGATTTTTTGAAGACTGACATTCTTATGTTATACCATTTTCACCTGCCCTAGGTCTGTAATTATATCCTATTCTGCATAATGTTAATTAACCTTTACAACTTAAATTTCTTCTTATCTTCAATATTAATATCAAATCGCTTTTCTACACCAATCATATTTTAATAAGTAAATTAATCTTGGCTCTAAATACGTCATTTTGCCTTAAAAGCTTTTTCTAGAAATTTATCCTTGTTGTTGCATTATATCATATCTGTATATGAGTTGCATATTAGGTCAACAGCTAAGTTTATACAGCTCATTTCAGGGGTTCAACTGGTAAACCTTTTTCTACATGAAAATTTTTTTCTCTAATGTGCTTTATGTACTTTTTTATGATACTAAGGTTTGAGTGTGTTCGCTGTTTAGATATTAATTGAGAATGCCATTTTATCATTAAATTTATGTCTTTCTAGAACATCGAAGATAATTCTCTTTCTTCCAATTTCAGTTCAGGTAATTATTTTCCAGCAAACGTTCACCATGATACTGGGCTGACAAGACTCTCCAGGATTCCTCTATGAAATCACTTAATCCTACCGATAACACCATTATAAAAAGCCGATTATCAACCTAATAGGGTAATATTTCGTTTTTTGTTAAAATATGAAAAGAATTTTCATTTTTTTAATTTGCCGAAGTGATAATAATTTACGTACGTATTTAAAGCAAATATAACTTGTTTCATAAAAAAATCGTTATCAAAAGTTAATTTCCGACACTACTTACATAAGCCTTAAAATATAAAATGATGCAATGAATAACGAGGAAAACATTAAACATAAAAAGTTTAGAACGCATTTAGAAATCTAACGAATCAGATTTATAAAAGATGTCCTAAATAATAGTACGGGGGAATATGTGGTTTACTTGGCCATATGCTTGTTTTGTGCTCGATTCCGATGAGTTCGCTGGCCTCAATGTAAAGCGCATTAACCGGAGAGATTTTACCGGACAGACAATCGAATTAAACTGATTCTGAGAAAGCGTTATATTCCAAGCAGGTGGGCACCTTTCCTGCAGGAGCCTTCTTTGCATCGTTTCCAACTTTTTCCGGAAAGCTTCTCTAGATTTTAAACCCCAAAGGTTTGAAGAATATTCCAATTTGAACGGCAAAAAATCCGAGCTTCGAAAGGCTTTTAGCTGTCTAATGATTCACTATCATCACTCTGGGATTTCAGCGCTTACATTTTAGCGGAATTGATATTCAGTGCGAATAAACAGTACTTTCCATTTTTATACAATATGAATTCGAAATACGCGCGCTATCTTTCTTACGGATATGGATTAGGGGAAGTTGCATGAGTACTCGGAGAAAGGGACTCCATTTTAATGGACTGGGCATATCATGAAGACGAACGGTTCGAAACAATTATCTTTTTGCATTAAGTGGGGTAGTACGCATCTACCGACCCACTGAAAAAGTAAAGCCTTATCATCTCATCTCAAAATATTTTTCTCAACACCGATAATGCGGATTGTTAAATCTTCACGGTTTCACTTTGTAAGAACTTTTAGTGTCACGTGTTCATTTCGTAAGATCCCATAGATTCCATCTCGTATTATTTCATAGACCCATGGAATCCAGAAGAGAACTTTCAGCCAATAGTATCATGGTGGAAAAAATAATATAAATAAAAGGTAGGAAAAAATTTGCTGGAAAATACCATTGTATAATATGACCGATACTAAAAATAACACAACAGAACATGGGTACCTTTTTTAAGATAGGGATGAATAAGTCTACCGCAAATAAAAGAGCAATTTAGTATAAAATAATCGTACGCCATTCTCATCATCAACTAATTGACGTGTTATTCTATCCAATGTTACCAACAAGAAATTATCCATTCACTTAAACTGTTCATTGTGATATTTAAAAAAATTAAGCTTAACATTTATTGGTAAAAATAGGCAAACCTCGAGCTTCCTGTGCAATGATTTTGTAACCAAAGATAGAAAATAATAAAATAAGGTAAAAAGAGAAATAATATTCCCAACTTCCACGTTTCAACATGCCATATCATGGCAAAGGATAATGCCGAGAAGAATTATATGAGACCACACCGAGAGATGTTTTTACATTCAAATTAGAAATTCCCTTTGTATTTATTCTTCAAACCGTCAATCGCCTACGAATTCGAATATTTTACCCAATAACTTTTTGCTCCCAATCCTGAATATTTTGGTTTGTACTTGGTTTGAGCATTTCCATGTTTAATGGCATTGTGTCCATATTTTGTCGTCCAGTTCGAACAGTGATGTGTGTCATAGACTAAAACGTGGTGAAGTGAATCATTGTGATTATACTTTGAATGTAATATTTGTGAACAAAATGTGCATTCATATGTGAAGTTTTATACGATTGAATCCAGCATTGAAGAGAAAATCTCTTTACATTTATACTCGGCATTCGTGCCCCTCCCCTGAAACTCTGAACTTGACACACTCCTCCAAACCATAAAAATCATTCAACAGCAAGCTTTGCGTGCTATCAAGTGGTGTTTCAATTCATCAACATTCAAACCAAGCGCAGTGTCTTTATGTTCGAAGGAAATAAGCTGGAGCATCTTCTCTCAGCAAAGATACCACCGGCAGCTCGTATTGTGTTCACAACAACCCATCCTGTTCTGTAACGTTAACGTTGACTCGGTAAAACGATCTGTCCCTAAATTTTCCTCGTAAAACAGAACATTGTATGTTTTTGTCAAATATTATAATATGTTAAATATGTGATTATTTCCTTTGTCAAACGAGGAATATTTGTTTCCATCAGTTTTTGTGAATATCTGGCTAAACTTGTCAGTTATTTTAGTAAGCCAACTTCTGTACTACGAAAATGTTTGTAACTATTTCTTTGTAAAATTAATCATCTTTGTAAAACCTTTAAATTTCCGCTGCTGACAATATATCAGCAGTTAAAATGTGTTCCTAAAATCATAATCTGCTTTGATAATCCTCTCTCAATATTTTGACCAATAAACAAATTAAACTTGAATTTTTTACTCTTTTCTTAATTATTACCTAAATAACAATCATCTTCGCATTCTCATAAGTAATAGTTCGTTAGAACCGAGAAGTTTTTCTTCCGATACGGCGTGATACAGTCATTTTATCATACTAATTTAAATATAGTGATTAAGTCAACTAATTAAGTTAATAAATTTGGAAAATGCGAAAACCAATCATACATTTAAAACTGTGATGAAGAACACTAGGTATTTTTGCAAACAGTTTACAGAGAAATTATTTCTGGAAAAAGTAGTTTGCGAATCTTCGATTACAAAAAATATATAACTTCCGGGAGAATTTTTATTAAGTATAAAGATAAAAAAATAGAGGTAGAGGCCAATATTCGATATATATACATGTATGTATATCGAATATTGGCCTAATAACGTTCTGATCAAATTTAAGTTCATTATTTGTTGGATCCATCATATCTTCGTCTTTCAAATAACATTGTTTAAACTAAATATATCAAGATAATTAATAACCAACTATCTTAAAGAATCTTAAGTTCGTCATATTTTATATACATTTCCTTTAACAACGAGATTTGGATTTTGATTAACTGAATTTGCATGAAATAGCCTCTTTCAAGTGCATTCAAAGTACTCGAAAAATTGAAATTTCTTCTAATAAAGAATTCACAATATTGAGAAAATTTAGCAAATCGTTGAATGAGTGAAGTATTTCCTATAAACATTAAGGCCTCACAGAAGGAAAGGTGAGTTTTGCTGGCGTCAACGTATCCTTGGAGTTGGCGCGGATTACAAGTAAGTGCGGGTACTTATTAACATAATCATCTTTCATATTCATCAAATTATTATCAAGCAGTTAAGCCTCCTTCACAATAAATAAGGATAATAAAGAAATCCACCTAAATATAATTCTTAGATTTAAAGCTCTATTTAAACTTTCACGCAGTATTCATCGATTCTAAAATTGAAATGAAATAACTATTGTACCGTCTATTATGAATGATTACCGGAATGGTTTTAATCTTTCAATTGTTTCCGAAAACGCATTATTATGATTTATAATTATCAAAATTATTACAGCATGCGATTTGTCTCTCCATGAGAAACGAAGTAGACGTAAAATTTCCCGATTTAACGTTTGGAAATTTTTCTTAGAAATTGATTTTCAAACTCTGAAAGAAATCTGGAGAGATTTAAGTTAATATTCTGAATATATAATGGATGTATATACATTACTTCATTTATACTTCCTTTTTATTCAATATCTATGCTATTCTGCGAAAAGATAAATTAATGAATATGATATGAAAATGAATTACGAGCTTTAAATAATGAATTTTTCTCCACGTGGAAGAATTATGCAAGTATCTTATAAAACATGTTGAACGCAACTCAATAATCCTTGCTGTCATCGTACTTTTGAAACAGATTTTTGGTATCGATTGAAAATTTCATTAATCGATAAAAAGATGTCACACTGCAACATAGAGAATACATTCTAGTATCAAAACCTTAATATTTTCTAAATTCTTAATCTTAAGTAAATCGAATCAACATTGTTACTTGCAATTAGTTCAGTTTCTCTACTATTATTGCATATGCAAGAAAACATTCAAAATCGGGATCATTCTTTGTGGATTGAACGCACTCAAATCTATCTAATGAATACTTTTTCTATTGTTTAAAGATATATGAAATCCGTTTTTCATAAATTTCTCTAGAATCTGATTCATATTCTTAGAGAAAAAAATTTTGAGTAAGATTTAAGCATATAATGAAAAACATCGTTTCATATTATTAATATGAATTACATTCTGTGTTGCAAGTAGGAAGTGGTATTATACATGGGTTATCTGAAAAGTTTCCGACCTAATAAAGAAGATATGAGACATATTTTTAAAAAATGTTTTTTTATATATTTCAACATTGGCTTCTTGTTACTCTACACACTTTTCCCAATGATGCTCTCATCTTTGTAACCCATACATATAGTACTTAGAGTTTTTCACTGCAAAATGATTGTTCACGATGGCGATTGCCTCTTCATTTGACGAAAATCTCTGTCCAACGAGCGCAATTTTATATTGAAGGGATAAAAGGAAGTCGCTTGAGGCTAACTATGGTGAGTAAGACTGATGGTCAAGCAGTTCAAACCTTAAATCGTGGATTTTCACGATCACAACCGCTGAGGTGCGAGACGGTGTTTTATCTTGATGAAACAGGATAACTTTTTCTGCGATTTTGGCCAATTTCCGCAAGTTCTGCCTTCAGTTTGTCAAGTAATGATTTTTAAGTACGCTACTATAATGGTTTTTCCTTTTTGAAGATAATCTTTTTAAATAGATCTATCGATATCCCAAAAAAGAGTCCTCATCACTTTCCGAGCCAAAAAGAGCCTTTGCTACTTTTGGAGCGAATACCCCCAGTGTTATCCACTGTTTGGGCTGTATTTTCGTTTGTAGCGTATATCGGTGTATCTAAAATTCATCTATAGTAATTATCGGCCCAAAACTCGGATTTATTGCTCCTAAACTGCCCCTACAGAGCGTTGGAAATGATCATTCGAAGACACATTCGGTCTAACGTGAGCAAACGCGGTAGCCAATGCGCAGACAGCTTTCTAATGCCTAAATGCTGTTTTAATATATGGAAAACAATTTTTTATGAATTACTCATAACATTCGCTATACATCACTTTAATTTGGTGGTCGTCTAGTAACTTTTTGGTTACCTTTGGCGATGTTTTCGTCGCTAGCTTAGCAGTTTTTGGACGTTCGGAAAGTTCATCGTTACCCAAGATCTTACGGCCACGATTAAATTCAACTGCTCAAAATGTAATTGTAATAAATGATTGTAAAAGATCTCAATACATAGAATCTAACCAATCTTTTAATTCCGTAGGTGTTTGCCGTTCAAAAAAAAATATTTGATGACAGCTCGATACTCGATTTTGTCCATTTCAATAAAAACACTCGGATCAACTCACTGAAGCGACTGTTAAATAAAAACTACACGTCCAAATAATCATAATTATCCCCCAAGAGTTCGATGCCTCTTGTCTCCATCGTGAGCCAAACCTTGAGAAACGTATTAAATCCTCGTACTTACGCATAAGTCACTTTGTGACTATACCTATTCGTACAGAGGTGACTTTGACCAGCCTTTTGATGCCCAAATCGATAATACGCATTATTCTTTCATAATATACATTAGATTCTATAACACTTTTTTGATACGACCAGATTTTTTAAAAAGGTAGATGGAACTCGATACCTATGTATGAGAAACAAATCAAATAATATATTTAAGGATTCACGGACTATTTATTATAAAATTATTATACCGTTGAAAACTAGAATTTAGAAACGTAGCATTTTATGATTTTTACAGTTATATTCGAAATACGTTTTTCCAATGCGTTTGCAAGGAAGGATATCATATGAAATATAACGCCTTTTTACGAATATCTATTATATCCAATATATATTTGGACATTCTTGAGTTCTTTGATTTAAAGCGCATTTAATAAAAATAAAGAATTCCCTGACATGATACTAGCTGCACACAGCCAGGGGAAGTTACAGACAAAATGATTTGCTTTGTATTCGAGCAATCAAGAACATGTGCCTCGTTTACACCTATATTCATGATGAAAGGGAGTAGAGAATTAATGTTAAAAGTATATTCGGTTTATTTTAAACATTTTTTAAATATGTGAGTAATCCAATTTTACAGTAAATATTAGTAAAGCATTTACGAATAAACTCGTAAGTTGAACTGGAAAGCAGTCCGTAATTTTGATGCCGATACATATAATATGCATTATTCCTTCACCGTATACAATATATTATGAAACACGTTTTTAATCCAACCTATTTTTACAGAGAAAAGGAGAAAATGGAATTTAATGTGTCTCTGTTAGAAACTGAATCAAGTAAAGCTTTTGTAAACATTCATGAGCTTCGAATTAGAAACAATAATTTAGAATAATATGCTGTTGAAAACTACAAACTTTGGTCAGAATATGAAGGAAACTAAGACCTCGAAGTTTACATCATACAGTGAAATTCAGATTACATTTTATGTTATTTTTGCAGGAAAGGATATCGTCTTTTTCGATATAAACATTTCTATTATTTTGAATATTTATAGCAGGTAAATTTTACGTTATTCGAACCGTAGCACATTTGATATAAGGAAATAATGAATTTCGTAATGCAATGCATGTTAATTATGAGCAATGGAAGTTACTTATACACAAAGATTGGAATTATATTGGAACTTTTAAGGAGAAGAAACCTGTTATTTTATGCTAATATTTACGATAAAACGAAGTAAAGAAACTCGTGAGATATTATAGTCAGCCTATACGTATGGAAGACGGAATTCCATGCTTTTAACTGAGAAACTAAATCAAATAAATTTTTGGATCATTTAAGATCTATAAATTAGAAAAAAAGTAAGAATGCTAGGGTGTTCTGAAAAGTTTCCGACCTCAGCGTGAAGATCTCAGCACTCTTAAATGAAAGTTGGTGCATTCCGTTAGTTATCTTTTGAAAGTTACTCATTAAAGTTTCAGCTATTTTGGACTACACGTCCACAATTTTCTTTAGAAGTAGTTTCAGTGAGTTGATCCGAGTGTTTTTATTGAAATGGACAAAATCGAGTATCGAGCTGTCATCAAATATTTTTGTTTGAAGGGCAAACACCTACGGAATTAAAAGATTGGTTAGATGCTATGTATTGAGACCTTTTACAATCATTTATTACAATTAAATTTTGGGCAGTTGAATTTAATCAAGGCCGTAAGATCTTGGGAAACGATTAACGTTCGGAACGTCCAAAAACTGCAGCTACCGACGAAAACATTTGGCTGGGTTACAAAGATGGGAGCATCATTAGGAAAAGTGTGTAGAGTTACAAGGAGTCAATGTTGAAATATAAAAAAAATTTTTTTTTTAATGTGTCTTTTATCTTTGCTAGGTTTGAAACTATTGAGACCATCCATGTATTATGCTGTTGTAAATTTCGGAATTTCCACGGAATATTAAAAATAACTACACTTTTACGTCAAATTATTAATATACAATTCATATTCCTTTTTTAGTTCATGTTTGCATGAATAAATATCGTCCTTCAAAATGAAACGTTCTTTTTAAAATTTCTTCAGTTTTGATTACTACTTTTTTGATTTTCAGCGTATATAATAAAAGAAGATAATTAAATTCGCTGGGTGTCGATGGTTGCATACATCCAGGATTACTTAGCCCAAATTATCTTGTTTGTATAAATACATTCAAAGGGATAGAAATCGTTAACACTGACATTCTTGATGAAGGGAGTGAAGCAGTTGTGTTAAAATTATATCCAGTGCATGGCAAACATTTTTGCATAACGTGAGTTATCCAATTTTACACTAAATACAAGTAGTGCATGTACCAAAAAACTCAAAGTTGGATTGGAAAGCACTCCTTAATGAATATTTATGATTCATTTATATATTATATGATTATGATTTATAAAACGTAACAATTTGTAGTAAGTGGCTCACAATGACTGCATTTCCTAATAATTTTATTCCTGCGAACACTGTGTCCGCATTGGCATTTTTTCCTTATAATCTGCCGTGTAAGAGCACGAGAAAGAAAAACAATTCATAGAACAATTTATTCAGTTGTTTTTGATCGTTACTGACATTTAAATAAGGAGATGTGAATGATATGCAAAGATTATGGATAGATCGATGTAAGTAAAACGTCAATCCTTTAGGCATAGCTCCTGCGGGTTCCCTACACTCCAGGGGCACATAAACCACAACTCCTGCCTCAACGCTTCGGGCTGGGTTATTAATAATAATAACAATAATAATAATAATAATAATTGTCTTTATTTCGGGCAAAATTGAGACTAAAGAGTCTCCTCTTCCATTTAACCCGTCAATTATAATAAATTTAACTACTAATTACAATTAAAGTGTGTGGACAAAAAAACCTAAGTGAAGCTTAGGAAAAAATTATCCACAGCAGGAAAACACCCACACGGAATGGGGGTGTGAAAAATCTGCTAAAAGCTAGTCATAAAAAAGAGAAAATGTTACATCTAATATTAATTACCCTGACCTGAAAAGGAAAATTGTACAAAAAACAGTGATTATAAAATAGAACACAAACACTAGGAATCTTAGATAATAATAATGTTCACTCTATAGTCTTTTCACTAAAGCCATGCACTTAGTCACTTATTGTACCCTTTGGTAATATAAAAGAAATCAATACAATAATGAAAACAGAAAAAATTTTCTCAAATACCATTAAGAAATTCAATAAATGCATACCCTAAAATAAACGGAAATAAAACAAAACATGACTAATAATATAGGAAAAGTACGGAAGGAAGTGGGAGATGGAAGTGTGTGAATATGCATATGAAGATTATGAAGCATAGGTCATAATTAGTTGCTGCGAGGTATATTTATATATGGCTTAGAGGAAAGTAGAAGTATTAATATTCTTCTTTGCACGTAGAACTCAAACCTTTGATCACTACCCTGGATGGTAATTTTGTAGGAGATAGGTGATACATTTTAAATCTATTGGGATGTCGTCATGCGTCGATTCGTGAGTCTAAAAACTTGTTCATCTGATAATCGCCCGAACTGATGTCTTGTCCACGTATTGGCAAGACCTCTTTGTGTAGACGTGACATTGACCAGCCTTTGGCCTTTTTAAACACTAGGAGTGTGATTACTGATAATAAAAAACGTTTTGATATAAATTTTTAATAAATTACCTTACTTTTGGTTGGAGCGAGGTTATAATATTTGCTATTTTTCAGAATCTATATCACAAATATCGAAACTAATTCTGCTATGTATGTACAATTTCATAAGCGTACATGTACATTCTCTCCCCTGTTTCGGATTACAAAAACAATAGTTAAAGCCAATTAATTCCTAAGAAAGTTAACGAAGTGGGTATCTGTAATTATCAATAGTTAAAATAAAGTAACACCTTAAGAAGTTAAGAATAAACTTTGTTGAGGAAGCTATAGGACTGATCATTGGGAACGTGTTGTTGTAAATGTTTCCTCGATTCATAAAACGGTATGTTCAACTATGTTGGTGAAATGTAAATAAAAAATTTCGTTTTTCAAACCAAAACTAAAAGCGATTTAGGATTATTATTTAAGAATAATTTTTTCTCCTCATCTTCCACATATCCTTATTTCAAATGAGTTATTCATATTATAGAAACCTATCAACATCTATAAAAAATCATAGCCGAATTATATAATCTGATAAACTTATTATATTTGGCGAATATTTATGCATTTAAATATTTCTCCTATACAGTCGTTTGTATTGTTAGAACATAGCATAAACTTTGACGAAATTTTTAAGACTTAGCATTTTATTTTAAATTGTGTAATGAAAATAAGGTATGAATGGATGTTATTTTAATAAGGATACATTTTTCAACGTTTCGTTCAAAATAACCATGACTAATGTTACTTTTGTAGTTAAAGCTCTTAACGAATCCATAAAGGACTTAGTTCCTTGTGCTTAATTTTGAGTATTAACACACGAAGGCTATTTTATTAAACTAAACCTTAAAGATGCATTTCAATTTTTGTTTCATCTACTATTTTATTTATCGATTTTTCTGCCTTTTAGGGCAGATGCCGGATGGATCTGTTGAACTCCTCTAACCATATTAACTTTCCAATTTAATTCGATTAATAGCAAACCTATGATTGTGAACATCAAAAACAGACTCAAACCTACTCATACAGACTTTTCTTTTAATGATAGTAATGCAATAACATGTTTCCTGTCGCTATTGATAGTAACAGTTTCATTTTCTTTTATCCTCCTGTTTAGGCAGTCACGAGGCAGACGGCTGTCCCACCAAGTGCCTTGTTTCAAACCGCTTTACCAAAATACACGATCGGGTGAAACGAAACACCACATCATCCTCAACACTTTTCGATCGTCTGGCATCATGTCCGACTCAAACTCTTTAAATAACACCGAAGATGACTTCACACCGAGCTTATACGAGCCAATTGAAAGCATTGACAATCTACAAACCCAGATTTTCCACTTCGCGGGATACATCCAACAAATACGCGAGTGGATGAATCAACCAACCACTTCGAGCGCCGCTTCTCGGCACACCTTCGCCCAACTACGGATCGGTATGGAGACCGCTGACATGCCGTCACAAGTCCTCGTCCTCAGAGTAGGTTTTCTTTTGAGAGGGTTCATCAGCCTGAACAATTTGAACGAGCGCGACCAGGAGGAGGCGATCGCGCTGCTGGACCTCGCCTCGATCTGGGAAATCCTCCCGCATCGAGCCAAAAGAGTGATCTACACGAGGATGAAGAGCATGATTTTGGCAGGATGCGCGGGATGGAGCACTAATGCTAACGAGGTTTTGGAGGATTATATCGCACAAACTACGCAAGAGTTGACCTTTGGCAAGCTGCAAGGAAGTGAGAGAGTACAGGTTACAGCGGCACAACCAGCGCCTGTTTTTGTACAACAGACTCCGCCTGCTGTGCCGCTAATGATACAGCAGTCCCCGCCTGCTGTGCCGCTAATGATACAGCAGCCCCCGCCTATGCAGCTAAGTCCGCCTCCACCATACACCGCACGTCGCAAAATCGATTTCAAAACGAAACCAAGGGTTAATGGGCGGGTCAAGGAGCGGTTCAGTTACTCGACCCACCTTCTGATCTTCGCGGCTTACAACCGATGGCGGCAATGGAGCCAAAAGAACCAAGAAGAGGATACTACCGATACGCAGAAGGGTATTCTGGGCATCGATTTGTCTTAGAAGTCTGGAAATCGATTTGAGATGGATTTTCATTTGTAAGGTATCAAAACAACAATGCTAAAAGAATAGTGATCACTCGTTGATATGATGAAAGGAGAATGATTATGACTATACTTTGTGTTCTCCTTTCCTTGCTTTCTCTTCTTACCTATTCTGTACTCTTATTTTCTTTTTCAGAAGGAGACAGGTTGGATATAAGAGGGAAGTTTTTAGTCCCAACTTTGTCCTTAATGAAGTCGATTCATTATAAATACGAGGGTATCAATTCTGAAGGAAATTAGACACTTTCTTTCAGTCATTCAGGGGAATACATTTTGGTATCTTCAATGTTCAAAACTTACTTTTTCTCATTTTTCTTTTTAATCAACAAATTACGAAACGCTTAGTAAAGCACGCAATTATGATAAAAATAGCTTAACGAGTATAAGTGATGCTATCGGTAGAGTGTTATGCGTTAGAAACGTGCTTCAGTTGTCTAAGAAGAAGTTTTTATTAATGACAGGACGTGATGTATATCGCTCAGTATGCGGAATTTATGTGCAAATAATAAGGAACGATTTAAAAATAATTATTGAGAAAGGCATTAAAAAACGTTAAGTATACTCATAAAATTTATGAATTGTGACTTCACTTCAAGGATACAAAAGATCGCATTATAAAAGGGAACGGAATAGTAAGAATAAAAATATTTTAAAGGACCTGTGGAGAAGTCACGTTTTTCCTCATTCGAATAATGAATTTGCAAGAAACGCTATGATTGGTTCTATGATTACGCAAAATTAATTCTTATAAGGATATTTACAATATTTCCTTAAATATTGATACCCTGCTAACTACCATTCGGCGTGTGGAAAGGAGTGCAAGCATCATAACTTTTACCTAAACTATTAATCTCGCGTATTGTTCGAGGGAACAACGAATTTTTGAATCTGTTCATTTTGCATCTATTTCCCTTATTTAATTCGCCGTATCCGAACGGTCTATATATCAGAGAAGGTGCATTATGTGTACTACGTCCGTTAATGTTCCTTCTCTGAATCTATTTAGTAAATCTAATCTAAACGTAGTAGAGGTAACCTCAGGCGTTCCACAGGGTTGCGTAATCGGGCCACTCCTATTTTTATTATATATCAACGACCTCAGCAGAGAAATTGATAGTAAGATTAGTATATTTGCGGACGATACAGTTGTCTACAGGGAAATAGCTAGCAGTGAGGATAGATTAGTACTCAGTAATGATTTAGATAAAATAATGACCTGGTGCAAAAATTGGGAATTAGAGTTAAATATTAACAAGTGTTCCGTTGTCAACTTCTTTGACCGGAAAACTACGAATAATGATTTCACCTACAGCCTTCGCGGAGAAAAAATTTCAATAGTAGAATTTGTTAAGTGTCTTGGATTAACCCTGACGAATAACCTATCATGGAATACCCGCATCCGTAATACATGTGAAAAAGCTTTAAAGAAACTCGGTTAGTTAAGAGGATAGTCGGTAAGAGCGTAGAAAAAGTTCGCGAGCGATGTTACTTTGCGCTATTCAGACCACACTTTGAATTTGCTTGTAGTGGGACCCTGCCGATACAAGTAATGTAAGTGAATTAGAAAAGATCCAACGTAAGGCGATACGTTTCGTGAAAAATTGCTGCGATAAATCGATAAGCGTAACTAAAGTGTTGAAGGGTGCGGGATGGGAATCATTAGAACAGAGAAGATCAAAGCGTAGATTAGATTTACTGAATTGATTCAGAGAAGAAACGTTCAAGGAAGACAAGATCATGCGTCCTCCCTACTATACAGGTCGATCAGATGCAGCGAACAAAATAAGGGAAATAGATACGAAAACTAACCGATTCAAAAATTCGTTTTTCCCTCGAACAATACGCGAAAATAACTGTCTAGGGAAGTAAATTTACGGCGCATGCACCCCGTGCCACACACCGATAGTTGGCACGCAGGGTATTTACATGGACAATCAACGCTTTGATCGCGTCTGTTCTTCGGATTCCCATTCCGCATCCTTGAGCATTTTAGTTACGCTTATTGATGTATCGTAACAATTCTTCACGGAACGCATAGCTTTACGTTGGACCTTTTATACTTCCCTTTATTACTTCTACTAGTAAGGTCCTAAACACTGCATGAATATTCAAGGTGAGGCCTGACTAGCGCAAATTAACATCGCGCGCGAACTTTTTTACGCTCTTTCCGACTATCCTCTTAACTTATCCGAGTTTCTTTAAAAGCTTTTACTCGTGTATAATGGACGTAGAAATTCCATGATAAGTTATTCCTTTTGTGTTATTCCAAGATATTTAACAGATTCTACTATTGAAATTTCTTCCCGCGGAGGCTGTACGTGAATTAATTACTTACGGTTTATTTACATAATTATTATTCCGCTATCGAAAGCGAAAACTCAAGATGAAGTTAAATATTATGTATACTATTCTTCTTGAAAACCTAAAACTAACTCTTTCCATGGTCAGATATATTTTTGTACCTACGTTTCATTCGACCGAGTGTTTATTGGAAATTTTTAAAGAAATATTTCCGTGCTCTACCGATATATTTTTCTCAAAAAATCTCTGAAATGGCGTTTCAAAATGTTGAATTCAGAAGGTCAGCTCAAGGACTCAACATAACCATATCCAAAGTTAATAAGAGAAGAGAATTCGAAGAAGCTACCCTTTAAGGTGAAAGAATAGCTCCTCAGCGGAGATAATACGCATCTTTATCGCGGATGGGTAACAACGCGACAGCGCGTACGGTCCTGAGACGAAACGTTTCTCCTTCCATGGGTTAAAACCTCCTCGGACGATTTTTGTGAAAATCACGCGCGCGGCGGTACTCATATCCTTAACGAGCACATGAAAGGATATTATGACGCCGCGAGTGACGAGTGCGAAGAAAACCGGTTACGTTTAACAGTTACCCCTCGGAATGCACTCAGTATACGTTTAAAAATAATCTTTAAAAGATGCAACAACAAATTTATTCAAAAAATAATCCTGAAAACTCACGTTTCGCTCAAGGGAAAAGCTCAGCTGCTCAAAAAGATATCTCTGTTATATCTAAGTATGGTTTAGTCTTTAGGGGTATGGACTGCAGAAGAATTTGTGAATTTAACTTCGTACGAGATCTTCGCGAATATTTGCAGTGAAACAAATAACGCTCGGAACGAAATGGATGCGTCACAAATATTTTTCTAAGATGCCGAGTGTCCTTACGTATGACTTCGAGTAGACTAATTATACTGACCGAGAGACCGATTTAACGAGAAAAGTTGAAAGCAAGATCAGCAAAGTTTAAATTCTAATTGTGAACAGTTGAATGTTTCCAATATTTCATTATTTCAGTTAATTTTCTGAATATTCAAATAAGTATGTTAATTTAAATATTCGCGAAGACCTAAACCGTACAAAACTGTGACATATTTTGCCTCTTGGTTGAAAATGAAATTTAGATTGTGTAATGAAGTATCCTTGGTTATCTTGTTATTCGTAGAAAGTAATTTTTATATTCTCAACCCTAATACATATCGGTTCCATTAATATCCGCAATGACTCAAGCAATCCATAACATAGTTACTAGGTAATGTAAACATCCTTTTCAAAGTCAAAGAAAATGCACGAGCGATAGCGTTGTTATTATTCGAGAATTGTGTAATTTGAAACACGTGCATCAGCAAAAAACAGGCTTTTGAAAACACGAGAATAAACCTTTACTGTATTTAGAAGAAGACTTATCTTTCCTTCCAAGTATATGTATCGTAAAACGTGTCTTATCATTCAAAATGTGCATTGCATTTATTTTAGGACGAATCTTACAAAATAGGGAAAATAATTTTAAAATCTCTAGCTTCTTCTGATTTCTCATTCGTCTCACTCAATTTCTTATCCTCGTCTCACCGAACAAAGAATGAAAATTACAGCTACCGCTTAATGAAAAGCGTTTAATGAAAATAAATAATCACATGGAGATTTTGTTTCTCCTGATTTTAATTTGCCATAACAATCCGGAAAATTCATAATGATGGTGAATGATACGGTTTGATTGAACCAAAAATCTTTGTCTAAAATATACCCTATTAATTTGAAATTATTTTGAATAAAAATATATCATGCAATATTTAGTTAATTTGGTCTGATAATACTACTTTGGCAAACTGAGAGATTAATTTTAATACGCCTGTACATAATATTGCCTTATTAAGGTGCTCGTATTAACTTAACTTTCCATTTACAGGAGTGCAGTATCGAATGGAATTTACCGAAGACCTAGACCTCTTTTTTTATAATATGTCAACTTCATAAGTATTCCTTCTTTAGCGGTCAAAAACAGAGTACAATTATGTGGCTTGACTTTACCTGGAGCACTTGAACGGATGGATTGGAATGGAACGGATTTTAAAAACTGAAGAGATTTACGACAAGTAAATAGGAATTGAGGAAAGAATTGGTGCATAGTGCATCGTGGCTGGATGAAGGGTAGATTGCCCTTCAAATTAATCGATTAACGTGAAGACATTGAAGACGTGAAAGGAAGAGCCGTGTCATCCTATGAAGATAGGAATAGAATCATTCCAATTAAATTAAGTCATTATAATTATAATTCCAATAGCTTGAGAATTTATTGCACTATTTAATCCATCATTATGAATCCATTGAAATCTATACATCAATTTTTTGAGTTATTCTAAGTAAATAAGACCCGATTCTGTCATAAATGAATATATTTTGGTATTTTAATCGCGTTGAATATGACAGATAGAGTCGGAGAACAGAAAAGTTTTTCATATGAACGCTGAGGATGCTCCTCAATCTTCGAGAAACGTTTATTTTAAAAAAACAAACTATAAAATTAATAAACAGTACATGAGGGGAATAATGAAATACAATTTAATTATAAAGGAAATTTTTTCATACTTTACAGCTATATGAAGATTCTCAAGAGGTTTTCTGTATTATGGTACATACATTGTTAAATATCTTTTTATTGATATTTAATTCTTTTATTTTATTATTTTCTTTCATTGTTGATAAATGGTAAGATATATATATATATATATATATATATATATATATATATATATATATATATATATATATATATATATAAATATATCTTACCATTTATCAACAACGAAAGAAAATTATAAAATAATAAAATATAATATATATATCTATATATATATATATAAATGGTACATAAATTATTATATATTTTCAGTAATAAATGGTTAATGGGTTTCTGTATTATTGTTTGAAGACATTCCATTGTATTCGACCTTAATGATAATATATTGAAATAAATATTATTAATTTTCTCTTTCATGTATTTTTTAAAATTTCTCTCAGTATGGTAAGCAAATGAAATATTAATGTATATAAAAGGAATCATTATCAAATATTCCTCCATAAAGGGTAATACAATGCAAAACTAAAATCATTACATAAGATAACAAAATCAAATAAAAGTTGAGAAATATTTTATGTAAGGATGAAAATGAAAATGTTACAATAAAACAATGAAGAAGATAAATCGACTGTTTTAAGTAGAAAGTACTTTAAAAATGTATTCTAACAATACTTCGAAAGATTATAATACTTTATTTACTGTTCTAAACACGAGGCAAGAAAAATGCCTCAAATCTTACGTAATTTACCGAATAAATAGCAGTTAACTTTTATAGAATTCGTGGAAAGAAAATTAAGCGTTTATTTTGATTCGAATTCGATTTTGTCACGTTACCCAGAATTCTTTATCTACTGTCGATTCACGTGATTCAAATGACGTAACCCTTATTCGGTAGCAATACAATTCGTCACGTCTGCATTTTGAATTGGGTGAGGCAACTTATACTGCTAATGTATCACTTCCATTCATACTAATTTTCGAAAACGCCCTCAAAGAATATATAGATAAGACAATGATTGAACTACAAATGCAGCTAATTTAATTTTACCTTCATTAGTAATCCATAACCATAATACATAAGTAATTATTAAATACGAACGTTTCCCCGTGTATTAAGTAAGGAAAAAACTATATCCTCTTCTCTATTGCAAAGGTGGGAATGCGTTCATCTCATTTTTGCACCAAGTAACAGATCAAAGCTTAAATTTTCGTACGAAAAGGTTTATTACAGTAAATTCTGTAAAATTATATCTCCTGGAAATGTGGAGTTCGTTGTTGTTTCTATGATGATGTTAGATTTTTTTTTTCGTAAAATTCGAGAGCGTGATATCTTCGTATTAAAACGTATGGAAAAAGTACGTGGTGGAAAGATGAATGATGTACGCGTTATTGTTATTATCCAAGGACAAGCTCTATCTTCTCGGAGGATCAATTATATTAATGTGAAGTATATCATGCAAGTATTATTTTATTAATCAAACTTCATTCGTGTATTCCATGATGTCTGGAATTGAAAACTATGAGCAAATAGATTTGATTTAAACTTCGTGATATAATTTTTAATACCTCTATTCTGACGCCATGTTCTCGCAGTTCTTGTTACACCTTAATGCGCACTTTAGTCACGCATCAAGGGGTATATAGATTATTTCCAACCAATGGGGGATGAATTGGTGTCCAGGGGAGGGGAATAATACGTCGTTAGGTGGAAGGGACGGAAATGATCCAGTTCAGTTCGATATCGATATTAGATTTCATCAATATACTGTGCTGGTAAATTGGGTGTAAGCAGGTATGATAACTGTCTCCATTTTCTTTATTTATTTGTACCTACATCGTACCTGATCACTTACATATAAGTTTCATTGGATCTATTTTTTTGTACATTGAGATTTTTGAGTATTCTTTTATAAAGAGATATAAATATCAGCTGAAACCTACTTTTATACCATATCGTAGAATGTGAAATCTAATACGATTCGTCAACTAATGATGTTTTATTTCATTGCAGGCCACGTGCGTGTCGATCATCTTCCGTGTCTTCAAATTCTGCTTTGGTAATTAAACAACTTTTTAAACTACCTTATGATAAACGATTACTAGAATGTGAAATTGGATTCAATTTTTGACTTTTTCGATGAGAAATTTCTCCGAGAATCCGTATCATTAATTTTTCTTTCTACTTATGAACTAGCCTTATCGGTTTTTACAAGCACGATTCAATGCAGTACTTGTTGAGTGCATGGAATTATAGACTTCCATATATTCACGCATTTCCATGCATGTACATTGTTATTCCTCAATAAATACGGTAATCCATAAACACCACGATTGTTTGATCCCTTGAAAATAATAGGATGGGTTTGATACTTTTTTAAAATAGGTTTTTGAGCTAAAGTAGTTGATTTTTAATTCTCTTTCATTATACTGTTTAATATTTTCTTGATTTAACTTAACTTATTATTTATATTATACATTAGATATATTTAATTTTTTCGAACCAAATGTTTCATTTAATTTATTTACGTTTAGTTTAGTTGAAGTTAGTTTAAATTTGTACTCAATTATCTAGCGAAGATCTGAACTGAGAAGCTTTCATGGAAGAAAGTCCACTCCTAAAATAAGTAAATTACTTTATTCTACAAATTCCGATAGATACCGAAAGTAAAAAATTTTAATACAAAGAGACAATAGTATTCATATGAATCGAAATATGTAACATAAAAAATCCGCGAAAGAATATATCGTTGACATAAATTCCTGGACGATTGTAGAAATTTTAATTTCGGGTCGAAATCGGTTCAATCTGAAACATGTTTGTGTGACCCAACGCCGAATTACTTGAAAACTTTTGTGAGCGTTATTTTATTCCTCAGCTCTACTCTCTTTGAAACAATTGGTTCTGCGATTTCAATAAACATTTTAAACATTTCAGCCTTCAGAGGGGTCTGAGATACAAGTTGAGTGAGTGGTTTTTAAAATGATCTCACGATATTCAGGTACAGTTATCGATGTTCATAGAACCGATCGCTTTTCATTTACTGTATCTCGTTCTCTTCATTGTAGATTTCATCAAGGATGAAGAAATTCTTCTCTTCTATTTGTGGAGGCGATTCTTTGAACCGCCGTCGGTCGCATGAGCCGTCTTTTGAGAGAACCATGCGCTTCTCCAGCATCCTTCGGAGGAGCAGAAGCCAAGATAATGTCGATGAAGTGAACCATGTCCGAACGCCGATGAAGACATTCAAAGTGGTGTCGGGGGAGGATAAGGATTTTCGTTTGGAAACATTGCGAGTACGTAAGCCACCGAAGGAGGAAGAGAGCAGCTTCACGGTTACTCCCGATGCCGACAAGAAAAAAGATAAATAATCATGCTTACATCTCCCTTGATAATCGACTCCTTATGATGATCATGACATTTTCTTACGGGACCCTTAAGATCCCTACACTCTGTAGTTTAGAATAAAGCACTTCAGTGGAATTTTTGCATTTTATTCTTTGTTATATTTTAAGTATAAATTACCTATTAATTAGAGAGATTTATCAAACCAGAATATTCAATAAGTGGCTCATTCCGAACTGCATTATCAACGCACGCTTACTTAAAATTTCTCAAAATTAAAAACAGGTGGAAAGAAAAAGTACTAATCGAGAGCTTATAAGTCATTCCACATTAATTCTATGCAACAAATTTGAACTAAATTTTACTCTACCTCTAGCAAGTAGAGATTCTATAGTTCGTTCTACAAAAGCTGATAGTACGGGAAGCTAATGGGGAAATAAATGCACATAAATTCCCATAAGGAATAACAACCTTGCCCCTCCCCAGTGGTCAGTTAATTATTTCTGACGTACTTTTACGGATAAATTTAAAATTTTCAACTTAGTTTGGTGGATTTTTTTCCAATTTTTTGGTGAAATTTGGATAAAGAAGTTTGGTTCAACATATTGATGAAGATTTTTCATCTTCATAACAAAAGGAATAAATTTTAAAGCAGAATGAAAAAAATGGTCCCCTTAGCGGCTGAGAAAATTACTAAAACTTCCGTTGCATTCTTTCTGTCCAACATAAAATGCTAGTTTTTCCTTGAATTACTCTTTATACCTTATGAATACATAAAATCCAATAATGCTAATTTCCGAGTGATCATATCTTAGTAAAAAATAATTTTAGTGGAACGCAACCTCCGAAAAATTGGATCGTTCAGTCAAATTTGTTTTTTATTATTTAGAACCATCCTTTCTTATTCATATTTCACCAAAGCTTCGGAAAAAATCAACCTAGCTAACTGGAAAACCTTTAATTTATCCGTTGCGAAGGCAGAATTCCGTTGATGTTGCGGATGTTCCGGAAAGATGGACCTGCTTGCGAGGCTATTCGATTTCCCAATAAGACAATACTGCCAAGAATTGTGGAACAGACTAAAGTCGTTTATATTGTGTAAATCTTATTTATAATAATAGAAAGGAATAT
Source organism: Pantala flavescens (assembly GCA_020796165.1). Lineage (NCBI taxonomy): Eukaryota > Metazoa > Arthropoda > Insecta > Odonata > Libellulidae > Pantala > Pantala flavescens. Next base: position 13,118,563 of record CM036889.1, on the reverse strand, counting down.
ATACATTCCTTCCTAATAGATAGAATATAAAAATAGGAAGGAAGGAATATATATTCCTTTCTATTTTATATTCTATCCATCTATTCATTAATACCTTACCTTTCCACCGTAAATAGATTGTTTCCATTGCTGACATTCAAGCGTGAATAAACTATGTTACGTAAATCTCTAGGGAAGGAACGAATTAGTCTATCTGCACAAAAAATGAACCTCCGTACCTTTGGACATTTGCCATTGTACGTTTTCATCCTAGTCCTTTGTCAAGTGATTCGAAATTAGTTCCGCCCGTTTCTATTGAGGAAAATCCTCCCATTGTGAACCTGTAATCAATTTCTCTGATGCAGTTGTCTCCAATTTCAGACGTATTTTGTAATTATTACGAAATTAAGATTTCTCGGAATATGTACTTTATTTTCATTTAGATAAATCTAAATTCTTATGATGCATTTGGAGAAGGTTAGACCCACTGTTTTTGTAAATAGTTTTCTTAACTATTTTATATATGACCTCTGGAGTAGATCGTATCTTCGTAGAAGGAATCATATCCATTTAGCTTAAGTATGTAAAAGAAAACTAATAAGAATAAAAAAGAAATTATCTGCTATAATATTATTATGCGCAATGACTATATAAATAATTTCATACGTAAATTTGAATGAGCAGGGAAAATTTAGAAAACTGTTTAATGCATTTCAAAGAACTACGAAGAAAAAAAATAATTACGAACTTAGAAAATTACAGGAAGTTATTATAAACTAATTATATCGATTGCTTTAATAAATTATAATCGTAAAAGAAATGTTAATTTAATATCCATCCTTTTTTATCAAAGATTTATGTTCATCGTTCAACATCTAAATATGTCGTAAAAATATACGTATATAATATACGAAAATTAAATTATATTTTAAGGGAACTTATTATCTTCTTATCTAAAGCTTCCTTCCATTGAGTCCCGCTTCGTACTGCTGTTCCCGAAAATATATTTACTGCGCCTCAATTCGATGAAAAATGCCTCATCATCTAAATCCGACCCTGTTCATTATATTGGAATGTGCTACTACGAGGTAATATATTATGAGTCAGATATAGATTAAAATTAATCGCTAAATTGACATCAGCTTATTCATTCCATTCGTCTACTGTAAGAAGATAATGCACGCAGATATTGAAATGAAATTAAAAATTTTATGACGCAGTACGATAAGGGGATAAAATTGCCAGTTCTGCATCTTGTATTTTTATCTCATCAGCGAAAGGTTTTAATTAAGCCAGATAATCAAGACTAAGGAGATAAGTTATCTTACAAGGGATGTTATTCGTAGACAAACGAAGAAATTCATGGCGAGAAAAACAATTTTCAAGGATGCAGGGATCTCGTATCTTAACGTGGGAGGCATTGGAAAAAACACGTTCACAGCCACATGAACGGAGAGGACACGACAGAGGGCACACGTGTCGTTAGTTAAAACAAACAACGCGTCCAGCAGAGCTTCCCTGACTATAAAAAATGCTAAGTGCAAATCTTTGAAAAGCATCGTGTTACGAACTCTTTTGTCAAGCTCCTGGGAAATGAAGCGGATTTTAAACACAAAAAATCACTTCGAAGCAGAATTTAATATAAATTATAGCATAATAACCGGTATATAACATGTATTGCTTTACGTGGTTTGAACAAAAATATACTTGTCTTAATCAAACAATATTTAACATTTCGCGAGTCGTAAAGTATTTTTATTCGTCTCAAATTCTATCACAAATACCTAAATCATTATATCATTTACGTATATATACGTAAATCATTTAGGATATAATGATTTACGTATTTAGGTGGACCCAACTGATGAGGCCTATTCCTCAGTATGCGATTGATAATAAGGGATTCCTAAATATTCCGGTAACTCATAACAAAATATTTAAGAGATTTAAAGGTGTACATTACATCAAATGCTAGTATTCCGATTTTTTGCATGCAGAAAATTTATGATTTTATGAGTCAATTAAAGAATCAATTTATGATTTTATTATGCACAATCGTAACCTAAGAATTATAACATATAACATACGTTGATTGATCATTCAAGGACTGAATCTCGTATTTCGAGTTTATGAAATTATGTTTATGATAATTGATGTTAATCTAAATGAAAAGCCACTTTCGATAAGATTTTCATTCATGGAAACACAGAAAGTGTAAGATAATACATTGAAATCTTAACGAGAAGAGCAAACATTCATCAAAACATACACTTCCATTCATATTTTAGGAAAAGAAACTATTCTTTCCTTCCTGCACATTTTAGTTTAGCAGAACTAAATAAAATTTTATTTGTGTAATCGCATATATGTGAGAAAGAGCCAAAACCTGGAATTGAATTTTTTGATCGAGGAAAACTTATGATGGTTTCAAATTTCCTATCATTTTAATTGTATTGCATGGGACAATTTTCCACAAATGAAGATGGACTGAAGGATAAATTGCCCTCATTTTCACTCCTCGCGCTCATGCATATCATTCCGTCAGTCGTATAAATATGCGAATTCCGACCTCTTTCATTCAGGCTGGTCCGATACCTCTTGCGTCCATTCGTGAGCCAAACAATAAGCTGGATCGATATAAGCCCGAACTGACGTATGATCATGATATATGACATACCTCTTTGTACAGAGGTGACTTTGACCAGCCTTTTGTACATTTTGCACAATTTTTAACATCTAATCATTAAATACATGGGTAAAATTCCTTTTTTGCAGTTTCTGAAAACAAACTTCATAGTTTCGAGAATATTCCTTCCATTTCTATGCACTGCTGAATGTAAAATAGAATTAACGATGAAAAATATAAATTATCATTCTTTATTTTGGCTATCACTCAGTGATTTGTGTAGAACGAGTCCAAAGCGGTTGGGAATATCCGATTTTGATAGTTGATGATGATCATTAAGAGTACATGCTCATTCAGTTATTTTTCTTTCCTCATCAGGGATAAGGATGGCCACCGATGTATGTTAATGTTTTCCCCCTATTTATATGGATTTCGGCTATTAAAAAATCAAAATGAATATTTTATAAATTCATTTTTCATTTATCCACCAGATTTGAATTTTAATTTTCCCGTTAGTATTTCTATTTCTTTCACAGAAGGGGAATACATCCATTTCTGCTCGAAATAAATAAATTTATGTATGATTGGTTGCATAAGAATAGGGGGTTATTTCTATTTTGTGAAGAAGAACGGTTGATGAACGGCTAGCTTCAAACAGGTTGCTATAAATAAAATACTCCGTATGTAATTTTGCAAAGTAGCACCCCCAACGTACGTAAGCTTCTTTTATGTATCTTGTATTTTTTTAAATATACTCAATATTAAATGTGGTTATCCTATACATATCCTAGACATCTTCCTAAAGAATATTTAACATAATATCATACGCCGAACATAATTATCAATTCATCTTCCTTGAGCTGAGATTTGTCCTTTAATCTATCAACATCTGGAATTTCTTTTGCATTGACTGATGTATTAGTATGTTTTTGAGCACATTAATTTGAAAGTTATTCCAAGCCAAATTGATCAAGAAACGATTCCTTGATTCAACAAAGCAGCAAAATTTTAATGCACTGAATAATGAAAAGAATTAAATTATTTTTTCATTCTATTCTCTGTAAATAAATTGATTTTCAAAGAATTATCAAAAAAATGCACATTCATAGTATTATTTCCTTCTTTCTTGCTAAGGTAAATATCAGATAGATATTGCATTACTGGCTACTTGAATTACTTGAATTTGGTCTAAAAATCCTTACATTCTATTATAGGTAAGCATATTCTTCCTCCGTAATTATTCGTTAACCTATTAGATCCTTTTTGGATTGCACACCCTTTCTTGTGAGGAAAAAGTTAATTAAAATTTAAAGTATATATTATTATTGGAAGAATGAAATTGCTTTGTGTTAAATCAAAAATGAATGAATATCTAATGAATACTTTGTTGTGGATGAGGGACTATAACATACAATTCATTTTAACTATTACTAAAATATATCATTAACTATAAGAAAATCTTAACAAATCCTCAATAATTCACTTTAAAATAGCCTTCATTACACTATTTAGAGAAATTGTGTTTACTCTTCTCATTTATAAAATATACTTTATGTATGAAATGTGTAACTTTTATGTAGTAAATCTGGACCCTAAGAAATAACGTAATCGATTTCATTATACATCATGCTATTAAATTAATACCCTCGCATATATTTTGTATATTTCTATATATATTTTGTAATATTTCTGAGCTGATACATCTACATTACGTATGCTCAAAACAAAACTCTCCTCTCATTTTCTTCAAGTAAATTGTCTAAAATCTTTAATTTTCCTTGCTTTATGACTATTGACTTTCTCATGCCTTTTCCCAAGCTATTCTAACTTGAGTTTAGTTGTAAGCCACCCTAATTTGATCCAAATTTGATATATTAATCCTACATGGTGTGCAGAGAGAAAAATTAAAATAAATAATTTTTTATAATTCAGCAAATTACCTTACTTCTTCATGAAATTTGTTTACTCAATGAATATAAAATTATATGAATGATTTTGCAGCCAAGACAAACAGAATTTCCTACGGTGTACTGCATAGAAAATATAAATTGAATTAAAACTCTTATTTGGGATTATTTGTCCTTTTTGGATGAGGATAAATTCGAACATTCGTCAAACTGCAAGATAAAGTTCATAAATCTCATGGTACCAAAACATAATCAGGCGCTTAATTTAACTTAAAGGGATATATGGACCAAAATGAACAACTTCTGATAATTCAATCTTTGTGGATGAGATTAAATATTGTAGTTCATAATATTTATTTCAGATCTTCTTCAGTTGTATTTAAGAAGCAAATTCTAGGGAATAAGCGCAAGTTTTGGGTCATGGATGGATAGAAGCGGATTAATAACAAATAAATCGGCATTTCATTAAACTTGGTATTATTATCTTTCTCAAACAGCGATTCCATAATTGTTTGGAGTGGACTTGACACCTGTTAACACACATTCATATACTGAAATTAATCCCTCAATTCATAACCTAATTATGCAATTGCAATATACTGTATAGTCACTTTTTTCTTAGCAGCAATGTATATGTTGCGTAGTTATAATTTAATTCTTGATATTCTTTTACCCTATTGGGAATTAACACTTTGCTGTCCTCGCAGAATTCTAGTATCCTTATTCATGGCTGAGTTGAGGAACCGATCCTTCTATATATTTAAGTATTTACAACGTAGCTTTTGTGAGACTAGGTTTTCATTTGAAATTCAGATTGGTAAAGACATTTTTAATTAGGATTTACTATTATGAATATAGAAAACATTTATTTTTCGAAACCGAGAGTTTGAAATTTTTAGTGTATGCAGATTGAAGGGATTCAGTGCAAAATCTAACTTACGTTACCATAGAAATTGTTAACTTTCAAATACACCGTCTAGCATATATCTCATTTATTTCGGGAAATATCCTTAAATTTATGCCGTATACGTGATCTGGTTTCAATTAAATCATTCAAGATCACAAGTAATCGAATCATTTCAAATACAACAAGAAAACAATGTAGAACTCTGCGTATGGTACTTTTGATATTGTTCAATTATACGTTAACATAGTTAATAGTGAATGTTGCTACAAACATATGCAATAAAATAAAACCCATTACTTACGGCTTTGGAATGAAAATTCTATTGGAGCCTCATCAAAAGTTTATATACTGCTTCATAGCAGTTATCAATTCATTCTGTAAACTTTTTTAAAAAATACTAAAATTTAATATTAATTTAATGGTAATATTTCTTCATGATGTGATGCTTTTTACTCGATAAGTGCAATACAGAGTAAATTTTAATTCAATATAATATTTCATTCAAGCTATTTATCTTTAACGCAAATAACTTAAAGTTAACAAATAACAGTAGCGAAGAAGATAAAATCATGATTATTCTCTAAAATTTTCATATTATATAATACAATTTTTTAACGTGGCTTAATAAAGTACTCAAAAAGGTCAGATTAAACTTATAAAAACTTGAAACCATTAACAATACTCGAAAATATTTTTCTGTTCGAAATGAAGTTAACGTATAAAATATATATAAAATACAGTGGTTTAAATTATGGAGTTTATGAGTAGGGGATGCATATATACAGAAAACATGCCTCTTATTCTTTTTATCTTTTCTATTCCATGACCATAAGACAGAAGGCATGGATCCTTATCAACTGAATTCTTGATCATTGGATGTAAAAGAAATTACTACTTGGGATCATGCTTCTAATGATTATCCCTAATGAGTTCTTTAAACATTTAACTTAAGAATCGCACACTTGTTAAAGAGTTAAAAACACATACTTCTATAATTTTTCGTCACCAGTCTTCAAAAATCATAATCCTTATCAACTTGTGATGTGAAATGTGTCGTGTGTGATTATATGATTTTTTTTACTTAAGTCTATTGTACTTGAAAATATTAATTGGTTTACTAATTAACAAATACATCATTAAATAGTCCCTTATTATATGAATCTATGTCTATACTGATGTACAAAGGTACAAACATCATTATTCATTTCAAGAATTCAGAAACATGCTTTCTCAAACTCTTGAATGCTATTCGTGTTTCAACGCTGTAAAGTTATGAAGGCCAATTATGATGGAGTAACATTGGAAAGAACGGGGATATTGCACAATGCAATGCATTGTCTTAAGACCTTAAACTTGATATTGAAATAGAAATCATGGCCATTTCTTTATCCGTATTTGATATAGTTTAGAATATTAACAATTCACAATACAATTCGTACTCACATACGTCACGGATGGTACATGAAGCAGTTGTCTTTCCGGAAGTACAAAGTTCATTACCTCTTCTTGTCAGTCCTGTGGGCATATCCTAAACAAGGAGTTCAAGTAGGAGATGACAAACTAATTAGCGAATATTTAAGAATAACCTTAAGTTCGTATATCAACAAATGTTTGCATAAAGTCCTTCTACTTCACAAGGAATAAGGCGATTCAGAATACTTCTGAAACAAATTAAAATTGAAAACTTACTTGGACACAGGAGTAAACAAATTGTTGTATTTCCACTGCTTAATTCTCTTTGATGAGTAATCAGTTACACTGCTAACGGATTTATGTTGTTGAATATACATTCATAGTACTGGAAAGACACACGAGACGTAGTTCTTCTCTAAAGACATGCCCTCAATGTGAGGTTTCAAACTTGCCTTTCAAATTCAAAGGACTGAAATTTGGAAGGTATATCAGACAAAAGATTTGATTTTATGAAAGAGGAACACGACTGAATGGTTCTATTATTCACCCACAAATACCTTTTACTGCCGTAGTCCTTACGTGCCAACGACGCAGCGATATGCCACGTAATTTCCGTGGCCTTCTTCGGAGCTCTATTTGAATCGAAAACCAAAATTCAAGTGACTTAAAAGTGCTAGTAATACCTGAGAGAGTAAGGTTCTTTGAATGCGGATTTCTAAGTCTCACGATAACGTTCGTATTTCTTAACGTGCCTAATAATACGTTCACAAACATCCCTTAAAATGAATCGTTCGCTCTAATTAAATTTAGTACAAGAAAAAATTCTAAAAACTAAGTAGCCATTTAATATGACAAATAATTAATACGATAAAAAATTAATACCGAATGTGACCCTCATAAATAAACTATAAATGAATCTTTAATCTCTACAATCTTTCTATTTCCTTCAAATTTATTCTTATACATACTATACCTAAAATGTATTGAACCTATATTCCATTTTTTGTGTGCAATATTTGTGTTTCCCTGAATAATTAATAGCTATTATTATTTTCCGAGTTTCCAGTGCTCATACTTGGATTTTTGTTTCCATTCTCTCAGTGAAAGGAATTTTTCGCTTCCACACGTGCTCTTGGTGTTATTCTCGTGGAAGTCAATGTCCTCGGATGTGAGGGAAGAGATGTAGTCAGGCAGAAGTGAGAAATGACCAGCGGACTTCGTGAAAATCACGTTCACGGCAGTTAATTTCGGTCACGCATGAAGCTCATAAAGCGAGGGTGAAAACTCATAAGGGTTTGTCTTATTATGTAAGGATAACGTGAAAACTAGACGATGACACGCAAATTACTTCAGCTTTTGCAAGTCTCACGATTGTACGAGTGGTTACGATTTTGTTACTCCATTCTCAGTTAAGACAAGAGTTTTCGCTTGAAACTGGATCGTATCGATACACGTAATTTAACGGATTCAAATTCTTTCAGAGTTATGAGTTAATTAAGTCAAATAATATCGTCAACAACTATATACTTGGAATATATTTCAAAAAAATATAGGCGGCTTTTTGTATAAATTAAGAGTAATATGTGATATATTCATAATGAATTATAGTTCACGAATAAAGATTTTGTGTTTGAAGAAGAAATTTTTTCCATTAAAGAGCGTTTTCCTTCGTATTGGAATTAAAAAGACATGATTTTACTTAACAAAATATACAAGTCATGAAGAAACGTGCTACGTTGTATATTACTTCTTTCATGTAGAAAAACTGCGTAACATACTTATAATAAATACAATTTATACGTACGAACATGTACCCATGTACACTTGCATTACCAGTTTTTTCCTCGCAAACTTTATATTTGCATAGATGGAATTGTAACAAGGATATTAAAAAATAAAATTTATCCGTAGCTATATCGATCAATTCATACGAACAATATGGTCTAGCAGCAGAGCTGTACTTCTCCAGTCAACGTGCATAACACGTAATTACAGGTGAAAGATGTTGATGGCCCAGTACTCAGCCATACGAGAGAATAATGCTCAAATAATACCTTACTAAACGATCTGAGCTTTGTAAACAATATCAATTTATTAATACGATGCACTCGTGTTATAAATGTAAATCACAACATTTACGCTGATTTATTTGTGAGGCTTTTTTAACCCAACGCTCTGTTCACCTTTTCGCTAATAATATCTCTTATGAAAGAGTGACCGCACCTATCTTTTCGACACCTACCTCATTGAAATACGAAACAATGACAACTTCATGGAGAAATGCTTTGTATTCTTCGGGTTTTCCTTTATAATCAATTATCCATAGAAGAGCTGGCAATGTTTTGACATGTCTACTGATATCAGACATCATACGCATTTGAGAGTGCCTCGTTCTTCTTTTCCTCCATATTGAAATTTACATTTTATTCATTCAAACGATTCTCACCCAAAAGGATTTCAAACGCAACAGAGTTAAAAAAAACAGCGGAATCCAAAATCAGTAAAATAATTGCATATCCTTTCACAAATGTATTAGAGTTACACAACTAATAATATTCGAATAAGTCTTTGTTTAATTTATAGTGAAATTAAAAATTCCCGATACGCACTGTACGGTGCAGCTGTTCTTCCGCTTGTGCTTAACATTCTTATTTTCTTCATTACGATCTTTTCTATCGCTATGGCAGCAAAAGTCTATTCATTCAGAATTGGCATAAAAATTGTCTCTTTATATTTATGTAATATATTTCTCAATTTCCTCTCATAATGCTTTAATTTTTCAAGATTTTGAATATTCATTTCAGCACTTCATCACAGAAAGAATATAACAGCATAACGGCCAGATAAATTCAAATGTCCATTTTAAAAACATCTGAGTATCGAATCGTCTCGTGCGAGTCTTTAAATTTAAAGGGAGGATTTTACGAGTTAGAAAAGGGTCAGTAGTATCCATAATTATGGGTCAAAACGTCTTATTTTGAGAAATAATATTGCTTAAAAGCCTAGGTTTTATAGTAAGAAAAGGCAAAACTTTTTCATGGCTTATTTTACGCAACGTTCTGTTCGTGTAATGTCTTTAATAATCACTCTCTTTTATGAAAGAGTGACCGCACCTATCTTTTCAACATCTACTTCATTCAAACTCGAAACAATGACAATTTCATGGAGAAATGTTTTGTCTTCTACGGGTTTTCCTGCATGATCATTAACTCCATAGAACAGCTGGTATTTTTTTCAATATGAAAGAACTGATATCAAACTTTTTTTTTCGACTTAGAGGATACTTCCCAACCATCGAAAGATTTGTTTAAAACAATTTTAAAATGATGATATCACTGCAATAATTCGGAAAGAATAGGGTTCACATTATATTATGATTTCATATCATAATAAGTATTCTATACACATGGAATACCTATTATGATATGAACATGTTATATACTCAGCTGCGATGAGGCCAAATTAAATGGTTATATGTTTAAAATTATATTGATGATATAAATTTTCGTTATAGTAACTGTGTATTACTTGTCACTACACAATTCAATTTCAAATATGTAATTATGAATATAGAGAAGGTACTAATAAATCTATCACTCTCATGCGAATTCACATTTATAAGAGGTGATATGCATATAATTTTAAATAGAGTGCCTGAAGCAGCAGAAATTAGCCCCTAAATATTATACAACCATCCATACATATATTTTATAGCTGTGCATAAATATTCCATCATTATCAAAGATAGGAAGAGCAACAAGGAACGTTTGTTTGAAAAAAAAAAAAGAAATTTAGGTTTGGTAGGTAGCTAAAGATAATTAAATAGAATATTCTGCAATGCTTGTCCACATCCATATAATAAGGTAGCAAATATTAAAGTGCTTTGTGTAGGATTTATCCCACGAGGTATTGAGTGGAATTATTAAATTAAAAATGGCATTACTCAAAGTCGGAGATTGCTATTAATGTTTTGTGCACAAATAACTTTACGATAAATAAAATTAAGAATATTTATTTATGATTCTCTTCCTTATATTATTCCTTATTATATTCCCTTAAAACTAAGGTTTGGGCGCAGAGATGGAAACAATACACTGAAACGAAAGGATGAAAAACCAAAGTATCTTTAAATAAGATGCGTAATTAACATCCTATTTCCATTAATTTTCACCAAAGATATAAAAAAATATCTCAATCGAAAAGTGCTGAAGGCTGGTCAAAGTCACCTCTATACAGTGACAACTTCGTAGTCGGTTCGGGCGTTTATCGTTCAGGCTTAATAGATGACTCATGAATAGACGCAAGAGACAACGGCTCAGCCTAGTGCGAAGGAATTGGCATTAGTATGCTCATAGTAGACCTCATGCAATGGCATGCTTAAGCAGTGAATATGAACACGATTCACACTAAAATCTCCACTCATCCACAGCAATTAGTCCATCTAAATGAAATTCGAACGATTAAAAGCTTGAAAACATCATCTTCGATTCCATTAACCAATTAATGTATGGTCAAAATCTAATCGTATGCTTTTCTCCTTTCAAAAAGTGCGATTACACATAACCAATTTCACTTAATTTCGATAGGTTCAAATATATATCCTGGACTAGAACTTAAAACTTCCATTACCCACTGAGTTGGACTAAAAAATGACCAATGTTACCAGAAAATTCGGTCAAGCTATTAAGGATTAATTTATATTTAAATACTGGCTTGGAGTCCCGATCCTGCCAGGCTTCATTCACGTCTGTTAAAAGCCTAAAATTATTCAAGCCGCGTGTATTATTCAACATATTCCAACATTTACAAGTTAAGTTATGAATTATATACAGTATTTTGTATTCTGTACCTGAATGAAAGCCTGAAAACTTGAGATAAAAGTACTTTTCTTCCATAAAAATGTAAAGAAGCTATATAAAAGTGATATTATCTTTCATGACCAAATTTTATTGGTGACATGATGTCTTTGTCTTGATTAATGATTATATGATTAATCATCACCTTAACCCTTTATTATCACTTAGTTGAAATGTACGTGACAATTCCAATGCCCATAAAATTTAGATACGTGATTCCCCAAGGAATAGCTCTTTAATGGAAGTGTTTCTAAGAAAAGGTTTTAAAAAACTTTATATCATTCCTCGTTTTACAGCTGAAGTAACAGTGAAGTAAATTTCTCATGTTGGAAAAGATACAAACATGATTGAGATAACTTTGCATATTGAAAGTTATCTCAATAAGAGAAATATATTCGTATAATTTTTAGAGTATTTATCTATATAAATACACGTAAATACGGACACGGTAAAGAAAATCATGAATAATGAGGAAATGTAAAACATTGAATATCTCGGGTTATTAAGCAAGTTATTCATAAGTCGGAATCTATTGATTCGTTAATTTGGTTTAAATTTAAGATGTGCGTATTGTAGTGCGTAAACGAAGAGAATTTAAACAACTTATCGTTTTAACTTATAAAAATATATTATGATATACTTTTATATTCTATTCACTATTACAGAAACTCATCTAATGTAAATTTACTTGACAATGATATTGACAAAATATTTTTAAAATTCTTTAAAACTTCAAAGGTGAGATAATGTTGAAGTCAATTACTTTCCAGTTTGAAGGTTTTAGTAAAAAACGAAACACGTTAATATTTTATCCATTATCTTTTATTTGGAGATGGAAATCATCGTGAGCTCAAAACATTAGAAACAAAATGTAAATAAAAGACACGAGCTTCACATTTAAGTTTTAGAAATGAGTATCTCTTATGAGTGGACACACATGAATGGAGATGATGTATAGATAACCGTGTGCTACCTCTTCTAACGGCTCAAATGACTCCATGTCTGCCAGATTTTGATTTTCGTCCTCTACCACTATTGCTGGAACGTTGGGTAGAGCGTTGTTGAGTTCTGCTCTCGTATTGATAACGTTCGGTCGTGCGTTGTTGAGAACCGGAGCTGTGCTCGCACTGAAAGCGTTCGGTCGTGCGTTGTTCAGTACCGGTGCTGTGCTCGTATTGAAAACGTTCTTGATGTGGGCGTTCCGATCAGGAGGTGTGGTTGTGGAGCGATATGTTTCCTCTCTCTCTTTCCCGCAGAGACGAGCGAAGAATTTCTTCATCGTGAATGGATCTGTATTTGAGAATACGCAAAACAATTCAATAAAAGCATTAGTGTGCTAAATCCCGTATATTTAAGTTCCAAGATGTCCGCGGTTATTTAGTAAATGTAAATACAAGAAATGATACCCCGGATTTTAGGATTTTATAACAGTCATCTTATTAGAATCAATTCCGATTTCATAACGCGTGAATGACAAACGATTTGAATTGAAGAAGAATAGAATGAAAAGAACCTATGCAATTCACTGAAATTTTTTTAATGCAAATTGTAATGCTGAACATAATTGAGTTTTTCTCTTATTTGAGGACATCCTCTCAGTAAATCAGGATTATTCACGAACTGAAAAAGATCGTAAATATAATTGAATGAATGGAGGCTTATAGAAAATCCATTAAGGCTATAAGAAGTGGTAAAAGTAACGAAAATTAAAAAAGGTTACTGTTCGAGCTCATATTTAAAAATTGGAAAAAATAATCATCTTTAGATCACAGGATTAAAGTGCAAATATTTGAAAATAAAATTCGGAAAATTATGTAATTATTAGGTGGTACTTTTAAAGAAAGACATTTGTCCTCCATTATGAGATCTGGAAGCAAATAGAACGCTTTCATGATGTTACAATGGATTTCGTATTCTTCGTTAATTAACTCAAAATAATCTCAATATAGATAATACTAATAATTCTCAACATTCTTAATGTATTACTTGATTAACGAAACAACTAATGATATATTATGATCTAATCTTAACAAAACGATCAAATACATACCAAGATGGTAGAGAAGCACGATGCAAGCAGTCTTACACTCTTTGAAATCCTTTAGAATAATGACTTCTTTCTCTTTGAAGATAGAATACTCCTCATTCTAGTGACTCCCTCCTTGACGTAAGTCTTCCGCCCCCTACTTAACAAGTGCACGTTCATTGGCTAATTGTCTCACCAGCACCCTAGGGGACAAAAATACTGCGCAATGAGAAATCATAAGAAACACTAGAAGACGGCACGATTTCGCGACGATGATTATCGCGTACAGATTTCCAATATCCTCTCAATATTCTTCATAATCTTTCCCTCGTAAGCAACACTATGTTATGATTATTTTATTTCATGCGAAAGAAAATATATTCATTAAATTTGAAGGAAGAATCATCACATCGGCATAACACTTTTTAATGTAACTAAATATTAATTAAGATGACATTTGTGCAAAATGGAAATAAGAAACCAACAATGAGTGTAACAATAATAGGGTGTTATTTAAATCGAATTTTAAAGAGAAGTCGAAAAATGATTCCTTAATAAAAAATTTTTCATTGCTAATATTTTTCATTGCACAATTTACTTCAAAATGCAATGTATATAGGTAAATTTCATGCTATATCGTAACAATCAAACGAAATTATAGAATGAATATTAAAACACTCGCTTTAAATGATTATTTCAATAAGATAAGATAATTTATACGCGGCTCTCTTATTTTACAGACGTTGATGATATGAATATCGCATTTTAAATGAGCATATTTGGAATACATTGTGGGAAAAGTAGTCTTCCTCTAAATCAATGTTAGTTTTAGTTTGAAAAACTATATTTTTCATTTACATTTCGCCAACATAGTAGACCATACCGTCTTATGAATCGAGGAAACATTTACAACAACACGTTCCCAATCCCAGTCCTATAGCTTCCTCAACAAAGTTTATTCTTAACTTCTTAAGGTGTTACTTTATTTTAACTATTGATAATTACAGATACCCACTTCGTTAACTTTAATTATTAGGAATTAATTGGCTTTAACAATTGTTTTTGTAATCCGAAACGGGGGAGAGAATTTGCAGGCACGCTCATGAAATTGTAGATTAATAGCAGAATCAGTTTCGGTATTATTGAAATAGATTCTGAAAAATAGCAAAAATTTAACCTCACCTGAACCAAAAGGAGGTAATATGATTGAACATTTATATCAAAATGTTTCTTTTTATGAAGGAGGAATCACACTACTAGCTTTTACAAAGGCAAAAGACTGGTCAATGTCACGCCTGCACAAAGAGATATGCCAAGCCATCAATTTGTGCGATTATCAGAAGGACAAGTTTTTTAGGTTACGAATGACGCAAGAAACATCGGACCACCCTGAAGTAAAGAGGCAGGAAATATAAACTCCAATGTATATGCAACCCGCAATCGCGATGACTAGAGGGTTGCCGGTTTACTTACATCGATCTATCACATTCCATCATCTCTGCGTATCATTCACATCTCCTGATTTAAATGTCGGTAACGCTCCAAACCGAGTGAATTGTTCTATGAATTATTTTTCTTTCTCGTACTCTTACACGGCCGATCGTAAGGAAAAAAATGTTTACATCTACATAAGTACCCAGCAAGCCGCCTTTCGGCGTGTGGCAGGGGGTGTAAAAACCTATTTTACTTTATCGCGTATTTTAGTCTATTATTATCGTATATCGTTCGCGGACAGAAGGAATTTTCAAAGTGATTCGTCTTAGCATCTATTTCGCGTATTATATGTGTATTATCGGATCGGCCAAGATAGCAGGGTGGTCGCATAATTTCAATTACGTCTTCCGAAAACGTACTACTTTCCCTAAATTTATCTAATTCACGCAATCTGGCTGCAATTATTCTATCTGCTAACTTTCCCCAACCTGCGTCTGATAATAGTTTCGTTACGCTTGCCTTCTTTTCGTAGCAATGCTTTATAAATCGTTTTGATTTACTTTGAACCTTTTCGAGTTCGCGGGTACTAATTTCGTGTGCTGGATCCCAAATACTATAGTCCGTTCCACAAACGCTAGCAGTACGGGAGGCTTATGGGGAAATAAATGCACGTAAATTCCCATAAGGGAGCAACCTAGCCACAACCCAGCCGTCAGTTAATTATTTCTGATATACTTGTACGGATAAAATTAATATTTTCAACTTAGTTTGTTGGATTTTTTCCAATTTTTTGGTGAAATTTGGATAAGGAAGGATGATTCTATATATTGACGATGTTTTTTCAACATTTAAACAAAATAAGTAAATTTTATAGCGGAATGAAAAAAATGGTCGCCTTACCATTCGTGAATATTACTAAAACTGCCATTTCTCTCATCCTATCTGACATTTAGTGCTAGTTTTTTCTTAGATTACTCTTTATACCTTATTAATACATAAAAGTCAACTTATGTTTAATTTTGAGTGATTATCATTTAGTGAAATATAATTTAAGTTGAACGCAACCTCCGAAAAATTGGATCGTGCAGTCAAATTTATACATCGCCTAAAAATTTTTTGTTTCTTATGTTACCAAAAATTTGTCGCGAGAGAAATTGAGATAAATGTTGTTATTTTCATTTACAGGTTATTTTGAGTCAATAGTGAATAGGTTTTTAATTTTTGAATTTTATACCTGAGAGCGGGTCCGGATCAATCCCAATGACGCTTACGGGTCTATTAGTCTCGAGCAAAAAGTAACAATGATTAGTAATCGGAGCGCTAAATCAATTACTCTCTCGGTTATATATAACCTCTCAATATATATAACCATCCTTCCTTATCCAAATTTCACCAAAATATTGGGAAAAAAATCAACCAAACTAAGTTGAAAATTTTAATTTCATCCGTTGCGAAGGCAAATTTTGCGGATACCGCGGATATTCCGGAAAAAATGACCCGTCGTACAAGGCTATTCGATTCTTCATAAGAAAATACTGCCTAGAAAAGTGGAACAGACTATAGTTGCGTATTCTAGTTGTGGTCTAACTAACGCGAAGTAACAACGTTCTCTCATTCTTCCGTCGCTTCTAACTACAATACGCCTAATGAAGCCGAGTTTTCTATTTGCTTTACCGCATTCTATTTACTTTACCGCATATGTGTGTGCTCCAATTTAAGTTATTTGTGAAAGTAATTCCTAAATATTTAATCGAGTCTACTACATTAACTTCTAAGTCGTTAATTTGGTACGCTATATTCATACGCATTTGTTTTCTATCGAAGAAATTTACTACGGAGCATTTACTAACGTTAAGGTCAAGTTGGATTTTTCGCACCAACGTAGAATACGAATTAAATCTCTTGACAAAGAAACACGATCCTCCTAGGTGGATATTTCTCTATAAATCACCGTATCATCCACAAATATTCGCACTTTACTTTCAATATCGAACTCAAGTCGTTTATATAATATTAAGAATAGAAGCGGCCCAATACGCTACGCTGCCCTGTGGAACGCACGAGGAAACTTTGACTTTATTTGAAGTCACGCCATCAAGTAAAACTTCTTGTTACCTATCGCGGAAAAAATCCCTTATTATCAATTGTCCCTTATAATTATCCCTTATTGTCAATTATTTCTTTATTTATACCGATTAATTGTAACTTGTAAATTAATTTGTTGTGCGGGACTGTGTCGAAAGCGTTCTTAAAATCGAGGAAGATAGCATCTACTTGCTATTCTCGGCTGATTTTAGTATATCGTGAACGAATAACGCTAGATGATTTTCGTATGATCTAGATTTTCTGAAGTCATGTTGATTCTTATCGGAATAATTAACTCTATCTAGGAATTTCATAAGTGAGCTGACAACGATGTGCTCCGTTACTTTTCCCGTCAGTGAAGTTAGCGAGATTGGCCTATAATTTCTTTGATCCTCTTTAAGTCCCTTTTTATAAACGGGCGTAACGTTTCCCCTACACTTCCTGCAAGTTCTTTTAACACTGGCCGGGATACCTTCTGGACCCGGGGATTTATTCGGGTTTATTTTGTGCAGGAGTTTAATGATTCTATCAACAGAAAAACACATTTTTGATTGACTTCTCCGTTATTGTTTTTATCTCCGGTAGGGTATTAACACTGTTGTCATATCTAAAAACGGTTTGGTAAAACTTGTTAAAGACGTTCGCTTTCGTCTTCGGATGGCTAGTTACATTTCCATCGGTGTCCTTTAATGAAGTTATGGTTTGAGGTTTTCCTTGCGTTTCTCTAACGTATGACCAGAATGCTTAAGGATCTTCTATTAAACTATCCCAGAGAACATTTTGCTTAAAGTTACGAAGGACATTTAAAAATTAACAAAATTGAAGTCAAAAATTAGGAAATGCAAATAATGTGTGCCACTTACTACAAATATTTACAATTTGGGAATCATCAAATATTCATTACGGACTGCTTTCCAATTCAAATTCTGAGTTTTTTGGTAAGTGCATTACTTGTATTTACTGTAAAATTGGATTACTCGCATATTTAAAGAATCTATAAAATAAACCGAATATACTTTTAACGTCAATGCTCTACTCCCTTACATTATGAATAGCTACGTAAACGTGAAACATGTTCTTGATTATTCTAATACAAAGCCAATCATTTTATTTGCAACTTCCCCTGGTTCTGTGCAGCTGGCATCATACCAGAGAATAATTTTCTTCTCATTAAGTGCGATTTAAACCAAATAACTTAAGAAATACCAAATATATACATTAAGCAATAGTTTTTTCAAAGGATACTCATTCTTGCAAACGCATTGGGAAGACTTATTTTGAATATTACTGTAAAAATTATAGAAGTCTACGTTTCTTAATAACTAGTATAAATTCCATAATTTTCAATAGCATAATATTTTTGCTAATTAATAGCTGGTGAATTTGTAAATGTTTATTGGTTTTCATTTTCAGAAAGACGCATACAATTTCATTTACACTAATGTAATCTACCATCCGTTCTAATGGAAATGCATCTTACGATAGAATATCATGTCTTATTTAGCAATGCTTCTCTATCATAATCTTCGATTGAAATGGGTAAAATGAATAATCTAAAAGATCTCTACTTATCACGTTTTAACACGGATTCTCATGAGAATTTTCGCAATTTATTCTTAAGTTTATATATATTTATAGGAATCATTTGCAGTCAGGAGTCATTAAAATCTTGTTCACGGAATATTTGTATCTCGAAATCTGAGTCTAAGATCCGTGAATTTTAGGATATTTTGCCTTCATTCTCCTTTAAACCAAGGAAAATGCTTTTTGAGTTCTGTTTGCTTGCGTTTGATCAAAAAATAACTTTACTTATATTGGGTTTTCTCTTGTTAATGGGACAATATTAGAGATGATGAACTAATCGTAAGCAACACTGAGGATTTACTGCATAATGATTGAGATTTGCTGCCTTAATTTAGGCGAAATATGCAGCTCAAAATCTGAGTTTGACCATCAATTTAATATTGCGTAGGTCTTGCTTTTTCGCAAGACGGACATTGTTACATTACAGAGTTCTTATTACCTATTTCTTTGAAATCATTCAGAGGTTATACATCAAGTCTATTATATACTTTCAAATATTGTATTTTAAAGCAAAATATGTGAAGTGATGCTATGAACGGACTATTTTTGAAGTTAAACTTACCTGTTCAAGGCGCTGCCACCATGGATATATGCAGTTCAGAAAAACTCGCCTCTTTCCAATGACCAACTGATATCCGATGAGTATGAACGATTCTTTCAATACTACTCAACTCTCCAGTTCATAAAATAAGAATATCTATAATATATTCTTGAGTAAAATTATATTTGATGATGCACTGGAGGGACTACTTTATTGCAAAATTTTGAGTAAGAATCTCATTGTGTTCCATACTGCAGGTTTAAAAAATGAGATATCGCTAATATTTATTTTACGCGTCAAATACTTGAATATTTATGATTAAAAATACATATTTCGTAACAAGTGATTCTGCCCAATGAAAAATGAAATTATTTAACGATTTATTGCTAACAATTCATATTTTTAAGTTAATACTAATCTAAAATGGTTGATTTTTAAGAAAAGATATGCGTAAAGAAATTATGGAACATTATGTTCCTAGAGTGATGATTATTAAATAGAAGGTAACTTTGAGTTGAAATATCAAATTCTTAAAGAATAAATGGATATAAAGTTATTCACAACTGTTCACACAATAATCGTAAAAATCTAAGACTTTTATTTCAATGTTAATTTAAGAACTAGAAGAAGTAGAATTGAATAAATTTCTTTTTTCAGGGCAATAAAGATTGTGAATTTTTAATATCAATCATTATTTTACTAATTCCACGATCCAACTTGTACGTTTCTGAGATTAACTTCACCGAGGTTTGTGTTAAAATAATCGAATTAATATAGAAATACTTAAGAGTAGGCGAGGTGGAATATCCATCCAAAACAAAAAACTCTATCGTCAGATCATCGATTGAAGGAGACAATTATTAAGGTGATATTGATAAGTAATATAGTACAAATTCAAACTCATTTGGTTTATTAGTCGAATTTTTTAATGCAAGATGACTACGGAAAAAGTTTCACAAGGATATGTTTCCCAAAATTTGTGTTACACCAATGTTTACTCGTCACAATTGAATTTACAGTTAAGTATAATCTTCTATCTTACTTTTAACAAGAAAACATAAATAAAATCAAACAAAATCCGTACAATTGAGTGTAAAAATTATAATTTTTAGCGTAAAGAGATAAATAAGAGATAAAAATACAGAAAGTATAGCTAATTTACACCGAGTGTCACTTTTGTTCCCAGTTATCGTTTGTCGTCAGAAATATCTGACATGATAAAAAACAAACAGTACCGAAAGATATAAAAAATAGTCGAAATGGGTGGTTTTTGGCACAGTTTTACACGCCTATGATGACTACTGCTTCGGACGGTTTTGGAGAAAAGATGTTCCAGACGATTTCTTCCGCCTTGAATGAAAATCCACTTGTATCCACTATCTTGTAGCCATTGGGGGAAATCATGGGAACGTTGTTGCTGAAGAGATGCAAGCCAAGATGATCTTCCTTAAACCACTGACCACTCTGTTTACTTACAGTCATTTATCATACTGTATTTGGTTAAATACATCACTCACACCAAAGTACGGCAAAATGTAGACACAATCAATGTTTTTATACATTAGAGAAAAATTACCCAAGGTAAGCAATACAAAATTGGAATTACTAAGCGCGAACGGATGAGAAATGCGAGTATAGAAGGTAATGTTTACATCTCCATTGGGTTAGTGAATGCATCAAGATTAAGAAAATGGTTACAGAGTTAGAGATTTATAATGAACAAAAAAATTTCAATTGAGTCATTAACTCCAATTGAGTGACTAATGATCTCCCGATGCATCATGCTCTAATTTTCTTCGTTTTTAGTTTTCTTTTATACATGTATCATAATCACATTCCATTAAATTACATACAATTAGAAATACAATATAAATATACAATACAATAAGAAACATTGTGAGAAAAACATTCATATGGTAATATAAAAGGTATGTCTATTATTAACTCTTTGCCAACGCTAGCGTGACTGAAAGTTAGAAATCTCTTTTTCGTTATCAAATATAAGTTCAACAGTTCATTTAAAAGAGGAAAATTAAAAAATACTGAATTAACAAATTTTAAAATACTTGTTTTTAAAAGGCATAAACCCTCTTTAATTAAGAATACAGAGTGAAAGAATACGAAAATTCGCAATAAAGCGAAAGTCTATGAAAATACTTCTTGAGCAATCCCTATTGAATAGGTTGCATAATGGATCCATTCCTTCCAAATGAATTTAACACACTGAAAATTCTGAAAATATTAACTAGTTCACTCGGAATCATTTCCCAATCACATCGGAGGTATACATAGAACGCTATATTTAGCAGAAGTGAACGAGATATTTCATATTGATATCCTCACTCCTTCGGACAGAATTGCGAAGGGAAATGGATTCCTAGAAAGAAACCGAGTTTCGAGCTGTGTGGAAAGAATGGAATTCGATTGAACAAATCGAAAAAGGAACAACGGGACCTGTTCCTGAACACTCAGAACCAAGTAATGAGGAGTAACATCCGATGTTGAATCAAGAATATTTCGTAATGCATTAGAGCAATGAGACAATCGCCGACATTAATATGTGCTCGACTGCATACGTACCCACGCACCGAGAGCGTGGCCGAATATATCATAACACAGACAACAAAGTTCCCGATGTTACGATATGTGAGAAACGAAAAGGGAGGGGGAGCTGTAAAAAGACCATGTCCCAGTGTGTGCTCAGAAGCACGATCAAGTTCTTAGGGTAAAATCGAGGTTTCTTCAAGCACATCGCTTGAAGACAACTCGATCTCAAGTACCTTTCAACGAAAAGGACGAGGAGGATGAAGAACTTTTTAAAATCTACTAGATATGGAAAACGAATGAGAGCGGGCAAGGAGATTAGATTCTCTCACCACAGTTTAGGAATAGGGTGCAAAATCTTCATTAATGTAAAGTTTCGAAACCGCTATCCCTATTTCAAGACTGGTTTATCTCCCTTACAAGAATGGCTCTTGATAGATTCAAAAAGCATTCTCTAAATAGTTACGAATAGAAACTTCCGCTTTTAATCTCAATTTTCTTTCATTCCATTAAATAATGGTTTTGGTACGTAACCACTTGGTCGTACTCCAAAACTTCCACAATGTACCTGTTCCGTTTACGTATACTTTTCTATATTTTGGCCTTTTAATTTCACTGGCAGTATTGAAAATTATTCTTAGAATGCACATTAAGTGATGTGAAAAAATGTAAGACGATACGAAAGTGCTCAGAAGCATGACCAAGTTCTTAGGGGGTAATCGAGTTTTCCTTAAGGACAACGCTTGACTACCAATTGTTACATCGCATTAGACATCATCACAGATATTGTTCCGAGAAACCATCTGGTAAAGTAAACCATCGCATAAGGAAGAGGATGTCCCCAAACCGTCCCCTTTTACATCAAATCTGTATTAAACAAACAAATATATGTCGTATAGCTCAAGGCGTACAACGAATGAGAAAGCGTAATTTTCGCACTCGTTAAGAATACTTATGATTAGAAATATCAGACATTATGTTGCAATAAGACAGGATTTCTCAAACTCAAGAGGAGACCAACTTTTCAATACTGCCATATACATATTTATATTCCTTTTCATAGACATCCAAGGGTAGCATGCTTATTTGCAATTATATGTAGAGAAATTCGATGTAACAATTCTATTAAAACTTTCCGAGACTTGTAACAGAGTGATAGGATTTCTCTGTTTAAATCAACTCATTGTGTGCCCCAATAAATTTCGAGCGACGATAGATTAACTTTAAGATTAATGTTAGATTAATATTATGATACGATGGAAAAGAATGGATGGATTCATCCAAAAATGTTCTCTTTGAGTGTAGAGGAAGTCGCCTTCCAAAAGACAAAAACTAAGGACAGCTCTATTATGTAATTAATGAGCTCAGATAATCTTCCAGAAAATTTGTATAGTTCCAAAGATTCAAGGAAACATACAAATCAAGGATTTCGTACTAATTTACCAATCTTTGAATTAAAATCAAGGAGAAAAATATCTCCGGAAAGCAAGGTTTTGCATCTACTGGGGACGGTAATATTTTGGTTTTTTGCCTATGCAAAATAACCATCATTGTCAAAGCACAGTTACCAATACTAAAACATGAGACTAATTTTAATCATCAGCCTCATACAGCTTTGAACCGAAATGTTATCATAAATATAATGGAAGTGAATGACGTAGGACGCATTACCGTCAAAATTCATGCCATTAAAGATTATTGCAGATCGCTCGAAACACGCATCAGCGTAAAATATGCCCTTCGAGAAACTATCGATAATAGAACAGGAATATTAGCTTCATGCACATTGCCATATGGCTTTCTGTGATAAAAGACGATATTTAAATTTGTATGATATGACCCATCAATTATCGTTATAAAGGGTTGCTTTAAGACCTTCATTAACATTTTGGTAGGAATTCGAAAGAATTATATCGGAACGGAACACTGAGCGTCCGGACAAACCATCTAGTAGAAAAGAAGGATATGGTTTTTAGTACCGAGCACCACCCATTTTCAACAAATCCGTACTATGGATAGTTGAAGTTCCATCTTAAACATTAGGTAATTTAACACGATGTTTTCGCCCATCGGGAAAATTTACTCCTCTCCGAAAAACGGGGAAGAAGAGAACAGACTGATGTTTCGGGTTTAATAGACAATCTATGAGAGACAATTAAGCCTTAGCTGTAACTAAGATCTCTACCGAAACTGGACGATGAGGAAACTGATTTCTTCGTGACCAGATGATGAAGACTTATGAGTATAAGACTATGTACGCCGCGTCCTTCATCAGAAGCAATTAAATCTATCACCAAAAGATTTGTATGAAAATACTTAAGCAAACCCTATCGATTAGGTTGCAAAATTGTTCCATTCCTTCCAAATGACTTTGACACACTGAGAATTCTGACAATGTACATTACTTCGACATATTTTTTCATTTTATTCCTTACAACATCCGTTGTCCTAGAATCATATATCATATCTATTAAATAATCATCACTTCTTTCAAGATATGTTTGATAAGTACGACCATGTTTTTAATAAATTCTTATTTTAAATATATCATTATTTATTTGTATTCATCATGGATGAGAATGAATTATAATATTAGTTTCGTTATGATGATTCAGATAGGTATCTTTCACTCGAAATCATTTCCCAATCACATCGGAGGTATACATAGAACGCTATATTTAGCAGAAGTGAACGAGATATTTCATATTGATATCCTCACTACTTCGGACAGAATTGCGAAGGGAAATGGATTCCTAGAAAGAAACCGAGTTTCGAGCTGTGTGGAGAGAATGGAATTCGATTGAACAAATCGAAAAAGGAACAACTGGACCTGTTCCTGAACACTCAGAACCAAGTAATGAGGAGTAACATCCGATGTTGAATCCAGAATATTTCGTAATGCATTAGAGCAATGAGACAATCGTCGACATTAATATGTGCTCGACTGCATACGTGCCCACGCACCGAGAGCGTGGCCGAATATATCATAACACAGACAACAAAGTTCCCGATGTTACGATAAGTGAGAAACGAAAAGAGAGGGGGAACTCTAAAAAGACCATGTCCCAGTGTGTGCTCAGAAGCACGATCAAGTTCTTAGGGTAAAATCGAGGTTTCTTCAAGCACATCGCTTGAAGACAACTCGATCTCAAGTACCTTTCAACGAAGAAGACGAGGAGGATGAAGAACTTTTTAAAATCTACTTATTATCAAATAAGAGTCAAGTAGATAAGAAACGATGACTTCCCATTGTTCCATAGAATGAGATATCATCACAGATGTAGAATATAACACTTGATAATAATACATCGGCAAAAGTAAGAATTTTTCCATAGATATTACCACATTATACATTTTACTTATTTATGTATAATGTATTTCTTCTTATAGATACTTAGAACAAATAGTATTTGGACAAAACAGGTGGATAAAAAAGGCCACATAATTTATTATTCTTTTCTAATTCGAGGCACTTAGTTTGTTTTTATGCTTACTTATGCAATTATATCGATATAAGCTCTTGTTTTATCTGCCATTTAATTAAATATCAGATTTTAGACTGTCTAAAACCTTTTAAATTTCTTTGGTCGTACGTTAACCTGCTATTCAATTTCAACGAATGGGATGAATAACTTGCTGCTTTTTCCGTAAGGCTCCTCTTGTGATAAATTATCATTTACCCTCACCTCTGCCCAATTGGATGTTGGTAAAACAGACTCCAATCATGAACGACTGGTGAATTATGGTTCAGTGAAAACTGGTTCACTATCCTCTTCTCCTGAGCCTTCTTTTTCAGGTCAGCACCAAAATTGATTCCACTCATCTGGAGAATTCAGACGTAAAATACAGCTATCCTTCGTCTTTTTGTCTTTTGGAAGATAACTTTCTCAAAATCTGTTGCTTGCTGCTGTTTTCCATCTCTTGAAAATTCTTGCCGATCCAATGTCAACGCTCACTTTGAAGGATTGAGGATCAGAGGTGATTAATTATTCACTTCCTTCTTCCTAAACTTCAGCAAACCCTTTCAATCTTGGTAAATATGCCTCTCTTCCAGAGAAACGAAATGATGAGGTCAATGATCTTTAACCTTTCGAGTTTGACCTTTTCCAGTTCTATGAAGAAATATTACTTACTATGTGACGCTCTTCATGCTATAATCTTTAGTTGGCAGTTTCACACTCACAAGTTGCTCTTCCTTCCGGACGATTACTTCGGTGGACAAAGGTGAATATTTCGCGTGAATTAAGAGGTGTAACTCCACAAATCCACATGTAAGATATTTTAATACTAAAATTTTCATTCTTTGTAGGAGAACAGGATTCATGGAGAATTTATCCCAGAAAATTTATTCACTCTATTTGTTCGTATGAAAAAAAACAGTCTAAAAAAATCATAGCCTCTCTTTTTCTTTGTGTAGATAAATGCGAGTCATTTATTCCATTTGCACCACTTATGTCGAATTTCTTAGAAATATTGAATTTTAATCATTCAAGAATAAATAACAAATAAAGTGATTGATTTTTACTCACTTTCATCATGCAAACAACACTAGTTTCTAGGTATCCATGACTGATGATTGATGGCCAGTTTGTTGTTTCTTCTTGAGAACATCAATTGAAAGCAAATCCCATCCTTTTTAAAACTTCGGTTGGTCGTATATGACAGTAGAAGGTGAAAAGCATGCGGTTCACCACCTTCGTAAGGCGTGCCTCGAATTTTATTTACAACTCAATTTTACCAATAAACGTACAATAACAGAGAACCTGTGGAATTCGATACTCAGTAAGCCAGGGAGACGAAATTGCTAAATTAAGTTGATTGACAAACAACCAAAATACGAAAACCAACCACAGTAGAAGAGATAAATATTCAATATTTCAATCGAAATTACTTAGCAAATGGACGCAAATAACCTTTCCTCTTTCTTAAATTCTCAGTCAAACACACATCAGAGTCATTCTAGGTATATCCGCAAAGAACGTCACTAACCTCAAATTTATTTATCCGCATAGCGCTGCAAGAGGCCAAACCCGATAGGAAAAGATCATTGCAAGCATCATTATGTTTCTCTGGAAGAGAGTCATAGATACCATTGATGGAACGGGTATGCGGAAGTCTAGGAAGAAAGTCGTAAATAACTGATCACTTCAGATCTACAAACCACCAAAGTGAGCGTTTACAATTGAATCGACATAAAACACAACAGGAGGGAAAAGCAGTAACATGCAACAGCTTCGGAGAAGGCCACCTTCCACGACATAATGAGTCTCTACGCTAGGAGTCATATAAAAGGACAGTATTCTCATATGGCTCCTGGAGTAAGTCTAGGTGATAGATAAAAGTTCTTTTAGCCAAGCAGTTAGGGGTTATGTATATCCCTCTAACAGGAATAACGCAAAATGACTAAGAAATACGGTTGAAAATAAAACTCTTGAAAGGCCAAGATTTCACTGTTGTAGTGGTAATATTTGTTCGTGTCACAAGGGTCTGAGATTGAAACAATACGACTGATACAATAAAATGCGATAGCAAAATGATGTAATGTACATTGTGTACGGAAACGTAAGATGTGATGCAAAACAAAAAACTTTGAACGTACTCCTCCATTTTCCACGTTCAATTCATTTGAGATTTTGCATAAGGTGGTAAAGAAATTACCTTATTCAAACGGAATGTAATTTAGGGAAATAGATATCTTATAGGGTTTTTCAAGTGACACACATGGCCAATCATGTGGTGTAAAGAAGTTTCTGTTGGATCCTCACTGAGTTATTGTGGCTACTTGGACTACCTTTCGTCTGGCTCCTACCATTCGACCTATTTGGCATGGGTGACCCTACTAGGAGCAATCTAAATTCCTCCTGCCAACACAGCTCTAAGGATCATTGGAGCACACAAGCCCTCCCACCACATCAAGGTTGCAGCCCACGGGAGGGAACTTCATCTCACATAGACGAAATTTCGATAGATGAAACGACACTTAAGAAAGCACATCGCTTGAAAAGAGCATATAGCTGAACCATCCTCTTAAATAATGTTAAACAACTGAGTATGATTACGAGATCCAATGCTTGGGTGTATTTTCCACTATATTCTTCATAGGTTCCGTTCTAACAGCGTAGAATACAGTAAGTTACTCATAAACTAGTTTCAGGAATTATAATATGGGGCAACCATCATCATACATGTGACGATGTGTATAAGTCGATGTAGATTTAATGTCGCGTGCCGTTATCATTTCAGTGATTTTTATTTGTATCAGATATCATAAATGTAAAGAATGTCTCATCCACTAGATACATTGTTACTTTCATCACGGAAAGTAATGCAACCGTATAATAATTTATAATATGGTATAATTTGGAATAGAGAATTGGAGAATATTCTCTCATTCCAACATTTTCATTCCTATTCACTACGTAAAAGGATTGAAAAGGTCTGAATTCACATGGGGAGACTTTGGAATCCATACCAGGAATACGAAGTAGAAACAATAACACAGCGCGTGAATGAATAGAATGATGGGAATGGTGTGGTGGGAAGATGGGACAACCATGGCACCTATTACTCGCCATATCCTAGCACCCTAGATAGGGAAAACGAATGAGAGGGGGGAGTGTAAAGATACCATGCCCCAGTGTGTGCTCAGAAGCACATCACACACATATCTATTACCGTGTGGCGGGGAGTAAGGACAACCATTTTCAACCATTACTCCCCTACTAGATACCAAGAGAATTGGAGGGATGAAGGAGTGTTTCACCTTGGTTGTGTCACTGTGAAAAGCGAGCAATTTCTTGTGATTAGGAAAATCACTTTCTTCTTTTCTATCGTAGATTTTAAGAAGTAATTCATCAACGACATTGCTCACATTAGATATTGGATCGAAATGGAAGGGAAATGATGATTTCCGATATTTGATCGACTCAGATATAGTTTGAATGATAGGAAAATAAATACAACCATTGCACCCAGTACTCACTATATCATATCACCCTGGATAGGGAAAACGAATGAGAGGGGGAGCGTGTGGACATACCATGTCCCAGTGTGTGCTCAGAAGCACGATCAAGTTCTTAGGGTAAAATCGAGGTTTCTTCAAGCACATCGCTTGAAGACAACTCGATCTCAAGTACCTTTCTACGAAGAAGACGAGGAAGATGAAGAACTTTTTAAAATCTACTTATTATCAAATAAGAGTCAAGTAGATAAGAAACGATGACTTCCCATTGTTCCATCGCATGAGATATCATCACAGATGTAGAATATAACACTTGATAATAATACATCGGCAAAAGTAAGAATTTTTCCATAGATATTACCACATTATACTTATATATGTATAATGTGTATAATGTATTTCTTCTTATAGATACTTAGACCAATAAGTATTTGGACAAAACATGTGGATAAAAAAGGCCACATAATTTACTATTCTTTTCTAATTCGAGGCACTTTGTTTGTTTTTGTGCTTATTTATGCAATTATACAAATGTAAGGTCTTGTTTTTTCTGCCGGGAGTGAGGAGTGTGTAAAAAGACCATGTCCCAGTGTGTGCTCAGAAGCACGATCAAGTTCTTAGGGTAAAATCGAGGTTTCTTCAAGCACATCGCTTGAAGACAACTCGATCTCAAGTACTTTTTTACGTAGCGGATGAGGAGGATGAATAACTTTTTAAAATCTACTAGATAGGGAAAACGAATGAGAGCGGGAGCGGGCAATGTGATTAGATTATCTCACCACAGTTTAGGAATGGGGCAACAAAATCTTCATTTATCTTTACTTTCGACGCCTTCATTCTTATTTCAAACTCCCTTACGAGAAAATGATGTCCCTTTCAAGGCATTACAAAGATGCGACCATAAAGATTATGGGATATGCGTAACAGCAAGTGTATTCAATGTCATGAAATCAATGACTTACATCTGTTCGATGGCTCTTGTTAGACACGAAAGGAATTCTTTTAATAATTTCGAATAAAAATTTAACAATAGAAGGATTGACTACTTTAATCTTTCCCTTTCTAATCATTAATCTTCCGCTTTTATTTCGATTTTTCTTCCATTCCATTACATAACGGGTTTGGTATGTAACCAATTGGTCGTACGTGGGAAGTTAACTGTTTTCTATCCCAAGAAGGAGCAAATGACTTAGGTGGTCGTAGTATACGATTCAACACACTGTAGACATCTAAAAGCGTAGAAGAAAATTTTTAGAATCGTGTGAGTAGGTTAAGAACAACCAAAGTACTTCCCAACTCTACAACAAAGAACGCGGAATTGATTGTGAACGTCTTCTTTAAGTTTGCCGGAACTTTTTTCGTTGGCGAAAGGTAAGAATATTAATCTACTAACGCCGGGTTCAATACGTAAGTGCTCAGAAGCATGATCAAGTTCTTATCAGAAAATCGAGATCAATCAGGGAATAGAACTTTGTTTTCTTTGGTGCGCATAGCAATAAAGAATAGGATTCTTTTACGTGGATGTTACCCCTCGTTTATTACTTATGGAATGAAAATATTATTTTAAAAGTTTAGTGTTGAGCAAGATTCCAAGACTTGAGTTAAGAACTCTAGGATCTGGTTATAAGGAGTCTGTTGCGAACACTCCTGAATACGTAAGTGCTCAGAAGCATGACCAAGTTCTTAACGAAATTTCGAGGTTTCTGTAGGCACAGATCTCATATCCGTTCTGAAATGGACGATAAAGATGATGAGTTACTTCATAAAATCGGCTTGTTATGAAATAACGTTTAAGTAGAGATGAAATATAAATTGCATATACTCAAACGCATGAGGAATAATCGAATAGGAATTCTTCCGTGGAATTGAACGTAGAAATTGGAAGCAATTAGCATATTTATGGTATTTCTGTCAAGACTGCATGTGGGCACTTGGCACCTATCAATTTCGCGAAATAATTAAGCAATTTAGACGTTCAAAATAAGCTTATGCAAATATCTCGGTTTTCTATGAAAAGTATTTTTTACGCGCTGACAGCAATGTATGATAGTTCTAAAAATTGATATTATCAAATATAATCATCTTTGCGGAGTGCTTATAACATATTGAAAAAACTAAGTTCTTTTCTCCAGATAAATGATTGTTCTCGTAAACAATTTCGAATACCCAGGGATGGAGACGGAATTGCAAAGGAAATGACGATATTCCTTAGTTTCATCGCATTAGGTATCATCACGGATAATGTCACAGACTTTGGATAACAATAGCAGTAAGAATTCTTGAATGGATGTTGCTTGATGCGAAATGTGCGAAGGAGATGCGAATATTCTTAAGTACTCGTATTTCGAATGGAGGAATTTCGTAATACTTCATAGAAAGCACATAGCTTGAAAGGGCATATCGGTTACCGTGTAGGTAAGGAGAAAGATAATCATTTTCCATCTCTCTCCGAAGTGGTACTCCCGAACCCGACACCATGAGATGTGGAGGGACTAAGGAGAAGGACGATGAACAATACAGGTCAATAAACAGGTATTTCACAGGAATGTATACAAGCACATCGTTTGAATAAACTTATCCTTATAGAATTATACAGGTCCCCTGCTTGACGGGAAGCAATCACGACCAGTACACCATCCGTGTATTAATTTCGCTTGTTTTTCACGTCATGTTTTAATGGTGTTCCTAACTTCACTCTGTGTTTCACTGTCAGTGATTCACTCTGTGGTAAGCGCCCAGTTTCTTGCGATTAGTATAGTATAGTAGATCTCTAGATTTTCAGATGTACTTCGTCATCGAACACGCCCATGTCAGATATTGGATCGATGCAGAAAGAAAATGATGATTTCTGATAATTAAACTCATTAGATATAATCTGAACTTTAGAAAAAGTGGAGTCAAAATTTACTATGTCCATCACTATCACTCATATTCACAAGGTAAAGGGACTGAAAAAGGTCTGAATTCACATGGGGAGACTTTGGAATCCATACCAGGAATACGAAGTAGAAACAATAACACAGCGCGTGAATGATTAGAATGATGGGAATGGTGTGTTGAGAAGATGGGACAACCATGGCACCTAGTACTCGCCATATCCTAGCACCCTAGATAGGGAAAACGAATGAGAGGGGGGAGTGTAAAAATACGGGAAAGAACAACGGGACCTGTTCCTGAACACTCAGAACCAAGTAATGAGGAGTAACATCCGATGTTGAATCCAGAATATTTCGTAATGCATTAGAGCAATGAGACAATCGTCGACATTAATATGTGCTCGAATGCATACGTACCCACGCACCGAGAGCGTGGCCGAATATATCATAACACAGACATCAAAGTTCCCGATGTTACGATATGTGAGAAACGAAAAGGGAGGGGGAGCTGTGAAAAGACCATGTCCCAATGTGTGCTCAGAAGCACGATCAAGTTCTTAGGGTAAAATCGAGGTTTCTTCAAGCACATCGCTTGAAGACAACTCGATCTCAAGTACCTTTCAACGAAAAAGAGGAGGAAGATGAAGAACTTTTTAAAATCTACTTATTATCAAATAAGAGTCAAGTAGATAAGAAACGATGACTTCCCATTGTTCCATCGCATGAGATATCATCACAGATGTAGAATATAACACTTGTTAATAATACATCGGCAACAGTAAGAATTTTTCCATAGATATTACCACATTATGCTTATATATGTATAATGTGTATAATGTATTTCTTCTTATAGATACTTAGACCAATAAGTATTTGGACAAAACATGTGGATAAAAAAGGCGACATAATTTACTATTCTTTTCTAATTCGAGGCACTTTGTTTGTTTTCGTGCTTATTTATGCAATTATACCGATGTAAGGTCTTGTTTTTTCTGTCGGGAGTGAGGAGTGTGTAAAAAGACCATGTCCGAGTGTGTGCTCAGAAGCACATCACACACATATCTATTACCGTGTGGCGGGGAGTAAGGACAACCATTTTCAACCATTACTCCCCTACTAGATACCAAGAGAATTGGAGGGATGAAGGAGTGTTTCACCTTGGTTGTGTCACTGTGAAAAGCGAGCAATTTCTCGTGATTAGGAAAATCACTTTCTTCTTTTCTATCGTAGATTTTAAGAAGTTATTCATCATCGACATTGCTCACATTAGATATTGGATCGAAATGGAAGGGAAATGATGATTTCCGATATTTGATCGACTCAGATAAAATCTGAATGATAGGAAAATAAGAGCAACAATTGACGATGCAATACAAAACAAGATGACATCGTATGTTAAAAATTTAAGGACTTAAAATGTTGTCTTTGTATAATCACTATATAATTCTTTAAGATATTTTGCAGATATTGAAGGAGAATAACCTGATACGATTCGAATTACCCAAAATCCTTTCCGTGCACGTGAAACGAAAATTAGATCAAATTTTACGAAGGAATCTTACTGGAACTTTCAGGTTAGATTACAGATATATTCTCTGTTAGAATAAAAACGACCTTTAAAAAATGATTCCAATTTTGTGTGCAAAACATCGAACATGGGTAATAAGTATGAGATAAAGCAGGACAACGATCTAACTTACTATTATATCTAATGCGAGGCATTTCGAAAATCTTCGTCTCAATTGATGCAATAATATTGATGTTCTTCTTTTATTTCTTCCATACCACTGAAAATCGGGTTCGGTGCGTGACCTTCCGGTCGAACTCCTAAATGTATGGGACTTGCTTCAGCTAACACACACGGTCTTATTGCCTTTTAAATTTCTTTGGTCGTATGTTAACCAGCTATTTAATTTCAACGAATGGGCTTAGGCTGCTTTATCCGTAAGGCTCCTCTTGTGATAAATTGTCCTCAACCCTCACCTCTGCCCCATTGGATGGTGGTAAAACAGACGTTGCTCGAATCATGAACGACTGGTGAATATCAATTCACTATCCTCTTCTCCTGAGCCAACTTTTTCAGGGCAGCACCAAAATTGATTCCACTCATCTGGAGAATTCATAGGTAAAATACAGCTATCCTTCGTCTTTTTGTCTTTTGGAAGATAACTTTCTCAAAATCTGTTGCCTGTTTCTGTGATCCCTCTGGTCAAATTTCACATAGAACAATAATCAACGCCCACTTCGAAGGAGTGAAGATCTGAAGTGATTAATTATTCACTTCTTTCTTCCTAAACTTCAGCAAACCCTTTCAATCTTGGTAAATATGCCTCTCTTCCAGAGAAACGAAATGATGAGGTCAATGATCTTTAACCTTTCGAGTTTGACCTTTTCCAGTTCTATGAAGAAATATTACTTACTGTGTGACGCTCTTCATGCTATAACCTTTAGTTGGCAGTTTCACTTTCACAAGTTGCTCTTCCTTCCAGACGATTCCTTCGGTGGAGATAGGTGAATAAAAGAAACCTTTTTTCCATGCGGAGCAAACATGTCAATTTTCTTGGAAAATTTGTCTTTTAATCATTCGAGAATCTCCGACTAATAGAAGTAATTGAATTTTACACACTTTCTTCATGCTAACAAAATAGGTACCAAGGATTCAAGAAATTTGCGTAATTCTTTTCGTAGAGAGTAGTTGAAGACCGAATTCAAATTCAATTGACGAAATAATGAAAAGGCCGGTTTCCATCTTGATAACATCAATTTGAAAGCAAATCCCATCCTTTTTAAAACTTCGGTTGGTCGTATATGATAGTAGAAGGTGAAAGCTTGTTCACCACCTTCGTAAGGCGTGCCTCGAATTTTATTTACAACCCAGTTTTACCAATAAACGTACAATAACAGAGAACCTGTGGAATTCGATACTCAGTAAGCCAGGGAGACGAAATTGCTAAATTAAGTTGATTGACAAACAACCAAAATACGAAAACTAACCACAGTAGAAGAGATAAATATTCAATCTTTCAATCGAAATTACTTAGCAAATGGACGCAAATAACCTTTCCTCTTTCTTAAATTCTCAGTCAAACACACATCAGAGTCTTTCTAGGTATATCCGCAAAGAACGTCACTAACCCGAAATTTATCAATCCGCATAGCGCTGCAAGAGGCCAAACCCGATAGGCCAAGAGCATTGCAAGCATTATTATGTTTCTCTGGAAGAGAGTCATAGATACCATTGATGGAACGGCTATGCGGAAGTCTAGGAAGAAAGTCGTAAATAACTGATCACTTCAGAACAACGATCCCAAAGCGAGCGTTCATGAATGAATGAATCTACATGAAACTTAACCAGAGAGATGGCCAGGAACACGCAACAGCTTCGGAGAAGACCACCTTCCACGAGATAATGAGTCTCTACGCTAGGAGTCATATAAAAGGACAGTATTCTCATATGGCTCCTAGCAAAAGTCAAAATGTCAATGATATGTCAAAATGATATATGAAAGTTCTTTTAGCCAAGCAGTTAGGGGTTGTGTATATCCCTCTAACAGGAATAACGCAAAATGACTAAGAAATACGGTTGAAAATAAAACTATTGACAGGCCAATATTTCAATTTTGTTCCAACGATATTTGCTCATGATACAGCAAATCAGCATTACCAAATGGTGAGCAACTGATTGATTTTAAGGCATTAGAAAATTGAGAATAAGCAGTATGTTCGTGAATGATCAGAAGAGAAGACACAAAATGTACGACATGATGGAAAACAAGTCGCCAGTGTCTTGTCCAAATTTCAGGATTCAGAACAATCTAATCCTTAATTGATGTAGTCATGTTGTATTTTTTTAAACCAGTGAGCTTGGGGTTGTGTATATTCTTCTAAAGGTTTTTTTTTTAGTCGAAGAGTTGAGTGTAGTGGAAATTCTTCTAAAGGTACCCTTTAAAGCTTTCTTTAGCCAGGGAGTTTAGGGTTTTATTTATTCCCCTAAAGTTTTCCTTCTTAAGTTTTTTTATGGTCAATTTAGAGGTGTAAAAAATATTCTGCTGTATCCTCACTGAGTTATTGTGGCTACTTGGACTACCTTTCGTCTGACTCCTACCATTCGACCTATTTGGCATGGGTGACCCTACTAGGAGCAATCTAAATTCCTCCTGCCAACACAGCTCTAAGGATCATTGGAGCACACAAGCCCTCCCACCACATCAAGGTTGTAGCCCATGGGAGGGAACTTCATCTCACATAGATGAAATTTCGATATATGAGACGACATTTAAGATATCACATCGCTTGAAAAAAGCATATAGCTGATCCATCCATTCGTATGACTTCTTACGATGGAGTATGATTACGAGATGCAATGCTAGGGTATATTATTCGTATTGTACTCCACATACGTTATGTAATAATATAATATATAATGCGTGGTATAACAAGAGTTCCTTGGAAACGAGTTACAGCATACACAATGTGGTAACCAACAATATGTATCTGATAATACTTTTACTCTAAATATCGTCAGTGGGATATGTGATTATAGTTGTGTACGTAACAGCTGTGTAAGGAATATCTTATCCACTGGAAAAGGTGATACTTTCATCACGGAAAGCATCCAGAAACCCGCCAAAGACATCAAGCTTATAGAACATGGGTGGGCATTAACATATCACATAGTTGGGAGAGAATGTCTACAAGCATATCGCTCGAAGAAACTTATAATTCCTTGAGAAGGTCGATGAATGAACACGGACATTTTCAAGCAGTTAATGTTAATGTATAAAAGCACATCCCTTGAATAATCCTCATCCTCATGTTGTATCTAATATTGGCGAAGAGGAAACATCCTATTAGACTCCTTGGACAGAAAGATTCCTAAATAAAGGAAGTGTGTTTCGATATAGAAACAGCGCTTACAGATATCATGATGTGTAATGTGGGCAATGGTGATGATGAATTATTTCTTAAATTCTACATAATGTGCATAAATACTTTAGTAGAAAGGAAATACAAATTTCCATTACTCCATCATATCGAGAATCATCAGATATCGTACCAAGGACTTTGGATAAGAACATAAGCGCTGAAGTAAGAACTCTTCCATCGAATGCTACGTCTAAATGTTTGAGCCAATTAGCATTTGAGCGTAGCATTGAGGGAGAAAAACTGTGAGACGGAATCAAGATCCGATATCCTCGACCGAAGCTATATCTCAAATTGTGTACACACATTTAGTTATTCTTCACGTTAAAAATCGATGCTAGGAAAAACAATACAACCGAGACATAGAGTTGAATGCTAAAACGAATGATAAATATCGAGCAGAGAATTGGAGGATATCTAATTTACCATCATATTTCTACATTAGCATTCATATTCAAAAATAACCATTAAGAAAACAGCCGAATTGAACTCGAAATTCACTTGGGAAGCAAACTGATGTCTATCACAAGTTGGACAAAGTACGCAACGCATAGACGAATATATTTTTAGGAATATTGTGGTAGGGAGAGCAGAACCATTCCTACCGATGTACTCCCAGACTCAATACCAAGGGATGTGAAAAGATAAAAAAAGAATACGTAAGTGCTCAGAAGCATGATCAAGTTCTTACCAGAAAATCGAGATCAATCAGAGAATAGAACATTGTTTTCTTTGGTGCGCATAGAAATAAAGAATAGGATTCTTTTACGTGGATGTTACCTCTCGTTTATTACTTATGGAATGAAAATATTATTTTAAAAGTTTAGTGTTGAGCAAGATTCCAAGACATGAGTTAAGAACTCTAGGATCTGGTTATAAGGAGTCTGTTGTGAATACTCCTGTATACGTAAGTGCTCAGAAGCATGATCAAGTTCTTAACAGAAAATCGAGATCAATCAGAGATTAGAACATTAATTTCTTTTGCGCGCATAGAAATAAAGAATAGGATTCTTTTACGTGGATGTTACCCCTCGTTTATTACTTATGGAATGAACATATTATTTCAAATATTTAGCGTTGAGAAAGTGCTCAGAAGCATGACCAAGTTCTTAACGAAATTTCGAGGTTTCTGTAGGCACAGATCTCATATCCGTTCTGAAATGGACGATAAAGATGATGAGTTACTTTATAAAATCGGCTGTTTATGAAATAACGTTTAAGTAGAGATGAAATATAAATTGCACATACTCAAACGCATGAGGAATAATCGAATAGGAATTCTTCCGTGGAATTGAACGTAGAAATTAGAACTAATCATATTTATATTATTTCTTTCAAGACATTCATGCGTCGATATGTAAATTAATATAATATTAAGAATCGTGGGAAAGGGATAAGAACGACAGCAGTACTTCCCCACTCGTTACCAAAGATAGTGAAAGCATGAATATTTTATCAGTTTGCCTCTGTCGTTGGCGAAATGGTAAGAATGCTAATCCACTAACACTGGGTTCAAATCGTGCCTTCAAAGACAAAAGCGTGTGCTCAGAAGCATGACCAAGTTCTTAACGAAATTCCGAGGTGTCTGCAGATCATATCCATTCTGAAATGGACGATAAAGATGATGAGTTACTTTATAAAATCGGCTGTTTATGAAATAACGTTTAAGTAACACTGAAATAACACTGTCCCATAATTCAAGTGCATCAGGTAATATCAGACATTGTATCAAACACGGAATTAGGATTACATTACAAGGATCCACTTATGATGCTTCCATGGATAGCTACGAGTGAATGTTTGAACGGATCAGCATTTTAAAGAAACTGCGGAAAATTGAATGAAACAATTAAGACTCGTTTTCTACGGATAAAAACTAATTTATGTTCAAATGAAACGTTTCCTCATCTGTGGCAATATATCATTTCCTCAAATTTCAACATCGTCATTCATCTTAGGAAAGCAGAAGTAAATATGAGGCGTTTAATCCTTCTATAAGCTTTTGTTTGTTGCACCATAGAAGGAAAAACACTCTGTACGCGTATTTGAATATAATAACAGTGGTTGTGTGGAGCAAATCCGTGCATGCGCGTACTCGCCGA
This sequence comes from Pantala flavescens, assembly GCA_020796165.1. NCBI lineage: Eukaryota > Metazoa > Arthropoda > Insecta > Odonata > Libellulidae > Pantala > Pantala flavescens. The sequence goes on along the minus strand of CM036889.1, from coordinate 13,079,799 downwards.
CTCGATCCCACGAAATCAAGGAGAAAAAAGTTCTCCCGAGTGAATTAAGTTTCAGGTAGAATCGAAATAATGATTTCTAATACTTTTATCGCATCGTATCACACAGGAACAGGCTTTTGATAAGAGTATAAGATGCGAATAAGAATTCTTCCTTGGCTATTTCCATATAAATATTGGAACCAATCAGCATATTTATATTATTTCTGTCAAGACCACAACCAGGCACCGTGCACCGATAACATTTGCGGAATTATCAAGCAATTTAGAATCCGCAGATGCATATCTAGAATATCTAGTAAAAGTATCTCCTTCTATGCGCCGACAGAAATAAATGATAAGTCTCATAATCTATTTCGCATATCCATAGATGGGGCGTGAATTTTTATAGACTTAATCCATATATGCTTAAACTTTAAGAATAGAATCAACGCAACTCTGAAAAACAGCTAACTGTTAGAATAAAAATGACCTGCCAAAACTTATTTCGCTTATATGTGCATAACATCGAACATGGAAAAGGATAAGGCAGAACAGCGATCTCACTTGCTATTTTTTCTTACGCGAGGCACTTTGATGATCTTGGTCTTCACCGATGCAATGATATTAACGTAAGCTCTTGTTTTATTTCCGCTCCACTTAATATCGGATTCGGTACGTAACCTCTCGGTCAAACTCTAAAATATTAAAAAAGAATGGGGATTGGTTCGGCTAACACACTGTATTTCTCCTTGTTAATTTCCCTGAGTATGGAAAACTATAACTGGATATTTACGGCATGGGCTGAAGATATGTCTTTATCTGTATTTCTTTTTTGAAGATAAATTATCGTCATTCCACATCTCCGTCCAATTTGATAGTATTACAATGCATTTAATGACGAGAACTGGTGAAAAGCAATTGAATATCCTCTTCTCTTGAGCCATCTGTTTCAGGTCAGCACCAAAATTATTTTCACTCATCTGGAGAGTTCAGTCGTAAAATACAGCCATCCTTCGTCTTTTTGTCTTTTGGAAGATAACTTTCTCAAAATCTGTTGCCTGTTGCTGTTTTCCCTCTGGTTAAATTTCATATAGATCTATAATCAACGCCCACTTCGAAGGAGTGAAGATCTGAAGTGATTAATTATTCACTTCCTTCTTCCTAAACTTGCACATTTCCTATCCATTTTGGAATATGTGATTCTCTTCCAGAGAAAAAAAATAATGAGGTCAATGATCCTTTTCCTTTCGAGATTGAGCTTTTCCAGTTCTATGAAGAAATATTACTTACTGTGTGATGCTCTGTACGGTATGACCTTTAGTTGGCAGTTTCACACTCACAAATTGTTCTTCCTTCCAGACGATTCCTTCGGTGGACAAAGGTGAATATTTCGGTGAATTAAGAGGTGTAACTCCACATATCCACGTGGTAGACTTTAGTAATAAAATTTTCATTCTTTGTAGGAGAACTGGATTCATGGAGAATTTATCCCGGAAAATTTATTCACTCCGTTTGTTCGTATGAAAAAAACACAGTCTAAATAAATCATAGCCTCTCTTTTTCTTTGTTTAGATAAATGCGAGTCATTGATTCCATTTGCACCACTTATGTCGAATTTCTTAGAAATTTTGAATTTTAATCATTCGAGAATAAATAACAAATAAAGTGATTGATTTTTACTCACTTTCATCTTGCTAACAAAACTGGTTTCTAGGTATCCATGACTGATGATTGATAGCCAGTTTGTTGTTTCTTCTTGAGAACATCAATTGAAAGCAAATCCCATCCTTTTTTAAACTTCGGTTGGTCGTGTATGATAGTAGAAGGTGAAAAGCATGCGGTTCACCACTTTCGCAAGTCGTGCCTCGAATTTTATTTACAACTCAGTTTTATCAATAAATGCACAATGACATAGAACCAGATGAATTCGATAGACAGTAAATCAGGGAGACGAAGTTGCTGACCAAAGTTTATTGACACACAACCAAACATTCCTCACAGTAGAAGAGATAAATGTAAATCGTTCAATCGAAATTACGAGTCAAATGGACATGAATAACCTTTCCTCTCTTTTATTTTTTTCCAAACCCTTTCCAAGGAATCGAATGAGATCATACGCTCGGGAAGACAAACAAAACTCTGTCACTACGAAGTCAGACAAAAAAACACCAGAGTCTTTCTTAACATATCCTCAAAGAACGTCGCAAACCGGAAAATTTACTATCCGCATAGCGCTGCAAGTGCCCTAACTCGATAGGCCAAGATCATTGCAAGCATTATTTAGTGTCTCTGGAAGAGAGGCATAGATTCCATTGATTGATAGGCTATGCGAAAGTCTAGGAAGAAAGTCGTAAATAACTGATCACTTCAGATCTACAAACCACCAAAGTGAGCGTTCATGAATGAATGAATCTAAATAAAACGCAACAGGAGGGAAAAGCAGTAACATGCAACAGCTTCGGAGAAGACCACCTTCCACGAAATAGAGAGTAACTACGCTAGGAGTCATATAAAATAACAATACTCTCATACGGCTCCTAGCGTAAGGTGATAGATGAAAGTTCTTTTAGCCAAGCAGTTAGGGTGGTGTATATTCCTCTAACAGGAATAACGCAAAATGACTAAGAGATATGATTGAAAAATGTGCCATGCGATACGAAACAAAACGTACGAAAATCAAAGGTATGAGGATGCACAAAACTCCCATATACATTTCCTTCGATTCGAGATTTTGCATAAGGTGGTAAAGAAATTACCTTATTCTAACGGAATGTAATTTAGGGAAATAGATATCTTATAGGGTTTTTCAAGTGACACACATGGCCGATCATGTGGTGTAAAGAAGTTTCTCTTGTATCCTCACTGAGTTATTGTGGCTACTTGGACTACCTTTCGTCTGACTCCTACCATTCGACCTATTTGGCATGGGTGACCCTACTAGGAGCAATCTAAATTCCTCCTGCCAACACAGCTCTAAGGATCATTGGAGCACACAAGCCCTCCCACCACATCAAGGTTGCAGCCCACGGGAGGGAACTGCATCTCACATAGATGAAATTTCGATAGATGAAACGACACTTGAGAAAGCTCATCGCTTGAAAAGAGCATAGCGCTGATCCATCCTTTTAAATAATGTTAAACAACGGAGTATGATTTCGAGATGCAATACTAGGGTGTATTCATTTGGTGCATCCTTAAGACGTTACGTAATAATAGTGTGGCAAAAAAAATTTACTCAGAAGCTAGTTTCGTAATAGATAAATATCACGACAATGAGTATCCTCCTCATATCTAATAATGATGAAATAAGATTCTAATGTCCGTTTTACTGCAGTAATCTTACCCTCGATGCCAAAGATTCGACAAGAAAGAATGGCACACATAGATCGAAACTATGTCCATTCTGAAATAGACGATAAGGACGATTATTTCTTCATGAAATGACCTTATGGTTAAATAATATTCAAGTAGAAAGTATATCACGATTTCCGAAACTTTTACCTATTTTATATAGTCGCAGATAACGACACAGACTTATGATAAGATAATGAGAATGGAAGGAAGAATTCTTTAGCGGCTATCACTTGCTGGGAACGAAATGATAACACTCCTTGCTACTATTAACACTTTTCGGCGAATGTTTAGCATGAAATGATTCATACTATAATAACCGAAGATAAGTATTAAAAAACAAATTGATGAGAAGTTATCCATTCACAATCAAAAACGTAACAGAGGTCTGAATGTGAGCTTCGTATCGGAAATGGAATTAGTCAGTAAAATAGAAAAGCGTAGTTGGATAAAATAAAAGAAATCTCGTGAGAGGGATAATAAGAACCACAGTACTTCCCAGCTCGCTACCAAAGAATGCGAAATTGATTGTGTTTTTTTTTTTAGTTTTCCGGCCCCTCTGTCGTAGACGAAATCCTTAGCATGCTAATATATATAATACCGGGATCAAATCGTGTCTTCAACGAGAAAAAGAAAGTGCTCAGAAGCATGACCAAGTTCTTAACGAAATATCGAGATTGCTGCAGGCACAGAACCCATGTCCGCTTTGAAATGGACGATACTTATATTCCATAATTTAAATATAAAATTTTAAGATTCAATATTCAAGTAGAAAATGAATCGCGATTTCCGATACTTTTCCGCATTATATATCGTCACAGATAAAGGCACAGACTTAAGGTAAGATAATGAGAATGGAAGGAAGAATTCTTTAGCGGCTATCACTTGATGGGAACGAAATGATAAAACTCCTTACAACCATTAACACATTTCGGCGAATGTTTAGCATGAAATGATTCATACTATAATAACCGAAGATAAGTATTAAAAAACAAATTGATAAGAAGTTATCCATTCACAATCAAAAACGTAACAGAGGTCTGAATATGAGCTTCGTATCGGAAATGGAATTAGTCAGTTAAATAGAAAAGCGTAGTTGGATAAAATAAAAGAAATCTCGTGAGAGGTATAATAAGAACCGCAATACTTCCCAGCTCGCTATCAAAGAATGCGAAATGGATAGTAAATGTTTTTTTACGAGGTTGCCGGACCCTCTATCGTTTGCGAGATGGTAAGAATGCTTATCTACAAACGCCGGGTTCAAATCCCGGCTGAGGAGGAAATTTTCTTCTCAGGGTGCAGATGTTTGCGATACCCGTTTTGAGGTATAGAACCACAAAATAATTTACAAAAGTACTTCTAGGTATTAATTCTTAACGGAGACTCAAAGTCTTTTCTAAAATAAACGATGAAGACGATGTGTTACTTCTTAATACCTATCTTATATAGCATAATATTTAAGTAGAAAGGAATATGATTTTCCATAATTCCAACAGGTATCAACAGACATCGTATCAAAGCACAGTGCCTAAGAAACATCGCTCTCATGTATGAATAATGAATGCTATTTATATGAAAATAACAGTGGTCGTGTTGGTAGGAAAGAGGGGAAAACGTTTCACACCAGCACTCCCCGGCTCGATAACATAAGATGTAAGTAGATGGAGGATGGGAAAGTACACAAGCACAACATCGTTAGAAACTTGGTTCTTATGACAACCAAAATGATACGCTATGACGATGACAAACAACTTCTTAAAATCTATACAGTACGAAATTAGATTTATATATGGAGGAAATGATGATACCACGGTTTTTTAACCGCGTAAGATATCGTAGAGTCTACAGAATAGCATAGCGTAGATGAATATAATTTTCGGAATGGATGGATAAGAACGAACGCAGTATTTCCCGACTCGATACCACGAGTCGTTAAAATTGGATGCGAACGCACTACGCTTGCCGGCCTCGTTGGCGTAATGATAGAATGCTAAACTTCTAACGGCGAGGTCCCAGGTTCAAGGCCCGGGAATACAAACAGTACTCAGAAGCGTGATCAAGTTCTAAGCGGAAAATCGAGGTAACTACAAAAACTTGACTGATTATGAAATGGCCGATGAGAATGATGAGTTACTTCTTAAAATCTAATTGAACTGATATTCAAGAAACAAAATCTTACAACCTGAATTTTTAAGAATTTTTGGTTATGTATTACGTCCTCACATCCCTACATTTATAAGATAACTATCATAAATAAGGGACAGAGGAATAAGACCCTATTTATTTCAGAAAGACATGTGAAGTTGCACGATTGAAAGTTGGATCAAATACACAACGCGTAAATGAACGTAATGATAGTAGACGGGCGGTGAAGAGAAATCACATCCGATGTAAACCATTTCTCCTCAACTCAATACCAATAAATCAGGAAGAAAAACGGAAATCAGAAATATAATCAAGAACTTAGTGCTTAAGAAAAGTACTTGGACAATTCAAGGTCTATTAGTACTCCCCATGAAAGTGAATGGAAATGAGAAAATACTTGATATCTCCCGAATATGAAATGCGACAAAAGTAGAACGGAAATAATGATTTCCGATACTTCCATCGCATCATGCAAGCACAGACTTTTGGTAAGAATTGGATAGTCTTCCTTGGCTATTTTCATATAGAAATTGGAAACAATCAGTATATTTAAATTATTTCTGTCAAGACTACGAGTAGGAAACTTGCACTTATCAACTTTGTGAAATAATCAAGCAATTCAGACTTTCCGAATTTACAGATGCATATCCGTGAAATCTATTTAAGTATTTTCTTTTATGCGCTCGCCGTTAGAAATGAAAGATAAGAAAATATCCGTGGATGCTTTTTCTTTGTTAATAGCTTATGAAATGTGAATATTTTTCTAAATTTTCGAAGTTTTCTGCATCTAAAAGATTCCAGATTATGATCTTTTGACCTCCACTACTAACTATTCCAAAGAATACATTGCGAATCCTAAATATCAGAGAAAAAATTAAGAATTTTACGCTTCCAAATCAAACCGACCACAATTCTACTTCTTCGTTACCCTATTTTCAATTTTATATGAAGTCGCTCATATTCATAAGAATGCGTTCATTAGACGGACGAAAACCAAAACAACAGGGAAATATGAGCTACTAACGATGTTGAGACAATGAATTGAACTATTCCTATTCCTTCTTGAACCCAATAATTGTCGAACGAAGAGACTTTACACAAAAATAGAAATTTAGTGGCAAAATTAGAATACAGAGGGTTTTTTTCGTCAAATAATTAAGTCCCACAATATCTAAAATAGTCGTGCTAGCGCTGGCAGAGTAATAAACAATGTTGGTACATATTGTGACACATCAAAAGATAATCATTAGTCAAAGACAAGTAAAACACTTCAAAAAAATATTTTGCAATATCACAATTTCTATACAAGCAGACAAAAAATTCTTCTCAAATAAAGCACTTGGATCTTGGGAATAGGTTACAATATGAAAATTTTCAGATCAGAAATCAATCCTTTTTCCCTTATTTAAATGGTGATATATCACCTTGCAATCGTTCATTGAATCCCAAAGTGCAAATAGATGAGTGAAATAATTATCGTGAAAGCATTTTGCTACACACAAATATTTGTAATGATAACCTCCATTCATAAAAAAACCGAATCTGTAAAAAAGAATAAATCTCATCTGTAGGTTTTAAATATTATAAATTTTACTACATTTTAAAATGGGCATAAGATAGGGAGGTTAAACAAAAAAGTATTTGAATCAGAAAAAAATTGGTCTCTGAAATGCACAATTTAATTACACCTACCATTATATTATAAACTTAAATTATGGCCTGAAAACAGACGATACATACATATACATACAATACAATAAAGAGTAAAGAATAATAGAAAGATAAAAGCTAACATTCGCCCATGAAAAATTTTTGCAGATAACCATTAAAATACTACCAAACTCATTCATATAACAATTGAATTTATACGTTTTCCTCTATAATTTCTTTCTAAGATGAACTCAAATGCAACTTAATTCTTAATAAAAAAGCATGCATGATTTTAAAAGAAGAGCAACAAAATTATGTAACTTTAGACAAAATTTGGGAGAAAGAAAACCTCAAAACGTTCTCCCTTCAAAAATCTCAATATAAATGTAATCATGATCAATTACTGTAGTTTGATAAAGAGAGATATGTTCCTTCTACTTCAATCTATATTAATCAACTTCATATTTTCTGTAAATTAGTTCAAAATTCCCCATTTGTCTACTACACAATTATTTCAGCCTAGGTAAATCTAGTTCACGTTCTGCAATGTTAACATAATGGTAAAATAATGTACATGAAAAGGGAAATATCTTTTATCTCATTAGATAGATAGATTTTAACTGATTACATCAAATCCCCAATTTTTGAAATATTATCATCATTGATGTACAATGATAGCAAAATGAATTGAAACCAAAATGAAGTTGAAGAAACTTTACTTTTAGCAATGCAGTATTTCTAAAGAACAATTTTATATCTTATACATAATATATTCTGTTACAATATCACCAGTGAAATATTTTAGTTTGAATGAGATTTATCATGCACAAAAAATTCATTACTCTCTCAGAAAACATACATTTTCCATTATTCAAAAAGCTTTTTGTGTTTCATAGCTATGAATTTAAAAAATCATACCTGTTTGTCGTTTCAACATTCACCATGGTGTACATGAAGGAGATGTTAGGTTGTCATCATGGATATATTCTCATAACCGCTTCACAGAGATCTGAAAGTGACGAGAAAAAGCTTAGCTTATGGATTTCACACATTTCCTATAATAATAATTATCCACTATCAACAGTTTTTATGCTTATCTTATCGATCAAACTTTACATAGGAGTCTATTTATTTCTGATGTCATTGCATCAAAAATTTCATTTTTCTTGGAGAAGAAATGAATTGACACTTTTATAAAAATTATTTAAAATGAATTATAATACCGCAAAATGGAACTTAAATTATAATCAAAATGTAAATCATAATATTATGCATTGGTTTCATGTTTTTTACCTGATATTGTGATGTGCTTTACTCTACTTTTCACTCAACAGCTGAGACTGAAAATCATATTGCTGGCTTATTTCTGATGCTCCGTTTGAAGAAGACTGCTCATGCTGGAAGATTTGGAATCTAAAAAAGATAAAAATACATATTAATAAAAGATAAAGCAACATTTTGACAAATTTCAACGGGATATTTACACGTTAAGATGAGGAATCATACCTTTCCAATCATTCCATCATCTTCGTGCAGTAGGATTCGGTATTAACTTACTTAAGGATCAAAGGAATTCAAATTTATTCTATACGAAGTTCTCCCTGATGAGCAGATTAAGGCTCCGTAAACCAATCCGTTGACTGTATTGACTATACTAATTTTAGTTCGCCTCTGATGGAAGCTCATCGTTGTACATGATTGTAGTTATTGAGATATATGGCAGTTATTGAGTTAATTGTAGATATTGAGAAGCGAAACTAAAATTGAAAATTTTTAGAGTTAATAAGAATAAAGATTATTCATTTACTTATTATTATAATATGCTCTGGAAAAAGAGCGCCCAATAGAGAAAAAGACATGCAAAACAAAACAACAGCTCTTAGGGATAAAAATGAACTAAGGATAAAAAAGTAATAATAACAATAATAATAAAAGTATTGAACAGAAAATACCAGTGCATCAAACATAAAATTTTCATTAGCAAATAAATTAACAGAAATATAACATTAATCTCAAGTGTGAATTTTTGCATTTTGATTGAAAAATCAAATAATAATATGAATAATATAAATATTACGATGATTTACTAATTTCCTTGCGCTTAATATGCAGCTTTAACTTCGGGAATCATAATGAGTCTCTTTCCTTAACCTTCTCGTCAACAAAGTGAACATGTGCCCTGCTGAAATCTGAAAAGAGTAGCACCGCAGTCAGTGAATTACGATAATAAATTCAATAAATTAGAAATTCTAATGAAAACGTGAATACGGATCATACCTGTGTAAGTTCGGGATGTATTTCACAACATGAGCTCCAGAAGTAACTTCTTTACTCTATTTCTGATGATCTTTCGATACTTCGGAAGAAATAGAGCATTTTAGTCTCATTGAACCTGAAAAATAATCCGATTCGTATAAGAGCAACACGTAAATATTGTCATTTAGGATAAGTTGCTACTTATAAGTTGCTACTATGCTTACGATACCTTGCTCCTTTTCGATAAGCGTTTCTTTCTACTCTTGGGAAAACGTTCTATAGTTTCTTCCGATTCTCTTTGGTCACTGATAGAGACCAGATGTAAGAAATACTGTTGGAATCTGGAAAATATAATTCCGAAAGGAGAAACGGACACAAAGAAGGCCTAACGAGACCGGTGATGAAACCAAGACTTCCCGAGGCCCGATTTTCAGGATTTCTGGATTCCATTTCCGATAACGTTTGTCATTATCCATGTCCGTTTCCCCAAGGAATTACCCTTACCTCCCTAAAAAGAAAATTTTTCGAATAGGAAAAGAATTAACGATACAATTCGAGTTAAAGTAACACATTCCCTAAATAAATTCAACACTCACAAGTATGATTCAGCCAACCTGCAGTACCGCAGTAGAAGTTGATGTTGTCTAGTAGGAGATGAGTAGAACTAACGGCTCCTCGGTTGTGTCGCATGTTATATTGAATCTATTGCGCATAATACGTCATGTTCGGCGCATCGTTCCCCTCCGTGATGTGTCGCTTTCCTATTGGTTCTATCTTATTTAGCAAAACTCCCCCCTCCTGAATTGCGTCGTCCATTTTCCTTCCCCTACATCCATTTTGATATCAGTCTAGAATTTTCTGCAGCAATGGTTCTAAAATTAACACAGAATTTGTCATATAAGGTACGAGGAGTATATTGTTAGCTATAAGAAATATATAAAAAGATCTATTTATTTATCTATATTCGATGTTGGAACAAAATAATTATTATACTGTTCATCAGAAACGAACTTATAACTTTTATCTAACTTATTTAAAAAGGATGGGAGAATGTTACGAAGTTTATCCATGAATTTTCCCTCAGAAATTTACTGAGTTTTTGAACCATAAGATCCTGAGCCTCGGGTTAATTAACCTCATATCTCATAACTTTTCTGAAAGATATTGACTATTTAAATTCCCACTGCAATAATAAAAGCAATTCTAAACATTATTATACTAATATAACATCTATAGATACGTCGAATACAATCTCAGAGTAGAATTTCGTACAGGTTTTATCTTATTTATCAATAATCACGTAAAAAATGTCTTGTAAAGATTGTACGATATGTATAAATTCGTTCGTGGAGATTATAAGTTTTCAGTCTGTATTTAGTTTCGCAAATTATTGCTATGAATAACTGGTTCGTCAGAATTCTTCATTTCGTTCGTTAGAAATATTTTCGTAACGTAAAGTTAAAATTCAACTTTTACTCTTCGCTTTCGTTTTGATAAGGAATCTGTAAAGCGTTGCACAACCATCGTAAACTACGAAAAAGAATGCGTTCATCTACTTCTGGAAAATTTTAACCTAAATGATAGGAAAGTTATAACTTGAGTTTTCTCATATACACATATGTGGGATGATCTAACTGAAAATGGCGTCATCCCGGGCAGAAAGGCCATAAAACTATAATGGCTGAACATGAGAATCGTCTGGGTGAGGACAATTATAAACACGGGTGTTGTGAAGGAGTTGGAGCAACCAGACCCATAGATTACGTGACTTAATTTAAGTTCGTTAGCCTCTTCTCGAACCTTCTTCATCCCGAACAAAAGTATCCATTTTTGCTTATTTTGCAGACGAACCCTCATCTGGCGAATGCACCCTGCATCTGCCGACACATCGGCGCCACGGATTTAACTCCGAGACGAATAGCGACTTTTACAACATGGTCGATTTCACGGGACACTGCCACTAGACATAACATGATTATACCATCTAAATATAGATATTACTTAAAGTATCGCTTGACTGGGCAATTCTATATCAGCAATTATTAATTAGCCAGTAAATTAAAACGATCGTCTGGGTAATAATTAACAACGACTACGTCAAGTTTTTGCTATCTGATGAGCACTTTTAATTTTAAATTATACCGTATGGAATTGTATAGCTTCTGAAAGAGGTAGAGGTCACTGGAATTATTATTACGTATTTCAACTTTGAAAAATTGCATAACTAAGCTAAAATTAATTTTATTACGAGCTGTTTGTGTATCTTACGTTCACTCGTGCTGAGTATGGTTACAGAATTGCGCCTCACAACATTTTTCGAGATAACTGCATTTATGGAATCAAATTCTAAACTAATCGTTGGTTGATATCATAACTCGAATAGAACTTTGAGTTGTTTAAACTTAATGGAAAGTAAAAAAATTAAGAAAATAATTTTTAAAAATTTCTGGCTGATATTTATTGATTCGTAAATTTTCAATGTTCAGCTCCAAATTATAACTGGCGTAGTATGGTAGTTTGCAATATAATGTCTTTTATAGAAGGGATGATCCGACTCATCGCTTAGTACACTTTCTCAGGATAGCTTGGTTGGCATTCACAGGATCAGATGCCTCTTCACCTTCAACTCCACACACTTGAACCGTTCCCTTGAGAACAATTAGGGTACGGCACCACTCGAGCGGATTGCATACCCCATTGCTAATGGAAACAAACTCTGAACTGCTGCTTACGGCTTAAATAAACTACACTCCTGGCGCGCTTGTTCAAAAATGCTTCGTCCTGGGAGTGAGAAGAACTCCAAAATGCATTTCCCATCGGAGCCATGTGGTGATAGGAACACCCAGATTTTTTTTGCCAAGCCACTTGAAACCATTATCTGCAAATCCTCGACTATCATTTTTCTCGGAGGTAATTGAATATTACAGATAAGTAATCATCCCTAATCTAGATGCGACAATAAAGGTATGTGTAAATCGAATCCATTACTTTTTTAGTTCCAGACAGCATATTTGTTCCTAAGTTTAAATACATCCTAATCTGCAGTTCTTCAATTGACCTCATACATAACCTCTGATCTCAATGCTATCGTAAAATAAAGAATGAAAGCTTTTCTATTCGCTTTCTTACAGCTAATTAATGTAAATCTTGAAGTGATGCTTCGAATAAAATTAATTCGAGAGAAAAGATAAAGGGGTATAGAAATTTCATCAAATCCCTGCACCTACATATTTAAATAGCATTCGAATTCTTGAAGCATTCCAATTACTTCTTTTACTGAAGTTATTTAGAGGTCGCCTTATTGCCATAGCTATTGATTAAACGGTGCAATTATAAAAAATTCAGATCACTGCAAGTATTTAGGTGTAACTTTTGATAGGAACCTTAATTAGGAAAAACAAATAAATTTAATCGTAACAAAGGCGTACAAAATGTTACATCATGTGATGAGGAATCTAAGGGGCAGTAGCAGGAAAGCGAAAGAAAAGGGATATCTATCGCTTGTGAGGCCAATAGTTGAATGCGCGACAACTGTGTGGGACCCCATCATTCTGGTCAAATAAAGAAAATAGTAAAGGTACAAAGAAAAGCTGCTCGATATGTTATGGGAAAATTTAGAAAAAGGGACAGCGCTACAGCAACGTTAGATACTCTTGGGTGGGGTACTCTGGAAAAAAGGAGAAAAATAAGTCGACTTGGTTGTATTTATAACGTAATTACAAGTAAAGGTGGTTGGGTATACTTTAAAAGTCGGATTGTGAAACCTGATTTTTGCGGTAAAGATAGCCATGAATTTAAAACTAAGCCCCGGCGGCAAAGAACGGATATAAAGAAGTATTCTTTTCTCAACAGGGAAATTTCAGAATGGAGCAAGTTACCTGTATCACTCTGAAGACCCTTGCCTAAAAATGTAAAATTCTTCAAAAAGAAATGCTCCTAAATTTTGTAGAATTAATGTATGTATACTATAAGGGAATGGGGATGTTGCAATGTGGGGACTTCTAGACGAAGTAAGGGATTGCTTGACAGGGCGATGTACGGTGGGGTTTCACCCCGAGACCGCTACGGTAGCCGTGAAGGCCTGTCATGAACCCCAAAAAACTCCAGAAAAAACTATTAGTCCTAATACTCAAATTTATTTGGTTATATTTAACTATTTAACACTAGAACAGCGGGAAACGGACACCCCTCTAGAACAGCGGAAGGTGTCCTCAGGACACCTACACTTGCGCTTCTTTTAAATAGCATGAGGCAGTCGTATTTAACTTCGTAGTCTTTCCTTAAAAGCTTAAAAATTAATTACTAAGTATGGGTACTTAATTATCGGCAGATCATGAGGTAAATAGTTACTACATTTTTAATGTAGAAATTGTTGTTGAGTTCAATCAATTCCATGAGACTCATATTCCGATATAAAAATATACAGAACAGTAAAGCCAGAAATTAATTATATAAAATAAATTAATATAAAGCCTTTTCGAGATAAAATAATTATTTACTTGAATAAGTTATAAAAATTACCCGATTTTATTAACAATTTACATGGGGCACAAGAAAAAATAATCTCGCGTAGTAAAACTTTACCACTTCACGTATCTTCCTTTGATTTTATTTCAAAACAAAAAGACCAGAAATAAGTTGTAAGATACAAAAAAGACCTTATATGTTATTTGCATACGCATTTATATTCATTTTTCTTTTTTAGCACAATGATGCTGTCACAAAATAATTACTCCACAAAATCATTCCAAGATAGCTCATAGACAAATCTTCTTGATGTTATAATTTCTATAAACCCATTCCTTGCACTTCTTACACTTATCTGATGCTTTATTTAACTTGGATTTTCTTTTGAACGGATATCGGTGGCTTCACGGGATGATGTCTCGTGTATTCAGTGTATACTTAGGTCCTTTTTGAGATCTCTTTAGACAGCTTAGGTTTTACCTTTTCTATCTGGGATTCGTTGCAAGAATCTATATCTGGTTATTTGTCGACCTCTTTTCTGCGTGCAAAATAACCAATACATTGAAATTACATTATGTAAAAAGAATGTATTAAGCAACTTCGTGAGTCTGCTCTCACCGTGTGCCTACGCGCCATTTGGTCCACTACGCCGCTTTTTGTACAATTATGGTACGTCACCGCGTCTGATTTTCTTTTACTAATACTGTCAAATACGACATTAGAAATCATCTAAATCGCCAGAGGAACATGTATACTCGGTTTAATTTTATTAACAGCGATTATTCTTCATTTTTCGACAACATCGGAATTCACAAAGGATTTTTGCTGATTTTCAACTACAGCGACTCTCATCACAATTTGTTCGATGTTCCAAATAAAAAATACCTGCTTTCTTCAGCCTCTTAAATAGGTTCTTTAATGTAAAATAATTATCGGTCATTAGGTTAAATCCGTTCATAAGAAAAGGTCCCATCAACACATCATAACCACATGGTTCAGGAAGATGGCCTATCCTCAAACTCGATAACTTATGGAAATTCATTCCATGCATGTTTGGAATTAAAATCTATTACTAACCGAAACTTAAGTACATATTTATCAGGTTTATCAAGAATAAACTGTGTGAATAGACTTCTACACTTCCTGGGAAAAAGCTGATCATTCACCGTCACTTTTGTACCGGGTTTGTAGCAAGCTTGGCAATATTCAATGAGTCTGTGTCACAAAAAGATAGAGGACAAATTAGTCAATTGCGGAAATAGAAATAGGAAACGTATCTTATACATGGAAATATTAGAAAATATAAGGCTAAATGTCTCCAACTCAAATCATTAGAATTGCTGCCTCAAATTTTTATACATAACAATATAATTCCATTCATTTTAGAGAGGAGGAATTGAAATAATAGCAAAAAGCAATATTATCTCAAAGAACTTTCATAAGAGCTTCTAATATAAAACAATGAAGGTTTTATCGTAAGAAATAATAGTAAATATTAATTAGGTGTCCTGAGGACACCTTCGCTGTTCTAGGGGGTATGTGGTAGGATCTCCTATAAAAATATTCCAATAATTATAAAACTTGGTCGAAACACGCAGAATGTTCAATAATTAAAAGTCACGAAACAATTATTTTTATTATACAAATTACAAAAATGGTGCGTTTATTTCATGGGCGAGGTGTCCTGAGGACACCCTCCGCTGTTCTATTGTTAAGAAAATGTTATTTTACTTAGGATTATGTTTTTGTCGATTTATATATAATAATATATTTTTCGAATGTTTTATGTTAATTGTGTATGTATATATGTAGAAACCAACTGCCACCAGGCTTACAGCCTACTTGCAGTTAGCTTAATACAATAATAATAAATGAAAAGTTGACGTCAAATATTTATTAGATATCAACTCTTTATATTTACGCCATTTTTTAACTTCCATAAATAAAAAATTCATGTCAACGAATATACTTAAACAACTTATGTACAGTCCTCTTTTTTCTAAACGTCTGAAAACAATCGTTGACTGTTGACAGTTTCACCTTTTCAAGGATCTTTTATTTTTTGCCGCTAGAGATTTGTGTTGCAAGTTCCTTCAAAGAACTGGCAATGTCACCTTGAGTATATTTTAGTAGTTTCGATTTCCCACGTGTATACTTCACGAACTTCATATCACCTTGTACACTTATCATGATTTGATAAGTCTTCTTCATGGCTTCGATACACGTGGCGGATGATGTAAGGCCAACGGAGAGTTTTCAGAAACGATGATTGTCATATTTCCGGGTTATATTTATTGCTCTTCGAAGAAAATTATAAGGTAATCTTTACGATTCATGTATAGATAAATGACCGATAAATGTTGATTTCAATGCATAAACGTGATGAAATATAATGTGAGACTGAGATTAACTACACCGTAAATGTAATATCTCTATAGTTGAAAATAAATTTGGACTAAAAAACGATAAAAGATCATGAAAGGAATAAGAGAAAACCTTTTTTGAAACGACAGGATCACTTCAGATGAAACAGAATTAATGAGTCGAAGTTTATCATGAATAGCTTTCAAAGATATCGAAGTAGTTGATTTTGTTCTGTGAAATCATATAATCTTAATTTAAGTACTTGTTGTAAGAATTTTATCTTTCGGAAATCTTGTGAGTGTTATAAACTTATGATTAATTAAAATAGGATAGGATAAGACGAGCATATTCGTATAGCATACTAGCGAGAAGTATCTGGCTTATAACTAAACAGTTAAGTAATTTTTTATGTTTAGGAAATAAAATTTTCTTTTTAAGAAATCTTTGACAGTACTAAAAAGTACGAGGTAATTCTTCCGTAATGAATTCAAATTTCCCTATGATCTATTTTGAATATTTATGTTTTTAAAAACCTACATGATGAATATTTGAAGAATGGAGAGGAGTTTATTCAAAATCGAGGTGTGTATTCCTAAAAGTTTCCATTATATACGGACAAATATCATGTTGCAGGAAAGTATTAGAAATTTTAGCAGAAGGATTAATCATACTTCAAAAATCAACTTTAAACAAAGAAAATAGTATCACACGTGACTATGAACGAAAATATGCGAACGAAATCACGTCTTCTCTGTGAAAATGTTTTACGACGCCATTTTATCTTCCTTTAGCATGACTCCTCTTTTATCTTCCGCTGATAAGCACCTCTGCTGACTGGTGTTCTAAGCTAAGAAGAATAATCAACGTCAACTCAGCGTTTATTCTTGGTATTTCCTTATTATTGTGTAAACACTTCGTACGTTTCATATCGTCCTTCGCGCAAATCAAAGTTTCGGTCAACCTTCCTTATAACTTTTAAACACGCGTGACGAGGATTTTAAAGCGCCTGAAAGGTATAAACGAGTGAAGCACTAAAGATAAAGTTATTTCTGAATTCACAAGAAGTGTTTAAGATAAATGGAGAACACAAACACTCTTTGTTCATCCATCGATAAACGATAGCGATTTGCGTCATGGATTAGGTAACGAATATTTTTACTTATTAAGCCTTTCTTTTACATGCCTCACAGCTAGTCGATATTCCGACTGCCGTGAATCATTCAAGTTCTCATGAAAATACGCTGGTTCGGTAATATATCTATACATCGTCCCCAAAATATGTCATGCATTCATTTCGATGAACGCTTCGTCACGATACATAAGTAAACGCAGTTTATTACTGAATATGAAAACAACTTCTAAGTGACTTACGGTAGACAATGCCCATTATATCCGTATTGCATTTGGGATTCGGCGATATTCCAGCTAAAACTTCCTCTAAAAATTATCCATGACACAGACGTTTGCCTTTTAATATTCGCATGAAATATGATTAAGACGATCATTCAATGGTGAATACTGAGTTTTCTGGTATTTTGAACGATAATAGAGAGCTTTAAATGATACTTTTGTAGAATAATATTGCTTACAACTCCCGTGACAAGTAGCTATGATCCATGACTCCATATCGTTTCCTTCCGGACGCGATGTCGGCATCGTGTGCGCAACGTTACTTTGTCTGCTGCGCATTCCCCACCCATGTCGTTTCCTTCCTGCCTCATTGGGCTCCTCCATACATTGTAACACTCCCTACAGCCTAACTCTCATCCAATTGCTACCGCTACCCACCCTTCCACTTGAGCGGCACGCGCGCTTCCCCCTCCAGACCTTTGATCCTACTACTTTGTATCCGCCATGTATACCGAACCATTAATGTTCGACGATTATTTCGAATCTACCGTTCGTATTCATTCAAATCTATCATATTACGTTGACTGAACTCGACTTTCGAGTTGAAGGCATACATAAGGTCACAGTACGCTAAAATAAAAACATTTTTATACCCAATTTTTAATTATATATATAATTATTAAAAGAATAATTCTTTTCATTATTATAAGAATTAAATTTCATGCAGCGATTGCTGTTATATATTTCTACGAAAAATCGTATAGTTTAGCTGCAACTGGTCATGATTTCGATGCCAGGAAGTGAAATATTTTAAAATTTTGAACAATGGTATCTCTCTTAATATGAAACAAAAATCATTCAAACTCTCTAAACTTATAGATAGGCATATAATGTACTCGGAAAAGTCAAGTTTATGCCCCATATTTGTTATTATTTCGATGTTATTTCTGAGAATTTAAATTAAATATGCAGATAAAACTGAGTTGTAAACAATAAAATTTATTGCTTGCGCTATCACTTGGCTAAAAAAAGATGACCGAATCAGAGAATTTTAAGTAGAAACAGTTAAAATAAAAATTCGTACCTTCGTATCCGTACGTGACTTCCTAGATCACTGCAAGGTAATATGTCGCAAAAAGTGTTGAAATGTAGATAAAACTGTACGAAAACAAGGAGATCAATATCGTTCATAGATCCATAAACCTTCATTTTCCAAGAAATTATGAAATGACTTATTAACTCGAACTCCATTCGCTATCATTACAGTCGTGATGGAAAATTTTCCAATTGAAGATAAGAGGTATGAGATCATATAAAATAAAATGGAACTAAAAACAGCCCGAAGAATGATAATCAGTAAAAATACTCTTTACTCAATCGAGAACAAAATGTTCTCATATTTTATTTTTCATAATTATAAATTAATTTATAGGTTATCGTACTTCAAGAAATTTATTTCTATTTATTTATCTATGAACTTCTCTATTCTATATAGCAAATGTCAGGCCCAAACCGCTGGTGCTCGCCGATTTTTTTGCGTAATGACCATCTAAATATTACCAAGAAAAAAAATCGGAAACCCACGCTACCTATCAAGGGTTCGATTCTAGTAGGTCCCAAAGTCGGATTTCCCCCATAAGAATGTATGGGGTTGATTTTTGACAATTAAAAAAAATACTTTCTGGGCACGTAGTACAACCAAATTTCATGTAACAATAGATAATATACATTTATAGATAAAAATGTTATCTTTTATACACAAAAGATCATGGGTTTGATGCCAGGAGGTGAAATATTTTAAAATTTTGAACAACTGTATCTCTCTTAATATGAAACAAAAATCACTCAAACTCTCTAAACTTATAGACAGGCATATAATGTACTCGAAAAAAATCAATAATTGCCTATGAGCCCTTGGTTCGATTCCAGAGCGACCCGTAATCTCGATTTTCCCAATAAGAAATACATGGGCCTTATTTCCGAAAACTTTTTAGGGCACTTCCCAACTGCGCAGAGGTTTTAAATTTCATACAGCCATTAAAGGGCCTATTCGAACATAAAAGTGTCCGTAAGAATGTCGTGAATGGTCGTTGGTTCGATTCTAGGGGCATTAACTATATATCCATAATTTTGAGAATAACATATTTGGCGTGTTTATAAAGACAATCATACTCAAGCGAATTATTGAAGTATACTTTCCAGAATGTCCTTGGTTCGACCCCAGGACGTGAATAATGCTGCTGTTAAAAATGCATACGAAATCGTAATCAAAGCTATGTACGCTGAAAAATGTCCTTTATTGTTAGTTATATAGCAGTATATTTACCTAGAAAGATAAAGGACATATTATTTAAAATGTTTTTTTTTATGTTTCAACATTGGCTCCTTGTAACTCTACACACTTTTCCCAATAATGCTCCCATCTTCGTAACCCATCCAAATAGTACTCTGAGTTTTCCTCTGCAAAATAATTGTTCACGAAGGTGATTGCCTCTTCATTAGTCGAAAATCTTTGCCCACGAGCGCAGTTATGAGATAAGGGGATAAAAGGAAGTCGCTTGAGGCTAAATCTAATGAGTAAGCAGTTCAAACCGTAATTCGTGGATTTTCGCGATCGCAACCGCTGAGGTGCGAGACGGTGTTTTGTCTTGATGAAACAGGATTTTGACTTTTTCTGCGATTTTGTCCGATTTCCCATAAGTTCTGCCTACATTTTGTCAAGTAATGATTTGTAGTACGCTTCTGTAATGTTTTTTTGTACAATCGATTTGAATAGATCCATCAATATCCCAAAAAAGAGCCCTCATCACTTTCCGAGCCGAAAAAAACAGCCTTTGCTACTTTTGGAGCGAATCCCCCGGCGTAATATACATTTTGGACTGTACTTTTGTTTATGGCGTATATGAGCGTGTCTAAGTTCAATCTACAGTAATTATCGGCCCAAAACTCGGATTTATTGGGCCTAAACTGTGCCTACAGAGCGTTGGAAATCTTGATTCGAAGACCCTTTTGGTCTAACGCGAGCAAACGCAACAGCCAAGGCACAGACTGCTTTCTCATGCCTAAATATTGATTTAATATGTGGCAAAGAATTTTTGTAAGATGCTTAAAATCCATGCTATCTCTCACATTAATGTGGTGATCGTCTAGTACCTTTCTCCTTAACTTTGAGGATGTTTTCCTATGTAGCTGCACTAAAGTTTCAGCTATTTTTGACCAGTATTTTTTATTTAGCAGACGTTTAAGTGAGTTGATGTAGGTGTTCATGTAAAAATGGTCAAAATCAAGAATCGAGCTGTCATCAAATATTTGTTTTTTCAAGGGAAAAACACGTATGGAAATAAAAGGTTGGTTAAATTCTGTGTATGGGGACTCTGTACCATCATTTATTACAATTAAATTTTGGGCAGTTGAATTTAATCGTGGCCGTAAGATCTTGGGTAACGATGTACTTTCGGGACATCCAAAAACTGCAGCTAGCGACGAAAACATCGCCAAAGGTAACCAAAAAGGAACTAGACGACCACCAAATTAAAGTGATAGATAGCGAAAGTTATAAGCAATTAAAAAAACGTGTTTTCCATATATTAAAACAACATTTAGGCATTAGAAAGCTGTCTGCACATTGGCTACCGCGTTTGACCGAATATGTCTTCCAATGAACATTTTTAACGCTCTGTAAACGCAGTTTAGGAGCAATAAATCCGAGTTTTGGGCCGATAATTACTATAGATGAATGTTAGATACACCGATATACGCTACAAACAAAAATACAGCCCAAACAGTGGATAACACCGGGGGTATTCGCTCCAAAAGTAGCAAAGGCTGTTTTTTCGGCTCGGAAAATGATGAGGACTCTTTTTTGGGATATTATGGATCTATTCAAATAGATTACCTTCAAAAAAGGAAAAACCATTACAGGAGCATACTATATATATCAATGCAGATACCCTGCGAGCCACCTTTCGGTGTGTGGCAAGGGGTGCAAGAATCGTGACTTTACTTCCCTTGACAATTCTTGTCATATATTGCTCGTAGGAGAAACGAATTTTTGAATCTGTTCGTCTTTGCATCTATTAATTTTATTTTATTTGTTGTGTCCGAACGGACTATACCTCATGGAGGGCGCATATCTATACTACGTATTCCTTGAATGTTTCTTCTCTGCATCTATTTATTAAATCTAATCTATGCTTTGAATTTTCTGTTCTTATGATTCTCATACCGCATCCTTAAGCATTTTAGTTACACTTTTTGGTTTATCATAACAATTCTTCACGAAACGCATCGCTTTACGTTAGACCTTTTCTAGTTCACTCATGCTAAACGAAGATAAAATGGCGTCGCAAAACTTTTCCACACACGAGACCTTATATCGTTTGAATATTTTCGTTCCTGGTCATGCATGATACAATTTTCTTTGTTTTGAGTTGATTTTTGAATCTTCCTTTCTTGCAACATAATATTTTTCAGATATAATGAAAACATTTAAGAATATCCGCCTAAATTTTTAAAAATTTTCCTCTTTCCATCATGTACATTTTTACAAATTTAGAGAAAAAATTGAGGTAATTTGAAATTTTCAATTTATTATGGAAATTCCTAAATGGAAAAAAAGCATTTAGTGCTGTAAATATTTATAACGAAGTAAGAAAATTTTCTTTCATAATGAGCGAAATTTTAAAAACTACGAAACGAATTTTATTAAGAGAGATACTTCTGGCTAGTGAGGGATTTGTTCGTTTGATCAAATTCTATTTTAATTTAGCATTTGTACAACACTCACAAGATTTGGTTATTTTCTCGGAAGATGAAATTCTTACATGTATTCAAAATTAGGATTATATAATATAACAGAAAAAAATCAGATACTTCGAAATCTTAGGAAGCAATTCATAATGAACTTCGACTCACTTCCTCTGTATCATCTAAAATATCTCATATTGAAGTGCCAAAAAGAAGTGTTTTCTTATTCCTTTCCTAATTTTTTATCGTTTGATAGTCCAAATTTATTTTCAATTTAAAGAGATATTGCTTTCATGGCATAGTTAAACTTCATCGCACTGTGTATTTCATCACATGTAAGCAGTTGACGCAAAATTTCATTGATGAAGAATTAGATCGCTATGCTATGAAATGCCTTAATCTGTTACCTATAACCTTTTATTCATGAAGCAGAACCACCTTATTCTGTATTTGAAACTTAGAAAGTGATTGTAATATACTACGAGGTAGAAATGGCTGTATATTTTAAAGATTATCTGTTCAGTTTCATGATATTATTTATTTTTACTAATAACCAGTCTCTTTCGGTAATAGCAATTTCAATTTTAGGATAATAGTCATTCGAGATACTTACGCGACCTTCTGAATAGAATAAATCTCTGCTTATCTATCTACGAATAATGTAATATATTTATTCTTTTTGGCGTTCTTCATTGATTTTTAACATTATTTTCAATAATAATTCTACTTATATCCTCGATTTTAGGTAATATAATCCCTTTTTGCATGTGAACATTAATCTAGATTGTCTAATTTAGAAATACAATTACCACTCATAATCAGGTTCTGTATATTTTCTTTTATTTAGAAATTTAAATCACGTACAGCATCCGATAGATATGACATAATAGTTATAATTAATGATATAAGCCATTATAAATTTCACTTCGCTAAGATCTAAGAAGAATTTTCTGCACGAGTTATTGGGTTTATGGGCATCCATTTAAAGCTTTAGAAATGAAGAGAGTGTGGGCGGTGAACTCATTTTGTGAAGATACGCAATTTTTTCGAGGGGAAGGAGGCAAGATAAAAAGGAGGCACACCATTGGAGGGGGCGGGCACTGTTTCCACAAATGCAGAGCAGTGCAGTTTAGTCGCGGACTTGAGACAAGAACATTAGAACGTGAGTTACACCCACTCCTTCCACGGATTTAGTAATCTTGGACTTCCTGCCCGTTAACAGTCTCCTTCAGCTAGTTAAAAGGTATTTATGAGCAAGCATTATCTTCGTAAATACCATTGCATCCTGTTTACTGCATGTGACATGAAGTGTAAAAAATAGTCATTGAGCTTTGTCTCGGGCGTTTTACAATCACTTGTCTTTCACGGAAGGAACGTGTCTTTGAAATGGTTATTCCCAATCTTTTTACGTTCATTTCAAATGGAAATCGTAATCGCATGGGTTTATGTGATCGCTTTGTTTTCGTTAAGTCTCACTCAACAGTACTTTCAACATTCCTTGAGCAATCAAAACTTATTCTCTCCCTCCCTTTAAGGATATCTAAAATGTGCGTTCACAGCTCAACCGTAATAGAAGCGTAGCGATATGTAATTTACATTAAAAACCATCTTACGCGCCGAAGTCACAAATTTTAATTCTATCGCAATTGACTTATATGCGTGTGCTCGTAGTTGGCTAAATTTACTTCATCAATCCTCGTATTACATTAACATACATAAATTATTGGTATATATTTCAATCTCGTGAAACGTTCATTTGTGGCGTTGACTTTACAAATCAAACTATTACATCTAAGTATTACTATAAGAAATGAATGATTTTCGTGCTGCATTAATTATGATGACGTTATTCCTGTACATCTTGACAAAAAGTTGATATGAATTACTTTCACTTTAAATTTCCTTTGTAAATCAATTCTAATAATATTCAGAGGAAGTATGGATACAAAGCTAAAAGTTAAATTTTTTTTCTCCTCCCATTTCTCCGTATTTTTTTCTATTTAAGAATAGGTTTCGGCGCTTGAGACGATAACGGTTTATGTGGATAGCAAAAATCCTAACTAAATTCTAACCATGGTCGTAAGGAAAATAAAAACTTCGTCTTATTTATTTTCCTTACGATCAAGGAGTTCCTTATATTGAAAGCTTCATCGATTGATCGTAAATTTTACCCATGTTAAATGCAACTTGTATTGACTATCAAAAAAATAAACTAAGAATGTATTTCTTTACTCAGACTCTATTGCATAATTTGCCTACTGTAATTTTTCCTTCTTCTCATTCTCAGACTAAGAAAGAAGATGATGAAGAAAATCTTTGGATGCTGCTCTTGCCAAGAAGAGGATCATATTGCATCCTTTTTGGAAACTCTATCGTCTTACTCATCTGACACTCCCGCTGGCTCCATCTTCGAAGGTACCAGCTTCACGCATGACAATTCTTCCTTGGTCTTAGAACCAACTAAGGAAACCGGAGAGGCAATTGATATTCCTTTAGAGGGAGAGGTAGAGGAATTAGAATTGAAGGAACTTCCTGGAACAGAAGGGACCAAGATATGTATAGAGGATCCCCAACCGGCTCCTGATAATGAACCGATTGTCGATGAAGGGGTTGTCTTAGCTGTCGAGAATGAGGAACCTGAAGAGAACAAGGAAGACGTCAACGTGTCTGCCGACGAAGTTCACACTACTAACGTGTCTGCAGACGAAGTTCGCACTACTAACGTGTCTGCAGACGAAGTTCGCACTACTAACGTGTCTGCAGACGAAGTTAAATCTGAGCGCGAAGAAAATTAAAAAATCTTCACTCAAATTATTTCATATCTCTCATCAAAGTTTATTCTTAAAATTTTTTCTTATGGATTTAAATTGGGAATTGTTAAAGCTATTTCCTTTTATAATTCCTATCCATTTCAGGTTGATATTTCAATACTGTTTTAGGATAGAAGCTATATTTAATTATGCGTTACATACAACTATGCATTCTAACAATTATGCATTACATACAATTATGCACTATATACAATTATGCATTATATTCAATTATGCATTTATCTCTTAATCTCAATAAATTATGAGTTTTTGGATCTCAATTATATACCACTTACTTTGATGTCAATGTTCAAACAGGTTATAAAAAAAATTTGCGTATTCATTTCATAATGCAACCGTAAATGCTCTACTTTTCATGAGTTTTTGGATCTCAACTATATGCCACTTGCTTTGATGTCAATGTTCAAACAGATCTCATTAAAATTTGTGTATTTATTACATTTATTACATTACATGTATTTTTATTCGCTAAAAATGTTTACTTGGATTTTTCTTTTCATCAATGTTTACATTTTGTTGTACTAACGATTTATTAAATAAATTCCATTAAACGTTTTCAATTTTAATATGTATATTGAATCGATCTATAGCAATCTATCGTATTCGGTTTTCATAAATATGGATGTGATGTAAGTACAAACAATCAAATATGATATACTCTAAAGCACTCATTTGATGGAGAAAAAGGTAGGTCACGCCATTTCATATTGTTTGGATGTATATTGGTAGCTTAATCCTTGGCAATTATTTAATAATTATTATTGATATATTCATTTATGCCTTTTTTGGATTTCTGATAGTAGCGTTTGGTTTATTTAAGTATTTTATTTATTGATTATGAAAGTGATATCTAATTTTAGATCCCACATCTTATAATCCTCAAAACATTAAGTAACACTATAAAGAAATTGATCATTCAATTAGATTCAGTAGGTGAAAAGTAGTCCTATAAAATTAGATGAAAAGATTTCTCGAGAAAGTAATTTAAATAAGGAATTATTATTATTTGTAGAGACGCGAAATTTTATGATCTCGTTTGTAATTGCGTGAAATCGATAAGAAGTAAAGGAAAATGCGGAGATAACTAGCTATTAGAATATTTCAACCTCGCTCATGCAAAACTGTAATTTCATCATCACATCACAGACCATAAGGAGCAACGAGACTGATCTAATAAAACTAGTCAATTGGGTAGTAAGTAATGTGGATTCCTTTTGAGAAATGATCATGATTCGCAGACGAGGAACAATGGAAGCCTATTCCAATGCCAGACCGCCTTCGTGGCCATGTAATCTTCTCCTAGATCGCATAACAGTGAAATATGCGTGAATCACTCTGAAGAGGGAGACTGAATCAACAACTGAGCAGTTCATTGACAAAGGAGCCTTGTGCCAGAGGTATTTCGACGGCAAATCGGCCGTTTAAAGAAGAATAATTTAATCCCACGGTTGTTACTGTTCGCCACGATCGTCCTAGCATAGGATGCTTCCTAGTTTTAGCAGCCAATACCATGTCAACTTTCTTAAAATAAAACTCATGTATTTAGATCTATAAATAAACATACAAGGAAACAAACATCGATTCACGGTTTGCCTAAGCACGTATAATTCTACGAATGTTTATCATCGATGCTGTGGGAATTCATATTTAGAGCTTATCTGTTTTATGAGGTAAGACAGAAAGAAATATCTATTGTTTTACGATTCTGATACGTTAAAATTAGGAATTATTTAGTTCGTTCTTAAGGAATTCATTATCTTAATTTATTTTCATTATCCAATCGAATATTTTATCAAGAGCCTATTCCTCTATTCCTTAATTAAATTCTATTCTTTTCCTACGATAAGTACCGGAAAATGGAAATAAAATAGTTCTGGGATCGCAATAATATATCAGATCTGAGGAAAACAATTTCACCATTCTAAAACCCATATATGAACCCGGAATGATTGAGAAATTCTACCCTTCTAAGGAATGATACACTTACAAAGCGACCGGTCATAGTGGAGTTACGGCTTGCCTAATTAATAGCAAGTTTGGGACAGGATAAATTTGTGCTACGAGACTGAATCATAACTTACTGAAAGATATTTGCATATGTGGCTACGATATGTAAGCTGAGTAAAATTCTCGAGAATAGAGGACATGAAATAAAGCTGAGAAAAATTACTGGTATTAAATTTTGCCCCTTCTTAATACTCTCGACCAAACTTTTTATGAGTATCAATATTATATCTGCCAGAGGAAGTCTCCCACGGATTTGCTGTCCCTAGCGCACAATTGTGCCTCGTCCTAGCGAACAAAAAATTGTATCCCACAAATTCAGTCATTTGAGTAGCCGCAAAATAGTCCAAATACTAAGTCATACTAAAAATTAAAAAAAAGAAATAGATTAAGGTAAAATTATTTATTCAAATAAGTATTTTTAACAAAAAAACATTTTATGAAACAGATTCGCGGGAAAATGTATGATACACAGATTAGCAGCAAGTTTTGCAAACGAGATTTTTAAGTTAAAAATGACCAACTAGTAAACAGTTAAACTAAAAAGTGATTAATCTACAAAAAATGTGAAAATATTAAGGTTACTTGAAAGAAAAAGTAATCGCTTTTAATTTAATTTAATTTAAGATCGTCATATAATAAAATAAACTTGGCCACTCGTTTCCCGCTAGAGTTTCAAAAATAAAATTCATTCACAACATTTGAAAGTATGATTTTGTATGAAGACATCATAGACGTGTTGTGTGAACTTCTACTCGTTCTCCAGGTTTACTGTATGTCTCTCTTCCTTCGCTCTTTCCTTCCATCTTCTTTTCCAGTAGCTTCCTCCCATTTCTCTCCACAATAATGAATCCAGGTATGGGTTCAGAACTATTTCTTTCGTTTTCTGGTATCGGTGGCAAAGGTCTATATTTAAAGTTAATGCTAGATTCTGTCAATCGGTAAGTAGCCTTTTCCGGCTTAGATTCACGCCATTCGACATCGTATGAATTCTTTTTCAACTTGTCTGTGAGGGATTGGATGAATTTTATCATGGTTAATCAGTCTGCAAATGAAAAGAAGCAATCCGAAAAATAAGTTTGCATTGGTGTGCTACTAAAAGTAACTAATCAGAAAAATAATAGACTCTACGAAGTTTTAAACGTAGACTAGATTGAGAACAAATTTTCATTCTTTTCTCTTTTTTCATTTATCCGTAGCCGTATGAGAAACAAATTCAAAGAATTATTATACATTACAACAGTCTAAAAAATTCTTTTGAATGTATATTTATGTCAAAAGTCTTATTTTTTAAGATAAAATGAGAGGAAATAGCTAAAAACCGACAAACAATAGGGATATGGATAAAGGTTGATCCAACTCGTTGTAATTATAAAATTATCTACAGAAATTAGGCAAAGCTAACAAGATTGAGCCGGCTTAAATGAATTTCTATCACTCGATCGATTTAAATCTAAGGGACCATATAAAGACAAAAACTAATATTGCACGGAAAAAATCAATCCTTGATTACAAGATTTGAATACTAAATTTTCACTCAATTTACGGCGAAATAAACACAACGATATGGTACACTCACCTTTCAAAAAACAATAAACCCAACAAAGTGAGAAAAGCGCTTGAAGTTCCGGCTTATCTTCTAACTTCTCGTATAAAAATTCACTTTCAAATGGTGATCGGCTCCTCTCCGTCCTCTTGCGAACCGAACTGAAATACTCAATGATATATCCAAGCTCAAATTCAGCCTTTTAATCTCAAACCCCTCACGCGAATTCTCGCAATCTCATTGGTTGTCTCTAATTCATTATCGCATTATCATACCCCTACTGTTTATCTTTTTCCATTGCTTTTTCCCTGCCATCTCATTTCACACTTACTCAACGCGATTTGTTTACAAACGGTCAGTCGACGAAGCGATCTCTGCAGATTCGAGTGCCCCTCTAAAAAGGCGCCGACTGCGAATCTGCGATGTTTACATGACGCACGAATGCAATCGTGGACATATTTTCGATAGGGAACACAATAGGTTTAAAAAGAAGAATAAAATCGACCCCTTCCGAATCCAACCCTACAAATATGATTGTAATACAGTGGTACCTCGAGATACGAGTTTAATTCGTTCTGTAACCTTTCTCGTATGTCAAATTGCTCGTATCTTGAAGCATTTCTCCCCATTGAAAGTAATTAAAATGCCATTAATCCATTCTTGACCTATGAAAAATCCCTAAAACATTGTAAATTATGAATAAATATATTTTTAAATTAACAAATACACATGGATAATTAACAAATACATAATAAATTATGAAACAAAGAAATAAAAGAGTTATTTAGAATAATAGTCTTATGAAAAACCCCCGAAACATTGTAAATTATGAATAAAGATATTTTTAAATTAACAAATATACATGAATAATTAACAAATACATAATAAATTATGAAACAAAGAAATAAGAGAGTTATTTAGAATAATAGTCTTACTTTGGTGACGCCAAGTTCGGCTAACGAAGGTGAACGGCGAGGAGAAGTGAAGGCACTCTAGACACGTAAGCTTTTTTAAAACTTAACACTATTTTCGCAACTTTAAACTGAAGCTACACTTTATAAAATATAAATAAAAGAAAAATTAACGTAAATTTAATTATCACTTGTTTCTGCCTTCTTGGCTGCACTTTCTGTACTGTAGAAAAAAGTTCAGTAATCACGCAAAAATCATTACAGCGCACAAGATACACTTCGATTCAAGCGGGTAAAACGTGCGAGTGAGGGAGAGTTTTTCTCGTATGACGCTCGACCCTGCGCACCAACTAGCTGGACGCTCTGGAAACACGAATTTGGGCTCGTATCTCGAACAAAATATGGCCCGAGCTTCAGCTCGCATCTAAAAAAACTCGTATGTCGGGCTGCTCGAAGTACCACTGTATATTATATTTATGAGCATACTTTTACGGATTTTAAATGTCGAGGTTAATATTCATGCGAATCTTTCCAATTACAATCACGCCTCGGAGAGATTAAAACAAGTTGAGGCCGAGCTTATGAGCCGTGTCACATGATCCGTGTTCCTAAATTTTTCGTATACGAGAATGATTCTAGAAATCCTACCACTTCTACTTAAAATTTTAAAGAGGAACTGCTTTCACAAATACGGACTTTCGATTCCAATTTTTAAAATTAAAAACGCTGCGGACTTTACGCCGATTGATATTGCTCTAAATCGACATTTTGTTTTATTATAATCAGCTTATAAACAAGAAACTTTCTTCCAAGATATTAATGATTCGAGAAAATTAAGACCAGAAAAAAATAATTTGAAAGATTCGAGTACAAACAAGGATGTTTTTTATACTGATGATGCTTCGAGGCTCATATGAAATACTTTATTTTGCATAAAATTTGCAATAAAATTCTTTCACTCATGTTTTTATCGTCGATATCTCTTAAAGTGCTTTTATCTTTAATTCTATACTGAGTGTGAACCAAGGGGAATGAAAGAACAGAACTTTTTATTAAAATTTACTGCATATAGAATACAATGTGGAAATCGTACATATCAAAGAAAAACATCAAAAAATATTTTCGTGGATCGCTGGATTACGAATTTAGAAGGCTAAAATAAAAAATATTGCCTTAAATAAGAAATGTTTACGATTCTGCCCTGAAAGATTTCCCTGACAGAAGTTTAAAATTACTTATTTAATAAACAAAAATTGACAGGAACTTTTTGAATATCAATTCAATAAAACAGATCATAAACAAAGATTATCGCACTTCAAATTAATTCATAAAATCTCGATCAGGGTTTAAAGACAATGCTACTCAAATACAATCATAACATTTCAAACTTATAAAGAAAGTTTATCAGCCAAAGAATAGAAATTGATTTTTTGAAACTAAGCTCCTCCTATCAAATGGTTCCACAAAATTGAGATCAAATTATCCTTCTTCTTAGAAAGGTAGTTACGAAAAATTTAATTCTACAAATTCCATAAAAATCAATATTTCTGAAAGTGATTCATAACTTAGGTATGTTAAAATTCACCAAAATTCTCTATTTTGAGAATCGAACTATCCTATTTTTATTTTTGATTGCTAAAGCAACTACAGTAACTTTTCCCGTCCATATTTATGTTAAAATAATTTCAAGAGCTTTTGAAAAAATAATCTTTACATTAGGCTTTGTTGGAAACTGTAAAAATGACAAATACATCTGCTGACATTATTGTCTCTGACTGAGATCATAAACTTTCAAAAATGATGGAATGTTTGCAGAATCTTTATGCCTGAAATGCTTTTTACGGCAATTCGTTCCTTGATATGATTTTATGGGAAGGGAATGTCGAGTTCCATGACAACTCTCTGTCTCAATATAGGATGTGGAGTCTTGGGTCTCTCAACTTTCTTCCATTCCCTATCCTCCGGTATAGTTTCGAGTCTAATAGGTTTGGCAGAGCGTTCTTTTTCTTCTTCCGTAGGTAGGGGTCTGCAGCTGAAGCAGACGATAGGTTCCGTGGGACGGTACGTCTCGGGTGGTTGCTTGTTTGTCGGACCCTCCACTACAGAATATTCCTTTTTCTTCCTAAAAAGTGCTGTGAATTTCTTCATGATGATTGGTATTTTATCTGCCTAGAAACGATCGAAGTTAATAATCAAATAATTTAAAATAAAAATATACAAATAAAAAACTTTGCTATTGGCTATTTTTTATTCATTAGAATGATCTAAAATGTTTTAAGCGATTGTTGCTGTTTTACAAATTATCCCATTCCGCACAATTTTAAAAGAAACCTGAGCTAATATACTCTCCCGTTGACAGGATCTAAATTAAATTATGCTAAATAGCGATTAAAGTGTATGAAGTTGTAATGATTCATGGAACTTCACATAGAAATTAATTTGAATATGTTTCAGAATATTAGGAAAGAAAACAAGAAATATTCACTCCTGGATAATTTCATCAATAAACACGCAAGAAAAGCTGGAGGACAATCGCTAAAATATTTATAGAATACTTATATTTATTACGTAAAATGATGCAAGTGAAGTATGTTATCTTATTTGATTCATAATTCCTTTTAATATTAGAGTCTTTGATTTATTTGCACATAGAAGTAAATTAAAAATCGTTATCATTTTTATATTACCGCCACGACTTGCGCATTTATTCTTCCAAAGGTATGAGGAATCCTAATCATCATTTGGGGAGTTATTAAATTCCGCAACCTTCACAAGCTTCAAAGAGAAATATAACTCAATAAAATTTGGATAACTAGAAGTTTATATGTGCTTATAATCGAACACTTAAACAATAAACATGAATTCAAGAAGTACGTGCTCATAAAAGAAGATTGCCTTAAGCTATTCAAATGTAACCGAAGCGGAAGATTCGTTCAGAAATCGTTATTAAATCGAAAATCAAAGGCATTCTAGAGTGGACGCGGATGCGAGAAAGATTTTATAGAGATAAATATAAAACTTATTTACCTCAAGTTCACCCAAAGATGGTACTGTTATTCAGTCCTGAATTCCACCGATCCTGTGTATGGTTAGTCTTCAACACTATTCTTGTAGAATCCCTGATTTGAACTAGCATTCAACTCTCCGCGACGTCCTACTATGGAAGACGCGTGCTTCCACTGTTACGTTTATTCTCCAACTGGAGTATCGTTACGTATACAAGCTATTCACCCCACCGCTCCCCTTTCCTCCGCTCATTTCCATTCTCCTTTTATTAGTAAATGACGTAATTCGTTGATCTAAATTTATGCTTATTTGTCATCTAAGATACTTCAACACTTTTCAAGTTTATGCCCCATATTTGTTATTATTTCGATGTTATTTCTGAGAATTTAAATTAAATATGCAGATAAAACTGAGTTGTAAACAATAAAATTTATTGCTTGCGCTATCACTTGGCTAAAAAAAGATGATCGAATCAGAGAATTTTAAGTAGAAACAGTTAAAATAAAAATTCGTACCTTCGTATCCGTACGTGACTTCCTAGATCACTGCAAGGTAATATGTCGCAAAAAGTGTTGAAATGTAGATAAAACTGTACGAAAACAAGGAGATCAATATCGTTCATAGATCCATAAACCTTCATTTTCCAAGAAATTATGCAATGACTTATTAACTCGAACTCCATTCGCTATCATTACAGTCGTGATGGAAAATTTTCCAATTAAAGATAAGAGGTATGAGATCATATAAAACAAAATGGAACTAAAAACAGCCCGAAGAATGATAATCAGTAAAAATACTCTTTACTCAATCGAGAGCAAAATGTTCTCATATTTTATTTTTCAATATTATAAATTAATTTATAGGTTATCGTACTTCAAGAAATTTATTTCTATTTATTTATCTATGAACTTCTCTATTCTATATAGCAAAAGTCAGGCCCAAACCGCTGGTGCTCGCCGATTTTTTTGCGTAATGACCATCTAAATATTACCAAGAAAAAAAATCGGAAACCCACGCTACCTATCATGGCTTCGATTCTAGGAGGTCCCAAAGTCGGATTTCCCCCATAAGAATGTATGGGGTTGATTTTTGACAATTAAAAAAAATACTTTCTGGGCACGTAGTACAACCAAATTTCATGTAACAATAGATAATATACATTTATAGATAAAAATGTTACCTTTTATACACAAAAGATCATGGGTTCGATGCCAGGAGGTGAAATATTTTAAAATTTTGAACAACTGTATCTCTCTTAATATGAAACAAAAATCACTCAAACTCTCTAAACTTATAGACAGGCATATAATGTACTCGAAAAAAAATCAATAATTGCCTATGAGCCATTGGTTCGATTCCAGAGCGACCCGTAATCTCGATTTTCCCAATAAGAAATACATGGGCCTTATTTCCGAAAACTTTTTAGGGCACTTCCCAACCGCGCAGAGGTTTTAAATTTCATACAGCCATTAAAGGGCCTATTCTCACATAAAAGGGTCCGTAAGAATGTCGTGAATGGTCGTTGGTTCGATGCTAGGAGCCGTTAACTGTATGAGCATAAGAAATGCATAGCGAAATAGGAGTTATTTTTGAGGTACTTCCTGAATGAATTTCTTTTTGAAATTTATGTAGTTGAGTGGTTATAAAGTCAATCACACTCAAGCGAAAGATGACAGTGATTAACGCAGGATGGCCTTGGTTCGATACCAGGTCGGTAATAATGCAGCCATAAGAAAAGCATACGAAATCGAACTCAATGCAATGTACGCTGCGAAAACGTACCTTAGTTTATGCTAAGTATCACTTATCCGAATAATTTTACGAAGAATCTTAGAAGAATTGACTTTATAAGCACTCCAAATTTCAAATTATGTATATATCAAGCAATAATATAAAATAATAAATAAATATATATATATATATATATATATATATAGTAATTAAATTGACACTATGGAAAAACGCTCAACCTCACAAAAAAAACACATGAAAATTGATAGAACTGCCAATAAATCGAGTGATTAACTTGTGGAACTATAAAAAATACATTAAAACATATTGGTCATTAGAATATCGAAATCCATCGACCGATATGGTTATTTTTCCGGTTAAGAATGCAATTAGTGAGCATTGAATTCAACCTAAAGAACTACAAATGAGAAATCTCTTCAATCCTGATTGTAACGGTATAAATAGCAATAACTCCTCAGCTGTGAGCTAAGATAAACCTTTCATTAACAGCTGCAGCACTCCCTTTCCAATCATTTCACTCCCTCCGATGCGGACTTCATTTGTACTTCGCCTTTATAAATCATTTCACAGACTATTACGACCAAACCCACGATTCAAAAGAATCCTCATCCCAATTTTTTAATTTCTAATAAACGTAAAAACTTTTTTTATCATCCGCCATTAATTTTTTCTCATTTAGATGTCATTTAAACAACCATAGCTTCCAGAAAATGATTATGATTGAAAAGACAGAGGTGACCATTCAGGAAAAATAAAGAGGGATACGAATTAACTGTCGTTCCTTTAATTTTCTCCCTCTCTTTATGAGTAAAAACGTGTCCAACGCAGACGCATTAAAATTAAATCTTACTTAACCTTGAACATCTTCTCCGCTTTCTCAACTTCATTACCTATTGTTCCCATTTGAACTCCGTCTTTCGAAATATCTCATTTTCCTTATTCACAGAACACTTTACGAGTTAATCCGTGATCGTTTCTCGTTAATTTTAACGTAAATATTAATTTCATAATTGAGCAAATATAAACGGAAAATGAGTTACATTTATTTTATTTTATACCAATAAATTTTTAATAATTAATAATTTATACCAAATAATTTTTAATATTAAAAATTTTTACTCCAAATCAAATGAAGGGTAATCATACCATGATATTTTCACTATTTTCAAAACCTTTTGGATTTGGCAGATTTAAGAAGATTCGTCACATGAAAAAATGCCGATGAGAGTGAATATTTATTGACAATCAATGATGATTAAATTCATTTGAAGTACAATGTGAAACCACAGAAGTTTTTGTTAGACATCGTCATATAATCATAAGCGGCTTTCTTGAAACTTGCCATTGTTCAACAGCACATACATACTGATGATGAGTTCGAATTATATTATTTTATCTTTTTAAAAGTAATTTATCTACAGTGTACCGATAAAAGTTATTAAGCACCACTTCCTCTCCAATATTGACGTCTTTCTATGGGGTAAAATCTCTAATGCCTTTCCTAATATTGTTATTCTACGTCTGTAATTTTTAAACATTTTAAGGCAGTCAAACATCTTTATTTCTCTGCCGCTCATATCAAATATATATAAATACATAATATAAACTCAACATATAAACTTTTAATATCTTAAGGAAGAAAAAAAACAATATTTTTTCATAAGATAATTAGTTTATTATTGTGATGAAGTTAACAAGAGTATCACATTAGCAGTTTTCAATGATAATTTACTCTTCAGCCTTAAAATTAAAATAAACGGGAGATGAAAACATAATCTATGTGAATGGAAATACAAAAATATATAGAAAAACAGGAAAAAATGAACAAACATAACATTTTTAGGGGACACTGCCCACGACGCCTTGGAAATGAAGTCCTATGTTCCTTATTGAGCCCTTCAGGTCAAAGAAGGTTAAAAGGAAAGGGTCGGGTGGCATTAAAAAAAAACGCGTCGGACAAGCGCGTGAAAGCCCGGCTATAAAAATTATGATTATCTTTCAGAGCCTCATTAACTTCCGAAGTAAATCTCTCTAGTCGTGATGAAAAACAACGATTCAGAACAGATTTCCTTGCCAACAAGAACATGACTTAATTAAACCTTAAATGAGAATTAAGTTTATGAATTCTACGTAAAAATTTTCTGCTTGATCCTTGTATCCATATAAACACTCATTTCTATACTCTTATTTCAATAGTATAATAAACCGATTCCTTTTTTAACTTTAAAAGGAAAATAATCATATATAATGAATTCAATATGATCATGTTTTCAAATTTCTCCAGAAATTTTGAAACGAATTTGTGGAAATTTCTCACTGTAATAATAAATGCACAGATGATTCGCTCCTAGAATTTATCTTGACGGCGTAGACACAAAATTGCGGTTAAGATAAATATATAATCGCGTGTATGTTTCTATGATTTTGACTTTATGAGCTTAGCAAGTAGAAAAGAATTGAGGTTTGCATCATTGCAAATGAACAATGAACCGCTAAAGAAAATGCTCGAATTTGTGCAGTTCATTTTTCCGTTAGCCTGAATTAAGCCTATTCTAATGAGCGGAAAATATCCTCTAAAAGAACAGCCGCTATTCATCTCGAATGAATTTATTCTATCCTAATAAAACTCGGCCCTAATAATAGATGAGCGCTGTAGTTTTCTTCAGAATATTGGCTTATTCGTAAATTAACTGTTGAGAGAACCGGGCATCTCTTCTCTTGACCTGAAGGAACGGAGGGACACTGGATTCCATTTTTAACGCTATGTCATGGACTCGCGTCTCAGTTAAAGATAATTCTCCAAGCTCCGATGGAACGTAAATATCGTACACTGATCCTGACGAGAAATCTGATGATATTCAATGCCGGAATGTAACATCGGAGGAATTTCTTGATCATATTTCCGCTTTGAAGGTTATTGTGCATGACCCTGGAATTCAATTTCGATTCATAAATACAATTGATATGACTAAGGCATTCAAAATTATCTGGAAATCTCAGGATTTTATTATTTATGACTCCAATTCATATGTTGGAATTTTAAGAAAGTTATCAAAAGATAAAAATATTGAATTCTATTGTCAACCTACCATAAAATATAATAATTTAATTAACTAATTCTGATGTAAAACTTTCCTACCGTAAGAAATAGCAAAATATCAAGAAGTAGTATTTCAATTAAGAAACAATCAAATCTATAGGGAGCATAGTTTTTTTATAAAATATATTTAGCTAACATCTAGCAATAAGATCTACATTTATTAAAATTTAATGAATTATGATAGAGGTCAATAAAAACGGGTGACAAATTTTGGATGTACAATTATTTTTCAGCCCATCAACTGTTGGGATGGGGAACTATGTTAGATGAACTACGTCGAATGAACTTCCTAATTTAACAAAAACTGAAAAATTAAGTATAAACGAAAAATTGAATTAACTTATAAAAGAAACCGATATACTTTAGTCGATCATATAAATATCAATTTATCGATATGATAGAAATAAAATACGGATTCCGATACACTTACCTTTGCCTTCTTTATTAATTAATGATAGCTGAAGTGAACGTGTGTAGGCAGTTAACTCTCACGTATATCTTTCTCCAAGTAATGTGTTTAACTGTAAGAGAATAATTAGATTTTAAAAAGTTTTAATTGCCGGTTATATCTGCGATTAAATTTTAATCAGAAAAATATCTTACCTTAGGCTGGTGTATAAAATTTTAAGGATCTTGCTTAGAACTCGTCAGAGATATTGGCCTTTCTGCTGGATTAGAAATCAGCTGTTTCTTGATGACGGCTGCAGATTGTAGTGATTCTTCTGGTTGTCAACAATAGATTAAGCTTGTCACACATATTTCCTGTGCAATGAAGTCTTATGCGCAATATAATATTATTCTGCGCAGCGCCCTTCCCATACCTCATATTCCCCTTCCCCATTGGTTACATTGTAACCCTCCCACGACTTTCCTGTCCTCCATTTTCTCCGTCTCCTATACCTACCTCTCAGAGCTGTTACCCCAAATTTACCTTGAAACCATGAGACTTTTTCCTTCAGCGTTTATTTAAAAACTCTATAGGGAAAACTAATACGTATTATAAAATAATTAATTTCTAATACTCATAAGATTACTAAATCTCGTAAGATATATAAAAAATTATCTAGGATTTAAAGTTTAAATTTCATATTCTGACTCTTTATGGTTTTAAAAAAATTGCGACTTACTTTATCTTCATTTATTTAGTATTTTATTGGTTTATGCGAAATTGCGTGTTTATTTAGTCTGATAAAGTAAATGAGAGACTTTAAATAAATTGATTCTTACTTATTTATATTTTCGTAGTAGAAAAATGATACTCTCAAAGACCGAGTAGAAAGTAGAAGAAATATAAAACGAAGTCGAAAATTTTCATTTTTCTCGAGTGCAATTCCCTGTAGGAAATTTGCCTAAGATATCGTTTCACGGGGAAGACTCCTAATTTTTGTGAAATGTTTTTCGCCTGTTGTCTTTCGAAAGATTCTTTCCAGCTTGTAACACGAGCGAATATTTAAGAGTAATGACCTTAATTTTAATGAGTAATAACTTCAGTTTAATAAATCGGATAAGTTATACATTATCAAATTTAATATTCAAGTTTCTGCACTATTCTTTTCAATTTAACTCATATTGCGCTTCAGTAAAAATTTGATTCAGTATTATTTAAGTTGTGTATCGCCGGACGTATAAGATTCAGGGGAAAATCATTACCGACCTACAGCGCAGTAGCTTCCAAACAAGGGCGCTTATTGTTTGAAATGAGCCAGAAAAAGAAAATAAAACCTTCGAAACCTGAAACCGAGAATATATATCCTAAAATGTATGAAATTAGAACAAGATCATTAAAAAATTTCCATTGATCAGTGAGAGATAGAGTAAGAGAGAATGTAATGGATAAAGCACGAGCAAGGCAACTCCAGTTGAAAAGTTCGCGAGAAATAATTCATGCTTGTATAGCGTAATGGGCACAAAAAAATCAAAATTTGAACAGTATCTCATTATTCTCTAATCCTAAACTATTCTATTCTATTCTAAAAATAAACTTTAGGACTAAACTATCGTCAGTGAAATATCTCGTATCCATCCACACAGACTGGACGCAATACCGCTTTTAAAAACATGTTTACTACCCGCATCCTCAGAAGACGAAGACGATATAATGCATCCTGTTATGCAGGCTGTTCGGACTCAGCAAGAAAGATTAGGCAGAGAGAATTTATTTTTCCTGCGAACGATACGCGTACGTTATGAACTGCCTGAGTGGGCGATTTCGCCCTGCCGCACGCCGAGAGGCGACTTTCAGGGTTGATACGTATTTTATTTAGAATCTTTTGATTCCTAATTATATCCTTACAATAAAATAATGTAATAATTTTATTCTATCTATTCTAATTCCAACAATGTTACGTATTTATCCAGAATAGGACCCGTGACTCGTTGTGTGCAATAGGATAATAATTCGTACTCGATATTTTTTTCGTGGTATAAAAGGTGATAATTACAGTTGCTATTTAAGAAATTCAATACGAAAATTCTGATCTTCACTTCCATCTGTACGTTCAAAATGTCTCTACTTTATGAAGTCTTCTTGAATCATAGCTATAGCTAACGTCCAGAGAGCGAAGAGCGAGTGCGGTTCTTTCTTGAAGTGGCAGCCCATATGAAATATCGCAACTGATCCGATACCAAGGCTTCCATCCGTCCTTTCATTGCAGTTGCTCGCTCAGTCCGCGTATGAATAGACTTGGAGAGTGCGAATTCTTTCGATACTACATAGCTTCCCAACATCATCGAGGAAGAAAGAAGAAACGGTGATACTACTGACATCGAACTGTAAGTAATATTTTAGCTCTTTATTAAAATTTAAGTGACAAGCATGAGGTATAAAGTATGAAGAAATATATTTTGATCATTACGTATATTATAAGTAAAATTCCAAGAATAATATTTCCCTTGTGTTTTTTCTTCGCCGCTGAATTTTTTAAATCTAGAACATATCAATATCAAAAATTACGCTAAATATTATTAGGAATTATAAAAAATACGAGTTCTTATATGACTACGATGTGTTCCCAAAGTCACTTCGAGTATTTTTATTCTATTATGCTTCTTTTTTCCCTCAGCATCCACAGAGCTTACTAATCATCTGCCTTACTAACCGCTTGCCTAACAAAACGATTATAATTTTTAAATTCATTCCAAAAGAGCATTAATTTTGTGGATATGGTTCTGTTTATTAACGCGTCACCTGATATCTCTAAACATGATTGGTTTTTCTAGTTCTATTCCCATAAATCTTTTACTACGGAAGTTTCCAAAGCGTACATTGTGATAGGGTTTTGACGAGGTAGCTTTGCGTACTTACTTCGATAGTACAGATTTAATAACGAAGAAAACTAACAAAAATAAATTTTTTTACCCATCTGTAAAATTCACATTAAGAAAACCGTTTCCATCAGGAAATCATTTGTCCTCGTGTTTTGAATCGAAATGGCGAAAGATATTTTTGGCCCCCCTTTATTTGGACTAAATTTAGAAGTGGAAATCCGCCTCTTTTTAAGGGTTCAAGAAGAAACACGGACGCATAATTCATTACGCGTACGTGTCTTCGTTTCATTACGTCTCGGCACTCGACGTTTTCTTTCATTTACCCTTCGTCGCTATGAAAGGGGCCATTAAATCTCGAAAACAATTTATCAGCAATACGTTTCGGTCAAGTTCTGCAGACGACACCACTTTCACGCATTCGTGCATTCCAGAAAATTCTATCAGCCCCACACAAGTGAAAATTAATGTTCTTGCGACCTCGGCAGTTTTACGTTTACGACTCTCTCATTTATGGAGAAGCACGCCATTGTTTCATCCAGAGGCGTGCCTTTTTCCCTTTCTGCTGACTCTGCGAAAAAGACAACCTCGCAGTTGCCTAACTACTCCATCGCCTCAAAGCTCAAGGAGGAGGAAATTTAAACGTTACATCGAGACATAGAGCGATATGCTGAAAAAGGCAAATCAAAATTTGCTCTCCTGTGAAGGAATAAAGATAAATCCCCAAAGATTTACTTCGTGATAGCAGATCCATCTTTCCATAATGGTCAGAAAAAATATTTAGAGTGAGAAAATTCGTTAATTCATCTCAAAATTTTTGTTTGATGTGCATGGATTATCCCATGCTCTCTCTAGTTTTAATTTTGTATGCTACACAGCTAACATTCATACAAGATTCATTTTTGGCCATAATTTACATGACAAAATGAAGATTGTAACGAGATCAGTGACTTTCTTAGTACCTTTACTACGGTTAAGAGTCCAGTATTGAACGAATGTTACACAAAATCCACGTATTAATAACCATCTCATATCCTTCGCTTAATATTACCTCTTTTTATAGCAAAATTCCTGTCGTTCCATTAGACAAACTTCCCGCTCTCTATTATCTTTCGCACTTGAACACATTCGTCTTCTTCGTTTGGATGCATTCGATGAAACCTGCCCTTCGGTAATTTGACGTAAAAAATACGGATTCCTGAACTCCCATTTATTTTTATGTAGTAGGTGTTTAAGGTGAGGTGCTTCAAGTCTTAATTCTTAATAAACTAACAAAAATAAACTTTTCTAAATCAGGGGAGGCGTTTTGGTTATTCACAATGGAAAGATTCATATAAAAAATTCATACTTCGTATCATAAAATTCCTTTTATTGACAATTACAAAAAACAACCGGTTTCGACGAATGATCGTCGTTATCGAATTTACACGAATGTTGAAGTACGAAGTTTTTTATATGAATCTTTCGAAGAACAAGAAGAATTTTACACAAAAATAAATTAAATTAGGAATTATTTGGCTCTGGCTGATGTCGATTGATCTATTGAATTAGTCGCCTTATTTAAATAAAACATTTCCATGGAGGTTTTCCTCCTTTATTTCGTACGCCGCCACTCGCGATATCATATTCAACCTCCATCTATACATAATTGCCGAAAAATATTTAGATTGAGAAAATTCGTTAATTGATCTCAGAATTTTTTGTTTTAGGTGCATGGACTATCTCATTAATAAGATTTTCGCAGCTTGCCACCCTTTGTTAACGACTGAGAATCTAAAAATAACCATCCGCGCGTATAGACATCTGCACAAATTCACGCTCAAGCTGAACGCTTGCGAGCGTGATGTTTTGAGATTTTCAGCTTTGGTCCATAAGTCTTAAGACACGTTCTCATTTTCCAACGGACATGAATGACGCTGGGAGGAGTAAATTGAGAACGGTTCTGGGGGCTATGTTTGGGTTTGCCAGAAAAACGGTTATGGTTGCTCTTCTATTCAAACGAGGATACGAGAATCGAGTAAGAGGGTCATTTTACGATCGGAGACACGGAGATTGCTTGGAAATATTTTTTGCCCGTAAAAGGAATGACTCACTCCCTCTAAACGGGAACGGTCAACGAACACCCTTCCGTTCCGAAAATTTCAACTCGCCAAAACATACGCCTCGACTTCAAAAACACCGTATTTAGAAGCGCAGCCGCGCCTTGCGAAAAACCGCCGCTGTAGTTCCCGCCGAAAATTATAGCAGATTTCTGTGGATGCTACTACGCACCATGTGCCGCGAATACGTTAAGAGTTTGAATACTTAACTCACACTTATCAACGCGCTACAATTACAAAAATTAGTGCTTAAAATTCCTCAACGAAATATTTATCAGCATAAAAATACTAACTCTTACAGTAATTCAAACAATTTAACTTTTTCCTTCTTGCTTTCAAGACGATATTAACGAATACGCGGAATTTTTTTAAGTTCAAAGGCATCCGTCACTTTTCGCATATTTTTTTCCGAAACACGCACACTTCTATTTCGAATATTTTCGCCTATGGTACTACTGATTTTCAGACGATTTTTATCGTGTATTTGAGAAAAAATTTCTTCAGAATTCTCTCTAAAATGACCAATTTTTTTATTTGAATGCTCTAATCATTTCTCGCCCATTATTTTTTCCGAAATTACTATTCCTAGATATTTATTCATTTATTATCAAAGACCGCACAAACATCCAACTGGACAATTACTGGTTCTAAATTTAACAACGGACGTTGACAAACATCAATGCTAAGAGGAAATTCCCTTTTCAGCCGGGATTTGAGCACGAGAGCTCAGCTTAGCATGCTCATATGCTAACCACTAAAACCGGCAAAACTTATTCTTACCACTTCCTATTTAAATTTGTAGCCGAAATGAGCGCTTTTATATATTTTAGCTTTGTTTAGAAAAAAAGATGAGGAATTTAGGATAAAAACAGCAGAAAATTGTTAATTTCGTTTAGATAATAATGAATATTAAAACTTGGCGCCTGCTATTTCCTAACAGGTAAATAGGAATACTTAATATGCCTATAATGGATTTAAGTTCCACCATTACATAAATCCTTTTTTATATGAAAATAGACACCCTACTAGCTTTTATTGACAGTTTTAGGTTTGAAAGAAATAATTTCCAATAAGACAGATTAAAAATGAATAGGATACCGATTCCCAAATGATATAATTTACCAAAATTAGATACTGTAATCTTCGCATCGGAAGTTTTTTTCTACCAAAACAACCTAAGCAGAACTGTTACGGGAAAACTATTTATAATCACGGTCAGAAACATCCTATTTGATCAAATTATTATTTAGCAGAATCAATGGAATTTTCAATCAAGATTACCAACGAAATAAATTTTTGTTCTTTCGTATTATATGAATTATAAATAAAATAGGTATACGTTAGGAATTCTCTTATTTAATTTTATAAATGAGATTATAGCCATTATAAATCAACTTTCCTAAAAAAATTAATGAAATATTTGAAGTCTAATAAAGAATATCAATTTTTCCAAAAATGATAATTTTACAGAACAAGAATTATCACTAATTTTCCAATATTGATTTATTAAACACAATAAATCACATCAGTACAGTTATATAATAGAATTGACAAATTTTAACATTGCAAAAGTCAGTTCATATTCTCAATTTTAGATCCCCATTTGTAAGAAGACATAATAGAATGATTTTTCATATATTCTTGAGGCTGTAAGCCAATACTTCAATTAATAGAACTGTTTCACAGAATATTAATTTCACAAGCACCAATTAGTAAAATTTTACATTAATACTTTCAAGGAATATTTTAATACACCTCCAGTGAAGGTAACAATACCCACTTTTCAACTTTCTATTGGTATTAAATAAAAGATTATGCATCACCAGTTGTTAAAATTCAAATCCCCACCAATGACTCACAGTTTAATAGTTGCCAACTTATTTTATAAGAGATTTCCATTCTGAAAGACCCGAAACCATAC
This sequence comes from Pantala flavescens, assembly GCA_020796165.1. Lineage (NCBI taxonomy): Eukaryota > Metazoa > Arthropoda > Insecta > Odonata > Libellulidae > Pantala > Pantala flavescens. Next base: position 13,035,057 of record CM036889.1, on the reverse strand, counting down.
CTCATATTTACATACATACAGAAACAAATGCACAATATAAAATATGATTAGATATGTGCTATCAACAGAACAAAGGATGAATTTCGAATAAAATCCTATGAATATTAACAGTAACATGCTATCTTTTCCCTTATTACACAACCAAAGTGGACAAATTTCCCCTCAAAATATATATTGCTTTAATATTATATTTAAATTATAGCCTAATTATGTAATAAAATGGCAGTTTATTTCAAAATGGTTAACATGTTTTACCTCAAAATTAATTTCACATGTAACTGGTTAAATTTAAGCACATGGTAGTAGGTTGTAGCACCTTTCCAAAAAATTGTAAAATTGACAGATATGAAAACTGAGGCACTTGGTTTCATACTCTGGAAATTAAATGAGTCTACAGTTTAACTTATAGAAATTCTTGCCACGTAAACAACTTTGTGATATGATAATTAAAATCAAATTTTACAGCTGCATCTCACACAATGAACATTTTAACCATCATTAGAGTGCAGTTGATATTTAATCAAAGGCACTCCACAAATAACAGTAATCACATCCAAATGTGAAGTTTCAATAAATCATTTGTATATGAGCAGATTATGAGGACAAAAATCTAACATATACTATAGTAATTAAATGTTATGATGCTTGATAACATTAATAATCAATATGAAGGTCATTCAGTATACTAGAATTGTTACTGCATCAATTACAACATATGGCCATTATAGGCTGATAATTAGGATAATCAGTTATATGTAACATAGATATGCTATTATTTCACTATATGCTCCTTCATGGGCCTCATAAAATAGAAATTAATTTGCAAATATAAAAATGCAAAAGGCACAGCACAAATGGCTATATTCATAACTAGTAGTTAATAAAATGCAAAAAACATTTCACTATTTTTATAATACATTATATAAAATATGTGAGGAAATCCCCATTACAAAGATATACAAATCTTTTCCAACAGTATGAATATAAGATAGAAACACACAAAACTATTTCTTCTTTCATATACAAGCGCCATAGAAATTTCTTAAAACATATTTAATAAACATTTATATCACATGTATTTTACTCGTTCAACATATCTATCAGAATAAATGCAAATTGACATTTTAATTAGTTAATTTTTCCTTTAATGGGGTAAAGATCATTTTAATTGCACATAATGAATTTAATATATTTTTGAAGAACTAATTGAAGAACTTATTTATATATGTATACAGTATTCAAGAAGTTGTCTGGGATATATCTTAAAAGTTTGAACAAATATACAATATGTAAATGATTAAAATTTGAAACTATTTACCTTTCAAATTGAAATTAACTTCATTCATAACTTTAAAATAGAGATTATTGCATTGCTTAGGATTAGATTTAACCTTCAAATTTGAAGGAAATGACACACAGAAATCATGAATGAAAGAAAATGTGAAATAGTACGCTGCCTATAATCAATCCTGCAAGAAATACTTTCATTTCTCATCACAGGCTCAGATTTCCTTTGGTTAAGTATCAGATGCTGTATCCTATGCATTTCATATTAGTGCACCTTTCTAAAACTCTAGGCTACTATAAAAAGGACCTCAAAAATTTACATGGAAAATTCTCAGAATAACATAATACAAAGTTTACATGAAATTGGACAACTGACAAAGAATAGAAACATTAACAAATGTGCAAACTTTCCTTATTTGTGAGTGGCATAAAAATTTTAAAACAGTAATTAAAGACATTCATTAAAAAATATTCTATTTCATAAGAAGATTAACTCTCATACTCTAAAGAGCCATCATATCTCTAGACTTGCCATGTTCAAGCAAAGGAAAATCTTAAATAGAGAGACTGATTGAGTCATTTAGATATCTTTTCTATGAAATAAGCTTAGAGATCTTGCATTAAATTCAAAAGGACTTACTTAACTGAATTTAAAATTTGAAATGCATTTTAAAGCTTTCTGCTCAAGAATTTCAAGAAGAGCTATTTGCACAATTAATACACATTTTAGAACAATACTAGACTGAATACTAGAAAAGGCTGTGAATTTATTTAAATGTAAAATTTGGGCTAATTGGTTTGCATAGCTTGCAGTATGGTTGAGATAACAATATAAAGGTTGAAATTTCAATTGTAACCTAAAACCACTCCCAGGGGTCAAACAAAATAAGTCTTGGTTCACCAACCGAGATTATTCCAACCAATAAGCATTATCTTATAGTTTAAAGTGTATTAGAGGGATTATCCTCCGTTGAAATAAGATAAATGTGAAAAATTGTGGGCTGGAAAATATTGCATCCATTTGTGAATATTTAAGGGATTATTGCAATCTTTAGTGATTATAATTTTTAAAACAAACAAAAATAATCAACAAACATCAAAAGAAATTTCAACCTATCTGTATATAAAAAAGATCTTACCAAGAGGGCATGATACATAATTGAGGTGAAAATGGAAATAACATTGATAATAAAGTTTAGTTAATATAATTGATGATGATGAGCCAAAATATTTAATAAAAATCATGAAATTAACTCCACTAACTCCAATCTTATTATGATTCTTAAAAAGTAAATTATTTAAACAAGGAATTTAATAACAATTGACATGAACTAAGAAACTACATCTTGAAGTGTAAATTAAAAATTTTTTCAGAACAAGAAAAAAAGGGCAGATAGTTTCCTAGGTAAACTGAGGACTTCTGGCAATAGCTACTATCACTATCATTTGTGGATAATTTGAAAGTATTAATCTGAAATTTATCATTAGACCTGAGAAACTTCGACATTAAATTTTATACAGAAATATACTCTATGATAAATTGAGAGAAATCAAAAATCTTCCAATTGAATATCACAGATGGGTTGACAGTTTTTCAACATGTTCTTTAGCATGGAAGATGTAAAATAACCTAATTAATGTTATGCTCAATAACTAGCATAATTCACTTGATAAATATTTGTTGAAATAAGGCCTGAACTCGCTAAAATTTTAATCTAATACAGAAAACTGAATTATGATGAATTAAAGTAAGAATATATAGAACTCAATGTGTTTGATTAATTTTTCAAAATAAAGTTAGTGAAAAAAACTGTTCATAGTGAAACATCTAATTATGATTCTTTGATTGAATTTTTAATTAAAATTCATTGTTATTAAGCTATGCCCTTAAAAAGGCATATTTAATGATAAAATTGAAATGATATAAACAACTCGATGGATTGCCTAAGATATGAATTTGATGAAAAAACTATAAATGACTTCATAAGGGGTCAGCAGCAACATTCAATGTAAATAATGATGAAGTAGTTCCTACAGTTTGCAAATACTGAATTGTTGAAATAGATCATAAAATACAAAATGAAAAAAACACCTAACAGGTTAACAGATGAGAAATTATCTCAATCTCTAAGGAGAAACATTTGCTTGTCACACATGACCAAAGAATATAACCTTTTAGCTTCCATGTACATAATGAAAAAAAATGGATTTCACTTAATTTACATAAGTGGTATGTCATAATGAATTCAGCACCAGAATTATGATCAATTGATTTTAACATATTAGAATCTACCTGTACAGAACTATTCAATAAATATCTTGTTATTGGATATGGTAACACATAAAAGCATCATTTCAAATTACCTATAAAAGCTGATAGATTATACCCTGAAGTTAGTTTTTGTAGAAATCCAGGAATATTGAAAATTAACAAAAATAAATTTTTCAAAAGCAACTGAGATCTATAGAATAAATCAAACACAATTATGGTTAAATTATTGCCTTGAGCACAAGTAAATAAATGTTATTATCATAAGCAGCACCTTTTAAATATGTGGTTAATTTCTTGACTCCATTAATTATATTGTTATTTTCAGTCAAGCTGTTTCAGTTCAGCTGTGATGTTTTATGATACTACTCAAGTTTTCCTAATGGGATATAGTACTAGCACTAAAAAGAATTTTCTGTAAGCAAGCTTAAAATATGAGAAACTTTAGGAACAAAATATAAATGCTGTTACACACATTCTTAATTATATAGAAATAAATTCATGCCAAAATAGATATGTACCAGGACATAGAAAGTAAATAACTAGACATAAAAACACAATTCATGGTAAAGATATTGATATCATAAAAACCTGAAATCTGGTATCAATAGTAAACCATAGTAATCAAAGGAAATTTAAACCAATAAATTTTATAAACAGAAAAAAAACAATGTAACTTATCACAAAACTGGAATGCTTAAGACTGTCCTAAAACAGTCAATCCAAAAATGAAATTAGAGAGTTGTGTAACTAAGTAAAAGTCCACAACAATTACTCCAGCTCACCCAGGGCATAAGTGCAAAACTATATATATGTTCAAACAGATTCATTTCACAAAAATACAAAATAGAAATATAGCAGCACATAGCAATTTTGAGAATTTAAGTTTCAAGAGAATTATTTTGAAAAGAGCAATATTGGCTATTGAAGAACTCTATAGCAGAACAATTATGACCATTTGGTAACTAACTGTATTAGCATTATTAATCAAAAACTAATACTTGTCATTTCATGAAAATAAATACAGTGAAAAGAAGTGATGTATATACCATGAGTAGTAACAAAATGACTACTAATTAGTAAAATCATAATGCAGAAATCCATATCACATACATAGCAGCCTAAAGCTATTGATTGGGAAAGAACTGACATAGATCCCTTCAAAAATGGATAATAAATTTGAATTAGAGATAAGTAGTTTTAGACTGAAGTTTTGAAGAAAATTATAGGAATTTAATTAAATAAAGGAATTCACATTACGTCACACTAGTTCTGCTTCAGGATGAATTTATAAAGAAATAATATTAACATATCCTCAGAAAGTGAATGAAGAGGAATAAAGAAATGTAACTATAAAGAAACTTATAGATGAGAAAGGTAATTACAGATATACTGCTCAAATTGAGCATGAATTTGCAAACTACCAATGCAGCATTCTTTAACTTCATCTATAGGAAGGAGAACAAAGACTGAGTGAAGCTTGGAAGTTCTTATCTCATTCATCAAATTTAATCTTTAAAATTACCATAAATGTTGAAAACAATCATAGTGCTTCTCTATCACTGCTGTCTTGATATCATCATATGCACAACATTTCCTGTTTGAGTTAGTATACTGACAGCTTGGTCGTGTTCCAATTTTGTGAAATCGATCCCATCAACCTCTAAGATTTTATCCCCAGGCTGAAGTGCCGCACTGGCTGGGCCATTGGGGTGTATTTTAGTGATGTATATACCCTGTAAAATAAACAAATTTACATATACAAAACCATTTATAACTTAAGGGGACCTTAATAAAAAAAATATAGGCAATCAGACATTTTGTGGAAAATTTTGAGGAAAATAAAATACTGCATTTTATCATGTACATGCACCACCTTATTTCCAAAATTTTGATCCCAAATTAGTAGTTGTAAGATTATACAAGGAAGGAATAAATTATATGTTTGAGAATGGCACGAAATAATTCCTAAAACATAGGTTAATTTATAATGCAACATAAACAAATATTGATACACAGAGTATTAAGCAATTAATAAGTACACTAAATAACTGAGTCATGAATTTTGTTACAACAACCGTATATCATTAATAAAATATTTTTCCAAAATTTGACACTTAAGAAATTAGGGGGTGTTAATACAAAGAGGTTATTTAAACTTGATAAAGTAGGGTAATATAATATTTGAAAAAATCTAAAAATGTCATGAAAATGATATATAATCATTTCCACTTTTAGATTGTGTGTGTGAATAAATAATGATTGTCTATTGTCACAAAAAATAAATTTTAGACGGAGAATTTAGATCCCTCAGTGCAAAAAAGCTGGATTTAATGCATGTAGAGGCCAGGTATTAAATTGAACTAAATTAGGAGCTTTACTTGAAAATATTACGGGATAATTAAACGGGAAAAAAACATATTTCTTTAGATTGAGTTCTGTCAATAATTATTGCATGATAAACAACAACCATGTTTGATTTAATTAAAAAAGAAGACAATTTTCAAATTTTGATATACAACAAAAGATTTAATATATGGCTCAATCTGTTGATTCTAGAGAAATAACAAAAATCCTAGTAATATCATTGCACCAATGCTCTATTCCATCAACTCCTCAATATACAAATGTAGAGAAAATAGAGGACAAGGAGAAAAGAAGTTACCCAATATTAATTCCCAACACAATTAATCACCTTCATCATTCTCTAATATTATATGATGATCTCTTTCCACTTTTTGCTTCTATTCAAATGAGCCGAATTTCAAATAGACCTAGAATAAACTATGAATCCAGTTTCGTAAAAGTTTAGTTTCAAAAAGACAAATTTGAAATTATGGATAAACTTTATTTTCCATCCATACTGATTTGAACCTTAATTTAAATGATATTGGATAATTGTGATTCTATGGCTTGGGGATCTGACATTCCTTGTTACTCTATTCACAGCTACAATGTATGATAGAGACCTATCTCTCGTTTGAAGCAAAAATTAACACTGAATGAGACAATCGATAAATCTGCAACTTCAGAGGGAGAAAACCTACTTCAATCATTAAACATGACAGATATTAGAAAAATTACAAAATGAAACGACTTTCATCATATCTATGGGCAGAATCATCTGAGCTTAAATGCTGAAAGTACATCATGCAAGCCACAGAATCCAAGACTTTTTAAAAAATAAATGCTATCCACAAAAGATGTTAATATAAACATAAATTAAGGATTTGCTTATACTTACAGTGTCCTGCTTGTCAGGTGATGCATTCTGATATGCTCCTCCGGCTATACTAAAACCTAGACCCGGATTTTTATGTATGCTTACAGGAAACTGAAATTAAGAACATGATTTACAAATTATTTAAAAAATTGTTAACTGTAAAAACAAAAATTTTTAAATTACACGACATACCACCAGTGCATTTTTATGGAGACCAAACATCCAAGTCTTCACGGTTCTACTTTGAGGACTGATGGGGATTCTACTTCTACTTAAAGCATCACCAACTATTGGAGCATCAGACCATGCAGAAGTTGATAAAGTTGGAATCTTAGATGGTGATACAACATTTTTGGGAGACTTTTCTCTAGGTTCTATTCCTTTCACTGGAATTCTCCCACTACTTGCTGAAGGAATATTGATTTGTGAGGCTAGCTGTGGTATCTTTGACTGTGGAGATGTTGATGGAATGCCTTTAGATATACCACTTTCAATTCCGTGGACAGGAGATGACAGTTCTTGCCCACTGTTAGTAGGCAATGGTAAGTTTGTACTGCTTTTCTTTGCTAAAGCAAAGCCAGGTTGTGGAACTTTGGATGTGAAATACTGGGGGGAGCTGTTTTGCTGCCAATTAGGGGGGGTTTTAGGAGATTGTATTCCAGTAACAGAGGGTATCCTTGTAGGTGATAAACTGAAAAATGATATTTTGAAAAAGAATGTAAGATTTAATATAAGGTTACACTAGCAATTAAGTTTAAAATAATACATACGGTATACTCTCAGCCTTGTTACTGCCCGAATGAGAATCATTGACGGAATTTTCCTTTACTCCTTCAAAACTGTTACTAAGAAGAGTATTGACTCTCTGAGGTGTAGGAGCAATTAAATGAGTGCCAGCAGATGGTTTATCTTGAGTAAAATTTGGTGGTTTTCCCAAAGACATTTCCCTAATTTCTTCATTTGCAAGTCGCCCAATTGGTTTGATCCTTGACACAGGAATTCTACTGGATCCTACTTTTTGAGAATCTTTGACTAAATCAGGAGTCTCATGTCTTTTTTCCAATTGAAACTCTCCAGACTTGTTTGGAGAGATCACTTCCACGGCCTGCGCATCAGATACAAATGAACAATCTGCAGGTGAGGGATTAAAGACACTAGCAGAATTTTCGCAAGACAATTGATCATCTTCCATCATACTATTTTCAGTAAGACCTCCATGATCAACCAGAGGAGACTCAGTGTTCTGTACAAAATCCTCTGATGCACTTCTTGACTGCTGCACTGTTACTGGACTGGGAGAATATTTTTCATTTGAAACATGATTGCTTTGAGAAATTTTTGAAGGAAAATTGGATGATTCCAATGGCTCTGGTGATTCCATGCTGGATACACTACAAATATTTTGGTAAGTGCTTGTACTTGAGTCAGTTATATCAGCCTTAGGACTTGGAGAATCAATAGGAGTTCTCAGCTGGTTCTCTTGAAATGACAAGCTTGCCTTATAGCTGCTTATTTGCTCTTCTGTTACATTAGATTCATTATTCATGGGATGTTCATTTACATCATGGGTTGGAACCTTTACATCAATATCCTCAGATTCTATAAAAAAATAAAATCATTACAAAAAATTCATGTCGTCCATAAAGTTCAATGTTCATAAAAAAGTAATAGTTACCATGATTTTTGGAAACACTTAAATTTGATTCTTTGAGAGTCACTCCTTTCATAGGAGGTAGTTCATACTTGGATGATGCTGCACTGGATGGCCTGGTTACATCCTTCATTTCTGAAAGAGGAGTGAGTCTGCCACCAAGTAAGTTTATAGGTGGTAACGAGCTTACTGAGCTTCTAGATTGCACATCAGAATTAAAAAAGGCTGCTTTTTTAGAATAAGCAGCAGCTATATGATAAGGTGGAGGATGGGATGGAATGGAAGAAGCATTGATGGAGAATCTACTTCCTTCTTGCTCTTCTTTAGTCTCCTTTGACAGAATATTAAATTTTTCACTGAAATAGAAGAAACAATCTGAGCATTTAGAAAAAATTCCATATGCAAGCTCTGCAAAATATGAGATAGAATATTTCACAGAAGAAAGGCTTAGGAAATTAAAAGGTATTTCAAAGGTTGTTCATTAAATGAAACATAAGAATCTCACTACTTATAGTTTCAGTAGGGAAGAGAAAGTTATTTATCTACAAATCTATTAGTCAACAAAATCAATTGGATAGAATACAGACATATTTCATCATTAAAACTAAGATATCACATTTATTTCCACATAAATAAATTAATGTAGTAATTTAGCATCACCAGGTTGAGGCATCCAACAGATAATAGAAACAGATAAATATCAAAATGTCCATTACCTCATTAATACGAGCTACCAATTTTCATCCTCAAGATTTTTATACCTCTATAAAGTAAATAAATTTTATAGACTGAGTTTTCCTAAGATTCTTGAAATTTCACATTTTTCATTTATTAAAATTATTTAATTAAATTAAAAAAAAAACAAATAAAAGCTTCTCATGAAGTTACAGTAAGACCCCACTTAACACGAAGGGGATACATTCCAATAACTTCGAGCTCTAAACAAAACAGTGTTAAATGAGGCAACGTAACATGTACATATGTAAGTATGTAATGGGGGTCAGTGAAAAGAACAAAGAATAAGAAAATTTATCAGTTCTTGCCAGATTAATCAAAATAAAATAAAATATTATGTTTATATCTTTATATACCTAATAACCTTGAAGAGAATAAATAAATCAATTGTGATGCAGGAAAGCTGCATTTATACTAGAATTACAACTTAGGAGAATACATTTGTAACCTTTTTCTGGAAAGACAAAAAAAAGAGCGTTGAAATAAATACATTGTGTATCTACGTATCACCGTTGCTATCAAGTGTACCGCTTTTGGTTGGCGCATGGCCGTTTCCTTTGCACACATATACAACAAGTATCAATACAGTGTGCGATTTAGGGGAACTCCAAAAAACGGCATTATACTGAAACAGCTTTAAGCGGGGCAGCATTAAACGGAGTCTTACTGTATTTTCATTAAAATTTTGTGAAAATATTATAAATGAATAGAATAATACCTTAAATAGTTTGGATCCACACTAGAAACAGATGACTGTTCCATGAAATTTTGAGCATGCTCCTCATTGTATTGTGCTAGATTATCCTTGTTCATAATCTCTGGGTGGACTTTCACATCATAGGTTTCATTCAATGACTCCACTGGCAAGATGTCATCGCATTTTTGCTTCTCAATCTCTGAACTTTCTAAATCCTCAATTTTCTCTACATTCTCTTCCATTGCCGCAGTCACTTGCGTCTGATTTGTATGAATCTCATTCTTAGTTTTTAAAGCAGTTTCATCAGGATCCTGGGCATTATGATTCTGTGAAAATTTAAATATACAGCTAAAGATAATGTTAAAAACAATTTAATTATTTCATTTATTTATAAACAACATATTATTAATTTTGACTTACTGTTAATAAAACTATTTGCTATTACAGTGCTTAAAAATAAGTCACATATTTAATATTGTGAATATTTCTGATCAAATCCTAATTCAATGGTGTAAAATACTTGTGAAATTTATAATTCAAGTTAGATATTGAATGTGGCACAAGTTAATCAAAAAAGAAAAGCATTCTCTTAACATGTATTATTTAGTTTGATACCACTATAATTATAATGCACACTAAAAATAACTTTTTTAATAAAAAAATAGAAAGATAAAATTTATCTTCTTCTGATTGATAGTCATTAATCATGTTAGTATAGCTAGCCAAAAATATAAAGAAAAATGATGTGGAGCAAAATTAAAAATTACACTACAAATAAAGTGGAGTTTAAATGGAGTGCAGGTTGGATCATACTACTTATTTGTAAGCAAAAAACTCTAAAGGAAATACAGATGATTATGTAGATAAACTCTGCAATCTGAAGGAAGAAAAGATGATGTGAAAGCATAACACAAGATTGCTTCATTCCAAGGAAAGAGACTAATTTTGTGAAAGGTATAAGTCATAACATATTGTGTAATTTAGCATGTGCACCTGATGTAGAATGTAAGTTTTAAACTCAAGGTTAATCCTTGCACATACATAAAGCAATTGCAGTAAGCCTGAAATAAAAAACTACAAAATTTCTTTAAAAACCTTATATCTTCATTTTTCTTCCAGACTGCAAGTGGCTTAATGAACTCAATACGATGCTTTCTGAAAAATCAATGCAGTACAGAGGACAGGATATGAACTAACACCATGTCACATACACTTCAAGAAAGTGAATAAAAATATATTCAATAAAACAGTTTACTCACATTTTTGGATAAAGAATCACTATGTCAGAAGATACTTTCTATAGAAAGTGTGAGAATTTGATGGCTAGAATTTATAGATGAGGAATTGTGATGCTAATTACTTTGAGGCACCTTGAGACCAAATATTTTACATAGAGCACCATGTAAACTACTTTCAAAATGCATTAAAAATTAGCCTTTCACCATAAAAAGGGAATGGGTTAATGTTTCAGAAATTTAATTTTGCTTATAATTTATACTTTATAAAGTAATCAACAAATAAAATTTTGATAATTCTATCATAAATATTCATTTATTGCAACTGAAGTAGATGAAAATTAATCACAATTGCAAGAATACATAAAGATTGCTTTTATGTAATAATAAAGAATCACAATTTTAGTACTTAGATTTTGTTTAAGTGATTAATTTTTATCTGAATATCATGCTGAAATGCATTATATTTTAGCCATTACAAAGTCAGCAAAAAATTACATATAGTAATCCATAATTTTGTGTGATTAATTAATTATATGCTTCATTGGTAACAGAATTCTAAGCACAACACAGTAAAATTACAATCATATAATTCCTGAGGCAATAATACAATCGATATGCCATTCAAAACATTAGGAATGGTGATTGATAAATTTGATCTGGTTAGGTCTGCTAAGCATAGAACCTTTAGAAAATTTCAATTAATATAAGAGATGTTGCAACTATTCATTTTAAGATTATAGGGAGACAGAATAATACAGAGAATGCTAAAGACCAATCTATCAAATAGCATAGTGACAAACAAGAGAAATAAAGAATTAATTCCATAACCAATTTCTTTTGATAAGAAAATAAACAAATACAGAAAACAATGCCCATTAATAGCATACTTTTTATAAGCCATTCTCAGAATAGTAGTCATATGATTTTTCCAAAGGAAGAGAAATTCAAAAGTTCAAAATATTTCAAGCACAATTTTTCTTCATAATGTACAACTAGATTTTCTTTTAAAATAGTAAGGCTCTAAAAACATCAAAACTTCATAAATTCTTTCTATATTTAGATAAGAATAGAGATATAATCAAAATTCACAAACTATAAAGCATAATAATGACTAGTTGACAATTAACTTCAATTTTTAGTCTGCCCATTTTCAACTGAGGCGCTTTTCAGTAAAAATAACTGACCCTCTTTAAAATTTAACTCTTTAATTGCCAGCCACTAGCGTGTAGACTGTGCAAAAAGTGCCAAGTAATTTTCACAGAATTTGTAATATTTCCATTTTTATTTAAATGTACATCCTTATGTTGAATTGGGTTCCTATTTGCCAGGAAAATAAAAATATATTTTGTCATTTAGGAATGGGATGAATACTTTCTTCATTTTTATCATTTGATGGAAATAATTTTGAAACACAAATCTTTCTAAATTCTAAAATTATTGAGCATTAATATAATGAAAAAACTTTGTTATTTCCACAGAAAATTTGCTTTACTTGCAACTGGTTTTGTAGTGTTAAATTGCATCTTCAAAATATAATTTAACATTAAGTTTTTTCAATATACTTATGGCTATCCACAAAGTCATATTTGTTTTCTATGTACTTCAGCAATTTTGGGAAAGTCCTCTATAAGTCAAGTAATTATCTTATCCAAAAACATTACAACAAAAATCCTTATGTGATTCATAAATAGTGAGGGAAGTTTTACCTAAGAAGGCTAGTACTACATTTAAGTCATATTGTATGAGATATTCTTCATCATTACATTATATTATATAATATTATTATACAGAATATATCATATAAAAATAAAGCTTATAAAGAAATATAAAGGAAATATATAAAAAAAACTATTTCATAAGTATTTATGTGAATTGCTTCAGTATTTATATTGAATGAAACTACCCTCAATGCATAAACCTGAATCTGCTAAATATCTGAATAGAATTTGATAATAAATGAAGGAACAGTAAAATTCACAGCAAACACAGTCCAACACATCAACTACTGCAAGAGAAACGATGTTACTCAGTCGAAGGTGACTGATCATTCTATCCGCAAGCAAAACAAAATTTTGTAATAGTAGAGCAAAATGTTATATATCCCTGACTAAGAAATAAATTTAACTAAGGACTTCATATAATGTTTCCATCATCAGCAGAAGTTGAGACTGTTCATTTAAGTTTGTATTTAAAGCAAACAAAGTGGGCCAATAGATTGGCCGTGGCAGTTTTTGCACAACCACAGGCAAACAATAGATCAGCCCTCTGGCAATGAGAGAGTTAATAGAGAGATACTAGATCAAATATTACACAAGATTATAAATTAGAATTAAATAATCCTAAGGCTAAAATTTCCTTCATTTTAATTCCATATATTTCCTGAGCTCTTATATATAATTCATTACTCAAATACTTATGTGTACTTAATCATCATGAGATAGTAAGAAATAGATTTATTTCCTGAACATCCTTTAGGGTAAGGCTTAGAATAAGAGATGAATGTTGATTACAGTATTGGCAATGACCGTAAATTGAGTAAAGAAAGAGTACTGCTGTGGATAAAATGCACTGAAGAAAATCTACGACAATGTTAACTCATTTAGAAGAATAACATTATTTCAGTCGAAACAGGATTCAAATTACACTTAATTATAACAATCACAGCTAAGAAAGAAAAAAAATATACATATATATGCCACCAAGATATATATATCTTGGTGGCACCATACCTATGTTTGAGTAAAATTGGCTAAAGAAGGTTTTATCAAACCTACAATAAACATAAATTAATAATGTACATGACAATAAAGCTTAGAAATACTTCAAGATCCTATGAATGTGTGGATGATTAAACAATAGATATTTGCTAGAGGGTTCGGCTCTTTCATATACCATATCAAACCAAACTTAAAATTGTACCTGCGAAGTTTAACAGCTAAAGTTTTTCCTACACTTTCACGGTTTTATTGCCCTGATATCACAGTGAATTCATAACAATAAGATTATTTTTTTTGAGTATTTCACTAATACCAATATTTTAAATAAAGATAAAACAGCATTGTCTAACCTTAACAAAAACATACTCACTATGTTAATTTTCAAGTGCCATTCTTCACTCAATACTAAACTAAATAACATTAAAAACCTCACTTTCAGTAGAAAATTAACAGTGAGGTCCGCTAAAGTAAAGATAAGTAAAATGGAGGCACAATAAACTATCTATACCATTTTCTGTAGAATTTCAAAATTTAATGAATAATTCAAGTAATTTATTCAGTTTGAAATACTAACTAAAAATCATCAATTATCATACTTCCATTCCATATTATTAAAAATAAATCTCATTAATTTATAATATACTTTGAAATAATCAATTTGAATTGAATGATAAACTGATGTTGAGTTCTTGATTTTGTTAAGAGTTAAAAAAACTAGCTTTATTTACATGAAAATTTAGAAAATTAGTACTTCTTTAGCTTCAAGGAAATGCCTATCGAAGTATATTTTTAAGTGCAACATAGAGATAAGATGCACTTAAATAGATCTTTACAGACGAGAAAACCTATGGCTAACATGAAATATTATAGCTCACAGTGAATTAACACAACTTCAAAATACATAGATAAAACATAACAAGAATTATTTCATGGTTCAGCATTAATATGATACAAAAGGCATTAAATTAATGCCATGAAAAAGATGCTAACACATTTCTTTTGTTCTTCTAGAATAAAGTAATTGAAAACTCTACTACAAATCAAATTCATCCTAATAACAACTCTTATTGCTATGAGAAGAAGAAATACAGAAAAATTCTTCCAAGAATTAGACAAAAAAAAATACCTTAATAGACTCTACCTCAAATTCCAACGTAAAAGTACCACTGTTTGTAGCACCATACACTTCAATAATAAGTTACAAACAATATTATATTATATGTCACTTGAAGCCTTAAAATAAAATACAACATAAATTTCATAGTCCCTCTGTTAAAACTATTAAACAAGTTAAATATTAGAAAACTTGACTAGCAAAAGAAAATATTAATATAAAACAGGTTCTATAATAAAGAAATTACAGTATGAATAACATGAAGGTTTCCTTTGAAAAAGGTTAATGAATGATTTAAATATCTTTCACCACTGTTTATATCAAGCTAGAATAATCACACTTTGCCTCATAATTGGATATATTTCATGAATGAATCTGGATGGTCATCTATTATCCAATACTGATCCACAGTTTGACAAGACTAGAATCATCTGTTCTATTTTGAGGATACTTTTCATGAGATCACTTTTTTCTATGAATAAAAGATTTTGCGTGACTAGGGTGGAAAAACTTAAAAATTGCTGATTTATCTAATATCTTACATTTGATTGAAGTCTTAATAATTTGGACATAACTGTAAAATATAAATATAATAATAAACTTAATTATCTGATATTGCTCTTAAAAATATTGCTAAATTAACAAGAACACAGGTTGTAGATTACAGAATCAACACTCACGTACTTTTGAGAGGAAGCCATAAAGAATTAATGGTAAATATAACTTTAGGTGGACTTAAATACAAATTATACAAGTATATTTAATTGATTAGTACTGGCAATGTTCAGAGATGTAAGAAATGATCTTTCAAAACACGGAACAGCTGATACTGCATTTTAAGAAACTTTATAAAGGTGGATGTACACACTTAGAATCAATATCAGTATTTCTCTACACCGTAAATATAGAATACATATCTGAAAGTTGTAAATTCAGTTTTTTTTCTAAATTAATGTAAAACTGAAAATATTAATTTAATTTTCAAAAAACCAAACGGGGATTTTTTAAATTATAATTTATGCACTTTTCATTCAAATATCAGGTTATTTGAAGTGTTCATAGAAAAAATTTAGTTCCAAAAAGAATACATCTAGCATTTTCTATTATTAAATAAGGCAAAAAAATAACTAAACTACACTATCAATTATAATACTGAAAGCATACATAATATCAGCAAGTAATAAAATATTTTTATCTACTCAATAATTTCTTTACTTATAACTAAACCTGAACTATGACTAATAACAACATTTAGAAATACATTACTGATACTTCAGCTAAAGAATGGTGCTCATAAAATATTTTATACACATATAAGAATGATTATAATACATTAGCTCACTTTGTAGATTAAATGCTGGCTCATTCTAAAGTAATTTCTATTGTAACTGAAGAGTTACACACACTAATTTCCACAAAATGGTAATGATAGATTTTCTTGCCTGATTATATTCACTAACAAAAGTCTTCACATTTTTTAAGACAAATCTTTTCTCGACAAAGAAGACCAGTTCTTTGGTGAATAAAAAAAGTCATTAATACCATCTTGCAGCAATATGTAAATTTAGAACCATGAAATCTCAAATCAAACAGTAATAACTCATAATGTTTTAGAAAGAAATAAAAGTGGATAAAGAATGAATAATCTTTGATATTCATTGATTATTACTTAAAATTAAGTTTCCTAGACAAAGGAAAATATGGCATTTTAGTACATACTAATATATTGCATAAAGGACAAATTATTTTCAACACAGCCACTAATTACAGATGATAAATCATTGATTTTAAATTTCAAATTAACATCTTCCATTGATTTCTCACCATTCCTGAATCATGCACTTCAGTCATTATGATTGGAGAAGTTTGCGACTTGGTCACTTTAGCTTCCTTTATTTTAATTTCCTGCATCCCTGGGGAAATCCAATCCACAACAACTGGGGTGGTACTTTCTCCCTATAAGTTAAATTTATGATAATGAGTGAATCAATGACATATCAACCTATACAGCTATTCAAAATTCAAAAAATAGAAAAATGAAAAATACTTTTCTGGGATGAGTGTAAAATAGAAGATTAAGGTAAGGTGAGATTAGAAAGAAAAAGTGAGTTCCAAGCAATACTGGAGAAAATGATTGAAAAGTTAAAATATACCATCAATAGAAAAATAAATCTTATACCATTCTGAATAACATATTTTAATTCTTATGAAAACATTAAATAAACATGCAAGCAAGAGAAATTGTGCACTTTCAAACTGTTGAGGTGTTTGTTGATGCAAGTAAGAAATGGAATTTGACCATTGATAAAAGAAACAAAACATCTTTTGGCATATATCATACAGCAATTGCATGAGGTATTTTAATGATTAAAATGAATATATCCTCTTAAACTGATAACTTATTAAAGTTTTCAATTAGCGTTCTGAAATTTCAGCTAATGTAAAAAGCATAAAAAATATTATGTAATTGTCTGAATTATCACATGCAATTTTATTTTTTTTTGTTTTAGCATTCATGGATATTTCTTTCACTAAGAATACATTGCAAATTTATTCATCATCAACCAAAATAAAATATAATTATTAGAGACATCCTTTTAAAAGTAGCTGCATATTGAAAAGGACATATTGACAATAAATTAATAACCATGAATAAGTCGTAGCATTATTACTACCAATACCCAATCAACCATCTAGATCATGATTAAGGGCATATGAGAAATTTAATAATTAAAAAATATCAACTAAATTGTGGAACACTAAACAAGGTTGCTTGAGAGCGAAATGAATGGGCCACAAAAGTTGTAAGACATTCACAGGAGTAAAATATTTCTCATTATCAGATTCTGTTATAAATTTCATTACTTTCTGTTTACATTTCATTGACAACTAAAATTAATTTGGTTTCATTTATGATTTTCCTACGTTGAAAGAAAATAGTAATTCATCATTAATAGAAATTACGATTAAAAACATGATAAATACACAATGCTCAATTAATTTCACTTTGCAATGAACAGTTGTATCAAATAGCCTTTCTCAATAATACCCAGGAATAAAACAAACAGTATTAGCTTTTGAGTCAAGCAACTTTCAATTCTATTTTTCATCTTTAAAAATTCTTAAACTTAATAAAGATCAGTATGCTAGATAAAACAAATATTTTTATTATTCAACAAATCTTGAAAACCCTGAAGATGATTTTACATATTTTCAGGCTAAATTTGGAAAACATCTTCAACTTGAAGTAAAACAAACACAAAATTTTTAGAAATCAAAAAAATAAAATGGAATACTAATCTAGGTGTTCAAAACATGGATAGTGATGAATTCATTTGATGAACTAATAATTTGTTAACCATGTATAAATTAAATAATATTAATAACAGAAGAGCACATTCAATACTAAAACTTATATGGAAAATTAAATTTAACAACTGAATTTCCTAATAATAAGTTGAGAGATTTGGTAATTTTACAAATAATATTATTTTTACGACTGGCTTTATAAGAAGTTCATACATCTTAAGGTAGAATATTACCATGTCGCTCAACTTATTATAATGAGTTTCTACTAAGTTACACCTATTCATATTCAATTTCCTTAACTTAGCAGTCATTTCCTTACAACGGATAACTTAATGCATAGGCTAAATTATTAGATGCAGCTTTTTAAATTCTTATAAATCTCTTATATACAGTAAATAGCACTCAACTAGATAAATATAACAATCTGCTAAATACCAGCTGATTTTATTCTCACTCAACAGAAAGCTTGATAAAGAAAATTTCTCTAGTGTCAGAAATAAAGCCACTCCTTACAAAATAGATATTAAATAGCTGGTGAGACAATAGAATGATATTCCCATGAATGAGATGCTAAAAAGTTAAGGATATGGATATATGGGCACAAAACTCCTATTCTGATTATGGAGGTATCTTGCATGGTATGCATGATGTTAACACTGAGGGAATGATAAAATTAATAAATTAAATAATAATAAGTAAATTTATTACTCTGATTTTTTATTTCCTTTTTCAGAGAACAAAAATTAAGAAACGCAGACCAATCACTGATTATTGGAGTCAGTAACTCAATGAATAAGGTAGACACAATAACACATAAATAACCCTACAGGTTAAAATAGTGGAATAATCTATGGACAAACTGAAAGTGGCATAGACAGCAAACTACTTGAAGCCAGAGCTGGGGTCCCCAAAATGTTCAATAAGAGAACAAATAGAATCTTTGATCAATCATTTCCAAAAATAAGGTACATATTTAATTTTTAAAGATAATATTCTTTGAAGGGAAGAGGGGGGTGGATCCCAGAAAAATCTAGACAAGGATATTTTAATGGGGAACAATTATAAAAAAAGAATTTCAAATCATTATTGATAATGAAGAGTGGCTAGAATGTTTACAGCCTCATGAGATCCATTCAACAAGAAGGTTTAATCTGAGATTGAGGACCCCAAAACAAGGTGATACAAAAGCAAAAGCAATAGTAAATATTAGGATTATGTTTTTAATTCTAAAAACTTGCAACAAATATATACAAGTCCAGCATTAATTCTATAAAAGGCAAGCCACAAGAAAGGCTTCCATTCACAATAAATATTTGTTTTCATCTTACCTATTCAATGCTGATTTTTCCACTCTCATGTTTTCTAAAAACTTCATAAATGAAGTCTTCATGCATGAATTTATGAAGTCACACATAGCTTAGGTGCCACATCAAATACTGCACTTCAGTTGAGTTGATACTATGATTTTTGGAACAAAAAGCATGCTTATGTCATTGTCCTCACTTCCCTAAATCATGGGAAGTACTTCATACACAATGGCATAATACCTCTCAATTACTTAAGTATTAATTTATCATACATGATATTGTCTGTCTAGATTTTTCAGCAGGGAGCATATGCAATAATGTGTCTAAATTTATACTTCACATAAACACCTAGAGCATATAAATCAGATATCTATAATTCACAGACTTCCACAAACTTGCAGTATACAGGTACAGAATAATTTACCTCGTTTGATTTGGAAGAATAAGAGCCTTGAACTAATGGAGCTGAGCTACTAACAGGCCCATTTGCTGACTGGCTGGCTCTTTGCAAACTCCTAGCATGCCTTGCTAAGGCCCTCAATTCCTTAGGATAAGGTGTAGGTGCTCTGAGAAGACGACCTCCAGCATCTAACTCTGAATCTGCAGCAAACCGAATGTGTCTTCGTCTAATCCTTTCTTCTTCGATTCTTGCTTCTGCAATTCATAAAATTATAAAATCATAAAATTTATCCCAGACAAAATTTAGAAACTTTCAAAGGGTATGCTAATAGTTAAAATTTAGAGTATGATATGTAAAACAAATAAACAAAAATGATTATACACATATAAAAGCATCCATTGAAAGCAAATCACTTATATCCAACAACAGGAAAAATATCTTTATGAAATTTGCATAAATAATGTACCAGTAATTAAGAAGATTAGATTCCAGAGATTCAATTACAAGAAAATAGTTAAATAAAAATACAAAACAATATTAAAAAATCATCAGGGAATGGGAAAAGAATGATAAAGTAAACTAGTTAAGTAATCCTATTAATTTATCCAATAAAAAGCCTTGAGCTAAAATACACTTTAACAATACATGTAAGCATTAATACTCGATAAAAGAGAAACTAGTTGAATTATCATAAATAGGTCAAATCATATTAGAAACCAAAGATTAAAAACAGTTCCATTAGTACTACTATATCATTAACATTAACTTTACCCTTTTCAAAAGTAAAAAAAGCAAAGACCACAGGTTGATGGTAGTCAGAGCATATTAAGTGATCAAATTCAACGGTAATAAACATGAAAATTCTTAATATAAATGATCATTAATCCATTATATTCACAAATATTTTTTTCAAATTTAAAAACCCAGTTCTCTTTTCTTTGTTATTTAAAAAAATAAGATAAAAGTAACTGAAAAATGAGCATACATATTCTAATCACTATTTTGACTTTGGAAATCAAATAAATTTCCAATACATACAATTTTTCATAAAATTCTAAATTTTGGAAAAGTAAAACATGAAAGTTCTGAGGATGATCTTTCAGATTTAAACCATGACCATAATAATAAAATTAGTGGTAAAGGTACAAGTTCTTCTTCATTCTTTGTTCAGAACTGATAACTTTAAAAGCCAAATATCTATACTAGCACCTTAATATATGACTAACCTGTTTCAGCATCACTTGCTCCCACATGTTCATATCCAGGAGATACAGGGGGGTGGATTTCTATTGGTGCACTTGTTGTTTGGGGCAACATAAAGCAAGTGAGAATACGCTGACCAGTAATAGGATCTAAGTCTGACTGGAGAGGAACTAAAGGTTGGGCTTGATTGTCCGATAGCCATAATGCAGCTAAGGAGCACAGGCTAAGAAGTGAGACAGGCAAGTTACTAATTCTATTACCACTGAGATTTATCACTTTGAGATTTGATAAATGTCCAATTTCACCAGGAATCTGTATTAGGCGATTTCTAGCCACACTCAGAATGCGAAGATTGCAGCAGCTCCCTATTTCTAAGAGAATAAAGAAATTAATACATCAAACCACAATTGAGATTAATAATAAGCGTTATCACTAAAAAAACAACATGAATTGTAATTAAAATTAATGAAGATAAAATATCCTTCAACTCTTAATGTTTTTTGATATGATCACAGTATAACTATAGTCCATTTCAATTTCTATTGTCCTCTAAATAATCTCAAAAAGC
Source organism: Pantala flavescens (assembly GCA_020796165.1). Lineage (NCBI taxonomy): Eukaryota > Metazoa > Arthropoda > Insecta > Odonata > Libellulidae > Pantala > Pantala flavescens. The sequence goes on along the minus strand of CM036889.1, from coordinate 13,013,339 downwards.
TTCTTGAACCATATAAATTTTAATTCTTAACTATTTGAATAATACACACACTCATTGAGGAGATAATGTACACATATATGCAAGGAAGGTGCCTATTTGCCAGGACTCAATTTCAGGAAACTACTGGGATTTGCAAGTTAGCATGCAAACCATTTATATTGAGTTGTCTTACCTTGCATTGGCTCTGATACACTATACTATGACAATCATCAAGAAAGTTTCATTGTTCACTTACACTTCTTTACAAAGAATACACAATCACATTAAGCAATATGCTATCTATTATGTATCTTTTCTTCCTAATATCATGAAGGATTTTTACCAATTAAGGCTTTTGTTTTAAATATTTTTATCTAGTAAAAAAATGTTTGATTTAACTTTCAGGTAACATACAATGTCATAAATCAATAGAAAATTTGATTTAAAGTCAATACATTAGCTTGCCTTCTCATGAAGTTCATACCACTGGTATTAATAGTATTAAAGGTATTAAAATTTAATTTATTGATGTTGTTCAAATACATCCACTTGACTGAGAGTAGTAACAAAAGGTTTTTTTAATATCAAAAAACTGACAACTGATTTCAAAAATTCTCTTAAATATAAATTGAAAATTTTAAACATAACATGAAATTTTACGTATATAATCCTATAGTAGAGACATATGTAAAACTGATTTTTGCTTGATTTATTATTATTTCAACAGTTTAATACTGAATACCAAATAATTCAAAATACCTGGAGGTAGATCTTCCAACATGTTTTCGTCAACATTGATAATATGAAGTTTCCTCAATAATCCTATAGAAGATGGCAGAGTCTCAAAATCATTCTGACTAAGAATAAGCTCTTCTAATCTTGATAATCTTCCGATAGTATCAGGGAGAACAGCCAACTGATTATCATCTAGTTTCAGTGTCATTAAGAGACTCAAATTCCCGATGGTGTCTGGAACATCCTGATAATGTTAATCAAGAAATTTCATTCACTTTTACCAATTACAAAAAATGATCACATATATATAGTCAAATATATTCATCAGAATAATAAATCCAATAACTTATTTGTCCTTTAACAGGTTAAATACTCACCTGGATTTCATTTCCAGAGAGTGTCAAGTCGCGCAATTTAGTACAGTGTTGTATAGCTGGATCAATCCAATTTATATTATTATTGCTCGCGTCTAAATGAACCAATTTTTTCAGGTTGCCAACAAACTTTAAAAAATTATAACATGGAATAAAACATTCAATGTGAGAAATAAATACAAATAAAATATTTTTTTACGCAAAAGTAACACAATATCTTAAAATTGTTTTAATTTACTAACCTGTGGTATGCTTCTGATTCTATTAAAATCACACCATAGTTCTGTAATATTTGGTAACTGACCAACCACTTCAGGCTGCAAGATATAATCAACAATTAATAATTATATAACATGGATTACAAAATTCCACTCTCACAACGCCTTCTAAATAAATGGGCAAAAGTAAAACATCTATCAAAAGCAGCAAAACCATTCACATACACACAGAACAAACTTATGCACATGTAACACTGATAAATAAGCCAAACAGACAATATCATCACACTATAATATGCAGCCTACACCTACTTCAAAAAAAGATATTTTCTATATGACAGCAGAAATAAGATATAACATTATTTAAGCACTGCTTCTATGATATGAAAGAAATTATTTCATATTCTTTTTACATGAATATTGTAGGATTGTATCCTTTATTCCTTTCACTGAAAATTCACCAAAATTAACAGTAATTACATTTCAATCTGATGGTTCACTCAAGCCAGAGATACATTAAGGCTCAGTCTCAGAATTTTTAAAGAATTTTTAATGTGTTATGACTCATTTCTACCTTTACATACAAAATATTGAGGAAAACCTATTCATTATTTTTCTTTAGAAGAAGGCAGTGGAGAATATAAATATAATAAGAAGAATAATGAAAATATGAACTCAGAGAGCAAAATAATATGCTTATTTTATAAAGCAGAGAAATGATTATATAACACTACGTATACTATATATATAATTATATTTAAATAATATAGCATTTTCACACATTTAGTCAAACATTATTTATCTATAATAGTAAAATATATGAATTTAATTTTGTATTTTAATTTAGAGATATTCAATATGAAAATCTTTGAATGCTACTGGTGAATTCAAAAAAGCAAAATAATTCTAGTAATAACATTCGTTTTATGAAATAACAATGGCATTTTCAGGGGTAGGAATATAATCTGCGCTATCTATATATATGTATATATAATTAGATTATACCAAGAGCCTAGTTACACAAAAAATGCTGGTATTATTTTGATACTAGAACAACAAAGTACACTTTCAATTTGGCGAATAATAATCAATAGTTGCCTCTTCTTTATAAAATATAAGCTTCAAATCTAGTTTCATAAATCACTTTTGTTTTAAAGAGCACCACATAACTCTGAAATGAAATACTTCCTCTTGCATATGAGGCACTTATTAGTCTATTTCTAAAATAGGAAATATTGTCAGCCAAAGAGTGAAGCATCATAGAAAGTATAAAGGAAAATAATTCATTGAAAACCATGCATTTTGGCCATAAAAATCCATATCACCCCATATTAAAAGACAAAAACACAGAATTTCTGACAACCTACACAGCAGAAAAACAATGAGGCAAAAATTAAACTTACTCAAAACCTTTCCTTGACAGCTGGTAAAAATAAGGATAATATAAACTCTAGTAAATTTTCATTACCAATTCCAGAAATTAAAATTTTAAAATAAGCTACAATTACTATTTTTTAAAAGTTTATAGAACACAAATATTGAATTAAAATAGGAAAAATAAGTCCTTTGTATTTTCCCCAGTTTCGGCTACTATGCCATCATCAGACCTGATGTTTTATTTAATTACCGTATTTGAAAGCATATAAGACGCACTTTTTCTACTAAATTTGATGTCAAAAAATTTACTCGCATCTTATAAGTGAAGCTATTGGTATCGGTGCATAAAATTATTTGTTCCAAAAAATACCCTTGGAAATATGACCAAAGGTTAAGCCAACCCATTCAGTATAAAATAGGAGCATTAATTTATGCTAAAGTGCATGGAAACAGAGCAATAGCAAGTCATTATGTTATTGTGGTACCGTGCTGTCACACAAACTATTAAAAATTCTTTTTCCTTGTGTGTGGCCTGATTAATTAGGGTGCGTCTTATATGCTCTCAAATACGGTAGTAATAATTACTATGCCATCATTGGCATAGTAATTATTATTAATATATTAATAATTACTATGCCAAAATTAATGTTACTAATTATTATTATATATTAATAATTACTATGCCATCATTGGCATAGTAATTATTACAACCGTAATATACGACATATATGACGACTGGTTTCGGCTACTATGCCATCATCTGGATGGCATAGTAACAGAAACCGGCCGTCTAATAAAAAATATCCCGTGGAAAATACTAAGGACTTATTTTTCCTATTTAGAATGTCGTTCCACGAAGTGCGGCCAACCATGATAGAATTTATAAATATTGAATTATTCAAAAATTAGATATATATTAGTAAATTACCAAAATTGAGAGAAAGACACATTAATTTCAAAGATTCAATTATTTTACAATAACTACCACTAAATTGGCAGAAACATCAGCAATAATATTGAATATAAATTTAAACTAATATGTAAATAGAAAACTAAACTTATTTCATCATACATTTATAAGATATCTCTAGATACTCACTAAGTCAGAAAATTCGTTCTGTCCAATGTCGAGTCTCTGCAGATTGACAAGCCTTGCAATAGATTTAGGTAATGTATTTAAGTGGTTTTCGCGTAATTCAAGAATTCTAAGTTTTAGGAGACGGCCAAAATTGGCAGGCAAAAACTCCAAATATGCATCATTCAAATATAGTTCTTCTAAAGCAAGTAATTGCATAAATCCTTCAGGCAATTTCTCTAAGGGGTTAACACTAGCATCCACTACCTTTAAAAGCTTACATCCTTTTATATTATCAGGTATATCTGAAATTCCTGAAATTAAAAAATCCCTTGATAAAGAACTAAAATTTCTCAGATAAGCAACATATATTCCCCTGAACAAAATTAATGCTCAAGGTATTCATTCTGCCAAATGGGAATGCCCCATTGATCTCATTCATTAACAACATAGAAATTCATCATCAAATTTTTAAGATTTTGTAATTATAAGTTATGAAGGTCACCTTCACTTAGCAGGCCAAAAGTGAATCTATTCTAACATATTTCAATAATAGAGATACAAAAACCTAACAAATATGATTGAGCATAAACAATTTATTTACATTCCAAAAATTAGCATTTCAAATATATAAGAGAATATGAGAGGATAACTTTATCACTGTTAAAATTGATGTTGCTAATTTTTAATAACCTTCAATATTATAAAACTTTTTCTAAGGTATATTTCCCATCAAAAACAAAGTCAGAGATCAAAATATGAAAACTCACCATTTTTACTGATATCTAGATGCTCCAAGTTTACTAATGAAGAAATTGCAGCAGGTATATTCTGAACCTCATTATCACTAAGTCCTAAGTGTCTCAGCCCATGGCAGTGGAATAGTGGTCTAGGAAGATCTTTTATCTTGAGACAGAAACAAGAAACTAATTACAAACAATGTTAATTTGATAATGTATAACTCCTGATTGCTAATTAAAACAAACATAGTTCGTTTTAGTTAACCAAAAACACAAAGAAAGAAACTAATACATACATATCATGATATGAATTTCAAATCTCTGTGACTAAGTTTAACAAATATGATTTTTACATGATTGGTCTTCATTAGCATTTGTATAAATATTTTTATCGACAAAATTGAGAGATGTTTACAATACATTTTGAAATGTAGCCAAAACCATAATTTGAAAACGAAGTTTTCATAATTCTTCGAATCACTAGGCGCTTGTACAACGGGGAATTAAGTTATAAAACAAGCACAAAAATTAAAACCGTTATACCCTGTTTGCATCCAGATACAGCTCCTCAAGAGTCCTTTCAAACGCAAATACTGCAGGTGGTACATCAGTGAGAGAATAGTGCCGATAGTCGAGTTTTACAACATCCAATGTATCCGATTTTAAGCATGAAGAAAAGCAGTTCCAAGGCATCTCTTTGCATAGGATTCTGAAAAAATAGAAAAATACTTCATTTCTGCCAAAATCATACCTTCAAATGATTAACGACTGACAACACGACTCACCATATATATCATGTGGAAAACAAACTGATAAACAAATGAAATATGACGAAAATATTCTTTAGAATATACAGGCAATCCTCTTAGCAAATAAAATTGATGTTGCCACGTTCGAGCGTGCTACTAAAACGAGAAAGCATTGATTAATAAAACTTAATTTAAGAATTCGGTTTTTACACGAATAGAGAAAAGCAACTTTATCATTCACAAAATTCCTTTCCACTAGAATACCATCCTCATTCATGACTGAAGAATTAGCACCTTTTAAATTGCATCATTCTTTATCGAGGTTAACTAGAAATACAGCACGCAAGAATCAATCAATTCAGTTATTTACTATAAATAACTCAGAAGATAGAAAACAGGGGAACTAAGCTCGCATTTACTCCTTCATGAGATAAGAATGTAACTAAACAATCTAACAAGCATTACATACACATCGTGGGCGTGCATTTAATGACACACCCAAAGAAAACTCAAATGCTTTTCGATAAGATGGGTAAGATAAGGTAAATGAAGAACTGAAACATAGTATCAAAATATTTAGGTTTATGAAGACAATTGCACGTTAAGTGAACAAAAAATTTCACTTACCGCGCCTTTGAACAATAACAGCTGAACAGTACATTAGCACTTATAGCAGACCGGTTACAATTGGGAGAAATATTATCCCAAACATTAAAGATATAACACTCAGCCTATCTTACTTGTTTTTCCCATATGTGGACTCTTCCTAGGCTCTGATATCACGAAACATATTGGAAGAAAAGAATGATAAACATAACATATCCGTAAAGCGTACCTGAAAGATGAATGGTCCAGCGCAGTAGCGATTCAGCAAGATGAGTTAATGTTATTCAACACTAAGATTACCTTTAAGAGATAGTTGAGTTTAATAAAGGTTCTCGATCCATTCAATAAATCATAAGACACGATTTTAAGTCCTTTGCAAGTGTAAAAATGACTTCTTTGTAGTTAAAAACTAATCCACACTGATGGAAGATCTCTATCTAACGGTAAACGCCTCAGCGTATCGGGCATTACCCGCGATGAAAATTTTCATGTGACACAGAGTAAAATAAAGTTAAAATCACTATACCTCTGCTGATATGATAGACTTTCTTTAGATCGTTGTTAGCTAAGGAAACGAACCCTGTTTCAGGTCACTAACCAAAGTGTTCATTTTAGCGTAGGTCATGAATGCTAAATAAGTACGTATTTTGCTATTGATAAAACATTTGGCTATGGAAAGTATGTCATGCTTAAAATGTAAGGTGACCTTTTCATGCAACTACCAATGGTAAATGACTTACGTTAGATCTTTCGAATTGTTTCCCAGAGAGTGTAGCTAGAACTGGTTGATATCATGAGGTAATTGATGCGGAAAATAACGTAAATTACGGTTTTTCCAAAACTGTAAATTTTATTTCCATTTTCTTAAAACATTTCTTACATAGATAATCTTTCAAGATTACAGAAATCTTATCTAAAACCAATTTCTTAGCTCGTCAAAAATAATGGTTGTTAATTCTTCAACTTTTTAACACTATTCACGACCCGATAATTTTCACGGCACGTAGCCAAATTAATTTTCATCCTGAGCCCCAAATAGCTGATTTGAGATAATTTACCTCGCAGTAGTTTCCTTAGTGCGCTTTCAAATATCAATGGTTAGCTATAGATCGATTATAATCAAAATATGTAAAAAGAGTTTGAAGATTTATAGCAAGCATTTTGACGATCTTTCGAAAAATTCTTGCTTAATGTTGAAGTAATTTTTCTTTTTCGTTATTTAACGAAGATCAAGTTCCATGGAAACACTAATTACTCCTGAAATTCATTATTGTAACAAACTTGTAGAAAAAGAACCGTGGATCATTTATCCCTGCCATCATACGAAGATATTCTGCAAATAATAACCGAACTATTAAAGACTTAATCCATCTAAATCATCTTCATTGGAGCTCATTTCGAGGGAATGAAAAGGGAATTAGAAGTTTCCAATTGAGAAGAGAGGTCTCGCCAACCAATATATTACCCGCCTACTGTACTCATTAATAACTTTATAGATTTGATGATCCATACGCGTGAGAATTGTTGTACTATAACAATTTCTAATGTTAACTCCTCGACAGAGAGAAATAATGCTGCAGTTTCCGTCTAACGACGTTTAAACTAATTGCGTTGCACGATACCGTTTTCATATCATTAAATCACTTATCCTTATCTCAGTATTTGACAAGAATTTTTAAAATTACGTGATTATTCATCTTTTTCATGCGCGAGAGCAAAAAAATACATTGAAAGATGATTGAGCAGTGATTTTCCTGTTTTTCCACGGTAGCAATCAAATCGATATCATTGTACCTCGACTAAATACATTCAGATAGTCCTCTTTCAATCAAAACCATTGTATTCTACAGTTTAATTTTACAGTTTAAAAGTGCTTACTCATTTTCTACGGACAAAGGGTTACATTGCATTAAACATCTTCCTTATTTGCAACTTACATATTTAATTTCAAATCCTTTCTTCGTCATGAATTCAAAATAGGGATTCTTTAGATAGGTCCTTCTTAAGCTGGGTTGCCACCGAAAGCGGTGCGAAGCGTACTTGAGCCACGGGGACAACGTTTATCTCACCGAACCCATACCTATTCGAACATGTCCACTGGTTACGATTCGGAGTTAAACTGAGCGTAAAGGGGTCGGTCCAGCTCTGCTACCGAACACGGCCGTTATGAAGCCGCGTCAGCTTTCCATTCCATTGCCCTGTTGCACATGCCCTTCTCACTATTCTATTGATTAGGTGAATGCGGAGGATTCAGACACAGCAAATTTATCACGGACGAGGAGATTTTTTTGAATTGGTTAGGGAGCTGTTAGTGAGAGGAAGGTGCTGTTTGGGAAACCTTGAAAGGCAGGCTACTTGAACCCGAAGACGAGTTGATATTGATTCAATTCACGCATTTATAAAAATACTTCCAAATTATCTATTAAAAACTAAGAGGGGAATATCTAAAATAATTTCTGATGAGGAAATGTTCAGTCGTCCCTCGTAGAGGAAATCCAGTTTACACATCATTTACATCACATCTTGGTAACCCATTGTAATCATATTTAAAAAATCTATAAAAAATGAAATAAATCAGAGATTATCTGGGCAAATATGATTGCATTTTGCTTCCAATTGCTGATCCTGAGTGTTGACAAGGTCCAACTTTGCTTTGCTACACACATTATACACTCACAGCTTCACAATTGGTAGGCCACCTAGCTTTAGAGTGCCATTAGAATGTTTTAAAATATTAAATTGAATGAATAATCAAACATAAGGTAAATTATTAATACATGAGATAAATATTTTACTCTCTGCACTACTTGTTCAAGCACTTTAGAAGTTACTAAAACCTTCGAAGACTGATTTAAAATTATTTAAAATAATTTTTTTGAGTTTATAAATCATAAAAAATCAAAACCTAATAAAGAGATAATAGAGAAAGTGTAATATATGAAAAATAGCAACAATTGACATAAGCTACTATTTTAGTGCATAGATGTCAGTAGCAAGAATTAGCAACCCTTAGCAAGAATTTCGCTGGTAAGCTCAACTCAATAACATAAAATCATGAATATAAATTTTTACATTACATAATCAACATATTATTCACAATTATTAAATCATTTTCGTTGCCTTTTTCAAGATTTTAACTTGGTTCTTCATCATACGAATTGTATATTTCTACTCTTATTATGCATTTCAGTCATCAAATAAGACATCAACTTTTGAATACAAATTAAGCAAGAAAAAGAGAAGTCATATTTTGATGATATATGGCCAATTCAAAAGATAATATAAATTAAGATAAATGATTTTAAGTATTACTTCAATGCTCTAAATAATGAAGAATAGATGAAACGGAGGGCAGCAAAATTTTCAGTTTCTCATATGGTTTTTAATGCCAATTTCTGAATAGAATGCATGTTTAAAAGAATATCAGATTCTGAGAAAGTAGCAAACATAGCCTGCTTATAAATACAAAAAATAGAACTAAATCATTGTTTACACTTAAGCACTGAATAAATCAAGGGATTACATTACCTATAACACTCCAAGGAGAGTAACCTCTACCTGCATTCACACTCTCCAGCTCACAAATTTTATTCATCTCCTTTTACATTTAAGAATATGAATTTGACATTAATAATAAGATAGATATTTACTCAAAAATTAAAAGTTTAGGTTATAAGCAAACAATACAGCTTGTTTAGCATAAACTTTGCATCAAAAGACTGTATTTCAGAGATATTCAAAGAAAACTTGAGATAGTAATGTTGTCATCTTATTGACACCTGTAAACTAAAAAATAATAGAAACTCTCGTTTCCATTCTAAGAGCATACTGCAGAAAACTAGAAAAAATGAAAAAAGAACTATAAACAAAATCAGTAATTTGCTCATCCATTAAGTCTTTTTCATAGAATTTAAACAAAATGTTCATTGAAGTCTATAATTTTCACATTTATTTATTATTTTTTCATTATTAAGAAAAACAAATTTTCCTTTCATCTCCAAAGAGGTACACAACATAAAATAACTTCCACGAAAATTAATGATAGTAGGATCACCTGCTTCTAATTTGGTCCACACTTTTTCCTTTGCTCGGTGTTTCTTTTTTATGTTTTACCTCTTCTTGAGAAGATTCACTCTCAGATTCTTCACTGGAGTCTGAGCTGTCACTCTCATAATAGTAATTTCTTTTCTTCTTCTTCTTGGAGGACGCAATTGAGTTTGGCTTCTTACTCTTATGTTTCACAATCTTGTTCCTTTTAGATCTTGCTTTCTTCTTCACAGTAATTCCCTTTTTTAACTTCTTCCTCTTGGATACACTTGATTTTCTGTGAGCATACGAATTACTAGATGATGAAGATTGAGATGAAGTTGATGATGATGATTCCTCAGAACTTGAATCAGAACTCTCACTCTTTTTTTTAAGGATCTTCTTTCTTTTTTTCTTCACTTTTTTACCACGACTTTGTTGCTTTTGCTCTGATGATGAGCTATCATTCATCTTCTTTTTTCTATGTTTGCGCTTGGCCTTCTGATCATCTTCAAAAGATTTTTCTGAACTTTCAGATGACGTTCTCTGTCTCCTCTTATGTCCACTTTTACGTACTTTATTTTTCTTCATTTCTGAATGTACTTTCTTCTTATTTTTCTTCCTTTTGACTGATACTTTTCTGCCTGGGGGTGAGCTAGAGCTACTAGAAGACTCACTGTAGTCTGAGTTTGATTCATCATCATCATCACTATCACTACTACTGCTACAGCAACTACTTCCACAACTGCAACTACTATCACTACAGCAAGAGCTGGAACTAGAATACTTTCTCCTTTTTTGAGGAGCTTTTCTTCCATCCCTCACTGAAGCCATCTTTCGTTTGCTTTTCTCAGAAGACCAAGACTGCCTTGTCCCATCACTGGAACTGCGTTTAGGATTCTTTTTCTCCAATCCTTTTTTACTTTTCATATCTTGACTGTGTTTAGAAGAATGCTTCATTGATCGTGGTACTTCATATTTATTTGAGCCATCTGAATCATTAACATCCAAACTGTTCCTACGATCAATCATCTTATCTTTATTTGAAACTTCTCTCACAGCAGCCTTGCTGGGGGTCTGATCGTCTGAATCATTTTTAGCATGACGAAGAGATCTACTTTCATCATTTCTATTTGATTGACTACTTTTACGACTATTTTCAATATTGATCATTCTTTCTTTATCATTATCTGTCCTCCTTTTACTGCCACGTGATGTGCTCCTTTCATCATTTTCTGAGCTCACATCTGGACCTCCCTTGTAACTTTCTTGTTCTACTCTATGACTCTTTTCTGACTTCCTACTGCGAGAAGAGTCCTTTTGGTCACCTTTCCTTTCATCATATCTGGAGGATTCATAATGCATTCTTTTGCTTTCTGAATCGTCTTTACTCCTTTCACTTCTCGAGTTGACTGTTTCAGAGTCTTCTGAGCGTTTCTCTGCCTTTGAAGTTCTTTGCTTTTCCTCACCATCACCATCTCGTTTTTCACTCCTATCAAAATCGCGGTATCTTTTCTCTCTACTTCTAGAACTTTCAACGTCCATTTTATCCACTGCATAATTCCTTCCATAATGACTGTAATCCTTTCCATCAAATCTTCCTCGACCATCCCATTTGTAGCTGTAGTCATTAGTCCAATCTTTACCACGTTCACTTGCCCGTTGTCCACGGGATTCCGTGCCCTTAGACCTATCATCATAACTTCTGATCCTACCATTACTGGAGTCTTTCGATTTTTTATAATGCCTAGAAGAAGATTCACGATATTTATCTTTACGATCATATTTTTCCCAGCTTTCTATATTTCTTTCTTCTAGATTCTTCCGGTTGTGGGGAGATCTACTTCTCCGTTGTTTTCTTTCCCTTTGCTCCATTCTGGAATAATTACTTTCCTATAGGAGATAAATTATATATGTTAAAAGATGATTACTTTCACTATATACAAAACTTTTTGAATCTATAACTTTACACTGTACCTTATAGATCCTTGACTGAGAATCCCTCTGAGAAGCTTCAGGAAAATAATCAACTCCTTTACCTATTAATTCAGAGAAAAATACATTAGAATACATTAATACTTGAATAAGTAGAACAACAGAATGATCAAACATATATAACATTAAACCACAAAATGAAGATTTTCATCACCTTTTCCTCTCCATTTAATCTTAGCAACACTTTGGCTGAAATCAACATGTATTCTTCTGTCATCAATTAATACATTATCCATCTTAAAATACGCATTTTCACAAGCCTTTTTATCTTCAAACTCTATAAAGGCATATTGCAATGAATCTCCGGAAGTTTTGTCTCTGATGACTTCACAACTGTCAAGAGGAAAATATAAGTTAGACACATTTATAGTATTAACTACTCACTGTATAGAATATTAAAATTTATATAAAAATAATAGGATAATAAACTTGTGCACATAGATACTAGCTAAAACTGATAATTCAATACTAAGTTCATTTTTCCAGCAGAAATTAAAAAACTAATAATATTGAGAAGGGGATAAATTATACATCTTATAGTTATAAGTGAATCCTAAAATGCAGTTTTTTGATTATCTTAGGATTCACTTGAAAAAGCCTTCTCCTTAAATAATTGGCCAAATATATTTAAGAGAGTTTACACTTAAAAGAAAGTTTTTGCAATAAATTGTGCTCCTCAGCTTACCTCTTGATTGTTCCAAAACGTCCAAAAATGATTTCCAAGTCCTCATCAGTGGTAACAGGATTCAACTTGCAGACAAACAGGACATTTTCAGGTGGTGCTACATCTGCATCAGGAATATCACCAACAATTTCTAGGATAGTTGCTCTCGCTTGGGCTTCCCTCTTTTGCACCATTTCTTCAACTTCTTCCAAGGTCTTTCCTTTAGTATCATCAACTTCTTCATCTGGAGCAATGCGCCCATTCTGAAAATTGACTCCGTTTTTGTAACGTTCTTTGTATTGGTTACTAAAAGATGAAAATACAAAAATGGATTATCGTTTCTCTGATAATCTACATCAAATATTAACCTTACTGTAACTATTTATTTTACTAAACTTTGAGCAAAATCAACAAATATATAGCAAAATAATTCAAAAAATTTTAAACGTCAAAATAAAATATTTTCAGTGAACTAAAATACTTTTTCACAAAGCAGAAGAAATCAATTTTTAGTTATAAAATAGAAAAAAGACCAAATTTTTTAAGGATAAAACATTAAGAACTAATCATTTCCCTTTCTCATAAGGGAATTCATAACTTGTCTTTCCAACCAGATACAGGTATCTATTTTTAGTTTCAACATACAATAGGCTCCCTTATATCATTGATGATCAGGCATGATATAGAGCTTGTAAAGCTGATCATAGAAGACAGAGAATTACAAAAATTGAATTATAGCCAATTGTAGAGTTAATATGAACTAAAAGCTAGATACATCACCTCATAGAAATGAACTTTCACACACTTTCCAAAACTTCGTATACCAAAATCCCTATACAAAAATATTAAAATTCAGAAAAATGTAAAAATTATTAATATCAGTCTGTGCAATGTATGCACATTCAAGTAAGAACCATTTAAATTTATATATGTTTCCAGTATAATATAACAGCTGGCCTTTGCTTTTGTGTTCATCTATAGCAATACAATACAATATTCCTGATAACTGAACATTTTCCACAAAATTGGGGTTATTTACTGTTTTAAAAATCAGCATGCAGAATGTAATCCAGAGGAGAGCCATTAATATCATACAAAGCTAACCTTTTAATCATGTTCATTTCTAATCTGTTGAAGCATTGGTGGTAAGTTATTAAGTTGCTTAACATACTAAAATAATTCTTTATATATTTGTCTAAATCTTTCCCAAGCATAGATAATAATTAAATTCAGGACTACTTTTAAGTTGGACACCAAAACAATATTGTATATTTACAGTATTTTATGAAAAATAACTTTTTTTCTTTAAAAAAAAATTCGATTCTTGAGCGACACGAAATTCCCCTTAAATAATGCATAGGCCAAGGTTCTGAAATATTTTACGGCACTTTCCATTGATGTAGAAGATTTAAATTTCACAAATGCATCATTCAGCTGCATTTCTACATAAAGTCTCTGTCAAAATGTTGTAAATAGTCGATGCTGCGATTCTGGAGAGTATTTACTATATGTCCATAAGAAATGCATAGGGAATCAAGGACTCATTTTGAGGCACTTCCTTAAGGTATTTCCATTTGAAATTTGGAGTGAATTTGAATTTATAAAGACAATCATGCTCAAGCAATGAGAAAAATATTTTTTGCAGGATGTTCTTGGTTCGATGCCGGGGCGGGAATAATTCTGCCATAACAAATGCCTGGGAAAATGATGTCAATATATATATGCGCAACAATAATTTAGTTTATTACAAATTATTTAGAACAAATATTTAGTTTAGTTTATTTTTAGCACTGTATACATAGATTAACCTTCCAAAAATCATATTTTTTATTAGAAGATATATTATAGCATGGCTTGCTGTAAGCAAGCACACCTTTACTTGTATATATACAAAAATTTTGGATAATTAGAAACCTCTTATACAAAAGTAGGTTGAAATAGAATGCAAAAAATATAAAGTTGGACACAAGAAATGTACGATTAGATTAAATAACATCAAGAAAAATTGAACAAGTGGATAGAAAATAATTTATTGATGAATTTAGAAATAGATCTACAATCATTCACCCTGAACAAACTACACATTATAAATTCCATAATTTATAAATTCCATAATTAGAGATATATTTCCCTGAATCATGAGCAGAGATTATTATGTAATATTAAAAAAGATGGTTAGCTTTGATGGATGGTAGGAAGAGTACAAGGAAAATTGACTACCAATTGAAAATTAAAAAATGAGTTTTAGATATTAAAGGGGATAATTAACTATACTTATCTCCAAAAATCAACAGGAAGAAAGAAATTTAATAATGTCACAGCATTAAGGTCTAGAAGTCATAGGGAGTCAAAACAAAAATTATATAAAAAACGCTGCAACAGAGAGTGCTCACATCTATTCCACATAAATCTATTACTTCATGGGTGTCTATCCATATCTTCTTCTATTATATATAATAGATATAAGAATTTCATTGATAATTATATATATATTTAAAATTATCAATGAAATTCTTATGGGAATATACGATCTGATCTGAAAAACAGGTTAAAATTCATTGCACTCACCATCAGCCTTTCCTTGCTTGGTTCAGGAGAGAAATCAGGAAAAGCAAGATTTGGTGGATCGTCAAAGGGGTCCTCTAAAATTACAGTGTGAGTGATCCTGTAAATATATGATATTAACCAATACAGAGAATATAATATATTTTAGTATTAGAGACAAGAGCTTGGAGGTTTATAGTGCTGCCCTCACCGAAATAAAAATTAAGAAAGAGAGAATCCTTAAAGTTAGCAAGGTTTTTACACTAGTCATGACATTTCATAAGAATGAAGAATAACTAGGAAAAGATTCATTCTACCTTCTTCTTACATTCAATCAATTCACAACACCAACCAACATACATTATAGGATTATTTTAGAAAATTACAACTTTTTATTGAATTTTGAAAAATTCCTTTCCTGCAGAAAATTCATCATCTATAAGAGATAATTATTCTGATTACAATTAGATAAAATCAGAGCAGTATATTTATTCATTTTATGAAAAACTACCACAGCCAGACAAGGTCTTGTAGGAAAAATACAATTCCATTTAATAGGTCTAATAACTGTACAGTAAAAAATACAGAATAATTAATGTAATGATATTCATTAGATTATTAATTATAACATGCACAATATTAGTTTATATTTTCATACTACACTTACGAACTATCTATTGATTCAGGTGTGACTTTGTGATAGGATGCCATTACATCGGTGAAATAAACTAACACCGTATATCTGTACCAAATTAATAACCATATCACATTCTAATGCAATACAGGCATAAGTTTATTTCTCTAACGTATCCTTACAAAGATGTGTCTTAATTTCATACTGTATTTAAGGATTAAGCCTCTAAGGATTGAAAGCCTCTTTAGTTAACCTATTCTATTTTTTGCCCCTCTCTTTAAAAATGAAGACATAAAAACATTTAAATTCCTTTTCCATTTTATTTTTTCATCATGATGCCAGAAATCAACAATTTAGGTTTTACAATCTGACATAAGCACTTTCTATGCATTCTACCAGAGAGATTCCGGCTAGTCCATTGATTTTCCTCCTTTTATAATTGAAGAATTTCTAACATTTTTCAATGGCCTATTCTCTTTCTTGTCTATCAACAAAGTACCAAGCAGCTTTCTATAGTTTTTTTTTTTTTTCAATTTTCATAACACAAAGGAAGGATATGAATTTTCTATTTGTTTATTCTTTGACCTTACAACTACTACCCCTTACATTCCTTGACATCAAATGGAGATATTCAATACTAATGAGACATAAGCTCCAATTCCTGGTAAAAGTAACTCCTAAGATCATCCTTTCACCCTAGGAAAATTTTCCTTGTTAAGCATGTGATTGGATTCCCTCTTTATCCTTAAACCTCTATACTTAATATATCAGCTTTTCTTTGAAATGATTTCCATTCCAATTTCTGTTCACAATGTCCAGAATGCTTAAATATCTCTCTAAAATATCCTAATGTACTTTAAATCATTAACTTCCCTGTAGTAGATACATTCATTTTCAAGTAATATCTTCTCGGATTCCATTCCATCATTTCTCATTACTTTAGCAAATCTACGCTGCTAATGAAATCCTGTGCAGGTAATATCCTCTTATTATGAAAACAGTCACCATTTATAATTAAAATATTTTGTTTCTGTCTTCTAGCAAATAAGCTTTTTATAAACACTAGGAGTACTTTATATGGTTAACTTTTCCTTGTATAGCTGTATATACCATTATGATTATTTTTCCATTAAGATATCTAATTGATATTCTTCTCTCTGCTGCCAGCTTTCACTTCAGATATTCAAATAAATTTCTATTGCCTTTCACAACAAATATATCAATCAAATACTTTTCTTTTCTTCCTCTCCTCACTAAGCAATACCCAGTAATTTAATCTCTCTCTGATAATATCACAGAGATGGGAATTGTTTCTTATTTGAATTGGAATTCAATCAATTCAATTCACATCTATTATACATATCATGGGTTTGATTCTAGGAGGCCCGAAATTCGGACTTTCCCCCATAAGAATGCATGGGGCCGTCCGAGCACATAGAACAACCAAATTTTATTAGGCTATGGTTACTATAAGATCATGAATTCAATGCCAGGAAGCAAAATATTTTTAAATTTTAAAAATCATATCTATCTTAATATGAAACATAGATCATTCAAACTTCTGATACTTATAGTTACGTATATAGTGTACTTTGAAAAAAATCAGCTATGTGTCAAGGGTTCAATTCCAGAGAGACCCGCAATCTCCATTTTCCCCGTAAGAAATACATGGTGTACTTCTGAAAACTTTTTAGGGCACTTTCCGATAGTAAAGAAGCTTAGAATTTTACAAAAGTGTAAAAGAGCCACATTGCTACTTAATGCTAAAGCATATCTTTACTCGTTTTATCTATAAATAAAAATTATGATACAGAAACCATTCTCTTTTTTTCTCAATAATGACTGGTTCCCCTTTGTAATTTACAGGTAATACAAAAAATGAAAAAGCTGAAAACTATTTCTATAGGATGATTCAACCAGTGCATTTGTTTTTGAGCCAAAAGTTAATAATGTACATTTCAAAACCTGATATTGGAAAATAAACTTAAAAATAGTGTTATAAATTATTAATCATAGTTCTAGCTATATATTTTTAACATAACTGATTATTTAACAAATTGGAAATATTTTGGAACCAAGAAAGTATGATATATACCAAAAGGCAATACAAATTTTATGACAGCCCAATTAGTATAGAATCAAAGAATCAATTGACTTACTTAGCTATATAAAACATAGGAGTATCATGGGCTTTGAATTTTAATTAATAATTGCTAATTATCAATTTGATCAAGTATATCTTTACATAAAACAAAAAGAACTATCAAGCTATCAATCAAAGACAAAAATACATGGACTAAAATATACTTCCATGTAAAACATAGAAATAATTTCATATAGAAAATAATCGTTGATGCAAAACGTTTCTAGTATTGCAATAGGATATAATTGGTTCATTATCAGT
This sequence comes from Pantala flavescens, assembly GCA_020796165.1. Lineage (NCBI taxonomy): Eukaryota > Metazoa > Arthropoda > Insecta > Odonata > Libellulidae > Pantala > Pantala flavescens. The sequence goes on along the minus strand of CM036889.1, from coordinate 12,995,219 downwards.
ACTTCACTAATGGAAGTACGAAATATTGCTGATAACAAAATTTAAAACTAAACATTCATACAATTAGGATTATTTTGAATTAGTCATAAGAGAAATTTTTTTACCTTATGTCTCTAAATGGACGGTGTTTTTCATCGCATATAACTTCATTGAGCTGAAAAAGAACTTCGGTTCCTTCTGTCACTTCACCAAAAACACAATGCTCACCATCCAAAGAATGTAAATCAGCTCCAAGAGTGAAGAAGAATTGAGACCCAAGCCTTAAAAGACAAAGGATAAAATAAAATAATGATAAAATATTATTTTCAAGTACAATGAATTAGATTCTACCTGCTTAAATTTAATTGTGAGTGTAATTTAAGATAGCAGTTCGAATAAATTACAAGGAATTTACTTAACAATATATAACTTCCATTCCTAATTAACAAACGTCATTATTTCATATACTTACATGTTGTTACCACAATTAACCATTGAAATCAGCCCCGCTCGGGAATGTTTGATTTTTGGCATGGCTTCAGCTTCGTAATACTTTGCTTCGTCTCCATGTATCATACTAGATTTTAGGAATAATTTCATTAATAAACGAAATACAAAATTATTTCCAAAATTCTTTTAGCCATTCAAGAAAACCTGGTTTTCGTGTTTTCATTTCTAAAAAGCTAATTTCCCTTTTATCTTCATCCACTTTGATTTATTTCAATGAAAAGTATTCCACTGTAAATATACTTTACAAGAATTAATGACTGAAATTCACACCTACCTAAAAATTGACTCTCCTCCGTTTCCAGTACCGGTAGGATCTCCAGTTTGCGCTATAAAATTACTTTGGACACAGTGAAAGAGACTGAAGTTGTAGTATTTCATTTTACACAGCTTCAAGAAGTTGTTACAAGCTATAAAGGAAAATTAAATTATTCACTGTCAAATGAGCTCTCAACAAAACATAATACACTTTGACAACAAAAGAGTAATTACTTATTGGCCTTTCTTTCACGTAAAGGTCCACTGTTAAGCATCCCATCGTGGTTTCTATAACCACAGCCATTGCTTATATCAAAATCTATCCAAGGAGACCGATAAAAGCCGAAGGTGGATGCAACACCTTTACGCAACGAGCAAAACTTCAGCGAAAACAATGGTCATAACGCGGAATCATGGACGTATTTTAGCTACTAGAATATAAATATGCGTACATACTACAACCTTAGATCACTTTAACAGTAAAGCCGAAAATGAAACAGATTCAGTTGTGCTGAACATATGGATTACGTTCATGAGTCTAACGACATGATTTGATGAATAATAAAAACAAAAGGAGAGAAAACGGTTGTAATCTTATCTTCTCCTTAAGAAAAGAGCGGCCACAATTATTGTGGGCCCTAGGTGATAGTTTTAAAAATCTGTCACGTCAACACAAACTACGATCGGCAATGCCTCCGACGGCAAACCCTACATAAGTACAATTTAGAAGTCTGGTTTTATTTTGATTCATAGCGAAGACGCAAAGACACCAAGAACGAAGACCGATAAATCTTCAGATTTCACCGTTGGCGGCAGCACTTCAAAGCTTACCTTAGACTTTTCAAATGACAACTTTACATACGTAGTGGCGGTCAACTTCGACAAAATTGTGTTTTAGATACAGCAATAATTGTAATACTGAAGTAAAGCAGTTATCAAATGTCCACTAAAATGATAATGTTTTGTTTCAATCACCCATTAAAGGAATTTATTATGAATTTTATTAAGTTTTAAATGCTTAAATAAGGTTTTGTAGAGAATGACAAAAATTATAAAAAGATCCATTGGACAATTTTGGCAAGTTTTGCAAATCAAAAAAATACTCTTTGCAACAGGAAATCTAATCTGAATATCTCATGATTTAGCCTCATTTATATTCAATTCTCTATTTTCTCGGTTGACCAGAAAACTCCTGCCCACACATCTATCAAAAATATACAGAAGTAAATCCAAAGATAAAAAGGGACAAGGATATCCACATTAAACATTTTGAATTTATGGTGTTTATATTCTGCTACAATTCAGGCCCCTTTAGATTCTTCTAAACTCATCCTCATTAATTTCAAATTTAGAATAAAACTTCAATATTTTTAGAAATGAAAGCTGAACAGTTTATTCAAATCTTCACTCATCTCCATTTTTACCACTCTTTTTCTTTTCTTTAAGTGATAACATTTCAATGGTATCTAAAAACTTTTGCTTTTTCCTAGCCAAAGGACATTTTGAGAACCACTGGATAAACGAATCTTCCTCCTCCCTAAAATTAAAAGAAAATATGGTGAATAATTTTCATTGATGAAACTAATTAATTTATCTTAATACTTATCCTTACCAGTAAACAGGATCATGTGCACTGAGTAACTTGAAGAATTCAATATGCTTTAAAGGACGAACTTTTAAAGTCAACAGACGTTTACAGGTTAAAACCTAGATTAATTAATATTAAAAATTCATATTTAATAGGATATTCAATAGGAAAAACTTGAACAGAACATTTATCGTTGATTCCACTTATCTTCATAAAAACTGTGATATGAAAACTTACCAAAAATAATTAATACTCGTAAAATATTTTTATATAAATTTATTTGTTATAACGCAAAACCTTATTATTAATATTCATAAATCATCACATCTTGTGATGGCTTAAGTAATTTAAATTAATATATCTTTAAGTCTAAATTTAAAATTTTCAATTGATTACATAAAAATAAAATTTCATTTCATCTGTGAAGTTCAGTGTAACTTGATAATACTCAATATTAGCCTTATTATAAAGCATAAAAATGCTGATAAGAAATTAAATTCAAATATTTTAAAACCTACCTCCCTTATTATTTTTATTACAACTCCAATTGTGAAACCATCACACATTCTAGCCATAGCCATACAGTCAAATTTGTGATTTAAGGCATTGTACGCATATAGTGTATCATTCCATACAGTAGATAATGTTGCATAGTCAGGTCTAGGAATGATAATCATTTTATTATAAGCAGAAGCTAATCCCTGTAATTTAATTCAAATTTACACATATAAATTAAAATTTTCAAAATTTTAATTACAATTTCAAAATATAGGCTAGAGATGTTGTTCATAAATTATAATATTCATTATTTAGATCTAGAAAGTTAGAGAACTTGGCTATCAGAACTACGTTTGAAGCATTTCCTGAATGTTTTTTTCTGAGAAATTTGAGTAATTTATGAAGAGGATGATATTTATGTGGATGTTAAACCTTTTTTTGCAGAATGTCCTTACTTCAAGGCATGGACAGGAAGAATGCTGCCATAAGAAATTGCGAAATTTAACTCAAAGTAAAATAAGCTGGGATAGTGTCCTTTAGTTTCTGTGTAGCAATTTTGAGCAAGATAAACATTCAAAAAATTCTTATTTTTTCATTATAAGATATATTCATTGATTGCTTCAAGAAATCAAACTTTTACTCATATATATTTAATAACTACCACAAAAAATTCAGAAAAGAGATTCTATCACTCTATGTAAACATATACACCCATTCTTGATAAGAAAATAAAATCTTGGAGTTTCTGTGAAAAACTATTCAAATGATCATGATTGTATATATTTGACTCTGTTGAAGTTTCCAAAGATCTCACCTTTTGATCACTTTCCCAAGGGCAGCTAGATATTCCAATGACCATGATCTGATCTTCAGGTCCAATACCTTTTACAAGTTTCGGAAGTTCTTTCTTCAGCCTCTTAGGATCAGTTACGTCATTTTTTGGAACACGTTTCAAGAATGTTTTCTCTGCATTTTCTACAAATATAATTGAAGGCTGCAGCAACCTTGAAACCTAATAAAGAAGTAAAAAAATTAATGCAAAGGATATATATATATATATATATATATATTAAATATTTTAAATTTCATCTACTAACTTTATTCACCAGATGTATTAGCATTGTCAGCCCAGTCTTCCCTGGATATTTATCAGCAATATTTGTGTTTGATATGTCAAACAAATAAGCACCTAACTCTGTACAAATAGCATGAAGTAGCATATGCTTTCCACTCCCATGAGGTCCTGCTATGAGTAAGGATCTCACAAAAGGAGCATTGTTGTGCACATATGCTGAGCCTTGGTGGAATTGTAATTTTCAAGAAGAAAGTTATAACTTATTAACTTTCACAATTATAAGTAAGAGTATATTTGAGCATATATTCCCAAACAGATTAAGTTTAAATTGCAAACAATTAAATATATAATTCAACATATCATCTGAACGAAATATAAAAATCATGCAATTGCATGCCAAAGAAATAAAAGGAAAATAATGAAATTGAAGCAGCTAGGTCTTACATTTAATGTGCATCAAATTATTAAAAGAGGTTACCAATGGTAAATCATAATTTCAAATATCTGCAGCTGCCAAATTAATTAGCTATGATTGATAAACTTCCATTATATTATTCTTTCTGTACAAGTAAAGTAAAATTTTCCCCTTGCATATTTATTTTCCAAATTGATACCCTAATCTAATGGATTAACTCTTTGTGCAAACTCAGATGATGCACATGCTTACCCAAGGGTAGGATGCAATACTCTTTCACAAGTTTCCGAATATCTCCAATGGTATGTTTAGGTCTTTTCTCAGGATTGTGCTCTTTATTAATTACAAAAGATGTATGTCCCAAAAAAGAAGACAATGATACTTCAGGAAAATTTTTGATGATTCCATTAGCTACCAACTCTTCAAACAAGGACTCCAGAGTCCTATCTGGAGTCAGATCTTTTTCCTTTTTCCTTCTAACCTTTTTTCCACTTTTCCATCCTCGATGACCCTTGGAAGAGCTCCCACCCCTACCCTTTCCTCCTTTCTTTTTTGAACCTTTTCTTCGCCTTTGTGCCCGATCTCTCTCAACTGCCTTAAAATTTATTCAAACTGAAATTACTTTACACTTACCACTATACATTGGTGAATTCTATATTTGCCTATAAGGGTAGTTTGAGAATTATAAGAGAACAAAAGATTGACAACCTGATAGGAGCCTATATATTTAAACACACTAAATTTTATGTGATATTTTAATTGTTTTGATAAAACTGCTAAATACTTAATAAATCAATCTGTTAAGTTTTGCTTAGGATATTTATTATATGGTTTGTACTATTTTAATTGATGCTTCAGAGCATTGCACTTAAATCAAATTTGGGAAAAAATATACAAAAGAATTAATCCACGAACTACATAGATGAAGATAACTGCTGATATTCCTGCAATTATATAGCAGTGACTGAAGCTAAATTGTATGTGCGTGTAGTTTCTGCAAAATTTGCTAGTACAATTGTATAAATGATAGCAAGTACATACCAAGGACAAAATAAGTCTAAGAGAATTTTTAATTTTAGTGGAAATAACAAATTTGTTAGGAATACTTATATATGATATCCAAACAATCAAATTACACTATATTAGTGATATCTACCATTAAGATTTCAACCCTTTTAGGAGGGATAAAATGTTTTCCTTCATTGCCACCTATCATTAACATAAGTACATATCATTTTCTCACAATCAATATCTGAGATATTATAAAAATAAGTAGGTAGTCAATTAATTTTGCTTACATCATATGATCTTGCATAATTTTGATATCAAAACTCAATTTCCACAAGTGAAATATTTCGTTAAGAATTTGAAACTGATTTGCATGGAATGAAATCAACATAATCAAATGAAAATTTAGGATTCTCTTTACTCAAGAATAATTTTTGTTAATTATATTAATAATAAAATAATATTAACATTAGGATTTCATTTTATGGTCAAAATGTAGTAAGGAAAGAAACAGTACTTATTTCATTAATTTTTTTTAGACTAAAATGTCTTCTATTTTAAGACTTTAACTCCTTAGAATGAAGGAAGTGATAAACTTACTGCTTTCAGGCGATTCAATTCCAAGCGCATTAGACTATCCACATTAGTTCTGATTTCCATTTTGACAATTTTTAACTTATCCTTAGTGATCAATTGCATATCATGAGATTGCTCAAAATTAGTGGATTCATCTCTATTCATCCAAACTTCTACGAAAAATGCACAAAAGAACTTGTGGAAATAAGAATTTTTGGAAAAATGTTGTTAAAATTAATGAACATATGGTTTACTGGAGGTTTCAGTAATAAGAGATATTTTCAATATTAAACTTGAAACTGTATCAGCTCTCAGTTTGGAAAAAATTTAATATCAATGATGAGGTGCAGATTTAGATTAATTAATATGAATAGTTAAAGAATTTTTTGTTTGATTTTCCATAAAAGAAAGTAATTCTTTTGTCCTAAATGAGCAGTTAAGATTAAATAAAAAAATTGTGGTACAGATAAGCAGTGAAGAAATTGAGGTAGATAAGAATATAAACTCACTATCATGATGATTTAAAATGATTTCATAATATAAAAACAAATACACTTACATTATAAAATACCCACTTACTTTGGAATTCAGAGATTCCAGATACTATCTCACTACGAAAACGACTTGGCTTTAATTTTACTGTAGTTGAATCAGTTTCTTTCCCTGTTTCTTTTGATTTTGCTCTTTTTCCTTTCTCTTTTTTTCCTTTTGTTGCCTTTGAAGATTTAGCTGATGAAATTTTTTTCTGTTTAATGCCAAATAGGAGAGCTGAACCACCTTTTTCTTTAGAGGGTATATCTGGAAACTTCTTTTTCTCCTTTCTTAGTTTTATGGAAACAATTTTATAGAAAAATCAGATTTCCGAGAAGATATTAAAAATGTTGTATTAAAAATGAATTTTGAAAACTACATGAGGAATTCATTTTTTGATATAAGTATTCCCTTTCTAGCATTAAACCATACCTTTCATTATTATACCAATCTCTTATCTGGGCTGTATACTTTTCTTTCAGCATTCTTCCTTTTTTTAAATGAAGGAGCACTTTTTCCCCAGGAACTACTTGATTATACCTTGCATCATGATAAATTTGTATTTGATGCCTAATTTTACTGATTTCCTCACTCCTCTTTTGAGCTGTATCTTGATAGATAGATGGAGGAATCTATAATGAGGATTCACAAAAGTTATAGCTAAGAATAACTTAAACTTCTGTTTCTTGGTCAAATGGGTCAAAATATACTCAAATATAATGTAGAAAAATAAGGATGCAATCATTAGATTAATCCACATGATTCTAAAGCAGTTAAACAGTGATTGCAGAACTTTTATGCAATATCAGTTACTTCTAGTGGCATAATAGTATAATATATACTCCTAACACTAAAAATGAGATATTTTACTTGTTATCAAACATGCTGATCATAGACTTTAAAATACTCACACAAATATTAAAGGTTTTTATGAAAAAATTTAAAAATATCAATGATAAAAGTTAGATTTAAAGGTAGCTGAAATGAGTTTTATCATCTCCTAGAAACTGAAATTTTTAGTGTTATTTTGACATTGACTAAGGTTTGCATCGTAAATAAAGAAGAATGTTTCAGAGGCAATTGATTCAAATATTGGAAGCTGCATGATTAGGTTTTATCAGGTGAATTGAAGTCAAATTTGATTCTGTTAGTGATTTTTGGATTGCAGTAGATTGTAAATTCAATATCTTCTTTCCCCTTTGTTAGTACTAAACATGTTAGCTTTTGTGACATTCAAAGTCTACAGTGAATTTGATATGGTAATGTGATTTGATTAGAGAAGAATGGATCAAATAAAGTAGTTTTAGTGAACCATTTTATAGAACAAGAAGCATATAATTGTGATAAAATGGAATTTATATAAAAAATTTTGATATACTCATTCTGATTTTACATACAATAGTTCTATTTTAACTACCTCTAACCTTTTTTAAATGTGTGAATTTTTTAGGCATCTGACCTCTTGTTTTATCATTTATGAATATATGTACTATATGGAAATATTCACTACTTGTATTTAGTTAAATATTTACAAAAATAGCTTTACATTAAATTGAAATTATACCAATATATAGTAAGCATTTATAATTCTTTTTTCCTCAAGTTATTCTTTATTAATGGAATATTACAAAAACAGCTGATTTAATCTCAGATGATATTCTTGATGTAATTAAACAGCATTTTCTTAGCATCTATGATTAAACTAGAGTTTGAAATATATCTTTAATCACAAACCAGTCATTAAATTTTACCCACCATGCCTATAAGCATCATTTCTTTGATTTTCCTCTTGTTAAATAGTTTTCTGCACCAGTAGCCACGCCATATCTTCTGTACAGTCACAGCTGCTGCACTCATAGTAGTTATGTCATCACTTAAAACAGCAGGCTGTTTTCCTTTTTCTCTTAATTTTCGTATCTCATTCATGAACTCAAATCTCAATCTTCCTTGTCTGGCTCTTTCATGGGTTTGAATTATCAATACTGCTTGGCTGTAAGTCATTGGCTTGGGAAGCTTTTCCTAAAAGAGAGTTTCAATTAATGACTGAAAGTAAATTTTCAAAATAAAAGGATAAAAAGGGTTTTAAGTTCCTATACCTCTGAGTAACACCCAAGTTTAAGCAATACTTTCTTTAAATTAGCCTTTCGTTGTGCAATATCATACTTCCTCTCTTGTGTAAAATACCTAGGAATATTAGCCTCTCCTCCATAAAGCAGCACTTCATCGCTTTCATTACTCGTATCAAGATAATTGAAGTCAGACATATCCAAGTCCACTATGCTATGCTGTGAAAAAATCCAGGTGTACTGAAGTAATTATGAGCTAAATTATCTGTCATTGCCATCTTTAAACTACATCAAAATTTATTATATCAAACTATGAATAAAATCAGGCGATCAAAATACACTGATATTAGTACACATAGAGTAATATCAACAGAAATATATGATTTTATTAACATTCAGAGAATAATTATTATTCCTATATCAAATTTTGAGGCAATTTATAATATTAGCTTCAATATTATTCAATGCAAAGAACTATATATTAGAAAGTAGTACACAAAAATGCAAATACTTCCTTTTAAAAAAGTTTTGATTTACCTTAAAAGATTCAATAATATTGCTAACAAAGAACAAGTTTGCCTAAAAGTTCTGTCCATTAGATTCTTAAAAATCATTTATTAGCAATTTTTTGCAAGCCACTTGCTTAAAGTTATCAATTTGTTATAAAATGATTGATTATACAACACCAACCTTTTTTGATGTATTCTGGCAATTCCATTTCATTTCAAACATTTGAATTTTTAAAAATTTCACTCATTTCAAACAAATAGTAAATGAAATTCAGAAAAAATTGTCACTCTCAGGAAACCCTTTCTATTAGACAGATTTTATGATTAATTTATTGCAATGTACCTTCAGTTCTAAAATTCTACAGTGACAAGCATCCATTACTTTTCGAATAAGAATTCGTTTTTGCGGGTGAACCATCTGGTCATAGCATTCATCCAAACTATTGACAGCTTTTACATACTGGAGATAAAGACCCTGAAGTGCTTTTAATGCAGTATCTCTATCCTAAAACGTACAGAAATATAATTTTCAGTAATTATTATGATTCCTACAAAGATATAATAATTTCTTCATACTTTGTGCTTTATTTGCTACGCACCTTCTGGACCTTTTCCTTAAGTAATATGCTCTCATTCTTTGTAATTCCTTTCAGTTCAAATTGAGTTTTTTCCCATAATTGATGATATTCTTTACCATAAATGAAGCATTTTGTATCATCCATAATAATAAAGTTCCCTTGCTCGCGTTGCTTTCCACCCTTTTAGATGTGAATCATAAATAATTCTCTCGTTTCGTTACCTTGGTAATCGTTTATTCGCGCGTAACAACCGAAAGCGTGTAGTTACAATTAGGTTAGATTGGTGGAGTTAGTTACTACGTCTGGGGGCAGCCATTGTAGCATAATCATCACAAGGCTTATCGTTCCTTAAAGCTAACATTTGGAGGCTTTTGTGAAACTGTAGATATCACTTCTATCTTGTATTAGTACAGCTGCTCTAAGGTGAGATAAATGTAAATAAATTTATCGTTCTGGACTGCTGTCGATGAAATTATTGTCGGACTGTTTTTTTAGTAAAAATGGCTTCAATTTACTCCCGAATCTGTATATGCCGGCCATAGTCTCGCATCTACATAATTCTCCTTCAAATTTCATTAAAATATGTGCATACCCTTTTTCTGTACCGGGTGCATGTTTGAGCTTTGAAGTTTTTCAATTTTGAAAGAATAATCCTTATAAAATCCCGTGGAATAACCTCATTCGATGGAAATTAGTAAATTATTTTTACAGCTTATTGAATGTTTCCTTTAAATGTCATACAGTTGGTGTAAGCGAAAGATTTTTTTCTTCCGTCTACATTCATTAATGTTATATTTTTAACTATAATCATCACGAGATGATAATGTTACATTTTCCTCACATAACAATGTGCTAATACGTTTATTATTTTATAGAATAATTCCTGTTCATTAGCTCTTAAAAACAAAGCTAATTCTACTTAGAATAATTTATCATTAATGGAATACATCGTTTGGAAAGTAAGCTATGTACTTTGGTTTTACAGCTATTCATAGTTGCGTCAGGATATAGACGTCTCCCTAGATTATCCCGTTAGTGAAATTCTTGCACCATCTTGCTCGATAACATTTTGACCGTTGTCCATGCCTGTCATTCATTTCTAGAATGTTGAAAGTACTGAGTCATTTGAGGAGCTTGAAGTTTTATGAGTCAACGAGTCAAATAATTCTTAACGCACCCATGATCATCCATATTCAGTATTTAAACCTTACTGAGAGTTGATTTTTTGTAAATCACTTTTTTCCAGTGCTATAATGTCTATACAGTGGACTATAGTGTGCGGTATACTATTTGCCGAATTGGGAGTAGTTGCTGCCCTTCTCTGCCCTTTCATCCATCCCTCCAGGTATGAAAATTCATAAATTCATCAACATTTTACAATTTTTAGTTAAGTTTGTGAAATGAAAGACAGTCGTTCTTTAAGGAATTCGGAGCTTAGTTTGTAAAACCAATTGTAATTCTTTTGCGTTTTCGTTTTACTTTTTATTTTCTATTCATTCAAATTTTTGTATATTTAATATGTAATTTGTTGTTTTTCAATACATTCACCGATATTGTAACTTAAAAAATTTGGTCCGTATATTTGAAGTAATTTTAAATTAGACAATAAATTGATATCTGATTAATACATTCTATTTTTACTTGCTAATTCTTTGAATATGACAGAAATAAACAGTGTTGTTAAATATCTTCCATTAATCATGCCATCTGCAAACATTAGACTGGTGAATGAAAATGAAGTATATAAAAGCTATCATGTAATGATAGCAGATCTAGGATTGGTAACTCTTGACGATAATTTTCAATTTCATAAAGTGTTTTTTAATGCCTTCCACCTTTAAACATCTTTCTCAGTGATACTTAGATAAAACATTGCTTGATGGAATGAATACTATTATAAGGTAAACCTATTTTTCTCAAATTCCTCAGCTGCAAAATTTTTAATTAATTGTTTTATCAAATAGGTTACAATGATATAAATCTGAAAGATGAGTTTGGTTTATATTGATGTTTATCTCTTATTCTTCCATCTTTTCTGAAAGCATTGTATCTTTACAAAATTTATGCGAGATATTAAGACAAAGGCTTATATATCAATCATATTCTCTTTGATTAATATGACTAAGTTAAATTTTAAGGATTTTATTGTGCTGTTGTATATTAGCTGAATGCTAGGAAGGATTTTGGAAATTTAACTTAAAGCGCGTTATACAACCATGCCGCGTAAATTCCACTTCCGCAAGGCATCACCCAAAACAAAAGTGGAATTGACGCGGCATGGGATGTAGTGGTCAGCATACCTGCCCGGCAAGTGGGATTGGCCCCTGGGTTCAAGTCCCAGTCATGTCGCTATGTTTCACTTCTGTTCAACTTTAGCTGAATGCTGTACGAATGAGTTTTTTTGGTGGATACTTTACTGGAGACTGTACAATATAACTTGTTACGTTTCCAGTATTAACTCACTCTAATATAAATTTTGTGATTTTTTCCAGATGGCACAAACTTTTAAAATCAAGATTTGTGGAAAGTCTCAAAGTGAAAGCCTATGTTCTATTTGGAGTTCAGTTTGTGACGCTAGTTATATTTTTTTGTGGTAAGACATTCTACTTTCCTCTTCATTATCTATTTTTCTGTATTATTGTATTCATTTGTTGTCGTACAAGATGCCTGAAAATTGTGGCTATGAGTTTTGGTCCACACTTATGACACTGATATGAAAGGTCAAATTCATTTCATTTATACTGAAAGTCTTTTTGTAGGATTATATCTATATTGTCTGACATTGTTTTTAAAATTATGCTGTTTGCAGTATTTATGTAATTGATTCTTGAGATTTATTAGTTTGAACTTGATATTGCTTGATACTGATAGAACAAGTTCAACATTTTTATTTATATCCAAACGTTTTCATCTGACGTATAACAAGAGATATTAATTAATATGCATTAAAATATATCATTGAAATGCATTCAAATTTTGATGAAATGATGAATTTATCGATGCTTGTTTAAGTATAGATTTTTTATATAATGCTGGAGAATCTGTTCATTTGGTGTTGGAATTGTTAGGAATCGGCACAATTGAATCAAATAAACTCACTTTTAAGAATGCTCATTTCCATTGAAGTGGCAGAGTTATCTCTTATTGTAAACTCATTTATGATTTTATGTAGTCAATGTTTTGTATACAATCAGTTAAAATTATGAATACTATTCCACTTTAAAGATAATGTGGGAATTAACATGGAAATTCACATTTACTTTAATGTGGGAAAAATCCATCTTTATTTCAATTATGAACTTATTTGAACTGGTAGTGATACCATTAATTGTTTTCTATCTAATCATATAGACCATTCTAATTATTACTTGATATTATTTTTAAGGTTTTCTTGTGTGTTTTGTACTGCTCAACTGTTCACTTGTTATATTTGGTGATCAGTTATTGGATGATATGAAATCCTTCACAGCATTTTGAAAAATAATATGTTATAGGAATCCTTATATAATAAATATTATATTACTATGTATGCAGAAAATACTATAAATTTAGGATATAAAGTAATTCAAGACTTTTATTGAATTGATGAGATGCAGGGACTTATATTTGATCTACATTGAATTATTGACACTTTTCTGCAATTGATTATGAATTATGGTTAATTAGTTAAATAAACTTATTTTCTTGATTAACTATGTTCTCTCCATTATGTGTATAAGTAAAGCTCCTCACTATTTTCAGAAATATGTTTGAGTTCTGTAGAAATATATCTACATTTATCTGGTCTATATAAGTTCATCTCAAATTTTATATCAACTACTGTGATATGCTCATTCACTGGTTGGGTAATACTATCAAGTTAGCAAATATTGCCAAATACCAGTCCTGGTTGGCAGTGTTGCAAAAACTTGTATTCATATCTATTTACAACATTCAGTTATTTAGCAAAGTTTGTTTACTGTATGAATAGTCTCACGCGTGGTTTGATGTTAATATTCATTATTTTGGGTATTTATATCAGAAGCAAGCAACTTTTTTGAAGATTAGTTTTATTTTAAGAGTAATTTGAAGTAGTTTGATTTTTTTATTTTTTTAATGATAAATCTCAAACATGGGTGTCTTAAATAGAATGATGAGTTTGCTGCTGTATTACAAAAAGCTTTTTTTGAGAGAGATGTATTTTAGTTAAAGAATAGTTTTATGATGATAAAAGTACTAATAAATGCCAAACTTCTTTGTCTCTAAATATTGTAGGCCAAAAAATTTGTGAATAGAACTGATTGGGTACATTGGTATTTCATGAACATGCATAAAGACTTAATAAATTTATGTTGTATTTATGGGGGATAATATTGAATAAATTATGATAGATTGATAAAATTATGTAAATATGTAAGTCTCCAAATTCAACCAAATAATTCTTTTTGAAGTAAATTAAAATTCAGCCCAACTTTCAATGATGACGTGATACATTATCTATACTTCTATTAAGATTTAAAGTGAAATGAATCTTACAAAGATGAGTCAAAGTAGAGTTCCATGTCCCAAAAAGAATTGCTTTCTGTAAGCAGTAGACTGATTTTTATCATTTCTTGGTGAAATTTTTCCAACATTCAATTAATGAAAATGAAGTGTTATCTATAGAAAATATATATTTGGCAAACCAATGGCTAGTTCAGAAGGTTGGTACTGCAGGTACATTTCATTACAAAAATTTGTATAAGAAACTTCACAGAGATAAATTAAGAATTTATTTCCTAGATGTTATTATTGTTATGAGACTTCTTTGACGAGGTTTGGTTTATGTCGGCTTTACTTAAACCTAACCTCAGAAGTCATGTGGTAAGTTAACAAAATTGGTAGGATTTGTATAAAAGATTAAATTCCAAAGAATGGTAGCATAGATAAGGAAAAGAAATATGTTGGTAACATTAAAGAATATTTATGAGCCATTTGAGATGGTTGTGACTATTTAGCTGCTTTAATTAAGTTAAGTTACTTTTATTTTGGAAGAATATTCTGTATGATTATTCTTGATGATATGTCTGGAAAAATAGAATTTCAAGACTCCCAGATGGAAAATACAATGTGTTTACTGATAATTAAAAAAATAAAAATCCAGTTAAGTTAACACAGGTATTGGAGTAGCAACTAACAGGCCAACAAATGTCTGACTTTCAATGTATGTTTTTGGTCTCTAACTATATGTTAACTTAGGAACAGAGGGTTTTTCTATTAGTAGGTTGTCTAAGCAAGCAGGGCAAAGATTTTCATTGGTGAAGAGATTTTATTATCACTATACTTAGTGAATATTAGTTTCAAAAGGAGCCATTTCAGGTGAATAAAAATTGAATTCATTAAATCACCAGATTTTTCTTTTTCCATCAAATATTTTTTCAAAATTTGCTAATGACTATTATTTGATATTACGTCAAAAGGTTAAATCTATTGTTTAACAAATATTGGTTAAATAGAGATGAGAAGATGATGGAAGGAAGAGAATGGAAGTTACTGAATGTGTACTGAGATGATTTGACGAGAATAGCATGTAGTGTTTTGTGGAAGTGTTTTTTCTTCCTGCATTCGATTAATTATGAGCTAAAGAGTAATGATTGTAAACTTATTATTATGAGAAACTTACTAGCAATTGAAGCGAAAAGATGAGTGGAATTTTAGATTTTGAGAAAGTAGTGAAAATGCCTTTCCAAATTAAGAGAACATTTTCAGCATAACTTTACCAATATTGGATTTAGGAAAAATATTTAAAAGATGAAGTAAATAGTTGTTTCAATTTCATAATATAAATGTCAACAAGCTATTGCGAAAGTGCAATTTTAATTTGAAAGGCTTATAAAATTTCAAAATTTGTATAATTATAAACATACATATTTTATCATTTGAATAGGTTAAGTTGTTAGTGTATTTTTAACATGTATAAATAATATATAGTTTTGTGTACTAACACTTTAGCCAGCAAGTCTTTCATTTTGATTAAGACCCACTGATAACTTTATTGTTAGAATTACTTTGAAACTTAAAACTAAATTATGAAGATAGATTGGATCTTGGATAACCTTGATGTTTTGATTGTCTCAATCTTAAGTATGGATGATTGTCAGTTATCAATATTTTGATTTTACCCAAAAGTAATTTGTTTAAAAACTTAATGTATAATAATTGTCTTTATAAAATTAATCTTGAATCCTGATCAACATTTTTCAAGAAAATTTTTTTGCTGATTTTAGATTCAGTCAGAGAAATGAGGAAGTATTCTGTCAAAATGTCTGGCATAACTGAACATCTTCATGTGGCAGATGAAGAACATGCTTCTATGAGACTTTTCAGAGCTCAAAGGAATTTCTACATCTCGGGATTTGCTCTTTTCTTCATGTGGTAAGTGGCAGATTAAAGAATTCATTCTTTAAGTCTTTAAATCAAAAGATTGGCCATAATTTATGTTCAGGATTGTTCTAATTAGAATTATCCAAATTCTAAGTAGAACTTATCCTGTGTATCACACAGAATTTGTCACAAATTGAGAACCTCATTGAGCTTTCAATCCACTTTATAAGTAAAAGAGCTTTCACTGTATCCCCAAGGATTAATGAAGGAATTTTAATTTTCACCGTTTATATATGGTATCTAATTTGTTTAAAGCAAGTCGGGGGAAGGTAAAAATTGTTTTAACCTTTCCTGTAAGAAGTATTCATAAACAAATTCTCTTTATCTTGTATTCTTTAATGTTAACTATCTGCAGTAGAAAATTAAGGCTGTAAACAAGATATTAAAGATGTTAATAACACGCATTCATCAGTTACGTTTCATGTAAAGGAATATGTGTACATTAATTTAATGAATTATTAAAGACTTGTCTTTAAAGACCCTTTTTAAGAGCCGTAAGTTGCAATTACTCTGTGTAAATTCCTAGAATTTCTATTTTAAGGGTTATTCGTCGATTGATTACAATGATAGCTGCTCATGCTGTTGTTATGGCTGAAAGTGTAGCTATATTACGTCAGGCAGAGTCTGCATCATCCCAAGCTCGCACTCTCCTCAACTTGCAGAGCAATGGTGCTCCATCTGGTGAAGCTCATCAAAATGTCACCAATGAAGCACATGATCTCGAACTGAAGGAGTTTAAAAAGAAAGTTGATTCTTTGGAGCTAGGTAATAATCTGCCTTTTTTATATTACTTAAAAATTTGGAGCAACTGTGATACCTAGAGCACTTTCTATTCAAGATCAATCACTGACTGAATTCATTAACCTTCTATAGCCTAGTTTATATATCATTAACCAACCAACCTCTTCCTTCATTAAGTAAGGAATAACTAAGGAAGACAAGAACATTGTTATGATGTTTCACAATGTCTTATGATTGAATTAATCAACAACTTCCTATCAATCAATTTTTTCCATATTTGCTCAATATTGCTAATGAATTTATAAAGAAATGAATAAATGTATTCGATCAATTCCCCTAATTCGAAATTGAAGTTTGGTTAAAATAGAAAAGGGAGGATTGATTATTTACTCTTTTGCATGAGAAAGCATGCCACTTTTTCACTATGTTAATCAGAAGTGAAAAATAGCAACATTACTGGGACTTAAACCCAGGTATCCCACTAGCTGGGTAGGTATGGTGACCACAGGAGGAGGAGAAAAGTGTAGTGTTCAGCATACCTGCCCAGCAAGTGGGGGATCTGAGTTTGAGTCCCTATTTTCTCTTCTGGTTAAAATTATTTTATTTTTGATGGATGAAGTTCAGCTTAATATGATAGAGGTTATGGTAGAATATATCATATAAATGCACTCATTTGCTCTTCTCTTTTTCTACATGTCTTTCGTATTTGTAATTTATTCTGACATGATTAACCACTTCCCTAACCAATTATTTTCAAAGTTCCCTTAGAAAATATCATATTTTTTATTGGATATTCTTTTTTAATTGGTCATTAATGTACCTGGTCCCTTTTTCCTGAAGCTTATATTTAATTGTTTATTCTTAGCTTTGTTGTTAACTATTTCTTGTGAGTTTATTAATATTACTCGTTATTTTGTAAAAAAGAACTGAAAATATTACATTTACTATATCATATGATAGATATAGTTATCAATTTAAGATGAATTTCCTGTTCAATTTAAGAAAATATGTATTTTAATATTTCTTGCTACCGATTATTGTGAAATTTGTGTGGCAGGTTGCCTATACTCAGTCGAGGAAAAAATAAGATAATTTCAAAAATATCCTCTAGATACCCTGAGTATTCCATCCACAAACGGCATCTAGCATTAGAAAAATAACTACATTGATCTGACGAGTATATTCGGCTTTACGCAAATGGAGACGAAAGTTTCAGGTCGGACGAGGATACTCATTCAAATAAGACCAAAGGTTGTTAATGGGTGGATTGTGTATATGCCTAAATATGTTGCTCACAAATATATACAAAGTAAATACATCATGTACGTTTATATGGGATCTAAAAGAATTTCATGATGATTTGTTAATATTTATTCTCTTTTACTTAGAATTATTGAAAGAGAGGAAGGAAAAGGAGCGTCATCAGTTACAAGCTTCATCTTTGGCAGAAGAATTTGACAAATTAATGAAGGAACACACCAAACTTCAAGAATCAGTTGGAAATGGCGAAGAGAAAAAAGATGCTTAGATTAATTTTCAAATCTTTATCTCTCTTTGTCTTAATCAATGTTAACATTTTATGAGTTTTAAATTTATTTTCTTAAGGGAGGTGCGACTCTAAAAGATTGTTCAAATGTGTATTTGCGGTTCAGGTTTCTACATGCTTCTATTTATTTTTGGCAGAGATAAGCTTACTTTCAATTGATAAATTTGTTTATTAATGTTAATGTGTATCATTTAACATCTTTTATATTATATGTGTTAACATTTGTTCTGTAAAACCTTCTCATGTTGACTTATTGCTAATGATAAGAAATTAAATTTTTGCTGTAATAAGCAGCTGCTCTTATTAAGTTAGAGTTAGCATCTGCTTCTGTGGGTTGTGGTGTAAAATTTGACTGTAAAGAGCCATGTCATGGAAAGCAACCTTCAAAGTTTCTGTGATAGATTGATATTGGTGAAGAAGCCAGTGTTTTTATATAACCCATTATTATGACACAATGTTATTTTCTTAGTTTCATCATGTGGCATGTAAACTTGAATTGCCACGATTGTTTACATTATTGCATTTCTATATGCATCTTTTCTTTGACTGTATACTTTGTATTTTTTAATATCAAGTAAAATTAAAGTGTGAAATATTACGAGAAGTAATTTATGATTACCTAAGATTGCTTTATTAAGATATTAGATTTTAATTTGATTTTTTATTACTTACTAAGTTTTAGAAAACTTTTCAACAGTTATTAGATAAAAGGTTTAAAAATACATTTTATAAACAGATGAAAGTATTATCAGATCAACTTATATGGGAGAAATATTTATTACTATTATTTCGACGGTTTATTGTTATCCGAAGGATTCGGATAGCTTTGTGGGTCTAGTTGGGTCAAAATTTGTATTGAGAAACTTGGTTATTTATTTGGAAATTGAAAAGGTTTATTTCCCTTGGGGCCCAAAAATAAAAGGCATCTTTTTCTCATCTTCATCCTATCAAATCAACATTAAATTTAAGTTATTTTTTCGTGCAAAATAAATGTAATGCTGCTTGTGTACAATTTTTACCAGTTTGGAGTAGTGTGTGGTTAGATATTCAAAATATCAATTTTACTATAGAATTTTTTTTTATCCCACCAAATAAGTATATATATATATATATATATATAATTTCAATTGTGTTAAAATTAAAAATATTTGTTTGGTGGACTTGTACAATAAAGATAATATTTCTGATGAAATATTAATGGTTGATATAGTTCTTGATGTAAGAATGCAATATATACAAGAAGGCATACAAAGCTTGTAAAGGATATAAAATTATAATTTTTCAGGTTTTTATAAGTATAGCATAATTGTCAAGCATAAAACCTTGTCTTTGAATGAATTAATATATCATTTTCATTAAAGACAATTTGTTCAACTACCTTCATAGTTCCGAAAAAGTCACATGCTTAAATCAAGTGTTAAATGAAAATTGAGTAAGAATATGAAGGATTTATTTTTATTGAGAAAATATCTCTGAGGTATCATATTGGCCTTGATGGGAGTGCTTAAATTTAATCACCTTGCTAATGGAAATTCTGTGCTTGGAGAAGAACCATAGCAAATATAATTCTTTTAAAAGCATTAGTTTTCCCAAATGTTTTATATATTCAGTTGCTGTGCTCATAAATTAATTCACAGCTATTCTTCTGGCTGATAGCCATAGTAATCTAGAATGTAACCAAGTGCCGTTAAGATTAAAATATCAATTGTCCTTTTGTTAATTTATTGTGAACTTGTATTAAATGATTTATTATCAATTTCTATGAAATATTTAAACATTTTCATTACTGACTATGCTTGATCAGACTTGTTCTAAGCATTTATATTCTGTGATAAATTGCATACGAAGAAAAACATTTTTGGCATATTTTTGCCCCATTAACAGAATCTTACTTTATTTAAATTGTACGTTGAGTTAGCATAGTTTATTAGGAAACTTTACCTGAATAGTTGCTAATTAAATTTTTATTGGGATTGTCATATTTCAGTGACTGTTATTTTATAAATTTATTATATTCTGATAATTCTATTTTCACATGTTAAAATATAGAAGTCTTGGCAGAAGAGTGTATTTTTTCATAATAATTCAGCCTGCTTGTTTTGATCCCATTACTTTTATGATGTTTATTATTTTCATTTTCTGTTGATGATGATGATGAGGTACGATGTAACTTCTAACATATATATTTTTGGAATGGAATCTCTAAGTATCAGTGATGGTGTATATGTGACCATAAATCTGTTAAAGGACTTAAAATGGGATAAATTTTTGTTAATATAAAGATTGTTCTCTTTTGTACAAGCTAGTGGAACCTCCACGGTCAGCCATCTGCAAGATTGTATCTGGATGAGTATTTAGTAAACTGGATTTGCCTGAAATAAATATTTAAGAAAGTTCATGTTATGCAATGATACACAGATGTGCTTCACAACGTTTGAGTTTTGTATTTAATTTACAGTACTGCATGAAAACTATAAAATAATATTGAAATAGTAAGTAACTATAGAAAATTGAGGAGGTTACCTATTATGATTTGCCATATAATTCTACTGTATCTAAAGTAAATATATAGAAATGATTTATTTATCCAATGGAAATCAAAGTTGATCTTCTTAAAGGTGTTATTATCATAGTACTTCTTTGTGACCTGAAATTTTGTGTATAATGGTGAAAAATGACTTGAGTAAGAGTTACATTTCTATCCTGCCTAGTATTGGTTCCTAGTACTATTCCTTTTCATTGTGTGCTATTCCAGATCAGCAACAAAAGAATTGAATATCATTTAAGGGCAACCAATAAAATATCTGGTAAAGAAAGCTAGAAAGTTATTTTCCATTTACTCTCTCCTATTTACTAACTTTGCCTCTGGTGCATAATGAAAGCTGAAGGTGATGAATTAGTGATGAATTTCTACTAAGTCATCAAAATTAATATTACTAATCCTTCTTAATATAAATCACTAGTAATCAGGAGATGAATTTGAAAGTAACATGAGCATAGAATTAGTTGATTCCCTTGTTACTTAGATCTTATCAACTCATGCACATACTATAATAATCACTGAAATTCTTGGTGTTATGCACATAAAATACAATAAAATCTTTCAATAGAGGTTTCTAAATAAGGTTTAAATTTTCCTAACTCCAACATACACATTTAAAATAATTCTATGTGAAATGTTACTATATAGGTATTGATCCTTTTTATAGACAACCGAGACATTTCTGTATGAAATGACCTTGTGAAGCTTTTAATTCTGTGTTCAATTCTAGCCTCAAATAACTTATCTTAGACTTTAATGCAGTTTAGAAGTTGACCAGCATGCCAAACGCGCTAGCAGGAATGTTAAGATTCCTTAGATTAGTTTACAGGGAGCATAAACATTGTCTTTTATTGCCACTTTCGTCAGGTAAGTTTAATCATTAGTTTTGTCATTTAGTAGGTCTGCTATGCGATTTGCTTCTATAGCCTTGAGATCCAGATAACTCTCTTTGTTTTTATTCGTGATGTCTATTAACTGATACCTTTTCCTAGCACTTTTCCTTATATCTATCCTTTAATTACCTTTTTGATCAAACATTCTCATCTTAGAATATACCCTATCTAGTTAGGTTTTCTCTTTGTTAACTTTTCTGTTATTAGTTTCGTTTTTTTCTCCTGTTCTTTTTAACACCGCTTTTAATTTCTGATCTTCTCTTTGCAATTAGTTTTCTATCCAAATTCTTCTACAAGTCCACATCTCAAAGCTTTCCAGAAGTCAGATACCTCGTTTCCTTACTGTTCATGTTAATCTGTTTGTCAGTATTTATTAATATATGAATAATGGAATGGTGATGCAAGACTCATTAGCTTGGAGATGATTACTGTGTAGTGCAATACATTTATTGTCAGCTACTGAATAGAGTACGTACATAAAAAATAATCCTGTTTCTTTCTAGAACCATAAGGATGAGTTAGAGGTAAACTACTTGCTTATTAGGAATACTAGGTGAAACAGTCTGTCATTCTCCTGATTCAAAAAACATCATTTGTCGACAATACGAGAAAAATAAAGCTTTCCAGTAAAAAGTTTTAGGGTATAAAACTTCAAGAAATTTAAACAATTCTATTTCACTTGGACGTGCACATTGTGTGGAAACTTCAGATTTATGACAATATAGAACTTATCTTATACAGCTAGCGAACCTCCTCTTAAGATGTAGAGAATACAACCACACAGAAATATTTAACCCATATTAAAAAACCGCCAAGAGAGAGTTCCTCGTACGCTACGCGTATTTCTGCAGTGCATGATGAGCGGGTCCGAAAGGGAGCTCCGTAATCCTGATTTGGTGTGAACTTTCGGTTCTGGGAACTCGTAGTCAAATATATCTTCAGCAATTTATAAGTACATATATGTATGTCTGTTATGAATTGCCTATTAAAAATCTTTGTCTCAATAGCTTCTTAATACTTCTGTAATCTAAAAAACTTCGCCCGAACGTTCATTTCAAATTAAAAATTAAATGCATCGGACGTTGCTTCCTTCTCACCTCGTCAAAAAAGTGCATGTTTCACAAAACTTGCAAAGCTTCGGAAAATCTAGAGATTTCTGCAAACAGTCATTCGATTATTTCTTAGTTTTAGATTTTGAAGCAACTTGTGAGCGAAATGCGAAGGTGGACCCACAGGTAATTCTTGGTGGAAGGAAGCCTTATGTATTAGTGTATCACATTTAAATAATGTATGCATTTTTCTCAGGAAATCATTGAATATCCTTGTCTTAAGATAAATGGTAGAACGATGATGGAAGAAGGGAAATTTCATAGATACATAAAGCCAATTTTCAGTCCTGTCCTATCCCCGTTTTGTGTGGAGCTTACAGGGATACTCCAGGTTCTTTTTAATATATATTAAGGAAATATATTTTCCTAAATCATTGCAGTTTATCATTATGTACTGAGAATGAGATAAATGTCGCACGTAACTATCGTATTAATTTGTGTTTAGGAAATGGTTGACGATCAGCAACATTTTGATGTCTGCTTTGAGGAGTTTAAGTCATGGTTAGAACTGGAAAAGTTATTAGATTCTAACTTCGTTTTCGTTACATCTGGAGACTGGGATTTGAAAGTCATGCTTCCATCTCAATGCAAATTATTAGGATTGGAGGTACCTCCTTACATGAAGAAATGGATAAATATCAAGAAGGTATTTGAGGTTATTGTTAATTTTTATTATCTCCTTTTTATTTGTCATGTATACTGTGATAGTTCATTTTTAAAGACATAAGTATAATTTAACAATTATCTTAATGAGTCCTCTGTTGTTATAGAGAAATTTGATAATTGGTTTTCAATGAAGATATTCTTTGGTTTCTTTAAGTGATTATATTGCCTGACTACGTTAGAACTATTAATGTAATTTATCAGTGATATTAAACTTACTTAGAGCAAAGTATTATCTGCTATAAATGCCGTGAAGAGTTGATCATTAACCAACATGAAGAAAATTACCTTCTCAGTGACCTAGTTTAATTGTAGATATTTAATCTGTCTTTTCAATACTATCCTTAGGACATCCAACTTTTGTCCATTTGTATTTTTAGAGTTTTGCTGAGGCAACTGGATCATATGGTCGTGGCTTGATGTTCATGTTGCAGAAACTGAATATAGAACACCAAGGAAGGTTACACAGTGGTATTGGTATGGGTATAAATTAATATTTTTTAACCTCTACATAATTTTCAAACAAAAGAAAACAGGAGACTTGTTAAAAATTTTCTATTTTTTCCACAAGACAGCTACTATATTATTACTATTACTCTTCTTCATTATTTTGCCTGTATCCTAATGTTTTGAATTTTGTGAATATCTATTGCCGGAAGGCAAAAGGAAAGAATTAAGTCCAAATAAGCAGGAACTATTACTTATAACTTACTGTAGTAAACTCAGAGCTTTAGCAATTATGTCAACTTCTTAAATTTGGCAAAGGAAGAGAAACTTATTTCATTCTGTTTCTTAGAAACAATTTTTAGTATAAGATTTGTCTTCTCTGTTGGAATAATATAACATTTAAAGATAAAAGAAAAACTAGATGATTGGTTATATTAAAGTTTCTTAATTAATGAATATTAGTAATAGTCTATATATACTTAAATGTAATAATTAAATATATTGTTTGCCAATAGGGTATATACTTATTATTGTCCATTAATCTTTCTTCATCAAAGTTTCTCACTCTAAATAATGAAGATGAGTAAATTTGAAATTTAAATTATAATTACTGACTTGATAATTTTTATGGTGCCAGAATTAATGAAAATACATTTATATTTGCAGATGATTGCCGGAACATAGCAAATATTCTAAGAAAATTGGCAAAGGGACACCAATTCAGAATGAATGCACAAGTAGCATGATTATAATCATTTTTTGTTATTCTTAACTTTTATGATTTACACTATTTATTTTTAATGAACCTTATGAAAATATTCTGATTCTACATAGTAAAATTTCACACCAAATTCCATAGTTATCCCATTACCAATGGAGATACCTTTTACTTACCCAATTCTTTGTGGAAGATGTTTCCCCCCCTTCCATCCATTATCCCCTTTGACTCAGCATTCTCAACAACCCTCAGTTACCAATCATCAAATATGATACTGTGCATCGTTTTGATGGTTTCCTGTATGGCTGCATTTTTTTGGTTGTCTCTAACCTTGGCCATCTTCTAGTAATGTTTGACAATGTTTATATTCAGCTGCCCAGTATTTAAGAGTTGATATTGAAGGGGAAGTCTAAACACTTTTGTGAACATCATCGAATTTCCTAATGGGTTAATCCATTCATAATAAAGAATTTAATGACTACATGATCTTCACTTAAGCTTTCTGTTAAAATGGACATAAGAGATCTCTACTGTAACAAAATGTGAAATCAAGCTTGTGAGAAATATAAGAAACTTATTTATGAAGCAAGGACATGTCCACCCAAACAAGGATCATAAATTTTTGCTTATTTGAATGGAAATCATCAGGTTGAGAACCAAACAGGTTATCAGTGTAAGACAAGGTAAAATGATAGATCTTTGAACAATAAGCAGGAAAGACTACTTTTCTTCCCTTGTAGTAATTTGGTGAAATAAACATATTCAGCTCCCTGCTAATTAAATATTCTGTATGGTAATTTTCAGAATTATGATAGATGATTTTATGGTTTTCAGTTTTAATTTCAGGATTTTTGATCTCGATGAAAATTCAACTTAATTAACTTCCTTTCTGATAAAAATACCTCTAACTAGCTTTGTCTACATGTGTATTTTGATGAGAATATTCCCTTACTTAAAACATACATCCAATTAAAATTCATATTATTTTGTAAGCCTTTGTTACCAATATGTAACCTTTTGGCTTTCATTACAACATCATGATTTTTTAAAATTATAATTTTAACTATAGTTCCCTCCTGCAAGGTGGACTTGATGTTATCTAATTTATTCTGGAAATATTTGTATCCATGTCATCTTATACAGCTTGAAATTTTGTAAAATTCAAAGAGACTCACTCAATCAGTAATTTCTTAGGTATGATGAAATGAGTTTATATACATCAGTATAATTTTAGTATAATAACATCAAATTGTAATGTTTTATCAAAAAAATTAAAATTTTGAAAGTCAATCGCTCAAAAAAGTATGATTGTATAAGTATTACTCAATAGTTCAAGTTCATATTTACATTTTATGAAAAACTTTGCTATCTAAGATATTTGTTTACTGTTATAATACATAAATAATAATAATAATAATAAATTCATTGTTAATGAAAATAATATAGAAATAGTAACACAACATTTATTCAAACTTATGTAAATATCTTGCCTAAGATTTAACATGGTATAGATAATGATTCTGTATAACTGGAAATTCAAAAATTTCTTTTTCAAAAATAGCTAAAGAAAAATAGGTTCATGAAAATTTCTTTCTTCCACAAAATATTTTCCTTAAAAGCAAACATGGAATGTGACTTTTCATGCAGGCGTTCACTTAATTACTAAAATATTCCAATCATTTTACACTTGAAATCAAAAAATATTGTGAGAAATTACATAAATGATACAATGATATCTCCTTAAATACAAACTTTGAGCACAAAAGGATGCATGAGGTTGTACTTTGAATTTTAAAGCATTCACGAACATATCACTGATCATCAATTCTCTTTAAGCTTTTAAATTACAGGTTTTTGAGAGGATATTTTTTTTTCAAATTAAAAAATATAAAATTTAAGCATATTTAATAATGAGAAAGTGTCATAACACTTATTCTGATTAATAAAATAAAATTCCTATCAAAAAGATAACTGGAATTCAACAGCAACATATGATCAAAAAATTTACATTTTTTACTTAAAGGCAAATATTTGACTGGCCCAATATCTTGAAGAATCACTTTTAATCAGGTTTACTATCAAAGTAATTGAAATTCCATTATAGAAGGCCATTCCATGAATAATAATAATAGTACCTTATCTTAAACATACTTTGGCACGTTGTGCTTTAGACATTTAACCCTTAAGTTTGTATTCATTAAAAACAGTGACTATTGAAATAGTTATCGTTCTAGCAATTGGAGATACACAACTGAAGTATCCTACTAGTCAGGCAAAAGATGAATGCTACCAAATTTTGCCAACACACTTCCAAAAAAACTTAATTGGTATAGTTCAAATTAACACCCAAAATATATTCTAAAATTTAAATTCAAACTATGCAACTATAACTTCTGAATAATTTCGTATTTCTTCCTTGTGTCCATTGTTTCTTTTTTAGGATCATACTTCTTCTTAGCTTTTAAATAATTCTGATAATCCTTGGCTGACATGTTAAGATTTAGAGTTACATTTTGCTCGTTTCGCTTCATTGTTGAATCCCCACTTCCAGGTTGTGAGGAGACAACAGACTGCTGAAAATTATAAAAAAATGTTTAGTTAATTTTATGAAAAGAAAGAAACTAAAGATAAATGAAAATAATTAGAAAGTTATTTATATATTATAAATTCGGTTGGCATGATCCCACTCAATTAGATAAACAGTGAATGGGTACAAATGTACATGTATGCACTCAATAATTACATCTAGATACAAATATGATGATATGTATAGTATGTATCTTTTTTAGTTTTGATCCCACTTGATTTACAAAATATCAAACAAAAGTAGAATGTATCAATAAAAGAATATCAATTTTACTTCACAGAAGTTTCTAATTGCAGAGCAAAAAGTTCTTGTATAAATATAACTATTTTATAGCACTCTATCAGAAGGACTTGAATGCATAGCATAGTGACTAAATCTTTAGCTCTACATGAGGTAGCATTTATGTTAAAAGACCATTAATAATACCTCTTCAGAGGATTCAGGATTTGAATCAATACTTCCTTCCTTTTCACTAGCTGCTGCTGATGATGGGCGATCATTTTTGACACTTTTTGGTGCTTCTACCTGTAATTGCGCGAAGAAAAGAAATTTAATAAAATTTCTATTCGTTACATGCAGTGTGATTTTAGTAGCGGCTTGAGAATTTTTGAAAAGAGTTACAATAAACTTTTCCCAATTCCTTGTTGGGTTTCATAATTGGCTTATCTGCAGGGGAAATTTCCGGACCCTATAAATAGGAATGTTGGAATTCAAACGACAGACTGGAATTAGTTTTATCAATCAAAGCTGACGGATAAAGGCATAAAATCGGCATCTTAATTCATTGAGGGATAAAAAAACAATATTCGAGTGGATATTTAACTACAACGCTCACTGAGGAAATAATATTATTGTGATTCAGCTTTAGTCACAAATCACGTTTAAGCAAATAGCTCACTCCTTTAAATAGTTTAATAAATAATTTTCGTGATCCTTCTTACATGCTGCCTTCAATATAACCACGGAAGGTCGTAAACATGTATAGAAATAAAAAATTCCACTGTCTAAGTTATCAACTGTTGGTACGCTTTTACATTTGGCCTTAGTTTTCTTCCCTCGGGAATATTGAACGAATCTCAAGATTACAGTAGTTGGGACGAAAACTAGAAAAAACAGGAGACTGATTAGTAGAGATTACATAGACGACTTTTCTCTGATATGACGAGTGGAAAGGTTCGGGAAACGATGCTTAGAGAGGGAAGCTCGTTATCCAAAGAAATTAGAACGATAACGAAATTTTGATAAAGTTCTATCAAGACAGAAACTTCGAAATGTTAAGCTCAATTCGATCTCCCACGCATTCGTCTCTCTGGCTGGAGCTTGCCTGATCAATAAAGATCGCAAACAGCGGCTCATTGCGTCAATGCGAACGAAGGTGATAACTTTTCAGCCGCCGCGACGATCGAGAAGGAAGAGAACTGCGTTTCGAAAACCCGCATATGCGTCGTTAATGAGTAGAAGCAGATAGGAAAGCTGAGGGAAAGATAATATGAATCCGTAATTACGGAAAATAATACCCGAGTTGTGCAAGTATTCTACACGTTAAAAACAGATTACTATTGAAAAAGAGAACGTTTCTCGACAGACGTATCCATGAGGCAGAGCGATTAAAAAGTCAGAGACGAGTAAATAGGAAAATCCTAGCCTTTTGGGATGAGGGAGGAAAATTTAAGACCATTTCGGATGTTGATTGCGAACTTTTATTTCTTTAACTACATAAGTTCACCATTGACTGAAACATCTCCGGGTAACAGTTCATAGCGAAGAATCTACACCCACAATTCCTGTGCGAAACTGATACACGTGAGTAGCATCAAGCTGCTGTTTACTGCGGCCGATGGTATGTACGCGGCCTTCCGACGGAAAAGGACCTACCATGTGTAACCTCTTCACCCTCAAGGTCGGCTAGCATCCTCGAGTTTGGTACACCTGGCTGCTCAACAGAGATAATAGTGGATTTGGGAAGATAACTTCTCTAAACTTCCACGATAGTAGATGAAAGGGTGATTAACTTTCGTGGATCAATAACTTCTGATGTGATATATATATCTTACGGTTTTATCATCCCGTTTCCGATCACAAACACGAAAATACGAGGAAGGAGGCAGCACTTGGTGAATATTCTTCGGACATCAATTACAATACAACAATTCATTCGCCTCCGAGTAAAAATAATAATTCAAAGTAGAGGTTAAACCAAATCAGATGAAAGTTATAAATATTTTTACAGTTGGGTAAGTAATTGATGAGGAACAGCATTCAAGATATTATTTACAGCCTAAGTTAGTATGAAAAATGAACTCCTTGAAAACGAACTAGTGAACATTCAGAAATACTGAAATTGGTAGTAATCTTAGGGGCAGACATTGGAGAGGAAAAGTTTTTATTGTCATACTGTAAGTCTCTAATTCTGGCGAGCCAATCTTAATCTCTTTTGGAGCCAATTGAAAATGAAAACGAAAAAAATCGATAAACTTGACCTTCCATTTTCTATCAATAGAATTTCGTTCTGAACTAACAGTCTCATCAAAGATGGTACGGAATAACTGCTTGTTCTCATGAGAAAGTCGATTGTTCGGCAAGATATTTTTCTCAGATTTTTTCTACCTCTTTTACATAGCTGCTCCTTCAGTGTTTCACTTTTAATGAGCGAGAGCTAACGATGAAGACAAATATTTACGAAGAAACCGCGGTAAAAGAATTTTTCCATGATGATGGAAGAGCCACCCTAAAGTAACACTTTCCTTTCCAAGCTAATTTTGTGTACATAAACTGAAATCCATTATCATTGGAATCCATTAAAATTGGATGAAAAGCAATCGAAAGGATATATCTGCTTCTTTCTCACTTACCAACAATAAGGAAAGATATAAATTTCACAGATATAGGCGTTGTTTTGTGGAATTCCATCTCAAAAACACACAAGAATAAGACGTGATGATCGTACTTTTTCCACAATTTTATTTTAACACTACCGGTTTCAGCGAGTGATCGCCATCGTCAGGTATATGTCACGCCATCATCAGATACATGTCACGATCACATCTTATTCTTGTGTGTTTTTAATAAGGAAAGAAATTTATTTCGGGAAGAAACTCAAAAAAATCTAATAGTCATTAAATAGTCTGGAAAATCATTTCGGTGTACGATGATGTATATTCTGATCTTTTTATTCATATGAAATTTTCTGGTGGAATACGTGTATCATTTCAAAAATGGCATCACTTACTTTCCTTTGTCTCAAAAGCAATTATCCACTGTATGCGTTGAATATTTTTCGATCGAGGAATATAAAGACAAACCAGTAAGAGCTCGAACGTTTAAATATTTTTAATGCCCTATACTTTCATGGGAAATAAGAGACTTGAACAATTTATGTAAAAAATATAAAACTTTAACCGGAAGTTGATTATATTAAGTGAATTTATGTTCGCTATAATAAACCATACATCTACTTTCTATCGACAACTGTCACCTTCGTAGTTTGTTCGAGGAAATACAAATGCCTATATAGAAATAAAATATACCTCCATATGCGCAGAGATGTAATATTTGTGGGAAACATGAATATAAATTTTAAATACGCCAGCGAGGGAGATTTTGCGCTCTGTAAAGATTCCTTATTTTAGGGTTGAACCGAATATATACGTAAATTTTAGGAAGTGAGAAATATTACACAGAATTTGAGCAGCGTAAATTGAATTAATTCGAAATTCGAAGAATATTATATATGTTTCCGAGACATTCTTAAACAAAAAATTCTTTAATAGCAATTATAAAAGAGTAAAAATTTCAGCTCCTGATAAATCAATCTAAAAATTAGTATTATTTCCCCAGGAAGTACCTGAAGTATCGTGGGTAAAAGAATTTTTCAAAATCTCGAGCTACTCAGACAAACAGTCGATTGAACTCCAAAACATGATACAAAAGAAAGTCTTTCAATACATAAAGAGTACAAATAATACAAACAAAAATACACGAAGTGTGCATTACACCGATAGATAGCTCACCGTATCGTGGGTCCTAACTACTCGCTAATTTGGCGCGAACATAATTTTAGATTTTATACAATATTCACGCAAAACCTACCGATAGAAGCTTGAGCGTTTAAATCAAAGATTTGATCATTTCGGCATATCTTCACGTGCCTGACAGAGCACGCGAACATGTTTCTCGCCCCAGAAGTACGATAAAAACAAGTTTATACTCTACTATTTCATTGATTCCATTCCAAGCGAGTACAATGAAAAACAGATGTTATCATCGTCTTATTCCGAAGCTAGTGAACCGTAAGTTATGTTGCGGCGTAAGTGCGACCTAAGGTCAACTGGAGTTACCCCACGATTACTGAAGATATTTCAATAAGGTGTAAACAACGCCGAATCAGCATTCACCATTAAAAATCGTGACGAAATTTTTATGCCTGAATGAAACTACATCAAGCGTACGTCATCTTTAGAATTTTCCATTAAATTTTGAATGGCTGTGGTTTAAAGATTGAAGATAAAGCTATGAAACACAAATAAACGAATCTGACGTAACCACAATTATGAGTTTCTCTTCAATTTCATCAGTGAAAGTGTAGGTGGGGCGAGATTTCCAAGTAGACATTGCTGCTTCTAGAAAGATACTGGTTTTCAAGAAAATCCGGTTTTGGAATTGCGGGAAAAAGGTCCAAGTGTATTGTAAAACATCGGATGAAGGAGTCTAACACAGTTCGGAGCCTTTCATGTCTCTAATAACAGGGCATTAAGTTCTAAATGGGGTTTGATGAACTACTCGAATTGTTTGAATATATAGGACGACAAAACACACGTTCGATTCCACGTATCCTTGGCGAATATTACGCTATAGCATTTCTTTTTCCTTAGCTTTCAATCAAAAGGGAAAGGAATGTATTTAAGCGTCGGAGAAGGAAAACTGGAATTTCCTACCGTTGCATCACTCGGTCACGCTAACTTTCTATCCTTTCTCGTTTATCCTTACCTGGAATCAATCTTAGACATCTCCGATTCTAAGAATTACAGCTTCATTTTAGCAGGAAATTAGTACACTTTTCTCGGGTGGAAGTGTTTAGCTGAATGGAAGTGGAGAACTACGAAGTCAAAAGAAAAGAAGTCAATCTGAAATAAATACGATCAGGACGTAAAGAAAACTTCTTCGTACTATAGAACCGATTCCTAGCTCGGGGATGATTCCGCTATGACGCTCAGATAGGATCAAAAACATAAGCGTTCTGGATCACTCCGAATGAATTTCATCCCCTAAATTTCTAATTATTATACTAATTACAAAGAATATGGACTAATTTTGGGCCATCGAAGATATTTGTAAATAAATAATCAAAATCAACCCGTTTGGGCTTTCTTCGGAAAAGTTTAATTATGTAGAACTCATTCAAAATAGTTACGGACGACGGCTACGGAAATTGTAATTTAAATACCTTCATCGTGCTGTTCCAAGTTTGAATTTATCGAATCATTTTCCGGAATCTGTAGCCATCAATTAGCGTGATATACATTATAATAAAATATCCATGGGATAAATAAACTACTTACGAATTTCAAAGTAATAGTAATGGGGATAATGACCATAGTCTATTAGAATACATTTGACACGAGCAAGCAGAATTGAAAGTGAGTCACAGTGGGACCGATAACATGCTGTGATGCAAAATTTTCATTGATAAACGAAAAAATATTTTCGATAAATTGTGATGATCAAACGCTTTCATACGATGCAGCGTTGTGGAATATATAGGGGCGTATCACTTTTAAAAACAAACTGATTTCGAAAGCTTTATATCATTTACAATTCAAATTCAGCACAAATTTTCTGAGGACAGATATTTTAATCAAACATAGACAAATAGCATCAATGAATGCATTGATATAGGTTAGCCCTATCATGTGAGATTCTACGAGCAGTAGCATTCCATTGCCCTGTCGTAAGCTGCAGAAAGACTCAAGAAAGATAGTGGGCTCGAAATAACACCCAACGTTACCATAGCCTACTTTTTCTCCTCAGAAGTTAGTGCGACAATATCATCAATGACGACGGAGCAAACAGTCGCTTTCAATAACTAAAAATAGCTCTTAATTTCAATAAAAGGATTTCGTAAATTAAGCTCTGAAAAAGTAAGTTTTCTGGAAGCGTTCCCGTTTTAATATTCCGTGGAGCATTTGGAATAATGCAATTACTATCTTCCACTTTTCTTGGCAAACTCAAGTGCGCATAATCTGTATTTCGTAAGAATGCGCGGCAAAAGAGGTAACCTGAATGACAATCCTTTATTCCTTCGAGGTAAATTTTTAACTGTGTCACTTTTCGAGCTTGGAGAAAACCGAGATGAACCTCCTAAGCCTACGTCTGATAAAAGCCTAACCGGCTGGAAAAAAGGCCTTGCGAAAGATAGGGAAATCGGGTCTCGCGTTATTCGCACTCTAGATCACAAATCAAGCCGCACACAGTTGATAATTGCGTAAAGTTTATGCGGCATCGCCTTATCTCATAATTGCCATTAGTTGGTCGGGAACAAATAATGTTGCAGCTATGACTTCTCTCTGATAAGAGGGCCAGTTTATAAGCTGACTGCACCTGAAGATTCGAGTAGGTATAACTTTTCGCATATACAGCATGAGAATCGAAGATTTGCGTATGATGCTGTACATTTGATAAAATATAAATTAGTATTTAATTAAATACTGAACATTTTTAATAATTTTAAAACACGAAAATGGTATGAAAATTTAAGAAAAGTAGCTAAGTTTCTTGGAGGAGATGAGTCGCAACATAACAAAATGAAAATTTGAATGAATGAGGGATAAGAGCGTGAAACCGTGGCTGCTGGTACAGAAAGCAAGACCTCTCTATTAAAAAAAGGAGAAAATACAAAACTCTAGAGAAAGAAATGCTCCAGGCTCTCTCCTCCCTTACAACAAAAGTAAAAACTTTTCCAGCGTCAGAAAACCTTGCTTAAAAATAAAATTCGCTCATTCAAAATTAATAAATAAAATATACGAAAGACCAAAACTTCGATAAGGCCTAAAAATATCTCAGTGGTAAAGTACGTAGAAATAAAAACATAATTAATCCTACGCGGCTGTACACGCTCCTTAAAAATACTGAAATTACGTGTCTAACCTTGGGGAGCGATTTTATAATCCGTTTTGTAACTCTTAACTATTTTTCGCGATGCGTCAGGAACGGATTCGAAGAAATGGTTGCCCTTGATGGACTAATAAATTGGATCTGCTGTCGTTCAGGAATAGAAAGACTCTCAAAGCGGTTGATTACTTCGGTTATCTTTGACTTCATGTGGCGTAATGACTCAATCAACACTTATTATAATCAGGAACTGAATCTGAAATCTATGAATCGATATATTGTCACTCCATAATGGATTTTCCTGATTACGTTTTCTTAGAACCATAACAATATTTACCGATTAATTAACTTCTTGGAAATGTTTCGTATTTATGGGGCATTAACTGTTCTATCTTTAACTGGTTGCTACCTGGATACATCACATCAGGGAAATAAACTACACATCTTATCTCCAAGGTGACTTCTCCGGTTCCTTCCGCTTAATATTATGATTGTACACGTTTCATTCTATGAATTCCGATAAGAAATAGTCGCACGTGTCGCAGCTATAAATTTTTTAATGCTCTTCGAAGAATAGGAAATTGTCAAAACTATGTTCTCATCACGTATTGATAAGATTAAAGCAGCTACTAAATAGTTAACTGTATTTCTTTTTTATGATTTGCAACGATGATTCTTCATCCGTTATGTTACGATCGTAAAAATGTTTTTCAAACGCTTTTAAAGGAGGGGGAAATCTAAAACACTTTTCATATGCCAGATTAGGAATGGAAAATTTTAAAATTATGATGGTAAACTTCACTTCAAGGTTCAAAATCTGGGGAGGTTAAATTGCATATGAAACTTAGTCCGTTAATTCTGAATTATTTCTGAGACATTCATATTTATTTCTACTGGTGATAATGATAATTATTATGCTGGGTTCAGTTACATTTTCTAGATTTTTCGGATGAAAACGATCTGAAAATTTGATACCTTATTACGGAGAAAAGATCCTTAAGATACGAATTATCAAATCGGAATATCAATTTCTTAACAGTTCTTACGACAATAATATACCTGATTCCTTGTAAGCTTTTGATTTGGATTAAGAAAACCTTCCGAATACCAAATAATGGTAGCTAATAAAGTGTTACAGTGTCAGCTTCAATTTTCACTTCGGAGAAAGTGGAACAACTTTATGAAAGGACAATCATTACAGGTGTCTGCTTGAGTAGATGGATCTTAACAACGAAAGTCTGCTAAAATATTTGCCACATTTAAAAATGTGTCATTTCTATTGTCCGCGAAAGGAAACTTTTCTGCGTCTTGAAAGTCGAAAACCATGTTATGAAGTGAAGGTTAAAAGAATACGCCGTAAGATATTTTTTTTTCAGGAATTACTGGCGCGTAAGTTTTCACCTACATACCCGGCCTTGGAATTTGCTTCGGATAAAGAGGTTGGAGGCGTGTTAGACATTTTCGGTAGCTCTTCGAGAAATTGACTTCATCTTCATATTTCCGCAAGATATCAACAGAAAAACAAAAATGTAAAAAACTGAGTATTTCATAAAAATAAATTCTTTTATGGAGACAAATTCTTTTAAAAATAGACAACCTCTGGAAGGCTATATACAGTCGAATTAAAAAAAAGTAAGATCCAAACAGAAAAAACAACCGATAACATCATGAAAACCAAAATATTATTTCTGTTCCATACACTGGAGTCAGTTAGCGTTCCTCTAAGAATTCGAAGGTCAAATTTACTTTACATATAACACATTTCACCAAACATGACGAAGTTTGGAAAAAAAGAAATAAAAATTAAATAAGTTTAAAAAAGCTAGCTTCATATGGTGTGATTTATCGAATTAAAACCTTTAATATTAAAAACAGTGAGTAAATTATTCACGGAATTCAGCGTATAAGGAAGATTTACATCTTTATTCTCGGGATTCTTGTGAACAGGAACGATCGTAGAAGTAGACTGCGAAATCAAATCCTTAACTGAGACTTGAACCCGGTATCCAGATGACGGAAACAAACCTCTCGAACACCGAGGACGGAGAAAATGAAAAGTACATCTCTATACTATACTACCTCCACACCCAAGAATGAAAAACATATAAGACGAATTACTTTTTAAGTCGACTCCGGAAAGATGTTCCTCAGAAAATTTCGTAGCCGGCGGCTTTTCATGGAGCCGCCTCTGAACCGACCCTATTTCTCCATAATAATGGGAGAAAGCGATGAGTGGGGATGACCAAAATACATTCTCCCGAACCACCCCGTATTTCCGTCCATTTCGGACGAAGAAACTTAACGCACGATGTCCATTACGTTATGACTACGCTCCTTGGACATTCGCACCTTGGTAACGTGTTCCTTCAAACCGGTTATCGCAGTAGGAAATTCCAGGGGATGTGAGTGGGTGAAGAGGATGCGAAACACTCTTCAGGATGGATTGAATTTACGTCACCCTCGTTTGCTCCGGCTGGCGACGATTCGAAAATCCCCACTATTCTGAAATCATACGGAGATGAGGTCATACGAGAAGGTTACGGCGCCCCCGTGAACGTGATGTGGCAACGTAGTGACCTTGCCGTCGGTATGTCCCTTATGGCCAAGTATTTCTCCAGTGAAATCACGGACAGGTGCGCTGCCGATGACTGGAACTTCGCTGGAGTATTTTGATAGAGTGCGCATATTCCGTTCGCGATTGGCGCCCCAAATGAGATGATTCGAGCCCGATGGTATTTTCCAAGAGGCCTCGGGGGTGACTTTCATTCATAAAAGCCGCATCCTGCCGCCAAATGACGAGGTTGGGTAAATGCCGAGAGCGGAGAGTAATTCCTTCATCCTTGCCGCTCTTGCGACCGTCGATCG
Source organism: Pantala flavescens (assembly GCA_020796165.1). Classification (NCBI taxonomy): domain Eukaryota; kingdom Metazoa; phylum Arthropoda; class Insecta; order Odonata; family Libellulidae; genus Pantala; species Pantala flavescens. Next base: position 12,958,011 of record CM036889.1, on the reverse strand, counting down.
AAAAATACCAATTAACGAAGATCGCTGATAACTTTTCGAGTGCTTCAGAACGGCTTTTCTCTCCCAGCTTACTCAATGCAATGCTCTGTGAAGTTGATAATGTGCTATTCAGATGGTGATAAAAGCTGAGAGCTCTCGACATTTACGATACTTATTAAACGCTCTTGGGTGGTGTGCCGAGACAGTTGATGTGCCAAGTGATGCCTTATTAGGTAAAAATGTTGGAAAAAAGGTTAGGTCTCTGAAGCGTAATACCGAGGGGGATGAGCAAACATTCACATCCTTTTCTTCTGGCTTTCATGTTTCGATAACTTATACTTATTCTAACGAAGAATTATGCTCCCAGTCTAGAGCAAAGAATGTTGACTCTCCATTATAAACAGAGAACTTATTATATCGCACGTCTGGACAAAGAAGAGAGCGATATTAAAAAGAAGATTCAAAACGCTCATCTAGAACTGAGGATAGTGGACAAATTTTATGAAGGAAATCACAAACTATAATGTATTCGTTTGTTCACACTTGGATAAATTAAATCAATGTAAAAATTAGCGTCAATTTTGATAGCTGCGCTCTTCCTTCGGAAGGAAATTATCCATTAAAAATACAATGAAATCCTTTAAAAAATTTAAATAAGTATTCTGACTTTAAGAGCATTTTATTTAGGAAAACTAACATAGTTGAGCATCTGAAACGCAATCAGAATACTAATCATCCATATTATACATGTATATAAGTTTCTTACGCATAAATTTCAGTAAAAAAATACATCGAACTTTCTTGAAAGCATAGTAGCATATAAATACGCGCACGCGGACAGCTCTAGTAGTGAGGATGATCTTTTTACATTAATTATCACGGTTCACAGGTCACGGAACTTCTGTAAAGTGGCGTCCCCGATTTCTATCTAGCCCGTCGCCTAGATTCATTGGACCTATATACGCCTGTGCTTTAGGAAATTTTTCTACTCTAACTGTAATAAATTCCTTCTACGGTACAGTTAGGCCGTCCAACAGTAAGTCAGTGTTGGACATGCGTACAAATTAAACTAAACAAATAGAAAAGCGGAGCGACTGGATGCAACTTATGCGTCCGTAATGTCAAAGAAATAAAAAGGGCATGATTTCGAATTTCGATTTCGTCAATCATTAGCACACATATTTTTTAAATATTAATATTCTTTCAATGATGAGTATTAAATCATCATTTGTAATGTATTCCTTGAATCGTTTGATTTATTATCAGTTCTATATGTAGTTAATTATTAAGTTCTGAGTCCATTGATTTATTTCATTGCCAATTAATTCGACGTGCTATGTTATAATACATATTTGTACATTTATAATTCTATACTGTTTATGAGAGTCATATTCTATGTTTCTTTATTATGTGTAAGCCTAAATACAATTAAATAGCAACATAAATATATTTAGCACAGCGTTAGAAATATAGCTCCAAAGGATTCGGTGAAATAAACGGAAACTCCACACAACTTCCATCAATGTAGAGATATATGCTGAGTCAAAGCAAATTTTCATAATAAACTCGTGATAATGGGGATTCGTAGCTCTCCAAATTATCTGCGTTCAGTTAATTGTATTACATCAGAGATGTCTTATCGAGAAATCAACGCTCCAAAAATTTGGACTCGTTTTCAGACTTTGATACGGGTTTTGCGTTTATCACCACTAATTACGACAAATCACTAAATTAAACAACTTTTCCATTCGCAGATCCATGTCAAAGGGTACCGAAAACGCCGATGAGAAGCAATATTATTCGCAGGGAATACTGAATCAAAACTTTCCTTGATGAAACTTTCCAACGTCGTTCGGAAATCTTTGTGATTGCACTGCCTTCGAAACATGCTATTAATAGTTGCTGCGTACTTAAGAGGAAAAGATGTACGTATTGTATTTTCACGGAGATTGGGAAACGATTCATCTTACGTGTTTGTGGAAAGGGAGTTGAGGAAGTAATTATTCTTGGACGGATAAGAACTTATTGATCTGAAACGAAGGAGAAGTTAGTGATGGCCGTGCGCGCACAATTAGCAACGGATTGGCAATAATTATTATTTAAGATACCAAAATCACGAGTTTTCGTGTGTGAATCTTTTACATACCGGCGACACCTTGATAGCTGAAATGAGCGATGAATGTCGGTCGTGATGAGCGAGAAACGGCCGTTTTTCATTTTTAGTAAAAGGTTTGATGCAAGAGCTACTATGGGTCCTTATCAGATAAGAGAAGGTACTAAGTCTATGTTGATGCTCGAGAGAGACTCCATGGACGTTATTTGTTAATCAAATACTAGCAAAAGATTATTTTTCGATCCCCAACTTGCTAAACGCTTTCTAATTACTTCTAAGTACTTGATAAACATCTCGTTTATGAATGAGCTGTAAAATATCCGTCCCAGCAAGGCATTTGTCAAGATTTAATTCGTTCTCTACCGCAGACATTGCCCTCGGGTCATGAGCTTTACGTATCTAAAAGAATACAAAATAACACGGTAATTTTTTTCTTAAATTAATCCATCTCTCTCCTCATAAACTTCAGCAATCAACAACGTGAATTTAATGTGATACTTAAAATTCATACTCATAAAAAGACATATGCATAGGTGAAGTACTTATTAGTAAATGAGTGAACGTACATGTATGCTGATGTAGTAACACGGGCGTGAAACAAGTGTATAATCTATCCCTAATAGGTTTGAGACGACACCTGAAAAATAAATATTTTCTCATTGGTCAATTGGAGATAACGACTACATCAAAGTTACTAAAGCTCTGATTACACCGAGCGAACTCTCGAAAAGAACTTGAATCGAGCTTTCAAAATGATTGATTCTACTCCCGGCCTTTCGCCGAGCTTTCTTACGTAATTCGAAATATTAAAAACCGAGGTATTCCATTCTCGAACAATAATAATCTGGTAGTTTTCTCGAGTTAAAAATCCCTACAAACACAATAAACGTGTTATATCACGAAAGTGTATTTAATCTTTTCTACAAGATTTTAATTTATTCCTACGAAATTTGTTAGGGCGAAATAATTATGCAATTTCATTTGAAATCTTAAAGATAGCTATCTCGGTTCTATATAGTAGGGAAACCCCGATAAGTTTATCTTTAAAACGTACTAAAGATATAGAATAAATTTTGGAAACCGCACGATAATTTTCCATTTTGCTGAACTCGAGTAGTTATATCGTAACTTTCTAACGCTAAGGTCCCGGATTCGAATCCCGGCTGAGGAGGAAATTTCCCACTCAGGGTAAGAATGGTGTACGATTCTAAAATAATGGTTAAATAAATAAATAAATAAAATCGATAGCTATTCAGTGGGATTTCGGGTTGTTGAGAATTATATATATAAAACTGTAAATAAATTACACTCGATGGCAATTCCATCATATCCGATGCATCAGTCAGGGAAATTTTCCAAAATTTCTTCATCTAAGTACTTTAATGTAATCATAGTCACGAATCTTTTACGGGTATGCAATTCATGGCATTTTATAGTCACTCATAGAATTCCGTGAAATTGCGATTCATTTCCATCCAAATTGCCCTGCGATTAGAAGCATGTTCTTCCTTGGAAATTCTTTGGCTATGACTATGTTGAAATCCCTTGAATTTTGCCGACGGAACGTTGCAAAAGCGGGAGAAATTGCCTGGAACGAATAGTGCAACGCTAAAGAAATCGGTAGTGCTAAAGAGCGTTGGATATCAACCCCAGAGACATTTCCGAGGCCAAGTAAATGAAGGCCTCTCAAATATTTTCTCCTAAAGAGAAATCTGAGACAGCTACACTATTCCACCTGCTTAAAAATAAACGAAAAACTGTGTCAGGAGACGAATAGGACGAGCGGAATCAAGAAAGTAAAGGACTACAATGCATACTGATTCACAATGGTGCATTAAAGGAAGAGATGCTCTGACATCGAGGCGACAAGCCAGAACGATTTCTCTTCCGTTTCTGTTTTGAAGGTGTGTTACGAAGGTTGACTCGAGGAATGTTTCCTTCAAGTGCAGCCTCGAAGAGGATACTAAGAAAACAGCCACTCTTTCTTGGGATACTAAAACGTTAAGCGTTCTCCAAAGTAAAAGGACTGTGTGCCAAGGAATCAATATTTACGTAGAAAGAGTCCGTACCTTTCTCCAACTAATTCAACTCGACATTAAAAGCCGTGAACGAATTTAAAATAAATTTTGGAGTGGAAAATATTAAATAACATAATAAAAAGGATTATCAATTCTTTACATCATAATTTTTGTATCTCAAAAATAAATCGTGAAGAAATTTTGTTTTTTCGTTTAAAATTCAAATGAGAAAATTATTTTCTTAATAAAACGATTAAATATTATAATATACATAGCGATAATTCTTAGTAATATACAATTCATTAAATTGTAATCCTACGTATATCAAATAGCGTAAGTGGTAATTATGAAAAAGCACGTGACTTTACAGATATCTGTAAAATGCATGCAAAGAAGCATGTACAAGTGAAACTTGATAAAAAGTTGATAAAAATTTTGTGCGACATTTTGCGAGCGCTCTTCCTTTCATTTCATTGAAACTAGCATTTATTGTCGCAGACGTAGTGGGCGAAGACAGCTTCCTGTTTCGCGGCCGAAGATTAGCAGAGGCTGTCAGAAACAGTAGCATATAAAAAGTAGTATAAGATTCTAATCACGCTTCCTACAGATTAAAACATTATATATATATATATATATATATATATATATATATATATATATATATATATATATATATATATATATATATATATATATATATATATTATAAACATCGTTAATACGAAAGTCTTAATATAGATAACCGCCGTTAAATTTCACGATAAATTCGATAATGTTGGGGAAATTTCTCTTCCACGAATTAAATCTTATATGGTAATGATTCCATAACATTGCCAATAGCTCCCGTTGTAAACGTACGATAAAAATAATTTTTTTAAAAAAGATAGCGAACGGACAATAGAAATTATCTTTCTTCAAGAATTTTGTTGACATATCAGTTTCTTAAGCGACGTTTCTCAACAGACGCGATAAGTAACCGGCCACGGTGACGTGCGCAGGTAAAACTTTCGCAGATTTCATATTTTCCTTTTGAATGAGGAAAATCGTTTGGGAAACCCGAAATATATTTAGCATTAGCACGCATATTTTGGGTGCTTATACATTCTGGACCGACTGACTTGCTTGGAGCGTCACCGACAGGCATCAAAGACGGGTTTGACGACTTGAGCTAAGTTGGACCATGAGACAGTTCATTCAGAATAACTTCCCGAAGCTTTTCGAAAAATAAATACAAACGAGGCGTTCGCGTCACGCACGATGGCAACCTCCCCCTATTCTTCGCCAGAAACATTATTCACCCTCTATTTTTGTTTTCGATTCACAATGATTTTTCCTCACCGCTAACTGGAAGGTTGCTCATGAAACCACGAGTGTGATGACGATATAAGAATAGTAAAAGGTTGCTAAACATTCTATAATTAATCCTTAAATAAAATTAGCAATATTTTGCTTATTTAGTTAGTCATAGTCTTAGAGATGACCAATAAGATACGTAAATAATTTATATACATATAGATGAAATCATCTCCTATCTTAATCGCATTTAAGAACAATAATAGTAATTTTTCGTATCTCATGGAAAAATGCATTAACGTAGCTAAAATATTTAAACAAAATGAATATCAAATATCAATATTATGATCGAGACGATGAATACTAAAGAGTAAATTTCATTTCATTCAACTTACATGACGTAAAGTCTGACGTAGGGGCGGTTAAACATCACCCCATTCATCAAAACCAAATTCTTCATATGGCCTCCATTAAAACATCGTTCAAGTATCGCAGGTTGCAAGAGAGAATAGTACGTGACGCTCAAAACCGTTCCCAGTAAATTAATATAACCCGCATCTGGTTTGCGAGTAACAAGGTGAAACCGCAGCTGCGAAAATTCTGGAACTAAGATAATGAAACGTCTAAAGAGTCTGATCTAAAAATATACTCTAATCACTTCATTTCTCGAGAGTTAACTGAAGGGAAATTTCGCAAGGCTTATCCTTCGCCACACTTTAAGGCCTAGGTCACCGATATAGTTTCGTAGCGATTCACCATTCCACGAGCATAATTGGACAGCGCTGGTTGATAATATAATTAAAGGGTTAAGGGCGTAGATAAATTTGAACAACAATTCGTATCGGGGCAATTAGTGACCGATTGTGTACACTTTGATTGTTCTCTGAAAATGTAAGACGATGTCTCAGCTGCGGCTTAGTCAGAGGCCGTCCCTTCTTGACCCTAAGATCAAGACCCTGATCAGTGTGCGACCCGAACGAATTGAAGAAATTACAACATTACGTGACTTTTCTTGGATTTTGAAAAGATTAATCTTTCGGCGTATCTCATGGAAAGAGAGATTGTGGCCTTATTATTTCACAGAAATAGCTTTGACTTCACTAGCCCAGCACAAGCACGTAAAAAACTTCAGGAAAACTTAAACAATTTACTATTATAATGAAACTAAAAATATTAATTGTACGTTACTTAATTTACACTTTATTCTTATCAAATTAATAACAATGAGCTTCTAATTATTAGAAATTCGATAGAAAAATAAGTAATTCAATTCAAAACAAATTTTTCAAAGCTTTATATTTCCAAGTTCTTGAAATTGACTCAAGATTTATATTTCACAAAGCATCGACTCTTACGGCATCTGATAAACTCTAAAAAATTTAAAAACGGCTGCATAAAAATGCTTTTCCTTAAAAAGGTACTTATCTTCTACACGATAATGCTTTCTGAAGGCAAGATACGTGGTTAGCCTGGGAGACGGAAGAAATACCCAGTAGAAAAGAAAACTGAAGAGATGTCGTCGAGCCCGAGCTGTTGGCAACCCTACAAATGCCCCATGATTTCTTCCCACCACCTCCTCTCATTAACTTTTAAGCATTGGACATTTAAAGTACAATGGCAAGATACGACTGTCTCGGAGGTCAATTTAAGTAGCGTAGGCCTAAGATGGGAGAGGCAGACGTCTCCACGCCCTACCGCTCGCTGCACCCAAGAAACTCTTCGGCTGAGTGAACTCCAGGTCCACAGTGCAATCTGGAGAGGGTTAGATAGAAAATATCAAACTACTTCACTGGGAATCGAACCCGCCACCGTCTCGTTCACAGCCCATCCCCTGCTGGTCACGCCTCCGTCGGGTCTCCATGCTAGAGATTGCTGATCAACTTGCTGAATGAGTCTCGCAAAACTCATTACACCTGCACATTCGTGGGATGGAAGGGTGTAACGAAGTTTTGGCAGCTATTTTACAACACCTGTATCAACTTCCCTCCAAGTCTATCCCTTCCAAAACCTGCTTTCCCTTCGTGCAGCGCATAAAACTGCCTTGTACTTTCGCAGGACCTGGACCAAAAACTACATTACTTACCTTCTTTTAGAAAGCTGCACTTTCCTTGGTTATTTTTGAGCCGAAAAAACCTCACAACTTAAAAAATGCGATTTCGTCTTCGTGTATTATCACGCTATGAAACAAGCGAGAAAAGTATAAACTGTAATTGCCAAACTGTAAATGTGAATAAAAATGACGAATTTTACGAGATCGACTGGCGGCCTCCAAATCGAGAAAAGCGCATGACTCCAATTTCAATTCACAAACGCTCTCCAAGTGGAATTCCCAGAGTGTAAAATTTTAGGGGAGTGAGAGGGGATATTGAAATATTAATGGGGACAATCTGGTGCGTAAAAGCAATCCCGGTAGATTTTCTAAGAAGTCACCAAACCACCTATGCAATCGTCTTTGGAAATATTACGTGACATTCAAAAGTGAAACTAATGTAAGAAGCGCAACATTTGCGATTTTTTATTTCTCTGGATAAGAATTTTTAATGCTCGTTCCCTAGAAAAAAACGATCTCTTTTTAGACAATTCTGAAATGACTTTCCAGACTCTCTTTTCAACAGTCCCATTCATTTAATTTACCTGTCTCTTCAAATATAACCTTCATTCGCGGTAATAGAAAATTCCTCATAAAATTCTTTTTAAGTCAGGTAAGCTACGGATTCAATATACAGTGGAAGGAGCTCGACACAATTTGGGTCCAAACATATATTCCCAAATCGTGTTTTTCATTATTCCGTAGATTCAACGTGTTAAGAAATGCTAGAAGCTACAGCGAAAATTTAATTTAGAAAATAGCGTCTTGATAACTTCCGCACGATCGTAATTCACGTTTTAGACAATCTTAATTCCTTCTATACTCATAATTGATGATCACTGAGAATGGCAACAAAAAATGCATACCTTTGCATATGAATACTTGAAAATTTAAGCGGTACTAAAATTTTCATAGCAATAGGTGATAAAAAGATTCCTCACTACTTAATTCCTTCTTGAGGAGCGGGGAGAAAGAAAAAGTTGATATTCAATTTTTCAATTGCATTTACTGAAATGATAACGTTTCTTCTTGATAATGTTGAACAATCAACTGGAATGAATATTAATGTTTAATAAATATATTTCTACTGAAGATTAGGTTTAGATATGATTCGCAAATTTTTTATACTTAAAACTCTCTTATCACTATTCTAATTTTATAATTTTGATCATTCTTACATTTTGTATTTTTTCACATCTTTAAAGATAATGAATTTTATAAAATCTTAGATATTAATTTTCCTCTGCAATTACATTATGCCTTTCATCATTATAAGAAAATCATCATCGCGGACGAATTACTAAATAGCGTTGTATCGGAAAGAGTAAAAAATTACGTAACCCGGTAAAGCAGTCTTATGATTCTATCAGCATAGTAAGGGCGTCATAGTTCAGTTTAGGGAACTGCATTCTCAGAATGCCAGGGAATTGAGACAGAAAAGGACAATATAAATATAAAATTAAAATGAGTGAAGGTAGGAGTGCAGAAAATTGTTTGAATTTACGCGACTTTGTTCACATAAAATACATAAATCACATGGAAATAAATCGCTCATACCTGTAAGCCAGACTTATTTTAATATAATGTAAGAAAAATGTTTCAAATTGAATGAATATATAATTGAACCAACAATATCAAATATTCAATAATAAGGAGCCATATGTAAGATATTTGAGCTCACATCTATAGAATCCCATACAAATTGTGTGCTTTGGAGTTAGCTATGCGGATGTAATGAGGTGAATGTGTAACTATCATACTCGACCGGTAATTATTAACTTAAATGCTCTAAATAAGCCATCGCTTTTAGTCGTGAGTTCAGTCACTCAAAAATTGAGTTCTTTTCGAGAAGAAGAGAACTTTAACTGAGTAAGCCATTCCATATCGAGCGAATAATGCTTAGCAGTAAGCCCGCTAAATTCTAATAGTCTATTATTCTCCATCCCACAGAATAACCAGATATGACAAAATATAATGACCAATTTCTCTTTCATTTGAGTCTGAATTTTTTCAAAAGTGAACCTGATACTTGCTTTTGGAATTAAGTGGAAAAAAGGACATGACAGAAGGAAGCGAATAAAAACAAACGCGCATGTGTACCTGAAACTAGCAAAAGAAAATTTGTGTATTTTCAGAGAAAATAAAAAATTTTAAAGGGATAAAAGAAATCGTTAAGAATAATTCGCTCGATATGAAGCGATGTATTTGTTTTCATAAACAGAATATCAAGGAAATTAATAAAACCAAAATATACAAAATTAAAGAGAAAAAATTATTACCTCCAATTCACCCGTAGCAGCACTGCCTTCTGAAGCTTGGGATCGGTTGTCTGTAGCATCTTCGTTGCCATTGTCCTTTGCACACGGAGTTTTCATATATAGTATTTCTGGTAATATTCCTTTTATGATGATATTCTTTGACTTATAGTATTTGTCAGTAGCAGAATCTACCACTAAGAGCTTAGTTTCATTTAGTACAGCTTTAATCCTTTGAACAACAGCTTTGTGACTTTCTGTTGTTATGTTCACACCGTTAACTTCAACAATCCTATCACCTTGTTTCAGTCCTGTTGCCTCAGCAGGGGAACCCTGATCCACTTTACCAATGTATTGCCCTGGAACTCCTTTTTCAGCATGTAAATTAAAACCATACCCATCAAAATGATCCCATTTCACTATGTGACATAATCTGGGAACAAGTCTTTCGGCCGTAGGCGACTTGCTCGACATCTTCCGCAGTTTCAGACGAAGTCCACTCCAGCGGCCACGACTGTCTTCAGTGTAAACACGTTAGGTTCAACAAGTGTAAGCGTATACCAGCCCGATTTCAACATGGCGCAGCTCATGTGATAGTTGTGGGCGGAGTTTCGAACACATAATACCAATTGAGAGGTTATTTCTTTTCGTAAAATATAAAATTCGATGAATATTTTTTTAATAGCGTAATTATAAACTTTGATAACAATAAAATGTCCTTTACAATGCTTGTAAGATATCCCGCCATTCGAAGCGGTTCGTTCAATTGTAAGTAACCGAGTAGTTTCATTCACTTGGCGGACAAAATGAAAAGTAACTATCCTAAGGAAATCATTATGCTTAATTTTCAAAGTAATTGATATTAATAAAATATAAAGTACAATTTACGAAATATAAACCGTTTTTAGGCGCAGTTTTAGAGCATAATAACCAAAATTGAATTTAAATGAAAATTTAACACATCGAATCTCAGGTGGTTAACAAAATGAACGACTACATAGCATACATATGGATATTAATTATAAAATATAAAATTAGGCATTTATTGAAATTCAGCAATCCTGGTCAAATTTATTGAATAAGATTTATCATTCACTAAATTAAAAAAATAAATCCAAGTAAGTTTATCATAGCTATCATATGATATGCTAGTATTCTTGAGAAGATTAAATGTTCGCGAGGAAAACTTATCTACAGTTAATATTTCTATAATCTTTCCTATTCCCACTATGATAAATTCTAATCTATATTCTAAAAGTGAAGTGTATGCGATTTGAATTATTAATTTGCGTTAGATATTAAATATTTTCAATTTAAGACAAAAAATATTTACTTTTTCTTGTTTTACCCATCTGGAGATTAATCCGATTGAAATTTACTCTTAACAGGATATATCAGTACAATTTTTATTATTCACATATGTTCAAAGATATAGTTTTCGAAAGGGCTAGTTATAATGCATTAGTTGTGTATACATTGCTGTCTAAAACACTGCAGTTGCGAATAACTTGTGATTATTTTGTGGTAAGTATGTCCAACTATTAGTATTAATGATCAAAATGTTATAATTACTAAACTTTCTGACACCTATCAAACTTCACACGAAATTGATAGAAGGTTAATTGATTATTTGGGCAAATTTAAGAAAGAAAATTAGTTAGCATATATTTATATTATATCATTCATATGATTCATACATAATGTTGCACATTACATTCAGGAAAATAGCAAATGATATAAACGTTGAACTGAATTATATGGTAAGGTAACTATTTGTGAAGTAAGAAGTAACAATCTCTGCTGATAGATGTCAGGTAAGGCTAGGCAAAGACATTTTGATCTGAAGTTCTGTATCAGAGCCCTCTGTTACGTATGAACCGGAATTAGTAAACGTAAATAGAGATGACGGTGTAATGTTGAATTGAACATGTCAGCGAATGATATGGCTACGATTCTCTGTTGTAGGTACATTAGGGAGTGATGATATACGTACAACCAAATCGTAGAATATCGTTGAAGTATTCTAGTCTATGGGTTGCAATGGATAAAATTAAAATCTTGATTTAGCAGGTGTCTGTTATCGGTTCTCGTATTATATTCGACTGCTTATTTTGACTTGTCGGCTATAAAATCGTGTAAATAGCAATGGATGATAGTTCAAGTTCTACCGAAATCGAAGAGTACGATTTCAAACCATCCGGAGAAAGGTGGGCTCCTTTAGGGGCTAATGATGCCGATGACGACAGTACACTTTATGTGACAGCTGATTACGAACAACATGCCGATTTAAATCTGTAAAGTATCAGTCCTTCTTTTTGTTGAATTATCACTCAAGAATTATTAGAATACAGAATTGTTGCTATCAATATGTTAATTAGTATCGCGGTAATTATAGAATTATTCGTATTACTTTTCTAGTTATAACAGTGATGGAACCCGGCTGAAAGAGCTTGAAGAACAACTGGAGACATTAAATTCATCTCTTATTGCCTTAACCTCCCATTTCGCCCAGGCAAGCATTTTTTTAGCGTGCTATTTAATTTTATATTACTCTTCGTTTTATGAATGATCGACATCAGATTTTTAACAATGATATTTTATCTTAGGTACAATTTAGGTTAAAACAGATTGTGGATGCACCGTTGGATGAAAAAGAAAAGCTATTGAAAGATTTGGAAGCTTATGCTTTTCGAGGTGTCCCAGAAATCACTCTTGTTGAAAAACCTGGGCCTCTCTCACCTCAGGTAAGAATGAAAGTGTTATCTCCTGAAAAATAGAAGGAGAAGTGAAAAATATTACTACATAAATCTTGATATCTTGTGCAGCAACCGTCGTTCATACGTAGCGCTAAAACTATATGGTTCATTTTATTGCGTACTCGCTCAATTTAAGCTAAGAATCAATTCAACTTCAACAAACTTCAATCCAAGCGGAGTTTTTAAGAAATTATGCATAGTATGTACCATTCGTTGCAGTGACATACGGTTACATTATTAAGTAAACGTTATTCTAGATAAGATAATAATGCTGGATAACTAGTACATTTAACATATTACTTCCATAATAAGAATCCTGTATGTAATATTTTTCCTTTCATACTGACATTCATTGTTTAAATTTCACTTTTTACGAAAAAACGAAACCTTTAGATATTTTTAGAAATAGAATCTTTGTCACATGATGAAGTTTCATAGATTTAGATTTACTATAAGTAACCTACCTTATAATTATATGTATCTGGACTTAATTATTTAGAGAGCTAGATTGTAATGCTTTTCGAAGAGCAAACTCTCTCTGTAATATTCTAGTTTTAGTAAATAGTGTCTCATTATGTTATCTTTGCTATAAATTTTTTTTATTGTATTCTCTATTGAAAAATTGCAGTATATTGATAAAGCTGCTTGTGTCAATAGATTTTTATGTTTTCAAATTATTTTTATTCAGCATGATCCAGGTTTGGAAGAAAAGGTTATGGCTCAAAGAGCAAAACAGAAAAAACTCATCTCTCAGTTGAAATCTCAGCTTGAAGATCTGGAACATTACGCATATGAAACTGGCGAGGCTGGCTTACCCCAAAGTGTACTTATCGAGAGGCAAAAGGTGATAATTGGTAAGCGGAAATCTTATAGTACATTGTATAGCAATTTCAATATTTTTATATGAGTATATTTCTTTGTAAAATATTATATTTACAAGTCATAGTAAATGGGCTTATTGTAACATATTGATATCATACTGATATTCTCATATCATATTTAATCTTAATAACTTTTAACTGAATAAATTATATGCTATATAAAGTTTCAATAACCTTTTTATGACCATAGAAAACTGTCTAATAACCCAAATTGGTAGAGAGAAATATATGAGGTAAAATGTATAGCTAATAACATACTGTATGCTAAAGTAACTGGATGTTGCATTTTTTCTAGTAAGTGTAGGTTTTTTCCCTTGGGATCATGTTTTATTTCAAGTTGTCATAGTTGTTTTTATGAATGAAGAAAGGTTACAGTTGTCAGATCTATTTCTTTGGTTTAGACTTTGTGACAAATATTCATAATGAAAGAAATATGAAATACTCAGGAATAGCAATCAAAAAAATTTGATAGAATTAAAATTCTTGTACTCAGAGTATATTTTATCTTAGCAATTATTTTTTACATTTGTAGCATGATATTTTTTTCATTAACTGATGTGGAAACTGGTCTTTATGATATCATTTGTCAGTTCAGATATAATTTGAATCAAAGATTGCCAGTCAGCTCATCAGCTTTCAAGTTAGCTACAGTATTACATTTATGAAGCTTTATGAATGGTTTGTCCTAAAATGAAAAATGAAATTTTTATGGGTCAACAACTCTAAGTGAAATGTAGTGATACAGGTTTTCTATCATAAATTAAGGTTATTTAATTCTGGTGCTGTATACTATACTGGTGTAATATAATTTTTTCTCTAAAATAAACTGTAGAGTTATGTAATTATAATTGAGAGTCCTATTGACCCTAATTTTGGGCATAAATTTTTAACTTAAATTGTTATGCTGCTGAAGCATTCTTTTTTAAACATAAAAAATTATTAAACATTTTATCCAATTTTTTGTAATATCGGACCTTAAGGTTGGTCTTAATTTACCCCTTGGGCATGGTTGAAGTCTCAAGTTAATGATTTTAATGTTATACTCAAAAATACTAATTATGTATAAGCTTTGTTTCATAATTTATTGGATATTATTCATTTTTTGTGTGTAGGAAATTTTAAATGACTTCGAAATCTGCCCATCTCACTTTGCACATTTATTCAATATTTTTCACTCTTTTTTGAGTAGCAATTGAATCATTAAAAATGACAAAGTACTTCCACAGATAAAGTACTAAGTCATTTTTTCAATATGTTACAAACATTCCACAAAGTTATGCATGAAGATTTTAATTTTATAGAAATTGAATGTTCATGGGTGAAAAGTAAGTGTCGCTTCAATTAAACTTCAGTGATTTTTTGCTGATTCAAAATATTGTTGAGTTAATGTAATGGAGTTAAAACTTTTTTATGTATGAATTAATAGATCAGCTGAAAGGAAAATTGAATCTCAATGTTGATGACATGGACCAACTCACAGAAGAAGATCTGAAAAGTCAAGTTGATTGTGCTATAAGTCAGGTAAGTTATATGTAATTATTTTATACATATTGTACCCCTAATGGGTTCATTGCCAAAAGAATGTGTGACATCTTGCTTCACACTTCATTTTTTCTTTAGTATAATTAATGAATTTTTCTATGAATAGTGAGCTGCTCAAAGATTTTGAATTCCAATTTATAATAAAGTGTTTTAATGTGTAAATTACTCTGAAATTCTCTAAAAGTATTTGAATTATGATAAAAATGATTTAAATTGCATAGTATTTGGGATTTTATTGGACTTTTTATAGTAAATTAGTGTATACATATTTTTCAATATTATTAAAATTATATATATAAGCTTAATTTTTCTTTTCTTACAGCTTGTAAATCCATTGAAAATGAAGGAGCAACTTGTTACCCAGTTGAAAACACAAATATCAGATTTGGAAAGATTTATAGAATTTCTCCAAGGTTTGTATGATAATTCACTTGTAATTAATTGGATATGGTTATTTAATTATAAAATCATTGATTTAAATTGTAGGGGAAACTGAAGATGAAATAAGACAAAGGGAATGTACATGCAATTGTCCTGTTCATGGACAGAACACTTCTGCAAGCTCATCAGCACACTCTCATTGTCATGCATCCTTCCCTGGCCATAGAATGAACATGGGTAGTGATGAAGAGGTGAGGATGTTCTAAATATTCCAAATATATACATACTTAATATATCCTAAGAATATGTTATGTAATAATTGCAAGCAATTAAAATGTATTAAAAAGGAGAATTTGATTATAAAGAAATGAAAAATTTGATATTAATTGGAATATGTAAATAAAGTAAGTTAAATTGTTTAGTAATCTATTTATATTGTCAAAAAATGTTTTTCATAATTCATGCTCAATTCTTTCAAAAGAAAATTGTATATCTTTATGTGTATCTAATCTCAAGAGTTGATAAAACTTAAGTCAGTTCCATGAATTCTGAATTTGAATAGCTAAAATTTCATATTTTCACAAAGCTCTTCATGATTTCATTTTCACTTAACAATGAATAGTTTTATGGGAATAAGGGAGTACTTTCTCATGGTGTTTGTTTATTTTAATAATATAAGAATAAATTCTTTTTGTTAGAGATATTATTTTTCAGAGCCATATTTATAACTCAATTGAAAAGAGTTGGGAATAGAAGAATTTTAATTTATTTTAATTGTAATGTTTAATGTAGCTTTTCACTGCAAAGCAATTTGTAAAATACTGTAGAATCTTGAAGTTTAGCATTTAGTTTGAGCCATGGTTTAAATTTTCTTTGAAATCCTAAGCTATAAAGGCTATTTTATTTTTTATAATATATATGCATCAAATACAAAATTAAAATAACAAAACAAGTAACTGAATAGGAAATATAATAAGTAAGTTTGGTAAAAATGTGCCTTAACTTTTGGATGTTAAGAAATTAATTTTTTTTTCAGATTCGTGCTAAAACCTACAGCATTATCAAAAAACTTGCCGAGCTATTGCATATGTTCACTGTTGCCCAATTTGGATGTGGAAGTGATCATTTCAGGAAGAACGCATTAAAGAAAACAATGAAGGCTAATCACTGGGGGTCAGTAATTACTTGGTGTATTTTGTTGATAATTGAACTGCAAAATAACAAAGGTTATGATTGTGTTTTTATAAATTATTTTAATTAGTAAATATTATTTACTTGCTCTAGGGATTTAAGAGCACGCCTTGAACTCGCAGTTGAGTATATTATACAACTTTGCAACAACCAAGATATTCCTGTGGACAGTGATTATACCTCAGATTCTGAGGATGCTCCTGTTGTTTTATGTAATGAAAAACTCACCTCTGCTGTTCGTAAAAACTTAGCTATGAGCATCAGGGATCTAATGCAGCATGGACTCATGCCTGTGAGTACATTACCTTTGAATAAACAGGAAAATCAGTTGTCCTAATGTAAAAATATTATTGTTAATCTAACTCTTAATGCTTTTTTTATCTAAATTATTGATGAGTTGTAGAAATAATTCTGCATGATGTTTTTGCTCTCTTTATTAATAAAATCTCTTCAGACTTAAATGTATGTGGCTGCTATTGTGAATTATTTATGGTTGGAAAATTTTATGTACAGAAGAGCTTTCTTTTGATTATTGCCTAAGATATACATTCTGTGAGGTATTAGTGTGAGCAGTTTTTACAATTTGTTTCTGACTTTAAAAATTTCTAATCTACTGCTTCTTGAATATTTTGCATTTTCTTTTGCTATAGTCATGAATAGCATTTCTATCTTATTCTTTTAAGTATATTATATCTAATCCTACTACTTCGAAATATTTTACATGTATTTTGATACTAGATACCCTGTATATTTGAAACCAAATGATGCTATCTGTTTAGTGTAACAGAAACAATGATTTCAGGTCGGTCAAAGTGCAAGCTTAGTACCATTTATTGGATGTTTTCCTACTAGAAGTAGCTCAGTGAACACTAACATGCATGCCTGGGAATTAATCTTGAAATACTACCATAAGAAAAATGGTGAAAAGTACAACTCCACACCTGCCAGAAAGTTATCCCTAAGCTTTAATTTGGACATTAATGGAGGAAGTGCTGTCTCAAATAAACAGGTTTGCTTCATTTAATTCCTATTTAGCTCACTGTATACCATAGAACTGGAAGCTAATTTTGTTTGTCCATACTTTATATCAAGCATTCTCTGAATATTTGATTCTTCTTTCAGAATTTACTCAGTGTGATTGGGAACATTTTGCATTCACATTCAAAATATAAAAGGAGTTATGATTCACACTTCAAAGCATTTGTTTGTGCTGGGCTTAAGTAAGTACATCATAGTGATTTAGTTTATTATTAGGATTTATTTAACGATTTATAATGTGATTAATAATAATTCAATGTATCCTTAACAATTTATGCCCCTATCCAGGAGTTTAATGCATGCTGAAAAATAATTATTATGAATTTTTATCAGATACTAATGTAAAGGCAACGTAATATAAAATTTTTAATTGCCAATAGCACATTTCCAATCCAGTAACTCAGTTCCTATATTATTATGTAATATTGAGTTCAGTGTTCATATTCATGCAGAAGGAACATAACTTAATCAAATTTATTTTTATCAATTAAAAAACCTGTATAATTGCTTCTGTTCAAAATTATAACTTTAATTGATTTATTTCTTATTGTACTATAAATTATTATTCTCTTAGTTCCAAGAAGCTGGTCCCATGGATGAGACTTATTTTCCGATGCCAGCCTCTTATTGATCAGTATTATCAGTCCTGGAGCTATGTTGCAAAAACTGGTGAGTCATTTTCTATTTCTTTTTTACATTAAAAGTGCATCTTTCATGTACTCAAAAGATTAGCAATGATTTTATGCAAGGTAGCATTATAAGAGGAAATAAACTAGTAGTCTTCAACAAATTAATTATGGATGACTGGTTATTACAATTCTTAGTAATGTTATTGCTTTGAATGAGAGTATGTATTTGGGTATATCTGTGCTGCCAGCAGTATACATGGATGTATGCCTATAAGTATGCAGTACCTTTAGCACTCTGGACGCATGCATGAATAACTGCCTTTTCCTCTCTGAGTTCTACATTTGTTTAGTTGCTTGTATTTCCTTGTGGAATTATTAGTGGTTTTAGAAAAACCTTCTTAGTAGATGGTGTTGAAGGAAATGCTCTACCCTTTCACTTCTGGCTCCTTTCTGGTAGACTATATAGGAGCTACCAAGCATTATCATGGAATTTGTATCATTTTCAATTTAATAGTTTTATATTGTATGATAATATATCTCCTAATTTCCATCATTTAATTGAAATGATAGAAGAGACTGTATATCATATAGTAAACTTAACAGTAGAAGATCATTTACAGGAGAAAAAAACAGAGGGTAGAATACAACTCTAAGATATGATTGAATTAAAAATCAAAAACAAAGAGTAAAATGGTGAACTGAATACTGAAGACAATGTTTCCATAATTAGCAGAAGCCAAGGGTGATCATTAAACCAACTTTATTTAAGTTCCTTATTGAAAATAAAGTGGCAGTTTTCCCACAACCAGAGATGGCTAGCTAATAGATTGGCCCAATGGCAGTAATTGGATAAGAATTATCATAATTAATGTTAACACAACATATTTGATTTTCTTAAACGGTCTTCTGTGTGAATTATCTTAGTAACAAGAGGCCACAAGATTCAGTGATAAAACTTATTATCTTGTAATATAATATCTTATAGTTATGGTTTAATTAAATAATCTTCTAGTTATTATTTTAAGCATCATTGACTAAGATATGTATAAATATAATGCTTAATAAATACTTAATATGATTTCAGTTTTTATCAAATTCACTTGGTAATTTTCATTAAAGTTCTATGAATTTTGAATTAACCGTTTTTATTTATCTTTCTATTTTTTTGAAAGAATGAAGTCTTACTTGTGCAATGATTTATTTTTCAGGATTTGAAGATAGCTTCCAGTCTTTGGAAAAGATAATGCAGTTCAACTTTGACTTGCCAGTTGATCTAGCAGTACGCCAATTCCAGAACATAAAAGATGCATTTTAGTGTGAATCATTATTATTGTTTTATTTCAGAGTTTATAATGGTTATTTTAATTTTCTTAAGTATTGTTGTGTTTACCTTATATGTTGGAATTTTATCTTAAGACACCAAAGACTGCATTTTGAATGCAAAGCTGAATAACACTGTAGATATAGTTAGTTTTATTTGTAAAAAAATTGTCATATTGTTATCTCTTGTCTGAACATGTGGATTATAATGGACCATTTAAAGTCAGATGCTATGCCTTACACTTCTTAAGGAGGTACTGCAAATCTTACAGAAAATAATACACCACATTGTTAATGAAATTAATGTATGATTATGTCAAATCAAATAATGTTTTCTTTTCAAATATCATAGTTCTATTAATGTGTATTGAAGAATAGTTTATTAGCAAATTATTGCACCTGAATTTTATATTTTAGTATACTTTAAATGATGATTCAATATAAATTTCACAAAGTGTTATGAGTTCCTGATATTTGTTTTCAACATTAGTTTTTGATCTCATCATGTTCCAAATGGTATGCTTTTACAGTTTTTGAAAATAATTGTTCCTTTATGATGAAAGCATTCCATCACCTAGTCAAAGTCACTAGTTTTTGTTGAAAAATTATTCTAAGAACAGTAGATTGTGATTTCTATGTCCATTAAATTATACCAACATGGAAGTTTGTCTGTTTATTAAATATATAATTTGTCATATTTTATGTCATATTTAGAACGATGTTATCATAAATCATCTCATACTATCATGATTAAAAATATATGCTTATTGCTCTTGGTCATTGTAATCTTGTGACAGAAAAATAGAAGATAGAATGTTTTATTTACGTTATTACATTGGGGAAACCACCTGTGAAATAATTGTTTTCTTAAAGTCAAATGTTTGAAATGAGTTTTTGTATTTACAACGAATTACTTTGTATAGGCTCTTTAAGAATGTATAAAATAAGTGTGGAATTTTATAATTGAAAGATGATCGTGGATAATTCAAAGGGTTTTTTGGTGCAAATACTCCTGTAGGGCTTTATCAAACTGCCTACTTTAATTTTTTATATGGATAATCCATTATTTCAGGCTATTGTCAATGTTTACTGGATATTACTAAACAGATCTTAGGAAATTCTGCCTGTAGAAAGGTTTTTTTCTTTGGCGCTAAATTGAATTTCTTTAGTTTTCTTTTCCCTTAATATATATTGTAACTGAAATTTTTGTTTCTATTTAAATTTACTTGAATGTGTTGATTTAAAATAACAAATGTGCAACACTGCCACTTAGAGTAAGATCACTTTGCCACTTGTATGAATAATACATTATTTATGTTAATGGGTGTGCCATATTGGCTGTGTTATTGAAAACTAATTTTCATTACCATAGTACATATATTACTTAAAAAGTGAAATTTATTAAAATAACCACCAAATTCACTGTATTAAATGTTAAGGAGAAAAGATATTCTCGATGCAATATATATACACAAAAACATTTAACCTTGCATAGCATTTGAAGGAAGTTAAATTTTAGGTACTCCATCCAATTATCATGCTAAATTTGTTCACAAATTTACCTCTACAATGTGGTTGCAAGTATTCTAAAAATTATTTCTTATTGTAATTCATCAGAAAAATTTGAAGCTGTTCCAATTTTGGGAAGTGTATGTTTAATTTATCAACTCCATTGCTTGATATTTACTTGTATCAAGAAAGTGTCATAAAATGCTTCAGGAGAAAAGTATTTTTATTATGAATATTCAATGCCAAGATGATGTGTGTATATGTCTCTCCACATGATCCCTCAACTACTTATTGTATCATATATTGAATTTACATATTGGTCAGTTTCTTTAGTATTCACAGCGTTATAAACTTGAGTGTTTCATGATGATTAACTTCCAGTACTTATGCAAGGGACTTTTACCTTTTCATGGCTAATATTTTTAATTGCCATTATGTGCAATTAATACTGTAAAGTTGATTTGTGATCTATTAAGAATAATATATAGATTAGGAAAATCTGTGTAGAAAAGCAATACCATACTTGATTTACATAGTTTGAAACGATATATGTTAATTTCAATGAATATCTATTAAAATTCCATATATGAGCCTATAAAGTTCAGAGCACTCTTAAAGGAAAGTATATGATTAGTAAATGGCTAATTTTTATGTTAGGCCGACAAAAAATCATTATTTAATTTGTAAAAATTCCGATTTCCGGAACCAAAGAATAGTTAAGTCATTATGGAAAAACAGCAAAGTTAAATATTAAGTAAGTCAGAATTACATGATGAAGTCTATGTTACAAGGAAAGAATGAGGATTGAATTCAATTATACCGAGAGATCAAAAAGAAAGTGCTAAGAAAAGGCTGTATTTTTAATATGAATCTTTGAATGAATTGGTAAATATTCAAATAAAATGCTGTATAAGATATCAATAAAAATACAATTTGGCGAAGGATTTGAAGTAGCCACCCAAACAAAAGAACTATTGACTGGCGGAAAGCGCGGAAGATACAGATGACATAAGTTGAGCAATTGGTGCTAATCAGTGGGTCTCCTATCATATTTTGATTACGTCTTTTCTGCGCATACCTGTTAGATCTTCCATCTATCTTTTAAATGAGGACTTACGTAACGAAAACCTTCTTGAAACGTTCGTATTGTTTAGTGAAAGATAGACATTTCAGAAAGATGAGTTCTATAGCTCTTTGCCAGATTACTGCTTCTGCTGACAAGGAGCAAAACTTCGAAATTTGCTCAAAATTGATTCGTGAAGCTTCCGAAAGAAATGCAAAAGTGAGAATTTTACAATAATGCTCTAATTATTCTTATTGTACGCTTAGAGATTCGGGACATTGTGAGTCTGAGAAACAAGAGAGTTTCTCGGAAAAATACTTGGTTGTGTTAATGTAGCTTCTTATAGTTTGAATTAATTTTAGTTACTATATATATGACGATGTTTAGGATTTTCATATTAGTCTTACTGATTGCCATTGCATGGAAGTTTTGTCCCTAGCGATCAACCCGATCTGTCATTTTAAATTCATTGAAAACGAATATCGAGTTCCCTTCTGTTAGTCTTTGCATTGGATTCAGTGTTGTTTGTTCGTTATTTAGTTTTTATGTTTAATCATTAGATCAGATAGTGATATAAGTTTTCTTATACTGAATTACGAATGTCTTTCTGTTCATGAATATTCGAGGAATTAAAATGCCTGTTAACTTTCTTAATGTTCTATTTCGAAAGAGTAAATGCCATAGTGCTATTTAGCTTCGTCTGGAAAAACGTTATATTGAGGTATTGTCAATGCATTGAGCCTCAAACCTCCCTACGCCTTTTATTGAAGTGAGTTACCTAAAAGCTGGTAAACTTCAAAATGTTTCTTTTAATTTCTAAATAATGAATTCCTTCTTTTTTGATACTTACTGCAATAAAAACTAACGAAATTCAGGGATTTTGGAAGTAAATCGATTTATCTTATTCATCTTTTTATAACTCCACTGTAAATAGAAAAATTATGAATAAAAACATGTTAAAAATATTGGATTATTCTATATTATTTCTAAATATTTATTTTTCTGTAATGTTCTCAACCGTAATTTTTAACTTTAACTCCTTTGCCGGCTGATCATTTTAGTAATAGCTGAAAAATATTTTCAATCGATCATAATTAAGAGATAACTACGTTAATTATTTTCTGTTCTCCTGAGTAACTTGCATAAATTTACTGTTAACCTTTTTATTTACAATAAAGAGGATAGCTGTATTTGATTTGAATGATAGTTACCATTTGTGGAATTTCAATTTTGCATTCATGATTTGCTGAAGATTGTTTATCTACTCTATTGTATAAAAATTGTAACATAAATCTTAAAAATATTATACTTTATAATAGGCGGTATTTTTACCAGAGGCTTGTGATTATATGGGTAGAAATGTGAAAGAAATATTATCCATGGCAGAGCCTTTAGATGGTCCCATTGCTACAAGATATAAAAATCTGGCAAAAGATTTAAATATGTGGATATCATTGGGTGGAATGCATGAAAAGGTAAATGTGTCAATATTTCTCACATTATTTTTGTTAGAATAAGATATATTTTATTTGATCATTTTTACCATAATTCAGACTTCCGGTGAGAAAGTGTCTAACAGCCATGTGATTATAAATGACCAAGGAGAAATAGCTGCTGTATACCGGAAAGTTCATCTATTTGATGTAGAAATCCCTGAGAGGAATTTAAATTTGAAGGAATCTAAGTATGTACAGAAGGGTTATCAAATTGGTCCTCCAGTGGATTCACCTGTTGGAAAGATTGGTTTGGGCATTGTATCCTTTTCATTATAATAGGAAAAGTTATTATACATTTAGTCTCTGATTAAAATTTAATTTGAGCAGTTATATTATGTATTATATTAGCATGAGAAAGAGTGAATTTACAGAATGCAATGGTGGATTGCTGGTTATTATGAAATTTCTGAAATTTGTAAAATTAATTCAAAACTATGTAATTCATGAAAATTGTAATTTGCATTCCTATATAGATGTAAATATTCATTTGAATCTAATGTTGTTTCTGCTATCTAAAATTTGTAACAAAAATTAAAATTTCTCTGCTTGTGTGATTAAAGATTTTCCATTAAAACAATTTGTGGTTTTTATTTAATCAAATGACTGTTTATTTTGGTGAATTTTCTTTAACTCTATAAAGTGCTATGATTTAAGGTTTCCAGCATTCTCTCAGAGGCTCGCTAAAATGGGATCTCAAATAATAACCTATCCTTCAGCATTCACCACAACGACTGGTCCTGATCATTGGGAAATCCTTTTGAGATCTAGAGCTATTGAAACTCAGTGTTATGTTGTTGCTGCTGCTCAAGTTGGCAAACATTTTGAAGGACGTTCATCCTATGGACATGGTATGGTACGTATTATAATATTTATCTCTACGATTTTCTTGGTATAAGAATGGATATTATATAAATTGTGTGTATTATTTAATACAT
Organism: Pantala flavescens; assembly: GCA_020796165.1. Taxonomy (NCBI): domain Eukaryota; kingdom Metazoa; phylum Arthropoda; class Insecta; order Odonata; family Libellulidae; genus Pantala; species Pantala flavescens. The sequence continues at coordinate 12,933,523 of CM036889.1, read as the reverse complement.
ATTTAATGTTCATTATTTTTATTAAGGGAGTCATTCTGTAAGTTTTAAGATTAAAACAATAATTTGTGTATTAAAAAAAATATAATTACATAATTTACTTTTAAATCAGTGATTGATATCACGAATGGCATTCACCTTGTGCAAATTTTCAATTTTTAAACTTGTTTTCTCAATTGGAAATGGTTTCATATTACTCAGCTTTGATTTCTTTAGATGCTTAGTCATTTAAATCTATATTGAATCACTTTCCAAACTCCTTTTTTCATATTAAAACTTATTACACACCGTTACAATCATATATTAATAAGGTTGAAACTATGACTCATTGATGTGATGGATGAGACTGATTTTAACTGATTATTTGAAATGAATGATGCTCAAAGAAACTCTCAGAAAAATTTATGACATGATGATGATCATCTTCTTATTAACTTTATATATTTGATTACACTTGTACTTTACAATTTGGATTTTGCTGGAAATACTTCCTCCAATCATGTATAAAGACCAGCTATTAAGGTCAGTGCAAAGTTAATTTTGTATTTTGTAGATTGTTGATCCTTGGGGAAAGATTATTGCAGAATTCACAGATGAAAAAGAAGGTATCATTATGGCAGACTTGGACTATAAGAAATTGGCAAATATTCGCCGAAATATGCCAGTAGCTGAGCACCAAAGAGAAGATTTATATTATTTGAAGAGGAATATGCTTTCATCAATAGATGAGGAGCCAACCTATAAATTTGGGGAGGTGACATTAAAGAATTCAGTCTTATTTTACAAAACTTCTCTCACAATGGCTTTTGTTAACAAGAGAAATGTTCTCCCTGGGCGTATCCTTTGAACATCATTTGATGAGTCATTGTATGTTATAATGTGCTTATCATTTTTTTCTTGTAGTTGAGCATTATGTTGTATTTTTTGGACAATGAAAATACTTTACAAATCCAGCTCAATTTCTAGTTATCTATGGTCCACTTAATTTCTTTTTTTTTAATTGGCTCAATATTTACAAAAAAGGAAATTCAGATAAGAGAAAATTACGCATTTTCTCATTATGAAAATTCTGATTTCTGAAAGTAAATAGCTAATATCATCCCCTAAATTAAAATATTAACTAAATGGTTTTTATGAAGTTTAGTAGTTTATATGATTAATGTAAGATATAGTGTATGTGCTAGATAGTATATAAAGCACTATAAAAAAAGGTAATTTTCAGTAACTCTAAAAATAAGAATACACTTTGGATATTAATTTTTATACCTTTTAGCTTCCACTTTTATGGTTAGAGTATTTTCACTTATATTTATTGATTTTATGATTATAAATTCGAATGTCTCTTTGCATGGTTGCCGCTCTGAATGATAAATAAAATCAATTATGGATTATCTCAAAAATAATGTGTGACAATGTCTACCGTTGAGGCATTTAAAAAAAAATTTCTGTATAAGATTACAGTATCAGTATTCAAATCAGCAGCAAATAGTTGATTCAAACTGGATCATATTTCATTCCTCTTATTTTTCATTTCCAATTTATGGAAGACTATCAAAATGGTTACCCAATGATGTAAAATTAAGAAAGTGCACCAATAAGATTCAATAACATATCAACTGTGGAAACATTATATATTTTGTTAGTTATTTCTCCTTCATTAAAAAATAGATGTACTTGTTGCTCCTTTAAGAGTGGCTAAGAGGCTTGGAGATCTTACTGCAGAAGAAAATGAAGATTTTTTTGATGTAGTAAGAATAGTTCAGCGTGGCATGGAAGAAGTTCACCAAACATCTTCTTCTACTATTACGATCCAAGATGGACCAGATGCTGGACAAACCATACAGGTCTAAACATTTAAATACTTATGTAAATATTGATTTTAGCATATAATACGCCATAGTTATTATTTAATAGTAATTCATGCATTTTAATTTATTCTTTAATTTCTGGCAACATTTGAACAATCATATAACTGAATTATCAAATTTTTGAACAATATATTTTAGATGTTTACTCAAATCATCTTGTACTTTTCCAGCATGTTCATGCACATATAATTCCAAGAAAGAAGAATGACCTTGTTGAGAATGATGAAATTTATACTCGATTGCAAAACCACGAGCAAGACACTAGTATCAAAATAAGGACGGAAACAGAGATGGATGCTGAAGCTGCTCTGTTGCGTCAGCATTTTAGGCTTTGAATACATGATTACTGCAGAAATTGATGTGATATTGTTATTAGTGTAAAGTCTCATCTCATATCTTGTGCTACTCTGTGTAGAAAATATATTCTTATAATTCGGTGATAATGATATATATATATAGATTCTATTTGAAGTCTCATAATCAACACCACTTGAATATAATAATTAGATTTCAAAATACATATAGTGTCATTTTTGAATTTAATAACCTGGAATTTATCTTATATCTTATCTATTACATATATTTTGATTATATTTTGTTTGGAATTTAACTGTGATATTGCTAACTTCTATCTGATATTATGTTTTAGGAGCTATAGATGAGAAAATATAACCAACATCAATGAATTAAATTGAGCTCAAACATTTTTTTAAACTTTGGATTCATCTTTTATTTGTTGGCTATAGGTTGTAATCAATTGTCTGTGTTTAACTTTAATTTCTATAGTTATACTATTTTTTTCGAATGATTAAGAATGTTTATCTACATAAATGCTTATCATTTTATAAGATTAAGATATTACATAAGACTGATGTTGTTTATGACTCATTAATATTACTTTTTTGAAAAGGGAAACAATGATATTTTTTAGATATTTTACGTATGCCATTATAATTAGTATATTAGGTAAATATTATTCTTCATATCATCACTTTCTATGTATAATTGATATCTTTTCTTCGTTATTTTATATGCTTGCCTCCGTAATATTTTCAATCCAAACAAATCAGTATGTTGTTAAAACGTCCGTGACAAATGCTACAATTATGAGAAGAAATAATAAGTAATAACATGCTGTTTTTCTGGCGGAATAATACCATAAATGGACAGTTACAACAATAAGCAAACATTTTTTGGGCACGTGTGGAACCATTAACAATTTATGCGAATTATTGATAGGTAATTGGGACTTTACTATCTCTAACCTAATTTTTATTCGTAAGTATCGAGCTAGAAATCAAATCTTCGCATAAAATAAGACTCATATTAAGTAGCGTTGATGCGTTTTAGCCTTCCCCAGATCCTCTTTTTTGCATTGACCAAAGTAAATAACCCTCATTTTCCTCTATTATTTGCGATGAGTAGCGATCTTTACAATTGCGATATCAATTTGTGACGCCTCCGCTAAATAGCTAAATATATCTATATTTCACGGAGAGAATAAGATTTCATCATGAATAAATAAATCGTGATTTATACGATGTGGCAAATATAATTTGGTCTCTGTTTCATTTCCACTATTCATCCACATACTTTTATACTTATAACCCGGAGTATGGAGGATTCGATTGTTTAGACTAGTTATAATATAATAATAGAAATTTCATTCAGGAATTGAGAAGTTATAAAATGAATAGGAAAAAAAACTCGTGGCTCCACTTAAAAAGAAAATTATAAATTTCATAATATCAAAGATATCAGAATCAAAATTACGGTAGAAGATGAAGACTCAGCAACCTTATTTACAATAAACCGGAAGTGAATGAAGAAAGTTAAATAACTCACAAAATGTGATGATACATACGCATGAGATGAGAGAGAGAGATTCTTTCAGGAACATGAAAGAGAGTGTTGAGGCCTCTGATTCGAAAGAAAATTGTTCCACTATATTTAACATGTAATCGTCGAGATTAGTGACTGAAAATAAAACACCAACTACATCATTCCTTATTTTAAGCGAAAGATATGTTAAGGAAATAACATAGCTGACTGTCTGGAAGTGGAAGATATATTCGATAAAGCATGTAATATATCACTAAAACATCAATATTTGCCACAGATTTGAAAAGAAGAGAAATATCGGTGATACTGATTGGATACATGGGTGTGTTAAGTATCTCCAAACATGGAAGAAGATAAAAATGTGGTTAGAAAAAATTTCTTATTAATAAATTTCAGGGGTATGAGATAAAAATGATAAAATTCAAATCTCCTTGATCATATAAAAATTATGTTGTTCTAACATTTACTGATACTTAGTGAAATCCTAAAAATTCCAATTCTGAGCTTTTGGTTGGTATAATGTACCTATAATTGCTGTTTACAGTATATAGTTTCAGTAGAACAGACAGGTATGAGTGTATATCTAACAATAAAATAGAGGGTATGCTAAATTTCTTCTGATATCTCACTATTATGCTAGGTTTAACGAAATTTTTTGTATATGTAGAGGAAAGAATATAATATTAAATGGCTCTATCTACCTCTTGCTGCTAGCTGAGAAGTATGTGAAGCTCATGTGCATTTGTTAGAATACATACTCAGCACACAAACCTTCAATAACATATTTCTTGAATGTGGACTATAAATGACCATATTTTGACTAAAAAATCTCTTGAACTCCTCTATATGGCCTGAAGATAAAATATTTACTATAGATTATGATTCTCTTTAAAAAATATCATATATTCTTTTAATGCCTACTATATATGGTGTAAAAATCCTTGAGTGGTGGGGCATTCCTATCAACTTTATTATTTAAACTTTCAAAAATACCTCAGTATTATGTGAAAGTTGTAAAAACTCAAACATAGACCTAACTCAAATTATAGACATATCACCATTCAGTTGTCATCAGTAAAAATTTTGAAAAGCACAATAGTTGATAAATTACTAATGTTGAATCAATGATTATAAAAGAACATGTTCTCTTCAAAGGTGGATCTTCTGTTTTTATCTCGTTCAAAATGCTTATTTGGAGTCTCCTAAATACTAGTGCTTCCTCTGCAATGATCAAATCATCAGATACAGTAATGAAACCATCTAGAGGTAGGCTCTATTACTTGTTCCTTGTCACAGTTATCTCTATTTGTGATTATTTGTCTCGGTTATCTCATTGTGGATTTTCCTTGTAAGTTTAAGGTCAATAACTTTTTTCTCCTTGTACTAAAATGAACTAAAGTTATACAGTATTATGAAATTAAATGATGAATTTCATATCTCTATCTCCTCTTCACTTTATCTTGTCTATTTGTTAAAAATAATCATATGGTATTGATTAAATTTCTGTCCATGTTCAATAAGTAAAACTTTAACATTTCATAGGATTCAATTATCCTCTTAGTCTCTATCAAACACCAATATCCTATGAATTCTGGCCATCAATAAATAAAGAACAGTTTATTAAGTAAAGCAAATACTTCTATTTAACTTGGGTTGATAATTGACACATCTAAGTCCTTAACTACACATTGATAACATAGATAAAAGAAAGTCTATAACCTACATAATCAGCCGTTATAAATCCTACATCCATTCATTCAAGAAGATTAAAGTATTGATAAAAAATTTGTATAATTAAATTCTTAGGATTTACTTGGCAAAGTGATCTAAAAATCTATAAAATTGGATTAATCTTGAGGAGACCTATATTTTGTATTGGATTGGTAATGATTAATGATGAGGATGATACAAATAATATTATAATGTTATAATGCAACTTAATTTTTTCTGTGACTGTGTTGTTCTAATTTAGTAGTATTTGTGTAACTTTGCAGCTTAGGACGGAATCATTTGTGTTTTTTTCTTATTCAGAGTCTTAACTCATTATATAGCATATTACTATATTCTATTACTCCTTGATAGCTATTAAGATAGCTTATTTGTGTTGTGTGGATTGTATGTATTATCATTTATTTTTAGATTTTACACTATAACATACTTATATTTAATTTTTTGATATTTTTGACTGCTTCTTCACATTTAAAGAGAATAGTTGTTTTATAAATTTTTTACATTGAAAGTGTCATGTTTATCATTAGGAGAAATTTTATATTGTTTATGTGATATACTGCTTAAATCTCTTTTTGCGCCTTTAGGTAACGAAATTGAATATAATCGTGTATTAGTTTTATTATGCAAATACGTGATGAATCTCATAATAATTATTATTTAGATGTAAATCGAGAAAGTGTTGAAAAAATTGTTATTCTTCGAGCTATATGCACAAACAAAACAATTCGTTTGGCTTTATAAAGTATAATTTTCAATATGGTAAGTTTAGGAGAATCGCAGTGTATTTGTATATAATTTTGACATTTTACGTTAAACTGTTGTTCAAACTTTTCTGTAACGTGCATATTATTCTGTGATCGAGAAGTCTCTTTGCAGATATCCATTATGGCTTCCATTCCTTATCGAAAATTAATATCAGCTCTACTTTACCGGAGCTGGAGATTGTTAAATATGATATCTCTTCTTTAGAACATACATGCATAAGGCTTTGTTACATCTATTCACATATGGGCTTTCGATATAGCTGACAGGGAAGCACTGTTAGCGTTCTCTGAAAGTGATTCCGTATATATTATATATCCTGTTAAATCGACAATTATTAAGAAGTTTCTTTAATGATTCTAAGGCATTTTGGAAGAGGAGTGATAGTGACTTTCAAAGTGGTTCGTAAACAAGTTTATCCCGGAAGCAGAGTTCCACGTGGAAACGAACCCTGGACTATTTTAGCTGTAGCTGTACGCGTTTATCGCTTGACAGTCCTGAACCCTGGACGAGTAATAGTTACGCCAGTATGAAGTAGTTCATAGTGAAATAAAGTGCCTCCAGGTACTGGTACATGCCATTGTATTATTCGACAAATAGTTGTGTATTTTTGCAAAATCCTCTTTGGTCAAGTTAAATTTCCCGCCTAGAGTATTTTCGCAGACCCGAAAATATCGCTCGCATGAGGAACTTCCGTAAATTTGCTTCTTCTTATCGTGAATTTTCCATGTTTTTCTTTGAGATTCGATCACCTCACCCATAATCGGCGATTTGGCTGCTGACAGTAGAAGGTTTCGCCTAAGACGGTAGCCAAGAACAGCGTAAAAGTGTGCTCGGGGCGAGGATATTTATGAAGCGACAATGAAGAAGGGCGTTTGATAGATGCGCAAGTGGGTGTCGGGTCCTTGGAGGTGCGGACCGTTGGGTGGAGAATCTGCCTTACCACATCTCAGTGTGGGTGGCGGGGAGCCAATGGGCGTGGCTAAGTTTTATCTCTGTCTCACCCATTGGGTGGGGGCGGGAAGAATGAATCCAAGCCCCGGGGCGAGGGTGGGGCACCGCCCACGCTTACCCCCAGCGGGAAACCTGCCGCACAGAGAGACACGTCTTCCACAACTTATTCCATTACAGCTCCTCTTTATCTCTAAAACGTGGGTCGACCGAAGACTTGTCTCCAACTCCCCCTCAAATCCGGGAGTGACTTCCGCTAGTTCTTAGCCTTTTCCGAGGATTTTGCACTTCGCCATACGTGCGAATCCTGGGTCATCACCTGCGAAACGTCGCCGAGCTGGAATTTTTGGGTGGATTTTTGCCAAAACTTCTGAAGAAGAAGTTCTTAGGTCGATTATGAAACTATTTCTGCAATATTTTATTTTCCGTATTCAATTCACTGCCTTCTCTTTATTCAGAACCTCATAAAGTTTGAAGCTAATTGTTCGTTTAATTGCATCTTTCGTGAAATTACGTCTTATTAGAGATTTTCGAACGACTCTAATCTTGTAGATTGTTGTGGTAATGTAACAAAGAAGGTGACGTAAAGAAGTCGGGTGAGCACATAATCTACCAAATTTTTCTTTATTTCATTATTGTTTGTAATGCGTTTTGCGATTGTTTTTTTCGCAATTGCGCCATCTGTAAAATGGCACTTAGGCAGAATGTTGTGGATCAGTAGATCGAGGAGTATACCTTGTAGAAGCCGCATTTAAGTAAAAACGAATCTTTTTCAAATTTGTTTTAGTTTACCATTTTAAGTTCGGTTGAAAATTTGGGTCAGACGATATTCGTCCTACTTAAGAGAGCGATTCCTTGAGATGCTGCTAATAATTCCGAAATGTAGGACCCAGGATTGGATTGAGACCACCATGGAACTGAGCAGCAAAGATCAGATCAAATTTATCATCTGATATTAATCTGCATTTTGAAAATACTCATCGTAGTACCATGAAATTTCTGAAAAATAAATTCTAATTTAATTGGCGTTCAAAACCAGAATACTATAAAAATTTAATGGGTATTTTTACGATATGCATGTGTTTTCGGCAAAATTTTGAACTCAAATATTTTTGGAAGTATGTATCATCACCTTAACTTTTCGTGCGGTAAAATATATGAAAACGGAAAGTGATTGTGAATGATGTGTGAATAAAAGAATTTTAAATGTTCCAAGAAGACTAAACCTCGGCATTAAAAATACTGAAGTCTCATCATGGGTTGAATGGAAGAGGAGACTTTTCAGTCTCAATTACGCCCTTAATAAAGACGTTTATTATTATTGTTATCATCAATAATAATCTGCTACGACGAGGAGCGAAATTTAATGAAAATTTCTTCAACTACGAACCAGTCTCTTTTACTATTAAGGATTGTTGATATTTCAATTAAAACCTGCAATTATAATTGAATAATATTTTTATTATTGGGAGTGGCATCGATAGGATACCATAAATAAATATTGCCAATTATGGACCAAATATCAGTGACGGTAGACCAACGTATTCTTAAACCTAGTTTATCTCCAAAAATGTATAATAATTGATTTTTTCGAAGCATATCATTGTAAAAACTCTTATTTTATTTTCGGGGATTTCCCTGTCATATTCTTAAATAGTTTCATACACGAAGGCTTTGAAATGGAATAAGTACGCAATGATTAGGGAAACTGGGTGTTCAAAACTTCAATGTGCTCTTCATCGATAGTGTTGATAACTTCTTTCGCTTGCGGTTGAACTATTTCTTGCGCGATCGGAAAGCTTCTAAAGGTTTAGAAACCTTTGTGATGCTCCTGTATGTAGTTGCTACGGAAAGGTCAACGAGGAAGAGTTTCTCCAAAACATCTTAAAATATTAACCTGTTTTCACGTGCCCCTTTCTACCGGCTGATTTAGACCATAGAGCCAAAGGACACCGGCGAAAGTAAGGGAATACGAGGATGATCTTCGAAGGGTAAAGGGCTTGGAGGAGATATCTTCTCAACTCCAGGAAAATTGTAGTATCGCAGTTATCTTTGCCTTTTGAGGATGTTGGGCTAAAAAGAGCGGTGACTGGTTTCGTAAAGGATGGTCGTTATGTATCATTTATGAAGATTTTCCAATATGCAGTTAAAGTGATGTGTTCCTTGCCGAATCATTTTGTTATTTTCTGCGATGCAAAACGGTTCTCGCTTCTTACGTTGTCCTTCGAGTCTTCGGGCAACTGTATTCATCTTAGTTTGGTTTTTATATCATTCAACTGTCACAACTTCCCACTAACTCCCTTTCAGTCATTTTGATTATTCATAGAGTAAATTAACGGTACGAACGTAAATATGTATACGAACGTACATAAATTCAATTTTTAAAATTTAAAAAAATGATCAACAATTTATTTTAACCAATAATTTATTTAAATGGTATTTGCAATAAAATCATTTATAAATTTAGGAAATATAAGTATATATTTTCATTTTCTCCATAGTTACAAATTTTATTATATTCTATACCAACAGAGAAGGATGTATCGTAAAGAAAAAAATTACTTATATAAATGTATATATCTCGTAACCGTAATGTATTTTCTTTGTTCTTAACCGCTTTTAAGTTTATACTGTCTTTTAATCATTTATTCAAAGAATTTACGGTTAAGGACTCATTTATTTAACTTTATTCGAATGACGGATATTTAACTTGGATAATAAAGAAGTGTTTCTGGAAATATATATTACCACCCACATTCCTTATATTACCTAGCAATATAGAAAATCATTGGTAAATTACTGTTAGTTGTCAACATTAAGAAATAATACGAAAATTTTAAAATAACAAAGGTTAGATCAATAGATACCTCTTGTCAAAAATCAATGTCTGTGGAACTTATTTCACTTCCGATGCAATTACAGTTCACGCCGTATAAAAATCGAACGAGAAATTTGACAATCGATGGATAATTTAGCAGGAAAAAGAAAGCGTATTGATTAAAGAGAGTAAGTTGCCCACTTCAAGACCATATATAATGTCTGTGAGATCTCAAACCGGAGATCCGCAACCCTTTTTTCCTGCTTCCATTGTTGCTCTTAACTTCATCCTCCATCGGACTCGAAATTTGTCCTACTCATCAGGTATCCGGGTCTGAACGGTTCCGACTGACGATAGGGACCAAAGATAGCATCCGGTTCATGGGTTTTCAACGTTTCCTTACCACACGCGGTGATCATCTCTCACCATTTAGGCTCGATTCTGATCGGCATGCTACCATTTTCAAGGATAGCCAATTTTATTCCTGTTGATCGTTTCTACCCCTCAAGAATCTAGGTTGTTTTTGGTGAGGGTTTTTAAAATACCGAAATGAATACGAAAAGTATGTTTTTTCCACAAGACAAATAAAGAAGATACAATAAAAGTACAGGTTTATTGAATGAAACTTTCGATTTGACGTAATTTCTAAAGTAGACCATTTTTCTTGACACTTTTATTACCACTTTAATTTATATACATTTTATCGAAAAGTCTCTGAATTTCAATCACCTCCTCTTATCCAATTGGACATAATGTATTACGGATTTAATGCAGTATCTACTTATGTCCATTGAGATCTTTAGCATATTGTATTAGGGAACTTTAAATCTGTATCTCTGTTCCTTTCTTTCTCGTGCAAAGTAGAAGAGATAACCGATGGCGTATTTGATTGAATTTCGATAAAATTTTCCTACTGTTTCAATGAATCAAAATATATTAATTTTTATTCTTTTAAGGAGTAGAATAGTAGGAAAATTTTATAAGTGAATCCATCAATATCAATGAAAATAATTAAAACGTCAACTCATTAACGATTTTAGAATAAAGAGCGATAACATTGATCATTATTATTACGATTGTATCCTCAATGAATTAGTAATAATTATTATTATCAATATCATTTACTATCAATTATTGCAATAGAAACTCTAGAGAGAGGATATAGAAAATGTTTATTCGATGCGTAAATGATTCATAGCTGTATAAACTCAAACTATTGAATTGAATTATCCAAAAATAGAGGAATCATTCCATTAATTCTTTTATCTTCTACTCGGAAATAAGTTGCAAATATGCTGCAGTTTCTTTTGTAGTCGCTAACGTTCCGAAAGAAACGAAATGGAAAGGTGTGGGAGATCTCTAGATTTCTTGGAAGGGATCAAACCGCCGACCTTGCAGATTTTGAGGCATTTCATAATAAGAATACGGAGAATTTAGATCGTCGGAAGGGACCTCAAGGATTCGATAATACACGAGCGGTGGGAGGGTACAGCTCATCTGGTTTCCGGATCTTGGGAGTTCGACGGGTAGCTGTATGGAGCCCGTTGTTTACTTCCTGTTCAGGCATCGTTTTGGCGCGGCATTGTTTAGAGGCACGCCCTACGTGCCTCGCAACACAAGGTCGCCTCAGACTTTTTCGACCAATTGCGAATGTTCTGATGCGGATACTTTAGCGGAACGGGCTTTCTATTTTTCGTTTCATTTTTTAAGCGCCTTCAGAAAAGAGTTTATTTTAGGTTCGATCGGTAACATTTAAGACATTCAGGGGAAAGCGTCCTCCTATAATTCGAGGTTAAATGTCGTCAACATTTTTTTAAATGTCCCCCTATGATTTTCTAAATGTCGGTTGGTGTCTAAAGTATGCCCAGATCGAATGTTGTAGTGGATGATATTTATCGAAGAATTCGGAAGCGTTCTCAATGAAGAAAAGGATTTACATCCTATATATCCCACCTAGGTTTAGAGGACTTCATGTTGTTTCCTCACCCTCGATTTTTGCGGTAAACTATTAAGTAAAATATGATGGTCTCTCAATTTCTAAGAATTGGACTTCCATTCACTCTTTATATTTGCAATTTTGAGATTTTTATATACTATTTACTCGATATTTGTACCTTTTGGTAGTATAATAATAATAATAATAATAATAATAATAATATTATTATTATTATTTTTTGCCTTAAATCAAATTTATACGATTTATCTAGATTGTTTTACTTAATCCATTAATGCATTGATAACTCATGGAATACAAATATTTACTTTTATTCTTGGATATTACCTGTATTGATCACACGCAAATAGCACAGTTTTGATTTTGAATTTTTTATCTGATGCTATACGTTGTAAAATTTCATTTCTTACGAACATTTATAGAGTTAAACTTCACTTCATTATACTATTTTATTGCAAATTGGGAACTTAAAAGAATTCTTGGCTGTCTTTCAAGGCCACTAGTTCTGGCACTCTTCACGCCCCCGCTGCTTCCTGCTTGGGAATTTATCATACGCTATTGATCCAAATTTCAACTACCTGCGTTGATCCCCGTGGAAAAAGGCTGACTTTCACATTATTTTTTACTCCTGATTTATTATTTTATGGCCATTTATGAGAAAATAAAAAAAAATTCCGTGCTAATTTATTTCATGATTCAATATCGCTATCCCAGACATTTTACATTTACGCAGAAATTGCACCCTATTCTCATTTTTTGTAATATGTACACTATGAAAGTTTATATATATATATATATAAACTTATATATATACTTATATATACACTTATAAACTTATATATACTTATAAACTTAGTTTATATATATATATATATATATATATATATATATATATATATATATATATATATATATATATATATATAAACTTTCATAGATAAAAGGTATATATATATATATATATATACCTTTTATCAAGTCTACAATTCATATAAATAATTTATTTTTCTTTTTACAAAACGTTGAACGTTGAAGAGGTTGCTAAAAACATCAAGCATTAGAGAATTAGCCGAATCAGTTAAAATTGAAATATATATTAAAGCGCAGGAAGAGGCGAATCTACTATAGTTTCCGCATTTCACTTAAATGGTACTGGTTATCCGTGTGTAAAGTGTTTCATGCCGGAGAAGCTTCATATGTTCCCGTTAACTATCGCTCATGTATGAGCATTCACAATAGAGCATAATCGTTCACAATGATGGAATGCTACGAAAGAGCAAAGATATTCATCGAACCTTCTTAAGTGATTGCGAGAGTTAAGTGATAGCTTAAGTTGCCTGAAATAAGATAATCGCAAAGGCTTTTAGAATTTTATCGTTATGATATCGATACGTTGGATGATTTCACGCTTTCATTCATAATTAGTTCTCTCGACTTTCATGTGGAATGCATTTTATAAAGGTGGATTAGATTGTATTTTCTAAAAGTAATCAGGTATTAGTCTCCATATGTGTATCAAACATACGTTCATTGTATCAATACGATGGATTCATCAATATAGTCCTAGGTTTGGATTTAATTTTTTGTTTCTTAATATAGTTACTTTTTCTAAAGTTGTAAAACTTAATAGTCTCGGAAAAAATATACGCACTAGGCATAAATATATTTAATAAAATTGTTTCCTTTATTACGCATTGAAGGTTTTATTCATTGGAACCCGTGATATATAAATTCTTATAATTAATATATTATAAATATATATATATAATTTAATGAAAGTTTCCTAATATTTCAACCCGCTATTCAAATTTAATATCATTATTCCTATGAATGTATTACATAGTCCAACAACAATGTAAAATATTATCGTCCAGCTTAATATGAATTAATTTGTATTGAAAGAGTTTTCCATAAGTTAAGATTCACGACAGGCAGAAATTACGTAATATGTTTTAATTCATAACAACATTCATAAAAAATCATAAATCTTTATTTCTAACTATTCCGTATGATTTTCATTCATTGAGTCAAGATTTTCATATTTCATTTTTTTATTTTTACATCATCCCTGGGTAATAACGATGAATTTTTTTCCGTCGTCATCGTAAGATGTATATTATCCCACAGCATTCGTAAAAAAGAGTGGATTAGATGACCGTAGGCCTATCTATTTTACTAGACTCATATTGTTTTGGACATCCGAATTCGTATCAACCGTCGAATTTTATCGATTCGAGTGATAGTTCTTTTCTATAGGGGACCGCCCCGGTTCCCAATGGAGTTTGTCACTCGTGGATTTGTGTCAGTGTCCGGCTTAACAAGGTGAGTAGCACCTTGACAGTATCCTCTCATAGCGCCCATGATAGATGTCCGACCACGTCATACGTCCCCGCGCAACGGAGACATCCATCTAGTTGCGAGAATGGTTTGAAGGCGAGCAAGATGCAGCCATTTGATGAGTCCCACACTCAAGGACGGTGGACCAAAATGCCAGAGGTGGGAGAGGCATTAGGTTGGAGAGCGAGGACACGGCTCCTCCTCGCATAAATTTAACCTCTCTCTCTCTTTTCCACGGCACGAACTTCTTCGATGAGGCGGCATTCCTGGTCAGAGAGAGCACTCGGCTATTGCTGTCGCACTATGTTTTGGCATTTAAGAAGCAGCGCGAAATGGGCAGTAAATCGTATGAGGATGATGCCTTCTTCTCGGATGCGTAGCTGATGCAACTGGTGCAGCGTTTGATGCGGTGCTCGAGGCGTCGATGGCTCGATGTTTTCTCGTATGCGGATAACTTACGATGCAAATTATGAAATGAGGAGAGGTTTGCTTTTCAGATGTTGATATGGGCGATTTCGTAAACCTTGCTCGAATACATTTGCGTGAGAGATGCTCGTTTGAAAACAGCTTGCTGTTTAGCCTTTATCGACGAGCATTATGTCGGTTTATCTGGATTCTATTCCAACTAATAATTCATACTAGATAAATTTTATCTATATATAAAATGGCACTTTAATATCTATATAATATTTTGATATTTTAAGTAGCGAAAATTTTTTTCAACAAAAGATACGATACGATATTATTTCTGATATGATATTTATTTTCTATACACGAACCATTTTGAATAATTTATTTCTATTATTCTACGATTTCTATATATTGTTTGAGCGTAATTATTCCTAAGGAAGGTGAGATTAATCTTAGCTTCTTATATCAAGGATACTGGCAAATAATTAGATAAAAAATAGAAAAAAATGAATTTTAATGTAGAAGGTATTGGTATTCTTTAAGAAGGAATCGACTTGAAGAAATATACTATTTCAATTTCTCCTTTAAGTAATAGTTGCCAGCAATTATACATGAACATCCATCGACTTACAATAGTGTTCATCTAGAGTCATTTTGAAACTCTATTCAACCAAAGATGGACTTGTTTGAAATGTTTCTTCATCCCACTTTATGACCCATACCATACCGTTGAGAGTGAATAGGAATTCTATTCTCTAACGTAGCCTAAAATAGCTGTTTGTGTTCCTATCCCTTTCATTTCAGCCCCATAAAGATGAGAATTTCTATCCGAAATAAAAACAGTGTGTGTGTGAACTTTCCCGCCCATTACATTCAACACAGTTACGTAAAAGAATTCAAGTGTGAGGATTCCCTCATTTTTCTACTGGGAACAAAGCAGTTTGTTAACCGACCCGAATGTGGTCTTAGAGAGAGCCATTTGCGTATTTTCACTGATTGCATTGCTTCAATATTTATGAGGACTTCTAAATTACAGATTTTTTCCCTCGAATAAAATAACGTCGTCGCGAAGAGAAAAAAATTGCGTATCTTGCTTAACACAGGCTATTTCAATTGAGAGAAAGCATTCTTGAAAACAAGTTATAATTTATTATGGGAATAAATTTTGCGATAAAATATGACCAAAATCTATCAACGTAAATATACTATTTGTCACATACATTGAAAAATGTTTTCAAACGGCTACATTTATTTTATTCAATATTCCTCTATTTCTATTTAACCATTTTTAAGTTGTAATGCTCCTTCAACGAAATTGTTTGCCTTTAGATCAAGTATAGGTCAGTTTCATTTCTCATGAAATAAAATAAGAATTGTTAGTTTTGAGCTTTTAAAAACTTAAAAAGTGAATCCTGTCTCAATTTCCTTATATTTTAAAATTGAATAAAGAAAAGAGTTTATTCGAGTCTATCATATGTGATTGTAGTACTTGGAAATATAAAATAAATCATATTATGGTCCTAAGGCTTCTTCATATTATAAGCGAACAAATGGCATCGACGGACAGTAAATCACATATATATAAGCATCATAGGATTTAAATAGACATAAAAGTGCTAACATAACTTGACTAGAAAATATTTAATTTCAGATGAAAATAATAATATATTAAATTTCAGGTGAAAATTTATCTGAAAATTTTAGCAAAAGCTTAAAAATCATTCGGTAGATCTTTCAATAAAATATGAGTATACGTAATATTCAGTATTTGAGTTTGATCTGAAAATGATTTTATTTTGACTCATATAATTTGGATGTTAGGTGTGAAATTTTCTCTTCCAGTTCATTGGAACATAGAATCCGTCTTCTTACAAACTTTTATATGAGCGAGGCTCTCCAAGCGTAGGCAGCACGCATATCAAACTCGGTCCGATAACTTCTCGTGCCGCACTACGGTTTCGCATGCGTTTCTCTTACTATGCCTATGAACGATGCCTCAGACACGTTGATAGAGTTTGCAACGCTTCGTCCTGATACGGTTGACTTAAACACGTTCCTTTCTCTTTAGCGTGACAGAATGTTGCGTATTTTGTTGCCTCGAGAAGTGGGGAAAAGTTGTAAACACTGAGGTTAGCCTCGATGCATGGGAATATGTCGGAGACGAATTTTGTCTCTTGCGTGATAGCTCCGCCTCGGAGATCTTCGTCAACCCTTCTTTTTTCTCACGTGCGTGGGAAGAGTTTTTTGGCCGCCCTTTGAATCCTCTCGATGATACAGAGACGTGTGGAATTTCTGCGTCGAATTGTGCGAATTTCACATCGCTAGTTTTCGTCTCCACGCTTCTAAGGTTAGCTCATCATTGAACTGGATTTCATCTAAGCCCGGGTGCTTTTCTCTTGGATTCTCGATCGAAATCTTCCTCAAAAGGCGTGAATGTTTGAAGCACGAATGTTTGAAACGTCGGACGTGAAGTTCGATACAAAAATGAGATACATTGGAGAAAAGGTTCTCGTTCGAAATCACGAAAGAGGTTAGCAATTTACGCTCGAAACATATCAGAGACGAATATACAGCAACTTAAACTTAAACGAGGAATCATTAATGAAGGAAAGTTAAGGCTATTGATAAATTTGGAGAATAAGAACTAATTCCCATCACTTAGCTTTTTTGATGAGGTTGGGAAACGCTGACTCTTTGGAATAAATGGAAGCTAAGTTTAAGATGTAGGTGTAGAATGAAGTGGGAATATATTGAGGCCGTAAACGAAGCTTTTGAAGGATAGGGGAAAATAAGAAAAAGGTTTTTATGGATTCAGTAAAAAGATGAGGAATAAATGGGCTTAAAATATTGAAAATGTTCCCTCGCTCAGGCAGTTTATCGAAAATTTATGGAGAAAAAGATCTATAGAAAAAAATGACGGTAGTGAAAAGGTTCTACACTTATCTAGGAAACCTTGTTTCCTTTCCAAGACTTTCTTTATAATATTCCCAGGTATGACCGTGAAAGACTAATTGTAAGATCCCTTAATCCTAAGTATATTTTGTCATTTTGTAAGAGCGTGGGTTGATATTAGATACAGAAAAACACACGCGTTCTATTTAAATTTTAATCGTGCACTATTATTTCATACCAGGGATCAGTTATCGAAAAAGCCAAGGGTCACCGATCACGAGTTTCCTGCGCGCAGAAAGTATGCTGTTCAGAGTTTGGAAATATAGAATGTGTTTTGAAGTCCGTTTGTAACGAAGGTCGCTGATAAGAATCTTGGAAGAGGTAGGGGATTGCTTCTGCGTAGACCCTGCGGATTGAAATAGGCCGAAGGTTAAAATCAGAACTAAAGGATGTACCAAGAGCGAAATTATGTAGGAGATGAGACATAAGCAAATTATGGAGGGGTAAATAAAGTAATTGATATGTTGATTCTAGGAGGATAATGTCGGTTTTTGCTCTCCTTTGTTTTGAGAATGAGACATTTTATGGAATGTTAGCGGTGTTGTTTGATTAATTTTTAAAGGTAGAGATAATTAAAAAAACTTCTAGCTGTAACACAATGTGCGTAGCGCTTTCTAAGATGGGTTCCCGGATTCTATTACTGATACAAAGCTCACGTGTGTTAAATAACGTAAGATGTCAAAACAACTTCAAATATCATTAATACAGAATTGTAGTGATGAATCTGGTCAAAGATTTTATTAATTAGTTTGTTTTCAGAGTTCAAATAGCTTACGTAACAGGTTGGGTAATTAAAGTCACTGTTCTGTTCGGGAATCAATAGTCAATCGATTCCTAATATTTTCCTGCTAAGGGCACATGAATATGAATATTGTTTGCGTAATGCTCTCAATTCTCCGTAATTGTAGTTTCTTTACTTTGGTTTCGATGTGGAAGCCCTTGAGAGGATTTTGTGTTTTTAGATAATTTCTCTTGCTATCAGCTTTGGAAAGGTAAGGCAGCAATGATTGTGCAATTTACGACTGATGTTAATATTACTCTCAGTTTCCTAAATGTTACAGAATAAGATTAATAAATTCAATATAATTTTCGTAAAATTTTAATTTGACTACCATCAACCGAATCCAGCTCATTCTGTTCACGAAACCGATTGAAACATAATTCATTTTTTGTAGAAGCTACTAAGTCTTCCATGACGGTCCAGCATTGTATATTATAATTTTTTTGCTGTTAAGAAAAATAAATATTGATCACGCTTAACTGGATTTAGATATTGACGCACATTGCTTTTTTTCCTAGACAGCTTGCCTTCAGACGTTAGTTTGAAGCTCGTTTTGCTTTCATTATAAACACTGATTTATATAAACGGTGTTTTTGGCCCGAGATCCAAGCGCAAGGACGAACGGAGTCCATTAACCGGCGTTCGTCACGGATAACATGCCGATTTTCGCATGATCAGTACGAAATTCATATTGATGATGCTCTCTGACGGCTTCACGAAATCGATTAAAACGCCTTACGAAAGACGAGGGAAGATTAATACGTCAATACATTACAGGAGCTACTCATACTGGATTCTCGTAAAGCTTGTTTTCGGGCATGGTTGGCGATGATTGAATCTCTTGGGGAAGTCGTAGTTTTTCCTCGTGAATAGTAGCGGGTGCTGGAAAATAAGGGGGATTCGTGATCGTCTACCCTGGACCAGCAATTGGTTGAGGCCGCAATTTATCTTTCCCCAAAAAACGGTTAGAATGCCTCATGATGCAAACTATTAGCGAACGAGAATCAAGGTCAAGGAATCTGGAGAAAATCACTTTTCGAATAAAAGAATAACGATAACAAGGTCACGAGGAAAGGACTGCCCAACCCTCGAAATACTAACGTAGATGCAGCTCTGATATTACGTCGATAGATCTTGAGGAATCAAATTTGAATTAAGTGGAGCAGCTGAATTTTCATCCTATCTAATAATTCATTCCAATTTCATTCTATGCTCAAATGCGAGATGTAAATTTTTTGTCAGCTCATGCAACTGTTTCTGTACTTGTATATGTTTATTTTTCACTTGATAAAATACAGATATCTGATGCTACAACTGCATGTACTATTTGGAGCGAGTGAAGCAGTGCAAAATCCGTTAGTCCACTTTCTTGATCGATTGTTTCCGCATATCTTTCTCGGAAAAAATGAATTGTTGAAGCGACCTGTTTCAGAATATATTTTCCTGCATCTGAGCAACCTATCCAGGAACGGCATAGATTCACGATATCAGGTTTCTGGGAATGCACTTTCTCGGAATTTAAAATATGTATTCAATTAAGAGTTTGTTTTGTTGTTAAAACTTCTTAGATTCTGAATCCTGCTGTAATAAGCATCTGAGAAACCCATATGGGTATATTAAACCTAATCTATATCTGTATTTAATTTCATATAAATTTTTATATTTACATGAAATGCATATATATTTTACAATAATCTTCAATTGTAAATCATTAAATAATGATATAAATATAAGTTATTTTAAGAGTTTATTTACCTAAGTACGATTTCTATTTACCACAGAGCTTACACAGTGCTCATTACTATTTCTTGTAGTTTTTTATAATAATTTCTACGTATGAATGAATTCGAGTTACAGTGTGAGAGTAACGAGTTCAAACTTAATAAAGGCGCACTAGAGACAAATTCGCTTCATATGCCGTACTAAGTTTATGAAAAAAGACATTCATAAAAAATAGGCAATTAAACTGATAGCTGGAATTGTCTGTAATTTCTGTTGGGAAGCCAACAAAGGCAATGTGTCAGGAGGCGAGTTAATTTATGAGATAAGAAAGAAGCGGCTATACGTATGAGAGTGTTTCTTCCCAAAACTGGACCAGAGGAGAAATACCGGTCCACGACAGCTGTTCGCTGGGCTACAATAAAAAAGATGTTTTTGCGAAATATATATACCCCTCGATAACGTCCGCCCAAGAAAAGTTTCTCCAAATTTATGTCTCCGAATATGTTTACAGTTAGCGAATTATTTTGGAGATCTCTTTTGTCTTACTTTTCGAACTTTTCTTTGTACTCGAGGAATCTACGATTTGAGTACAATCATAAGTTTTGAGTCTGTTACAAAAAATATAGATTTAAAGACGATTTATTCTTCATTCCATCATTTTATTCGAAATATTTTCCATAAATTCATTGAAAGCGTTTCTTGATATAGGAAATCGTAATTAATATAAGGCTACGGTTGGTGCCAAACATGAGATTGATTTCTTATAAAAGATATTGCAGGATTAGTTAGGATATATTTGTTTATAATCGCTGTTGTTGAAAGACGCGTTGTTTACTTAACTAAGCCGTTAAGGATAGTAGAAGGATGAGAGGATTTTCTAGGAACGTGTTGCCACAATTGTTCTGTTACTGAGTGCTGTTTCTTCCTTCTACTGACCTTCGGCTAATATCGTATACATGCATACAAAAACCCGTCCTCTATGGAACACGTAACTGGAGTCTGGGGATGAGGTATGAATCTATTAAGGGCCATCTAAGCCCCAGATTCGATGTGATTACACTTTCTCTCGACCGTTCGCGATATTTTTGATATGCAAAAAACAAACTCGTAAAGATAGAAACGTACGTCGGGTTTCAAGGAGGAAAAGATTACTTTTATTCTGATAGAAGTAGATTAAGACTGAGATTTGTAAAACTATTAATTTAGCTGGTTTTATATTAAATTGTCAAAAATTCAACATCAGATTAAATGTCTTTAAGCATCAAAAGTCTCATCATTTAATGATTTAGAAGTTGATACTCTTTGCAACTATTCTGTGTGTATGCATACGTATAGAGGACATATGAAGTCTGTGATAAAGAAGGGCTGACGTAATTTGTGTATGCATGAACAATATTTAGACCATTTGGTAAACTCTTCGTTCGGTTGAAAATAGTTCGCTCGCACGAGTTGTCGATTATTATTCTATCTTATACGATCGGAATTCACAGCGGAGATGATTTTCTGTGGTTTTTTCCGAAACTAATTCACCTTAGTTCTCACAAACGCAAGTCACAGCGAGCTGCGTCGGATATTGGCTCACGTGTCAAAGCTTTGATGCAATTCATCAAACCTCGTCACGCCTTAATCGTTCCTAGTGCGTTATGAAAAGTGAAGATGGTGCCTAAGATGTTTACGGAAGAATAATAGCAGAAAATAATCGCTCCATAAAAACTCACTTGAGAGAAAAACAGGGGGAGGGGTGATGTAGCGCGCAATCGAGCCCGGAGAACGGTGGAAAAACATAAGAGTGAAGGGAAGTAGAAAAGCGAGGGGGTGCGGCCGGGTGTGGTAAGCATTGGAGGAGAGCACTGGTAAAAGAGAGAGGCGGGATGGGCGAAGCTATTTTGAAATGAAGGCAAAGGGAGGGAGGGAATGTAAGTGCGGATGGGGAAGTGAGAGGAGGGTTTTTCGAGTGAATGTATTGGGAAACGGGGAGGTAACGGGAATCAGGAGGAGGGGACAAGAGGTATTGAGATGTTGCGATGCAGTGCGAGGTGGGAGATGGGAATTAAGGCATTGTAACGTCTCAAGGGAGTGACGAAGGGCGTTGTGGAGATGTATAATCTGGGCCCTGGACGTTCTCTACGAGACCGAATTCCTTCACTTTCATCCACATAGTGTTTTTCTCGGAATGCCTTTCCAACCATTAAAATCACGCAACGATGACGCGTCTAATACACAGATGCGACCGCGTCTTACGTCATGATTTTCGTCTTACAATTTTTGTGCGGCCCGGTTGTCTCGCTGGAAACCACAAGTCTTCTAGCGGAGGAAGGTTTTGGTATGCGAATATGCAAGATGAAAAGGGAGGTGAATCGTTAAATGTGTTCGTATCGAAGTGATTTGAATATTTCTCTTTCACTTTTTGTACAGATGGATGACTCTTGCATTCGACACGGGGTGAATTTTCAATTTTTATACGTTGTTTACGCAAATAAGTAGGTGTCACCATTTACGTACACACACATAAATCACATTTAAAGTTCGAGAAAAAATATAAGCAATAAAAAATGAAAAAAGTTTATAAATAGAATTATCTTGTTCATGGCTTTATAATATATTATAATAATGTTATCATAATGTGGCGTTCAGCCAAGTAAGTTTCACGTATATGGATTGAAATACGTATACATATAAAAATCAACCTGAAAATTGAATGGATATTAATAAAAAATATTTTAACTGAAACTATATATATATTATGGTTTATTCGTTGAAATTTTCTATAGATATTAGTTTTGTGTCATTTAAAAATAAGATTAGGCGATATGCGCCTTGCATGGTATAAACATTCGCGTAAATGTATGTTTTGTTGTATAATCTGTATAATGGGAGTGATTTAACGGAATCGTGTCGTCATACCGGAAAGATATTAAATTTGAAAGGCTCTAAAGCTCACACGAGTGTGTTTTTGCTAGAAATTACCTCGGTGACTATCGGTGATATGTTCCTCTAGATCTGAAATGGTACAGTTTTTTGCTCTTAATGCGTAGCCATAGAAATTGAGAAATCCTTTCCACTAACATTGTATTGCTGATTTTCATTGTCAGATATTTTTAACTACCTTCATAAACGGGATAACTGATTATTGGCGAGACTTGTTTATCCATATATAATTCAACAGAAACGCATTATTCATTTCTTTACATTATTTGGATTTTTACCAGATGAATACGTTCCAGTAGACATTTAAACGGCGATTTTTTGTTGATATTTGTATTTTAAAAATGGAAAAAGCATACGAAGTAGCTTGTTGAAACCAAAATCGGCGTATAAAAGTCGGCCCAAGCATTCAACGTCTTAAGTAACATCTTTCTTGCCGCTAGCAGATCTCAATTACGTTCTCTTGGTAGACAAGATACGCATCTCAGGATCGTGCAGATTCGGCTGCACCACGATGTTGTCACCGTCGTCAAATCTGATTTCATCTCCCGTCTGGTTCCCGTTTTTGCGGTCCTCTCTAGTACGGAACGTGATTTGTCTTAATTTCACAGCTCTCTCCGCACTTAAGTCATATTTAGACTTTTATTACATCGCTCACCGGCCGCTTTCTTTGTCGATATATATAACGCTCCCGCGTGAACATAACGAAGACTGAATCAAACTAATAGTATCGTTTGGATCGATTTTATTGTTACGATTCATTTTGACTGTCATAATTTGTTTGTGACAAGTTCGATACTATGAGTCCTTTTTTATCATATCTTCTCAACCCGCGAACGTAACACAATTCGCTAATTCGACAACATACATTCTAACCCAACTCATTGTGCTCGAAGTTCCTCGGGATCTCCGCCATAAATAAAGTAGTTTTGGAAGTGCGTAGAATCATGAGGAGAAAGGAAGGTCTCTCCGGCGTGGTATTTGGACTCGGAAGGGGGATCAGAAGAATCAGAAGGACGAGATGAACCAGTTGTGGAATGGTTTACGAAAATCTGGAGTGAGTTGGGTGGGGTGGTGGCGGCGAAGGGGAGGAGGCCGGAGGGTGCAAAGAAAGAAATTTCCCGTCGTAGATGACTTACGGATGAGTGGGCGAGGGCTGTTGCGAACTTTCGGGCGTGTTTTGCCGCAAGGGACGGAGGTCGTAGAGAAGCGATAGGAAGTGTCGTGGGGAATGCATAGAGAGAATGGAAAGTCGAACAAAGAAGGAGGGGGCGTGAGGTGGTAGTAGATAGGAAGATCGAACGTACTAGCGGAGGGGAAAGCGGTGAGTGATCTGGTAGTGGATTGGGTGGGTGTGGTGAAGGTAAGATATTGGAGCCGAAGGGGGATGGGAACGGATGGTTTTCGAGGGGAGTGATCACCTCCAAGGTGTTGGCGCACAAGGTTTTTCGAAGCGCCGCGCATTTTATTTTCATTCTCGCACATCATTAGACTCGTTTGTTTTATGTTTTCCGTGTTTTCGGCCCAAACGGTAGCTGTTTTTCGGCAGTGTGCCTCAGAAGACGTTCGTGTATGCAAAATATGAGAACGGGAACTGGTATTATATCCTTGAAATCGTAACATTCCCTCCCTCTAATCGGTGTTTTATAATAAATCGCCCGGGGGATAATCGAACGGTAACATTTCCACCACATTTGGGCAATTTTCGTCTTTGGACCGTGCGATCGGTAATTATCTCACGAAGCGATACTCGGATGATGAATTCGGTACGAAATTTCAATCAAAAAGCCATTCTGTTGCGAGAGCAAATGAGCTGGACCTCTTTTACGCATAATAAAATCTCTTTAAGAGCCACGCGTTTACGTAATATAAATTTGTTTGATCGATTTATAACGCGATCAAAAATTTAGCAGAGATGCAAATGCTAGTAAGATGCTACACAAATGAAATATTTGGAGCTCATCGAGCTTTTTGTTTACTAATAAGATCCATCTAAACATAGTATAGTGGTTGCTTTGAAATCGACCGTTTGATCGCGTTCAAAGCGTTTGATTCTCTCTACTTAAGTTTTACTCAAGTATTTTACAGGACGATGTATTTATGTTAATCTCACAAATCCGTTATCATGCACAATTTCTTTAGATTGCAAAGCGTAACTAGATAGGTTACGATGATTGATGATTTTGCAGCAGCGAGTGATCCGTGTCCATGGTTGTAAACATAGGATTTCCCCGGAAGTCTGCCAAAGATGATGATGCTCTAGTGCGAGATATCTCAACAGAACCGTCTATCCATCAAACCACATGTCTTCGATTAGTCGAAGAAAATCTCATTCCTAAAAAAGGGTTGGAAATCAGGCAGAGTTCTAACTTTCTACTAGCTCGCAGAAAAAGCGGATGGGATGTGAAAAAATAGAGATGGAGTGGGAGATCGAAGAACTGGGAAGAGAAGTGTAATGAAGAAAACTAATGGAGGAGGTTGGGCAGTTCAGGTATCGAGGATGGGTTTGCACGAAATGATAGAAATTAGGACCTTCATGTTTACGACGAAGATGTTTCCAGAACTTAGATTAGCATCATGGGAAAGTGAGGGTTGTTCTAGAATCGTAGAACACCGTTCATCTAAGTTTTGTAGTACACAATCCGTTCAATCTCATCCATTTCGAAAATAATCTATTTTCATCCAATTCGAACGTGGGAATCAAAGGCCGGCATTTTGAAGATCTCAATAACTCATCTAGAGAATACATGGAATTTATATGTTGCAATTCGGCCTTCTCGCCAGGTGGCAACGCTCGGGGGAAGTCTGACTCACTTAATTACTTTTCAAAATCTCTAGCATCCGCCACAGACGACCGTGTTACAGATTTAACCTATATATTTGAAGGAATGATAAGGAATATTTCCATCATTTGGTCCAGAGCATGGGGAGGACGGAGAATTTTTATTTAGTATTATTTTGTACTTGGGAATGGATGGTACTGGTGAAAAATGAAGCTGATTATTAATCGTGGAATACGTAGTGTGATTACCATGGTCATCGTGCAGCTACTATATAACGGATGCATTTTATTCTCTTAGCGTCTTGCAAGGATATATCTCATCTTGCCAACTCGCCTCAGTTCCTTTCTAGCGCCCCAGCTAATCGTGTAGGATTCGATCTTCTAGGCTGGGTAGTGCAGAAAAACACAAGCGGGTGGGCGGGCCCCCGGATCGCCGCGTTGTTCAACACACCTCGAGGGCCGGGTCGCGTTAGATGGAGTAGATCGTAGGGGAGCGTTTCGGGAGGCTGCAAGGATGCCGGGGACGTAGAAACGTTGATGAGCGCGAAAGGGAATGTGTGCAGAGCGGGGGAGGGAAGGCTGCCTCGCCCGGACTCCACCCCATCAGCCCCACCCGCTCGGGGCCAGATTGTGAAAGTTCATGCGACCACGCCGGTCTGGAATCGAGGTCAGCGGAAGAGTAGATGGGACTCTCATCACCACTAGGGCGAATCATTCGGCGATGTTGCCACAGCAAATGGTGGGAAGGAGGCGGTAAGGCCGTTTCGCGGAGGCTCAAGAGTCCAGTGCGTGGTTCCCGCGGGGCGGGGTGCGGGGGTGGCGGTGGACGTAGGAGGATGTCGGTGGGAGCGGAGATTTCCATCGACTTGTCCTCGCTGTTGGGGACGCTGCCTCCGGGAGATAGTCATCTGTCTCGTGTGTCGGCTCTTTCCACATTCACTTTCATTTTGTCTCTTTCTCCGAGAGCGGAACGTGATCGGGAACTGCAGCTTTCGGCATCCAGAAACGCTCCATTTTTGCAGCGAGATTTTCGAGAATGACGGAGAGGCTGTTGTTGCGTCAATAAGAATGCGGGATCTTTCCAGTGAATGCCACGATGCAGCTGGATAGATTTCTGTATCGTTGGTCCGGGAGGAAGTAAACTTTTAGTGGGAACACTAATTGATGATTAAAAGCAGCGTGAAAAGTGACATAACTATTATCTCCTAAGGTCCGCTTAGAAGGATATTAAACCAATGAATTTGAAAAAAATCATACCTTAAGGATTAAGAATACTTGTTCTAAAATAAATAATTTAATTTGACTGTAGTATCTGAATCATTAACATCGAATGAAGATGTATTAATATTAGTAATAATGATTCTCAGAGCAGTATTTAAGCAGTACGATATATTTGTATACAATGTATGTACTTTTAAACATTTTAGATGTTTAAGTAATCTTTCGTATTTTCTTGCATCGTATCAAGTCTTATTCGATACTTTAATCTGAAAAAATATTGAAGCATCAGTTATCTCTATGTCAAAAGCTTTAAGTAAAATGTTTTAACCTATCAGTTTAGAATCATCTTCACGCTTCTTTTTGGGCAAGAAAGTATGAAATGTTATATCAATGTTAACTGCACCTTGTCTCGTAAACGTCCGTATAGCCAGCGGCGGCTAACGCAGGGATGATTAAGGTTCCAACCATCCTCCGAGCTCATAACTGTACAGTCAGAGAATGTTAACTTTGACATTTGATTTGTACGTTTCAATTACTGGGACGAAGCATGCGATTTGAGCGATTATGAGTGAGTGGTTCTGGCCGAACGCTGACGGAAGCCTGGTTTGAGTTTAATTGATGAGTAGCTAAACGATTGCAAGAACGCACGGTTGAGTAAAAACGTAAAAATTCTCAGCTCAGCTGCTCTAGAAATAGCGGTATTCAAGGACGGAACGATGACAACTGTTGTATCCGGAGCTTTTCTCCTACTACCGCCAAAATTGCGGAAATCCATTCTTTTCTCAGTTGCGATTCTAATTCTTTCTCAACTCTTGTGTTTCTTCGGCCTTGCGTGTGAGACAATAATCTGTTTCAAGGCATCTTTCTAAATTTCCATTCTACTCACTATTTGTTCTATGAATAACCTTTGAATCTACATCAAAGTTTTCGATTATAATTTTATATAAAGTAGAATATGTACAATAACTAAAAATAATTTCCTATTCATTAATTTTATCGTTCTAGTCAAGCTATTTTACTTTATTGATTGTGATTAAAATTTTTACCCATCATGGTTAGAAGTAAAAGATATGATCTTCAAAAGCTATAAGTTATTACTTAATTAATCTTCAATCTTTTTACCTTAACAGTTTAAGCTTCCATAAAGACTTCAATGAAGTTTAAAGTGAGCATTGTTTGCGAAAATCAATTAAGGATTGCTTAGTTCCAGCGAATTATTGATATAGAGTTTTCAGTAAAAATAATGCAGCTAATTCACCTTGTTTAGATACTTTTTTCCTTTTCCAATCAACAGCATCAATGAATGCCATATGATAGTCCAATGATTATAAATTTAACGCAATTATATATAAGAGTTATATATGACAACTACAGGGTCTTAATGATGTAAAGAAAGTAACTTAATGTTTACAAACAGGGGTCCAATAACTAATACGCAAAGAATATCATTCCCAGATCCGTAATTGATTACTTCAATTGATATTTTTGTATTGATTATTATTTTTATTGATTTTTATCGATTCCGTAATTGATATTACATACACAATAGCGCTTCTTATTATGTAAAGTATTGTATAATTTATAAAGTATATTATAATTTATAAAGTATATTACTTATTAATTAGGATATATGTAGTAAAAATCAATGATAATGGATATTCTCTAGAAGATTGATATTCGTTTGGTGGATTTCTTTCGATAGATATTTATAAATTAAACGAATTCATATATTTATGTAATATTTTATACTAATTAACATGATGACTCGCCAAATATATGCATTATTTATAAAGAAAAGACTATAAATAACCGGTTTCAAAACTATTAAATGGGTAACTATGATTAGCTATGATATGAAATAGACATGATATGAATATGAGCCTACTGTTTCGATACACCAAATATCGGAGGAACTGATTTAATATTCATGAAACCAATAGGAACAACGGGAAATGGTTTCCTGATAGCTTCATAACATGGAAAGGACGATTCTTTTGGGATAAAGGCGTGGCTATGCGTGAAATGTATGAGTTATAATTGTTCTACGGAAGCTACAGGTATGTCGGTGGGTAATTAATGGTAACCCATAATTGACCCATGAGTTGCGATGAAGGCCAGTCAATAAGGCATCATAAAATTTAATGAAGTTACGTAACCAGATGTCATCCATCATTTTTAGCCTTTCAGCAAGCAATTGAGGTTTATTTTATGATAGGCAAACAGAATTCCATTCAGATAGACTTATATTTTAAAAACTTTTAGAGGCAATCATGTAACCATTTCATTTTATTTAAGGAGATCGAATATATAATGACCAGAGTCGAATTATTACTTATTGCTGATTTTTTGAATAGTATTCTCACGGAGATATATGATTAAGTTTTTACGATTGTTATCGTTTTTATTACTATCTTAAATCCAAATCAATATTGGGTAGGAATAGAGAGATTTTATGATGCGCACCTAAATGAAAAATGGATTAAGTAGGGTTTACGAAATCTTCTGGTGCTTCTTAATCATTCCCGTGCATTTCGCTTTCGCTTTATTTCATACGATTCCATTTTATAGCTCCAAAATTTCGTGTAAACGTCACCTCAGAGTCCCATGGAAAGTAAAATATGGGACAGGGATCAGGTAGGAACAGTTTCCCTGACATCTTGCTTCGGGATCCCGCTTTATAAATCATGCGGAAGCATTGAATTTTTATGAGAGACTTCAACGCCCGACGGCTGTATTGCATATTCGTCTGTCATTCTAATTATCGGCGCTTAAGACGAAGGAGACCCCGCTTCTTTCATTTATCTCGGCCATTCCGTGGCCGCATCGCTCATTACAATGTACCACCGATCCCCCGTTCCGATTTCCTATCCTCACTCAAAGACCTCTCAGAGCCGTCCTCGCTGATGAGGTAACACCCACGTGACCTGACCCAATTCCCCCATCGGGGCAGACAGACAACAATAGTAGCGAACAGAATCGCAACCCAAAGATAAAGAGGTAAGATAGTTGCCGCTTTCCACATTTCATCCTCTTCACCGTCCCGAAGATTTCTTCCTATCCACGATATTAATTTGCGTTTAAGATCAGCGTTAAAGGATTCGTTGGCTATTCCAAGGCTCGCCTTACGGGAGCGTAAAAGGAGAACGGAAGGCATGCATCATTTATGTAGAAAAAATGCACCGAGGGATTTAAATTTCTCAACTTTTTATTGAGGAAAAGACTCCATTATTTCGATCGCAGGGTGACAATGGGAGAAATGGGGGCCCTATTGAATGAAGAGAACGCGTCACAGTCGGGGACTGTTGCTCAAATTCGGTATAATTGCTTTCGAATTTCCCTTTTGATTGAGAGGAAGCGGAACACATCAATCTGAGCTCACATGCATTGGCCAGAGGTGGTACGCATTTACAAATTGGCGTTCCCGATGATAAGAGAAATCCTTCGCAATTCATGACGGGTCGTTTTCGGTGTTAATAGAAGGCGAGCTCATTCATAAGGCTAAATGAGACATGTTCCTTGATTTACCTTTGAGATTATTCTTTCGCAAACGTTTTGATTTTAATGTCTCGCCGAGATAGCGAAATAAGCACGTAATCTGTGATTTAGTTTTGAAAATCATGTTCAATGTTGGCCTCTGTAAGGTATTGAAATACGGTAACTTTCCGTTTAAATTCTCATAATGTGTCGTATCAATTAACTTACTTTAATTGTATGCTATCAATTCATTATCGATTGATCGATTATTACCCGCGTCATTTAAAATGATTTACGTGGATATTAGAAATCTCATCAAAATCAGTCTATATCATCTTATTTATTACAATTGATATTAAGGAACATGTATGACTAACCGTTAATTTCGCAATTTAATTATATTTTCCCATTTCATTTCATGTTAGAAAGAGAACAGTTTTAATGCGTATAAAATTAGCTTTTATGTAAGCTATTTATTTTTCAAGCGAATCGCCTAAAGGGATTTAGAATCGACGGGAGAATAGAAAATGGGAGCATCATGAGAAGTTTCCAACGTATCTTTCTCTCGAGCCTTCAATTACAACAATCATAAATTTTTATGTTTAAACCTTTAATACGGTGCTTATGATTTTTCTCGCAAAAAATTTTCCTCGGATAGCATTAAAAGATACATTAACCGATGCTCGAGGTTACCTCATATTTGAGAGCGTATGACGATCCATCAGTAGCGTAGGGGTGATGACGCTGAGGTACAGTTATGTTACTTTCCCTCTCACAATCATAACAATCGGCTGCGCTGTACCAGCCTCGAGCCATTACTGTAGTAATTAAGTTGGAATTAAACGCATTGAATCATGAATTGGCCTGATTACAATCCGTCGGATGTTATCATATTAATGTCGCGTGTTCCTAAACGTTTATATTGTAGGAATCATAAGTAATTTACGGCCGTTAATTCACTCAACGTAGCAGAAACTGAGATAGGAGGCATTCCAAAATTTCAATTCTATTGGAGAAATAGATAAACTTATGTATAGATAGGTTTTGGATGAAATAAAATGGTGTAGCTCAAAGTCTTATAACGGGCCAATGGACTCGATTTAGATGTTTGATTCGGGTTCGTGCAAAGCCAATTTGGTTCGGACTCAATGTATTCAATCATGTATTCGGATTCAACTATAAGGATCTATCCTTATACAAGAACCTAATTCGTAGTATAAATAGGTTGCATATTAATAGCCACATAGGATTAAGATGGTCAAAATCTTTGAATCATCACATATCCCAATCGATTCAAATACTGATTCCTATTTGAATCTAAATGGTCCAGCCTACTGAAAATTCTATTCGAGTTTCGATCCGGAATACAATTAGATATACGAGCAGAGATTGAATATTCGTTATCACATATTTATTTATTATACTTTTCGATTTGATATATCGATTAATATCTAATTCTTTGTATCAATAGATTCTATCAATTACATCGTTCGATATATCTTCGATTCCTCATTAGATACATAGTTCATTACATCAGCTGCTTCTCATCCATATATAACATACGGATGAGATATTTATATACGATATTTCGATAAATATCACTTTCGATTAGATGAATTAGTCGATATATCGATCGCTATTTCTTTCGATTAGTTTAGTTAGTCGATCTTTCTTAAATCGGTAAGTAATCGCTATCGTATTAAGAATAAAATCATGCATAAGCTTATATAAATTCCTTTTATGTGTTCATAATGTATTTTTTTCTATTTTCCCGTTATTTGGAATTTGACCTGAAATTTCGTAGGAATAGGGGATCCGACGCCGCTTCCGCTAGTAACTCCGGTGGCCTATTCTTGTTTGTAGAGCGAAACGAGGGATCCGAGAGCGGCAATAACTTCTGACATCCCTCTCCCTTTCTTCAAATCCTCCATCTTCCATTTTCGGTCGAGTCGAAAGGATCGCGGAGTGCAGCTCGTTGCTCAACACCTCGATGATTAGGGACGTGGAGGTGGGCGTGGCCGGGAGGGATAGATAATAGACGAAAGAGAGAGGAGCAAAAGGGAGTGCGGATGGCGCGTGGGGGAAGAGATGTAGATTGATCGAGAGATGCGAGAAGATGGAGATAGAAGGGGAAGGAGAAGTGAAGGGGCTCACCTGGGGCAAAAGCGCGTAGGAACGGAGGGAGGGACCGTATAGAGAATGCCGCGAAGTAGGTCATACGACTGCCCCACCCAAGATCCCGCCCTGCCGATCTTGTGCTCATCCCCTCCTCGCGTTTTGTGATCAGACGTCGTCAGGCAACTCATCTCTGCCAACCTCGTTTTCTCATCTTTGGTGATTCGTCTTCAAGTACGTCGTATTGTGGACAATAGAAGTCCTTTTGTTTACGTGATAGGGTAATTTTTGCTATTTGAATCGATTATGAGGTCTTTAATATTTATACGCGACTGGTGACGAAAGTCGCTGTCCTTATGTGCGTGACGAAGAGCACGTTCAATTACTCTCGTCTACGAAGGGAATTGATAGGTATGAAGTCTGAAAAGGATGATTTTGTGTTGTTGTTTCTGTTAATCATGGAAAAACGAAATCTCCGATTCCTAATTTTGGTTTGGAAGAACCACTAACGCAGATCGCAACTGAAAAGTATACATTAAGCTTTTCGTTAGCCTTTTTTCTATTTATAAGTTTCTTGAGAGGTTCCTATCACTCAATGAAGATAGGCCAGAGTAAATTATAAATAAAACGAATATGTATGGGTTTTAATGTATTCTGCATCCATTTATTTTACTGCTCTACATTTGTATTATACATAGATTAATTTTATAAATACTATAAGTTATGGAAACCATACTGAAAATTCAAAGCTCACGTAAAAAGGCGAACAACAAGGTTCAGTTGAAATTTGAGCGACGAATTAATGTAGAGTTGAACGATTTTCTCAATGCCGCGCAGAAAAAGAAGCAAAGCAATCGTACCGTACTGTTATTTTAAAACGAATGCGTAGCTGTCAAAACCAAGGTGAATCAAGGAACGAAATTTGCACGTGATGTAGATTATTTCACCTCGGAGTTTGTTCAACCACATATCCTATCGGAGCGTTATATGTGTCTCACGTTTTACGGCCCTTTATTGAATTGGCGGTCGGTGTTCCGCAATTAAAAATGACGCGAGCCGCTTTGGAAACCCGTTTCCGCTCATATTTTAGCATTGCATTGTCAAAAGTCGTTAAGAATGCCCGTTTGGGCCGACGTCTTCCCGGTACTATTTTACGTAATGATCCGATTCACATATGAGAAAGTTGTTGCAATTTCATTTGCATAATTTATTTCGCTCGCCTTTCAGATCGGCGCTACAACGTTTCGAGCACTTCCTCCGTCGGGGATTTTACATCTCGCGTTAATGAGGTTTCATACTCTCGCTTTTCTCAAATCCTCGCTTTTGGCAATTACGAGAGTGTCGTATGGTATATAGGTCAGCAATTTAAATGTCGATGACAGGACGGCGGAGGATTCGGGCGTGGAAGGATGAGGCGGGATGAAACTGGCTCGGGAGGGGCAGAGAGAAAGGATGGAGAGCAGTGGAGGGGAAGAAGGCTATGAATTTAGTGGACCATGGGTGTGGCGAAAGGAGTGGTCGAAAGAAGATTTCTTCGCGGTGAAGGGTGGCTGAAGAAGAGAGCCGAAGAATCGGAGCGAATGCAACGCGAAACATCTGCAGATGAATGTGTCCCCTGCACGCAGCATCTAATTGCTATTCGGTCCATTTCTTTTCCATCTTCACCATCCGCGTTTAAAGAAGATTCCCTCCGAATCGTGGATCTGAATCTTCCGAAGGCTCTTATTACAGCATGCCCCACTTATTCCTCTAATCAACAGCTGATATCGGAGAGGTCGTTTTATTTTTACGGGCGGGATCTGATTTTTGAGGGTCCCAGGGGGCGAAACTTGCCGACCTCGGTGGGCTTCATAACCTTACCAGAGGTCATCGATTCGGATCGTGCTGCTTTGGGCCTTCTTTTCGTGACTTGTCTATAATCAAAATCTCGCATACTTTGGAAATGATATCAGTCGGTGGTTTAAGTTACGTCTACAGTAGATTCGCTTGCGTCGATTTCCCGATTATACCATTCCTCGAGTGACGTAACGAAGCGATGGCACATTCACAATCAAACCAGAGGATTTATTTCAATTCAAATCAAAGATGAATAATTTTCTTTTATACCTTAGTGTTTGAAAAGTCTATAATTTTTATGTTTTCCTTTAATATTCGTCCATCACTTATCCTTGTGTAAGGAATTAACATAGGGTAGGAATCTTTCATAATTTTGAGATATGATCATCCAAACGTTCTCTCAAGAAATTTTGTGATTCTCTTTTCTCTAAGGGAAATATTTTTACCTTGTCCCATTTATCTCATATCGCATTCCACATAAGGGAAAGAGATACAAAAAATGTTTAATTTTATCAGTAAAGGAAATAAGTTCCAAAAAGTTGTTTCGTTTTACAGCTAAAAAAAAAAAAAATAATCGATAGGGCTTTTAATTCACACGCTAATTCTGCTTCAGTCATCTTTAAGAATTATATTATTTAATATTCTTTAGTAAAGGTTTATATATCGAAAAATAGTGTATTAATCAAAAATTCTTACCACGGGAAAGTTTTGTGTTGATAGGGACGATATCAGCTAGCCATTTTATATTCTAATGAGATTCAGAAATGATTAAATTCAGTTTCCTGACTCGAAACGAGATTAAATTTGGCCACAAGTCCTAAGAATGTTTGACATCACCAATCATTCTATTAAGAAAGTCCTCTGCCGTTGTAATTTAAAAAGTCGTTCGATAGCTGACACAATTTAACATACTTGTCTCAGTTTTATTGAAATCGGATTTCAATGATTAAAATACATAAATTCCATAAACTTATAGCAGCTTATTTTATAACTCATATACCTCATTTTTAAGTATTTATTAAGGATAGTTAACTGATATAAACAGTATACAAAATTTGAGAAATAATACTTAAATTTCGTAATATATAACGGTCAATAATGAAAAGTAAACACTTTCTATAATTATATGTACATTTAGTGTTAGTTTTCCTTTATTTCCTAGTTCCTTTATTTTACTGACCATATAAAATGACTATAAAATAACTCGTAGCGTATTCAGGATTGTTAATATTGAACTCATCAATAGACAGAACAATAAAAAAATCGTATCCGATAAAAGAGAAAAGAATCCAGGAAAATATTAAGAAAGATTATTGTAGAAATAAAAATTTAAAGTTACCTTTTTTAAGCAATCATAGAATGTATGAAAAAATGGTAATTGATCAGTATTGTTAATCTCTAAAATAATCAATCCTTTGAATAATCCGCCTCTCACAGTGAGAGAGAAAATACATTTAAAGCATGGAACAACTAAACCAGAACCTCTTTACAGCCAACCCTAATGGAGCACTGAACCTCAGTAGCGAACCATACGCACACGCACTTAAAATTGACTTCGTTTCACGATTTCTGCGATAGGTAAAGACGAGCTGTTTCATCACCGCTTCCCTTCACAATGGAAGCGCAGAGAACGACAGTCGCGGATCGAGGCGAAACATGAAAAAGACCGCGAACGTCCTCCCGGTCAGAAAGGAATCACGAGATGAAAAAAAATCACTCTGAGAGAAATATCGACGCTACCCTTTTAAGTGCCCGCCTAATGCCTCACGAACGTCTTAGCAATGTTTCGATTCCAAGCGGGCCTCCTAACGAGGTCAGTCAGCTCCATATCTGATGCACTCTACGGAGGCGTCGTCCTTCGGAGAGAAGCGATTTTCCGCGGAGTTTTTCGTTCTTCCACTCGAGCCCTTCGAACGCCCTCCGAAAAAAGTCCCCGAGAGAGGGTGGGATTCTCACGAGACCGGGTGGGGAGGTTAACGCACCGTCGCGGACTTCGTTGCGGTTTGGGAATTCAGCCCGACTACCACCGGCGCCGTCCAAACGAAGTCATCCGCCGACGACGTCCTGCGTGTGTGTCGTAGGCTCTTACCTTTCCCGCGAATATTTATAACTAGCTCTTCGTCTCATCCCGTCCATTCCCAACCTCCGGAGCGTTTCCCATGGACTGATCTTCCCACCGGGTCCCTCAACCCTACCACTGCTACTGCCGCGAACCCTTTGGCCGATATATTCCCAGGCAGCGTCGAAAAAAACACAGAAGACATTCCCGCTTGCTCAATGAAGAGAAGGAGGCGCGTAACACGAGAACGGGAGTCGAAGGAACAGCTGCGTCTCGGATAATGGAAAGACCAAAACCAATTTGAGGTTAAAAAGTGCTAAGGCAATAGGTGTCGGTGGTGCGGACGAGGAAAATGTGCGATGGCAAAAGGAGGATAGGAAATGAGAGCAGAAGTGGATGGAAGAGGGGAGTAAATTGAGAATGAAGGGAGTCGAGATGGCAGAGACGGGAACATGCTCTTCGCTTATGAAGGGATCCCTAACCGCTGATGACCACGGGCTTTTTATTGCCGGGATTGGCATGGTCGCTATCCTAAGAATCCCTAAGATATCTGATGACTAATTAAATATTGACCTTCAACACAATTCAGTCCGCGCTACAATCTACTCTCCCACGGTGTCTGAAGGCTTCTGCGACGATCAAATACTGAAACATATTTTTTACTTAAAATCTTATTCTACCGGCCGTCATAAAGTAAAAAAATTTAATTCATTTCTCTAAATACATTTCTCCTGAATATTGTTAAGGCACACGACTGACATAAGCAGCTCATTGTACATTAAGATGAGAAATACTAATATTGTTAATTTTAGGATATTGTTTTGATAGTGATTTTCAAATTTACTGCTAATTTTCTGTTATATTTTTCCTTATAAATGGCATATTTCAGGTATTGCCAACTGCAAATATTTTTGGAAAATAGTTCTTTTTTCTCAGTTCTTCCGTACCGTACGATTACGGTCCATCCACATAAATAGTCATAAATGCGTAGATGCATACATGTGTATACGTTAACAAATATTGAGTTTGAAGGATTTCATAGATGGGGTTTACAATGGATTAAGATGTCTAATTTTAGCGGTTACTTCTTAGAATGGGATTTCATTCTTCTTAATTGAGAACTTTGTTGCCGACGATGATTAGGAGTGAATGCTTGGTATGAAGTATAGTATGAGATTTCACCTGTCTGCTATAACGAGAGTATTTTCGACGCATCATTATACAGCAGGAAAGCACGAAATCCCTCTACATTTTTAGTATTTATATTTCTGTACATAAACAAGTATGTATATCTGAGTTATAAGAGATAATAGAGCATTGTAAACGCAAAATATAATTACAAATGATCTTTCCAGAGAAAGTGAAATATATCAATTCGTAATAAATTCACGAGTCAAGGAATATGCCGAAAGAAAGTTCAGGCGAAATTCAAGATTTTACCGACCGTAATGGGAGAAGACGAGTTATTTTCAAGTGAGCATTAACAAAACACGGAATGCATAAGCAATTGGGTTAATTATACATTTGAGGCGAAATCGCTGAACTTGGTGAAAAATACGTGAACAATTGGAGCATCCGCTTCGTTAGAGAAGAACTAAAATGAACGAGAATGAGGAATTGAATATTTTTTTTATTTTCGGATGAAAAACAACATTACACGCCTGTTGTATGTTTATTCGAATTATAGGCTTATAAATTCATATAAAATTAAAATTAAATTTTATTAAAATCTAAATCATATGAAATAATAATCGCATTTACATTTCTATCGTAGAGAGTTCATTAATTAGATAAAGATTCATAGACTGTGTTTTAGCCAAAGAATACATTACAAAGAATAAATTACACTTACAGAAGTGATAGTGCGTACTTACACATAAAAATGATGTTCGATGTATATTTTCTTTCCTATCTTTCGTCTATTCTTCCCTAATGTTAATACAGTAGTGCATTCATCCCAATGGACGTCATTTCCTGCGACCGATATGTTTAAGAAGGAGTTACATTTCTAAAGGAAATGAGCTCGAATCGGTTTAAAGTGACAGTGTATTGAAAGCAGCGAGGTTGGCCTACACGAGTAGAAAGCAATTGATGGAATGATTTCCGAGGATAATTAATCCGGAACACCCGTAATTCCAGAATGCAAAAATCTCCCTTCCAACGAAGCGTGAAAGAGAGAGGTGTGATTGTAAATAAAAAAATTTGTCGATTCGCTCTCAAGCTGCTCTTTATTGAACGTGAAAGCTCCATCTTTTACAAAAAATAATGCATTACGTTCTCGGTGGTTTTGAAAAGTGTTTCCGTTAAATTATTAAACCAGTCACTCTCTAACAATCACAGAGAATGTCCTCTAAGGAAAAGCTACATCCTTTTTAACTCCATTTTGTTCCGTTTGTTGTTTGCTTCATTCCATTTGACCTCTCCTTACTCGGAAATATTAAAATTGGAAATAATATTTCATTTCAACTGCGTGCCTATAAGTCTTAAATTATTTATATGCTGTTTCTTTACTTCGAATTAGCTCTTTGGAAATAAAATGACGTAACTTTAATATTCGTATGTCGATTTATATACCGTATAATTTGGTTCACACTCAAATGAAAGATTTTTGTTATGAATGAAGTTCAGAAAAATAAACCAAATTATTTTTGTTAGCGCTAAACAGAAGTCCTAAACGTGGAAGATTATCTACATCTACATAAGTACCCTGCAAGCCGCCTTTCGGCGTGTGGCAGGGGGGAGGATTATAATATATAAGGGGTATTCTTCTAAAGAATATTAATCTAATTCCGAAAAATATTTTGTAAACATTTTCATTATTATTTTTGATTTATTGAAATTAGGATTATGAGCTTTAATTTTTATTTATAGTATATTAGAGTTTATCGACGACTTTAATATTTTTTATTAAATAACACAAAGACTGATTTATTGAACTGTATATCACAATGAGTAAAATTAATGCGATTCATGAGCGTAACTGTATATAGGGGAGGATTGATGATGCGTTTGGACTTTTGTATAAGAATTTTTTGAAACTAGGTCGATGCACGTTCAGGAAGAACTTCACGGATTGCTCATCTTTAATGAGATGCTTACATTTTCATCAAGAATTCTTCCTTCTCTATCGCACATTACTTTCTTGAGATATATCAAGCTGAACAAATGCCTTAACATTTCATGCTTTTGAATTCCAATTATAATTTTTGCTAAGCATTTATTTCGTGTGAAAAAAGAATTGATCATCCTATGTTTGCTTAATTATATCCTGTACCTCTTATTTCAAGGATTGACTGTTTGTACCCGTATCTAAGGTTTATCTTATTGTCGTTACAATCATCGATTAACGAATTATTTTGCTGTAAAATATAAGAGAACTTTAAGTTAATTCTATTATGGCAGTTATATATCAAGGGTCGATGTAAAGAATTCAGACAAAAGGCTGATTTTAACCGAGATCTCCTGTAATGAGATGGACCGGTATATATGAGTTATTTTTAGAAATATTATAAGAACAATATCTATTAGTCTCATAAGACACCATGAAGTGTGAGAGTGTTCAATTTTACTTTTCTTATTGAGCCATCTTAAAATAAAACAGAATTTATTTGCAAAACATTTGGCGTAGAGTGTTGATGATCCGCAAACTGATTCAGGATCAATGAACCTATAGAAAAAGACATAATATTCAGATCAATTAGATATAATCTTGCTAAATGTATTAGAAATGAGTCAGGCTAATTAAACGAAGTCAAATTCGTAATATCTTCAGCAAAAGATATTTAAATTAGATTAGCTATTTATTAACGAAAAAAGTTGCCTAAAATATCATGAAATAGCAATTTTTTACGTTTATTTAGATTTATTCTGATATTATGGGAATTTTAACTAATGTTCTTGCATATATATACTAATTCGGATCGGAAAGTTAAGTCATTATGTTGAATACTTGAGAAGTGAAGAAGGCATTTATCACGTAATCACAGTTTGTGTTCCCAACACGATTTAATTTTATTTATATTCAAGCTATATCAGGTTATCTTTCAAAATACATCATTTTATGTCTCTCTGAAGCGATATCAACGATTATCGTAATTATGAGTGATGCCTCTGTAAACTTTTACTTCTTTTTAACTAATGACGTCATGAGATTCTTTTCGAAGTAAATGAACTGAGAATTTTTATTGAAAATTAGCCACCTATACTCATTTTTACGCTTGGATTCTTCCATCATAACTAAAAAATTATGGAATTCGTGGAAAACGGAAATACTATGTCACGTAAGAGATAGCGTAAGTAGTTAATTCCGTGAATTATTGAAGTAAGGGAAAGCATACAATAACAAATTCCAATGCTCTTTCTGCTTTCAAATGATAATTATTTTTATGATATAGGAAAATACGTCGTCAAGAATAGAGTCAGAAGCTATTTTTAAAATTACACATTTCTCTCTTCATACAGTAGAAATTAAAGAAAACGTGTTCGGCGGATTATTGTGTTGGATACAATTAAAACTCTGCCAATCCTGAAAATCATCCACCTACAGAGC
The DNA here is from genome assembly GCA_020796165.1 of Pantala flavescens. Classification (NCBI taxonomy): domain Eukaryota; kingdom Metazoa; phylum Arthropoda; class Insecta; order Odonata; family Libellulidae; genus Pantala; species Pantala flavescens. Next base: position 12,892,436 of record CM036889.1, on the reverse strand, counting down.
TTTTCACTTCAATCAACGTTCTCTTTACAGTCCGTTTTTCTGGATGATTATCGAAAGCAATTTACGCGAAGACTGAAAAGAATGTGTGGGGAAAATCCGTGTGATTTCTCCAGAAAGTGAATTCGGTAGTGCTGACGGAAATGGGGACGTCAAGAAGGGAAGTTGTTGAAACTTTCTATTGAAAACACTATCATTAGATAATATATCAAGGCAGCTAGTTCGGTATAATTACTTAAGTACTTCTTCCGCATACAAAGAAGTATCTTAAGAAAATAGCCACGTTTTAAGAATTCGAAAATCTTTTCTCTTGAAGATAGCTCAGAGGTCTCGGTTTTCTTTTATTCTTTTTATTTCTTAATTATCGTTATTTGTCCCGAATCTGATTCCCAACGATAGAATTAACGTATATGCAAATATCATCTTTAGGCTTCATCTACTTTTGATCATGTTTCACATCAGTGGAAATAAATCTTTTTTGAGATATTAGATATGTCAAGTCTCATTCTGTTTTCATTGCTACCATATTACGTCAGTATTTATATTTCTTGATAAATAATTCTTTCTTTTCTTATTTAGTTTTAAAATCAATTTTAAAAGTAAAGATACTCTATTTCTTTAACAATGCGAGTAATCTGAATGTATGAATTAAAATTCTTGGTAGTTAAGTCAACAATAATTTGCGTATTTATGGAAATAATTTTCCACTTTCTTGAGATGCGTTAAAGAATGTTTTTTTTCTGTTTCTGGTGTAAAAATACTTGTTAAATTATACTTTTAGTTGAAATGAAAATTTTTGGGTCAAAATTTATAGAATATTATTATATTTACACTTTTCTTACGCAGATAGTATATTTCGTAAATGGTTCATTTATTTTCTTTGTAAATTTATATTCTACTTTCGAGTTTTAGCATTGATCATTGTTCTGTAAATATGGAAAACTGTTAAATGTAGATATATCCAGCCGATTGTTTGAGATTCTTATTTGGTTTTCTGGTTGTTATTCTTCAACTGTTATCATTTTGTATTTCATTCATTTAGAATTCATCATATTCTCCTGATTTTGATTTCATCTATCCCAATAATTATGCATACCTTATACCTTTTAAAATGCTTACTGTAGCAATTTTTTAAATAATGTAAATATTTTCTGAAAAGAGTGAAAAATATCTGTAGCACAGCTTTTTAAAATATTTTCCTCCACTTTTAGTCAAATTCTTTTTAAGTATTGTAAGAGATAATAAAGTAAATTAAAATTAACGAGATTATCACAGAATGTAAGGGTAGATTCGAGGATAAATGATTGAAAATAACGTAAGATTTGTTTAAATCATTTTATTTATAGAAGTTTTCAAATACAACAATACCTCATTGTCAATCAAAATTCCCAAAATATTGAACTATCTAAGCAAATGTTAAAAATTTTTGAAACCACAAAAATGGACGGAAAGAGAATCCCATTGAACATGGAGTCTAAATAATCTACCGGGTCTGATATCACAAGAAAGGAATTATGAATTCTGTATCATGAAACTGGAAAGATTTCTCTGCCGAACAACAATTTCAGCAGTGCTCTGTCTTCCAATTTTAAATATTGCCATTTATCTATACTATGATGAAAGTAGAAGAATCTTATACATGTTCTTTTGAAAACTATACAATGTAAATATAACCATATAGTACAATTCTTTCACGTGGGCTCAGTACGTATGAACATATACATCTTCACCCACACAAAATACACATATTTACATGCATACATGTATGCATATCTCGTATTTCCTTCTGTTTTTTATTCACAAATTTGGTTTATCTCCAATCAAGATGGCGACTTTAATTGTGAATACCAGAAATCTTACGCGTCATATATCTAGCAGATAATTACGGTTATATAAAATTGCACTGCATAGGAACACATGTCACAAATTATATTGAACATGACAGGTAACATTCTGCAATCGCACCAAATATCGATATCCACTAGGAAAAATTCGATTTAAAACCGGAAATTTCAGGTTATAGCACAATTACGAGAGAGGTAATTTCATTTATATTTTTCAGGGTAACTCTCCACACGACGTAGGTACAAAATTTACAATGATTCTACCGATTTATATATTCACAATAGGACCAAAAATATTACGTTCGTTGCTAAAATTTTATTAAGTGGCCCACGAAAAGGACTAATTAAAGTGTGGAGAGGTAGATAAAGTGCTCACAATCAACGTTGGTAACTCTTAAAATGGTAAATCGCGAAGGCAGGTTTAAATTCCTAAAATTCTCCCACTCCTCACTAGTTGCGACGCATTGAGTACTTCATGAATCCGCAAACTATGAAGTTCGAGCCACATTTTAAAGCTCTATTTAAAAATCAGGTACAAGCAATGTGGTGATTAAAAATAATTCATCACTTAAAAATAATTAAACTTTCATCTCGTAACATTTCTAATTACAATAATCTCTCCAGATTTGCTGCTGGAGGGAAAATATATTTCATTGAGCGGTAAGTTCGCTCACTCGTAATCGAGAATTCGTAATCATCATTAAATCATATGGACGCTTTTCTCATTCTGAAATACAGAGGTAAGTGTTTAGTCGATAGATGTTCGACATGAATCGGCAAGAGAATAAAACATAAATTAAAATGTAGATACGGCATAACCTGTTAGAGATGATGAGTTGTTACCCCCAATAAATTGTCCGTCTTTGCTTACTTTCCCTGCTGAAAAGCGACCAACATTACAATGCCACAACTGAGTCCCACACTTTTCAGAGTCATACAAGTCAACTTCCGTCTTTCACAGGTTAATTAGGATTGCGTGTAAGCGATAGATATAGTAACTCCTAATAATCTACATTCGGATGATTTTTTCTCCGCATTTCCCTTCTCTTTTGCGAAAAAGGAAATTGTCGGTGAGTTAGACCAAACTGTAGTATGAAATCAATTGAAGAACATGATAGATCTGCAGCCATTAATTCAGCGGAAGATTGTCTTTACTAGGTTAGCGTTCAATTTTTTTTATCGCACTCAGCCGGCGATAGATTTCATTTTCTTGCCACAGGATCGTCTCACACCTCCGCCGGATGGGTGGCCATCCTTTCCTTTCGCCTCCAAGAGCTTGGGTGTGGTCTTCCCGTACCTCACGCCGACTCGCACGCTCTCACCTTGTAAAGCGACTTGCCCTAGTTTTACGGAAGTCTCAAGAAGTCGACAGTCTTGTCCTCGGGCAGATAGAACGCTAGGAAGCCAACTAGAAGGGAGGGGCAGTCATAAGAAGGGAGAGTATTGAAGAAGGCGAGGGGAATGGAGTCATGTCCGTCGAATGCGACTCCGAGAAGTAAAACGTAGATGTAAAGAAGGGCCTCTTCCACACTCAGCCGACAAAAATGGGATGCTTTCCTTTCCTCGAAGGCACTTTCTGGGGCATCGCCGACAATACGCCGAATTATATTTCCCCAGCTATTGTCATCGTGTCCGCTGCCTGCTCGGTCATCTTGCTAGTACTCGACTTTCACTGCGATCTTCAGCGAGGTTCTAGACAGCAAGGCAACAGAAATTGTCGATGCCCATCGTGAGGACCTATTTGAATCCTCGCGAGGACCCAAATTGATGCAACTCCCTAGCCATCGGCATCAGGAAGCCGATGCAACTGATCGCTCCCGCGAGATGTTGCATCTAGGGCCCTCCCACGGCACCCGATCCTGACGCGCGATTCCCTTTGACTAGTACCTTCCATTGCAACAATGATCGAAATGCAAACGAATTGGAACTTCTCCTTACGTGCCCGAGGCTTCTCTTTTTTGGAGCGCGTCGTCCTTGGCGCCGCGTTCCTCACTGCTTTGCAGGCGAGGATGCCGGAGATGGGCGTGATTCGTCGGCGCTCGATCCCCTTTCCTCGTTCATATCCACGTCCTCGTGCGGTGTGGGAGGAGAGGAGGCGGCCGAAGAAGAGGCAGCCGAGAATGAGGCGGCCCTCTCGTCCTTGGGGGGCGAAGAGGCGGCGATGGGCGAGGCTACGCTGGAAGCGGAAGAGTGCTGCTCGCTCCCCTCTCCGGTTTTCGCCTCGTCGTCGTCGTCTTCATCTAAATCGGGAGATGCGTCGCGACTCCCGGCTCCCTTCCGGTACGCGTCCGCGAAATTGTTCGCCCCGTGGATGGCGGGTCGCAGGTATAGAGGAATGTCGTGGCGGTGCGAGAGGTGATGAGACCCGTGGTAAGGGTGGGTCATCTTCTCCCCGGCATCCGTGATTTTTCCCATAAAGGAGCGGATCTCGTCGAAGTAGGTGGCTGACTCGTCGTCCGGGTGGTGGGACGAGAGGTCCCTGCCGCGAATCGAATGGGGACCGCTGTCCCTTCCGCCGTTGCCGCACCCTCTGATGTCGCTGTCGAGGATCGTAGGGCCGTCTGCTTCGTGTTTCTTAAGGTGGCGGTCCAGGTTGGTCTGCTGCCCGAAACAGCGATCGCACAGGGGGCATTTGAAGGGCTTCTCCTTGTTGTGGATGTTCCTGACGTGACGTTGAAGGTTGGACGAGATGGAGAAGGATCTCTCGCAGTATTTACACTTGTAGGGCTGCTCGCCCGTGTGGGTTCGTAGGTGGCGCGTCAGATTGGCGGACCGGGGGAACACTTTGCCGCAGAATCTGCAGGAGTAGCGGTCTCCACGGGCCTTGGCGCCCCCTCCTCCTCTCGGACCTCCGCTTCTTCCACCGCCCACGCTGCCCACTCCCTTGCCTCCGTCTGCGCTGCCCACGGACATCGAGTCCGAAGCCCGACTGCTAACGCTGCCGTTTGCCAGCAGCGAGGGCGGTCCGGAAGATGTGGGACTGTCGTAGGGTTTAGAATTGAGTGGGTTGGGACGCAGCACCTCGTAGGAGTGAGGCGTCGCAGGGTTGACCGGTGGTGCGTTTAGAAGAGGATTGAGGAACGGAAAAGGTCTGGCTGCTGCCGCCGCTGCTGCAGCCGCTGCGGCCGCGGCTGGGGAAGTGGAGAAAGGAAGCCTGACGACACCTTTCTCTCTGTACATGGCTTCTAACACGAGAGGATGAAGCGGTTGGGCGTAAATCAGAGGATAATGATGATTGATATCGGTCGGGGTAGATCTTTCGCGTTTGGCTGATGATGGCGACATTCCTTGAGAGTTCTCATCAGCAGGCGTTCCTGGTGACGGGCTGCGGACAATAACATTTTTATTCTCGTCTTCGTCCACGCGCTGTCTTCTGGTGGACTTCTTGTGGTCCATCCGGAGGTCCAAGGGTTGGTCCTCCGTGGCGAAGGGCCGTCCTGCTGGGGACATGCGAGGTTGGGACGCGGTCTCGGCAGCAGAATCTGTTCCGTGGCGGGCAGATCCGACGGCGGCAGATGCTATGGATGGAGCCGAAGTCCCACTTCTGGATAGGTCGAAGGGCATCATCATGGCGGATTCGTGATCGGTACCATCGTCGTCTCTCGCTTGCTCCTGATGCGCTACCACGCGGAGAGACAAATGCTGCGCCACGTCCCTTGCATCCGGATACACTGCCGCTTGCTTGGGGGATCCGCCCTCCCTCAGAGCCACGATCGGCCCGGAGGAGGCGGTGTAGTGGTCTAGATGAGGGTGGTGCACATGGAGGGAGGAGGTGTGGTGCTGGGGGTGGAGGTGCTGCCCGGCATGAGAAGAGCCGAGACCGATCATCTTGCGGGGACTGGAGTCCTTCTCGCGCATTTTCCCGGAAGCGTTGGTCAGAGCACCTGCGCTGGGGATTTGGTCGTCCCACTCCGCATGCTCAACCTCTGCGCTCCGGGAGCGGGGAGAGGTCTCGGCGTACGGGTGCGGTCGCGCTGATTCCGCGCTGCCGAGCCGTTGGTTGGGCTGGCGGGGACAAAGGGCGTAGTCGAAGGGGGCACAGGAGGCGGCGGCGGCTACCCGCGGGCTTTGGTGGTAGTAGAAGTACCACGGAGAGAGGATGGGAGAATCTGCCACACTCATCTGGAGGCGGCGAGCTGGAGCTACTCAGCGCTCCCTGTCTCCCTCTCTCTCGGGTGTCTTGTCTTGGAGCGAAGCGACCTCTAGGTCTCACCCTGCAAAAGAATGGCATCATTAGTACACTTTCATCCTTATGGCTAACTTCCTGTTCCAACTTTATATAGAATGGCTCTTTATAGCTATTTAATACAAACTATTTTTTATAAAGAAATAAAATAAAAGTATAAGTATTAATATGGAAGAATCCTTCATTGAGTTCGTATATAAATCATAATCTATTAACAAAACAAATACATTTTTATAATTTGATGATAATGGTGGTGGATGATTCGTGAGCGTGACTGTTCATGTAATCTCTAATATTAAGTGGAGCGCTCACGATTCTACATCACGAAATCTTACCGAATTTTCGCCCGTAAATGTTCTTCTTAAGTCAATTTTAGAGTATTCGGAGAGATGGAATTTATCAGTTCGTAAATTTACATTCTCCACGTAATTTAAATTTGTCAGGAGACGTTAGTAGGTCCGTGTCCGAGGAACGCTTTCTCAAAAATTTGCATCGAATTAATCGGTGACGCTCGTTTCTTAGCTGGAATACGATCCGCTAAATGAAAAATTGATACAGATTCCGTGGGAAAATTCATTAGGAATGGGTTGACGGCGGGACGTCCTATAGCTCATCCTACTCGAATCGAAGGATGCTTTAGAAAGTGATTTTTTTTGTAAATGGGCGAAAGTTTTTGGACTCCCTTCAACGACTTTCAGTTGCCCATGGGGCGGAACAGTTTTTGAGGCCTCGAAATCAATTTCTTGTCATAACGGTTGGCATGGTGGAATCTCGGGCAAAAAAAGCACAAAAGGGAACTGTCGTAAGAGGAAAACTGTAGCAAGAATGAAACGCGCAGTTTCACCATCTGGTGAAAATTCCGATGCTCTCAAATGCTAAATGGCTCATCACGCTTCAATCTATAACATTTTATTCTTATTTGCTAAATTAAATTACAATCGGAAGGTTTAGGTATAGACGAATTTGATAAATCTTGAAAGAGCCGATCTTTTTTGAAGACGATATCAAAACCCTTTCCGTTCCGATAATATTTTTTCAATCGTAATTATTACATATAATATGTAACTATTTATTATTCATTGAACATTTTTGGAACATTTACAAAATTAAATTACGATAGTATAAAGTTTTCAAATGTCATTGAATAATAAACCTTTCGTAATGAAATAAGTAAAGTTTATTCCAATTAAATATTTACTACAAATATGTAGAAATCCGTTTCTCAGAATCAATGGCATAGTCATAAAATTTCCTCTCTGAGAGGAGATAAGATACTTATACTAATATAGCGACACATGACTTGGAAGCCTCATGACTTTTCTCGATATTTCTTCGTGAAGGAATACAACGCACAGCCTCTTTACTTTCTTTGGAATCGAACAATTTTCTTAATCCTTTCGTCTCTTAATGCCTCAACGAGAAGGTAATATATTTTGAAATCATTGATTAGCTCGCCTATGAATGCGTCAGGATCTACTGGATAATGTTTGCTACTGACGTCATCTAAATTATATTGACGTACTTACGGAGCTGCAATTCAAATACGAAAACGATTTCATTAAGTCTGCAATGACGGGATGATGTCAGTCCATTCTTTCGTTGGACCTTAGGATGTAAACGTGACCTTCTTCAATCAAGCAAATTTTTCTTTGCAACGTATTCATTTTATTCTCGAAGTTACGCGAGAGATTCTCGTGCCTCCGGATCGCTCACGGAAGGGATGAATTAATAATTGATTATAAGTGATCTTCTGAAACACCTGATGTGATAATTAATTCACTAGAAATACTTAGTAACGTGACATTTGATTTATTCATACTCGAGAACTGCGTTAAATAATTGAATGTACATGTATGCATATTTATGGATGAACTATTCTTCACTTAATCGGAAAAATAGTGGAAGGATACGAAAAACGAGCTGAAGGAAAACATACTGAATCACTTGTGGTATACATTTATCGTGCGTGGTGAATATCGCTATCATTTGAGTATCAGTCTAATGCAATAGGGTAACTTCGTTTATTTCGATAAATATAAAATTACACGATACTAAAACGACGATGAAAAAATTAAATTCGAATGAAAAAAGAAATCGAAAAATGAAGAATATTTTTTAATCTCTAAGAAATGTACGATTTAATTATCTCTCTAATTGAGTTCTTCATTGATGATTACTTTTTTATTGAAAATTTCGTGCAGTAATTTTATTTGAAAAATAATTCTTATTTGTAGTTACTTTAAGTAGAAAATTTATGTTTAATTTCGCAATCGTTTCACGTAAGCTTCCCAACAATTTTAATTGCGGTACGTATATCAATTGTTTTTAATACTCTTCGTGCAGAAGAATGTATATCATAGGAAGTGGAAAATTGCTCCGAGGAAAGTTCATCTACTTGTTAGAAATTGAAATGTCAACATTCATTATAAATTTTAATGATTATGATGAAGTCGAGGATGGATTTGAATTATGGAGATTTCCGCTAATGTCCAGGGAAATTATCCGAAGAGCTCTTCAAGAGGACAGAGTTTTCTCTCTCCGCTCTCATCCATTTCGATCGACGCGATTTCCTCAAAAGCCAAATTTTGAATAATGGCCGTCTTATTCAGGGTAGGTGGTCTGGATTTATCTTTTTCGGGCGCCGACGTTTAGTTTGGGTGAGAGGAAGACACTAAGTCCTTTCTCCTCGTCCCTTCTAAAAAAAAATACGAACGAGAAAGTTAATCCGTGGTCACTCTTCCGATTAAGAAGTGTAACAGGTCCGAGAATCGCATGGGAGGGGAACATCCGAACTGAGGTAAGAGGCGGTTTGGGGCAACGTCATCCAGCTTTGATATTTTCACTTTTCTTAACGACCGAGCCGACATTGTGTTCTAGTTTGCTCGGACGAAGATGCTTTCCAAGCGATTTTTTACCTTTCATGCGAAAATATGCCTTTTCATACGGAAGAGTCGTAAATAATTTAATCGCTTTCCACTTAATGGCATCGAATTTACTTTCTCTCGTGCGTAGTTTAGGCGCCCTTGAACGAGACTCAATTTCTCTACGTACACCTGCAGACGATCTGGAATTCAATTGTAGCTCGTATAAAAGTGGAGGATTGGATTATAAATCCCTTGGCAAGGGCAAAGGGGAATTAGTTTCTATAAATCGATTAATGGATGAGTTCTGGGTAGCCTTAATAAGACGGTCGAGACTGATTAATATTAGTGTGCACGATTTGTAATTTAGGTCTACCTTAATGAAATTCTTTTACGCTTATCTTTCAAATGATATAATTATTTAAAGAAATTAAACAGTGAACAGCATAATGTTTATTTTTTATGGAGACTTTAACGCTTGGAATTGAGCTAAGAAAATATTGCTGCAGAATCTGAGATAACTTCAGTTAATACAATCATGTATAAATGGAGCATCTTTGGTTTATTTAATCTCTATATTTGTTGTTTCTACGTATTTTGGAGTTTGGCGCTGACTGTGACTCTAATGCAAGCATAATTGGAGACAGCACCCATCAATTTGTCGACGCCAATTATTCGCGAGGAATTTCGCATGCAAATTTTTTCTCACGTGATGCTGTTTTGAAACACGGGTCCACCTGCTTCCCCGTTTCTCGCAAACCGATCCACTTTCCATTTAATAACGCCCATTTCCAGCAGCACTTCCGCGGGATGGCTTCGGACCAACGAGAGATATAATGACGCGGTGCTGCAATTGAGAGATCGGAAAATACGCGCTCATTTCTCGTTATCCCTGCATCCATTACGGGCGCGTGCGACATCTCACTCCACCCCGTGCCCTTCTTAAATCTTCTCCAATCCATCCTCACTTTCACTTGCAACTTTCCCTCGGACGTACGAGGATGCTTTGCTAAAAGCCGCATCCGTTCGTCTTGTGGGACAAACCCCGCCCGTGGCTCGCCCCCGAGGGTTCGAAAGGGTGTGGGTCGGGCGGAGTGGGCGGAGGCCCTCTTCACAATTGAGTTCGTGAAAAAACCGGTTTGGGAGCAGACTGGAACTCTCGCAGCTAAAGATTTTTAAGCATCCTTTCTCCGTTATTCGAGCGTAGCATCTTTTCCCTCGATCTGTTTTCGTATTCGCCTCGTCTCCTCGAAATTTCGTATCGAGAGGACGGAAGCGCGCTATTATTCTTGCGGTCGCGTCTTTAATGATGGGGTGGTTTCTAACTTTGGTGCGGAAACAAAAGATGCGGATAACGGTACTTTTAAGGAATTCTCCGAATTCCCGAGATACATGGAGAGGAGTGCAATACCAAATTTTGTCGACTAATGGTCGAAAATGTGCCCATCGCTCGTGTTTATATTTACGCGATTTTATGTTATTTCCATCGGTAGGTTGGTGCGTTCCTTGATATATCACGTGAAATATCCCTGTTTAGGTTGTTCGTAATATTAATATATACAGATCTGCTACCAAACGAGAGTTTCAATTATTTTTAAGCCACGATGTTTTATTTCCTCGTAAATTATAAAACTTCAAGTTTTCTCTTGATTTGTATTATGCGTCATGAAAATAAACCGTGAAATGTGTATTTAAGTCCGAATATTAACTTAACACTATCTGTATATTACGATGGAGAAAATTTAGATAAGTCTTTTAACATAAGCTTAATTTGATAAAGAAATGAAACGAGCATGTTTACAGGCAACTGTGCGTTCCAGCTGACTGTGTGTTAATTAAATGCTGCTTGTCGTTATTAAGTTTTTATGACATTAGTGAATATAGTGAAGTATATTCGAAATCAGGAAGTTTGTGGCGGAAATTAAAGAGGCCATTTTTTAACATGACATACGGTAACAAAAATACTTCCTGCTCGGTGGTATCCAGATGAAGACACAGAGCGCGTGTTATAATTCGCATATAAGAAAAAAGAATGAGATAAAGCAATCTTTTTATAACTCCCTTATTAGGAGGCGTAAGCCATTATTCGGTATCCGGTGCTTTGCGTGATCGACCACATGAGAATTCCGCGCCATATCTTTTTTTTTACTCTGCAAGTTTTTACGAAAACATTATTTACGCCATGCAATCATCACAGTTATGTTGACGCGTGAATTTTCAAACGTAACACCAACTATCTCTTTTTTTAAGTTAATATTTGGACTCTAGAGCTTACAAAAAAGTAACTCAATTTAAATGGGCCAAATTTCTTGTTGATGATGAGGATGTGGGATCGAAACGATTAATTCATCTGATGGATCGCGGGTAGTCGTAATTTGTATCCGTTAAATTTTGAATGAATTGAAAACTCTTGTGAGATTTTGTATCTTTCATTTTCGTGTCCCCCATGGGAGATGTGCAATAAATACGTAAATACGTATTAATTAATTTTGCAAAACTAAAACGCTAAAAGTTCATAAGGAGATGAAATTATTTTGATCTAGTTATTCATCAGATTAGAATGGGAAAATTTTTAGCAGGAGAAGAAACTTAAAATGAAATTTAGAACGTGTATGTTATAATAATTGAATCAACTAAACCTCTGTGTTTAGACTTCCGACCAAATTATCCACTCAGAACCTATCAAGGCCGAAGAATCCATTTATAGTATTTCAATACTAAGTATTTTATTTATACGATACGATCAAAGATATTATTTCTTTGGCATATTAACCCTCTTTTGATAAGGCCCGTAAGGCTTTTCCACATCGAAATTTGCTCTAGGCGATTCTAGCAAGGTGAAAAAGGAAAATGTGTTTATTAAAAGAAACTAATCCTAGTTAATTATCCGATTAGTCCTGAGAGATTTACTTAGAACGGAATGACTCTTAAAGCTCTAAACGCTTTGAATGAAATCCAAGACCTTCCTTAAAGAACATCGAAGGATAAACTAAGGAAACGACTCTTTGTGTTGCTGAACAATTCGCAGAAGTAATTCATTGAGGATTTATCCGAGAGAGACGGGCGAACAGTTCGCAATTATTAAGCATCGAGGCACATCCATCCGGAGAAACAACGTCCATTAAGACGCATAAACGCGCGGTCCAATTAAAAGCGATGGGTATGGCAAACGAAGGAGCGTAATTAACCGTGTCCGAAGGGAGTGAGAGAAAGGATTACTTCGAATGCTAGGGAATGTGAAAGTGCGAGGCGTCAATAAGATTGGACCGTGTCTCTTCGAAATATCCATTCTTCATCTCCAGAGCACACGTCCGCCTCAGGCTATGGAGCAGTGTACACGCTTCCACAGAACATGAAAGGGAAGAGGGAAATGATAGCCGCCAAATAACGGCTTGGCAATCCGATTTCACGAAAGGCCAATCGTGACGCATTTCATCGGTTTTGGCGATGGATCCGTGATTTCTTAGTGACGCAACGAGCATAACTTATTCTCATTTGTGCTCGGCTTTCTTTTTTGTTCGCCGTCGTTCATGACTCGTTGCTCTGCTCGCCGAACCTCTAAAATACGAATTTCAGAAATCCATATCTTTTCATCTCTAACTGAAAAAGGGTGCCTAAATTTTAAGGAAAGCTTTTCTAGGCTCATCCTGAACTTTACTTTTACTTGTTCTATATCATAGAATTAGTGACCTGTCTATAGTCGAGAAGAGAGCCGAAAAATTTCGTATGTCGATGGAAATTTCAACGCGCGACTACTAAATTAACTTATTTTAGATCGGTAAAATATATGTAAACGACAAGAAAGTAGTCAAGTGAGTTTTTGAGAACTAAAAAGAATATTCTGATTCTGGTAGATACATATTTATAATTACGAGAAATATTCTGATTTCGTTGAAACCGGGTGTTGAATTAACCAATAACGTTTCATCCGCCTACCGTTTGATATACCCCTGATTTGCTCTCATTAGCAGTTCTTAAACTAGACGATTCTGTACTAAGAACGGAGATTTTTATAATTAACACATTTCCCTAACCTGAGTGAAGGTGGAAAAATTATAATTTTTTTATATAAGTTTCCCTGCTGCAATTCCGTATTTAATCTCTTTGAAAGTCTTCCAGAACTGTATCTTTTTGATTTTTTAAAAACGAACCTACGTTCACCTACTCGTTTTGAGAGAAGTCATGCGATATCATTGCTTCCGTCTTTTCTGAAATTGCCTGGAATTATATTACCTCTCCACTTCTGAGGAAAGGTTCAAAAAACTTACCGCGCTTATCGGAGCAGTTTCACGCTGCCGGTTTCATTGTAACAGTTTTATCACCCCGCATTTCATCCACGATGTCACTCTGTTTTGCAGAGCGCTATAGCTTGCAAGGCGTGGATCAGAGAAAGTGTGTGCGGTGAATGCCGTAGCAAAAAATATCCCGCCGTACGTAGTACATGCGGTCGCACGCGGTTTAGCGGTTCCTGGGTTTCTTAAGGAACGTAGCACTATTGAACGGAGCTTTATGCCTGTAACGTGATCATCGCACGAGATTTTACTAGAGGATACCTCTAGGTAATGCGTTTGCTCAGATCCATACCCTCTCTAATGTCCAATAACGAAAAAGAATCGGATTATATATGCGATATCCTATCGAAATACGATTAATTATTTTATTGATTACATTCGATTACATCGATTTCTATCTAAGTACTAGATGTCGTGAACGCTACTTTTGCGTGTCTATAACCAGGTGGAGAGTGACTGGATATACATTTCATCTACTTCAAATTTTTCCCCAAAAATTACGAGAGATTTCATCTGAATAATGAATTCATGCAGAAATTCAATGGCATTCATGGGTAATGAAGATCGATTTCCCTTTTTTTTAGAACTACCTTCTGGTATTGACATATTTACGAAATCGTGCGTTTCGTATAAAACATTTAAATACTATCTATCCCATAATATTAGACTTGTTAAGCTAGTTATTAAATAAATAAAGAAGAGATCAAGGGATCTTTTAACTTCGTAGTAAAATAAAATTAATTGTTCATTTTAATTCTACATTTGGTTCTCTTATACACTTTTCGACGCTTAAGAAAGAACCTGGTTAAGAAAAAAAAAATTGAGGGGAGGTGAAACATAAAAATAGTAGTTGATTACATCAATAGGAAACGTTCTGTTTCAAAAGTTGCAAAACATCGGTAGTTCATCTGTCTCTGGCGGAATACGGCAGATGTATTGAAAAGGGAAATCAGCTGTAGCAGGTGAAGTCATCGATAACGACACCATCTGTCTCAAAAGAACACGGCGTATTAAAGGACCGGAACTCGCCACGGATAATCGAATCTCACGTGATCTACCGTCTTCTTTCACGGACGAACTGGTCTCACTGAAGAAAATAGTCGCATTTTCATCTCATCCGACTAGCAATACATTACACTAAAGTTCGTATTCTGCATAAAGTGCGCTGCTTTGAATGTTCCTCTCTGAATATTTATGTTGATACTTGACTTTTATCTACATTCCCTCTGTATCAGCTTTCCTCAACCTTTCCAGGCTAGCATATTCATTTTTCACGGTAGGTCACTTAGAGGTATAACTAGAACGAGATAACTAATTTGTATGAGAGAGAAATTCTGCCGGCTAAGGCCGCGAGCTGCGTCTATGAATTAATCTCATGAATAAATCTATCGAAGAGAAATTTTGGAAGAAACACTGATAGAAATATTTTTGTAGACTATTAAGAAATTTATTGTTAGATAAGATTTTAAGTATCGTTTTGGAGAGAATGTCGAACATTTTCACGGTTAACTTTTTAAAGCAAGGAAATATTAAAGAGCTATTTATTTGAAGAGCTTCTGGGTTATGTTGATAGGACAATGGCATTATAGACTGCTAAATAAATCCTAAATCTAAACATCGTATCGGAATTTTCCATATGGATATTATTTCTGATGTAAGTTTTCGCTTTTCTTTAACAGAAGCTGGCCATGAAATTTCCCTTCTTTTAAGCTTATTATTATTTTTAATGGAAATAATATTTTGAACTGGAAAATTTTGTCGTTGAAATGAAACTCCTCTGATTAACTATTGCGAACATTGTATTTTGAAATAAAGTTTCTCATACGTTTAAATGGAAAATTGTTTTCGGAGGAATTATTAGTTTGTATGAACTTAAAGTAGCCGTAAGTCGTAAAACTCCGCCCGATTACCCTCTCCGAAGGAGAGAGGCCCTCGACCAATCCAGGATGGAACATTTCCTGCCAGCTTCCCGTTACGTAAATCTGAAATAATTCCCTCCATCCTTCACCGCATTACGCGGAGCATAATGCTTAAACACCGCACTCATGACGGTTCATCATTTCTCGCCACGATGAGGAAACTCCTAGCATCCGATCCAGCCTCTTTCGCATTCCAGATCTCCTCCCTTTTCAACTGTTCTTGGATCCTTTCTCTCCCCACACCCCGTCCAGCTTTCACTTCTTTAATACTCTTGACGCTGAGACATTTTGCATTTGTGACATAACTGGAGCAAGCATCGCCCGTCTTTTTCCAACTTATTCGCCGGTGAACGGCGGACTAAGCTGACCAATCACTCTCTCCCGCCGCCCCACAACTCTCTTCCCGATCCGCATTTTTTGTTGATTAAAAATAAAACTTCCTTATATCCATACTCATGAAGATAGAATCTCTAAAACGGGTGTGCGGATGTAAAAAGCTGTACTCCTCCTGAATGCGAGAGGGGATCAGAGCAACGCTTCACTTTCTGTGTCGCACAAGTTTTTGCAGTCCACGCCCCCTTAAGTGATGCTTTTATTTGTAAATATTTTCTCATTTTTATGCCTTTATCCTGATTTAAATACGGACGCAATTGTCACGCTACCGCATGAAGTATTCGTCCCAATGAATACGTTCCTACGTTTCGTTAGATTTATACGTGTAGAATATACACGCTGCTGTTTAGCGATGATTAACTTTAAGAAGACCGTTTTTCTTCAATAAATTAATCTTGATCCGCAAATTTATTCGTTTTTAATTCGTCAGTTTATCATTGGATTCGCGAAATAGTTTTAATTTCCAACGTCACCTTGTACTGTAAAGTCTGACCAACTCCGAAGTAGGGTGCACGAGAGAGTCGCCGCGAAGTTTCGGGTCGGGAAAAACCTTATTCGGACTCTAGGTCGTCTTTTTTCGGGTTTCACCCCACCGTGTGAACCACCCTCGTTTTTATCTCACCGCATCTGCGCATCTCTCTCTGTTCCACTCTCTCCGAAAACTCGGTTTCAAACGGCCTCTTCCCCCAGCCTCCCGAAAAAGAGAAACGCCTTTTAAATTATCCGCTCGGAATGGAGCACTTGACACATCTTCACTTTCTCTGAATGTTACCCTTTCATCAATATCTGCGAAGATGGCCTGCTTCCTCCTTGAGCACTCCCGTTTTGCCGCCCATCTCCCGCCCGCCCCACCCTTCTCAACTCGCTCGCCTTTCACTGCCTCGTTTCCTATGTGGACGCTATAAAGTTGATCTCCCCACGCCCATTCTCAGATTATTCGAGAGTGATCTTCATTCACTAGCATGCTTTCTATGGGGATTTGTTGAACGGTTGCGACGAAAGCAAACGAGCTACTCGTTACGAAACGCGTTTTCTTGGCGTAATTTACCATATCTAGATGTTTCCTATTCGGTGAACTGATGCCATTTGTCAAGGGTTCAAAAATGTGAAATCTCGATGCTCCTACTAGATGCTACTTATGCCTTTTATGGTGTTTTTTAGTGCCAGTCACGACGACATTTATGGTGGTAATTGTCATGAAGTAGTATCCGTATTTTATGTCGAAAATATACAAATGAAGACTATTAAGGGTAACATCTATGTGCCATGAGATTCAAATGCTCGTCAAAGAAAATTTTAGCGATTTTAATATGGATTGAACGTATTTTTTGCAAATATCTCAGGAATTGCTAAACTTCATTGCCATAAATGTTATAAACCCGTCAAAAACTGTTGCTATGATTTACAGAAGATAATGAAAATAGTAATAGTTATGATGTTAAGTGTTTTAAGCATGATATTTAGATTCCAGACATAAGTAAAATAGTTTAATTAATAAAATAAATGAATGTACTGAAATAATTTAAGGGAAATTTAAGAACTATTTATAATGATTATTCCTCTTGCATACATATCGTATCATTTTGTTTATCGAGAATTGAGGTGATTTTAGAATATACAAAAATCCCGTTAAAATAGTATATTTTAACGAATGAATTCTTAGTTTTTTATAAGTCTGAGGGTAATATGAGGTTAAAAAGACGACATTAATTCCTTATAAAGCAAAGCTGTGAAGGGATGTAGATGAAGTAACGCGCACATGCGTTCCTTGAAATTTCTGAATGAAGACAGATCGTACATACTCCCGCAAGAATGTATTCATATTAATTCTCGTTCGAACAGTTTATGGAGAAGAGTTTAAGGCTCATGCGCCTGTCGATTCGTACTAAATCGCAGATCGCCGCCTTAAGACGATTCCCAGAACGCTAATGTGGTCGAATACATAAACATCAGTGTCCAAAACATGCAGATTTCTCATTCTTAAATCTGGGTCGCGAAGTCAATGGTACTCGGTCTCCTCTTCGATATTCGCTCTTTATCGTTCGGACGTCGGGGAGAAGGGATTGCATCGGGGGGCGCGTACCGACGCTCTCCGTAACGATTGATTGCACCGATGAGGTAACGAGAACGAGGGTTTCCCCTATCAGGATATAGGTTGTGAAGAGCGATAGGCCGGTGCGGGGGAGGTTGCGGCGGGGGTAGGCGTGGTGGGAGGGGCAGAGACGACTGATCGATCACGACCCACGCACCAATGGGGGAGGTATGCGAAAAGGTGGGGAGAGAAGTCCGATCTGGATGATGAGTGACGTAAGAGCGCGAGTAGGACGTGGGATATGTCGGAATATATACGGCGAAGATGGAAAAATGGATGAGTGATCTCCTAGGGTTTCGAAGACTGGGCGTATGATTAATGCGGACTTTTAGCTGTGCAAATTCCAAGTTACGGGATCTAGAACGGGTGGAGTGGGACGTTTTCCAGCAATTGAGTAGGTTCGTGCGGGGAGGCAATTAGAAGAGCCGAGGATCATACCTTTTTAGCGGAGGAATTCTCAGTATCCTTGATTTGCAGGTGGAGAGGTAAAGTGCGATCTAATGGGAGTAGTCTATAGGCCGGAAAAAGGCTTCGTACCTTCGCAGCTGTTTTCCTTAGGCATGTCATTCGCGCCAAGTCACGAGTGATTTAACAAACATAAATACGTCGTGATGATTCCGTAGTAGGAATGAAAATGATGGAGTCCTGTTTCCCTACTTTGAATAGTAAAGATTCACGAATCGTATAAGAGAATCGAAAACATTTAATGATATACTTGAATTTTTACAGGTAAATTCATAATGTAACGTCGCTCATTATCCAGTTCGGAATATATATTCCCGTAAATACTAATAAATTACAAAAAATATTTACATTTTTAATAAAAAAGAAATTCCAAGAAAAATACCCTTAAAATTAAACTCTACTGTTGAAAAACCTGTATACCTAACGAACCATTTAAATAATTCGAATTAGAGCGTCTTTTTAAACGTTGAAAACATTCTATTACCTCTACTAACGATTATTTATTAGAATTTCAGTCTTTGAGTCAAATCTTACGACCGACATTCAGTTGTACGATTATGCATGAAAATTTACGATCAGACTCAAAAATGCTATCTTCAAAATATTAGCATTTTATTTAAAGTTTTAATTATAACGGAGGAAGGAAAAATTGTAAAGAAATTCCGTAGTGCCAAATCTTGTGTTAATATTCGCGCACCTCATACAACTAGAAATCAGAAAAAGAAGTTGTGAACTGTGTATTATCGTTATTCCTTTCCTTATTTTGATGAGCTATAATTGTGCACGAGCTTGATATGTAAACACGATCTATTTTATAGACGTATGAAACACTTTCCCTTCCCTAAATTGTCTTATTGCTCCTTAATAGCGATTTATATCTTCTTGATTAACACCAACGAACGACAAATACACATACTTACGAAACACTTTATAGACTGCGGTGAGACCTGAAAAACGAAGCGAACTTTAAACTTCGACGTGCGTGCGAGGTGCATGGCCAATTCATATTTCCTTTGCTACCTCGCTACTCCGCACGTTGAAGTCACCAGTCTACTTAGCGCGAAAACAAGGAGCAATTTGACGACAAGACCGGAAGTACTACAGCTGCTGAGACGGTCGTGAAAAGCGATTTGACACTCGGAATATCGTTCGAATAGAACTGAAGGTCCGATCGTAAGATTTTAAGTCAAACGGTCCAATATGTTCATCCGTTTTAAAAATGTTTAAGTATCGAAAATCGGCCGCGAGCCGAGACTGTTCGAAAGCGTCTAGAAGTCGGTCGTTCAAAGTACCGAATCTTTCGCCGCCGCTCTTCTGTTTTGGCGCTCTTAAAGGCGGACGATAGCCGTCGACGGTGGTAAACACAACTCACCGGTGTCTTTGTTTCTGCACGGGATCTCCGTTTAGATTACGACGATTGGAACTCGGAAGACGAACGAATACGCGAGAGACAAGGGAAAATTCAGTGGCTAGGTTCACTTACTTCGCAATCCAAACATTTAGTCCACGGGGGCGTCGGCTCCGAACTGTATCTTCCTCAGGATGGAGAGATCATGAAGCACTGGTTCGCATGCCAAACATTCGCTTCGGTCCAAATAGCGATCACCCAAGTTCTCCTTTAAAAAACACGGCACGGTCTGATTTTCGTTTCACTTCACAAACGTCTCGGCGCTAAGGGCTCCGCACCGGAAGATCACGTTCCAAAATTTTCCCTTTCAACCCCGATCCCACGTGTTCTACCATAGGGTCTTTCCAGAGTCGGAGTGCTCAGAACACTGTTACCATCTCCACAAAGATGAGAAAGAGAATGAGGCACCGTAGGCCTCCGATGTCCGAGTGTATCGGGAGGGGCGGGAGGTGGGGGAGGCGGGAGCGGGTGCGGGGGCGGTCGGCCGTCTCGGGAGAGCGGTTCGGAGGAGCGGATCTCCTGTCCGAGGCGACTTGGAGCCGATGAGTTGGTGCGTACGTGAGAGGCGCCTACGGTGCGCGCCCCTCCCCGCGGAGTGGAAGCCCCGCCCGCCGGTGGAGGGAGACCCACTGCCGGGTGACGACGAGGCCTTGGGCCAGAGGGGTGGCAGATTCCGGGGAGAGGAGGAGGAAGCCCTCTATCGCCATAACCGCGGCTTCCACGCCCAAATGAGTTCTCTCGCGAACCCCCCCTCGCTGCCCCACTCCGCCGTTCCCGACCCCAACAATACTTTTCCTCTTCTCCGCTTTCCTCTGGATTCGCTTCCCCTCTTCCCTTTCGTTTACCGGAGACCCACTTTCTTATTCCTCTCCTCTTCTAACCAACAATAGGTTCACCGCCTTGCGCGTCCGTTCGCTCTATTTCGGACGATGCCACCCTCCTCCAGAGGGCCGCTAGACCCTACTGGTTATCTTTCGGTCCGCTCAGTCCTTCTCATTATTCATTTATTCAATCAAACCTTTCGATCATCCACTAATCCCGTAAAACTTAACCGTTTGTCCGCTTAGACACTACCGATTATCCGTGGGCCGCTTTGTACTTGTGTGGGTCGGCTCAACTCTTCTGGTCATCCGTGGGTCCGCGTTATGACTCTTATGCTCTGCCACTACTGCACCCGAAGTAGGGTCGGAAATAATCGGTTAAAACAGCCGTGCAATGCCCTCATTCCATCGAGATAAAAACTCTCGCCTCTTTGCGGTACTTGGAGTATCGGTTGTAGTAGAAATATTTGTTTACGAGCCACAGTCGTTCGCAACCCCCTCCAAGGAATGGGAAACTTAGACGCTTGCATCTTTAGCGGAAGTGTTTCTCGCTTAAGAAACGTGGGTTTATTAAATGCGTCGGATCGTAATGCGTTCAATAAGTTCACGGGATTGAATGTACTTTCACGATTGAAACTTATCTATAGTGTTAGTCCATTGTTTGAGCGTACTTTACTTTAATACTTTAAGAATGATATTTTTATATCGAGTTGTTCTACGGTATTAACGCCGATGAAGATAACGAGACTTTATAACAAAGAAGGGCTTGTTTATATGTTGATGTTACATCTGTTTATGGAACGAATTTATTGGTATTTTATGTGGAGGTATGCAAGATCATATTAGAAAGTTATAACGTAAGACCTCAGAAAAGATGTAGATATTAACGTTTAGGGCTGCGTGCTGATGATATTCAGAGATAACCTTACACTCTCACTGTTCATACGCATCGACAGTTCCGCGATGGTCTTACGCGGAATCTCGCCGATGTGGAAAAGCCAGTGAGACATTTATCCCACCCCACGAGTAATCGAAGATGATAGGAATATTCATCAAGTGGCGTAGCAAAAAACGCACTTGTTTACCCGCGAGGCCTTCCGTGGGAATCACGCGCATTCCTCCATCGGCGATCCTCTTCTTTGGAAGTGAGGAAATCGAAAGGGGCGGAAAGAAATTCTCGGGAGATTCGAACGCCCGCCGATCGAGAGCTCGTCTCCCCATCCATTTCACCTATGCGAAAATGCTCGCTCGGTACGAGTGCCTGACACCGCCGGATTCCAGCAGGGAGGAAGAGTGGTCTAGCGTGAAGACGACTCACTTTTCCTTTCTTACTGACCTTTATCGACGGATGGAGAGCTTCGAGATGCTCGGTGCCTTGAAAATGATAGGCGGAGCCCGTAGGGAGTGGCTTTCCTGGAGTGAGAGGCTCGCCAGCACGCTCCCGATCGAGAAAATGCGGAAATATCCCGCGGTAGTAGGTTTTTTGCTCGCAGTAATGGGTGCTCGGGATGGCAGATTTACTTTCGTGCAGAGAATAGCGAAAAATTCGTTTTCCTAATACGGGATCGACGAAGATCTGTGTTGAGGATGGTCCAATTCTCAACGTTTCGTTCCAGAGTGGCGTTGAAGCCTTTCACAGTCTGGGTGGTTTTTTAATTGCCGAATAGATTTCCTTCGCTGTCGATTATTTTCAGCGGAAGCGATGAATCGATCGTGTTGGATAATTTACTGGTTGGCTATGAATTTCCCACGTTTTGACGAGCGGTGCAGATTTATTGCCAGTAAATCTTAGAAAGTGGCCTTTAGTAACAGAAATGTGTCATTTTCTCACAGTCAAGCATTATTTACTTAATAAGAGCCATTACAACAATATGAATTCATTCATCGTTCCTTAATATCTCGTTGATTTTTAAAGTTATCTCTTATATATCAATCACGTCTATGATTGATGCGAAAGATGTACATTTTGTCAAATTTTTGCGACTTTATTGGAGCGCGTGATGGATTAATTATAAACCTTTCTATATATAATATATAATAATACATTTCTGCTCTTGTTACTGTGTTAAGACGACTAGGGAATCGATAAATGCAATTTTAAAACAGATGCATATATTCTTTTTAGTAGATTTAGTCACGAATCCGTTCATTTTAATTAATTTCTTTGTTTGTGGGGATCTGAAGTCCACCTCTGATGAAGTTAGGGTGTTAAATTCCGCAGCCGATACAAAGTTCCGTTGCATATGTCGCAAGAAGATTTTTGAGAGATTTCAGCCAATCGATCGGGTTTAGCAAATCGATTATCTCCCTCGAGGTGAGCTATTTATCCCGCAGCTCGATCTACTACGCCACGGAAACCGTTCACGATGAAGAAACCGACCGAAGTTTCCTCCCGTCCAGATCACGTTTGCGTCTTAAAGTGTGCGAGTGCATCCTGAGATAAATCCTCCAAGCCAGGAAACGATGACGAATCACCCATTAAAGTGACCGCAACGATGACTTCCTGTTATGCAAACACTCCTTTCCCAGATCCAGAAACCGAAATATCGCCGCTCCTTCCATCCCATTTCCCATGTTATTGTTTCTCAGTCAAGGACATAATGTAACGCCGAATGATAGTCAGGCCATGGTTTAGAAATTTTACAGCTGCTCTCTCTTCTTCGGATTTTGCTCACAAATCACTCTCATTAACCACTCGTATTCCTTTCACTCACCTTCTATAGAGGCGACCCCTCTCTGCCTTCCTCCCCCTAGAGAGCCCTCCACTCCTTCCGCCTTCTTCGCCCACCTGCCCCGACGAGTTCTGCCCCAGTTATGCCTCTTCCAATCTCCGCTTGTGATTCCTCCCTTATAAACAAATACGAGAGCTAACCGATTAAGTTGGAAGCGGGGCGTCGATGGAGCGTCTGATTTAGGGCTCGATAAATTAAAGACGGGATCAAACGGTCGGAAGGTATCTCTTACTCCGGGGGCGTTGCCAGGGACCGCGGAAGAATAATACCCGAGCGGAAATGGTTACGTTCGGCGGTAGAAGATTGATTAGCCGATGAAACACAAAGCGTTTAAAATAGCGAATTATTGTTCGTTTTACGACCAAAGGTTAACTGCAAACCGAGCGCACGATCTAGGTCAGGTTATGAGAGTCCCATTCACGATATTTTTAGTTCTAGTTTTCGTACGAGAGGAATGAGATTATTATTTTTGGAGCGAGTACGTAACTACCTGCGGATGTATCGATTACCATCTATTACCATATTGTTGCGAAAGTCAAATGTTTCATTAGCAAAAGGATGAACGGTTGGTCCATCCGGTGCTTTTTATTTACGAGAAAATACCACGTCGAACGAAGGGATGATTTATAGATATCGTATGAATAATTATGCTTTTAGAGGCCCATAAGTATTGTATTTATTAACCTTAAAAGGAAGAATCTACATTTCAAGAGAGCAAATTTGATGCTTTTATGAACCAATGTTCACACACTCCAAAGAAGAATGAGAAATTCATCGCAGAAGTATATTAAGTATAAATCAGGAGTATTTCAATTAATGTGTTTGATCAATACTAACAATAGGACGGCAAATTTCATAGAACATTAATACTGATGGAGAAAGCTTTGTGTAAAAGTTTTTTTTTTCACCCCCTTTCTCTGTGGATGTTTTCCCGCAAGTTTGGTTTTTTTCTTTTCAACCTTCAGTTCCAAAGTTTTTTCCCTCTCACTTCTCTTTTTTAAATGAAATTTATTTTTTTTGTAACGTAAAAACGGATGTATTAGGTTAGGTGAAAGAGAACCGAATCGGATGTAAAGTTGCCAATATAGGGTTCATCTATCTATATACAAGTCAGTACGTATATAATTGACATATTTATTCCACTTTGAATGAGTAAACCTACGAAAATGATTTTAATTTATTTATTTTATATATGTGTCAATTTTCGTCTCGTTATATTGGTAGGATTCGTTGTCTTCTATTTAGATAATATAATTCATTCAAAATTTAACCCAATGATTTACACTGTACACTATAATTCCAATTTCTATTTCCCTATATGCCTCTTCAGGTTTTAAATAAATTGAGTATGTGACAATATTCTCCAAAATATATATAATAAGTCATGAGTAAACACAATATTCACAACAAATTTCGTTATCTTGATTCTTTTGAAGTTTAAGAAATAAAACTCTAATCAATACCTTTGATCATCTGTTCGATTCACGATGATTACAAAAATCTTGTTTAAGCTACAGAAAGTTCGTAGGTGCATTAATATCGCCCTTAAATTAAGAGGAGGTGAAGCGTGATGATACACGTTCGTGATTCGGTTAATGTTCTCGCGTTAAACTCCAGATTTGATTCTTCCGTTCGAAGAAAGGAGAGATCAAGATGAAGACATTGGAAACCACGAGCATCGGATATTTAACACTCTTCGCGGATGTGCATCCCTTTAAGTACAGAGAGTGTGAAACTAACACGAGGTGAGAGGAGGTCGAAGAATAATTGATTTAACCGTGCAATTCGAGGTAATGAAGAGGAGTGGGTTTTAAATTTCAGAAATATTTCACTTTCGCTCTGAATCACGCATGAGGGAGGGGTGAGTCAAAGTAGATCAGCAAGAGTAGTTTGATGAGTCGAAGATGACTCGAAAGGAAGACAAGAGAAAGTGGTGGGGCGAGTGGTCAAAGGAAAGGTGCAAGCAGCTGATCGCTCACTTCATCATCTACTAATTTCCCTAATGTTCCGTTCAAAACTTTCGATTCCAGATGGATCTTCGGGCAATGCCCCAATTAGGAGTAACGTTGGACGGGCCTCCTCCTTCCCCTCTCAGGTTCACCGTTATTCCATTTTCCGGGGGTTTAGCGAAATTTTAAATAGACGTACCAGGTCATCCCGTCTTGATATCGGTTGCTTTGATTTGAAGCCCAATATGGTGGAAAATAATTTACTAATTACCGTGGAATGTAATATATATACTCATATGTATAATGATCGACAAAATCATTAATTATACATTACATTGTTGTAGGACACGGTCATATTTTACCGGAAGAAAGTTTCGTGTTAAGTTTACTACCTCGTCAAAATTTACTCTTGATTTAACTTACTCCTACCATATCTTGACCGTTGGGTTGTTTTGTTATCCAACGCCACGCACCCTTTCTTTTAGAAAGTTCTATGTCTTTTAGTGTTAGGATGACAACGACAAGATGAGGGACTGACACACGACTGCACAGCCGATAGCCTAAAATTCGCGCAGGTAATCTGAAATTACAATGTCAGTAGCGTAATACCGAGTGGAATTTTAAAAGAGTCATTTTATTCAATGCTCGATTTATTTCAAAAATGGGTTGAAATGCAAAGTTGTTACCGAGAATGAATGCTTTATCTAACTTTCTTCGAAGGAATTCTAAGTAACATTCTTTAGAAGATTTCAATCAGCGTAGCCGAAGGAAACAATTAGATAAGTTTTAGTGACTCATGAGAGACCTAGATATACCTTCCTAATTCCGCATTCGTAACATTTATTTATAAATTTCTCTGTAGGATATTGTTTCCGTAGAGTTGGCCTCTGGTTAAAATCGATAAAAACCGTAAATATTAACTGTTCAATGGATGAAATTTATTTTCAAGGAGATTATTGGGAATATTTTGAACATTAACTGCAATCATTATATGTTGAAAAAAGTAGAAAATTAATTTTATAACAATGGAAATCAATATAAATATACGGCTGAATCCCAATATGAAATATTGCTCCAATTAATAGACTAATATTTATCAGTTAGAGAAAAAATATAGAATAAATGTTTATAATGACAATCTATAATTGAGTATATAGATTAAACATCATTTAATTCATGCAATTTTTTTCACAAAATGCCTGTAAAATATTCTCAATGTCAATATAGCTCTGTGTTGTTGGTAAATTATTCTGAAATTGTACGAATAATTATTATATAAAAAATAATTTAAGATTTTTACATCTTCAATTTTATAAAACTCTATATTTCGCTACTAATTTGTTAAATATTTTAATCTATCAGTTTAAAATTTCATCAAGCTGATTTTTAATTTGTCATATAATTGAATGATATCATTATCACGTATTTATTATTGTCAGCGTGTTTATTTTGTATAAGTTATGAATAATAAACGCCTGATAAGCTGATACTTGATCACTCAATTCATATTCTATCTGTAGCGAATTCTATAGTTTAAAAAGGGATGTAGGTAAAGTTTCTATTTATAGAGTTCCTTCATAGATACGATACAAAGTTTGACTTCTATAGACATCATTGATTCCGACATTTTACTTCAGAAATATTCCTCGAACAAATGTTTCCGTTAAGACGTCTCTTTCAATTGCGCCGGACTACAACTCACGACATTTTGGACTGAGCTGTCTTATAATTAAAGATCATGTCTCACGCTAACGGAGGCGTACCTTGTTTTCGAAGCTGGAAAAGAACCACTCGCGAGGTAATAAGACATTCGGTGGCTTAGAATCGACTCTGACCATGATATATACGGCCGGTGCCGACACGATGGCCTGTACGAAACCCTACACAACATAACGTATACAACTTTAAACGTAGAAGCTTGATAAACAAGTTCGGTTTCCTTGGGAAATTTATGAGGCGAGGAGTAGATCAGCTGTTCGGAACGTCTTAATCGAAATAAAAGCAGGCATAAATGTGGTAAATCTTTTTTGAGTGCGATACAGCGGTTGGTAGTTTTCATCGAGCGTGAATTCTTTTGACTCGCCTAGTTAGACGTATATCTCTAGCGTTCTCTTAACCTAACTTCGCATTTGAACTAAAAATGAGCCATTGGTTATGATAGAATGATGAAATGATGTGCTTTTATGATGGAGAACCTGGATGAAATTATTAACTTCAGTCGTTCGATATAGTCTTTTGTTATAATAAATATATACTCCAGTTTATCTTTAATTCAATGATTTTCAATTAAAACTAAAGATTTGATCTGGGATTTTTAGTTAAGTGTTGTCGCAAAGGAAAACAATATAGCACATCATAAACTTCATAATATTTTAATTGTTTATATTTAGATAATAAAGAAAATTTAATTGCTTTCCGCTTGCCTTATTTTCATTTTACCATATGAATTTCAGTTGCAGTATAATACAAACGTGAAATAATTTCAGGAGAGTTCTTTTAAAAGTTCTAGAGCACTACCATTTTCACTATTCAGTAATTGTCAGGTGATACTATTCTACTACTACGTCTACTTCCGTGATGATAAATCTCAATATTATAAAGGATTTTTTCTTTTCCAGTGTTTCAGGGTAGAGCTAGGCTAGATTGTTGACGTGTTTATAGGCCTCTATCTACCCACATTTTCTTTCCCCGCTACTTCTCGTGTTGCCAATTGAGTACGTTTCCTCAGAGAAGCCCCTCTTTCCCATGCAATCTTCCTAATATTCATTCATGAGGCCATTGTATCGCGGTCCTTGGATATATACCTATCTGTGAGTCCCGTTCTGTTTTTGAAATACGGTTTTCGGCGCCTTGGCGTTTTTCACCCGTTTCTTTCATCATAATGGGCATAATTAGCCCATCCCCGGGGAAATTCTGCGGGAAGAATCCGAAGACTTATTTATATGAAACGTTGCGATTATCTACATTTTTCGGTATATTTTCGTAAGTCTATCAAGGACATTGTGAAAGGGCTCTTTCTCAAGATTCCCAAGAAGAGGCTCCCTCGATATTTCATTTGATGTTTACAAAATAAGGACGGTGATGAATTGTGAGTCCTACGTTGAATTTCGGTTTCAGAACTTAGAGTTAGTACGTAAACGTTAGCTCATTTATGATCATTAGAGACTGAAAATTCTATATATAACTAATGAAATAGAGAAGTGAGTTATGTCTGTGCTAACATAAGTGGTTTATGAAATACAAGCATTCACTTGGGTTTAGTTTTTCCTGACAATAGGAATTTTAATGGATTTAGGATGGATCTTAATAATAAAGAAAAGATTGATTCTTAACAGGGTTTCCAGTGTGCTGCTACAGCTAAAGTGTTTTAGTAATATTTTTGCAAGAAATGTTGATGATTTGTTCCTTTATATAATGAAGTCATTAATATAAATATAGATCAAGGTTAAACAAAGCATAAGAAAGATTTTTACCACAACCTTTGAAGTTTTTTTTCTTAAAAATCGATTAATTAAACAATTGTTTGCGTTTCAGTTGTTATACGTTAATCGTGTTTAATAATCGAGGTGAAGGGACAGTGGAAAAACGTTGTGGAAGGCCCCTTTGTAATACTAGACAGGTCGGGAGTGAAATAGTAGTTTCGTTGAATAATGATATAGATGATCGCTCTATATTTCGAAACGTTTGCAGTTCTTAGTCATAAAATCTTTCCAGCGTTCGATGAATTTCCTTAGAATGAAGGCACTAGCTACAAAGATTCAAGAAAAGTCGTTTCTTTACGACTATGACCTTCGGTGAAGGACTCATTCGAGAAAGAGTTGAATCATCTTTTCATTCGAAAAGAACGTGCTCATCGCGTGTTACGGGAGGTAATGAGGGAGGATTGAATGCCCTTTGACGAGGTATTGGGGCGGATACAGGCTGAGGATTCTTGCGGCGTGAGTTGTGAATCAGCAATCGGGATTTGGAGCAACTAATGCTGTGAATATTTCCGAGACATTTCAACGCAAGACGATACATCCATCGGCTTCTTAATGGGAAAAGCACCTATAATGAATGCTGTTATAATGCGCCGGGGAAATTCTCGGCTCATTCCGTTTTGTAATTAATGAAAACTAGAATGACTATTAGAGGAATCGTGCGCCACAAGAGTGAGAGTAATAGAGTGAAGCTATAATTGGCTTTTAAGGATTAAAATTTTATATCACGAAGGAAACATCCTGCATTTTATAGAGATATTTTTCACCTTAGGCGATAAATGGTTCCGGAATGTTGTATCAATTTTTTTACCTTTTCTCTGTGGATTTAATATCAAATCCAATTATAACCCGTTCAGAATTTATAATAACGAGAATAATTACATTTTACCGTAAAAATCAAAAAATGTTTTTTTTTATCTTCTACAATGAATACTTTGATAATAATGTCGAATCCGCTTTTGAAAAGCTTAGAATATCACACACTAACAGGTTTCCTATGATATTAGTGATGAAGTAGCTATGTTATGCTGGTTGCTAGAGGTGAACTTCCCTTACGCATATATAACGAAACCGAACTAGTTATTAATAACTAAGAATAATTATAAATTTACGAGTCAATATAATTTTAAGAAATTTAAGTAAAGGACTAAAAAAAATGAAGTAAACCTAAAGATATTTCAAAGTTTGATGAAGAATAAAAGGAATGTTTGTTGAAAATGGAAAGGTGTGGTAATTGAAAAAATGAAGCGAATTGAGTTCATGATTATTATTGCATTTCTTTGTGATTGTATCCGAGAATGCAACTCTTCAGAATGTCAAGTTTATTTACGAGAATGTATGGAACGGAACGATAATCTTCGATTTGTTTTAATGGAAGAGGGATCAGAGAACAAATAGATCTTCAGATAACCTTCTTACATCCCGAAGAGAGTTAAGAGAAAGAATCTAAAACTCGGCACTCGGTCAAAGAACATACGGAGTTATAAAATCAAGTCATAAAATAGAATAGTCATACTAAATTACACCGTCGAACTGTCTCGATGTCGATCCCATTGACCTTGCTTTTCAAAAATATCTCGTTATTAGGTATGGGAAATCCCATAAACAACTCCGTTTGTCATCGGGTCTCATCCTGATCTTCTACGCAACAAATATCGATATATTACTATTCTCGGAATTAATCTAAGTCATACATGTGTCCGCAATCTATTTCATTTGGATAATTGAACATTAAAGTATTATGAAGTAGTTTGCATTCTTTAATTAAAATGTATTACCATTAATATCCGTAATTGGCACACACTTTTACTTTCTATTAACTGTCAAATTTATTATATTTATATTGACAATTAAATGCTTTCTCGTTTGACTGTGAATAAAATAAACATTTCAAATATATTTAATTTTTCTCTTAAAAGTAGTTTAACAAGGTTTCTTCACTTTTTCAAAGGAATGTTTCCACACACAAGTATTTTAGTTTAAATAATTTTGAATTTGATGTTTCCCAAATTCTAAACTGAATTCTTTTAGTGCTTCTTCTAAAGTTTGCTTCATGCAGTTTTGACATTGAAATCAAAATAGCTCCCTCCAAGATGCTATTTGGAAGAGTGCTTGAGCCAACTTGGCCTAACCTTGTCTCATAATAATGCTTTATTCATTGCTTAATTGATTCATTCCCAGACTTTGCGCAAAGAGTTACGAAGTATTGGGAATATTCCCGGCCTTCTTATGTATCCTCTAGAAGGACACAGAAGCACAGTTAAAATTAATTTTCTTGTATTTGTTTTCAAAATTTCTTCAGTTGAACGTTCCAACTGCAATTATGAAGTTAAATGTCCTACATAATGATTTGAATGTGAGTGGACTGCAGTTTAATCAACTCTTTTCAAATTTCGGAGATAAGTTAGTTAATGAAATTATAAATTATTATGCATTTCAAATTAATTTTTAGAACTTAATAGTAGTTTAAGTTATAGTTTATTACTGAAAATTATTTTAAGTCGATATTATTATTATCACCTATTATTTCTAATTATATTTTGATCACTTTCGCTTACGTAAGATGTCTTGTTTTTATATATTTCTGATTGTATTTCTCGTTATTCCGGATTTGAACCGATGTCATGTCAAGTAAGAGATATTATACGGAAGGCAAAAATGTATTCCTTATAATATTAGCAGCAGTGAAAGATTATCGACTCGTGTTATATTCTGAATCGTATCAATGTTCCATATGGGAATATATACCGCGTCGTAATAGAAAATGACTCAGCGTATAGTGGATATTATGTGAGATTTATATATCGCACGTGGCTGTTGCTTAATACGACTACCCGTAGTAGCTCATCAGCGGCGTATAGAATTCATCGCCATGAATTTGAATGGGAGTAATCGAGCGTTGAACTCTCCTTCCTTAATCCTTTCTTCGTAAAATTAGATGCACCTTATTGGTGTCTAACGTTTCGCAAAAGGATTAACCAATAGGAAGTGACATCTCACGGTCTGAATACACTTCTTCATGTAGCTTAGTCGTTCGTCAGCGGTGCTTTCGACAATACCATGATTTAGCTTCGCCTCTAATTTCTCGTCACCAAATGGGAATAAAGAGTTAAATCCATGGCCATTCAATCTCTGACATTTACACTAAAGGAAAACTTCTTCATCCCATCAAAATTTAATGATTTAGGAGAAATCTCTCAAAGAATAGTGTAGATTTCGAACTACATGAAGGAGAATCACGTATTGCCGTGAAGATTTCTCAATACGTCCGTTGGATAGGATTGTAAACGTTCATAAAAGAGCCCTTGTTTGTCTTGATGTCCAATTTGGATTTAATGATCTTGATTCAAATGCTGTCAAATTTGTATTCGGGTTATAAAGTTGTTATTATATTAATTTTTTGGCAATAGATTTTGGCAAGACCTTGCAGTAAGAAACAATAAATGATAGAAACGAAAGCCGAACGTTTAACCGTGCCGTTCAAAGTTCTTCCTGTTGTATGCATTCTGTTCTATCAGTTAAGTAGTTGAAACGAAATCCGATTACGTTTAGACGTGTCTAATACCTAAATGTAAATGGAAATTTTAACTCACTCGTATAAAAATTACCACGAAATTATATTACATTTATTAAGGAATAAATTGAGTGTGTTAAGTAAATTTTTAACGAATCCTGTCGATAAAATAAAGCTCCCATTGGCATTTGATACGCACAGAGGCTTTTCTTTATCGCATTCACCGAGTGTTTGGGAGCTATGCAGTTTAATATGCTTGTGAGACACGCATTCTAATGGAAACTCAAGTTGTTTACATATCCCCAGCCTCTCACGCCTCCCTCGGCGCGAGAGAAAGATTAAGAAAATTACCTGTTGTGTTGTCGTCGCACAATAGTTTCCATCCTGTTTCACAAGACTATCAGATACCGCGAAAAAATTACTTAGAGTCGCTTCAGAAGTTAATTCTCTCCGCGACGAGCTAAAGATGCTTGGATGCACGCGCCGAAAGGAGCTTGTGGTATTTGTGTGTAGATGAAAGGGGTATAAGAGTGAATATGATATGATCAAGCACTACTTTGTGGATTAGAGCCATAATGAGTAAACGAAGGACGCGTATTGACTTCGAAAACAAAACTTGACGCATTAATAAAAATTTCCAAGAAAGTTTCTAGGCGTTCTTCATTTCAGTTCATTTAATGAGATTTGTTATGCAACCATTACAATGCACTTTCATCTTTACATACGTAATGCAATTCATAAGGGTGCATTATTAGATACATGTAAAAAATCGTAATATTTTTTACATGTATCTAATGTACGAATCACAAAAGAACAATGACGTAAATTTTATAAGCGATGGTAGTGAAAAAATGAAGGATCCTGAAAATAAATTTATATAAGATTATTTATTTACAGGCACAATAAACGTGTATTAAAACATTTCAGAAAAGTATTTAAGTTTCATGTGAACATTAGAAATAGTCCTTTAAAACGCTGTACAATTAATAACTGAATGAAGGATGTGATCTTTGGCATTTATTTTGATTTACGTTAAATATAACTATAACATTGCTTTTTACATTCTGATTATGGTTGTTACGGAAATAATTTCTCGTATATTTATCATTTACAAAGGTAACATTTGATCTCGTGATGTGTTTAGAAACTCTTGTTTCGATTATTCAAATTAATACGTCATTAGAGGAATGAATAATGATCAGTCTTTGTATAAGAATATTTCTGTGACTTCTGTCAGTAGTGGCATAGATTTTAATGACAACGAAATGCGTGGCAAGCGAAAAAGACATCGATTTATTTCTACAACCCATACCGTTACGCATTCCGTTACCCCGCCGAAAACAAAGGGGTAGACAACCCCTGACCTCATCGATAATCCAGGAAGGAACGTCCCATGGGTCGCCTTGCCTCATCAGGTCACTCGGCACCAAGAGGTTTGTCAGGGAGACCGTTTACGGGCGAGATCCATTGACGTGAGGCCTACCTCTTCCTCCCTCATTGTTAGTCGCGGAACGATTGTTGGGCTCAAGAAAATGGAGCGTGGGGAAGAAGGGGAGTGAGGCAACTACTCCACAATGGAGTTCCCATGATACTCTCAGGCCGTCGGCCTGCGTGCATCGCGGATTCTTCATTCTTCGGCTGACGTCACTTTCCCACGAGCTGGCCAGAGCGGGAGATATGATAAGAGCGATTCTAATTCGGTCCTTTGTTCTCCACTCGCCCGCGTCTTTATGAGAGAAACCTTAGGGATTTATCCGCGAAGAAGAAGCGGGGAAATCCTTGCAGATGTCTTAAAATTCCTTTTTGTTCTCATACGGAGGTTGGCAATTTAGCGACGGGCTCGCTTTATGTTTTCTTTACATTATGAGAGCCAGTTACGTAAGAGGAAGGGATGTGGCGTTAAGAAACACGGGAAAATTCCGTCGAGTGCCGCTCCTTTATAGAAAGGGAAATTGATGTCCGCGTCGCGGGTTGTTTGAAAAATGCCCCCGTTTACCACAAAGGAGGACGGAGGATGTATAACTTTTCAGAAAACGAGTAGGACGTCCCGGAAGCCATGTGAATAGATGTGGTCTCTTTAATTCTACATCCTAAAGCAGTTATCTGGGTTTAGTGGTTCCTTCTTCGTGTTTGACTATTCTTATTTACCTCATTGGCTCTTCATCTATCGCACAAATTTGCATTCATTTTCTCCAGTATTGAGAAATCTGAGTTATTCATACATTCTCGAGCCATGTATACGTTCTGAATGGGTCCATATAAAAGGCTAAGAAGTGAAAATGATTTTACGTAAAGGCGCGCAACCAGTCAAATAACATATGCATAAGAAGTATCGAATAAGACACCAATATATGTTCGAACTCAGTTCTCGGGATTTGTTTTCATTTGGCAGCTTGACATTTCAAAGAATTCACCGAACTTTAAAAGAAGTGCCTATTTAATATGGAAATGGATCATTTTCGCTTTTATTCAAGCTGAATTAAAAGTGATTAGAAATAAATATTTTTGAATTTATGTATGAAGACCCGTGATTTGATATTTTACGATATTAAGATAGTTTTTGCATATAATTTGTTATATATTTTTTAATTATTTGTAATTTTTATTTTTGTCTTCTTAAAAAATGATTTTCTGATGCGGTACTGGTGAACGTAACAGTTTCTATCGTGCAAAATTCATGAAATATCTGAAATCTATTTGTGATCAACCTAAGTAAACCGAATTGAAAGGTGGAACTGCATGGCTTATTAGCTTTATTTATTCGATTTCAGTCGAAAGTGCATACGAAGTAATAAAAGTAAACAGTTGCAATGATGGTGAAAGTAAATAGTTCTAGTTTAAGGTTCAATAAATTCTGTATCGGACGGCCTCGACAGCTAGATAAAAAATATGGAATCGTTTATCGATTCAATATCGAAACTAGCTCTTCATTTCCAAGCAATAAATACAGAAAAAGTTTCAAGCTGACTTTTTATCGGTAATGACTTATGAATGTATTATTATTAGATAAAATGTAAATTTTCTATTCACGCGCACTTTCACGGATAGTTAAAGAAGTAGAACTGGAGCATTCGTTGCCCAAGGTCGGAATCGTTCGACGAACCTAGAAATAAGGAAATATATCTTATTTTTTCATAAATTTCTAGCAAAATCATCCTCTAAACTTGCTACTAATATGTAGGATCAGAGGTACATAAATCTTAATTGAATGGCTCCTTTATGGGGCTACTATACGGTAACCATCTTCAAAGATTCGGATTTTATTCTCCGACGTATA
This sequence comes from Pantala flavescens, assembly GCA_020796165.1. Classification (NCBI taxonomy): domain Eukaryota; kingdom Metazoa; phylum Arthropoda; class Insecta; order Odonata; family Libellulidae; genus Pantala; species Pantala flavescens. The sequence continues at coordinate 12,857,207 of CM036889.1, read as the reverse complement.
ACTTAACACTTATATAATTCCGCAGCGAGGAATAAACTCCGCAAGATATCGCGTTATTATACCGTGAGGTATCCTTTCCAAAGGGATTTGCTTCTTGAATAGATTTTCGCGGAGGATGAGTCAGTGCGTGGGAAAATGTTCGTATCTGAATGAAAGATTCTTCTGGAGAACCGGTTTATACTTTCATTAATCGCGTGGGAGTACGCGTTCACGTTCTTTCGTATTATCCATAAATAATTCGCATATTGATAATACAATAATCGTGGATGAGGCCATAAACTATGTGCGTTTACTGTTACCTCATGCTTTGAGCGTTTCATCGGAGTCACGTATAAGTAAAGGTCAAAGGCGTTCTGGAATCATCTCGCCCAACAGCTCAAAAACAAGTCACCATCTGCTCTCATCCACTATACGGGTCTCGGTCATCTGTAAAAACATCTCGCTAAACTCGTTCTGAACTAGAACGCATAAAATAGCAATAAATAAAACCTTTGCAAAAAATCGGTGAGATGCAAGCTGCGATGGGATAAATAATATACGAGTTACAGTGCGATCCCACTTAGCGTAAATATTATTTATGCTATTTAGCAATATCGCTTCAAATTGCTTTCCTCTATGATGAGCATTCTTTAATATTACTGTCTTAAATGCAATTGATATTTTAAAAGACGTAAAAGAAGAAGTTCTAACGAAATTAATATTGGAAGACTTCGTGGAAAGCCATATTATGATGTAAAACTTCAAAATGACCACAGATAATTAAATTATAAACTTTAGATTTATACTAAAGCTTATATCACAAAAGAAATAAATTCTGAGGAATTTACAAAGTTTTCCATTGGAGAAGATATTCTAGGTCGAAAAAAAATTTCCACGCCCTTTCTTCTATTGAAATATTGCATTATATTACAATATCATTCTCTGAAAAGGATTAATTCTTAATTAATAGGATAAATTACTTTCTTCGATATAAAATTTCTCAAATAAAAATTTTCCATAATTACTTCACGTATGTCTATGACTAAAACTCTTATTATAAAATTTTAATATAACGGAGCCAATGCGTTAATATGTACTTTTACGAAAATTTTGTGAACCTAAATTGAACGAATAATTTATTTTGGGTTACATATGTGTATGAAGGGTTATTACGGGTTTATAATCGTTACCTTAACAAGTAAACTATGTGAAAGATATAAAGGATACATTTTGAGAGTGGAAAATATATTCACACAAATTTTCACAATGCTAAGACTTCGTAACTAAAATATATAGAGTTTATAAAAAATAAAAATAGGCTATGATAATTCGAACAAACCAGTTTATTTTGAAATGAAGTGATTTAAATTAATACGATTCTATAATTTAGGTAATAATATTTAAAATATCATCTGCTTATATTGTATTAGTTAGCTGATTAGCAATAAGACGCAGTAAACGTATTCATTATGTTTGAGAGCATACTGGATTTAACCGGTTGGTCCCTCCTATAGTACATTATTTCCTTCCATGCGTTGAGGAATCGAATTCTAGCTTGTTTTCAGGTAGTAGCGGAACATGTCGATGCCAATGTTAGGAATCACAGGAAAAAGTCTAGTTTCGAAGGAGAACGAGTTTCTCTTTACCTACATTTAACGATGGGAAGAAGATATGGAGCGAAGAGTTGCTCAGGAAATAGCCAAGGATCGTGCTGTAGCAACCAAAATATATTACGCAAGGCTACATCGTAAGCGTAGCGAGTTTTGTAATTAATAAACGTATGATATAAGGGCATGCATGGAATTAAAAGGTTTTTCTATTTCTCTAGTTCCATAATTTTTGTATTTTTTCAAATAAAAGTGAAAACAGTGTTAATAAAAGGTATGCTGTATGGATGTATAGCATATCTGATCAGCAAGTAGTTCGAGTCCCATTTATGTGGCTACTTTTAATTTCTGTTTCACATTTATTATCAAATTGCATGAACCATTGTATTCATTTCAACTATCCCTGATCCAATTTTTCTTCATCCAAATTCTTGATTGTTACATTTTGATTTTCAAAAAAAATTTAATGGTTAATTATTAATTCATTGATACAGCTTTGGAAAGGAATTCATTCCTTCTTTTACCAAGGCACGACATAGAACAGAACTTATACAGCTATACTGGTATTGTCTTTCGTAAACCATGTTAATTGCACTGCGTTTTTTTTATGCTGGTCTATATAGTCCAGAAATACTTAACGTTACTTGAAGACCTGCGCATTCGTTGTAATCTCGTAATTCGTAATAATTATCAACAATGAGCGATTGGAAATGCGTACGGGATTGGTTCTCGAGGCTTCCGGAGGGAGCGAAATTTTCCAGAAGGATCTTGGGGCGTATCTAGACCGATTTACTGCAAACCGCGGGTTTTCCGAACGACGCCGGACAGCTCAGCAGGAAAAACATGTGATTCCCGACACTCGCCGGTCATCCCGCCGCTGTGGAAAAACGCGTAATTGGTATTTAATCGCGGGATTTCCTTCGATTAAGTGGAACACGGCAACACTCGGCATTGAAGCGACATCGTTCACCCACGCACGACGTCCTTCCCTCAGTCAAGAACACCACGATCTCGTTCATTCCCAGGCACTCCCCTCTTCGCAGATCCTAGGAACATCCCTCTTGAAGCGTCGAAGGACGTCAAACCATATGAGCCCATACCAGCCGACCTCTATCCCACTGAGGATCTGTTCCAATTGGAGTTTTCGCACGCCGAGGAGCTCAAAACGACCGGGGGCCGTGATCCGAAGGCGATCCCATAAGGAGCAGTGCGTTTTCCGTAGACTGACATTCTCGTATCGTGAGAAGAATTCCGATTCCTCGTGGCCTCTCTCTAATATCCTTGGTATATGCCAGGCGCCGATCCGTGACTGCTGCTCGCTCGCCATGGGACGCATTTACCCCTTTTAACCCTTCCGGTTGTTATTTTTAAATCCATCATTAGGGGTTTCTGCAACTTCGAGGAAGTGCGTTTGAGTGTCTTAGCGAAATGAGCGGAATGTCAAAATGGAAAGGAGAAATGACAGCACGCCGCGTGATGAGGAAAAAAATGGTTCCGAAGCATTGTCCATACGTCCTCCTTATATTAGAAGGGTTTTATTTATTTCACTTGTGTAAGTCGAGAAGTAACGAGCACGAAAATTATGTCAATTGAAGGAAAAGAGTAAATTTGTAATAGTAGTTTTGTAATTTGTTTCGAACCTCCTGAACACTTATCAGCTGGAGTCAAAGTCAGAATTTAGCTTGTGATTTTAAAAAATATATAAATTTTTTGTTGCGTAATTTTTGGAACATAGCAAGAATACTATTTATATTGATCTCATATGGAAATGTCCATAAATGAGTTGAAGGTTTTTTTTCAAATTTTCAGTTCTTTTTGATGAAGTTGCAGGACTAATCGTAATTTTTCAATTAATCATAATTTTTTTACCTTTCCTTATCAAATGAGACGATATTTTTATCTAAAGCTTGAAGGTATATAATATGGATTTAATAAATCGATTTTTTCAACCCTTTGCTTTTTATAATTTGAATACGAGAAATGTTTATAGAATATAAAATAACGAATGAAATATCCTTTAAAACTAAATGAGGATGGAGGAGGACTAAAACTAAATGAAAATGAAACATCATCTCAATTTCAATTTTATATTGACCTTAATGAAAGTAGTGTACATTAAGTAGATTAAGAAGACATATTATTTCTTCCTGGAATAGAGAAGCGTGACATGTCAAATATTTTTCAAGGAACTTTGTGAATTAAATACTTTAATACAATAAGATCACGTTTAACGTGCGGGATAAGTTCCCGCGCTAAACGAAACGGCGTTGAACGAGGCAACTTAACACTTACATATGTAAATGGAGGACAGTGAAAGAGAACAGAAAATAATAAAATTTATTAGTTCTTCCGATTTTATCACAATAAAATAAAATATTATGTTTATATGTTTATACACCTAGTAACGTTAATGATAATTAATAAATCAACTATGACGCAGGAAAGATGCGTTCGAACTGTAATTGCGGCTTCGGGGAAAACAGTTGGAACATTCATTCCGGACAGACTAACAAGAGTGTATTGAAAAAGATATACACCTTCGCTATATAGTGTCCCGCTTTTGGTTCGTGCATGGACGTATCATTTGCGCAAGTGTATATCAAGTATCAATACAGTGTGCGATATAGAGGAATCACGATAATACCTCGTAATACTGAAACAGCGTTAAGCTGGGTCTTTCGATATTCTTTGCAAAATCTATGAGCATTGTCTAAGTATAAAGTTTAAGGAAAAATTATAATCCATATGAAACATGTCATTCTTCGAATAGAATTTGGTAACAATGCAAGACGTTGATGAGGATTATGAGCTTATCAGATTTCGTGTTAAGATCAAAATAATTACCCCTACATCATCGAAACCAAGAATTATACGCCTTGGCAGCTTCGTTTTTGCCAGCGGATTATCATAACTTAAGGGCCATTAAAGGATTAACGTTGACAGCATCCTAAGATTCCAGTGTCGAAACATTGTTTATCGTTAAGGAAGAGAGATATAAGACCTTCATTAAATATTCTCTCGTAAATTTTTTTAGAGTTAAATGATTTGTAGCCCATTTAGAGTAGATGACATTCATTCGAGAAAAGGAAGATTTTTTCATGATATCATTTACACTCCATTTCACATATGTTCTTAATCATATTTTTTCGGTATTACCAATTATATCCAAACCTACGTAATATATCTGCATGATACAATATTGATTATTTATATACAAATACAGTATAGTTATTTAGTTTGGATTTTAAGTACAGAAAGTATCTAGATTTTAAAGGATTGATTAATTTAAATCGAATCATTTTTTTACTTAACTCGCGTTTTAACTTAAAATACTGACTTCGAAATTTTAATTATTGCAGTTACGTTTTAATTAAAAGCATCCAAATATTTGACTTCTAAAAAAGCATATGTTGTGAAGCAAGAGTTTCTTCTGCTGTCCATCATTGAAGTCGCACTAGTTTCCAACTACAACTACCGAGAAGATACTCATAAGGAAAGGGTTGCGGAATAAAAAGGAATTTATATTTACTAATATGGTGAGGTGTAAAAGAGAGAAGAATCCTTAAACGGTACCATTTGATGATTTAGGAGTGAACGTATCGCGTTCTCACCTGTAATCTTCACTCGCCACCTGTCTCCATTCACTTTCATGCCTCGTCGTTCGAGGAATCCAATGAGAACAATGGCCAAGGAGACAGAGATGGCAAAAACCCTCATCTAACGATGAAGAGAGACCGGTAGGTTGACACTGTCGTCCCCCCAAGAGACTCGTGCCACGGCACCAGCCTTGGAGGCAGGTGGCGACAACACCACGCTAGGTGGGACGCTTAGGTTACTAATGCGATCGCACTGAGGCCTAACATCAAGGATACACATAGGCTCACTTCTCATCCCACAGGTGGTGGGCATACTTCACCTGCCGGCCACTTAATCGAATTCCCTATGCGTCTTATATTCTCTCGCCACTTGCTGTGCGATATTTATCCTCGCATATGTAATAACCCGCGAATTCCATAACGTAAGACGTAAGGAGATGGATGAAGATTTTTTGATAAGCGATCTTCCAAAATAGAATTGGCACACCTTGCCTTAAAAATACGCTCCCTAAAGTTTTAGTAGGATTTATTTATATTTTTAGAGAGAATTATTTAAATATTAATGCGATTTTTAAGAAATAAAATTCTTCTCTATGTTTTGCATACTCTCATTACAGATGTCTTTTTATTTTACAAACATACAATCTTTAATGATATATGTGGTTTTGATTGTTTAATTCCTTTAATTTTTTAATCTTCATTCAAATATGAAGGTTATCCAAAGTCATGATTATAATTTACAGTTATTTATTTAGTTAAAAAGAGTACATAAGTTCATAGAATTCATTAATTGATTAATCATTAATTAATTTCATTAATTCATGAAATGAATCATATGAGAGGTGTTAATGACAGGAACTTGTGTATTACTTATTAATCAAACATTCATTAATTAATTTTCACTTGTGTCAATAATAGAAATGAAATTCATTCCGAAAACAAAAAACTGCCTAATTACGTTTCAAGAAAAAAAAACAAATACTCCGTTTTGAAAAACCAAAGAACATCCGACTTAAAAATAATTACGCCGAAAAGTACTCCATGATCGAGTAGATTTATTAAAGAGCAATCAAAGGAAAGAGAGTTAAAGACGCCGTTCGTAAACATGGATCAGAAGAAGATATTTGGTTTCACCCCATTCAGAATGTATGCACTTCGGCGGACGTATGCAATATACTCATTAAAAAGCATTCAGTAGAGCACGGTGACCGTGGAATGCGAGTGGAAGTGCATCCGAAGGCAGAAGACCTAGGTCAACTGTGTTATTGGTGTAAAGGGAGCAGTGGATGTCGGTGACAAAAAAGGCGTTTTAAAAGGGGAGGCCTTTCAGGAAATGATCGGTATCCTGCACGAAGGACGGCTTCTTCTGAATTAGGTGCAAGCGACGCGAGCCGAGATGAGACGAAGTTAAAAAGATAACGATCTCGTCTCGGGACTGGATTTTTTGCGCGTCGGTGATTGTGAATGCGCCACCGACCTAAGTTAATAGTGTGTGTAATGACTCCCGGTTCGCCGTCAAATTTTGATGAATGGAATATTTTCAGTTGTCCCTCCACGAAAAAACGAAAGGGAATTCGTCTTTCGTTTGCTTTGGATCATTCATCTCCAAGTGCTGAGTAATGAAGCACTGTTTTGCTGACTCTTATTGAATCATATGAGAGATGTTAATGACAGGACCTTGCGTATGACTTATTTAAGTGCTATCGTTTTCCACATTCTGTCTAACAGAAACAAGACAAATTCCTCGCAGTATCTAGTTAGCCTCGATGCTTCACAGTTCTCTATAGATGGAACGAAGAAATACTGGAATTGAAGGAATGGTGAAAAACAAAAGTTATAAACTAGTGGGTATGTTCTTACGATTATAAATGAAGAAAAAAGATTCTCGGTTCCGATACGTAACATTCGTGCATACCCTGCAGGATTCAATCAGCCTACCGAATATCATTATTATTTAACTCTTTGTGGTTATGGCCTTGTATGTGGGCACATTCAACACCAAATCTCCGATATCAAAATTATGGATTTAAAAATTAAAATATCCTGAATTGAAGACTTCATCATAAGTATGAAGTTAGTTGGTTCGGGAATTACTCAAAGAGAGTAGATTATATTTACGTGTATTTTGACAATGTGAATAAAATGCGTAATGTATTATAATATTGCGAAGATTATAAAATCACTACACCCGCACTTCAAAAAATAAATTAGTAACAAATTATGTATACATAATTACATGTCATAACACTTTACTTCTGTAACTAGCTTTGTACCAATATTTAAACAAGTATTGAAAGATTTCGTTAAAACTCTTAAGGATAATATCTCGGACTACAGCCAACTCAGAATTTTATAGGTGATCTGAATACAGTTAGTTACCCAGGACGTTAATTTGGATTGCCGGGCAAAGATAGAAAATTTTTCAGAAAAAAAAACAAGATGGTACATATTCCACAAACGTGTTTTTTATGTAGATGCGAAGTGTTAACGCCAATGTGCTAAATGTATGCTAGAGGCAGTTTACACAATGATGACCGATATATACCACCTAACATATAAATGTCTAAATTTCGTCACTCCAAAAAGTTTATTCATCCTCAGTATCCGAATAACCCTTGTTAGAGTTGAGTTTTACCAAAAGTTAAACCGCATAGACTAGCTTCATTGTAAAACGCATTGGAAATAATGTTCTTCATAAATTGCTTTTTTATTGTAAAGTTTTCGAAAATGTATCTCGCCAAACCTTGCAGGGTACTTATCAAGTATAAATCGATTAAAATGTATATCATCAATCTGCCCATGTAAAAATTCCTATAAAGTATGTAACAAAGAATATATAATTGGAAACAATCTCGGAGGTTTGTTCAATTACATATTTTCTTGTTTCTATCAAGCCTTATTCCTCTTCTGATAGATTTATATCTAACAGGAGAGGAAATAAGATAGGGAAGATTTGTATAAATTAGAAAATAGCATTTTTGTGCAGTTACTAAAGTAACATTTATTTCACACGCAAGGTCAAGAATTCTAATAAACTACTGCCAGACTGCGGCAATATTTCAATAGATAAAGATTATTGAAAAATATGAAACTTCTCAATTATGGAGTACTTCGATGCATCTCTATTTACTGAGAACCTCTATGTACGGCAATGACATGAATTATGCGATGTAGACCTCACAAGGTTTTGAAATGAAGTATAACCAATCGCTAAGTGTAAATTTATGGGTGAACCCGGTGCTTTCAATGGGAGACCTGGAATAGCAGTCGGGAATCTCTAAGTGCTCAGTATATCCTCAAACTAATTTCATCACGTACCTCCCTTCTGAGAGGAGTTTTGTAAATTGATTCGTCCTTTATCTATATAGGTTTTCGCTCTTGATTCCATCGCCGAAGGTGATTGTGGTTTGGCGTGACGCACTGAGCATTACTCAGTGGGTAATCTTTACGCTATTGTTCCAAGCGGTCTCGCCCGAGTCATGAACCATCACATCGCACATTCAGAAACCTTCAAGTCATCATCTTCATCACATTTGGAAATAAATACGATGCGGCGAAAAAAATGTAAGAAAACATAGAAAGGGATTCCAAGTTAACACGCGTACTTGAAGGCACAAGGTCATCTTCCACGAACAAAGGGAATCGGGATTTCCAAGGGAATGGAGCTGCCAACTGCTTATAGAACGTATCTCACATATTTATGGAAATATATGATCATACTCATAAGCGATCTTTTCGGTAGCTGATTTCTTTTCAGCGCTCCTCGACCCTCATCCGATACGCTTTGACCCCTAAAAGGGGATGACTCAGCAGCGAAACCTCCATCGAAGCATCTCAACTGATTTTACGACGGAAGGTGACGCAGGGCGCAGTGACATATCCGAATATATTCGGAAAAAGGTTAGCGCGAGGTTTCGATAGGCTAAATTTTACGACTCTGGAGGGCGTAACAAGAATCAATATCGAGGAAGCTCATTATTTTATGTAAAATGATGACCTCGCACACTTTAGAAAGGCGATTCGCTGAATTCAATAATCGATTACGAAAGCAACCGCTGGATTCGATCGAATAGAGCCATTTATGTCGGTAGAAAAGATACATTTTAGCGGGAAATCACTCTAGATATTTTCTCAATTGACAAACAATCATTTGTTTCATAGCTATAAAGACGATGGCTTTTCTCTGATGGAAACGATTCTACTTAGAAAAGAATCATAAAACGGTTTTTTAATTAAACGTAGAGATTTCTTCTCGTAATTGATCATAAATCATCAAAAAGTAAGAAGGTAATTTGAGAAATACTTAAACGACATTAAATTAATAGTTCTCAGGAGAGTCCAGAAGAGTTGGTTATGTACTAAAATGCACAGTTTTTCTTACACTGGAGTATATTTTCTAGTCATAATTTTGGGCAGTAATCAACTGGAGGAATTTAATGTTTATCACCTGGAAAATATGTATATTTAATAGATAAAAATCATACTCTTAACCTTAAATAACTTTCTATCTTATTTTATAATATTTTATTTTATATTATATTTAATATTCTAGAATTAAAGCAGCAAAAGATGTTATCGTATTTCTTGTTAGTAGATTTACTTTTATCATGTTCATTATCTTTATTGCCCATAGTGCTAACCAGCTGTTCTTTCTTTTCAAGTCGTTAGCTGGTAGAGTTATGGGAGTTCTTTGAAACAAATTTATAGGTACATGAAATACAATATTCTCACGATTTCGGATTTAAATAAAATAAGCTTTAATGAATCTTCTTACTTATACACGTAAAAGGTATTGGATCCTCCAATCATTCTTGGATTAAAATAAGCTCTCGTCTCTTACAGGGCACCTTTGAAATACAAGTCTCTGCCACTTTAAATTATGGAATATCACATCGCAACCTAAAGTAATACATTGCATTCTCTGTATTTTATAGATATTTTCCAAAAAGTCCGTGCATTATATTTATCAAATACCGAGTAATTTCAGTATCGAACTTTTTCTATCTCTGTTATAGTTTCCCTTCTTACTTTCCTTAATCGAAGAAAATACTGACTCTATCATTCGATCAATAATGTTTAAAAGATAAAAAAGGTTCGATCATATGAGTTTACTAATAGAAAAAATTAAACATGTTTATGAAAATGAATTTTCTGAGGAAAGAAGTAATAATACAGCTTTACCTATTCAGAGCAAAATTTAGTCTAATATCGATCGTGTAGTATTTCAACTAAAATTAAGATTAATAAATAATTCGTTGCTTTGTATTATCTTTCACATATTAGCAGAATATTTTATTCATCAAAATCTCTCTCTCTCTCGTATCCTCCTTACTTTCCCGTTATTTTTCATGTTTATAATTTCTCTACAGCTGTGCTCAAAAATATTCTGCATCCTGATACACGTTGTTCTGAACGCCTATTTACATTTGGAAGGACACTGTCTAAGCAATAATAATATTTTAGTAGTGCTCACAAATGAACTTAAAGAAAAAGGTTCGTTTTTCTAAATAGTAAAAAATCATTTACAAATATTTATCAATTTGGTCCACTTTCAAAGATTTCCATATTTTTTCTAAGGGATGCATCGGACAAGTATTTAGTAGTGTCATAAGTAACTCTTAGAAAATAATTGTGAAGAACTTATTAGAATTGGAACATCGTAATTATTTAGCGTAATTAACTACAGTGGCTCATGATTTATAAGACAATTCATTAACATACAATCGGTTTAGTAATATAGAATAATTATATCTTCTCAGAAATAAATTAGAAAGTTTATGTGCTCCCTGTTTCTTTGGAAACCAGAAGTCTAACATCACTCTGATTTTCAAGAATTATCAACCTCTTCGCGATAGTTGATAGGCTACTTTTTAACCTAACTGTACTAACTTTGTCTCCGGATATGGGAAAGTGGTTCCATAAAAAAAGTACCTGATTTCTTTTGGAAAATTCAATTAAAATCATTACGGTTCAAAGACAAACGGAGAGGGAAAAAGGTAATGAAGTTTCTTATTTAGGAGAAAAATACCGTCTTCGGCTTATTTTTTGTGTTTAAATTAACTTAACGGAGCTATTGTGATTTTTGTGATCGAAAACAATTTGATAGCTATTTACAACGAATTCTATGTGAACGTTTTATTCGAGCTTTAAAGTTTTCATGTTAATATTCATAGTTAAGTTAATTACTCTTAAAGTCAAAAAATAGGATAGCATAGGAGATATATGAATATAATAAAGCTTGGAGTTGTTGATTGCAATATAAGACAAAAAGTGACGATAAGGATCATGCTATTCATAACCTCTCCCAACATCTGTGAAAAATGTATAAAATATATGATAATATTTTCCTTGTATTGAATCAGTATTGTGATAAATCTAGCTGTAACTTTGAGATTTGAAGAACAGTTAAATAGTTAAATATGACAATTTGGCAAAGGATTCAATTATTGTATTGTTAAACATATTGTTACTACGATACGTCATTGCAATCTTATATTATTAAATGCTTAGGCTGACTGATTTTATATGCTAGTATTTGGAGATGATGAATTATTTTTATTCAACAGCTAGAACAGCTTTTCACATTAGAAATCATTTAACGTTCCACATCAAAAGTTTGATTCTTCATATTAAGGTCATAAAAAATTGTAATTCTTGTGAAGTTTATATAAATTTTTTATAATTATTTCATAATATTTCATGGGATTTTGCTTAAAACTAATTGTTTATTTAGTTAATTGTTGGAATTTATAATTCGTGTATATTTACGTCTTATTTTTTAATTCCCTTGTTGAGTTTTAGATAAAATGAATACGTTCTTCGCAAGGTTATAATATAAAGTATAGGATAGAAATCACAGTTATCAACACAACCATAAAATGTAAGTACAGTTCCGCACATAAGTAAACCTTTCCTTATAAATTGGACGTATTATACATTCCGTATCATAACTCGAAAACTCGTCCTATCAGTTAAAGGTTTATAATACCTTCACAGTCTCGCGATGTTCGAGTTAAGGCGGAATACTTCGCGAGGTTCGTATAAAGGTTCTTAAAAAAAGGGAGCGCGAGCAATGTAGATTGTAACAAACGGCGCGGTAACTGGAGATGAAAATGGCATGACCCAGCCCAACCGTATTATCCGCGGATGACGTAAGCTGCGGGCGATGCTGTCCGAAGCAATTCAAATCGAGGACTCCCTGTATTAACTTGCTCGTCTGAGGAGAGCGGCACTTCGAAGGAGACTCGTTTTTTTTCGGACCATAACGGAGAATTCGCAAGTCCTTGATGAAGGCGTGCCTAATGGGGAGGGGGACTACGGGAGGATATTGCGAACGGGAGAGAAGGGTATTGGAAAGTTGGAATCGGAAAAAAGCGACGGACGAAAAAACAAAATGATAGGAGGAAATAAATTGTTTTATAGAGGGAGAAAACGCTGGGAGGTATCGGGAGACGATTGTTTCGACATCGCTGAGTATTTATTGATTTCATCGCATGCTTCACCCGCGGAAGGATTACTCACAAAAACGGAGCGAAGGTTGGGTTTAAAAATGAGTTGGCAACCGATCTGGATGCGTTTTTTTAGCTCGCTCTTGATGAACTATACTATGTCGTGTTTTGTGATTTATTATTAATCTAGGGTGTATCGAAGTTGTTGAATTGACCATTGCGGAATCGATTATGAGCCTTTCGAGTGTGGAAGATGTCATTGTTAAGACGTCGATCTGTACATTACGAATTATGTGGCTCTCCACTCTTTCCTCGACAAATTGCCAATTAATGTGCCTCCGAAGTTCGCTTTTCAAAACTCCAGTTTCCCTTCTCCATAACATTACTATTCATCGTCTCTAAATATCGTTTTTTGGAGTTCAGACGTTCACCCATCTCCTATATCAATGTCTATTTAAGCGTTTATGCTTTGAAAGCACTCACTCACTTTTCTCCTACCCGATTACCCATGGATGTAATTTTTGACTAGTTTCTTAATTTAATTGTCCATTGCTGTTCAATAAGATGCACTCACAATCTCATGATGTTTCATATATTCTTTTTAATAGATAAAGGATTTGAAATCGTTCAGTTTAAGATTTGATAGATTGCATACTATATACCTACATACAAAAGTTAGCCATATTTAACGAAATTTAAGTATCTAAATAAGTATAATACCAATTATGTCTTATATAAATCTTAAACTTGTCATTTATATTAATTGAATATGTGTAATTTGAAGCGTTATTTTATTAATTTAAATAACACATTTAGCATTTATTGTTTTATTACCTGTCTAAATATTACCAATTACCTGTGAAATTTGGTATTGAAAATTTTAGTTTTTAATCAATTCTAGTCAAAAGTTCTATTTCTTCAATATTGTAATAAAAATTATTTTACGATACGTTTTAATATTCCATTTTATACTTGAGAAGTAGTTGTTTATATCATACACTACTTATCTTCAATATTCATAAATGAAAGAATAAATCGAAAATTCTTTCTGACTCCAATAAGTATATAATGAAATAAAATATTATAATTAATATATTTGTAAACCTTTTGATAATATTTTATGAAGATTTGATTATATCAATTTACTTGAAAATATGAATTCGCTAATTTAAATGTCAAGGCATTTTATTCGATATTATAAGTCTATAATTTTTGAGAACCATTTACGATAAATTTATAGTAGACGAGAAGTAATTGCGTGATTCAATGCACGTACTCCGTCTCCTCTGCAGCGCGTCTCAGCTCGCTTTCTACGCGAAAATACTTTTTACGTAAATCGAAAAGCCGCAAGTTTAGGCCGCGTTTATTTTGTTCTAACGCCTTTGTTTTTATTTTCCTCGGAGGTTATTTTTAGAAATCTCGCATCCTCGCATCAAATACGTAGGCAACAAAAGAACTCCGGAAGGAGATAGTACGTAAACACCTCCTTTCTTTTCCTCGGATTTTACCCAATCTACTCCGTGCCTTCTAAATCACCAGATCTTCGACCCACCCCTATCCGTCCCTTCACTTCCACCGCTCCACATCCTCACCCCTCCCTTTCTAATGTTGTTGTCACCACAGTCCTCTCTGGACTTTAAAATCTCTCGTCTTGCAACCTCCACCTATTCATCGGCGCAAGAAAAGCTTTTTTTCCCCATCCTTCCGGAATTTTCAGCCGAGTTCTCTCGTCGATCGGCGTGGTCTGTCACGAAGGACGAAGGAAGGCGGGTAAATCATGGCATCTCTGGATGAAGCAAGTCATTTATCCTTGGGATATTGAGGGTGGACTCTGCTCATAACATCCGAGTGAGCGTGGAGTAGTTGCTCGCTCACCTTCGATTCAGCACACTTCCCTACCGAATGAGAGAAACTATCGGGAGCTCGCTAGTGTACGGTCTTCGCATATAATGTTTCACTTCTGCGATTCACGTGAATTCGCGTAGGTCTGGTGACTGATCAAAGACTGCTAGAATCGGAACAGTAGGTGATCTGTTACGACTAAATCGCGTTACGGATTCGTTGCGATATCCAGTTGTTGGCCTCCGTAGCGAATTGTAACGATATGTGTCTTAAAATAAAGAAAAGTCCATTATGAGCCTAAGAAAACGAAACAATTATAGTGATCGAAGACGATCGTAATTAGAATTTCTAAATTGAATTTTATGAAGTCACGAATCGTATTGCGATTACGATAAATACATCGCATACCAATCGGCGTAGTGGGACGTTTTATGTACATTATGATGCAAGATGTTCTAATAGCTGAGCAACGAGTGACCATGTAACAGAGCTTTATTCCTCTATTTGTTCTCGGCTAAAAAATGCGTCTTTGGTTCAAGAATCTTTTACAGAATGAAATAGGGCATTGTTCTGGCAAGTTAAAGCAAACATTAAATCATGGATTTACTCTTAATTACGTCGACACTAAGGGATGAAATTTCCCCTAGTAGACTGACTGTGGAGATTTTGGAAAATTTGTACCAGGTATTACATTTTAATGTTTAAATATACAATTAAACCTACCCCAATGTATGATGATACTGAAATATCAAGTTTATAAGGTTATGGCAAAGGAGTGTATTGGGAGACAATTTGATGGATTACAGTTTATAGTTTGTCTCTCCATTGTTTCGTCAAACTATGAGAAATGAAATACTGGCAACTAATTTAAACCCATCGGAAAAGTATGAAGGATTTTTTTCTTGCTTAAAAAATTATGTCTTTTCTTTAGTTACATTTTTTTAATCACGTAATTGATGAAATCATTTAAAAATCTTGTGATTTTTACATATTAGCGTCTAAAAACAAAAAAAATAATTTATTGTACAAAAAGGTACATTATTAATCACATGGCTTCCTCAAAACAGCAGTCAACTATCTAGAATTGTATAATAAAGAATCTTTAATGGAAATGTTCAGATTTGTTAAATGCTACGACTTACTTTAATGTTATTTTTTAATTATAGATCGAGAAACTAAAAGTAATAAGTAGGTGCAACCGCAAGAAATTACAGAGAGAGAATAATTAAGAACATAGAAATCCGCCGCTCATGAGTGTATTGGGAAGAATGCCATCATCATACGTCAGCAGAAGCTGTCTAATGCCGTAATGTGAGTATGAACCGTTTATTTTATTTATTAAAAATGTCTGCATTTTTTTGCACGGAGAATTTATTACGCAGGAGATGATGATCTTTTTGTGAATGACTGCAGAAAAACTTATGGAGATTTGATTTAAAAGGTAGCTGATGGTGAAAAGATTTCTATTACTAATTCCCATTTATGTATCAATTATTTTACATGAGTAATGAATGTTGATTTAATTGCTTCTGTGAAAGTGTTATTATGTCTCGACGAATATATACTTACATTTTGAGATATCTGAACATTTAGATCTACTTCATAAGTAATGAAAAGTTAACCCTCTGAGGGTGATAGTTTTGAAAAAGTATACGAAATGAAAAAAGAATATAATGGAGTTTTAATATCTAAATGTATTCGTTTTTCAAATGAGATCTTACTTCGTTCACCGATATCTCACTTCTTCATTATTATTTAATCATCGGTGCGTATGCATATAGCGCACATTTGGATTTGCGAATAAGCTTTAGTACTTTAGGGAATAACGAATTCTATCTGATTCTTTTATCATTACCATTTCATTGTACCTACGACTGATGTTCATTTTATATTTATAATGTATAGTTTATGCATAAAATATGCGATGGATATATTCACAGTAATCTGTCATTTATTTCGCGAGTCGCATTCTTGCAGCATATATCCACTTTTTATTGGCGCACCTAAAATGTTGGTGACTCGTGAGCAGCTTTGTATTTTTCACTTTTTACATTGAAAGCGCAATATATAGGCGATAAGACATCCCTTTCGTGGTTGTGCTCAGATGTACGTTCTATAGGTGGTGCTCCACATGCAGAAGTAGTCGAGAAAATTTCTAAAAAAGGTAGGCTCTGTAAAAAAGAAGTTTAAGACTCTGGGACGGACGAAAAAAATTCTTTACGATTGAATTCTAGAGTTTCTCAACTTACAAATGTACAGATAGAGTATTTTAATTTTCCTGTGCGGTTCATTCATGCAGTTTCCTTTACGTTTGAAACTCGTATAATGATTAGCGGGAATTTACTACTACTGTGCATCTTCACGTATGAGTATCGTCTCTGATGAGAAGATCCAGAATGTAGGTGATATAAGCTGTTATTAGATATAGTAGCATATTTAGAGAGATGATCGATCCCATTAGCTTTTAACATCATTCAAGTCGGTATTGCAGTTTTCCAAGGAGAACCTTGTTGCAAAACCTTTTGGGGAATGTGAGGTTTGCAGGACATCGAGAAGAATTTGATGGACTGTTTTTCTACCTAAAGCAGAATACGATGCAAGATATATGCGAGAGCAGTATTATAACGTTACGAACAATATGTGTAGATCCCGATCAAAAACTAGCGGAAAAAACTCTAAAAGAGCTTATGATAAACATAGTAATACAAACAAAGCGCGTGTTTTCCTGGAAGAAATATTATAAATGTAAAGGCAGTATATTCTGTTTGTATGTATCAATAAGAAGAAAGGAGGAAGATAAATTAAAAGAAATACTGGGACATTTAAATCAAGACCGCTGAGAATCTTGGGCGTCCTCAATCGTACCGGATTAGGCAAGCTGTCGCAATCGAGACGCGCAAAAATTTCGGTAAAAATTCCGCAAGCTCAGGAGCTGAGGAATGCGAAGGAGCAATCGGTACCAGATAATAATCGCCCTTCCCCGGGAATCGCGTAAATAACGCGGCCGCCGTAAATCATCTTTTTCGAAACGCGGTTCCCGATTCCACGGCTGCTTCACGATTTCCATCCGATGCGTAGGGTAAGAGAATGGCCGGGAGACCATGTTGGGGCTCCCCTCCTGCGGATGGAAAGGAGGCCTCGAGTGGGACACGCCCCGACCACCTCATCCCACGCCGCCGATCTTCCAGTAATGGCCTCCGTAGCCCTCAGCGGAGACGGGACTACGGGGGAAGCGGCGACGGAACGAGGAAGCCGGGGGCGGTGAAGGGGTGCGGTTGGCGGTGGGTGGGCGGGGGTGAGAAGTGGGCGGCGGCCGGCGGAGAAGTGAAAGTGTCGATAAAACACCCTATTTCGGTCGTTGCTTTATATCGTTTGCCACCGGTATTCTTCCCTACGTTCATCGCGAGCCACATGACACGAATGTGGATCTGTGGCGTGGTCCCGCCCCTCCCCGCGTTGCGAAACGTCCTCTCTCTTCCCTAAAGGATTGCATCTCGGCCAGAGGTTTTCCTTTGGACTACGATCGCTCCATCTCATTCTTTTAGCCTTCTCCCTCGCCGCCCTACCTCGCCCCGTTGGTGCCACGGCTTCCTTCGCTATAGATGCCTATCCCTATCTGGTGTCACTGCCCCTCTATTGTGCTTGTTGTCTCTTGGTCCACTCGGTAGCCCTATTGGCGTATTCTCTAGACGGCCATATTCTCTATTCTGTTTTCTCTAGGAATCTTTAGAGAATTTGATTATAGTCTAATTTAAATCGATCATTAGCTATTTCGATTTATTTTCGATAGTGCTTTCACTAAACATCCCTGGAATACAACGGATACCGTTTGGTCTGCTTGCTGAACCAGATTCCATCATCACGTCATCACCATAAAAACCTGGTCTGTGTGGCTTTTGATTGTCATTCCTTGAGATATTGAACTGAAGACTAGCTATATATTCAGCTATTTGAATTTTATCTGGAACTGAAAACAGTTTAAAGAGGTATTGTGGAGGTGTATTTATACTTCTCACACATAGTCGCACGCATCAAAGCCTAATAAACAGAGTAAAGATTCGACTTATTTTTGGAATTCAGGTCTGACAAATACTAGGTAGATATTCTTCAGAAGTTCTTTCCGATTCCTCACTTGCACTGGCTAGTGGTCAATAAATATGTAAAACTTTTACTTCTTAAGTTGAAACAGAATAGTATCATAAATCAATGAATCTAACTATATGAATCAAAACAAGTCACTACATAATCTACTACGGTAGCTGAATCTGTTACGCAGTAACCGAACCTTTACAATCCTGGTCAAAGTTCCTATTTTAAACATCCAAAACCGGTTTTAAATATTGTTCATCCAAAATCTTCTATAGTTGTTCAACCAAATAATTTCCTATCGCAGATTTCAGATGAAAAATAAGATATTTCTTGTACATGACAGCAGTCGTGTTCATAAACAATGGTTATCCAACTTTTTCTAACAAATTATCCAAAAGTTTTACCAACCTGGATATCAGTGACAGATATCAAGCTCATTCAGTTTATTCACTCTTATTCTACGACCAATTTATGTCTTGTACAAATTTGACCTAAATTTTTAAAATTCCTATCTTTTCAGCACCTTTTTTTCCTGAAATGACATCTCTCATTCATCAGTTCTTATGCAAAATTAAGATACCGCCATTTCTAGAAATCGTACAAGTAAATTAATCTTTGTCTTAAGCTACTGAAAACTTTAAATATTAAATCCTTTTTTGTAAAACTGCAAATTCTTCTGCTTAGTATCAAACTACTCAGGATTAGTTAGTACTATCTTACTATCAGGGTATTGTCGTAAGTATCTCTATACATTCTGTATCGATCAATTTCAATTCCATATCAGTTCCACTTCATCTTTAGGTCAGTCTACGCCTCTGCCTCTTCAATACTTTCCGTGCACCATTTTGAAGTCAATGCCCCTCCCTTATTTGGAAATACGGCTCGTCCAATTAATTTACCGCCCTTCTAAATCCCTACCGCTGACACATCTGTTTTCTTCTCACTACTTCCGCTGCACTTACATTTTTCCACTACCCTTCTAAGCTCGGTGTTGCAGGGCCTCTGGCGTATTGGCGCTACTGGTACTAACGTCTCTAGGCCGCCGGAACAAAGGTCCTTCACGTTTTCCTTCTCCGCCGACGATTTCATAAGGGAGGAGAAAGTGAACATTGGTCTCTCTATCGCCTGCTACATTTGTCATTTTTTTGTTATTTCATCCCCTGGCAGATCGACGTCCATTGCTTCTGTAACAGTTGCGCAATCGCAGATAAAGGACGTTGTCACTGTTGATGTTTTTGGCAGACTTTTGTCGTGTCTCACGGATCGAGCTAAATCGTTTCAGAATGATAAAAATGTTCGAGTACTCTTTGACTTCTTTACTATAAAGGGAACATATGTGATTCGTCGATTTAAGGTGAAAATTATTTTAATAGGGTCGTGTTAGCGTATTATTTACTTTCTGGTTGGTTTGCTGTGATTGCTTACTCTAGACGTGATGGACATTACCCGCAAATTTCCATTTTTATTCCTATTTGTAAGTTGGGATGACTAATGAAGTGATTTAAAACAAGTCCAACCTTCGCATTCTACGGTTAATATCGCTGTGTCATGAGACGCCTCGCTCTACGTATCATGATTAAGCTCTTGATCTCCGTGTAAAAAGGGATAAAAATTTATATTTGTAAGTGCTCTTAAGTAGCTCGTAAATTTGTCTAACAATAAATTAATTCTCCGTGCATCTGAAAGATATATTCCGAGTCGAATTCCATATAAGAGCTTTGGAATTTTTCTAGATATATCTCGTCTCACGCAATTTATAATCTCTTAGTCCACAAGTTTCATATTGTCTTTATAATATAAAGTCCTGGAAAAACTTCAGTGTTGACAAAATTAAATTCTAGTTTTATGAAATTAAATTACACAGCCAATTATAGAGTCTTTGTAAATATGTAGGATTTATCAAATTTTTGCGAAACGGATTGGAGAGCTATTATATTAAAAATTAGATCATTTATAGAGATTTAACGAAAATTATCCTCCATGCAAAAGAATCTTGGCATCATTCTTTCCAGAGTCAAGTGAATTATTTTTGTGGATGAATGTAGGTTACAATATTTAAATTTAGGAATCTGAAGTTTAAAATGTAAATGTATCCTCTATAACACTATTTATATGGAGTTTTGACTCGTATATTCATGTCTACTTAGGTCTTGCCTCTCATTTTTTAATATTGTATTCCTTCAATCTCGTTTGTAAGAGCCGCACAATCGTTAAATAAACTTGTCTCAGTTTTTTTTCTCGTTCGAATGTTTACTGCATTCTCGATATTTTAGTACTTAAACGATGAAGTTTTTTTCGATGCCATATAATGAGTAAAGCATGGTTCTAGAGATAACTGCCATTGAAGGAGATATAATTTAAATCTAAAATCTTATTTTAATTTAGAATTTCACGTATTTTACATCGTCACAAAAAATAGGGGGTAATTTTTAAATACTTTGAAAGTTTCTCGCTCTTTCCAAAGCTATTAAATCAATCAGGGGGAAAGTCTCTCTTTTATATAGTGTATATTTACTATCTCATCACGATGCTATAAACCATTCCCACGTTTTGCCCT
This sequence comes from Pantala flavescens, assembly GCA_020796165.1. NCBI lineage: Eukaryota > Metazoa > Arthropoda > Insecta > Odonata > Libellulidae > Pantala > Pantala flavescens. The sequence continues at coordinate 12,836,089 of CM036889.1, read as the reverse complement.
CCCTTACTCTGTTCAAAAAAACAGAACAGCTGCTAAAAACTAGTATTTCCACTGAATTCATACCAGAAAGTAGCTCAATTGAAACGTAGAATTCATGTTAAATGTCTGACACATGGAATATGTCTCTTAATTTTGCCGTAGGATAATGTTGTCGAGGATATGAAAACATAAATAGGTACAATTTAAAAAAGCTCATTAGTTTCAAAATCTAAAAATAGTGGTGATTAATAAATTTAAGAAGAAATTTTGTTTATTTTAACATGCATAAAGTATTCTTTTTAATTTGAATCGGTTATGCTTTTCCTCTTTAAATATTTCGAGAGCCTAAATTTATTGATAAATTTCTATTTGTAAAAAAATCTTTAGTAAAAACTTTGTCTAAATATTTTTCTTCAAGAAGTTGCAATGAACATTTTAATTTTGAAACTTGGGTAAAATTGGTCAAAAATTTCATAAAAAAGCTTTCAGTGTAGTGATTCGATGGAATTTACTCTCAGAATGTTGTGTCGGTTGAAAGTGAAAACATTGTGAGCTTGTATATAGGAATTTCCCGCGTTTCCTATTTGATTAATACTCAAGAAAACTCTATTAGTCTAGGAGAGCTAATTCTCCGATGTAAGCCTTTTTACTATAACTGCATCGTTGATATGATCATATTTACCTTTGGCGTACAACCTTCCCCTAAGTATCAAAACATATTATCTAATTACTTGCTCCATAGACATTTATCTTTACGCGATCGCCCGTCTACTAGCTGCATTGACCCGGTTTCTATACCCCGAGCTTTCTAAAACAATGCCTCGTTTTATCCCCCATTACGCTAAAGACTCTCTTACCGAACTTGCGCGGATTACTGTTTACAGATGTTCTAGAGAAGGCGCATTCCTAACCGTATCACGATCGCAAATAAACCGTAACGGTAAGAGGATAGCATCTTTTTATTCTCATAATTCGCGGAATCGTTACGCATCGGCGTAAAGTAGAACGATTCTCTCACTCCTACAAGGATGATTTCCTTCGAAAACACGGCCGAGGATTCTAGGCAAGGCAACCTTCGGATACATCAGGATCGCACCTTTTAAAGTTTTCCTCTTTCCCAATCACACCTGTTCATCTGATTCACTCATCGGATGAAACCGTCGATCCTTTGCACGCGAAACGGTGAATTGGTGAGCTGCGAGAACGAAATAAATACTGATCACTTTCACTCATCCGCTGATGCAGGGAGGGGCGGGGTCGCATAACGGGGATCAGGGTGATAGGGTGTGGGTATCCCCTCTTCCTTTCCTACATTCTCTCATACCGGAGAAACTTGCTTCACATCCCCTTTTTTGCCTTACCCACGCCGAGCTCTTTTCAACTTCCCGACCGATTCCAAGCCACGAGCTTTGTCACTATTCGACCACTGCTGCTTTTTTGAGAGGTGTGAAAGAGTGTGTACGAGTTTACATATCCACCCTTCGGGCCATGGGGGCGTGTGGCAGGGGTCGATCTACTTCTCACACCAAAAACTGTCTCGGATGTAAATCAGGCCAGAAATGGAGAGTCTGCGGTCACAAACCTATTTGCGGCGTTTCTAGTCGTTAACGACGGTTTAAAAACACCGTTTTTAGATCTCGGTCTGGTCCCATCATGATTCCCTGGGGTATGTTTGAGCTTAATGTTTTGCCATCGTTCCGTTGTTCGACCAAGAACGAAAATGGCTGTATATGTGTCGTTTTATCGGAAGATATACGAATCTCGGAAGTACTCCTGTCCAATATTTAATGTTACATGTGCTAATTGTTACAATTTTTCCTGCTGTCATTTGAAAATGCCTTATATTAGAACTGTGAATATTAAAAAATAAATTTTCTGGCTCTAAATAAAAGAATTAATTCCTCGCTTATAAAAGGAAGATTTTTTTACCCGTTCCAGTCAATGTGGTCGTACGTAGGTCACTGCAGAATTAAATATTCGCTCTTGGACTCCATAAATTTTTGACGTAATCTGGAAACCACAATTCTACACATTACACCATACAATTAGGAATTTAACTGTTTAATATTTATCAGTACGTTTCGAGTACTTTTTCTCTCTCTCCAAGTTCATTAACCTCGCACATACGACTGTCCTGTGACCATCTCGTCGTAACTTTTCTTTCGTTATCGTGGTTTCATATATTATCACCAACGATGATGAATTAATGAATCCCATCCTGAAAATATTTTAGAGAAATTATGGCTCAATGCGTTTGTTGTTTTAGATCGAAACTGTATCAGAATTTCCAAAGCTCGACGGGGAAAGTGACGTAACCATTCCTACGTTCGCTCCATCGATTTTCGCAACAGCTGCTCCGTTTCATTGCGACTCTATCCTCTTCTTAGATGAGGTCCGATCACGAACAAGTTTTTGTGATTTTTTTTTTCAACATTTGGTGGTCTGATATCATATGCTGAAGAGAATCCCATACGGAAAATCTAAGTATTGTGGATGACTGCGGTTTGACCACAACCAGTGCAGATATCGAGAAACTCTGTTTTTACCGACTGGTTTTATATACAAACCGGGTGTTTTGTACTTGCTCAATTTTTAACGCTTGAAAATGGATTCGAATATTATGATTCTGATGAGAAATATCTCTTATTGTACATAATATTTTTAATAATACATAATATAAATTATTATTATAAAACTTGTATATAATATACGTATGTAAATAATAAATCTAGGACATATTATTATTTTGCTTAACATTAAGGTCCACCTGAGCCAATAATTGGCTCGTCAGGCGGCTCCTGGGGTTAGACAATGGGTTATGGGGTTTTCTTGTTTTAACTAACAATAAGTTAATTAATCATTATCAAAGGAAAGAATAAAATAAGGAACCGAATTATATACTATTATTTAGGAGATATTCCTTAGTTTTTGATTCTATCAAAAATATACTTTTTAAATTTTTTAGATAATTACGTAATTTATTAAATAGTTTTGGAATCACAACTTTTTTATTTTTACCAAAGTGATTGTAGACTGCTGTCACATGATACTTTTCAAGGTTTCGTCCACTCATATCATGTTCTCTCCTTCTTATTGTTTTGTACATATCCTTAAAATAATTATCCTGTATAGTAATGAACGTAATATGCTTGTTAAGGGGTAATATCCCTAATGATTTATACATATCAGGCACATCTCTGTCCATAATTGATGATCTGTATATGATTTTAATTATTTCATTCTCAAGATTTTATAGATTCCTTCTTGTACACATTACGCGTGTAGCCCCACAAGGTAATACCATACCTTAATATGGATTCAACCAGAGCATGATACCTGATCAGCATTGACTTATTTGTAATAGTAATTTTAATATAATGGAACTGGTACGTTTTTTTTTCTAAAATTTGAGTTTAAACTCCTGATATGTGCATCGAATCTTAAATGATAGTCTATAGTTACTCCCAGATTACTCTTATTAATGTATATAAGAAATAGAGTGGGGCCTAAAATTGAGCCCTGGGGAGCTCCATATTCTTGACTACCTTAGTGTGGCTGCATTTGTTATTGATCTTTATTTTCATTTGCCAATTATAAAGATAGCTTCTAAACCACGCTAATATATTACCTCGAATGCCAATTTCATTGAGGGTTGCAAGGAGCATTTCATGGTTTATGGTGTCTAAGGCCTTATTAAAATCAATGAACGAAAGGATCACATGATTACCTTTATCCAGATTACCATTTAAATCATTGAATACGGTTTCTAGGGCGTCTTCTGTTCCTTTATTCTTCTGAAATCTATATTGGTTTTTATGAGTGATATTAAATTTACTTATATTTTCAACTCTCTTGTAGAATATCTATCTCTCCATAACTTTGCTGAGTGAGGGTAGTATTGATATTGGTCTGTAGTTGTTTATATTCTTATGTTTTCCTCCCTTATATATTGGCTGGATTTTAGCAGTTTTCAATGCATCAGGAACAATGCCTGAAGCTAGACTTTTGTCTTGTGTTAAGGACGTCCTCGATTAAATTTGTATCTTGTTTGATACCAATTACTCTAATATCATCATGACCAGCAGTTTTATTTTTAAGAGAGTTTACAATAGTGATTACATCTGCGAGAGAATCAGGAGGAACTGCAATACCAGCTTGATTACTCTCCTGATATCCTACATTACCATTTAATTTCAGTTTCTCAACTTCTGAGATAAAAAAATCTTGAAACTTTTCCCATAGTTTCTCGGAATTTGATAATTCCGGAAAGTATTGAATTATGATATCATCATTTCTTTTTGTTGCTCTCCTGCCAATTAGTGTCTTGCTGTCTTTCCTCATGGATTTAAAATCTTTTGACTCTCTTAACCTTATATTCCAAAATTTCCTTTTTTCTTTTCTTATTTCTGTCACACATTTGCTTCTCAGGGATTGATGTAGATTTGTATACTTTAAATTAGTATAGTTATTTGTCCACTTCATGAATTTGTTTTTGTTTTTCATTTAGAAGTTTATAGATATCATCATTCATCTTCTTTCCTAAAAATATTGTCTTTATAAAATTTTGATTTTTCATATACGTTTTTAACAGTATTTTTCAACGTGTTATAGGCTAGATTAGGTTTAGGTTAATTCAAAATAGCAGTTTAGTCATAATTTTGAATACAATTATTAATAATCTTTGTATTAATTGGTATCAATAATAAATCCATCTAGGAGTGTTATATTGAGCTTATTTTGAATATTTCGATTAGTCGATCCTTGTGTTTACATTCAATTGACAATTATACATTTTTATGTATTCACGTACTCTATCTAATTATGTGAAATAATGTCTCTATTTCATCATACATAATTTAAGTAATCGCAATAAATGTACAAAAATACACTTTCAAAGGATTTTAAACGAGTATAAAATGATATTCATTGAATATTTATTTAAAAACTCATTCAAAAGTGAAGATTTCATTAATTTTATACTTTTATATGATCATTTCGATTACTTATATAACAGTCGTTCATTAATATTAAGTAATATAAGTGTCATTATCAACGCATGAAATGTAATGAATATATCGATGGCTTCATACAAGAATAGTGCACCAATGTCACTGACTGATCCTATTTCGCCTCTCCACGTCTGCAACGCTATATGGAAGTTGGTGGCCGGTGCAACTCGAGTAGACTAACACGCAGCTTTCCTATTAGAGTTACAGATCTCCTTGCGACCGCTAGAAATTTATGCGAGCCTAGATTTTGCGGGGGCGATTTTTTGCAAAGTGAGTAATAGGTGAGTTTCCGTCTAGGTGGTACGATCTAGTCGCGCAACAGCCGCGATTTTTTAGCCACCATCGAATTTCTTTTTGTTTAATTGGCAGCGATACAAACGGCGAATTTCGCCTTAAGAAATTTTCTAACGCTCTCCCTATTGGTGCCTTGGCATTATGAGTGGCTTTCTTCAATCTATTACGTCATCTAGAGGAATGATTATTAATGTAATGAGTTTTTAAAGAAGTGATTAAATATTTTTGCGTGTATTTGCGCGATGTATGTAAATGTGTTGCAATAAGCATAGCGGATGTTAATGAAAAGAATATTTTTGGAATCTACGAATTTATTCGAGCAGATTACTAAAAAATCCTTGAACTTAAATTTTTCTATAATAAACACAGAACTAATAAGTAAGGAAATGCAAGTTCCTTCTCCGAGAATATTTTTTGGATAATTTCATCTGCACACGCTGAACCTCTTGAGTGATCCATAATAGCAAGAATCATTCGATTGTAATATATTTTTGCCTATATTCTGGCTGCAATAGTATGCATAATTATTATTTAAAAATGCAGACGTAATATTTCAGCAAGGAGGGTATCAGTTACAGTACACGAAAGATATTTATAATATCGTCTTGTTTTAATATTTTGATCATTAAAATGCATAATTCACTTGTGACTAAAGTTTGAAGTCTCGTTCATGTTTTTACTAAAGAAAAATCGTTGCAATCTAAATATCTGCCCATGTTCTTCATTTCTTTAGTGACAAGTACCTGTGTCGTCTAAAAACATTCTATTTGAATAAACATGCGACCGCATATTGTACCAATATATTTTATGATTGTATAGTACAATTACTTTAGTATTTAATATATAATGGGAATTGTACTAAGAATAATCATTTCGCTGATTGATATAAAAGATAAAAATAAAACGGTAAATCATTACGACCAAAAAATTAAATCCGATTTATTCATCGAAAATGCAGCGAAATAAGTATATATTCTCTATTCCTTTAATATATTGATTGCAATCTATAAATCGTTCAACGTATAATTTATTTTTATTCGTTACTATTCTTAACTAATCTCATCTAGCACAAAAACATTAATACGTATGCAAGTCTTGAATTAGGTCGAAACTTAATTATGGAAGAGGTATAATTTTCCGATCGAAGCATTTTTTAGTTTTTGGATCAAATAAGAATTTTTTTCACCTGAGTTGAGTTCTACAGGAATAATGATTGTGTTTATCGAACTGATTTATAAAATTCTTGGATTGAAGGGGGTTGCGCGTTCAGTCTTATTGAGAAAGGTCTCAGCTTTCGTTCTAGATCAAAATGATCGCCGACGTGGAAAAAAATTTGAAAGAATCATCTTAGTAGTGGACGAACGATGAATTCTCCTGAGTGAGTTTGATGAATTATTTAAGACATCGTGTCGAACGATTTCCATTATTTTGGAATTAATGTATTCATTAATCATTTTATTTGGAGCGTTACAATTGATTAATAATCACATTCTTTGAAGCCTATCTCCATCACGAATCGTCGAAAAAGTCGTGGTTGAAAGTTAAATGAACGGTTATTTCTATATAATGGCCGTAAAAAATCCCAATTCCCTTTCCAGTTCACGTTTGTCAATTGCTTGATGGATTTCTTGTGATTCTTAAGATTTCATAGTGACGTTTAAACAGGTTTATTCCAATAAATCTTTTATATTGCTGAATCTCAGCTCAAATTACCATTAATTATATTTTCCTATCTTATTCTTAATAGTTCGGAAGTGGTAGATTAAGTAGTAGTTCTGACAGGGCAAAGAATTGAGTATGGAGTATCTTCTGTTGTAGTAATTTTTACTCAGAAGTCTTCTCGAAGCGGGAAGATTAATTAATGTATATGATATCTATAAATAAAATTGAATTATACATAAAAAATGTTTGAATAACATCAATATCAATCTCTATGTCTATGTATATACCGTGCGAGCCACCTTTCGGTGTATGGCAGGGGGTTGAAATAATAAATTACCTTGAACAAATACACCTTGAATTTGCTTCCCTAGACGGTTATTTTCGTGTATTGTTCGAGAAAAAAACGAATTTTTGGATCGGTTAGTTTTCGCATCTATTTCCCTTATTTTGTTCGCTGTATCCGATCGACCTATATAGCAGGGAGGGCGCATGATCTCTACCACGTCTTCCTTGAACGTTTTTTCTCTGAATCTATTTAGTAAATCTAATCTACGCTTTGATCATATCTGTTCTAATGATTCCCATCCCGCATCCTTCAGCAATTTAGTTACGCTTATCGATCTATCGTAGCAATTTTTCACGAAACGTATCGCCTTACGTTGGACCTTTTTTAATTCACTTACATTACTTTAATCGGCAGGGTCCCATGCACTACAAGCAAATTCAAAGTGTGGTCTGACTAGCGCAAAGTAACATCGCTCGCGAACTTTTTCTACGCTCTTACCGACTATCCTCTTCACTAACGGAGTTTCTTTAAAGCTTTTCCACATGTATTACGGATGTGGGTATTCCATGATAAGTTATTCGTCAGGGTTAATCCAAGATACTTAACAGATTCTAATGTTGAAATTTTTTCTCCGCGGAGGCTGTAGGTGAAATCATTATTCGTAGTTTTCTGGTCAAAGAAGTTGACAACGGAACATTTATTAATATTTAAATCTAATTCCCAATGTTCGCACCAAGTCATTATTTTATGTCATTTCCAAGTATTAATGTATCCTCACTGCTAGCTATTCCCCTGTAGAACTGTATCGTCCGCAAATATCCTAACCTTGCTATCAATTTCTCTGCTGGGTTCGTTGATATATATTAAAAATAGGAGTGGCCCGATTACGCTACCCTATGGAACGCAACTACCCGTTGATGATTGTAAAATGAACGTTTTACGTGTTATATAAACGAATCAAATAATCGTGAATCATTTTATTCTTCTCACGCGCACCTCGCAGTGGGCCTATTGGAGAGTGAATGTTAAGTTTCTATAAGCGTAATTGATGGTGAAACGATGACTTTACGATTTAAGAATCTGTAGCCACTTAATGCATCGTAGAGTCCAATTGAAACTTGTTGATGGTTGATCAAAGCGAGCGCATATTATCATGAAAACTCATACTTCAAAACAAATAAATGAAAAAGACCTACGAAAAAATGTTCTAAGGTCTCTCTTAATTGATGGTAGCTTTTTGTCGAAATAACTTCCGATTCATCATGAATTAAAGAGCAAAAAATAAGTATAATATAAAAATCACGTATTGAGCATAAAATAATCAATGATGGAAATGAATATTCAATTTATGACGAATATCGATAGAATAATGTGAAATATTGATTCGTCTCTATTAAATAATACATACGTATAAGGATTCTTGTGTCGGAACAGAGTTTTTGAATTATTTCTTTCTTTCTTTTCAAATGTATGGTAGTGAATGTGCATGGTTTTGTTTAAGAAAAATGCATTACTTAGCCTTCACATTCATTGTGGATACAAGATAAGTAGAATTAAAGCATAATTTATTGATGAAAGATATATTCCATTGTCTCTAAATTTTGGGTTGGTAACTACGAGCGTGAAAAAAGTTCTCGTCTGTTAACTGTGATGCAATTCCAGAAGCACGAGGAGCAGTTATAGTTTTGAGAACCGCATTCCTCGCGGAATGCAACAACTTCAAATGTCATTTTAAATTAAAACAAAGGGAAAGTTTGCAACTGTCTTCGAGTTAGAGTCGAGGATGACTTATTACCGAGTCATTGTTTATGGATGCTAACAACTGCATCCTGGGTAGCGTAAGTGGTTCTATTTTCCCTCGATTCCAGCTTTCTAGGTTTATATACAACTTTCTCGAGGCAACTTATAAATGCCTTTCGGAAGCTGACGCTCTAAATGAGAGTCCTGCACGAGAATCGCCGATGACTTTACAGACAAATTTAGAAGAGGCTAGAGTATTCCGCTTCCTTCCGCTTTCTTTACATACCTTCGCTGCCGCGTTCGTTTGATCCCTATTCCTCTTACGTGTCATTGTGGAGTGAAAGATTCCACATCTTGAGTATTCTTCCAGCATTTTATAAGGCATATTTTTCTTCGTAATTTATAAGGTTCCTTACTAATAAGTGTATTCGTGCCAAAAAGTCTTTATTAACTCTCGATACTTTGCATTGATACTTTTTGTATAGAACGCGTGTATACTTCCGAATATAATATTGAAAAATGATTCATAATTATGAAACATTATTTTTGATCTAAATTAATAAAAATTGAAACGGAAACTTAAAGACACAGTTAATTAAATCTTGACCATTTAACCTGATTATAGGGGCTAATCATCAGTCGAAATCAGAGAAATAATTGAGTATCGTACATTATTCTATCTCTGCAGAAAATATAGTGTATTTTTTATGTTTCCTAGCATTTCTAAAACAGATTAATTATACATATTTTAAAGATATTTATATATATTTTATTTATATATGTTTGTACATACTATCAAAGTTGATTTCATATTCTACTCTTCATTTATCATGGAAATCTAAAAAAGGCAACTATTTCAAGAATAGAATCGGAGCTGATTCTTCTAAATGCTTTTTTATTCTGTTATGCTTTGAATAATAATATGTGAAAATGTGTCATGAGCAGTCGATGTGTGGTCGGGATACATTTACAGGAGGGAAATATTCTGCGGGAACACAATTATTCACCACGAAGGGCGAATGGAACAGCAAAATATCTATATGTGGCGTATAAATTTCACCTTCGTCGTTTAAGTTTAATGTCGTTTTCAAAAATATTACGCATTCCTTTTCATTGAGGTGTCAAGGTTCTGTAGTCTTGAATTGTCTGGCACACTCTCCGCACTGTACAGGCATTTATTGCTCCTTCTTTTACCGCTATAGTCATCCATTTTCGAGATATTGGAAATAAACTTGAAGCATTCTGATCGTCGAAATCCTTTACATCGTGTTTCTGTGTGGTCGTAATACGAACTTTGTTTCATCTTGCCTCATTTTTATTCTTCTCTGAATTGCTTGAGCAGAATCATCGTTTGAAAATCCCAAGGTTGACGGACTTCAGTTTTAATGCTATTTTATCTCCCAGTCTAGCCTTTTTCAGAACGTAATGTTATTCTATCAAGGAATGCAAGGATACGTCTTTAAGGAAAGTATCTTTTTCGGTTATCCCTGAAAAATTCTGGCAAGGAGTACACGAATGGAGAGCAAAACTGGTTTGAAATGGCAGAGCTGAAACATTTAAAGCTATCAGAAAATTTCCGATTGACTCGGCTAGAATCTATTTTGGCAATTTCTTATACTATTCTCAAAATCCACCGCCAGTTTTTCTCTTTGATAGTTAGATAGATAGATTACAGACTTTATTTGGCGGATTTAGGACAATCGAGTCCCATCATTGGTCTAAAATCTTGCATTCCTTACCTACGCACAGAATATATGTTTCACTTACATCGAGTAAAAAACTGCTATTTTTACAATATTTAAAAATTCTTTCGATGAATTTATTCATGATATTTTCATTCTTGATTTCTATCTAAATTTATAATTATTTATGATGTTTACTTATTTCGCTCGATTTCCTTTCATTATATAAATGTTTTAGCGGATGACTTTGTAACAAATTATGGAAAAACTACTCTGACAACGTGATCGGTTTCTCCCAAATTCGGCACGGAGGTGTCGCTCGGGGCAGAGAAAGTAAATAGGGGGACTAGAAAGACAATCTCATCGTTGTGTATCCTTCGAACACAAACAGCCTTTTACATTTGATCGTGCAAATATTTATAGGAAAATACTCGAATAAAAAATTAAGTATTACTAGTAACTAAGTTGAGTAAAACTCTCCTAACTAAAAACTCTCCGTTGAGTAATTTAGAGAAAATCAGTATTAAATAAAGCCAAAGAGCACTGCAATATATAATAGATAAATATTGTTCAAGCCTCGATAACATTTGGAAATGTATAAATTTTAAAATTGCTAATTTTGCGGTAATTAAGAAATTGACTTATACATTTGTTTCGATATAAATATCATTTCTTCGGCCGTTTCTTTCCCAAAGTATTTTACTATTAAATGCGACTTTTATGAATACGAAAAATGAAAAAATATTGCCTTTTATCAAATAAATATAATTCATTTATTATTAATAAATTAATTTTACTCTATAAGCCTTCGCATGCATTGATTAGCATTGAAAATGTGAAAGGTAAAAGGTTAATTTAATGTAACAAATTTTGGAAAAATATTCCTCGTGAAAACTTAATTATATTGTTGTTTCCCCCTTTAACCAAAATGATTTTTGCAACATGAAATATTTTTGTTTATTTTTGTCGTCAAAAATCTTGTTTGTTTTTGATTAAAGAAAGTAAACTCGGGTATTACATTCATCATTTGATTATCTGTTGTGGCTATGTACGAAATTTCCTTGGTAATATATTAGAGATTAATGATTTTTGTCCATCCATAAAAATCAATAACCGTGTTTCCCCATGTATAAGCACCCCTTTTATATTAGCCACCCCCCATTTTTCGACTGTAAAATTTTGGAAAAAATATTTTACTAGAGAAACAGGTTACAAAAACAAAATTTAAGACTCATAATAATCGTTCACACTATCATAAGTTACAAAGAAACAAATATTGCAAAGAAACAAAATTTAAGACGCATAATAATCGCACATACACTCATTAGATATAAAGAAAAAATTTAATATACGTAATAATCGTCTTCTTCAATATCAATGGCAGCTAACAGCTATTACTCCTCTGTATCATCTTCATCGCAATCTTCATATATATAGTGGTCTTCTGAACCATCAATAGAATTAGAGATTCCACATTTTTTAAAAGCTTTGACAATGATCTCGGTCTTCACACTGTTCCAAGTATTCTTTACCCATCCAGAAACTTCTCCAATTGATGGCTTCTTCACTCACACAGAGGTGTACTTGTTGTTGTTTTTGATTTTAATGTCGCCGGACATCATCGTCTTGTAATATTCAGGTGTGGGGTCAAGAATATCGTCTCGTAATAATACTATCACTTACAATTGTTTACAAAAAAGAACAACATACGGCTGAAAAAGCATTTTTCACGCATAAATTTTTTATCTGCATTGTATATGCCCCTACTTTTTGGGCTTGCAAATTTTGGAATAAAGGGGTGGCTTATACATGGGGAAATACGGTAATTCATGTTACATTGTTCATTAACGTGCATGAAAATCATATAAATAATTCTCCTATTATAATAAATCATGCGTCAATGAAAGCACGGAATCTCTTTTATAACTCAATGACCAGCTTATTTTCTACCATCTTATCATTACAATGCACATCTAATTATTTCTCCTATTTAAACTATTTTTATTTAAAAATATTTCTTGATTTTGATTTATATCTATAATCATACCAATACAAATATAAAATATATATAAAGTATAGGTAGAAAATAAAATCGAGCATTATCCAAAGCATGATTTCTGGACATCGTAGTTGAAAGTAGTTCTAGATAGATACAATTAACTCCCATTTCCATATCAGATATCCTTTAGTCTTAGATTTGAATAAAGCGGGAAAAATTAAGAGGCAAAAGGGCTGGGAGTACTTAAGGAGAGATATCAAAGAGTAGAGCGTTAGCGTTGTGGTCCTACGAGACAGTATCGCACGAACAGCTCCTCCTTACAAGGACTGTAGACGAGCATTTAGCATGCAGTCGACGTTGTTTCGCTACCGATTCACTAAAAGGATTAATTACTGTCGTTTTCTTGCCCAGGATCAACACCTCTTCCCGTCTGACCCGGATTCTTTCGCGTTTTTTGCCTCGTTTTTCGGAACGATCAAAAACCTCTTAGCCAACATGTTTTCTTTTTTTCGAAACTGTAGCGGCTTAGCTTCTAAGTTTCTTAACGAGAATAGCGATCCCCTCCTTAAATGGGAGTGTCACGTACTCCATCTGGGGTAATGACGCTCGGGTTTATTTTACGCTCTATTCTTGCGTGAGGGAAAGTACGTATCGTGTAGATCTCATTTGAGGGATGGACCCCCTTAAAATAGTTCATTCTCTCGTGGTTGGGAATGGATGTTTACCTATGAAAATTTTCACCGTTCGGAATCCTGGGACGGAGTATTGATATTCAAAATATCGCTATCTTGCGGTAGAACTCTTGAGGTGGACGGTATATCAATCACGCTATCCTCCCGGCGGAGCATGGAAGCTAATTGCTTTTACCATTCATACCATCCTTTCCTTATCTTTCTGTCTTGACATCACTCTTACCTTTCTAACACATCCATGCATTGTTTTACGTATCAGCCTCAATTTCTCAACAGCCTTATCTCCTTTCACTTAAAGAGGCCCATCCACACATTCACTTTATTTTTCCTGGCTCTCGTTTTCCCCTTGACCATTATTTCGGTCCATCCACGCCTTCTAACCACTCTCTCCCCAACTTCTCTAATCTCTCTATTATTACGCTGTCATGCAAACCTTTGTTCGTCCGTTAGTGATCAAGGATTCACCCGTTTCCTTTTTAGGTTACCCAGTTCCGGCGTGGACAATACGTTGTTAGTCACTCGGTTTTATTAAATCAAAACTGTACGAAATCGTGAAAAATGAAACGTTCGAGTAGCCACTGAGTAAAGTGAGCGGTACTTAAAAAAGTTTCGGTTTAATATCCTTGGGCCTCCAACTCACTGCCCACCTTTGCTTTGGCCTTAGCTTTTTTGAAAACTTTATGGGTTATATATTTTCCCTCGTCTTCATCGTGTTTAAAGAGGAAATAAAAAGGGACGAATTTTGACTGAATTGTTAGATGGGTGACGTTAAGGAATCATAAAGATTGTCAATAATTATTAAAAATCCATTTGACCCAGATGCTTCTGCCAAAATAAGTTATTTATTCTTTTTATGAGTTTTATTACCATTTCAGAATTTTTATTGGCAAAGCTACTGTGAAGTAAAAATTGTAATTGTAATAAATTGCAATATAATATATGTATATAGTATATATAATATATATGTATAAGAAAAAATTTTTACTTTAAAGTAAAAATAAACATATATATATATCACTTTATAGTAAAAATTTAATTTAATTTTAAAGAGGGGTATTGAGAAATTGAAGCGCTGAAAGATCACCATGAAACGAATATCCATTGAACGTGACCACTCATATTGTCATGTGCTACCTATGTTTCCAATTGAATAATCATAGTTTACCTATAGAATCAATTCGAAAATAAGTATCTTATAATATATTGCCTTATATTCTCGATTCTATCGTTTGGCCTATCGAGATTTAGAGCTCTGGCCCCTTTCGGATTAGACGCTATAGCGGTCCAAGAACGGTACGCCACGGCACACTGGCTAGAGAACGCGTCTCTAACGGACAGCATCCCTCTCCCCTCGCATCAAACCCCACCCAATTCCGAAAGCTACGAAAACATCAACCTTCGAGTGGTGAAAGACTCGCTGGTACGTTTTTTTCGCCCCCAAAGAAATGAAAAAGCGTATTCTTATCCCGGCGCTCATTTAGAAGAATAGCGGATGCGAGGGACGGGAATGAGAAAGGGCGGAGGAGGGCGTGGCATGTTATTAGAAGGTGGACGAGATATCCTCTTCCAGCCTCTCACTCCCACAACTCCTCGCACTCCTCCGCAACTACTCTTCCTAGTGGACCCCACCCCACGCGAGCCCCCCACACCCATCAGCGGAACCCATGGTCACCTTGACACCCACCCCTTTACGGCCTTCCCCCGAAGACGAACATCACTCCTCTCACTCATCTCTGTAGGAGCGACGCTTCGGCGCCCGAGCCATCCTCCGCCCATCGCCGCACCACTCCCCATCCCCCTGTTCACAGCGACCTCACCACCGCCTCCTTTCACGCACGCAACGGTGACCACTGGCGTCGAAGGCCTCTTCTTTTACCGTGATTTCGCCTCGTGACGCGGCTGGGCGGTGCTGCTTTCGAAGTCCACATTCCGGGAGGAGATCGTGGGAGGAGGATGCAGGGGAAAGAGAGCGGGTGAGGCCTTCGGCGTAATGGGGGTGCGGGTGGCGATGAGGTGCCGGGGGAGAAAGTGGTGCGGATGACATAAGGAGCCGTCGGGCGGTAGAATAACCGTCGATTCCGTTTTTCGGGGCAGAGATCACGACTCGGGGTGGGTTCGGACGCGACTCGTGATGGAACTCCTTGGATGAAGGGTTCCATCGCACGGTTCCCCACTTGAGTGAGACGTTCCCGGGGACTGAATAGGGAGTGACTCAGCAGGAAGCCTTAGAGCGATAACTTTCTCGTGTCAAAAAATCCTGAATGCACCGTGATGTCTCTATAAGAGGGATGCATTTGGGTGTCTGGCAACTAAACAAAAGCCTTTCTCCGAAAAATTTCTAGTGGCCCTGAAATTTTTTTCGAATTCGTTAGAAAGCATTTCATTCGTATCCTTAAGTTTGAATGTTATTTTTAGGTCAATGTGTTAACGTGTTATTTTAGGGTAAATCAAAGTTTATCACGAGACATCACACGATGCTTAGAGAGAAATATTAGACTGCATTTCAGGTTTCGGTGTCTGGTAAATTCATATGAGCAGGCTTTAATGAATGATTATAGTTTGATTAATTACGTAGAGTTAGGAATCACTGGTTTGAATTTAAATAATAGAAAGAGAAGAAATATATAGCAGAAAATCATAATAATAAAAATTTTTGTTCATGAAAATCATATTTGTACATTTCTTCCGGTAATGGTAGAAGGAATTCAATCATTAAAATATGTTATTAAATTTAATAAAATCTATGTATAATTTGCGTGTATAACTCAGTCTCGCTCGGTGTGAGTTTACATCCAAATACAGAATAGAGAATCACGCTATGTCATAAAAAGTGAGTCCTCAGGTCCAAATACGATCGGCTGATATAAGATATTATGAAATCGTTACAAAACCTGGTATTTGGTGAGGAGTCGTAGCAGAGTATTGCTTATAACAAAACTTAACATCTCTAGGTCTTTTTCGCGTAAGAATTTCTTACGGAACGAGTTTGGAAATAATGACCCAAATGGGTTTCAAAATTTTGAGCCGCGGGCGGAGATGTTTGAGGACTACTGTAATTTGTCATTTCCCGTTACTTTACGAGGAGCTATTATTTGAAAAAAAAATTCTTATCCGAATATATACTTCTCCCAGCATAAGTTTTTTTTCATATATTAGCTTTTCCATTTCAAATATTTGCGAGACTGAGATATATTAAATCATTTTGGATCTGAATTTCAATTTTATCTTTCTCCATTGAAAAACCTCAACTTCTTCATCAAATTTTACATATTAAAACCATCCTAGGTTTCTTGAATTTGTTGCGCAGGGAGTATTATGCGGAACACGTGTATAATATTAATACTCCAGGAGTTACCAGTAAGCCGGTATATATTTTATAGTCTCTACGAAGAGAATACCTTAAATATCGCCGAAAACTGTTTTTGTCTATATTAGTATTTTTATTTCGTCACAAGGTGATGACTCTTAAAACTAGATGTTAGTGCTATAAGGTAATACAGAACCGCAAATCCCACTCTTTTCCATCGAACTTCTTGCAGCGTCAATTAACACTTCAATATGTTGAATAAAAATGTTTATGTAAATATTTTCAGCATTTTTCCTAAACCTAGAAAAGAAACTTATGGTTCCTACAAAATATATATTCCTTTTCAATCAGTCGAAAAGGTAAAATCATAATGAAATAAATAAGAATCTCATTAGAGAGTAATAAATAAATATAAAGATTTTCAAATTTATGAAAGCTGGAATGTAATTCATGAGGTAATTTTTTTATTTTTATGTTTTAAGTAATATTTAATGAATAATTTCAAAGAAACCGTGAAAAACTAATACGATTATTATGCCTTAAACAGAAAACACGAAAGAAATGAACGCTAAAAATTAAATGTATGATTTTAACAAACAAATACATTTTCATATAAAAATTTGATTCTTCCTTTTGCTCTTGGATAGAAAATGTGTTCAAATGTCTTACAAATATGCTTTACTAAATTTAATGCGTAGTATATGATCAAACTCTTAGTAAAATTGAATATCCCGGATAGTTAATTCTAAATCCAGATAGCTATTTTAATAAAACTTTAAGAGATATGAGCAGCTTTTTAATGAAGATAGATGCTTTACAATCTCACGTTACAGTCAAGGTTTCCCAAAGACGCATCATGTAATGTTTCTAAAACCTTTAAATTAGTCCTCATAATTCCACCTTTTCATATCGCGCTGCTTACGAAGATTAAATCATTGTAATTTAACGGTATAATAGCCGCCATTACGGATCACGTAATTTTATGCATTCCTATTGTATGCCGTAAGGTTGGCCGAGTAATGTTGTTGGATAAGAGGGTGTTTTGAAAATGACGGAAACGGAGACTAAAAAATTACGGCCTTCCGCGATCTTCGACTGTTTTTTTACCTTTTTCTCGACCGACCACGCAATTTCCTCCGAGGGAAAGGGTTAGCCTTCTGAACCACAGGTAGGAGATTCAGATAATGAGCTCGTGATAAAGGGAGCTTATCTGAGATTTTTCTCTAACTCCACTTGTGTTGCGTAATTTCCACCTTTCAAAAACGTGTCCGATTCATTTTTGCCAACACGTATCAACATTCCAGGTGACATTTCTTTTCTAAGAGCATAAGTTAGAATGCGGTATAGTAATGATTCTATTATAATGTTTCGAACTGACGATTCGTTTTATAGAAGTTGGCTCTTTGAATCAAAACATGTACCTGGTCTTACTTGATACGAGTAAATTTAACCATAAACTGCATTAGCCGAGGAAAAATACTATTTCTAATTATTTATGATTTTAGAAAATTCGAATTCGAAAATTCATTTTTTTTTGTTTTTAGAATTGAAAACAGGGTTGATAAGTAAGGTTATTTTCTGCTTACATCTTGGTAAATTAGTTTATTTGAAAGTCCTTTGGCGCGGGGAAAAAATTGCTCTGTTTTTTACCATATGCGTAACTCAATCTCTGTTATAAACTCACCTTAACGTCTCCATTTATTCAGAATTGTAATTGTAGCTCCTTCATAGGAGTTTAATTACGGATCTTATGTTCACCTCTTTCAGCGAAGAATTCACATTGTTGTACATTTTGTCCCATAAAAGTGAGCGCCGTTAATCTTCTCGTGTTTACTGCAGACAAAGGTCCGGATTCCTCTTGTACACCTTTGATTTTTAACCTTCCACGGATCTGAAGCCAATTCTATAGTCGTCTTTCAGTTTCTTCCTACTATATTAGATCCAACACTACCTCAAACTCCACCCATCTGTTACCTTGTTGACGGATTTACCAGGAATTCTTTGCACTTGATCGTGTCGGTAAACCAAATGAATCAGTAATTAACTAGATCTCTGCCGCATGAGGTCTTTCATGCATGTAATTCAAGAGACAAGTGACTTTATAGGCTGACGCTAGAAATACCCGTCATTCGTTGGAAGGAACAAACGGTAATGCGTCGACTTGGCAGGGATTTGAATGCCATCATGCAAAATGATAGCTTCGGAAATATATCTCAAAGCTTCCCTCTAGCGGTGACTTCTCAGACGATTCCGAATTTTTCGATATTATATGTTTACGTAATTCAGAGAGAAATATATTATTTTCAAGCAAATATTTTATTTCTAAAACATTTTAGGAACTTCAGCAAGATTTATGGAAATTATTGTAATTGGATTTATTATTCAGTATAGAAAGATGCACATCAATCATCTGAAAGCAATATATCGGTTAGCGTTTTCAAATTTATAATTTTTTTGTATAGTAGAAACAATAAGTTTTAGGTTGATTATAAATAAGTAAATAAATAAAATAAAGTTTTAGGATGATTTAGTTGCTGGCAATCCAATATCTTCGAATCTCAGCGTTGCTTTGATAACAATAATAATAATCTGCCTTTATTGAATCAGGGATTAGTAAGGATGAGGGAATGAGAAGTTCATGAATAATAGAGAGGCATTAAATATTTTACAATAAAAACCTATTCCAGAATAAAGGAGATATAATAATGAATTAATGTTATTGAAAGTGATCATTGTGAATAGGTTTTCCTCTGCATCTAACCATATACTATCAGCTAATGTAATACATAGAGATTTTCAGTAGATTAAGAAATATGACGAATACATGTACACTTAGCGTTCAAAAAGATAAGCAATGGATATCATTCTGGTAGAAAGTGGTGTGTATATGGGTTAGCGTATTTTGTTTATCATATCTTTTAAATAATTATATAATTTAAGATTTATTTTACATTTAGGTACAAAATATATTGATGTGGTTTTTTACTGTCTAAAAGATTTTTTATTCGTTAATTTTCAATCTGGAAAAAATACTTTCTATTTCGATTCCATTAGTTTATTTCACCATTGATTGTGAATTTAGAACGTACTGTCCAAGGTCTAAAGAGGCCTTCATTTGTGCTATTTCTCCCCTATCAGCATTCTTTTTCTTAACGGTCGCTGCACTTATGCTATGGAGTTCATGCACCATAAAGTGGCATATCTCGGTACCTATCATTGAATTTATTCATCAAGCTGGAGGCTGTTCTCCATACATAGCGATCACCGCCTTTTAATCCGAAGAACATTTAGACTAGAGGCAGCGATTTTTTCATGCCACCTTCGAAGGCATATCTGAATAAATGAAGGGCGAAGGGCTATTTCGTGACGGCGCCATCATGGGAATGAAGAGCGAATTTACGCGCCAATGATGCTTGACTGCGTGCGATAAAATCCATCCTTCGAATAATTTCGCCATTTTCACAGGCCCATCGCTAGCGTTCGTCATAAATAAGAGATACCCCCTGCCACACACCGAAAGGTGGCTCGTAGGGTATCTACATAGACATTAGATACGAACCGCCATGAAATTTTCCCACGTGGTGATGAGTAATGCGAGATATCGTCTTCCTTGAATGAAACCATTGCTCGCGAAGAATCTCATGAATTGGGGATCCCGAACGATGATTCTATTACGCACGAATAAAACTTGGAAAAAGGTTCAAGGGCTTTATGTTTTTGTATGACCCACTTTGGGTTTATGATTGTATTCATTTTATTCCTCTGTTGTTATCTTAAAATAGATTTTCTTTTGATAATGGTGGTTAAAATGGTGGCATTTAATTAGATTATTTCAAAATATTTTTTGTTTTTTCAATAGAGCTCACAAATTAACTGTAGGTAATATAAAAATCCGAATGAAAACAGGCATACTTATGAAGTTATCTCACGAGAAAAAAATCTAAAAATTTTGAGGTCCAATAACGTATCCTTGGTACATTCTTCAAAGTCATCGTGGAAAGTCAAACGTTTCGTTTAGAGCTTCGGAAAAAGTCCACCACCAATACTCCCGTACGAGGAAAAAGATTGATCATATTAAAAAAATACTCCTTCCAGTGCGTGTTGATCTCTGAACTTGGATCATGAATGAAGGCATAGCATTCAGATCGTCGGCGGGCAAGTCACGGAATTCAAATTTACTTTTCCCTCTCGCTCTTTTCCCATGCCACTCTTCACCAGGTCACAGACTATCGCATTCCGCCACGATGCGCTCTCATCATGCGGCCTAATTTCCTACCTCCACCTCTATTTGAATCTCCATTCAGCAACTTTCCATTTCATTCATACGAGCTGCGAAAGCAACTATGAGGCGGTCGGAAGACGTTCGCTCCGGGTGATTTAAGATACTCCGCAATAAACGTGCAGGGCCCCGATGAGTAGAATGCTCATTTTTCTTGCGAAGAGATGAATGTGTTTTCGTTTGCATCTTCCCCTGCTCGAATCGTATAAAGTGGAGGTCGTTTTCTGTGGTAAAAGGTCCAGAATAATGACATCGTATTTAATGTGATGTCCCATAAGGTTAATGCTTGTAGATGTAATGGTTATCATACAACTTTACACATGTTCATCGGTGATTCCACTGAGGTTTGAGACAGGTTTCTTTTTGCTTCTGTTCTGTTCACGATTAAATTGGAATTAATTAGAGAATTTTCTCAATTTATAAATATAAAGACTTATTAATCCTTACGTTAAATTCTTTTCTAATTGAAACATCTCTATTCAAACGTGTGACTCCAGTTTCGCTATTCATTATGACCTTATGAAAATAATATAGAAAAATTTAGGGATTTTATTTCTGTGGGAAAAATTTCATGAACCAAAGCGCGATTAAATACGGTAGTGTGAACCCAGAAAATGTATTTAATTCCATAATAAATGCCGAGTTCCCTTCGACCAATCACACTCTTCAATTACCATCCCAATAAATAAAACAACGATTACTCTCCAGCGAAATAAGAACCCAAGTAATTGGATGGAAATTTACTTTTGACCTCCGCAATCACGAATGCAGATATATTTCTCCACCGAAGGTCGTCATTCATGTCAGAGAAATTCCCGTAAGATATAGACACGCATCCAGCGGATTCCCACGTAAATGAAGATCGTCCCGCAGGGAAAAAACTGGTTCTGAGTCAGGCCATATTGTCAAAATGTAAAGAGCTACGCTGATATCACTTTCTCAGATTCATGGTCACTTTTGAGATGAAACATTCCACGCATTCCCGGAGGCGGTTTTTTCCGCCCCCGCTGCTTCAGTATGCCTCCTCTGCCCTTCAGCACGAATAAACGAAAGGATGGAGTTCAAATTATCGCAGTAACAGATACCACGAATAAACGAAATGTGATCCCGTCGCAACTTAGCAAGCCGTTTTATTGGGGAGTCGATAAAGAGTTCGGTGTTGATATTTACGGAAGATTTTTTTCTTTCATAAATAACTGCTTGAAAAATAGTGATTTTTTCTTTGTTGAAATACACTAATCAAATGGTTTTTAACGGCAAGTTTAAGATCAAATTGACCAAATATCTTTTAATCACAAATGTGATGCGCGAAAGGAATAATTAAAAGAGTAGACTGAGGAATAATTTACACAATTAAGTGAAAAAGTGTATAAATTTCTCCATGAGAAATCAGCAACTTACTTGGAAAGCAAGCGAGTAAAATATCTTGTTCACTGCAAGAAAGTAAGCTTCAAAGAGTGGATATAATACTTATAGAAAGACGTAAATTCAGAAGAAGGGACGGTTACCATATCAAGATAAATATGATTTTACTATAGAGAGTTATTATTATCGAAGGCAAGGGTTATCATGAGAAAATTTCAATGTAATTATTCTTTGAATCTGAAGCTTTGTTAAGCTGTTAATCTCCAGCCAAGAGAAATTTATAAGTTGAGGATGATGAGGATGTGCGATTTATTTTCTGAGTTGTTTTGCAATATATAAAAATCAAGATTGAATTATGTATAAAGTTCAATCAGTATTAAAATAAGTCGTAAAATAATTACTCAACACTTAATTTTACAACCTTTTCTCTGGCAAGTAAAACTAAATTTTCTGAAAAACTCCTAATTTAGTTTTTTTCAGCTAAAATTAACCTTTGGACATTTGATGAACATTAATTTTTCATAGAACATTATGATGACATGTACGGAAGGGATAGCAATTACGAACTAGCGTAACAATACGACGAATAACCATTACGAAACATTTGACGTTCAATTAACTTTAATAAAAAATAATTTATATTAGTATAGATTTTGCATTGCAATTAGAAGTGTGTTTCCCTGTCGAGCTAGGGAACGGAGTAAGGTTCAGTTTTATGAGAGAATGTATAAGGCTGGGAATTGAAAATTGAACTGAATAAATGTAGAAATATAACGGATAGAAAGTTTTTGTATGTATAATTTATTTTATCAATTTACTTCTGAAAACTAGATCCAACCAAGTTTAATGATATTTATAATTTTGTTTTTACGTACGCTTCTTCTTTAAACATTTTAATTTTTAAACCTTGCATTACTTCCTGATACTTTTATTGTAAAATGTAGTAGGCTTGTCTCTTTTATTTTCAAGGCTTATTAACATCTTTTTAATTGTCAAATGGCATTATTGTGTCTTATTATCCCATTCATACTATCCTTGTGAGAATTGAAACAAGTTTTTGCCTACAATATACCGAAGTCAGGATTAAATATCGCCAACAATTGTAAAAATTAATAAAATACTTCTCAGAGTTAGGTATTTTAGAACAAACCCAAAAATTCATTGGATCCTTTTGAAGCATTCATTCACTTTACTCATAAAATGATTTTACTCGTGGCAGTTCCATCCTCATCTTAGTTTTTTTAAAGTTATTTTTCTGTATCTATATGGTAGAGATTTTTGAAGAGCAGTGTTGTGAAACACTTTCTATTATTAAGGGTCGTGGATTTATAATTCTCATTTTTCAATTCATCCGTAATCCAAGGATACACTTTCCGAATCGTAATTGAATAAAAAACTGAGCTCGTTCTCTCCTTGGAATACCAGGCGATCTTTTGAACGAATACTTGGCTTCCAAGCAACCCATATGCCTCTGAGCTACAAGAAGAATTTGATGTACCAAGAGATCTCATCGTCCTATTCAGCCGAAAGGACTAAAGCTTACGGCATTTACGAGGACAGTGATACTGAATCTTTGCTAAAGGTCATCGGGCTCTGCCCTTTATTACCTTGTGTGATAGTTCTGTATCATAAATACTGAAACCGTATCAACTTCTTGATAGATATGCAGGAAGGTAAGCCGCGGGAATAGTTGGCAAACTAATCGATAATCGTTTATTTCCCCTCCAGTTTTTATTTCCAACGGAAACTGTAGTAATGGATGTAACAGTATCGTTATTTTTCCTCTAGAGCGATTGTCTTGAGGTTTTTATTGAACGAAGATAAAATATTGGCAGATAGACAACTCATTCTGTTCGTTAAGGAACTGTTCTAGGGCCGAGAGGTTTCATAGGTTAACACCATGCTGCGAAGTTTTCTCATTAAACGTCTCATCTCACCAATCAAAGGAAAATTTTAAATGAGGTAATTAATTCATAGACATGAAGATGTAACACTGATATATGTACTTATTAATAGCCAATTAGGAGATCCGGATCTTCATCATAAACTTTATAAAGTAACTATCCTTAAACCTCAATAAGATTTGCTGTTCCACAAGAAAATGTCAGTTTTTATATAACACGTTAAGAAAATTTAATCTAAATGACATAGTTTATGGTAAACTTCTTTGCCTCCTGTGCTAAGGAAATATACGTTTTATAGCTTTAGAGAATGAAATTTATGTAAAATTTGATTACATATAGTAGTGCTTTTCATTAGGAATTCCGCGTAAAGGACAAGAATCATCGTTCTTCATTCCACTCGTAGGCTAATATGAAATAATTTGTCTTTTATTCATGATGGATCCTTTCTCGTCATCAATCAGTCCAAAAATGTAATAAAAATTTCAAAATTTTTCTGAGTTTCTCAAATTCAATATCAGCAGTTTAGGAAATTCCAATTTATTGGATTTATTTTTTTGTTTCGAAGTCTAACGCTAATTTTCGCTATAAATATATTGTCACTATAATTGATGTTATTACTACCATTTGAATCTTGGGGATACAAATTTGTCGCACTGACATTCAGTTGTTTCTATCTCTTTTTCAATATGATAATTTTTCCAAGACGATGTCCTTTACTTTTATCTGTTCGTTGAACATGCGCAAAATAAGTAAAATATATGGGGAGAGTTTTGAATGTTTCTGACAAAATTCAATTTGAACATTATACAAAATGATGGTGGAGTTTGATACAGTATACAATGCGAGTCGCTTTCTAATATATATAGCATAAAAATCAATCTGCATAGCATCGCTCGGAGCATTCCGCAAGTTTCATCGAGATACATGGCTCGTCATGAAGGAATAAGGCGGATAAAGTAGTTGGATTGACTAAACAAGGAGATAAAGTAAATTCCAGTAAAATTATACCATCATTTTGTTCATAGTGACAGATGCACTAGAGCATCCAGGCACCATCTTTGAATACAGATCAGGTATCGCGACGCAAACTCGTAAACAATGTGTTTATACGCGTGGAGAGGGCAGGAGGATGACGTAAGATTTCGAGATCACCAGATGTGAACTCGCTACACTTTCGAGATGTCCGGGGAAAAAATTCCCACCGTTTTGTACATCATTTAGAGCCGAAGGTTAACGAGGCATTCCTCTTACTTTATTGCACCTGGTTTCAGCTGCACCGTCCTTCACGCCAAAGAAGCTCTATCAAAACATTTCGAGGCGAACTCGCATGTTATGAAACAGACACGCAATAACTTCACTTGCGGTTTCCCATGACTCATCCCTTTAATTCTTTTGTTGCGGGCATTTTTAGAGAAAGAGTAGAGTTCTTTGCGCTATTACGGGGGAAAGGAAGTTGGCAATTTTAACTCGAGTTCCATCGATCTCAAAGGTGTTTCGCTCCCTCGCAGGGAAAGAAAGTTCGCATATCTGCTATTTCACCGTTTTTCCCACATTTCTACGCGGGGTCACTTCCTTGGGAAAATATCGACGGTATTTAAAGAGCGAAAGATTGAACGAGATTATTATTTAGAGAGTTGTTATGTATTTTAATTGATTAGATTATTGAGCTATCGCATAACTAATATCGTTGAGCGATATAATTTATTTCCTAACGCAATATTTTTACGGTATATGCAGAGGATCCATAACCTGTAAACACTCCCACCGTTTACTCGTTAATGAAAACTTAGAACAATATTTAACTTACGTAAAAAACGACGTAGGCAAAGAACGACTCTGATTGTGATTGTTCCGGTTGTGATCATATTATTAGCTTTATATAAGATTGAGATAAGAGAAGTCTTCACTGGAACATTCTCCAAAGATATATACAATCGTAGTCATTTAGATGTAACGGTAGAATACCAATAATGTTTTCGCAAGCAGCTTCTTCTTAAGAATCGCTAATTATAGATTGACACATTAAAGATGAGGCGTATTTTTAATGAGCTAACAACTCTTATCACGTCATTATTCATTAGTTCATCGTTCAAAATTAAGTTTTGCTATTGACTTAAGAAGGATTCAATATCATTGCTAGCGACTTGTTAGTCTTAATCATCGCCTTGAATTAGACAACAATATTATATCCATTGTGAATTGTACGTAGCTTTCCTTATGTCGCATAAGTGGTGGAACTTTTTTTGTATTCCTGGAAGCGAAGAACCGTAGTATGATGAAAACATGAAAAGAAACGATGATGCGTGAGGGAAGCATGGACGGCTGAGCCCAGGTTTCACGACATTACCGACACCACGTTACGCAATCTACGCCGCCTTAATATGCTCTCTTCATTAGAAGTCCCAGTCCATGGCTTTGATGGAGTTTATTCACGACTTTCTATATAGTTATCTCAATCCTTAAGGCTCATTCAAGCGGAAAATATTCTCTGTAAGAGAACATCGATTACCAAACACCCATGTATTTCTTCCCGTGTCTGCACGAATTATGGTACGGTTTAAGGAGCGATTCCGTAAGGAAATCGCAACGCTTTTTTTCCTAGAAATACCTTTCATTGTGCGAGGCAGTGCGATTCGCTTCTCAACTGTTCGGAATGCGTACCTCGGTGACGACCAGTGCGATAGAAAAAATCACTCTACCGCTCCCCGTTTCAGACGAGCGATTTTGAAAGCAAGTCGCCTGTCTCCACAAGGGTAGCCTCAAAACAAGCATCGATCATTGAAATATTTCCTACGATTACCTTAGCGATGTGCACTTATGCGTTGAAATAGGTTCAATATAAGAAGTGAGTTAATGAGATCTTGGAATCAACGTGAATCCACACCCAATTAACCGATCATGTCCCTCCGTGAGAAATTGTGAAATAATTATTCGCATACTTCGAATACGAATACTGTTTACTGCGAAAAATTTTGCGTATGTTGCTGGGGAATTTTTCAGGGCCTTTAAAATGTATTAAATAATTAAATTTAAAGTGTATTAAATTTGAATAGAATAATAATGGTTTGCATTAACGGGTGTAAATTTCTCGTAAAAAGAACTCTCGATTTTAATGTTTTAGGTACGTTACAATATTAGTAACAACAACAAAATTCGATAAGTTATGCTGAAAGAAAGTGAAGAGCCTTAGAATTATGGAAAATTGGAATGAATATATGATTATCAAAGAAACCAATGCTCTAAAAATTAGAATGCGTATTATAACTGATCAATACGCTATGCGTTAACGGGGGGATTTATGAAACGTAGAAAAATATAAGCAAAGTTTGAACGCACAACAATTATTCAGAAATAATTTCGAAGAAAAATTAAAAAAAGAAAGCAAAAAATTCATACCTTTTCCTCAATCCAAATTGTATGTATATAAATGCTAACTTTACCTTTGATGCCAAGATCCCGATGTTATCCAAAGACAGACTTTACCGTTATTTCTAATAGTTTTCTGACTCCTTAACACCATTTAAAACATCAGTTATTTTCTTAATCTTTTTACTTGGATTTTTTACTAGCTTACCTTCCTCAGCGTTGAAACCAATGTCAGTTTATCATCAACTCACGTTCCAAGTAAATGTTAGTTCTAATCCCTAAAGCAAATCCTTTTATTCACGTCATTTTGTACATCTCATGGTTTTCTTTCACTGAGATTTATTTTATACTGAACCGCACCCCTGCAATTCTTCAAGGATATTTTCACATTGTTAATTTTATGATAGTAGAAGATATTTTACTCGCATCTTATGAACTATACTATTATATTATTAAACGTTTCGTTGTCGCTGAAATACTACCGAACGAAAGAAATAAGGTTCGCTTCTGTTACGTTGTTAAAAATGATGCCATTAACTAGTACTATTGTGATTTAATTGTGAACAGTTTCCACAGATATATTTTGTGATAGATAAGGTACAGAAGAATTTTATGGGAGTAATAATGGCTTATTTGAGCATCAAACTCTATTTCAGAACTTAGGCGATGCTCTTATTCCAAGTATATGAAAAATAACTCTATTCTTTTGCTTAATTAATGTTTCTATTCTGAGACGACAATTTAATCAAATTAAAGTATAATGTTATTGCATTTATTTTACCTATGTCATATAAAACAATTCGTTATAATATAGCAATTCGTTCTACATCAATCATAATCATTAAATTATTATCATTAAAATCTGCGGGAGTTTTTACTTTTAACACATTCCATTTCCATTAGACCCATAAATAATAGCTTGCAATCGACGAATAAATGCTGCGAAGGATAAAATTCTTTATGATTTTCCCTAATCACTGAACGGAGAACCAATGAATGATATTTGCATTAATTATGATCCACAAATTAATTAAATGCTTAGGTTTTCATCGAGTGCTTGGTCTGATTCCAATCTCAATTACGATAGGAACTCACACGCAAACATGATTCATCCACAAGGCGTTGGAAACGGAAAACGAAATGTGATCCAAAAGTGAAAAGGATATTGACGGCTGCTTCTTTTTAGAACGGGCTGAACCACTATCGTGTAAGGATCGTAAGAGTTGCTGAAACGACTGCAGCAGAGGAAAGGTGTTGAGGTCCAGGTGGATCGACACCAATAAGGCATTCGTTGACAGACGCCCAGTTGCCTCCGCGACCGATTCTTACGAAATTTCTCCCGCGAACATAACTCCGCGAAGAGGCGTGGGGTGAGTGTCCAGACCGGAACGTTGGCTGGGTCAGTGAGTGTCCAGACCGGAACATTGGTTGGGTCAGAGAGTGGGGCAGGGTGCATTGCTTCCATGGAGAGGCCACTCTTCAGCTATGGGAACACGGCTTTGGGAAGTGAGGAACAGAATTACGCAACAGAAGTTCTATCGATGGCCATTCGACACCGTGCCCTTAATATGGCATCGGCAGGTTTCCTTACGGGGCGTGCAGATTTCCAGGGGAGGTTGCCACTGCATCGGACTAGATGGGGAAGCGGCGCAGGTGCTCGCTACGTAAACCATAAGGACGGAAGCGAGATGTCATCCTTGAGGAATATCTTTGACAGGTTATGCGCCGAAAGGGTTTTGATGGAATACGGAAGATGCTTGAAAGGAGCGTTCAAGGGTGTGTAGACGGATGTATTTACTTGAAAGCGAGGAGTTGGTTGGCCTTAAGGAGCGTTTTCAGCCACGGGACGAGGGAAATTACCCAATTCCTTCCGTTCTTGTCTACACTAGCAAGGCTGAATTTCCGTCTATTTTCGCACGTTCGATTTTTTTTATTTCTTCAAAGCCTTCCACATAGCTGTTTCCTCGATTTCACGCAGTGCTGAAGCAATACATTATTTTCTTATAGACGTGAACTATGGGAATGATTAAGATTTCTCTACGAATACAAGTGCTTATTACGCATCAATCGATAAATTATGACATTAAATGTTATAAATCTGGATTGGTGGATAAATAGAAGTCGATTAAATAGAACATTATTTTAGGGATATTTTTTCGAAATAATAATTATGATGTTTCGGAAACGAGCATTGCTAGCAGAGATTTATTGCGTGCTTGAAAATTGAAATCTGTTTGCCATTCTAAATCACCTTTTGAATTGTAATTTTCCCAATCATAATCGAAATAAGTTTTATAATAGAATATCAATAATGGTTTTGTTTCATCTACAATTGGAAATTTTATTATTATTGAAAATAAAGGAGGTAAATCTTTATTTTTAACAAGGCAAATGCTTGCATGGATGTTAATTTAAGGTATTAATATTAGAAATATGTTAATGGAAATCGATTCATGGTCAATTTACATAAAAATAACATATAAAAATAATCAATATTTAAGTAAACATGTTAATTAAACTATGGTTTTCGTCAAATATATTTTCTGGTATCTTCTAACCTATCCGAGTAACCATCGATGCAGTCGATTACCCCAACAGTTTCCAGTTACTTCCATTGGTCTTATTTTCTTAGTTTTTGATTTTCATTTTAAGAATATAATTGAAAGAGGACGGATTTAATTCCTCCTCTAGTTGAAGGACGAATTGATCCACAATATCACAGGGATGGTTGTTGCTACGGCAGTGGCAACGAATATGAACAGTAAAAAGTCCTATAATTAAGAACGTGCAAAAATACGAAAGAGATTTTCATCAATAATTCATAAAGGTTATTTTGAGGTTGGAAAACTTGGACAAAATAAAATATAAAGAATCGAAATCGGTGCGTTAACAGATGACCGGAATGATTTATCACATAATTTATAATTATATTTTAAGCGATATTAGTCTTCTCTAGGCTTGCGTGGAAAGAGATTGCACGGTTAATGATCACAGCGGCTTATTCTAGAAATTATAACGCTTTCATAGTCATTCCTTATGATCTACTTGTCGAAATTTAACTTGTATTTGTCATACCCCATTTTTCTGTAAATATTAGAATGCCAATACCTCATGGCCGCATTTTTAAGTTTTCTAGATTAATATGAATCGAATTTAGGTTTCATGATAAGGGGATATAAATTTTAACAGTATCATTTCATTATAATATCATTGATTGATTGTTTATTACTTGTTTAGGAAAATATTCCTTTTTACTTATCCGTTCTTAGTGAATTAAATAGTATGTGAACCAACGTAGAGACTGTAATATTACTTAAGAATCGTGTTCATCTAGTTTGTTTCTTCTTTCGTTTGTCCTGACCGAAATAATAAGAGCAATTAAAAATATTAATTTGCTATTTTACTCACTTCACGGAGAGCGGAGAAATAAGATGCTATAAGATGAAAAAGAGCTCGGCCACCAATAATCATATTTCATGTACTTTATTTTTTACTTATTATGCATTTTCAATGCGTATTTTTCATCGCATTTTGTCATACTTTGATCGATCAATTTTCGTCTTCCCATCGATAGAATGATACATTTTCACCTTCACTTGTGTAATCTGATAATCTCGTTCAATTATTTTTATCGATCTTCCTTCATAGTTTTTATTGTTCCATTTTTCTAACGCATATAATCGCGAGGAAAATCGAACTTTCACTAAGTTTTCGATTCACTTTCATCATTTACTCGACAAAAGTATTTATCTCGCGGCCCAATCATGCGGAGTGCCACACCTCGCGTTTGAAGGTCTTTCGATCTTTAGCTGAAGGTGGCAAACCAGGATGTAAGGGTTAATGACAGTGGAATGAAAATACCGGATTTCCATTGTAGTTGTCACTTTGCATAATTATTCCTCTTGACAATTGCTCGAGTATGATTTAGTTAACTGAAGATTAGCAGCACTAAAGTGAGCTCAGTCTCACTAAGATGCAAGCGTTTCTACTCGTAATTTACAGTCGGTATTTAAAGTTCATAAAATATAGAACTAAAAATTGTATGCTCTAACGAATATTTTTAGGACGGTATTAAATTAAATTTATGCTTAAATGTTTAGATATGACTAGAAGAATAAATAAAGAGTAAAAAGTATTTTAAGCTATTTTTTGACTCTCAACGTAGTGAAAATCAATCATGTAAAGTTTTTATTTCGTTCTTGTACAATTTCTATCTAAAAAGTTATGTTATATAATAGAAGTATATTTTTTTAATTCTGACAGCCTTGGATATAGGCAACAAGCCAGACGGATTGGTTCGTAGGTTAGGGTGAGGTTCATTTCTGAAAGATTTCGAACATTATAGAACAGAAATAATCAGGGCAATGGAATAAGTATTGAAAATACGTTGTTATATACGAGTAATGGATAGCCATGGAACATGCAAAAAGAATTCTGTGCATTCATTTGAGAGACAGCAGGGACATTTTCATTAAGCGAAAATTTACTCAATATTCGTTTGTTTTGGAATGTTCTCCATGATTTTATTCTTGTCTGATAATTTTCATACTTCGAAATGTTTTTATTAAATAAAGTTATTTCAAATACTAGTGAATAAAAACACGGAATGAGTTTGGAGACTCTCTATATGTCTGAATGCCGCACATTTATTTTTCTTGAAACATTTTAACCTCTAACTCGTGTAATAAAACTTGACCTAGTTCAGCAGTATCTGAGCGAGCTTTGAAATTTTCATTCATCAAAATTGTTCCAAACCTTATTTTCGCACATACATAGCAGAATTACGGGATGTTGTTCATGTAAGAGAATGGCGGACGAGCGTTACAGTTTATCTAGTTGAAGACCGATGAAGAAGTCTTTAAATAATGTATTTTTTCCATTCATTACCTTCCATTCAAAATATATATAGCGTGCCATCGTAGGAATTGAAACGATGTAATTTTTTGTGAAAGGGTAATTGACCACTGGGAAACCAAATAAAGGTGTAGTTTAAGTTAATCATTAGCGATACATGGTAGATGCAATTTGTAGCCATCTATAGTCTGCAGCGTCGCTGACTATTTTTTTAGATATACGTACTGCTACTTATAGACTCATTTCTATCTGGATTATTTCACCGTTTGCCGATTCCGCCTGCCGAAAACGGAAAGTAAAATTAGGTCCTCCGCGGCATAATTCGTAGACGACCGCTTTCCCTACGTAGCCGTACTATTCGGTCTCCTAAGGAGGCCCATTCAAAAAGTCTTCACGTCGTAATTACAGCTTGGTCTTAGTTACGAAGCCGAAGATGGTCGCGTTGCATTTGCGGAGGAATGCGTCGCGATTTTCAATTGAGAGGCACTCCTCCATTTAATGGCATACCAGTTCCACCGATAAAGTCATAGAGCTCCGACCTCGCCCCTAACGGGCTGCTTCGATTCATTGCCGTCGAATGGAACCCTTCTCCGGCGACCACTTGGTAAAGCCACGCCCATCCAAGTCTTTCTAGCTAAGGCTGAGGAATAAAGAGAAAGGAAGATATGTTTGGGTGGTGGAGGGAGCCAAGGAGACTTGGGAAGGGACGGAAGTGCACAGCGTTCGGGGACGCGAAGTAGGGCCCTCAGGGTGTAAGGTTGCAGGGTTGCTCTCAACTTACGCGTCTCGAGTCGAATTGAGTTATTCATAAGTGTACTCAGGGTTTCCACTACACCCGGTAGCTATAGGAGACTATGGGCAAAGAGGTCTTTGTTAAAGCTAGATTGAGACTTGATTCTCTCCTTATATTAAACCTGTGATAGATCGGAAAAATGGAAATTTTTATGGTGTATTTTCCTTAGTGAAGATGTTAAAGAAAGCGTACACCAACATAGTGACAGTATGACCTAATATGTCACATTTAATATACAGCGTAGCATACCACACTGCATCACCAAAAGTTAATTTACATTGAAATTACTAAACAGAAGTACGAAACTTCGATAATACCTGTGCATGATGGTTAAATTGACATTCAAGGTAATAACTCGATTAAGATGCTGCCAAACCCTTGTGTCTATGCTAGCGAGGGCCGGAATTGAATGAAGCAATCTTGGGTCTCACAAAAACGTTTCCTGTACGAAAAGAGGACTCCATCAACTGATACATTGCGAATCATGGGAATGGAAAACACCCAAGGTGAATGCATAGTCCATTGCATCCATCACGTCTTGAAAATTCATTAAGCGTGTCACGAAAAAAGATTTTCATTTGTCTTTCGGCACAGGTGAAAAATGTATCTCTTTCGCTCTCTTTGTATACGCCTGATTCATGGCTGCCATAAAATGAAACGTTCTCGGGAATGACTGATGCTGAATTATCATCGTTATTCATAGCGTAATTGTGTTTCCCTTACGTGTGCCTCATCCACTTGAAGAGTTTAATTTTAGCTCGCGCATGTATTAATTATACGATTCTTAGAACACCAAAACATACTTTTAAAGCTTTCTGTATTCAATGAAATATGACATTGGAAATAAACAAGACTTAATGTAGCTATTAAATAGATTAACAAATACCAATGGATTCTATCATATTCGGCCGGAATTGGAAGGATATTCTGAGGTTATTAGATATAAAACACGTTGAATTTTTGCTATAAAAATACTTGTCTTTATTAGTGGTTCGTTTTTCGTCGTTAAAATTCAAAATTCTAAGGCAAAAGTTCTTTTTATGAACCAGATTTTCTTATGACAAATATTCACCCAAATTAAATTATTTCCTACACATCCATAGTTCATCAGTGACTGCATATCATCAAATTCTAATTTTTCAAACTTATTGAGATTTAATGCTATCTAGAAATAGTCTTATCCTGAAATAATAATCTTTACCAAGCGATTTATTGAAAATTTTCGGCAAATACCATTGCATTTGCTCGTATACGCAGTTGAATAGTAAATATACTAAGAATACATCATTCTAAAATATATTTTTCAAATGAGAAAACTGTTGGTCTAAGACTAGTCTCCTACACTAAAACTGTCTATGATTTAGAGATCAATGTCATCGGAGATGACTTTTATTGGAAATAAAGGACATGGATGTGATTAAAATGTCAAAGTCGAATTCATCGCATTACAAGGATTAACACATATTTAATCGACTTCCGAAACAGTTTACTCATGGAGTTTCAGAAATAGATCTTTTGATCGCTCAATCTTTCTTTTCGAGTGTGAAGTGTATTAATGATCCTTCGCTCACTTTTGTTTGTTTCCGCCTTTTTACCGATCGTCATTACTAGTGCCACTGTGGGTCGAATTCGTTCCTTTTATTACTCATTTCACTGCGCGGCTCGTTTATTTGTCGCCGAACTGTTTAATCGAGTTTAAAGAACGAACTCTAACTGCCTACAAACACTACCCTTTACTTATGGCTTCTTTTCTCCCGTGAAATTGTCGCGTTTCTAATGGCGCACGATTTAGGCTTTACGAATTACTAAGAAATAAACAAAGAAACTCAAGCTAAGCTCAAAAACGTTATTTTTTAGTTTCAGGCCATTCGCTTTCCATATGCCCTTGAAAAGATTCGTATTTGTAAAATCACTGACAAGGTCTATGGTTTAGAAATATAAAACGATGACACTTCAAATTACGAAAATATATCTATTTTATACTCACTTTTACGACCGTTTCGTATTCATATTTTCTTTAAATCATCACACATATCGCGTCGCGACGCGATATGTGTGATGAAACGGTCTTGACCAATAACTCTGTTAGATAGCTTAAGAGATTAATTTGTTTGGAATTTTCTCTTTCAATACAGAATCAATTTAGGCCATTAATATTTATGAATTAATGTATATATGTGTATTAAATATCCAACAAATCCGTTTTCGTTATACTTAAACAATAACAATGTCCTCAGAAATAGCGAGGATGGTATAAAGCATCTCCGTTCGACCGCAATCAACCTGAATCAATTACGTATTTTTAGATAATTTTTTCATATTAATATTATTACTTCAAATGAGAATGGTAAACTGACTTTTAATTTCTTGAAGGTCTTTCAATTGATTGAAAAAATTAAATCTTTTCATTTATTCTTTACTTATTTAATGACATATTAAATATATCCATCCATTAAACCTATCATACCGTTTCATAAATATTCTATAATTTCTAACCACCTTTAATATAGTAGCCCATATATCGGTTTCAAAATTTTCCACATCACATCATTTTTTGGTAGCATAGTTGATATTGCATCTCCCTCTTTACAGTTAGAAAATCATAAATTTTGAAAATAGCCCGAGCACTGTCATTAATGATAGGTAAGAGTGTGATGATTCTATGTTTTGAATTTGACTTCGTAATGATTCTAAAATCAATTCTACTATTTCGACGTTTACTCATAAAAAAATATCATTTCTGTGATATAGTTGCGTAAACAACATTGTATTGTTGAGTAACCATCGAAGTGTGTTTCCAAATATTTGAAGTCACGCTATTGCTCACGGTTTCTAAACTGCTTTTCAATGTCCTTCTTCAGTTCACCTGTCACCGCTAAAAGATATATTTTTAGGATTTCGTTTGGAGAAACTGGGGGCCGATATCTAAGGAACTACAGAAGCCACGAAATTCGCCCTTCAATTTTCGAACGCTTAAGGCAGGGTAAATCAAGCGCGGCAGCGTAGGAGGTTATACCCATAGTGTTTTGCAAACTCCCAGTTCAGACGGTGGAAATCGTAATTTATAATCGTAAATAGATATAACGAGAAATTAAATTACAATTTCCACCGTCTGAACTGGATTCACGTTTGAGTGAGATATATTCTCCCTTAAGTCAAATCGTCTGCCATTCCCAACTTTTCATAACATGTGTACTTAACAGTTTACTATGAAATCCTAGCGTCAATATTATAACGACGTAAAATACTAAATTATCTTTGCACGTTATCGCTTGTAATCTTCGAATTGCCGGTTACCCGCCCGTCAACGAATACGTTTTAGTTTGGCTTATCTTTCGCGAATGGAATGTTATTCAATGATATGTCGGTTGAAGAAAACCCAATGTACAATCAATAATATTTAGATTCATTTTCTCCTGTTATCTTCCTCATAGATTGAATCAAAATATTTTTAGATTTCATATTACCCGCTTTTTCTCAATGGTCGGCAGAGAAAATTAGGTTTTCGACAAGCAGATTATCACCAGTTTAGAATCTATTGCGTGATTGTTTAAGTGGAATAATTTTGTTAGATCACTGACGTGCCTCTTGTGCTTTTTCGTATTTGAGCTTCTACCTTTATAAGACCTTCGCTACAGTGGAACAGTGCTAGATGTCGCTAGTTTTAGAAGTTCAAAGAGATTTCTCGAACCTAGAAGATCGGATGAACTCTCCTTCGAACTTCCCATAGAATTCGTTTACTGTAATTATGAATGCTTCCATAGCCATTCTAAAATTTGCCTACTTTGGTGTACTTCTCAGGTTCTTTACTGTGGAGACAAATAACCTCCATGCTACATCGTCGTTCGCTTGGCGTGGTTCAAGTTTTGAGAAATTTTCAGATGGAAATAAATGTCGGTTATCCTTCATAGAGAACTGACTGTTGTATCCCTATGAGCGGTTCGTTGGTTTCCGAAAATTATGCATTGCATTCTTCTGAGTAAATTTTTTGGACATTATAAAATAAATTGAAAATTCGTCCAGTACGAATGATGCACCATTCATCCCGATCCAAAAGTTTTACAGTTAGGGTGAAAGATTCTCAAGCGGTTCTCGAATAAGAGTCATTTAATACTACCCCGTGCGAGGTACAATACTATATATTTATAACTGTGAGTTCTGGTATAATACAAGCACCCCTAGTTTAGCTTGCCGCATCCTATGGGAGGTTCGTCACAAAAAACAGACGTATTCCTTTTCTGTACTGCAGCTCTAGAGACATGACGGTGAGAAGGAAGGGATCCGAGACCAAACGACAAAAATGCACCCCAAAGGAATTTTTACCTCGTCGAGGAAAGGGTTTCGGCATGCTTCCTTCGCTTCGAGGAAGTCGAATGGAAATGTGCGTTATTCATCAAAACACTTGCTCGGTCTTGTCGCGGGTCACTGCATTGTGTACCGCAGCAGGGCGTGGTGTGCCATTCTAGTATAGCTTGACGCCCACGCGGAAACGGGCAGGGAGTGGAGAGAGGCGAAGGATGTGATTAGTTAAGGATGGTGCGAGTTGACACTAAATTAAGAGCGGCCGCCGCGGTACAGCCACGCCCTTGGACTTGCCACACACGCCCATCCATTGCTAGGGGAGCTTCATTTTTTGCCGCTAACAGTGTGGGCGAAGAATCTACTGCTCTCTCCGGAGACTTACTACCTTCCTCAAGCTCGCGTCTCGTACCAAGCGTTGAAGTCTCCAAAGTTTTTACAGCCGCTCTAGCTGTGATCCATCACCCGGAGCTAAACATGAGAGGCATAATGTCTACCGCATCAACACCAACATTTGGATGTATTGCGTCTTCCACTGAGGCTGCCAAAAAAACTATTGTGCCAAGGGATAACATATGAAGGAGAGTTATTCTTTGAATGGTCTTGGAAAAACCAGTAGGAAATACGTTTTGGAAACAGCAGTATTAGGGGATGCTAGGGTGTTCTACCACATCTTGATGTACATAGAAGAATATAGGGGCTCTGTATAAGTCATCCTGAAAAACCTCACTTGAAAGCAGGAATATGTAATACCTGTAAATGGTACAAAATGAACTGTAAACGGACTACGTACGTTGGTTTTGCTATGTTATGATCATTATTTTATGTCATAACATATGTGTTGTATGGGTCGAGTCTTGCTGTACTTGAATGTGATCTGATATGACGTTTAGCGAAAAAATAATGAAAGCAATAGCCAAGGTGCAATGAATGCACCTATGGGTGATAAATATGTAACTTTATACTGTTATAAGTCATGGATTTGTCACACATCAGAGGTTGCAAAGAGATCTGCTAGATAGACCTACTGGATGTTCACAAAATTATATAAATTTTCAAAAATATAGCCATTAAATCCTTTAGCTCATAAAAAGTAGTCATTAATTGCTCTATATTGGTCTAGATGAGCAACTTTTGATATTAGAAATATTTACAGAAAATGTAAAGTTTAAGATAAAATAGTGATGAGATTTTTATGACTCAATAACAGCTATGATTCGTAGAACAAATCGCATAAATCAAACTCAGATATCAAGATTAGCTGGTTAAACTCTGATATAGATTGAATATCTTTCTACTGAATACCGAATATCTTCCCAAAGCATATTGAAAGCGAGTTCGACTTAAGCATATCCATGAAGCTCATTGCTCATGAAAATATATTCATACAATAAATTACTTTTAAATTTTTTTGAACACGATTAATTTTAAAATATTGTTTTCTCTTATATTAATACTAAACTTCCCTTGTTAAAAAATTTATTTTATACGTATATTATACTCTCCATTATTTGTCGACAATTACTTTGATTTCTAATAACATAATTTGAAAAAATACGAAGAAGATGCGAGTAAATCCTGTACCTACTGTCACACATTTTTCATTCCAAATCTCTTGAATAGAAGGATACTTTATAATTTCAATTCTCGAAAGGAATAACATCCTCAAAATTAGCTTGCGTTATCAAATATCGACAATAAACCGAAATATGCCGAATAATATACAATAATTTGCAGCCAGATTGCGTTTACTAGATAAATTTAGAGAAAGTACATTTTCGGAAGACGAAATTATGCGACCACCCTGCTACCTGGGCCGATCCGATAATGCCCGTAAAATACGCGAAATAGATGCTTGGACGAATCGTTTTAAAAATTCCTTCTTCCCGCGCACGATATGCGATAACGTAAAATAGGTGTTTACAACCCCTGTCATACGCCGAAAGGCGGCTTGCAGGGTACTTATGTAGATGTAGAATATACTGAAGATAACTCGAAAAAAATCTATACTCTGAGGAAGAACTCTTTCGAATTGAAACCTGGCGAAATGATAACTGAAGTGTCGGCTACAGATTAGCTGAACAGTTAAAAGTCGACCTTTAGCTTATATATCCCTTATGGAACCGCGAAGCGAGACTTGCTTGAGGGGCAGATTAGGAATAAAGTTCTATATAGTTCACTTAAATATACTTATGGTGGACTAAGGAACTTAATCTTTTTAGCTAAAATTGGTGCTAATGATAGATATGGTGAATGAGGAAAAGTTGATGCCCGAAAGTGGTCGATCAGGAGAAGAGATCGGTCGGGCAGAATAGTGAAAATAATATAAGGATATATATGTGTGCATAGAAATCGTTTCCTGGTCTCCCGACGGTTTTTTTTAGTATCTAATGTCTATTTTAAATGGAGGTGACTCTAGCACGAGCTGACTCCAGACGTTTTTTACGCGCACCTTACAGAAAAGATACTATGTATTCATTTGAAATCCGTTTCAGAGACTTTCATGCGTTTATTTGATTCTCCTTCGCTTCCAATTACGGCAGACCAACGACGTCTTAATCGCATCTGTTTAATAGACGTATAGAGCCAAAATTATCAAGATCTTTTCTTTACGTTTAAGCATACTCTTCAGCTAATCTATGATAAAATATGATGAATAGATTATATCCTTTATATGTCCATAAGATAAGTGTTCGATAAATGTTCAATGAATTCTATCGCAGAGTAATGCAATTGTTCCGATGAACGTCATTCATAAAAATATACGGAATAATAGGTGATCGGTAATGAATTCGATTCGGCATCATTAGTAACTCTGTATTTTATTCAATAAAATGAACTAAATTGAGGTGAGTTGCATCATCTGTTAACTACGTACCTGCTATTCTGTATTTATACGTTCTCGAATGATAACAGAAATATAATAAATTATAACAGTTATAAAGAACAATACGGAGTAGAAGATGGCACCAAGATAACGCGAAATTTGGCGACATATGGGCCTTTATAAATAGGTCAAGGTCATCCTTCTCTCGCTTTCCGCAAACAAAATGAGCGGAATCGTTTGAAGAGAACTTGAGCGTGGCTTCGAAGACTTTTTAAACGATGAGGATATTCGAAAGCGCGAATCTGCGCATCGGCCTCGCCCAAAGCCTTAACTGTTATCCTTTCCTTGCCTTGTCACCGCTTTTTGTTTGGACCTCCTCTCTCATTAGTCGGTGAAAAGGAAAGGGTAGTTGAGTAAATCGGCTGCAGACGAAGGTGAGCTTAGAAGGGAGTCGGGGAGCGAGTGAAAGATGTGTTCGGAATGACCTTCCCAGCCAAATATAATTTCGGAGTGTCGATCGAGATTTATTTCTCAACTCAAAACAGACCCGAAAAGCCCCAGCCTTTTAAACGAATCATTCGCTCCACTCGTTTCCTTTTTTTCCCAACTGCGAAACTTTCGTTGTAATCTGCGAATTCGACCTCTTTCGATCGATTCAAAAACGTCATCCTTTGTCGCAACGCGTTCCTAAAATATCCCGCCGGAAAAATCATTTTCAAAAGGCGGCTTTGATGTAGATTAGATCGGTCGGGTTTTCACCGTCTGGATGTGCCAAAGTTATTTAAATACGCTGTTCGCCGGTGAATGTTATCCCTACAGTGTTGCATAACTGTTTCCTCGTCGCTGATGGGCGTCTGAAAAAGTCGCTTCGAGAACGCCTAGGTTCCTGTTAAGGAATTTCATTCCTATAATAAATTGCCTTGTAACCAGTTAGTACCGCGTCTACTTAAGTGTTAGTTAACGTCGACGGGGAAGGAGTGAAGATTTACACTGCGGGTGAGGTAATTTGCTTCGCTTTTTGCGCATCCGAAGACGTAAATGAGTATGAAGTTACATAAATGAATAAAAAATTATCGATTCCATTTAAGCAGCTTCAGCATTAAGATTATGACAAGTGTTGGAAAAAGGACTTTAAACCTGTTGCCAATTCAGAAAAAGAATAATAAATTTTTAACGGGTAGATATTAAACTTCGTATATCAAATGCCGTGCAAAATAATTAGCGTGGAATCTGATTATATTTTTATAAATCAGTCAATATTCGATTAAACCTATTTAGTTTTTTTTTGTGGGAATAAATGACTAAGGAAATAATAAGCCGTTTGGCCGTGTAAAATTGAGTACAAAGTCGCCGGGTTGTTCACCTCTGCCATGGTGCTTGCAAAAGCGGGCTACTGGACCCGAGGCTATCAGTATTGGAGATTCGATATTCGAAAGAGTGATCAAACTTCTACTTTTCAAAGTATGCCGAGCAAATTGTTCACTCATGGAACCAATGAACGAATTCAACATCGAGTCGAACCCCGGATAATCTGTTATGATACAAACATTGGGAACTCGGCCCATCAGTATCCGATCCTAATAATCGAATTAAAATCAAAATTAGAGCTAAAATACTGAGAAAATCGCTTCCTTGATAACCACATGTGCAAAAGGATAATTGGTTTTACAAAAAAATTTACATCCTGCAGAAGATAACGGTATTTGAAAAAATTTCCGAAGCATTTCGCAATATTTTCTCCTCTGGATGACCGATATAAAAACTACTTCATGCAAATCGCCGAACGGTGAAGCCTCCGCAGATCCGCAAACCAGTAACTCGCCCCGAATAATCGAGAGTAAACAGTACAACCCCATTAAGTTTTTTCTTCCGCTGCACCGCGTATGATCTGCATTCCGGTGAAACGCCAGCAGAGGTGTTCCGTGTGTACTAGTGGTACGTTGGAGGATGGATGACTCGGGGTCGATTGTGCGATGTTTATCGCACACAGCCACGAACGGGGCCGTGGGCAAGGGTGGGGCAACGGGGCTGCCTCGGGGGGGCACTGGGGAGTGGCTCGCGTGTCCCACCATCGCCTCGCTAACCTCCACCCGTCGACTCCCCACTCACATCCCACATACCTTCCACCTACCGTGCCTTTCACTCCCAACAGATGCCCCGCAGAAGTAGTCGGAGGGGCAGAAAAGAAGAGTGCACGAGTGGGGGAGGATGGATGTAGTTAACGACACGAGGCGGAGTAGGAGGCTCGAGATGGATAGTGTATTGTTTGAATTGCAATTGGCCCGAGGCAGGCAGCGTCGTGCTGTTAGGGTGAGGAAGGTGAAGGGTCCAGGAGAAGGATAGGGCATAAGGGAGGCTGCGAGGAGACTGAAAGTTAAGAAAGAAGGATGCAGAGATGGATGAGGGAGTGACGTGGAGGCCGAAACGGGAAGGCAGGAATGGTTGCGAAGGGATGCTGAAACAGATGGAGCAAGGGAGAGGTTGACGCAAATCCGCGAATGAGCCGAAAATAAATCTCGGGATTGGTAAACTGAGATCGGGAGTTGATAGACAAAAAGAATATTACGTGGATATTGATACTAATCTATGCTTTAGTAAGTTACTTCGAGAATGAAAAATATCCAGATTAAATACTCAGGATTTATTCTAATTCATTTTCCACTGCAGATTTATAGTTGGGTGATTGAGAGGTATAAGAAATCTTACTATTGTTTAAATGACAAGGAAGGATTCTTTCTAGTTGAATTGAATTTTTAAAAGAAACATTGAAGTATTAGATAGAAAATCAGGGAAATTAATTAGCGATGAATAGAAGAAGAATTTCATATATATATGATACAATACGATATGTACAGATGAAAATCTCTGCGTAGTCAATAGAAGAATGATCTAAATTCATTTTCTCTAATTCTATTAATTAATTTAAAACGGAGATTTAAATTTTGATTGATAACTGATACGATGCATACAGAGATATATAAATAATAGTAAATTTAATAATAAAACTAAGGATGAATAGAGTGTATTTTCAAGCAAAATGAATTGAAATCATTTTGTTAATTTATTCTCAATTATTCCATCTAACTCGTAAAATTCGCACTAATTTTTTTTGATGCTATCGTTAATGTAGCTCATGCTGAAAGGGTACAGAATAAGAGATATCCGTTCTTAGGAGCTGTATTTTAAACATTGAAGAAATTATTTCTAATATCGACTACATATTAATCTGTGGAGGATAAATTACTATTAAGTAAGTTACTAAAAATATCTGTTAACGTACTTTAACAAAAGATATATTTATAAAGGGCGTGATAATTCCGTCCGAGATGAGAGAAATATTTGCCGAAAATGCAGACCTGGAATGAGGTATGATGAAATGGTCTGAAATGCAGAAGGGCTGAAGTGAA
This sequence comes from Pantala flavescens, assembly GCA_020796165.1. Lineage (NCBI taxonomy): Eukaryota > Metazoa > Arthropoda > Insecta > Odonata > Libellulidae > Pantala > Pantala flavescens. The sequence goes on along the minus strand of CM036889.1, from coordinate 12,792,345 downwards.
GGATGCTGAGGTTTACGAAGGACGGGATGAAGAAGGGGGCCCGTGAGAGGGATCAGATCTTACGTCGTGCAGCGGTTCACATTCTACTTGGACTGGAGCTCTGCCCATCCCGATTGCTTTCGAGGAAGCAGTGAGGTTGTGGCATAGGGGAAAGGAACGCCTTACTGTTCCGCTGTCGCCCACGCATCTTTCTAAATGGACTCGATATGCTTCAAGAGTTTCGCATGATATTCGACGCCTATAAATTAGCTCCCTAAGATGGCATTATAAGCAAGGAGCACATGTTCAAATTATTCGCGAACTTTTGAGAAATACTGCCGACTTGCTGTGAAGACATGCCCTCGGTCGCATCCCAGCGCTATAAATTCGCATCTCGTATCATAACAATGAATAGCTATTCGTGTTTTGGTTCTGTCTGAAAGATTGCTATCCCGATTCATTGGCCTTCGCGTGTATTTAAGTTAAATATGTAAACTGGATTACTCATCATTCGATGTTTTGGAAGCTGGACGAGGAAATCTCTCTCGTGGTACGTAACGTTATTCATGTTCGGGACACCGGGGTGAAAACTAGATTATTCGATCTATGTTCATAGTTATAAAACATTCCTATCTTAAAAAAATTGCATGTTATTTCAAAGACATTAAGAGTATTCGTAAGCAAATACGTATGTAATATTCGTAATAAATCATAAAATTTTGGGGAATAAGAAGCTTAGAGTTCATTTATAGTAAATCATTGAAAAGGAGAAGAAAAAGTATTCGCAAATAATTCCCATCATAAAACATTAATTATCTTACGTCCAAAATATATAAAGTTTATAATATATACAGTTTTGGAGGACACAAGTTATTTGTAATGTGTAAACTAAAGCTTTAATAATGATTTTTTTGATAAATTTCCACGTTCGTTTTCAGCTTTCTTTCAGATTGGGATAAATAAATTAATTATACGATAAATAAAAAATGATAGGTAAATAATTAGTTTTGAACATTTCCTGAAAAAAATTCAATAATTTTCAATTCTTTTTCTACCTATAAGAGAACAATACGTACGTATGAGCTATTAAAAACCGTGCGTGGCATCGTAAGGAAACTCTGGGAGCCTGCGGGAACCAGCTTAAGGATTTCTGTCGGTAGAGTGATTCGTTGATGGGATTCTGTCGACGTTTGCAGCTACCGTTTCTTTGGCCGTCCCTCGCTCACGGCATGCATGCCTCGCTGTTTTCAATTGCAGAGGGTTAAAACGACCACACTTGATAGCTCTCATTCATCATCCGTGTTTCCTACCCAAGAGACCATCCCGCGTAATAAAATTGCATCTTCTCAGCACTCTTTTAAGGGCGCATTAGATCATCTAGCTTCCTTGTTGGTGCACGGGGATGGAGGAGATGCAGCAGGATACACGCATACTGATTGTCAGCCAATTGATCATCAGCGTAGCATCCGATGCGAGCGATTATTCATGTACCGTTGCTCATGTCACGGGGCTAACGGGAGGAGGCCCTCCCAAGTGGGGAACTATTTGTAGCTCGTATTATTAGTTGCGCAACGCAGAGCGAGTTTCCGCCGGTGCTTTATTAATTTCCCCGCTCATATACGCGTCGTAGAGATTCATGCGCGGGGTTGCGGGGTAAACAGGGATGTTGAGCAACAACGGACGTATTGGACCAAAAGAGTACGGGACGCACGACTTCGCAGCCTATTAACTCACCGGCGACGCTCAAGTTACAGGCAGGTACGCTTATGAGAGGAATGGATGTTCACGTGATTGGTTCCTAGGATGTACGCGTACGAAGATATTTTTTTTGATCGTTTCATGATTTAAAATTTGGAAATGAAATTCTGAGATACGTATGCCGATGTTCAGTTTTTTCATATTTGCTCGGAAAACGATTTTAAGAAAAGTTGAAGAACAAAACCTCTCAAAACAATTAAGCAATAATTATGAATTTTTAGAAAGGAAGTAATCGGTAATCATTTTATTGATCATAGTCTTTTATAACTATTCTTGGTCAATAAAAGTAAAAATCAAGTATATTTTATATTTATTAAATACATTAAAAATTTTTATCTTTTTATTTCAGCTTTACCCATATAGCTTTAATTTAATTTCAGCTTTACCCATATAGTAAAGAGTATTCGATACTAAATTCAATTCTTAAGATATTTATTTTATCGATAATTCATTAAAAATCAAATACCTAAGCATATATCATACTAATTGTGCTTAAATGTTTAATGGAAAAAGCAGTTTATCTCTTTATTATTCAAAGATGATTATAATATATTTATTTATAATAAAATTACCCAATTAAGAGTCTTAAATACGCACGGTGAACCTCTTTACGTGCGTACGTATTGGTAGGAGTATCCTTGAAAAATCGTTTTGATAGCGAAGCTCTAAGATCTTCCACGTTGTTAAAATTCTGTATCAGGGTCATCGGATCGCTTTTTCTTTCGTTCTTATTTTTAGAAAGGGACTCTATTGAGAAGCCGAAGCAAAAAAGAGGAGAAAAATCGAGGAAATGACAAACCCGCTGAATTATACACCTTACGTAACCCGTTCGGGTGGGAGGGGATGCGGGACATAGGACCCGATTTATTTACGCACAGACACGGTGCGGAATTCGGCGTATTTTAAATTCACGCCAGTTCCGTTTGGTATCGCATGAAACCTATTTTTCACACATTTCCGCTCCGCTAATTTAGAAGCTGCTTTCGACTTGGATTAATTAGCCGCGGCGCTTTCCTGGGCCCCCGGCGGTCGGACAGGGGTACGTCTTGAACGGGTTCCGATCAACTGACAGACACTCGCGTGACCGACAAATCCACTCGTCCACCATTTCACTTGACCGACAAATCACTCGACCGCCGGCTCGACTGAACGATAGCTCCATTGACCGAAAACTCACTTGAAAAAAAATATTTAGACTTCGAATGAATAGACGTTTTAAAGAACACGAAATTTAATAATATAAATTCTTTTAAAAGTTTTTCCGAAGCTTGAATTACGGACCTTAAATCAATATTTATTTTATTTTCATATATGATAAATTTACAAATATTTCATAAAATCGGAAATTCTTGAGTAAATAACTTGCATTAGTATTTAGTTAATAATAAAAATATAAAAATCAACTACTGATTCATAGTTTCACGGTAAGCCTGCTAACTGATTCCTGAAACTAACGGTGTTAAATATTTTTCGCAGCGACGCTTAATCTCATAAATAATGTTATTCAAGCGAGTTGTCGGTCAGTTTAGTGTCGTTGAGTAGATCCGTCGTTAAAGTGAGTTGTCGGTCGATCGGGCCGTCGGTCATTCGAGCGTCGGACATACGGCATAGAGCCAAACAAAGGAGCTCGGTGGGTCCCCGCGGGGCGTAGCGGGGCAGGGAGACGCCCATGCCCGGGGCAACCAGAGCCTCCTCGGCGATGACCGGCAGAGAGTGAGAGTTGAGTGTCGGTGCTCCAATTTCAGTGAGGAAGAAAAGGCGGATGAGGCAAGTTGGAGAGGAAGGCTCGAAGGGTGTGGCAACAGCAGCCTCCTTTTAGGAGAGGTAGAGCGCGGAACGGAGCTACCTTCTATTGGAGCTTCGGAGTTGTAACCTGCGGGAGAAGCGGATTTTTACGCTCCGCCCGATATCTTTCGATTTGACAAAAAAGACGCAAAATTCTCTAGAGAACAACTTTCCCTTTATGTTTTAAACCCCGAGCGCCTCCTCGGCCGTTTCCCCGGATGACAGCGATGAAAGGATACGAATAAATTCGATTTACATAATCTAATCCAGTTCGTGGTCTCCGGCTCGATGGTCGCGCTGAGAGATTTACGTTCGCTTTAATGTCCGTGGGTTCTTAAGAGCTTCCATGTAGAAAGATACGTTACATGCGCTGGGTCCCTCCGCGTTGCTTATTTATCCGATGGATCTCGTCCATCGATGCCGATGGTTCAATTATACAGTTTTCAGACGTCCTTCCACTTATTTTAGATGGAGCGAGGAGTCTTGTTCGTTTCCTGCATTCTCTGATTCCGCACTTTTCGCTAGATACAATATACATATATATTGAATCACTTCTTTCCATCCGATGAACCATCCTCAGTTATATCACCATACTGTGTTCCGAAATAAGTATAAAATTCCATCTTCTATTTTTCATATCAATCTTAACACTATATTCTAAAATTTTATCTATCTTACTACGGAATGAATCGAACTATTTTTTTCATTCACGTAGCCTAGAGAGAAAGAAATCTATGGTAACAGTTAAAGGGAATAAATAAAACATCTCTTACATTATAGAACACAGATGACGAGGATGACAGTTATGTTGTCTTAGTTATCAGCTTACGAATGACTCATGTCAGTGTGTACATGAATGAAAGTGGTTTAGAAATAAATACCGAGCTATGCTATTGGATCATCTCAAGTGAATAGCTCGTTTATGAATTGAGTAGTATCGAAAGAAATGTGATAAAATAATATATTAAATGCTGAAAAATATGATACTACACAATCAAAATAACTATTCATATTAATCCAATCTTTTTTTTAATCAAATAGAATTACTTGCGAGCAATTTCGTAAACCCTAGTAACATACTATAGTCCTTGAGAGATAGGAATTTTCTCCGCGAATTCAGCAGAATAAATCATAATAAAAATCGACTTTTCAAATGAGCGAAAGGATTGGGAAACGAAACGGGATAATTTGAGGATGTATTAATTTTACTTTTATTTTTTACGACGCCGCGAGTGGAAACCTGTTTTCCGCTTATATCCGCCATTTTTTTAATGACATTCTCTTAATAATGAATCCGCAAAGAAAATTAAGTGGTCATCATTCTCTGTAGGTATCTAATCGCTCCTGAACGTACGGGGGCGTAGCATCTAAAAGCGTCACTTAACATAAAATAATAAAACCATTTTCTCCGAGACATGTTTCTCTCATACTTTGAACGGGCACGCGTTGGCTATTCGACGTGCTCAAGAATGCAGCCCCGTTGCATAAGTTAAGTGAGGAAGTTTACCACTCCTATGTTAATGGCAGAACAATGCCTTATATCGAAAAGGTCCTCCCCTTTATCACCCGGATAGGTCAAGGCGTTTATATAACAGCTGACCTCTTCAACTTCCCCACGGCGCACCACAAACCTATAAAAAAAAACACGATCTCTTTTCTACCACCACCCACTCCTCTAGCACCGAGATCCTCGTGCATCTCGGGCTGCATTACTTTGCAATCGCAATCACCAACCCACCACGCAAACTCCTTTCCCTTGACTCCCCTTTCTCCTGCCAGTCCACGCCCATGGAACCTGTCCCACCGCCCCCACACCTCCAGCCGCTTCCGCTCGCAAGCCCATCCTTCCTTATACGGAACACCGCCATCCACGGCGTGGGATGGACTAGCTTGGAGTAGATTTGAGCGTTTTTGCATACGTCTCGAGGAGGATGGGTTCGAAGGGTTCGACTCCTATGCATCCCAGATATTCGCGTAACCTCTTCACCTATCGGATAAGCGGAGTTTGAAGGAAACTTCTTCGGGAAGGTTATTGGCTCCGAGGCGTCTTACCGAGTTTTGCGAATTTCGTAGGATCTTGACGATGGAGACTTGAGATTTTAAAGGGCATTTATTTCTGCAGCTTAAATTGTAATTATTATTACATACAAGGACAAAAGATATATATAAAATATTATAATTAAATTACATTCAATTTCTGAATTGAAGTATATTTAATTAAAAATTTTCCGATATCGATCTCACGGGCTATTTGAAAGAAATTTATTTGTATTTAAAAGTGACATTTCCTGTGTTTCTATTACTATTCACAGAAAATTTACACGATAAATATTTCTTCTCTGCAATCTTAAAACAAGGAATGGATAAATTGTACAAATTTTATTTATTTTGTGCTTATTAAGAGGAATATGGAAGTGTATCTAAAGAAAACCCAACTGTACATTTTCTATATCACTCCTTAGTTTATGCATCCTCAATCTTACTTAGCAACTGTGCATTTTACGGCTAAAGATTGCGAAATATCTCAATTTTTTTATTTGATAGTTGCGCTTTTGGAAATTTTATCGAGCTCACCCAAAAAACATTTACTACCTTTTAAAAAGAGAAGCTTAGTATGATTTCATTGTGAAGAAAATTGGCTGGAAAAGATGGACCAGTAAGGTAAAAGGGGAGGGCGCAGGGTTTATGGGGAAGAGCATCCACGAGTACTTTTATGCTATGGCTTAGTTTTGCTGTTTTTTATCCAAAACTTAATGTGATAGTTGTCATGTAGGTTATTGTCAACATCAGCGGAGTTACCTTCATTGGATCATGCAAAGAATTCTGAGAATCGTCTTCGATTTGCCTCTCTAATATTCCTATCCTCTCATTTTTTTCTATGAAATGTTTTTCTCTTTTAAATCCTTCAGTCCTTGTTTTTGTTGCCTTCCTTTCTGAAGACATGTACCATTTGTGTAACTTTTTCTTTATATGTTTCTATCTTCGGTTTCTTTTGATTCTATTAGCATCTTTCTTAAATCTATTTTGCTTAATCTCTCCATAACACTGTGGATTTCATACTTCGTTTGCGTATGTAATTATTTTCCTAATCCTGCTGTTGGAATTTTACAGATGTGACCGTTAAATTTATATCCTTTTTTCTGATAATTGCGGCTAAATCGGAATCATCCCTGTAGTTTTCCTGGATTATCATATCGTGTATGCTAAAATATGATCACATTTATAAGTATTAATTGCGGTCAGGATGCAGAAATTTTCCTCATCTCGTTTTAAACCTAACGTCTGCACAGGGATAATTATTTTATTTACCACGTTGGTGACCATATTTTAAACTATCCCAGAAATATACAGAGGAAAATGAAGTGACTGTTTTCATTCCCGTAAGTTGCGATCGGTTAAAATGACGTGTATAGAAAGCGAGACGCATGACTTATGAGATCGTAGTCGTCAGACGAGCAGCAACCCCCATTATAATATTAATAACAGGGTCCACTTCGCAAAGAAAACGGGGATCCAACAGCCTCCGGGAGCAGCAATCAACGCGTAAACTATAATTTGATTTCTCAATAGTGTAAAAATAAAATCGAGCTGCATCGATCTGTCCCTTAAATATAACGAAGGCCTACGGAATGGTTGCGCAACTCAGTTGAATCACGTTATACCTCGTGCAATTCTTTCGGGTTTCAAATTGAGTTTTATTTCACCTAAAATGATAAAACAAATATTTAATTTTGTTATTATTATTGTTTTAAACGTTCATATATTTATTATTCAATAATTTATTTATATAAATTGTTATTGATTCATTGTAATTGTCTTTCTTGACCGTTTTTGAATCGTTTGTTAATAAATAAAAACCATCCCGTAGTTACCAAGTGTCTTCAGTATAGCTGACGTATATCATATTGTATATAACCATTTTTTGATTTACAAAATTTTTTCACCTATCCGCATAATGATGAGATTGAGTTATCCAACGTAAAAAATCGCCCTTTTCCTTAAAGATCCTCAATCAGCGCATTCCATCATCCTTTGTACGTTTCCATCCCCCGCTAATTTGATCCCTCGCTTTCAGTACGCCAATCCAATCATTACGACCTTCTATCCAATTGTCCTAACAATGATGAAGGACCCTCTTCAAACCGGTGATGGAACTTGAAAAAGGTTATCCTCATTAGCTCGGACAAGTAAAAAGAATGAAAGGATTTCATTACGACCCGAGCTACACAATCAATACTTACGAACACCGAGTTCTCACCTCGTAAAAGAATTCCGTAGAAAAAAAAATGTTAAAAAATAATGGAATAAATCCAATCCGATTACCACCTCGACCATTTCGCTTCGTTAGAGTTGAATGCGTTTGAATTCTTTCGACTATATACTGCCGGGAAGTCACGAGGAAGCAACGTTTATAACTCACGGACGGTCTTATATCAAGGATAAGTAAGCGTCAGTCATATCCTGAAAATAATGTACGTTCATGGTCGTGCGTGCAATTTTTACGCCGCGAGGCATTTCGATGTCTCCAGCCTACGTGGAGTCGCCCTGGAGGATAGATACCAAGAGGCCCTCAGAAGTCGTCGCTTCCTCGACCGCTCTTCACAGGTGAGCGATACAGACACCGCTGCCGTAAGACTGTCTGATAACATCTCGGATTCTTGGCGCTTTAGAAAAATGTAGAACGGGTAGGAATAGGAAGAGATCCGCTGTCTCAGTTCGGTCGCACTCGGGAATACAAGGAGGCGATGTAGTTCTCAGTGGGTGGGCCAACGTAAGGCCTCTCTGCAGAAGGACTCTTCATATATATTAACCTCTTAAAGCGCCCGCCGTGCATACCGCAGGCCACGCTCACGGCTAGAAGACCAAACATTTAGCGAAGGACGAGGCTATATCTCAGGCTCCCGCTGCTACCAGAAAAAGTGCAGCTTCTAGGCTCGACCACGAAGCCACCAGCTATCTGCATTCATAGCACCCCATTCCCTTTCTGATCCAAGGCACGCCTTCCCATTTGCCGATTCTCGTCCACCCAGCCATCCTTCCGTTGATCTCCCTCTTATTCTCAACCTCTTAGAGGTACACCTTCGTTTGTACATTTCTCTCTTTTGGTGTTTGGTTCAAAGTTACCCATTCTTTCGTTCTGTTATGATTGATCTTCCGAATGAAACAAGAGTTGTGCTGAAGAGGGGTACGAAATGATAAAACGAACAAAGATTGATTATTTTATTTGAGGACTAGAAGGATAAGGAACAAAAGGAGAGGAAAAAGATATCGGTTAGAATTCATGAGCAAAATGTAGTTGTGATTTTAATCTACAATTACGATTTAGAAAAATATCGGTGGCAAATTTTCAATCTCTTAATGTACGAGATCTACTAGTTACATACGTGAATATTTACGTAAATTAGGTAGAACAAAAAGAATCGTAATATTAATCAGCAAGAAATATAAAGAATGATAGTGAAAATGGAAACTCGTTCAACGTATTATTTCTGAGATAGTTCCAATAAGATGTGAAATAATACATTTAATTTTTTTAAGTTTTTAAGTGAACATAATTCTATATTTACGTATCGTATGTTATGAACCTGTGTTTGAATATCAATTAAAAATAGAATGAGGAGTGAGGTACTTCGCCCTCACTTTCTCCTTGAGCCAGAGTTAGAAGGGAACGTCCACCCAAAAGCGCATTGACCCCAGAAATAGAATTTTCGTAACATTCCGTGAGACAATGCGTAGCACGATCACAAATTATTACTATAAATTATTTTACAAGTATTTTGTTATTTTAAACTCATACATCAGTGTGTATATGTGTAAAATTCCGCCTCTATTATTACAAAGGCTCCTTATTATTAGGTATAGTTCCAGTTTGTTCATATTTAAAAGCATGAGTTAAATCCTTTATTTTTAATATTCGAACGAAGAATTCGTAATTTCGAACCTTTGAAAGAAGTTAGGTTTCATGGTTGCTCTTTATTATAGCGGAGCTCAGGTGAAAACAAACCAAATATTCGTTTAATTCTATCATAGGCTAATTGAAAGACTCTATATATTTTACGGAGTATACATTCTCCCGCAAGCCTTAGGAATCAAATTAAGTCTACGTTGATGGAAAACAAAAGCAAAAACATAACGATACATTTCCGCACTCAAGAGGACTGCCCCGACGGATACGTCGTGGTTTCCCCTTTCCTTGAGGAATCCACCCTCCCAAACGGCCACACGACCAAATCCCTCGAAACCGCTATCTCAGCGAAGCTTCCCTCCAGATCACGACTCCTTTTGCATAGGTCGAGGGGACTAGTGGCCATTACGCCCTCGCGGATCCCCACGAGAAGAACGGCGACTTCGTGATTGCAGACCCATCCTTCCCCCGAATAATCGGAGACAATGGTTCGTATCCTCTCGTCGCTAATAAGAGAGTAATGGAAGTGCGTCACGAGCGGCCTCGGAGATCCCAGATGCTCGTTCATAGGAGCCGTGGGAGTGATTGATGGAAGGCAATGTTGGCGTGCGCCTCGACAGGGTGTGGTGATAGCCGTGGGGTGGGACTGTCCGAGTGAAAGGGATAGTTCTTATGATGGGGTCCATCATCTCCGGGAGAGCGGTGGGCGCGCTCGGGAAAATATGCGATGGAGAACGTCGAATGTGGGTCATGCGGCTCTGATGCTGATTATCAGTCACCGGTTTGACCGCCAATGGATATACAAATCCGCAGCGTTTCGCAACCGCTCCTGGACGCCCGTAGCTACAGCGGCGTCACTCGCTCATCTTTATTTGATCTCTGGGAACAGCGGCTATCGTTGTGCCGTGCGGGATATCGTGAGCTTGTCCGTGGTGCGGTGGGCACCAGGGTGCCAACTGCAAACTGACACCATCCATTTCCGAATCGTTTTCTTCTTTCGCTATGATTTCACAACACATTTTATACTCCGATTTATAGACGTATTATTTGCTCATTCTCTGTCTATACGTAAAGTGTTTACGCGTATTTTTTCATATATTTATTTGTAATTGTCGATCTATTGCTTATTATTATCGAAGACCAGTATTGATCTAACTAATGATTAATCTACAGTAATCTACATTAATCTACAGTATTAATCTAACTAATGATTCGATTTTAGAGATAATTACGATTGCATCATTAGCTTGCTTAGAGTGAATTCATCTGACCCTTGTATCACCTTCATGCGAATGTTTTAGGTAGATGTTCGTCTTTTGTTTTCTTTCAAATGTAAGTTCATAAACATCCTCTTTTCTGGATTTTTTGTTCATTATGTGTCATTTGAATTTCCCATTATTAAAATATTTTATCATAATCTAAGAAATTCGTATTTATGTGAACTGATTTATTTATTCTGAATAATAATGTTGATCGATTAGTTATTTCATTATTAAAATGTAAATGCAAAAACTTACTCTAACTTTTAACAATAACGCCCCTTTTTTATTATTCAAAGACTGCACAAACATCCACTTTTGGATAATTACAGTTTGGTAACTTAACAATGGAGGTTCACAAACATCCACACCCTGAGAGGAAATGTTCCTCTTCAGCCGGGTTTTGAACCCGGGACCTCATCCTTATTTGTTATTAGCATAATAACCACTCCACCAAAGAATACGGCTATTTTTTATACTCTACTACATATTCGCTTAATTATTCTTCCTTTTCTACTGAGAATTTTCGAATTTCGGATATATTATTTAGACATACAACTGTAGATTTTATGTAGATATTTTGAAAATTTTTGTAACGATGCACTTAGTTCACTGGATTCACTTTTAAGTTGGAAACCTATACGATGTGCTTCTTATGATTCTATAAATATTTTAGAATATTTGTGAATAGTGGTCATATTTTAATGAACCCAATTTAATCAGAGCATATTGAATACATAGCATATGGATATCGAAATGTTAATTATACATCTTTCTAAATTATTCTATTTAATTAATTAAATTAAGATAATGTACAGGATTCATTACGGAATACGGAAACATTCCGTAACAATAATTTTTGTTATTAGAAATCGTAATGTATATATGTATATATGTGTATATATATCATATAAATATAGCATATTTATAAATATTATATGATACTTTGGATAATTTTGTTAGATTGACTAGGAAGTCGAAACTTTCGGGCATTGAAGGCGAAAGCCCTTTTAAACACGGAAACTCGTACGAAGTCCAGTCGATTTTACCTTTCACAGATTTTAAGTTGATAACACGCTGCAAAATATTATATTCTGTGCTGAGGTTTATTCAGGAGGAATGACGTATACCATGCAGGAATTTTTTTGATTTGGGAAGAGTCGAAAATCGTGAAAAGAATGTGTGTTCTATTCTGCTTCTATGTTTTCTACATATGAATTTAATTATTTTAGAAGATTTAAATTGCTGGAATGTATTATAGTGGAGTTGATAGCTCAAATCACATCTTATCTATAATTTTTTATAAATTCGATAAAATTATCCTCCATTGAAATAAATCAAAAATATTTAAACTATCAAGCTTTGGTATGCATTCATTAGACATATTTATGCTTCTATTTTTAGAAAAACTATTAGTCCAAACTACAATGAACTTATCGGAATAATAAAGATAGTATCTGGTGGAATATCTTGATAGTAAAATAAACAGAAGATATATTAAAGTAAGTTGATCCACTAAATTTTGGTAGGATTCACAATATTTTCAATAATAAATTATTTATTTGCACTCACATTTAGCTAGCTTGATGTTTGGTACTTAAAACCTTTGAGTCATAGTATTGGGGTAAACAATTTACTGTCGAGTCATTTATATGATCTATTATGCTTTTATAACGTGTCTTTTGCGGAAAAAGGACTTATTTTCATTTTCCTTGTAGTTCCATTTTTATTTAATGACCATGTTAGGACCAGATGAAAGGAATTGCATAATGTCGGTAATGTTACTTGTAAGTAATCGTATCGAATTCTTAAAGCAGTTAGTTACCCACTATATCCTCCTGTTTTATTGACACTCTTTCTTTATTAAGGCTCATTCTCCTTTCTTAGATTTATGATAATTGCTCTCCATTAGTGAATGGAAAAGTCATTCAAGTGGTCAAAGCCAATAGTCATAAATTATGAGTACAGGAAACTTTCATGTCATTAACTTCTTTGTTGCCGAGGATGGGTTGGATTAGGTTAGTGCACCCCAATCACGGACTTTCCGATGATCGAAAGCGTTCAAAATCAGGATATCTGACTCTTAACGTCACATCCGTCCCATTTTTACGGCGGATTAAGGTGAAACGTTCCATCAGATGATGTGGTTACGAAGATGTCGATGTATCAAACGAGTACGAAGCAATCTTGAGCTGTCATCGAGAAAGAATAAAAACTGTTGCAAAACGCATTGCCCAATTATTACTCGCGTAAAATCATTCCATTTTCACTCATCCACCTGTCACAGAAACACTTGAGAGTACTTTTGACGAAACTCATCCAAGTGGTGCGTTTAGCGGCTCGAAAGAAATCGTGGTCTGCACGCGGGGGATTCAATGAGGCGAGGAAGAGTATTTCCTTTCTCCTTCCCCGAACACCATGCATCATCTTCATGATTTCTCACACCCCGTTCCCCGAAACCTTTCTCCAAGGCACCCCACGGAGGAGGCGACGGTCCGTGCCAGCGACGGCTGCGTGCGGGCACGGCCAGGCACGGCCTCCTTCGGGGGGCTGCGAAACGATGAGGGAAGGAGTCCGAGAACGAGTCCTTGCGGAAGTCTGATCATACCGCTAAGGACGGGATTTCTAGTATTTTACGCGCGTGCTCCCCAAACGGAACGCTTTCCTCGAAAATGTAACTCTTTCGAAGGCTGTTCGTAATGGATGGTCGTGTTGATGAGACGCGTAGAACCGTGACGTCGAAGGAAAACTGTTTTCTTCACGTTGGCGGGAATGTAGGTTGCATTTTCCAGAGGAATGAATATTTTCCTCGCCGCTCGAATTGCTACGCGATTTTGGTTGTTCTCGATTTTTATCCTCTTGGAGAGTACACAAATACGTAATTTCAATCATAAAAAAGAAGCTGCTATAAAGTTTAACCTGAGATTATATTACTTATCTCATTTTCCTGAAAGTTATAATCAAGATTCGAAGTAAGAAAGCTACTAAAAATCCTAAATTATTTTTATCTTTATCCATTATCTATAATTAAGTTAGATAATAAGAAATAGATGCTAGGAGATTAGTTGGTCAAGGGAGCTCCGGATTAAGCTAGTAGGCGGAGAGTCCATCCTCAAATTTAAAATATTCTAAATATTTCTAATATTCTAACTGTTTCTCATTTATTTTCTAGCCTATTTTTGTCATTTTTACTCATAGTATTTAAGCGGAAAAAAATATGATATTTTTATAATCATCTTGAGCCTGATAATCTTTTTAATTTTTATAAATTATATGAATTCATTGGGAAAATGTGATTTTTTTAGTAATGATCGAACTTTGAAAATTAACCAACAACTGTTGAGAGTTTTAATGATGGCATCGTACTTTAATATTTTTTATCTTCTTCATGGATGAAACGTGTAAATCTGAGGGGTATGAGCAGTAGGAATGATAAAGTGAAAGTACACAGTTATAAATCCGTAATATATGCTACAAGGCTTGATTTTACAAAAATAGGTTATTTTTAAGCATAAAATTAACAAAGGGGGAGTAAGATGGGTGGAGGAATTCACCAAGGACGATGTTGTTGTGGGGACTCCTTCCGTAAGGCAGCGATGGCCGCAAGGGTTCAGCTGTTCCATGATTCATGCTTGGGCAAAAAAACACTCTTTCCAGTTGAAAAAACACCAATGTTTCCCAATATGCAAATTGCGTAAAATATTTTAAATCATTAAATTAAAGTTTGCATTTATAAGAAGAGAATACGTTGCTCTTTTAATTTTGATGGATAGATTTTTCTTGCTTAAATTACCCATGATAAATGTTAATAATTACCCTTAAATGTAGATTTTTGCTAACTCCAATAAACGACCTATTGATTTTGCCTTTTCTAGGGATTTTAATTGTTCTTTTCTACTGTTTTTATCTTTTCGAGATTGCCTTTTCCTTCTAACCCGATGCCAACATTTATGATATGTCTTGGATAGAATTTTACGTGCATTTTGTAAGGCCTTCGTAACCAAAAGAAGTAAGTTATCGCTGAGTAATTAGGGAAAAAAGCGTGATTAATACGTTTCAAGTGCATATAACATTGATAAAAACTTTAATTACGTGTTTTGTGATAAAATAGGGTAAGTTAAAAAAGTTTTACCACCACGTTCCTTGCACATAGACTCTCCCTGTGTTTTTTATGCTCACTAAAATTAAAAGACAATGTATCTCAGATACACAAGATAATCTAGTAATTTACTTCTGTATAGTTGGGTTAATCGAGAAATAATGAACAAATTCAATTTATTGCGTACGCTTGCCCTAGGAAGAGGACACATGGTTCGACTTTGAGGTTTTTATATAAAAAACAAGTGATTGAGGTATGTATCACGTTTCATCATGCTTGCGACGATTGGAAGACTCATTATAAATCAGAGTTTTGATTTATTATTTACTACAATTTTTTTCGAAATTGGTTTCAAGACTCTTCAATGATTTCCCAAGTCCATCATCGAGACAACCTGATGTATGGATACTGGTGACCTTAAAAGTTAAATGCGTCAGGAAAAAATACAACCATAATAAGTTAACTTCAATATTTCATAAGCTTTACATCTAAAATGTAATTGAATCGGAAGAAAAGAAACAGTGAAGAAGATCGAAGAGTCCGGTGATGTCATCATCAAGGATATTTCACACCTATTTCTGATCAACAAGCGATTTAGAATCGCTTCAATGGTCTCGACACGGTGTTTTCTTCCCACGTCATTGCTGAAGAGAGAGTGGGGATGTTATAGAAGGAAAGAGAGGAGGAAGGAGGCCAAGGAGATGGAGGCTGGGAGTCCTTTTACGGAAAAAAATTTGATCGAAGGTCTTCATGAAATGGTTCCCTCAGCCATCGGAAATCGGCGTATTTTCTATTGTCACAAGAGGCGAGATCCAACCCAACCCATTCTTCGCTTTCAAAGATGATTCTACTCCCAACATCTGGAAACACTTAAGTAACATTCATCCATTAGGATAAAGTCATGCAACTAATGAAACAGTTTAAGTCGAGTCTCGTATTCCATGCCATAGATCATTTTACTATTAAAATATATCATAAAATGCCTCAGAAACGTTGAGGCATGCCAGGTTTAGAAAAAGTACGTGGGTAAATATTACTATATTTTTAATCAGCATTACCATGGTAATCGCCATATGTAATTACAGTTAATAATTCGCCTCGTTGGCAGAATGGTTAGCATGCTAATCTTCTGAGGTCCCGGGTTCAAATCCCAGTGAGGAGGAAATTTTCCTCTCATGGTCTGGATGTTTGTGACGTCCATTGTTAGGTATACGTCAATATAATGGAATCATTAACTTGATTCCTGAGATTTTGTTTATTCTAAATGGTTATTTGTATCGTGAGAAAGGGACACGAATTAAAAAATAAATTATAAACGTATTACAAGATATAGCGAATCGATTTCTTGGTTCGGTAACGCAGCCTTGGGTGATAAAAGAAACTTAAGTGCAACAGATATAATGCGCTACGCTTCTCCGTTTACTCTAATTGTAAGTAAATTTTTTTCATCGATTTATTTTTCCGTGGATGAATGAGTACTTCCTATGAGTAAATAAAGAGCAGTGATTCTAGCTCTTACTTTGAATCCGTTTGAAGGTGGTATATATAAATATATGTGCGGCAAAATGAATGAAAAATTGAATTGTGTAACTGTTTATGTTTAAGTTCATAATGTAAATGTTTATCCGTTATGCAATTCCATATTTATTTCTGCTATTTGAGTATCATTTGCTCTCTTTTTAAGTGAAACTTACTTCAATTTTGAAAAATTTGTCTATTCTTTACTGAGGTTTGAGAAAAGTGTTCCATGGTTGAATGTTATGAAGCGTAGACATTGATTGTGGAAGAGTTATATAACATTTATATTACGAGAGATGTATTAATTCTGAAAAGTCACTAAATTATTGATGTGACATGTATCATTATCATATTATATCATCATATAAACTTAGTTTAGCTGCTCATTGATCTGAAATAAGTGCAACTCAAATTACTGAATTACTTTTCAAGTTATTAAAAAGTATTTTAGGCCAATTTAATGCATATAGAAGAAGGAGAAGTGTATTATTTCCCAAAGTTGTCTATGGAAGAATTTTTAAGAATATTGATTATCAGGGAAAAAAATTTTCCTTTATTTACACACAATAAATTATTCCTAAGCACAATTATTGTTAAACACAATGAATTTGTGGCAGAAGCCACCGACGGATGTTATTTATTGGGTCAACTAAGATTTCCATAGCTCTTACTATTCTCAATTTTATAACGCTCTCTCTCATCGGATTTAACAGTCGAAGAATTCGAAGACAAAAGGATGTTTCGTCACGGTTTGTGGATAAAGAATCGATGTCGATCGAGCAATATTTCTCCTCGACCTTCTAAATAATAATACCTTTGTATATCCGTTCGTTTGTTTTTCAACGTATATCCTTGTATTCGTCTCGATCGCATGTAATATCTTGATATTATCATACCTATCTAATTTATTGGCACATGAAAGAGAAGTATAGATTTCATTGGAGATTGATACCAAAGAAAATCTGAATTCTTTATTGTATCGAGTATTGACGAAATTTAAGTGAAAGAACGAAAAAACTATAAAATTGTTGCCAAATTCGGTGGCCGAGTGCGTAGCGCATTGAGTGCTAGTGCTCTCTGGTAAGTCTCGAGGTCCCAGGTTCGAGTCCTGGCGGATTGGAAAATATTCCGGATGTATTTGAAGAGTGGTTTATATAGACTAAATTTCGCCCTGATTCAATAAAGGCAGATATTTATTATTGTAAACGGAGTTTGAAGTAGAAAAAAGTATTTCGAAGTACTAATGATGAACAGATCTTTTCATATATGATTACTAAATTATAAAGCTAAATATATGTATACATTCAGGATGGAACAAAACAAAATCTCTCAATTTTTATGAAACAAATCTGTCAATTCTACGTCTCCAAGTCAATCTCTCCACGTATATATTAGATTTGGAGATATATACCTAATATATAATATACTTAATTTATAATATACAATATACTTCTCATAGTATATCTTTTAGAGGATATAAATATCATTGATGATAATAAAGCTATTATGGGTGATATGTCAGTGATCGCAAACTTAAGAATCTGGGGGCAAAGAATATCGACCCAAACCGCATCGCAGCCACACTGTATTCAAATAGGTATTCTATATATGAAATGGGAGATTTATTTCACGAGTGAGCTTAAGAGTGAGGAAATGTTATCCCATGCGGCTTTGGTTTGAAATAAAATTAACTAGCTCTTGCACCCGGTCAAGGAAGTCTACGTCGAAGGATACGTATTTTCAACTGATGGTCCAAATTCGTGTCTGTCAAATACCTCTTATATTCAACTACCTGTTATGCATTTTATTTATACAAGAACTTGTAGTGTAATCTGTTCCATTCAGCCTACAGAAAGAAGCATCATATTGTAATTTTCGTGTGCATAATTAAAGTTTGCTTATACTCTGGCGTAACCAAGTATTTCTTTGTAATAGCCAATTGTTACATTTCTCGGATCTAGTAAAAGCTGTCAGTATGTTTGAAATTTTATTTTTTCTCTCTCATCATTTGATTACATAAATTTAATTGAAATGTATCGATCTAAATTGACCGTTATCGATAAATTTAAGTTTTCCATATTTATACTCCATTATTTATGACAATATTAGACAAAATCCATAATTTAATTAATACCATAGCTCAATTCTAGGAACATACTAAATTCTTAAAGGAGTAAATTTCTTTTTTAAAGACCTTTATCTTTTGCAAATTATATTTTATGATGAATATTGTACTTAGGTCAAAGAATGCTTTTAAATTGATTCATATATACTTATCAATACATACGATATACGGTATCAATCATGGAATTATTACGAACACCCGTTAGATTCTCTTCCCTATAGTTCTCGTACTTCAAACGTCGCTTATTCATTTATCCGCTTAGCATGTTTATGAAAGGGCTTCATACCGATTCTGTATGTTAAGTGCCTCTGAATCATGAAATATTGATGAAAATGAGAGGAAAGAGCAATTGGTAATCGTTAGTATTGATTAGAGAATTCGCCATTAGAAATGGACGCCGTCCGAACGGTAAAAATCATCGATTCAAAATTCTGCGAATTGCAGATCGGCGTTTTGAAAGGGCTCTTTAACCTCCTTCGAGTTCTCCGACTCGCTTCCCGTTTCCTCATCAATTTCGTTACAATTAAGGCAGCATCGCCGCCCAAAACGGAATCAAGGAATTCTCCTCTCCCATACGAAGAGAGCGGCCGTAATAATTTACGATTGAATCGAGATTAGAAACCTGAGTAGCCCTGATTCGATCTCTAGTGAATATGTGAATAGGACTCGATCTAGAAAACGATTCTCACCATTCAAAGCGTCCGTGTGTTTCGATCGATGCGTATCGACGGTGTGGTGGGTACACGATTCCCGATTATATGCTAAATGTAGATTACGATGAAATCAGTGGCTTTTCTTTCCTCGCATGGATGTCTGTGTACTGCGTGCATACTTTAGTCTTCTTGGTGTGCTTTCTTACTTTTTATTGCTCTTTTATCTATTCAATCATACCTAAAACATAAATTCCCCAATCATTCATGTACGGGCGTTATTACATGTACCGGAAGTCGCTGGAAGGCGGACTTTGGAAAAAGGTAGAATGACTACATTCAAATCTGTTTACTTTATTGAAATAGCTCTAAATTATGGAATATTTTACATTAGTCTGGTACATACTTAGTGATCTATATTATTACCGAACACATTCTTTTATAAGTATTTAGCTGATTCTAGGATGGAACCATATGAAAGATTGTATACAGAGTGTGCCAATGAATATAAAGTAAATAGCACGTCTTAATTAACCGTATATTTTCAGAGGAACGTAATTCTGGCTTGAGAATTATATATTTCTAAATCTTATATATATTTTTTGCCCAAAATTGTATTGACGTACGATCTTATCTCATTAATACTATAAAATGATGAAGAATGGAAAATTTAACGCCTTATTAGGAAAAAAACGTTTTCTGAATATATAATGGATTTTCAAAATACAAAAAGAAATTGAGAATGGATTTCAATGAACGACACAAAAAGGATAAAATCCATAAAACTTCGAAAACCACGTGCAAATTTCAAGCAATTCCGCAAACAGATAGAAATCACCCGCAACTGGTTTCCACTCGTCACCTTACTTAACGATGAGGGTACGACCTCGAAACCGGTGTCAAGAATTTTACTCTATTCGCTCGAGATTTTTTCGTCCCTAATTTCCATAAATTATGAACACGTCCCAGTAGTTGTCGCGTGCTGTCCACCCAATTGCGAAACCCTTTTGATCGAAAGAGCTCGGCTTCGACACCCAGATTCACAAGTTCCGAGGTCTTCGATCCTTTTTCCGCTCACGTTTCATCATTTGTTTAACTTTCTCATCTCCCGTTGCTTTCTCTACCCGCCCCGGAACCCTTTCTTCTTCACGGGCCATGCAGATGGCCAGCGCGGCCCCCGAATCGTGTTCTGGGACGTGTTGAACAAGTGAAACGGGCCCCCTTATCCCCGAGCGGCCAATCACTCTTTTATTGTGTCTGGTGTTAACGTTGTCTACCCTTTCCCTTCATCCTTTCACTCTCCGAGCGAGGCCTTTTTTTCCTTCTTTTTCATCGCCACTTTAGTGGGTGTGGCGTCCCAACGACACGTGACTGCATAGCTCTTCGGAATCTCCTTTCTCCCGTTCTATCCGAGACCTGCTCCACATACACCCTCTCACTCTCGCTTGCGAGCAATCCCTTGCCTGCGGCTTTACTTCCTCCCGCCCATTCACCTTCCTCTCTTCTCTACCGTTATTAAGAGCGAGCTATTTCCCCCGGACCGTTGCAGATCCTCCTGGGATCCCCTATTATCCCTTTCTGGAGCCTCTTAAAAGAAAAAAGCGGTCGCATCACGTGCCGGCCTTCGTCCCGAATCCATCCTCCTCCGCCCCACCCTCGCTCTTCAAAACCCTTCGGTTATTTCGTGAAGAAACGCGGTTACGAAAGCCGATGCTTATGGGGACGGCACAGATTCCTCTTTTTGTGGCCGAAGAGGGGAAAAAACGGATTTCAGGAAACGGAAAATCCTTGAAACATGCGCTTTATCCGAAATTGGATTCGTTCCGGATTAAAAGGGAAAGCGGCGAGTTTGAGAATAGGACGGAAATCGCCGCTTTTTTATCCACGACCCACTCCGATTCCATGGGCATCATCGGGTGGACTAAATGGCAAATCACGCGTTCGGGGGTTTCGTCCTGCATTTTGCCATTCTTACCCGACGCTGGGTTTACGTAACGATCAGTGTACCGCGCAGTTTAAACTCATGGCTCTAAATGATGGAGGCGCGATGTTTACAAACCCTATCCGATGCTTCGATAAAGAACATTTAAAACATGTGGACTTATATATTACCATATTAATCCTTTTTTAGAAATCTATACGTCCTTCAAAATGATGATGATCATCCATGACCATAATTATGTGCTTATTAGCCTACGTGCTAATTGTCGCTACTAGATGTTCTATTCCCGCGCTGGAAGTGACTACATACCCAAATCTTAGAAAGTATTTCATGACTCATAAATGAAGAAATGTGATAAGTTTTCTATAACGTTACGTACATGTCAAGAAATGGAGAGGCCCTTCACACCTACGAGATCTGGCATCGCCAAAAAATGTGAAAGTTGTTTAGAAAGAATCATCAACAAATGTCCGTTGGAGGGAGAGTGTGAGGAGAAACAATCAGGCTAGATGTCGGAAAAAGAGCGGAGTTAATGGGGTATGAAATAATGGGAAAGCGAGATTGTGAGAGGGAACGATGCACAGATTGGAATATATGAGAGCAGAGAATGAGATAAAAACAGTGTAGCACGTAACGCGCTCGGCGCCAGAGTACGAAATGTTTTTATGGGCCTTTGATGACTAAGGCTCAATTAGTGAGACTTACCTTTGATGAGGTAGAACCCCTTTATTTAGACGGAGAGCAGGAGCTGTGCACGCGTTAATACCTACGTGTGGCTCGCTTAATGAGGAGTTCAAATACACTGATTGTACAGAGAACTGACGAGCCTGGCAATTACGCAAGGGAAAGGAAGGCATTGAGCCGATCGATGGAACCTAGTCGTATCTAGCTTGATACTTAAGTGTATCTATAGTGTGCGGGTTTGTCACACAATTTCCTTTCTCATATTTATCGTCTCCACGTCTCCGATCTGGTGGTTGCTTCGTATAAGAATCATACACCATTAGACGGCTCAAACTCTGCAATCAGCGGGCTTGCTAATCCCCGCAACAATCTTCATCCCTATTTTTGCTTTCTGCCTTCCAACCATGCGGAAAATCCTATGTCCTTGCTCACAGATGTTACATCATTAAAGCTCATTACGTTGGAGACCTATCCTCTCTTCTTGACCTTGGATTTATTCGGAGGGTTTGAGGATGCCTGTTGCGGTCCCGTTAACATATCAACCACGCCTTCCACTACCCGCTCAATACCGCTATATCCCGGCAGCACCCCTTCCAAGCCCGAATATCCCCCTCCCCTGCACCACACCTCCTTTCCCTTCCTTGCACCACGCGCCGCTCTCCCCCCTCTCGGACCCTTCTGCCACTTTTCTGGAACCATTCACTCCGATGCGGAGATTGGTATCACTCTGGGGCTATTCCTAATCGTCTCGCAGGAGAGAGGAAGGCTATAAATTCTCATTTAAGGCTTTGTTCGCTATCCGCGGCACGTGCTGCTGCTGCCCGGAGACTTCAACGAGCGAAAGGGTTGAGTGCGCACTCACCGCTTCCATGACTACTGTCCTATTCAACGGGATGCTGTTATAACTGATGCTCTCCGAGGTTAATAGAGTACACAAGGATGGTGGAGGGAGCTTATGAAATCGAAAGTGGGATAAGGGAGATGTGATTTTCACCTTTAGTTAGCGATTAACTCGAATTTTGATGCGTACGTATTACGATTTTTTTACGTATTACGTATTTACGATTTTTCGCCGATTGGGTTACGGGAAATTATTGGAATCTAGCATATTCATAATTTAGTTAAAGTATTGACATTTACATATTAAATAAAAGAACTGATAATCACAAATTTTCACGTAATTTATTTCCTCAAATACTTTCTGTGTAATAAAATATTTGGAGCAGAGAGTGAAATTTCAGTCGTCAAGCTATTGGCTAGCCTATGATATATTATCTAGTATAGGTTCCCAAACTTTTTTGTATCGTAGACTCCTTGCCATGTTTTTTGGTTTAGGGTAGACCCCCTACGTAGCTGAAATTAATTTTTTGTAAATTTCTAACTGTAGTGAAGGTTGGAGTTAAAAACTTAAAGTAAAAACACATTAGGTTTTATACATATATTTCTTACTAAATGAATGCAAATATGTACGAACATGCAACCATTAAAAGCATTAGAATGCACTATTATTTTATAAAGAACTCAATACGTCTTTCAACGATAAGGACTTCCAGTGGAGTCAATCAATAAGGACTAGGTCAATATATTTGCAATAGCCCTCTACAGGTTACAATAAAGACGTCGATTCTAATTACAAACATGTTACATGGGTGACTGTAGCAGCAAACTGAAACTTCGAATTGTTACGTACACATAAATATCTCATTTCAAATCATTCCTGTAAGAGATTACATTTCACTTTGCCAATATTTCATGAACGTTCAACTCATATCATAAAATATTGAGTAATAAGGCACTATCAGTTTGTGTTGAAATCATTAAAACTGGGTCACAGGAATGTATCTTTTCTTCTGTTTATAATTAAATTTACCCAATAAAGAAGAAAGTACTCTCTTTCTAAAATTTAAGCTTCATAATAACTCATAATTCTTTTCCTTGGATATTAATTAAGAATTGTAGGATCCTTAAAATAATGTAAGTTGGACTCTTACTTGGATATTATCTCCATTGAAGAACCTGAAAAGATAGATAATAAGTAATGAAAAGTAATAATAAGAACAATAACAAGATACATACTTCCCATTATTTAGAGCATTAGTTGATATATGGAATTTTCGGTAAAGGAAATTCATCAATCCATATTTATAAGTGATATAGCTGCTAAATATTGACGTAACCGAAAGAGATTAGTCGCCACTTTAATATTATAGAGTATGTAAAGTATTCGCTTTAGGTTATTTTAAGGGAGAGCGTACCCATTTTCTCTATGTGCAAGAAATTTTTTTTCGATCTGAGATAAAGAACTCACTCATAAAAGTCTGTTGATTAAAGTCATGTACGGTACGAGTTGTAATAGAAATGAAGATATGTACATTTCGAGTAAATAAATGAAAAAGTTGAAATGAAAATATATTTACCGTGACGATTTGAAAGCAGGTTGATTATATTTAAAACGTTGAATTTTCTTTTACGCGAAACAAAAGAATTCATTGTAATCTTAGAATTTTTATTATGATTCACCGCCATGAAACCGAGAGTGATGTTTCCTTTACATGAATAAATAAAAAAAATTCATCTGTAGCTGGAAATGAAACTTTTTTCCTATTTATATCCTTTTTCCCATATATGTGTAAAGTTAAGCATATATTATTTTATTTTGTAAATTTAAAAAACTAGGAGTGTTAGTTACGCTCAAATAAAAAAGCGTTTTAACATTCAAATTATTTTATTAAATAAATAGTGTATAATCAAATACTTTATAGAATCAGTTACAGATCTAAATATGACTATAGTTTGAAAGGACATTAATACTGATCCTAATTAAATATCCTAAACTAGTAATTATATATTAAATATCCTAACCTTACTAATGTCAATATATAATTTAAAGTTGAACAAACGAGAAAAATTTTACCGGAATACTTATTTGATTTTATAAACAGTAAAAATTGTATTCCTGAGTTTAAGCATCTTTATTATGAATTGAATCATCTGAAGGTAAATATATGTTACCTGACATATTCGCATTGATTCATTCCAAACTTTATCTATTACATTACAAGTACATTCTGTGTATTGCGACTTCATATGAATTTATTTATAGATCGAGCTCGTTTACGGAAGCATGAGTTATTTTCTCTAGAGCGTTTTGAGTTGTCGGCACTCGAGAAAAGAAATTGATCTGCGAGAGTATCGCCTCTTCCGCGTAATTACTCATACCATCAAAGCCACTCATATCCTCTCTGGCGTATAGAAAAAATATATACGCTCATAATTCGACTATCGAATAAATGGGAAAGTAAACCTCCAGTGTGTATTTACTGGGACAGAGAAACTTTACCTCCCCTCAGCAACGAGTTATGGTACTTACGTATCTCGATTAATGAGAGGAAAGTAGACGAATATAATTCACGTCTCTATTAAATGTAACGATTCCTTACACAAACCGAGGTACAATATTCTGTATAACGGAAATATAATATTTGTACAAATTTTCTTCATATAATCAATCCATTTCAGTGTGCGTGGTGGATTGTTTTTCTTTAAACTAGTGAATTTAGATTGTATTTATGTACCGAAAGGAATCATGGATGATAGGTACATTCTTGGTAAGATAATGTCTAATCTTCAACACTTTTTAGGAATGTGTGTTTTATTTGGAGAATGATTGAATAGTAATTATTTCCCAGTGACAATTTTATTAATTGGGCAACGAATCTGGACTTTGAATTACTTTCTCTAAATTAATCTTTACCGTTCATAAAATATGATAATTTTATAGGCACCATTATGTGTTTAGCATCTATTGCATACTTCATATTTATTTACTACTTCACTTCATTAGGTCCTTTATAGTAGATGTAGAAAGCATAATGCGTCCACCGTGTAATATGGGCCGATCTGATAATGTGCGAAAGATCAGGGAAATGGATGCGCGAACGGAGCGTTACAAAAATTAATTTTCTCCGCAAACTATACGTGAAATTAATTGCCTAGGGAAATAGTGCATGCACCCCCTGCCAAACACCGAAAGGCAGCTCGCAGGGTAAATATGTTGATGTAAATCTGTAATGATATTTAGGAAGATTATGGTGATAATTAACAGGAATTATGATAAATTTTGTTGTTCCTTTTGTATCGTGTTACTGTTTTTGTTTCACAATGTTCTCCAATGGCGCGTGAATTAATAAACTTACTTGGGATCAAGAGGAGTTTTTTTACTTCTTTAGACCTAAAACAATTAATAACGAGCTTAGGCATAATTAAGCATGGATTCTTATATCATCTTTAAACTCTGGAAAAATTAGAAACTTTACTTTGACAATCAAACATTGTGCATGATTTTGCTTCCCTAATTAATAATAAAGCTCCCTAATTCTCTATCACTAGAAATAGTACCGTCTATATACGAGCAACATATTTATACAGGTGCATTTAAGCTAAAATGTTTTCATACTTTATTCCAAATAAACGATCCATTATCTTAGCTCAGAATATTTTTGGTGAACTATTATTATATATCTTTCATTGGAGGTTGCACAGGCTGTTTGTGCACTTAAATTCTACATCATTCTCTTGAGAATAAAGATAAAGTGTTGTGAAAGTTTAAATTCTTAGTAAATTAGGTAAAAACTTTTATCTTACCCTGAATATAAAGTGAGGAACTTGAGTAATGATTTTTTCCTTCCTTCAAGTTTTCTTTTATGATTAAAGTCATGTATGACACATAGTTAAATTCTCGTCAATAATGCCTTTCTTTGAGTAAAAGCCTTTATACCGAGAGTGAAATACCGAAACTGTACGTAAAATATTTACTGTGTAATAATATTGCAACAAACGATTGTAATTGTAAAAACTGAAAATTTGTTAACCGCCTCTTATACATTTGTTTTAGTCTTTCTGTAATAATCTTCCAACTCTGTGCCACACCGAATAAGTTAAGTAAGCTCATAATCTTCCTATTTAAGTGCATTCCACGATCACGTGTTCGCAAACCCATTACGCATCTTCGACTCAAAATCGCATTTTACGAGCATCTCTGACTCCCTCGATTCCTCATCCGTAATAGTCTCAATCGTTAAGACCGGATAACGGAGGATTCAACACAACAAGGCCTGTGATGGCGAGACTCTATAAACTATAATTAATATCTAGAGTGATCGCGACGCATGAATCGTTCTCGTTAATGCTCGTTTAGGTACAATGGCGAGGAGAGCGAAGCACCAGCGTTGGACATTAAGGTCAGAGAGGGCGGCGGTACACACACACAGACTTCTCTTTTAACTCGGTTGAAGCGAAACGTGTGGCGAAACAAGCTGAGAGGCTGAGATTCGAGGCCGATTCATCTTGCAACGGTTTCGCGTTCGACAGAACCCACTGATCGCTGATTTGGAATCGTTGACCGCCCATGGAAAGTCGGCGAACGTGACAGGAAACGGAGTTCTGGATGTTATTCTACGGCGTAGTGGTTGCCCTTTTTTTCGCAGCGAATAAAAAAAGGATTGGCATCGTGGAGATATGATCTCCAGGGACATATCTTTCGAGCGGCGACAATGGCTGTTCGAGGAAGCAAGTTCTTCTACTAATCTCTCTTGTTGTGGGTGCGATGGAGACAAGTTGCGCGCCATCTACGTAATTGCCTCCAGACTATAAACTTAAAATAGCTTCCTCTCATTGTTGAATCGTGGGATTATTTTTATGAATATGTATCTTCTTTTAGAATAGGACAATATATATATCTAAAAAGATACACAATAATAATGAAATGTCTTTATTTCGGGCGAAATTGAGACTAAAAGCCTCTTTCATCCTTCAATTTGTTGGTATGCACTACATTTAACTACTAATCACTGATTAAGTTTGTTTACATTGTTATTAATAAAGAGGAAAACCTTTAGACCAAAAACCTAAGAGATCTAGAAAATTTTCAAATGAGGTATAGAATACAAGATATAATTTATATATATATATAATAATATATAATTTATATATATATATATAATGATATAATTTATTTTTTCGTTTATTAAAAATTCTAGAACTAGATCGATTTTAAACTTACATGTCGATTATCAACATTATAATGGATATTTTGAAAATTCAAAATGTTTAGCTCACGGAGTTAGTCAAGATGCATCTCTGCCTGAAATTGCATTGTTTTAAGTTTTACCATTTTCATTGCAATTGACCTTTATGTATCGTAAAAATTACGTAACTCAGAAAAAGTGCCGTTTGTTGGGTACCTTAGTTATATTTTTCTTGCGGTAAATTACATATTCAATCTGCATTGGGGAATAACTCAATTAAAATAGATGAAATTATTCTTATTTGAAGTATTAAACACTTCCAGTAGGTTTTGTAGCTAGCAATAAATTTACCAAGTACACGGGCACATAATTAATATTTCGACTATAAGTGAAGCTAAGGTAAAATATTAACCAGAACAGGAAAATACCAAAAGCGAATGGGAGTGCTAAAAACTTACTAATACCTACTGATAATAATCACTGAAAGAAAATTGGACACCTTAACTATAGAAGATGGCACAAATAATGATTAAAGATGGTCAAACAATCACGATAGGAATTAAGGTATGAACATTACAGTTCACTGTCTATTTGTGTACTATAAAATACGTTTACCTGTCATTAGGCGAATTTAAAAATTCATAAAGAAATTTTATTCATAAATTAAACGAGAAATATAGCTTTATATCAGCAATTTAAAGGTCGATTTTACACCCGCTTTATACATAAAAATCTAGTTAGAAAATTTTCTATTTATTGAACCTAAATCCTATCCAAGGTATCACATGTTCACGTCCATGTTAACGCATTCTACCGATTTCGTTCGTTTCTTGGGTTACGTAAATTTATTGCTACTCCATCCCTGACATCCTCTAACGAGTTTCCTCCTTACGAGGAATCTTCTTAGCCATCCGGTTGGCCTTTTACAATTAATTCCGACTTTCTTCAAACTCGCGATCCGCTCTTTCGCTACGCATACGGTTAAACTGCATGTCCAAATTGGTTATAGGTGATTAAGTCGGAAGATCTAGGTCTAGAATCGATCTTGATTGCAAAAGTGCGTTACTGTTATTGGCACGGTAGAGACTGTCCCCAAAGTGTTCCTGAGAAACTAGAAAATCCTTTTTTGTGGCATTAAAGATTTTTTAAATTATTACGTAACTCTGAAACTTAAAAATCAAGTAAGGGTTATAGTAAGTCAACTGGCTGTCCAAATTTGTATGAGGAAGAATGTACTATGTTTATGTCTTTGTCAAGTGCCAAATGAAGTAAAGAAAGAGAAATATCAGATGAATTTGAAAGAAATGCAGTGTAAAGGATAAAACTGATCAGAGTATTATGTTAAACAGTGATGTTTCGGTAGAAGTACTTTTCTCAGTGTGATTTCTATGTATCGATTTTTTATTATTAGGATATTTATCTTTTTACTGTTATAAATTTTACTTTATCTTATCTTATATGCGAAAACTCGCATCAAATTTAATCGTTCTCAAGATAGATGGTGAAATATTTTAATCTTTATTTCAATTTTACGTTTTTGAAATAATTTAATATTTTTCATTGGTTTATGCATCCATTGATAATTATTTCTTGTTTCCTTTACCTTTTTTGTTTTATCGTTGCGCAAAAATTACGCGAGAGCTTCCTGTTTACAAGCGTCTCATACCTTTCACATCATCTCCGGTCTCATTCCTTGTTATTCTTTTATGTCCAGCGAATTCGATCCTTTTGAATCCTCACTTTTAAGCGGAGTGGATTCAGCGGAGAGAATATTAATCTGCGTGAAGATTGGATAAAGTCGTATTTCGTAACGAATACTGAGGGAGACAGTAACCGCAACAGTTGACGAGTTAATTGAGTAAATGGAGGTACGATCGCGTTCCAGTGCGGTCGCATTTGGACGTGGAAGGCGACCGTGGAAGAAATGGACTCAAAATAGGGAGCGTTAAATGGTAATCGTGTGAAAGACACAAGGAATGGAATAGGGTGGCGCGGGATCAAGGGCCATGACTGCAAGGGAGGGAACGCATATTGGGCGTGGATGCAGCGCTGAATAAGTTGATAGGGCGTGGATATAGGAGGGTTGAGGGGGCGAAGATGGATGGCAGAAGGTCTAGAAGGGCGGAAATGGAGGACAGATTGGTCGTGGATGCACTGGGAATTGTGTGAGCGGAGAGAAAGGATAGAGAAGAGTATTCCGAGGTTCGCGCGACAGTTTCATGAGAGAACCTCCCTCTTGTATCTTTTGTAATGACGCCCAATCATTTCGGCGTAAGAGGGAGAATGCGAGTTGATACTTTTAAGTCTGAGGTGCTAGAGTTCAAAAGGTATCCTCCATTGATATGATCTCGCTTCGATTCAACAGGAAACTGCTGAATTGCATAAGGAAATTTTTCGTCTGTAAATCATAGAAATTTTATTTATTTACTGCTCGTGGATCCTCACAGATATTTACTAATTTGCGCAAAGAACTAAACCTACATCACTCATTATATTTTGGAGGAAACGTTAATTTCCATCAATGAAAGGTTTTGAACAGTAATTGACTACCGATGCCCACGTATCAAGGCGAATTTTCGTATTCGTGAAGGCGTATTCATTTCTAGTTCATAGTTTCGCGTAAGATTTCATTAACGATGACATGAACGGTTTTAGTTATGATTTTATGAACCCAATGGGATTGTGTATTTTTAATCTCTTTAAAATTTTACGAAAATCAGTGAGAAAAGTAAAAATCGGTCCGGAGGCAATTAACATAGAACTTGATATATATCAGACGGCCGCTCAGACACGAAGAGCTTAAGTCGTGAGTGGGTAAATTTGCAGAGTCGCTTAAAAGCGTATTTTTCTATAGAATCCAAATTTGACGTCAGACGAAATTTTTTGCCTTTTTGTCGTCCGCTCGCGAATTATCGCGTTAAATCTTCGACGTGTTATGCAAATTCGACGAGCAACTTTCGGTAGCTCCAGGCTACTCATTTCGCTCATGGATAAGGTGAGATTCACTTCGTTTTATAGCCTGGTAAATGAACTATAAATTCCTAAAAGGAAATAACGGAAACGTATTTGAATATCTACTTTTAAAATGTAAATGTATCAATACGGGATGTTATATGGAAAGTGGTCGTAGTAGGGTGAGTGTATGAACAGTCAACTCTCTACGATTCTCTATTTCGAATTTATACTTATCATAATAAGTTAGAAGTATTTAATATCATTTTTTTCTGATTGCTTCTTAGATATTCATTAGTTTAGGATTCTTTGTTTATTGTTTTCCAGGGAAATATTAAGTATTAGTAAAAATACGAGAAGGCGGATAGGAAAGTATTTTTTATAAAGTTAATGTGGTCAAGCGTTACTTTGTGATTAATTCCCTGATGACGTTAGCCTAATAACAAAACCGGTCGTGCCATTAAAATTATCTATGGAAAGTACTGAGTTATTCATTATATTCATTATATTCTCTGTAAAGTATAACGAATGTATATTCGTGTATTTAAAAGTAAGGAAAGACTTCATATTTAAACTAGAAGTTACTAGTTCAAATTTTCAAGCATTTAGCTATGTACCAACTTCAGATAAATAATTTGGAAACTACTGAGATTCCCCCAAGATCCCAATTAGGAAATAGGTGGCCAAATCGGTTCCATCGCCTTAAACACTAGTCTTCTGAAAATCAAAAACCAAATTTCTCTTCAGATGATCCTACTTACAAGCACTTCCTCTTTCCTTTCTCCACACACACTCCCTCTTTCTCTTCGGCGGATGTATAAAGAGATAGCAAGACGTTGTGTACGCCCTCGCATCAGAGCACAGCCTCCGGGTGTGGCCCCCGGGAATGTGCCATCAAGTTGGAAAGTGGCAGGAAAAGCCCTGTAACACGGGTGGAGAGGAAGGGAGATGCATTAATAGGGTGTGAGGCCTGTGACGAGTTGGACTGGTGAGAGGGAGTAGGAAACGGTCTTACCCGCGGAGAAATTGTGAGAGTAATAACGTAAAACTTCTCCGCAAGTACGCGAATCTCCACAACATGTTACGTAAAACCACTTTATGTAACGTAGCGATGATATTTTTTTGGGAAAGTTTAGGAGTAGCTCAAGGATTTTTAACGAACAGTTCCGTTGAGGTAGATTTTATTATGGTGTCCACCACGAGAGAACGGTGCTATGGATGATCATTCAAAATAAATTTCGTGAGGTGAAAACTTATTCTGATGCAGTGCCATCCCTTGTGTGCCCATCCGACCGGAATTGTATTGATTTTTTACGATTGTATGATGAAATTAACTGTAAAATAACTCTCTGTCATTGGACGTGTTGGAGTCTTAAATGAATTAGGATATTTATATAAAATAGAGAAGTAACTTAAAACAATGAGTTGAAGATCGTTGCTTTGTAATGAAAAACAATAAACATATACGTATTACGTAAATAGGCGCATTACGAAGTATTATTTAACTTACGAATATATTTATACAGGAAAATAGAGTATACGCTGTTTGACCCAGCTTTCATGCTTTTTTATCGTTCAGTAACATTTATAATGTAAATTTTAATTTGATTCGAAGATTTTCAGTATACGTGAAGTTATGCATGTGTGGAAATATGAAAACTAGAAATCTAAAGCGGTATACAAATTGGGATGTATTTTGCGGAGATTTCGGATGATAACTTGCATAAAAGGTAATGCGTAATATTACACGTGGCTGTGGATGGAGGAAAGAAATTTAGAGACTCAAGCGGAGGTGTGGAATAGAGGGTTATTCTTGGAGGACGCGATTTAAGTGTTTTTGCGTATCCAAACCGCCGCAGAGTTTCTCCACTTCGAGAGAATTCTACTCAATCATTCCGCAACCTTTTTTTCCCCAGTGTATTCTCTCAACTGTGGTAGAACGCAACTTACGTTTTTCGGCGAAACCCATTTTTTCTATTTTGACGATTTAAAAACGCCTGCTCAAAATTTGGCTTTGATCATCAATTCAGTTTCACTTTCCCCTCAGTCTCATTGGGAATTGGAATTGATCGGAGAAGATCGCGTAAATATGAAGACTTAGGAGCACGAAAGATGTTGTTTTGATTCACAATACATTCTGAACGGATTTTCCTTACAATCGATTCTACTTTAAGACTTTAATTGAATTTGACTCACGCCAATAAGTGAAACCATTAATAATTATTATTATTAATTATATTTGATTTTATATGTATTTGATCCTTGATTGAGTAAGAAGGGTTAGGGAACCATTCTTCTCCATTTTTAAGTCATTTACCTTTAATATTTATAAAAGTTTATAAGAGAATGAACATTACTTTGATGGAAATAGAATACTCCAGAATTTTGAATACAAACTTACATTGAATTGAGAGTTTTCTGAAGCAACTGTATTATTTCAAAGTTACAAATAGAGTCAATGCAGGAGAAAACTTCCAGTAATTCTCGGCAAGAAATATAATGTGATAAGTGTATTACTAGAGAATCAGTTTTATAGAAGTATCGGTTTTTCACTTCATTTCGCATATTGGCTCAAACTTAAAATATTATGTTACTCACTTTTACTACTAAATCATTGAGATTCGTAATACGTTAAATAATATGTAATTCTCAGCTTGCAGACCACTATTCTCGATTCACTGAATTCATTTCGTACAAGATCTAAATATTAGAGAAAAATTTACTCAAAACGCGTTCGATTATGGCATTATCTTATTAGTCACTTAATGGCGTATCGTATTATGTAACGAAGGATTGTACCAATTGTATTCTTCTCACAATCCTTCGTAGGATCTTCGATGGTGCGCTCTCTGTATCCATTCTTACATCCATTATTAGGAAAAATCGTCCTGTCAGTCCGATTGAAAATAAAAACTATCTTCATGCTATGAGTGGTTGACAGGAAGGCAATTGTCCCTGATCCACTTACAGTAAACGACTTCTTGATGCGTCCGTTTGTCCCCCAAACCAGCCTCTCGATTGATCCTTGGAAAAAGAACTAACACTTTCTCTCCTCCTCCAGCACGCTCGACAAAACAGCATGGTGCTCGATCAGATCACTTGATTAGTGATTGTTGAACCGTGTTATTGCGTGATCTAACTTTGAATCTTGAGCATTGTTTACAACCTTATCTCCCTCGGTACCCCTTATCCCGAACGAAAAACATAATGAGACACCGTGCGGAACGGGGAGTTGCGCCGTAATCCTTTTGGTATTCCATGACCTTTTACGCTGTCACGTGACGAAACAGCTCAATTTAGCAATTACGAGCATCGGCTTCGCATTGAAATTGAATGGATCGAATATGTTAGGGAATAAGGGATAGGATCCTCCGCAATCTTCGACGATTCAAGTTAATGATCCTTGTGAGGAATGAAATACAATTTAACTTGGTTTCATCAAATGAATTAAAGACATTTCTTTTTTAGTGGATGTAGCCTCTAAGCAACGGTAATTATTTTTAGGTATCAGTAAAAATTAAAGCGTGAAATTGACGATCGACTGAGTAAATAAAAGAAAATCTAGTAAATTTCCATCTAATGCTTTTTGGTCTGTAGATATTATCTTCTTAAGTATGAGCGAATCTTGAAAATGTTAATAAATTCTGATACCTACGATTACATAATATAAAATATAGTTAATTGATATTAGATAATAGTAACTTGGTTCGCTAAGCCGTACATACTTTAAATTTCAAAGTATACCGCGTTTGTCTACGCAAAATTACGTAATATTCTTTTGAAGTTAGATGTAAAAATGTACTTTGTGTAGTTGAAATTGGTAATGATTATTTATGATCTGTTCATTATGAATTATTTACTCTCTCTGTAATTTAATATTTATTTTATTGTCGATTTTCAACTATCTCTTGCATCTCCCGCAATTAAATGCGTCGATCTTCGTTTGAATTTCTTCGCCTCTCTTTTTTTCTTTACATAAATCTGAAATGCAACATTTCATACTTACCCCATGCATCTTTATAGTTTTCAAATTTCATTGGCTCATGAACAGTGATTACTTTAAAATTGAGTAGTTAATTATCAGCATAGACTTCCATGATTTTCAACAAGGAGATGCACTATACACTTTTTGAGATAAAAATTTACCAAGCGCTGATCTTGAATCATATAAATGATCAGTGTAGTTACTGAAAATATTTGTTCTGTATCTTATCGTGAATTTAGCAGCAGTTCTATATAAATTAATATGCGGAGTCTTGATGCATAGAATGAGAAGGCGATCTTCTTCAATCATGCCCTTATTTTTGAGAGAGAGTTCACGAAACGTAGTGGATGAATATTCAAAACCAAATGGGGTCCTCTCGGGTCGCATTGTTTCTCCTCGTTTGCGCCACAACTAACATTTGCATCGAAATCGACGAACAACAGATTTTGTCTTCTTGCAAGACAAAAGTGAGGGTGAAAGAGCCATTTCTTTCGCCCCGTAACAAAACACAAATGAAAAATTTCGCATTCATCTAGATAGGCCGGCGGGAAACATTTATTCCTCGCAAGATTAAAAGGGGTGAGGGAGAGGGACGCATATTCACTCCCACTATCTACACCCTTCACATACGATGAGATAACCGACTTCCCAAATTCCCTCGCGTTTCCACGTGTCGTGGGAATGACGCTCCACGAATCTCACGGTTCGTTGAATGGATGCGGCGGAAGGAGAGCCAAGGTCCGAGAGATGTGCGTCTATTTAATGCAAATGGGCCGAAATGAACTTGCGGGGAAATCGCCACCAAGCGAAGGATGTGGACGAACTGGCGTTTGATATGATCGCGGGAGGATATGCGTACGTTCTCTTGGCGAACGTTGCGACTGTGGGAAAAGAGGTGTTATGTCACCAGTTAGGAAATGCGGTGTCGTAAGGCAGATGATCATATCTTCATTAAGAAGATACTCGTTTGGATCTCTCGATTGTTTGGGATCCCGGGATTTTTTCGCGAGATTTCGTCATTTTTTTAGAAATTCCGAGGTGGGATTGCACGATAGCGACGGACCGACTACTGTCACTGGTATTTGTCGCTCTTTCGTGCTCCGGTGCCTCTTCGCTGGAGGGAAATTTTTTTATGGTGTTTGTTGTTTCATAATTTTCAGGTTCCAAGAAATTTTTTCCGGGTTTGTATTTGAATGTTAATTCAAACGGTAGAAAATTGAAAATTCGAAGATACTGAATTTTGGAGATTAGGAGTAAGAGTATGAATGAATTAAAATATTTTGCATACCTTTGTAAATAATAACTTCGCAGTTATAAAAACTGCGATGGAAATTGAATGGACGAATTTTCTCCTATAAATTGAAACCTTTTTATCTTTCATTAATTTACACAGTACGACTATGCTCAAAAAAATATCTACGGCTTTTAAACGTGGTGAATGGTATCGTTTAAATTTTTTTGTTTGATTGAAACTCGGGCATATTCAGTTAAATTTTGAGTAAATAAGTTCCTGTGAAATATGATTGATAATGAGAGTTTGTGTGGTTCTAAATTATTATTTTATAATTCTAATTTTAAAAATTAAATTGCATTAGTGGAAACGTCGATATTGCAGTAAATAACATATAATGAATATACATATAATGAAGGATATGTATATGTAGATTGTTAGAAAATGTTCGATGCAAATTTATTTTGATGAAAAAAAATGCAGACAGAGCGTTCGTCCGACTAGAGAATAGGTAGTATCTTCATCCGAGAGTGTACTGTATATAGTGGAGTAGTAAACCATAAATTTGAGACGTAATTATGACATAAACGAGATATTTGTAGAAAGAAACTTTCACTCTTGATTTGTCTTTTAAAAACTCGGTTTGAAGAGAATTTCTGGACCTTTCTTTTGTGAAAGTTTCACGATAATATGAGTTTATGAATTACTTTCATGACAGTTCATGGTCAAAAATTAAATAAGTAGTGATACTTTCAAAAAATAGAGTTCTACATATGAAGCTATACTGTGAGTTGAGAATGAGTATTCTCTGAGGAATATACATGCTAGTATCATCAAAAAGAAACTTTTAAAATGATGAGACTTTATGCATATATAGTTGATTTTATATCTTTGATTGACTGTCGATTTAAACATGCACTTAAGTAGTCTCCTTAGTAATATTTATTATTAATTTATCTTTGTGTCTATACTGCTTTTATTGAAAACTCATGTTCATAATGACATAAATTTAAATGCAAGAATAAAATGTGTTCTCTTAAGTATATAGAAAAACTGATTTATGATATCTTTTAGGTCTCTAAAAATAATAATATAAAATATAATGCACTACCTCACTCTTTCTTGTTCAAATAACGTAAATTCAAACAAACGCATTACCTCAATTCATTTTTTAAAATCTGAATTGTATTTATAGCATAATTCATCTTATGAGATATATGATAAGATCTCCAACCTATAATTTTTTGGACTGAAATACGTTTGACTCTCTTTCTGTCATCCGACTCTATACTCTTGTACACTATATATAATCATTTTCCCACCATTATATACCGAAAACGCTCTTCAACGTCAGCGTTTCCTTCTATTATTTACATCAAGTAATAGGCAAACAATGGATCAAATTTACATCATCATCAGAAAATAAATTAATCTCAATTTTCATGCCTTATTATTAGCAATTACTCGTAAGAATTGCAATCGGATGGTACTTTAGCACCTGGATCTACCAATGAATGGGATGATAGCGCAATGCCTGTGATGAAATCTCGAATCGGCGAAGGCTTGAGTGAATATTTCTATAGCTAAATCGAGTGACGCTGGTCACCGAAGTTTTACAACCGCCGAGCCTAAGCGAGAAATGTATTTCGAAGAGTATGACAAGGTATATGAGAGTATAAAAAGGCGAGTGTATCCTTACTATTATCAGACCCGGTTTGGAAAACATTAGCAGATAAAAGATTTGCAACTAAATTGCGTTTATTAGATATGTTTCGAGAAAGTACGTTTTCGGAAGACGTGATTGAAATTATGCGACCACCCTGCTACCTAGGCCTATCTGATAATGCGCGTAAGATAAGCGAAGTAGATGCTAGGACGAATCGATTTAAGAATTCCTTCTTCCCGCTCACGATACGCGATAGTAATAGACTAAAATACGCGATAACTTAAAATAGGTGTTTACACCCCCTGCCAAACGCCGAGAGGCGGCTTACAGGGCACTTACGTAGATGTAGATATAGATGAAGGTGCGAAAGCGCGATCATCCCTCTCTGCTGCTCATAGCGGCGAGCGCGAAGAGAAAGGAAGGCGTGGTTCTTCGTACATGGAACACAGAATGTGCATTTTTGCTCTGAGAAGAGCTGAGAATGAGGTGCCACGTGGACTCCGTCTACAGCCACTGCGAGGGGACCTGTGAATTGAATGAAATTCAGAATCAGTGATAAGATATATTAAAACTGGTATGCATTTACATCATTTAGTAGACAATGAAGTAGTGATTGTAGTAGATCGAAGAGAACCAGACGTTAAAATTCGAGCGGGACTC
The DNA here is from genome assembly GCA_020796165.1 of Pantala flavescens. Classification (NCBI taxonomy): domain Eukaryota; kingdom Metazoa; phylum Arthropoda; class Insecta; order Odonata; family Libellulidae; genus Pantala; species Pantala flavescens. The sequence continues at coordinate 12,754,121 of CM036889.1, read as the reverse complement.
GAACTCGGGACAAATATCAGTTCTCGTTGAGCCGTATAGCCATCCTATCAGACGTGCTTTTTCAGTAATCTATACCTTGATAGGCAATATAAATAATCATAATCCCTCGTGAATATTCAGTTACTTTCTTTATTGCCGATGAAATGAATCAATGGATGCACTAGCCTCGGAAGGAGAGTGCTTATGCTATTTTTTAGTTCTAAAATACCCTCTTCGAATCCTGGAGCATGAGAAAGTCTCTTCTCAAGGCTTTAATGTTGATGTTACGCCGATGTTAATATAGTTCGACATAGCCGGCCTCGTTGGCGGAATGGTTAGCACGCTAATCTTCTAATGCTTCCCGGGTTCAAATCCCGGCTAAGGAGGAAATTTTTCTCTCAGGGTCTGGATGTCTGTGACGTCCGTTGTTGAGTTTGAAACCTCAATGTAATTGTCCCGTAAGAGGATGTTTGTGTGGTCTTTGTTAATAAATAAATAAATAAAGTTTACGACTCGTACTCGTCATGTATTTCATGAGATTCTAATAATCACGTACATAACTTATAATCGATTATTCCCAACATTCTTTCGGGTTCTTTTCAATAAACGGAACTAAATTTGACAGTATTTATCCTGCAATAAATAAGCACGCTCAGGTTTTCATCTCCCGAAGGGATAAAATGCGAAAATTTGACGTGTGAATCGTTCAGTCGCTCGTTATATTCTTCAATTCATAAAATATTATCATAATTAAAATATGTATTAATAATATGTAATAATATTAATTAGTTCCAATACTTCCCAGAGTGAACATACGATTATTTTATGAAATATTAGATTAGAGTATGAGTTTTCAATAAATAAATAAGCATTATAAAATTAAAAAATTAATGAGTATTGTAAAAATCTTATCTTAGATGATAATAGATAAATGCACTCCTTCCTCATGACAGCTATTGATAACTTGATAATCTTGAAATCTTATTTATGAAAAATCTCTTTTTGTTAAAAATATTAAATTTTTTCGTTTTTTATATTCAATTCATAAATTATATTTTAATTCGTTTTTATTCTAACTGAACTAAAAGTGGTTAAGTTAATTGCTATATCTTAAAATACATCCCTTACATATGATATTTAATATTTAAATGTTGTAGTAATATAATTGAAGACGGAGAATGACCAATGTTAAAATGTTAAAAAATGTGTACACGTTATTATGGAAAAAATGCGTTAAGTAAAAACTATTCCGAGTGAGGTTAAATTCGTTTTAATGAACCTTCTAGGGCTTTCAATATAACCATCCATTGAATTCTTACTTCATTGTAGCTATTTTTTATATTCGAAATTTATTTTCTAATCTTTTCTTCGGTCTAACTTAAATTATTCTAAATGTTATTTTTAATCATGCTATATAACCACACATAAATTATTTTAGGTTCCATGAATCAAAATTATTCTTCCGATCAAAAATATTTATTGATATATCGAAATACAAGTCAGTTACCGTTCGAAATTACACTATAAGTATTAGGATTACTGGATACTAATAATTAATTTTTTTTACTTTATATATTAGAGTTTTTAGAAGTACTTTCTTGTGATTATATATCAAAACGACTAAAAATAAAATAAACGTATAACGTTGAATAGACTCTTATTAATCAATCGGAAAACACTACAGTTTACGAAATGGATACCAACAAATATAGTAAACATTTAAATGTATTTAATATGGTGCAAGATGCTTTATTTCATAGTCAAATCAATTACAAAATTAAGAACAAAATTTGGATAAAAAAAACCATGCCCTCATGAAACATGGAATCTCGTAGTAAAAAAAATTCATTTACCAGGATTAGGAACCGGGACCCTACTGCCAAGATATAGCATGCCGAACTAGAAATTTTTTTGGTGAATAAAAATCAGAAAAGGGATAAATTCCGATGAATTTTGCCCATCTATTTATGCTACCAAAATTCTGCAGTTTTTATGCGAAGGAATTCTTCCACACGCTTCCGTAAGAAAGATTTTCTCAACCGTAGACATACATTGACATCTAGCGGCCTTTGTAAAACTAACCCCCTCTACAGCACGAAGCTGATGACAGCGTGTTGTGAACCGATGACTTACAAAAAGAAGAATTAATATTAAGCTGTTACGAAAATTATATTTTTGAAACAAAAATATTTAATAGGAAATGTAATTTTCGTATTGGAATAGGTATTTCCTATGAAAATTGAATGTGTTGTTTTAACGAAGATAGTAAAGACTGATCTGTTTGTTCACTTATGATCCAGAGTTATTCTGGATATTATGTCTTTTAATTAGTATATTTTTATCAAAAACAGTAATTTTCATGTCATAGGGATCACATTTAAGATGCTTCTTCAACTGCATGTTTATCATGATTCTCCCAAAGAATTTTATAAAATATTTTTAAGTGGTCTGTTCCTACTCGGATATTTCTGCTAAGAATCTTCAATAAGATATAGATTATATTTTAGACAGTTCCTATTGCTTATTTGGGTATACTTTTGAGATTTAGAATATATTGAAATAACTTTTCAAAGCGATTTTTAATGATAAGAAAAACCGGGTATTTTAAAAAGTAACTTTTTTAGCATTTCTACTGCGATATTTGAGCAAAGAAAAGTTAATATTTTGTTAATATTTTAATTTGACTAAAAATTAAGTTTGTATCATTCCCATTTGTGAGATATTTTCCCCCTTTCTTTCAATTCATCCTTTCATTTTCAATTTTATTCTTAGGAGAAAAAAATATTTTCTACAATATTTTCAGTTTTTGTTGAGGGGTGATAATAAAATTTGAAGATGAAAAGAGTACAATGTTTTGAGGCTGGTGACACGAATTTTTTTGTTAATCTTCAGCATTTAGTAAAACACTTTTGACCTATAGTAAGCCTAACATGGTCCGAAAACGATTTTGAAAATTTTAACAATCCACACTTTTTCATTATTATGAGATTGAAGTGATATTATCGCTATACACACAATGGTACAATATTTGTTTAATGTTAAACTAATATTTAATTATTTAATATTTATTCACTTTGATATTTATTTAATCTAATATTTATTTTTCACTTCATTAGACTTAGTTTGAATTAAGTTACGATTTCAGAACGGAAGTAGGATACCGAAAGATTGCGATAGTGCATACTCTTTAATCTTTAAAAAATCAGCTTTTTAATAGAAGTGCAATGGAAAATAGTATTATCATCAAGCTATAAATATTACACCATCATATAAATTAATTGATTGATGATGATATCATTGTATTGCTCGAACAAAGAAAAGTATGCATGTAATAAATACATACCTCAATGTACTGCGTCAATCAACAGCAATAAATAACTAAAATTTTTGAGATTTAATGTCGTATGTTGACTCGATATTTTCCATGTGCTTTTATGAAAAATTCTCATAATTTTAACTTAATTTTTTTGCTAATATTAAAGAGTATGAGACAAAGAAGGTAAGTTTTAAGTTTGCTCTCAAACTCCAGCGATTTATTCACAAAAGTTAAACTAAGTGAAATCATGACTGGGACTTAAGACTGGGATTAAAGAATTAAAGACGGTGTAAATTAATAAGGTTTATACTTATAAATACACATGTGTTCATTAATTGCAAGGCCAATTTCTATAAATCTAAATTATTGTAATGCAATGTAAATAAATTTTCCCCAAATCCAATTTATAATTCGGTTTTCGGATGCAATATTGGTTAACAATTTACCTTAAAATGTTCGAATAATAACTTATTACATTATACTCATAATTACTAATTGTCGATTTTTTTGTTGTAAAAATATTCATTTTAGAATCATTATCTCGTACTTTTATTAAATAACGCTCCCGACGTGGGAGCTAAGTTTTACACAATGAAATTTTCTCTCAGCTTAGACCAGGAGTTTAATATTTTATAAAATAACTTGAACGAGAAATGTTTTGCTGCCAAAAAAAGGATCTGAAAAATTAAATTATTAATTAATTAAAAACTCGGGAATAATAGCAATAGATTTAGGTATTAATGCCAGGGCCTTGCCAGGCTGGATCCTTCTCTACGCGGGTTCAATAAGTCGGGAAATCCTTCTAAGTTTCCCACCATAAATCTATTTTCAACCTCTCTAAAAATCGGAGCAATAACAAAATATTACAATATCAATAATACGTAATTTTAACAATTGACGTAATATAAGATAAAATGTGAAACAATGTTTCTCCTGATTTAATGTCAATGTTACGCTTTATTTTGTGAACAGGATAGATTACATAAGTTCCATTCCAACAACACAGCACAAGGGAGACAAAACGTTTGTTTTCTCAATTGCGGAGAGAGAAAGATATTTATGAAACAAGACCGACGGGTTATTTTTTGATGTTTACGCATGGGAGGATATGACAAGCAAAAGTAAACGACCGAGTTACTTTTCTTCGGCCATATAACTTTCCCGAAACCGATTTTCAATTATAATCGATTTCTCCATCAAGCGATTCCTTCGCTAATAAAATAAAACGAAAGGAGAGTTCATCTACCATTTCCCCTCACACATTTCCTCTCGGCCAAACAATTTTTGCTCTCATATCAGCGCCAGGGATGGGGCGATGACTACGACCTACTTCCTCACCGTGTGGGTCGGAAGAGTTACACAGAGAAGGGGACGCTTTTTATAAAACCAAATTGATGTGTGGAGAGGGTAGCGAAATCGAAAGTTGATCTTCTGTTGGTTCGCCAGTGGGACAGCCAAGTCCGGAACAAGCCACTGGTTAGATATGCTCCATTTTAAACGAGCGAATTTCAAACGTCTCTATAGACTTCTGCAGCGTTTCGAACCACGGCAGTAAAACTGAAATTTACGAGATCTTTCCCTTTTTACTCATTTTATTTGAAGCCATTGCGGACACGAACTCTCAATATTTATTTTTTTACCGGGTCTATCACAACAATGGGTAAAATTTGTTATTATTTGGACCAAATATCTCATCAGTATAAAAGATCATATAAGAAAGAATTATGACATTAAAAATCACAAATACTAGTTTTATAAGTTTATATTAGAATGATAACTGTCATAACAATGATAAACACCTTTCCCTAGCTGTAAATTAAAGAGAAGTTTATATACTTAAATTTTTGACTTATTTAAATTTATTTACTTTATAATTAATTATAAGTTATAAAATAACTAATAAATGTATGATATTAAGTCAATGTAAATGTTAATGAAGATAAGGGGACAGTTTTTTGTTTTCGAAAAGCAAATAACTTACAGATGTATAGGAAATAGACTTAAATATATTTTACGCTCTAATAAGTTAATTCATCGCACACAATCGTAAAAAATTTGATGACTTTTTATTCTAGGCAATCAAACGTCGTTTCGATAAACTGGGATCTCAGTCCTCACAGTTTATGATTACAGCTAATTCGTTTTCCAACACCAAATTTGAATCTCGTTTAGGTATTTTGCATGATGAAAAAAATTACTGGACGTCAAGAACCAGGAAGAGCGGCCTGCATTATGTCCATCGACCTACTTCGGGCACGCGTCCCATCTCTGCCATTGGCAGGGGCGGACAGCGATAATAAATTTACATTGAATGATTGTCCTGTTGATTCCACCGTGAATATTGCTAATACACTCATCACAGTGCCCTATAAAGTATATGAAAACAATTCATTAATGTTGACCGACTCACTTTTCACCATAAGTTGCTCAATAAGTATTGACAATACTTGGCAAGAATAGTATAACAATGCAGAATAATGAGATTAGTCCTCGAGATAAGAAATGGTCACTGTTCGTACTGATGTAAGAAGACATAATTTTCCTCGATGGTCAGCCTTATTTCCGACGATAGATTTTAATTAAATGTAATTTTTCAATTAATTTATTTTAAAACTTGAAAAAAATATCCATCTTGGGATAGAATTTAACTAAGCACTTTTGAAGCGTGCGCTTTTTCACAAAGTCAAGCAGAATTTAAAGTTAAGACACCCTTATGCTAAGATTTCTTTTCATAAAATGTGAGCCATGATCCACCATCTCCATACTGCATTATTCATTGTTAATTGATTATTATAATTAAATTTCTATATTTACAGATCGATATTTATCACAGTTCTACCGAGTTAAATTTCTTTACATTCCCTATAGAGTGGAAGTTAAATCTAGTTCATAAGAGAAATAATGAAACAAAAAAACGAAATAATCAGAATGTGACTCCATTTTTCAAGATCATTAAAATTTAAAAGATCTTATTTGAAAGTTTTGAATCAGTAGTTTGGCAATCAGAGGAGAGTTTTTATATCCATGTGCGGTACACTTTTCACAGTACCCGGCGTTAATTTGAATAATTCATTCCTAGGGATATAGGTCCAGAGTCTGACTATCCGGTTCGGATTGGAAATGTTTTATTCATATTGTTTTTCCATTTGTAAATAATACAGGTCAAACAAATGCAGTTGAAGACCTAATTCCAAGGGATCCATCAGAAATGTAGCACTCACTTTGAATCATTTACCGTATTTTCAGGTATTCTTCTCAAGGCTGAGAATAAAGAACAAATTAAAACATTAGATTATTTTGGAGTGCGAAGCAATATTAATTAAGTTTATATATGATAGCTAAACTTTTCATTATTTACTAATTTCGACTGGTTTTAAAATCAAACACCTTTGTTAATAAGTAATTTAGTTCGAGTGATTTATTTAATTATTATAAATCCAACTAATTAGTTCGAGATCAATCTTTGCCCAATTCTGGATATTAATTTCAGTGGTAGTAAATTTGAGTATAAGGCGAAGCTAATTGAAATCATTAGATAAGATACACAGTATTTTAATTGCAATCATTACAAATTAAATAACATCGAAATAGATATCAAAGAAATTGATTTGAATTGAAATGTTAGATAGACTAATTTGAATGTATATTAATTAGAAATCAGTGGGAAATAGGCTGGACAGATCAGTCAACAAAGGATGAAAAGTTTGAGAAAAATTATAATAATTATAATAAATTGCACAGTTCTTTAAGTTAAACAGAAGTGAAAAATAGCAACATGACTGGGACTCAAACCAAGGTTCCCCAATTGCTGCTTTGCTTTCGAGGCATTCCGCATTGAAAAAGAAGTGGAATTGGCCTGGTGGTGTGTTGATACCTCCAAGGCAAGTGGGAGAAGTGGTATACCAGTAATGATGCTGTTTTTCATTTCTGTTAAACCCATGTGATGAAGCCATATGACTAGTTTGTGCAAAAGTTAATATCAACCTTTCCTAAACCTGCTCAGTCTTTTTTAGAGGTAAAACTGGAATGAACCCATAAAGAAGAGATACCTTAAAAATACCATAGCATTGGTAAGTAAGTATAATAAATAAGTAATACCATAATTTCTTATATTCATGCAGTAAAAGTTCAATTTTCCCTTAATCAACTCAGATAATGGACGGATCTTTTATAGATGAGATTAGGCCAGCATAGGCTGCTCATTTATCCAAGTCTTGATTTAAGAAATGTATTAACGTATAAATGATTTAAAATTTAAATGAAAAATGTTAATTATTGCAAATTTATAAAGAAAAATCCTTTCTCTATGAGAATGACAACACACTTAAAAAGGAAATTGAACAACATCCTTTAAAAAATAATTCATTACAAATTAAAGAAAAGAAATGGTTATGAGTTAGAATATTAATGGGAAAATTTACAGCACAGGTTGAAAACTATAGTTTTTAAAACTCAGCTTATTTTGTTATATGTGGTAGAGTATTTATAAAATGTATGTAAATTACTAATTATTGCACATTATAATTTAAGAATTACAGAACCAATCTTGAACTAATACCACCCTGTATGTTACTGAAGCAATCTGTTTCCGAAAAGGATTGGATGCAAAGAGCTGGGATGGCTTTTCATCATTGACATATTCCTAATTGTTCTCCACAATTTCCATAAACAATTTAGTCAATTATTCAACTTATTTTAAAATCATATTCACCTCTTTTCCATACATTTTAGAGAGAAACCAATTATACAAAGATGAAAACAATGTGCTTAAGAGAATAGAGCTCAACTTCTACTCAAAAACATACCACAGGACAATCTTGTAGAAATAAAGGTATGACCTCTAATAATGAACATTTCAAATCAAATGAGGATGTGAGAATTATGTGTATGAGATATTGTGATTAAGAAATTATCACTAAATAGATACTTGCAGAGTATGAAAAGTTTTGAATTAAAAGATCTTGCTAATTTATTTAGATTTACATTACATTTTAGAAAGATGAATATGAATGGGAGTCATTGTAAAAGAAAATGAAGGATGTTACACATTCTAGTGGATAGTAAAAGACTAGCCGATGGCAGTGTAGGGCAGTAGATCAGTTTGTGATATACTTTTTCGTAGTTGTTCGTGATTTCCTTTGTGATATTACTTTGACTGTCTTAATTTCAATTGCATATATGGTTGAATGTGAAGTTTGAAAGAAGTATTGAAAAAGGAATAGAAGTATAATATATATAAATGATAATAGAAAATCTGATGAAACAAATAACTGAACAGCTGACAGACTTGAGCAGAATTGTCATAGAACATGTCGTTGTTTGGGTAACTGACATTTATTTAGGAATGTAGAGTCATGGTGCATGCACCACCAGCCACATGCCGGATAAATGGCAAAAGGTATTTTTATAGAAATAGAAAATTAAAAGGGATTTTACATCATTGTTTCAAGTGGGTTTGATAGCATCTCTGCTGATTTGGTGAACTACTTCTCACAAAAATTTGAAGGTGAAATACCATTGAAACATACCTCCCTTCATTTTGGCATAACTATCTATACATGGAGATCCAGGTTAGGAATTAAGTCTTATAGGATAATTAAAGTGTAAATATAAATAAATGTGGAATTAGTTAAACTATAACACACATCACTGTCACTTAAAATTTAAAAACTAATTGTTTTAGGTCCTTCAATTATTTTTTGATATTTTGTTGTTCATGTGATTCTTCTTCTTTATCTTTTAATGTCAACAAAGTTGTTTGTAGGTATCCTGCAATCAAATTTTCACTAATTTATTATCATTTGCTAGCAAAATTTAGCCTATAATTATGAAGAAAGGGTGAATTTTTACTCAAAAAATCTATTAATTTTAATTTTACTCAAACGATTAAAATTTTTTTGTATTATTTTATTATATTTTTGTTTTCTCAAAAAATTAAAGTATTTTATTATTAGAAATTAATGAGCATCATAAAATATGATTAAATTTTTGCAAGATAGAGAAAATAATTCTCCACATCCATCAAAATGAGAAATTAAGGATTTAAAGAGTATGGAAGTATGTTATCATTTTATTCTAATCAACATGAATAAGCAAAGGGTGTTTGATTATTAAATGATTATATTATATATTAGATTACATTCTGTGTACAACCGATGTGCCGTCTGAGAATCATATATTGGAACATTATCAAAATGTTCAAAAACTGCTTTTAAAATAGAGAAGATGATTTTATGTTTAATGTTTAGAATTGATTGAGCATTTAGAGAATTCTGGAAATAGTTTCATTTTTAAATGTAAATTTCGTCCTCAATGAAGATAAAGTCAAGACAGTCGTTATTCTAAAATCCAATAATGAAGGAAACGATATAAAGATATTTTTGGGGGAGTTTTTGTTGTGTATGTTAATGAAGTATTTCAATATAAATATAAAATTTGAATTGTGCACAGACTTGTGCATGATTTAACATACCCAAGTTTCCCTTTAGTAGCAAAATTTCAGTTTAAACTGCTTCACACAACTTCTGCTTTTATAAATTTCAATAATCAACTAAAACCCTTATTTCAAACAAACTCAAATGAATAAAGCCGAAGAATAATTTATTCAGGGTTGAATCTTCAGTTCGTAATAGGCGCTAATTCTACCTATCTGAAAGTACACTATCGTAGCCGCTGTTATAGTAGTGTGCTGTCATTATTATTAAGTCAAAACAACATATGCTTTAAAATAATTAACCTAAGTGATCCCTGTCTGTTCGGAAAATATAAATGATTTAAAAAATTTTTAATCTAAAATTTTTCTTTCGTTTACATATTCAGTTCTTTCTCATCCAGTTCGATACTGCTGAAAATATTGACGAAGTTAGAACGTTATTTTTCTATTTTTAATATTTGAAAGTTTGAATTTCATCATTTGTCGCCGTAGTGTAGAATACCACGGTGTGCAAATAATTCATTTGCAAGGTCTAAGTGGCCTACGCTGTATCTTTTGTCGTCAGATAAATCAAGGTCGTGGTTCTGCCCTTTGGAGTTGATCAAATTGCTTACGCATAGAAACAACCGCGGGTTGACTTTGTTTCTGCGAACCATTCTTTACTGTCATTCTTGAAGTTTATTGCAGAAAATTGATTTGAATTCATTACAATCCAGCTTCTGTTGATTATAAATTCTGTCTCTTGTGTCAATATGGTTTCCGTAGGACTTTGCGTTTCCAATTGTGCTAAGAAGCTTAACAGCAACTTTCTTTTACGATTATCTAACCAAACATTGAGCCGTATCCTTCTCAAAGTATAGTTGTTATACCTGTCATTTCCTGAATTTTTATTGATAAAATATTGTAATTTTGACGATGGAAACAGTCTCTGTATATTGAAACATTGTGTTCAGTGATATTCGTAATTTAAGTTTCTAATGGTATGCCCTTCGTTAATAGTTCATGTATGTTAGTTGTTTTGTAATAACTAGTGAGAAATTGTCAATGGAATGTTGTATCTCTTTTGTCTGTAATGTTACATAATAAATTGTATCGAATTGATAATTTGGCCTTAACTGATAATAAGGACATGCATCTACACAACCGGCTGTGAAACAGAAACATTCGAAAGGTAATTAGCTAGTTTTAGCTTCTCTCATTTGCAGTGATGATGAAGAAAACATCTAGATCTCCCTTATTATTTTTGTAGCTCAATTTTCGTGGGAGGATCCACTGAACTTGGAGTCACAGCTTACGCAAGAAGAAATAATCGTTCGCGACTCTTTTAGAACATACTGCCAAGAACAGTTGATGTCTCGAGTACTGAAAGCCAATAGGGATGAAGGTATGTGAAATACTGAATTACATAGTAAATATATGTGAAGGGAACCTTAACCTAATTGCTCTTTTCAAAATGAATTATTTCTAGTATTTCACCGAGAAATTATGTCAGAAATGGGATCTTTGGGAGTACTAGGTTGCACGATACCCAGTTATGGATGTGCTGGAGTATCATCAGTGGCTTATGGTTTATTAGCACGTGAAGTTGAGCGAGTAGATAGTGGATACCGTTCTGCAATGAGTGTACAGTCCTCTTTGGTAATGCACCCAATATATGCATATGGAACAGAGGAGCAGAAGCAAAGGTTTCTTCCTAAACTTGGTAAGGTTCCTAATTATTGCTGCAATTTATAAATGATTTAATATTATTATTCTGCAGCCTTAATTTGGCTTTATTTGGTCAGTTATTGAAGTAATTAATACATTATCCCCATTAAGTCTTTCACATTGTATTTTGAATTTGACATTCTTCTGTCTTATAAATAATAACAAGGAATAAATTTAACATAGCCATTCCTTATTGTTTGATAAGATGTGTCCAATTATTGACATTGTCTGAATTCTATACTATTTTGCATTCTAGACTTTATTTTACAATTCCAGTAAATATTTATAATGGAACAGATGTGGCGTCAGTAAAATCTAGCTAAGTGTATTCATATATTGATAGAAAATATATGTGGTGCATTGACAGAGGTTGCTGAAGGAAATTTAAGTGAAAAAAATGAAGAAATATTCTGATTTTCAGCAGAGGTTCAAATAGATGTAACTAACACTTCATGTTCAACCCAGTTATTCATGGCTGTGGAGATGTTGCCAATTTCACGTTATTTAGTAATTAAAAAAATATTCATAATAACCTAAAGTTACTAAGTAAATTATAAATCAGTTTTTGAAACTTGTTGTTGCTAATTATAAATAAAATATTTATTGCAATTGTAACTTAAATTATTTCAAATTTTTCATTATACTATGGCTTTCCATGAGGTAACACCTTCTAATATTCATTTCATTAATCATTTTCAGCCAAAGGTGAGTTAGTAGGATGTTTCGGCTTAACAGAACCTAATCATGGAAGTGACCCTGGAGGAATGGAAACTAGGGCAAAATATGATGCGGGTTCAAAATCCTACTTACTTTCTGGGAGTAAGACATGGTAATACTTTCTTGACTGTTTATTTAATACATTTTATGTGTAAAGTTTGAATGCTGTGTTAGATTATCAATCAAGGAAACCTCATGTTTTAAGTAATAACATCGTAAGATTTTGTCACATTGAAATTTATACAGAAAAAAATTACATGAAAAATACACAATTTCATACTTTTTGTTGAATTTATAATGTCATTTTAAATTTATGATCGGGATTATCTTTCTTCTTTCATTAATTGCATGATTGAATTATATGATTTTTGGATTAAGATTGTTGGTATGCATTTAATTTTTATTATTTTTTGGCAAAGAATTCTATAATCTTAATATTTAATTAAATGAATAAACTATTGATGCATTGTTATTTTTAGGATCACTAATTCTCCAATTGCTGATATTTGTATTGTTTGGGCCAAGTGTGACGATGGAAAAATTAAAGGTTTCATTGTTGAGAGATCGTTCAAAGGTCTCAGTACTCCAAAAATAGAGGGAAAGTTTTCACTCAGGGCTTCCGTAACAGGAATGATTCTGATGGATGAAGTTCCTGTGCCAGAAGAGAATCTCCTACCAAATGTTGAAGGATTGAAGGTTATAGCTGATTTCCTTCTTATTTTTATGATGTGTACCTAATCTTATCTATCTTTTCTTTGAAGTTTTCAATAATATTTAACATCATATTTAAAACAGAAAACTGAAACTATAGTTGACCACTATATCATCTTTAAGAGTCAATTTAAATTCAAGTGTTAGTTAAATGTTTAAACTATTATACTAAGACTAGATTGTTAAAACTAAGACAATGATTCAAGAGCCTGGTTGTAGATGTTTATTCATTGTCGAGCAAAAGTTTTATTTGTTTTAATATTTCATCTGACCCAATCCCATTGAATCCAGTCATAAATGTATATTATAAAATTGAAACTATCATTATTTCTGTTGATTTGATAACTTATCTATTTAAAATACTCTCTTATATATCTTTGTTGACCTTAAAGGGTATGAGAGATGATATCTAGATTTTTAGGATATTACTGAGATGATTTAACTATATGTTGCCTACCTTAATAAGTTATTCATATTAATTTGATTTGCTATTCACATTTGATTGGAATCATTTTTTCAGTGCTATATAATGAATTACTGATTTCAAAATATGGGTCACTTAAATCAGACAAAATAAAGTGAAAATATTATTTTATGGATTTGCGATTAGTAGTAATTAGTATAAATTGCTTCTTATTAGGGTCCCTTTGGTTGCTTAAATAATGCTCGATATGGTATCGGGTGGGGTGCATTAGGAGCTGCTGAGTTTTGTTTAGCTGCAGCTAGACAATATACTTTAGAAAGAAAGCAGTTTAAACGTCCATTAGCAGCCAACCAGCTTATTCAGAAGAAGATGGCAGATATGTTAACAGAAATTGCTATTGGCCTGCAGGCTTGTCTGCAAGTTGGGCGTCTTAAGGATGAAAATATGTGAGTATTTAGAATTATAGACTTCTGGTGCTTTTTATGCATTCTCTTGCTGTAAGTAGATGTAATATTTTTCAATAGGTTAGCTTACTAAAACTAAAAAGGTTATTTGTGTTATTATTTGGTCCTCACAAGAATTAAAGTTTTGCTCGAAAGGTAAATTATTAAAATTTTTTATTGCTCACCATATATGTTAATAAATGGCTTGTTTTAAAATGTTGATATTATTGGTAATATTTTATAACTGGGAAGAAGATAGCTGAAAGATTTAATTTTTAGGGCCACACCGGAGATGATTTCCTTAATCAAAAGGAATTCTTGTGGAAAGGCACTAGAAATTGCAAGGAATGCTAGAGATATGTTAGGAGGGAATGGTATATCTGATGAGTACCACATCATCAGGCATGTGATGAATTTGGAAGCTGTGAATACTTATGAAGGTAATTTGTTATTATTATCTGATTGTAATTTATTTAGGCATTTGTTATTGATTTTCAAACTTATGTTATTCAAAACTTGTTCAACTCTAAACTGGTCCATATTACATGATTAGTTCATATATCTACAGTAATCGTTAGAGTGTTGAATTAAGTCTGACCTATCTTGCTAAGTTTTTTTGCTCTAAATGACTTATAATCAGGTGTGTCTTTTATATGAAAATAGATCCCTTCAATGATACTTTTTCTTATAATCTGGTATGCCTTATCTTCCAAAACCTGTGTTAATCAAAAAGTGTTATAATTTGTTTTCTTTGCCAATTCCTTGAGGAACATGATTCTGAAATGCGGCCAGTAACATTTCCACATTTTCACTTAAGTCGTCCATATTTATAATACTATAATGCTCATTTACAGTATTGGATTGTGCTTGGAGACATATTTGTTGTGTATTTAGAAAAGACATGCAATCCCCACAAAAATATTATGGGTAGACATTCACACCTCTTAACAATTTTTGGCCAATAGCAACATAAATTTAATTTTAGATTGTGTCTAGAATCTTGTTTCAAATTACTTTAACCATCCTTTTTGCCATCCAACCCAGTTTAATTTGTCTTTATCTAATTATAAAATATTTGTTATTTATAACTTGCTCCTCCCAAGTTATGTTTATTTAATGATAAAATGACATACAATGTATTTTATTTTAATATATTTTGGAAAGATATTACCATTCTACTTTTAAAGGTTTAAACTATTTGGAAGGACTTATGCTCCTAATTTTATCCAAAGTTAATTCACGATCAATTTTATTTCAGGGACTCATGACATCCATGCTTTGATATTGGGTAGAGCCATCACTGGACTTCAAGCATTTGTTTAATTGAAATATTCCAGTTACTGCACTCAACTTTGAGATCTGAGGTTAATCATTTTTTATCCTAAAAATTAAAGGAAGTATATTTTTAGAAATATTTATCTCTTGTATATGTTGATATTCAAATGTGATTTTATGCATCCTATATATTTTTCCTGCTAATTAGTGAAAAATTCATTCCTTTTGTTAAAATTTCTAAAAGTTTAATATACCTCAGGCACTTTTTATTTAAGTGTCATAATAAATGTTTCACTTATGTTTTAATGAAGGATAGCCTATTCCCATATCCTTAGTTGTAGTTAGCCTATTTCTGTTCCTAGAAGTGTCTTCTTACCTGTACATGGAACTGATTTTGAATTTCTTTCTATATCCTTTCAAAACATTTTCAAAAGATAGAAGGTAATGTAAAAAGTATACATATTAAATTTTTTTCAAATGAATCATTCTCAAGTTTTGTCACTTCAACAGCAGTGAATACAAGAACCATTCCAAGATATCACTGTATTGACTTTAACCTTGGAAGATGGATTGACTTAGTTTTGGTAACATTTGAAAAGGAGTTTTTGAAGGATTGAATAGGCACTAATTTACAAGTTTTACAGATTCTAGAGGTGAGAGAATGCTTAATCAGAATAAAAATAAAATTCTATAAAGAATATGTTTATATTTGTCATAAATTTCAGTACAAAATTTATTTTATTTAATAGCTGCAGACAGTATCAGTGAGCAGAAATGGATGAATTGCATCCTATAAAAATTATCAGTCTTGATTTACAAAATACGATCTCTGAATTACATAGCTTTGTCGGTGTGGAAAATAACCTGATTTCCTTCAATTTTGAGTAAATTCAGATGCATTCAATTACTCATAAAGGAAGAACCAACTGTTTTAATAAAGATGAAATAATAAATGATATATACAACTTAAAAACTTTAAAATGTCACATTATTATTAATTTCTTAAAATTGTTAAGAGAGCATAAAAAATCAATTTATTCTTAAGTTTCCCCTGTAAATAAAATCTAAGAAATACCATATGGAAATACATCAATAATGATACTATTTACAAGAATTTTTAAACATAATAAAAAATACATTTTCTAATTTATTTGCATCCTACGAAATAATGCAAGTTGAATAAATGTGGAATAATCACAACTTTGTAAGTTGGCTATTCTAACTTATAATTTTTAAATTTTTACTTAGGTATCAGAAAATATCTCCAGAATTAAATTTGTAATGTTCATAATATTCTTCTCAGACAAGAGTTGCAGAATGCGAAACATTTTGGTCTTGATGCCAGGCAATCATTTCTGCAGATAGAACTCCATCTTTTGAGTGTAAACCCCCTCCTTTTGAATGAATGTCCATGGGCAAAGGACTTGGTGCTAAGGAATGAGTCCTGTAAGAAGAAAGATATTTCATTTTATTTACTCCAAAACAATCTAAAAATGCAGATCATAATCTTATAAAGAGGTAAGCCTATATTGTATTAATTTAACTATATCATAGACTAAACTACCCAGAATGAGTGAATTTAATTGTTCAAATGGAGCAGACATAAACAAATACCCTGAAAGCTGCCTATCAGCTAGTGTTATATGAAGTAAACAGCCTAATTTTTAACATTTAGAAAAATTTATTCTAGCACCCATTTCTCTATTTAACACTGATTTGATTCCTGAAGAAGAAAAGGAAGTTGGTTAAAATGTACTATATCTTTCAGAAGGTTCTATCCCTATTTATTTGGAGCTATTACAATCAAACGTTTACTCGTTATACATTATCAAACTGCATTTAAGAGTTTAAGAGAATTTTAGTAAGGCTAGCTATTTTTGTTGATTTTTTTTTCAATGTACCACTTTCTATAGGGCTATTTTTTAATAATAACCATATGTTAATAGGTTACAGATTTAGTTTAGTTGACTGCATTCCAAAAATAATGTACATAGGATTTTATCTGCATTTTTAATGTAGAGCAATAAAAATTCTTTGATTAAAAACAAATCAGTAACATGAACAGAAGTTTTGCAACATTCTGTTGCTATTCTACTGATAAATATAATGCTATACAATCATAAATATTGTCATTTCCTTTCTAAATCTGAAACTAGATTTTTTATCACTGCTTTTCTGGTATTTGAATACCTCAATATCTTTTTTCTTTTCATATTTTCAGTACTTTCAGTCTACACCAAAATGTATCCATAATGTGCTTAAAACTTATTTGTATTCATCATTCACTACTAAAAAATACTTCATTTTATAATCAGTTATATATGTAGCAAAGGTAGAAATATTATGTATTTATTTAATACGTCTTTTGATTAAATACTGTAATTTTATTAGGAAACCAAAATATTATTTTTATACAGTATTTATATGTGTTGCAATATTAAATTTTGGAACATTTCTTGAATGTTGGCAGTAATTCTTTTTAAAGGGTTTGCTAAGTTCAGCTAATCTTATTGCTCTCGATTGACTTAGATCAAGTCGATCGATGTGTGTTACTCTAGGCAGACTAAGTAACAAGGGGATAGCCAATATCTTATTACTTGGTACCAAACTAACCCTTAAAAATTCCCAATTTTGACTAAAACCTGCAGAGATCTAAAGATAAAAGTAAATTATGTAAGATTTTATTTAATAAAAACTGAGAAAAATTCACATAAGAAGCTGATGAGGCCTCCCTAAAATATATTTTTACTTTAGTAATTCAAATTAGTTGAAAGGTTGTAAAGCTGAAATACTAAGACAACTATATTTAATAATAGGAAATGCATTGATACTGTTATTAGTGAGTTATTTCTTTCTAATATTATACATGCCTTAATTCCAATGACAACACCACTAATAACTGGATTGTAAGAGATAATTGCAAGTTGAGAATCCTTTATTTATTGTAATGTATATAATTGTGGCAACCTGTTTGCATTAAACAAATTATTACTATTAATTAATTATAGATGAAGATTTAAAGTTTGATTGTAATTGCTCAAAATATACATATTAGGTTCATAAAAGATGAAATTAATATCATGGGACCCTCTCTAATACTTCATAAAACACAAAAATTGGTAAAATTCAAGAAACACAAGTAGGATGAGACATTTAGAGAAATCATTTCTTCTATGATTTTTTTTGCAATAATAAAGTTATTTAGAACATTAGGTGTTCTCAAAAACAGGAAAAATTCAGGGTGCTGATACAGACAAATACTATTTGAACAATTGCAATGACTTTTTCTGATTAATTTAGTCTAAAAACAAGAAAAATTAATGCAATTAAGGCCTGCTTATCCCAGTTTTGAAAGGTTTTTTCTACATTCACTAATGCAGTTGATATTATCTTCATATTTTAGAAATTTAAAGGGAAGAGAGAAAGTAACCAGCCTCACCATTCACCTAACGTAAAAACCATAACTCCATAGCCCTCTTGCTAGAAGATTAAATATCTCAAATATTCATTGAAATAGAACTCTGCAAGGGTAATTTTCTCTTACATCCATACCAATGTGAATGAAGCCAATCACTCTTTTTTTTAATATTTTAAAATCTACTTGCAGAACTTAATTAGCTTATATATTTTAAAATGCTATTTTTTCTATAATAATATGATAAAATTAATGCTGCAATTAATATTCTTTAATTTAAAATCCCTACATTTATATTTTTAAAATTTAGTCCAGTGTATTTTGTTCTGATAAGCAAAATCTCTAGTTTTGTCCACTCACTCATTCCTCAATGTCAAAAAATTTCAAACTATGAGTTTCTATAAATTTCCAATTTATCATTAAAAATTTCTACTTTTCTTTGTGTAGCATTTTATTATCTACGTAAATATACTGTGAGCCTTCATTTGGGGAGTAGAAGGGGGTGCAAACATAATTTCTCTTGCATATTTTTGGAGGGAAAAGCAAGTTTTTAAATCTATTTCCTTCATTTTATTCTCTGTATCAAATTAGCCTATATAGTAAAGAGGATACATGAATTTTTCTTCTCTGTATTGATTCACTAAATCTAATCTATGCTGTGATCTAGATTCCATCTTGCATTCTTGTTAATTTACCGTAACAATGTCAAATGTTTTAAAGGCGTTATTGATTTAAGAAAATCTGTGTTACTGCCAGAGGCAATCTTAAATCATACTTGATTATGAAGTTTCAAACTGTTCTTACTAGTTGCTCTGTGTAGCATATTCTATGCATATCGGTGGCCAAGTGCTTTGTGCCCCAGCAACTAGCGCTCAACTTATCAAGATATCATGTTTGACAAGGGGACCTTTAGGACTGCAACATAGGGTTTTTGATTAAATTGGTATGGGTATGCAGCTAAGACATAACTTATTACAACCTGAAAATTATAGGGGCCAACACAAAGTGGTCTCACTCAACCAAAATTTTGGCCGGAACTAATAATACATTATTATATCCAGAGGTGCTGCATCAAGTTTTTTAAAGTCTTGAACTCAAACACAATCATGTAATGCCTTTGTTTACTTTAGCCCTATCTCATGTCCTTCCTGAATTTATGGTACATAGAACTATGCCATGATTAACATGCCAAATTTATCGGTAATCCCTTTCCTTAAATATTTATGAATTCTATTTATTTCCCAATACTGCTGTGAAAAAGAGGGATGAATTGTAGTACTTAAATTTCATTTACAATGCTGAATTTGTATGCATCTACAAGCAGAATCTTGGATACTGTTGCATTCTTGTAAATATTGTGCATTAGTTGGATATAATCAGTATCTACTACTTAAGTACCCAGAGCTTCCAATCAAAAAAAGATATCGAGTCAAAGAAAGTACATGGAATTCCACGATGAATAGTATAAACAGTATTTAATATTTATTTTCT
This sequence comes from Pantala flavescens, assembly GCA_020796165.1. NCBI lineage: Eukaryota > Metazoa > Arthropoda > Insecta > Odonata > Libellulidae > Pantala > Pantala flavescens. The sequence goes on along the minus strand of CM036889.1, from coordinate 12,734,210 downwards.
TAATTGATAACTTTTTCTGACCACTGGATTCAGTACATTAAAGTCACTACATATGGTCCACTGTTCAAGGGTCAAGTAAGCAGCTCTTAGTGTAACTCTGAGATGGTTTTAATCTGAGAAAATTTAAGATCCCTGCCTCTTTGCACCAGCCATTAGGGCATAACTATATTCAGCTTTCAAGTCTGAAAATCATTTTTTGCCGGGAATACTATAGAATGTAAGATACAATTTTATTAGCCATGCTCCAACTCTTCATAGATAGAATACTCAGATTAATATATTCCTAAACTTCAAGAGGTTTTTTCTAAAAAACACTTTCTTTCTAATGAAGAAGTTGAGAGGGAGATAGATATTTTTTTAAATCATCCAGGAGAAGAAATCTTGATGTTTGAGAAATGCTTGACCAATTGCATTAAAATCAATGGAAATTACTAAGCTAAAAGGAAAGTGTATATCTGAAAGATATATCCAATCCAATAAGACAAAGATAAATGCTAGGATGAGTAAATTTACGAATTCTTATTTTAAACAAACAATCCAATATTAACAAGTTATACATTACTGTGTATCCTTAGATTTTTAATCCCTGTACACATGCTATGGGCTCGGAGAGTACATAAGATTTTTAGAAACATCCCATGTGAAAGCAGAAAAAAGTTCAGTTATTGAGCAACCTAATGAACCACAGTTATCATTCTGAGCAGACTATATGTGATTGGTTCAATGATAAAAAATAGGGAATGATTGGAGGAGTTACGTAAAAGGTGCCTTACCATTGCTGATTAGAGTTCACAGGTGATACAGATATTCCCCTTCTAACATTCATTGCTCCAGGTATTTGTTGTATAGGCTCCAATGGATGACATGTCAAAGGCTGTAGTGGCATATAAACTCCTTTCTGCTGAGGGGACTTCACTGATGATTGCATAACCGAGCCACAATCTTGAGACAACTTAGGTTGCTCCCAACCAACTCCTGTTTGATGTGAACTGTTGGTCATACAAACTGATGTCTGAGAAGAACTAGGCACTGGACTATTACCTTTCACTGATTGTGGGCTTTTAGAAGTTTTTGTATCATTACTGGGATTTATAGTATGACTTTTTCTGAATTTTGTGCTGTATTTATAGAAATCTGACATTTCAAATGGCTTAGTCTCTTCCCAATATGGTTGCATTTTTCCCTCCTCTATCACCATATGATTCTTGGGCATCTCAATAGGTACTGCTGTATCAAACCCTTCAGTCTCTGGTCCACTTTTCAACTGCTGAAAATAGGCTTCTGATGATAAATCACTCTTGGAGTTATTATTGATACATTTACCATCAGGAACATCACCACTGTTGTTGTTTGACAATGTTCGAGAAAGTTCAGCATGCACTTTGGGATTCCCAATTGCCTCTGGTTTCACACTCACAGATTTCCATGAACCTCTATTAGAAATTTGATGAGAAAGTTGTGAGGCTGGTGTATCTAAGGAAGTCTCATACCAATCTTTTTCTTTTAACTTCCTTAATGAAGGATCCTGAAAATTCAGTTGACTCACTTGGCGGGTATCAGGTACATCAACACCAGCTCGAGCATTCACATTATTTGATTCCACACTACCAAGAGACTGAGTTCTGAGCAACACCCTATCATTTGACACAGAAGCTAAATGTCCTAAACTATGCTCAGGGTAGGTTTGACCTGGAAGCAAAGTTTCCATTGGCACCGGTGCTCCTTTCCCAGCTGGTCTAGTTTTTAAAGGCAAATGCATACTGTAAACAGCTGTTTTGTTCATTTCATGACTCTCATCTGGGGTACTTTCTTTTGAAGAAAAACCACCTTGCTCTATTTCAACTCTCTCTTCATTACATCCACCAGCCTTTACTGCTGTATGCAATTCTGAACTTTCTTCAGATGAAGACACAGTATTTGGAGCTTGATTAGAAGTTCCTTCTAAGCCAACTTGAAGAGCATCTAGATCATCCACACTTCTAGACTCCATACAGGTACTATTATATGCAGCATGTTTTTGCCTATCCAAACTTCCAAACCTGAAAAGTATTGGTGTTAAATGATCACTCCTATTCAAAGCATGACAATCATAAATTCATATCAAAGAAAATACACCTACCTATCTCTATGACGCCTAAATGATCGACTTCCTAGGCTTGTTGGACGACAGTTTGGTCCTGATTCAGCCCTTATTTTATCAAGGGAATGAAAATTTTGACTATTATTGTTGTACTTACTTACTCCTTTCATCATACAAGCAGAAACACAATCATTATCATTTTCAGTACCACCCCATTGAGGTGTTCTAACAAGACCTGAAAAAGTAAAGTTCTTAAAACGTAAGTTAAATTTTGATAGAATACAACTTATGGTCAAAGCAATGAATAATTTCAGCATTTAATACAACAGCATTAATTTCCAATAGAGATGAATTTTGGAATGTATATAAAATTCACAACATTGAATAATACTTTTGCCAAAAGGAGAGTTTTCACATTAGACTCACCATAACTCATTCTTTCATTAAAAGTTGCATCTGAATACTGCTGGGATTGAGGACCACGAGGATAATTGTCAACATAATAATATCCCATATTGTGACTCATCCTAAGAAGAAAAGCATAGAAATCAGATATTAATTCAACAAAGAGAGAGCTTCTGAAATGAATATGAGAAGGCATGACTTCGTGGAATGTCATTGTAATAAAAAAAACTAAATTTCCACAGAAAATGTTAATTTGCGACCGGTTTTGTAATTTAGCATATTTTCAGTGGAAATTTACAAAGTTGTTTTTGTTATGGATAGAGAGCTTCTGATTTATTCAAAATTGTATGTTTTACTGACCTATCTAGGAAAAATCTAAGAACAATAATAAAAAGCAAATTAAGGATTTTCTGTAAATGAAAAAATCTTTCTCTCTGATTCTGTTAAATATGTATACATAAATTATAAGGCTCTCAAATACTTTTGGCAAACATGGAATTATTTTACTCTAAATGTGAAATAACAATAATTCTCTCCAAAGGCTCCAGAATGTTATAATTATATTCCAGCTGTTAGTGTGTGAGGGGCATCAAATTTTTTCTATTGCCATAAATAAGACATGAAAGATATGTTCTGTAAATATAACATAAGATTTAGTCCTGAATGGTATACTTTATGATAAGTAAGCAAAAATCAAAATTGATAAAAAAACGATGCTCATTAATCTGCCGAAATATCAGAAAGAAAATATCTTGGATTACTCAATCATTTCCCAAACCTGATGTTAAAGATTTTTAGTTAATTCTCTAACTTAATAATCCAAAATTGTAATTGCATAATTGCATTTTTAGTTTCTTCATTATTTAAATTTTCATAAAACCAAACTAAAATTTTATATGCCCTATTTTTTTTAATTGTTAAGTTAAATGCTCATAGGATATTTCTTGCAATATTTAAAGGCATCTTAGGAATGCTGCTACTGCAAAACTTACCCAAAGTATGAGCAGTTTATTAAATATTTGCTTATCATATTTTTCTATTTGTGTAAAAACTGAATAGTTTAAATGGTTAATAATTAGAAATTATTTTAAAATGTAAGCTGGAACAAATTAAACAATGGATTGAAGCTTCTATAAGGTAAACCTCAAAGCTTAACAAACTTCCATCTCATTTTATATTGCACATTTCCATCTCATCTTATATTGCACATTGCTTACTTATATATATTTATATTATATTATAACCTATTCACTGGGAAAACCATTCAAACATACATTAATCCAACACAGAATTTAAATAACGCATAACAAAAATTCAATCTGTGTTCAACAAGAGAGTAGGAGTAGGACAAATTTATCTACAGATATCATTACTTTCAATGTAATATAAGGACACTAACAGTAAGTGATTTTGATCATAACCAAAAAAATTCTTTTTCAGTTAACATACTTTATTACTGGTAATATCATACTAGTTTCTAATAAGAGATTTTGTGCTAATCCATTAATTATAAATCAGAGAATATTCTATTAGAAATAGGGCATCTCTGCCCTGAAGGTGATAGCAGACAAGTTGGCTATCAAAATATAAGTATACTAGCCACCACGAATTGATACATGTATACATAAACTCTATGTATAAAAAATGAATTGATCATTACAAAATTTCTAAATGAATTTTGATAAAAATTGAGTGTGATAAGAGTAAACGGGTAATATCCATAATAAATTAAATAAGACTATTCATAAATCTTTAAACAAGACATTCATATACCTGTGTGCATGTGGATTACCCTGTTCATGAATATGAGTTTGCTGAGATGAATAGTGGGTAGGTCCCCTACGCTGCTGGTGTGGTGGTGAATGAAGAAGCAGTAGCAATGGCTGATTCCTTGAATCGGGCTTGCAGTGCCCTACTTCCTGGGTATGCTGCTGCCAATGAGAATCCGATGAATTGGAATGTATCGAAGGTGAATTTTGGCTTTCTAATTGGACTCCTAGAGGTGAGAGGCTTACTCCATCATCTTGAAATATTGGATCACTATCTAGGTCAGGACTATTATCTTTAGAGAAACCTGTAAGAATGAGATTATGAAAATTGTGATTAATGAGATTTTAAATTTTGAAATAGTTAATAGTTTCATTCCTAGGATGAATTATGCATCAAGCATACAAATATACTCCAGTTCTATATGCTAAATGGACATTTTTTGTCGCTAAGCAAATATTTTCTTTTTCAATGGTCTAATGATGATCCATACCATTACTGTGAATATTAAAACTGATCTCATTTCATACTCATTATTCCATAAGTTGACATTGCCAACATAATGTTAATAAAACCCATTACATATAAATAGTTCATTGAGGAACATATTAGTAAACTATTTAAATTCAATATTCTGGAATGATACTTAGAATAATAAATCAAACATTCTTGGGATATGGTTTTATTTTCTGAGAACTTTAATGTGAATGGTATCTTATAAACTTGTGATTGTAAAAGCTGATTTAGAATTAGAAAAGCAAGAGGTACAATGATAGTACTTAATTCTAGAGAGCAATTAGAGCGTAAATTAATTGGGAATTCTAAAGATCAAAACATAAAACAATGAGAAGAACATATTGGTGGAAGTATTCCAACTATGATATTATATATAAGGCTAATTAGTATAAATAGAAAAAATTAAATGATATTATTTTCAATGAAAGTTATATGGCCAAAAAAGGTTTGAGGACTAAAATATTTATAGTAAGCCAACCATAGTAATCATGTCAATAGCAATTTTATGTAAATTTTTAGTCGAATCCAAATTTTGTAGCTTTCCAGATTTTTTTGGATCTTATTCAATACCTCAATACAGAAGTATTGTCTCATTTATTTACTAGATAAGATTTTTCTGAAAGTTAATTCCACATAAAATCAGTTTCAGAAAGATCATTTGCCTCAAACATAGATTTCATTAATAAGAGCATATCATTGACTGAAAAGGTTTCCTACAAATAGGACAAATGTTCTGAGTGTATCACTTTATAAATAGAAAACCTATTCATCAGTGATAGAGCTTCCAACCACCAAAGATATTTTGGAGGAAGCTTCAGTTTGGAAAACTATTCTTTCATAGAGATTAAACTACCATATGCATCCAGCCAAAATACATCTTGAATGTTATGGCAGCCAATAAATTATTTTCTTGTTTGTTAAGCTTTATACATAGAATCATATTTCAAATAATGAAAAGTCATATATTACAGTAAATTTGAAATTGAAATTTTTTAAATATTCTTTCATATTTTCTGCAAGCAGATCAAAAATTAGACAATCCCAAAAAAATTATTCTTGATATCAACCCAATCCAAATAATTTTCGTGTAATTATTTGATTGATATCTTTTGACTTGATTTTTCTTAAAATAAACCGAATTAACTAAACTATCTGAATGTTACTCAGTTTAAACACAGCATATCTCAAGCAACAGAATAACAGTGTGTGAAATTTACCTATATCTAACGGTGGACGAGGCTTCTTTCTTGGCTTTTGAGATTTATGACTCATATTTTGCTGCACCATATTTAACCGAGCTTCAAGCTCAAGTAAACGACGCTGACTCTGTTGATGAATCAATCTTCTTTGTCGCCTGACAGCTTTTTTTGCAGAACAATCATTGGCCAAATGTAGAGCCGCTGATGTAATGCGACTTTGTATCTCATACTCCAACTCTAGCCCAAGCAAAGATTCTTCCTGCAATCATAAAATCAATTACCTTCGCATGGTGTATGGTTTCCATGAGACTTCAGCACCACCTTCCACCACTTGCAATGTTAAAATCAAGCATTAAACTGATAGCTGACCTGGGTAGAGTGAATCTTGTCAATTAGATTGTTTGGAAGTGTAAAGGCAGTGTGTACTCTCCTCCTGAAAACAGGTGGCTCTTCTCCAGGTCCTAAAGGTGTTTCAGGAGGAAGTTCTCCTGTTAATTCTGCTTCTGCAACACACAATCTTCTCAATTCTTCCGTTTTCGCTTGGAGTGCAGCCTCCAAATCTTTCTTCCGTGCCTCCAAAAGGGCAACATTATTTTTGTCATGACTAGCCGCTTCACTGAGGTCTGTTTCTTTAATGATTATTAGTAATTAGACACACATTATAACAAAGTTGCATTATTGCATTGCATATGCACTCTCATACTAACATATTTGGGATGTAATACATAGAAATAAAAAAAAAATTTAACTTAAAAATCATAAAATTAAAATGTGGCATCAAATAAAATTTTATACTAACCCATTTCTTCTGGTCCAAAATTTTATGGACCAATATTAAAAAGAAATAAAACTGAGATCATGCCACAAACTTCAGTGATGCAGTAAAAGACCAGCCATCTGAAATTATTTGTGAACAAAAAATAAATTCAAATCATAAAAGAAAAATAATTAAAGCTGAAATATTGATTATTACAGAAGATTGGAAAATAAATTGAAGGGAGATACTGTTCTGAAGGTGTTCAGTGAAAATTTTATAATTCACATAAATTAGGTTTTGAAGTGTACTATTGGATATTAGGATTACGTAAATATCAAATTTCTGAAATTATTTGATCTTTAAATAATATTTTTAAAAATATCTTGAACATGATGAAAAAATTAAATTTAAAATGTGTATTTTATAGGGCCTTATAAAACAAATATAATTTTAGAGTATAAATCAATCCTGAAATTGCACATATTTTTATGGTAAATGTTTTCCATTTGAACTAAAATACTAATGTAATATTTTTCCAAACAGGGAAAAGGTTATATTTTCGGATAGTCCAAAACGCAAAATTTAACGTTAAAGAATTCAGGAAACATGTCAAACAAGAATGTTTTTTTTTTCCAAATATTAATCCATCACTAAATATATACATGCCATGTTGTAAATGTAAATCAATCACAATTAATACATAATGGAACTTTAAAAAAATCAAATTAATTTACCCAAGTAAAATAACAGAAGATAATTTCAAATTACTCAAATACAATCAAACAATTAAGTATAATTCATCAAAAACGTAACTGCCATCTAATTAGAGGCTTGTTATGTATCTTTTATCTTACTATTAGTATAACTAATGATCAGAATTGAAAATCAAATTCATATGGAACAGAATACTTGATAATAAGAGGTTAAGTTGAAATCGATGATGCGGAGAACATTCTCTCAATTTGTGTGCGCGAGTTATTTACTTTCGGATGAGTAATATCCATTCAAAGATAACACGGAACCCACCATGAAAGATATAAAATTAATTGATAATTTGTGAGAACAGGTAAACTATGATAGTAAATCTGAAAGGTTAACAATCAAACACCTAAATTAGATAAATACGAAATGACTGTTTTTTACTACGTTACCAGAAACTCAAAACTATATAAATACGGTACACAAGTTGCCGAATCAGACTCAAAAACGTTTGTCTAAGGAGGGGGTATGAAATTCACTAACACATATCATAGATATTGATAAAATAAACATAAACTAGAAACATAAAATAATCCTTTTCAATATAACTAAGGCAATACATTATAATAGGCAATGTTACGTGTTATTGAAGGAGGAGTAATTTACAGAAAAACGAATACATCAGTGACTATAAAGTTACGTTATGTACTTAAAAAACCGAAGATAAAAAGAATTAGTTTCCTTTGCATTTTAAACTGAATTTAGTGATGAAGGACTGAAAACGCTGAACCTGAACAGTTAATCTGAAATCTGCGAATTGTTTCTCACAAGTTACCAGTATTCTACTCTCTCAATAAAAATCAGGGATTTTTTTTAAATAAACATACCTTTAAGTCAAATTTATAGCGAAACTGGCACCTAATACTAATATTTTCGGTCAAGAGTATCGGAAGATAACATTTTGGCGACAAAAGAACGTCGCGTGCTACGCTTTTCTCTCCGGAGATCATAGCTATCGATAGAGGGTGACGTTCGAGTTATTCGATTGTTGTTTCTTCAAAACTTCAGGATTGTGATTTGAATAACGTGACGAGAGAGTGCATGTAACCGAAATGAATATTCAAAGCATTTAATGGTAATTATTCCTAATATTCGCTGTTGTAACATCTGAAAAATTATTTCTTTTCTTTGCCAAATCATCCCACGCGCTTCATAAGTTTTACATCCTATTTGAAATGAAATCGTCCGTGACTACTACTCGGAAAAAAAGTATGCAGTCGATGCGTTTTAAAAGGCTGTATTCGTTTTGTTATTATATATATTATCAACTATAATCATTTGAACCTATTTCAGCATTCTATGTGTACAAAATAAGCTTGAGTATTCTGGACCTTTAAATGAGGAAAATTACATCTCTCATATATGATACAGTCAATGTTTTAATGCTGTTCAAAGGATATAGTCGAGAATAACAACTATTTAGAATTGTTGTAAGAAAATTAAACCTTTGATATGGGAAAGAATATAGAAATTATTATTTACTGCTTCGGCTTTATATAAAATTAAGCCTTTTCTTTGAACCACAAGAAAAAGAACTATAAACGAGAAAGAAATGAGGGGATTGCAAGGAAGTAAATAAATTGAGGAAGAAAATATGGTGTAAATTATCGTTAGACTTGTTGAATTTTGAGAAGCGCTGATCTGTTTATTAAAAAATTAAGTAATGAGTAAAGGAAATGGGTTTAATAAAATAACAAACCAGGAAGTTTACAGGAGAGGTTAAGAGAAGACACTGAATTAAATGAAAGACTCTTTGTATGTATTAATTATTAGGAGGATATATTTATTCATACAGGGCCCACCTATTTTACTCACTTTCTTTTTGCTCTAATATTTTCCATGCAGTTTTTAGTTAGCTTTAATAACATCTATTAAAGGAGCTCTTGGCAGTTGCTTAAACCTCTTTCTGTTCGTTTGGTACCAACAATCATCAGTATTCAAGGATTATGATCAAGTTTTAAAACCTTTTACCTGATAAAGAATAATTCTAATTGTGCTATCAAAAGTATACTTTTCTCTTGATGTTCCAATTTTTGCTCAACAAACTTCATTTGATGGTAAAATTCTCTTTTTAGGGTAACAAGAAATGACCCATCTGGTGATGAATGGAATGCAATTATTTAGTTAGTCTCAACCTCTTGCATGTTATTTCTACATCATTGCCTTTTAAAATTTTCATTTAATTTAAATTTGTGAATTCATAGTATGAATCCATAAGAAAATTCTCATTTGAAGTAAGTTCATGTAAGTTGTAAGAATGAAAAACAATCTGGTTTCTGAATCTATTGAGAGAGTGTTAAAAGTCATATATAGGTTAAATAGATTAAACTCCCTTGATGATTAATATGAAATTTTAAGTTGACATTATTTCATTATACCAAGGGAAATACCATAACATAAGGTACAACTTGCAGTGGAGAAATATAGAGAATCCCTTGAAATGGCTTCCATAGGCCTGACCAACTCTAAATTTAGATAGTCACCTATATAATATTTTAAAACAGAAAAGTATTACTATTTTAGAGAAATGAGTATCTTTAAAAAATAAATGGCAAGGATAAGTGAAATGAAGAAAATTAAGTACAACTGCAGTAATTTATTTAAGTTCACATGTACATCAAATTCTCTTGACAGTATCACCAGTCTCTTTGGTTTTTTTAGCTAAACACTAAAATCTATTATCCTTAATGTGGAACATGCTGATGATTATTTAATTAAAAGTAATATTTTTTTAATAAACACATGATGACACACTTCTAATACTTTCTTCAATACAGGCTTTTGATATAGAATTGCTTAAATAAACAGTACAGTTTTTTTGACAAACTTTTCTATGAAAAATAAATATCAGACTGTAAATTATGTGTACATATTTACTTAGAAACTTTACTTTTATATTTTAAATTATTCAAAGTATCTGAATAATTTCTTTGGGTTATCCAGCACAATAACCAACAAATCTTAGTGATGTTAAACATTTTTTCTCAAATAAAAAAACAAATACGTTACTTCATAAATTCTAAAATTAGTTTAACAACTCAAAGTATTCCATTTAAACACAAAAAAGCAATTTACATTTATAACTATTTAAAACTCAAAAATTAAAAACTATAGTGTATTGCATAAAAAGTATTTGAATAAATAATGCATATTAAAGTTCTTCATAATCAATTTTAAATTTGGTCCATAACATTCATATTAATATCACATAATAATTCACCTTTTAAATATAAAATATCTTAATTCAAATTTCTTATTTAGTCCATAAACAAAGTTTTGAATGGGAAAAACTCAACTGTCCCACATTAGTGATCCTATAATGAATATTTTAAAATGTATGTTTTGATAGTATTTCACATATCTTAATACATCATTACAATTTGACATTTAAAATGTGATATCTTATTGGTTATCTCTGAAACAATGTCACCAAATCATAATATAATTGTGTTTGATTAAATAACTAATTATTTACTATATAATTAATAATAGATGGCTTGCTGTCAATTAACTGTTATCAGAATTTTCATTAAGTGAATTAACTTTCAAAATTGTACATGCAGTAACAATTACGGTATTATATAACTTTATGAAGGTTCACCACAATCTGACAATTTCTTTTAGAGAATATCAGTGAAATTTCTATAACTTCATTTGGTCCATCAAACCATTTAGAGCATACATATTGTTACAGTTTTATTATGAATCTAAATAGCATAAATTTAAATATGACTGTTTCATAAGTTTTGATTAATGCAATTCTGGAGTACTGCTATTTCACTCCTAATCCAAGTTTTTATCAAAATGAGTAATATCAAATAATTTTAGCTACTGCAGTTAAACCAAAAGTAAAAACTAACACTGCTGAAAAAATTAGTTTTCTGTAAGATTAATACAAGAGTTCATACAAAATATGTTATCATGTGAGTAAGTAAATTTACTAAAGAAAAATTACCACAAAGACTATGTTGAAGAACACAGTCTTTTTCTGTGAAATATAACAGTGGGATGCCGATGACAAAAATATTAACCAAAAAATATAGGGGACATGAATCAAGAGATAGCACAATTCTAGTTATAAAGATCTATTATTTAAACAAGTGTATTTTATCAGATTTCTATTTTAGTAAACCCTTTCGGAAATATAATAAAACTTTCAAAACTTTTCAAAGCTTGTGCATGATGAAAAATTAAAATATAAAACTAACAAAGGAGAAATTAAGGTAAATGAAATTCCTAAATTTCACTTATATCTTTGAATGCAACTTATGACACAAACTTAAATTTCCTATAAATTAAAAAAAGTTGATATTTTGCGTAAATAATTTTCTACTCTACCTGGATAAATACACATCAATAGAATTACATTTCACATCAATCTCCAATCTTTATATTTTACTGTACAATTACATGGATACACAAAGAAAATATGGTGTCAACTTTGACACCATAATGATGATAATTAAACTCTACTAAAAGAGGTTTCTACCCACAGAATTCTACTTTGGTTTACTCAGGTTAGATACTTAAAGATATTTCTAATACATTAATGCAAAATGAAAAGAGGAATTGGAACCAGTTTTTCAAGAGTGTTGATAGAGTAAAATCCACCACATTAAACAGTACTATATCTAATATTCTGACAACAGTTTAAGCAATGTATAAACAGAAAAGATAAACCATTGTGTACAACTTTCCTTCATAAATTTAACTCTTCTGTAGAATAAAACCATTATCAGGCCATCAGTTAATAAGATTAGATAATAAACAAGAATAATGTATGAAAACTATTATTCTGGTAAAATGTAATAACTGAGTGCATACTCTCATACTGATATTACTTATTTAAGGTGACATTAGACCAAAAATGTTAATGAAAATTGTTCAATTGAGCTTGTACAATTAAATTCCTCAAAAAATATTATTTTTCCTTGAAAGGAAGCATGAATCCATAACTCTACAGCATTCCACTACATATGCAATAAATAGAAATGTAGAATATACAGGTTGCAATTTTCTAGAAAATGCACCACCTTTAATTATTAAAATACTTCAATTTCAAATCAACCACATTTTTTCCAATGTAAAAAAAATTTGATTTTATATATATATAAGTAAAACAGTTAATAATTCAAACCTTCTGAACACAACCTATTAATTATTCTCAATAAAAAATTATCAGCTGATGGCCAAATATATCATTAACCTATACTTGAAATAGCCGGCATCACAACTGTACGACATTTTTTAATACCAACAACACCAACAAACATCGATATTTTCATAAATAAATGACAACTTCAACATTAAATAAAAAAAATTTGAAATAAAGCTAAAAGTTAATAAATATAAAATTTCACATGCAGGATTTCATATCCATTCCTAGAACATACATTAATATATTCTGATACTACTTTTATCATCACAGTTCCAAATATACACCCTTAGCACTAATACTTTCATTTACTACATCAGGAAAATGGCACATGGAAAAATAATCTCAGCATTTATGATGAAGAAATTTTATGAACATAAATGATGACATCTACAACCTCCTTTTAAGATGATGATATCAATTACTTTTGAAGTAATACTACAACTATTTTTACATCAATTGTTTGAAGGTGTTGAGACTTATCATGATAGTTCTAGTATTTTTGCCAAAATCTGGATTAATTCTTTAAAAATGGGGATATTTTTACTATAAACCATAAATCTGTTAATGAGAAAGGATGAATGCATATTAGGATATAGGTCCAAAAGAATATACATAAGACATATATGTAATATAAAAACTGTAAAAATAGTGGAAATCTAAATAATTTCTTGTAAATAAGAAATCAATGTGCAATACATCAAGAAACAATTTCAGAATTGACATTGAATGCTTGCGTGCTTAAAAACATGTCTGATATGACTTTTCTTTCTGAAAACCCTATGGTTTTAAGGAGAGATTTTCTTTCAACCTGAAGATAAAAATCTTGAACTTTTTAATTGTTAAACGAAAAAATAGCCATCAGAAATGGTTTCATGATATAATACCAATGGAGACAGCATTCTATTCTTGTTAGATATTTAACTTTTTCTTCATATACCAGTATTAAAAAGTTTTAATAATGTAACAAAATATTGTCAGCAGCAATTTTTGCTAAAAGTAACTTTCCTCAGAAGACTACCGACAGCAGTTAAACATCCCTGAGAAATATTCAATTTTTATGGAAAATTCTCCCTTGCCAAAGTTTACAACATAGGGTTTCCTTGTTTATCATTCTCAGATAATCTAATTAGTAAATGATACTATTATGCACCAGATATATCAAAATTATGAACCAGATGTTTGCCATCAACTGTGCCATGTCCGAACAAGAATCACAGAGCAATGGGAAGAAGAATCAAATTACAATTTTCAACACTGAGTAAAGACAAATTTCTACCTAGTACGTTGACATAATTTTTCTACTATCCCAAAATATAATTGGAGGATAATTTGAAGTTCACGATCATTCGAACTGCTGGGGACGGTTTCATTTTCTCTTGTTTCCAGGTACGATCATTCATACTTCCTCAGTAGGTATACATGCTGCAAGACAGAAAACATGCAGTAAACAACTCACTTCCCATCTTCTACTTCACAATAGAATAATAAACTTTAATACCTAATAGAGACAGTGTCAGACATCTGAAGTCACAGTTATTATTTATGTTATCATGAAGAAATATTTATACAGAAAGGTGTCTGTAGACAAGCTACAGCTCTTCGGTAACTGATTTCAGAATTAAATTAAACACATTCGTTACAATTCAGTTTATACATCGTCCTTTCTACCGCGACAGGTCGAAGATCAGTAATCTTTCAACATTAGAGAGAGAAAGAACAGTGCCAGTATAACCATTTGGAGGCAGACAGCGTTTGAAAATGTAGTTTTAATCCTCAAGATACTTATAAGTAATTTGTATTCTTCTTCCCGAGTGCAATCAGAATAGTAATTTTAAATATCTTTCATATTTTAATTCCTTCCCACTTTCCGCCCGTTGGTCCAAATCTCTTACACGTTGGTTCCATATGCTTTTAGAGCTTCTTTCAACGCACTGATATGGGCTTTGAGCTTTGTGATTGTTTTCCTTTGCCTTTTAATCAGACCAATTTTTATGATGATAGTTTTCTTCTTGGAAGGTTTTATAGGAAGCGTATTTACTTGAACGGCTGCATCTTTAGAGGTGGACAAGGTTGAAGTAGAATCGCATTCTTGTTGAATGACACAACCGGAATCACAGTTTTCAGTAGTATTATAATCATCATCAATATGTCTCCTTTTCTTCTTGTTACTCTTCCTTCGTGTCTGCCTACGTTTTCGGCTAGATTCACCAAAAATGGTTGGCACCGACCTTGGTAGTAGAGTTCTCCTCGTAGCAGACAAGTTGAAGCATTCGGGAGCAAAATGTATTCCGCATACCATACCTCTCGGAGGTGGGACCCATCCCGTCTCTTTATCAATATCGTGTCCAAATATTATCGAAATCCAGGCATCCCGCGTTTTTTTATCCTTGGGAAATTGATGGAAACTAATCTCACCGTTTTTTTTCAAAGTATTTTTACATGATGGTACGCAGCAAGTCACCATTTTTTCAGAATTGGGGACCTTTAGTTGATTCAACAACTATTCTCCTATAAAACTTATAGCTCTCTACTTTGAAGTATAATCTTTTTATACTTGTGCCAGAATCAAATAGACTTCCGGTAATCCAACAACAAACACATTCACCATTTCGTTGACGCTTTGCAATGTAACTTTCATCTTTCTCACTAGCGGTCTTTTTAAATTGTGATTTAGATGGAAATTGATTTCACATTTAACTTTCCACTGCTTTTGTCGTAGTATATGTTAAATAATGATAGTTATAATAATTACTTTTATCCATCAAAAAGGAGATTTAATCCCAGTTTTTAATTTATTGGTAAAATTATAAGATTCCTATTAAATATTATACTCTTTCAGTTATTACTTAACAAAAATATGCCTTAATATTATAAAGTAAAAGAATGAGTTCTCATTGCTTACTCAAACATGAAATACAACAAATGTTACTCTCAATCACTATCCATTTTATTTCAAGTGAGTAATATACTACACAGAGGAGGGCAATTTTTTCTTTAGAGGGAGATTTATTGCTAAGTAATTAAATTGATGACAAATTTAAACTCATACAAAGGAATTGCCATTAAAAAAAGATTGAAACTAAAGAGATAAACGCTAGACTCAGGATTCAGTACAGTGCATCTAATTTAAGTGATACAGAAAGTTATCAGGAGAATATGAGATACTATTTGAGCTATCCTTGTAGGCTTTGCTAAAGACATTGACTTATTTGTCTCTGCAAAGAACCTCTGGAAATCATGGAATGGATGCTGAGTAGATCTGAATTTTAATCAGAATCCTCAACAATCTAAAAGTATGGGTAGTTCTGAATAAATAAATTAGAAAATAATTATTTGATAATTTAGACAGGAGTTGAAAGAGAATAGATTGACCTTAGCTGTTATATTTACACAAGTCAAGATATGTATCTCTTGTAACTGAGAATACTGTATGTAATAACTATATATAAATGATACTATATGATGATACTATACTAAAGGTAATCTAACTTAACTCAAAAAAAGGACTGAACATATAAAAAAAAGGTAATAATAATCCTCAAGATGCTCAACTATCCAATAGCACATCACAACAAACAAGAAGCAGTACACAACATCATGACACAAAGAAAAATCTCAAAACCCTAAATGAGCACAAACCAGATAATTTGTTTCATGGCTGATATGATGATGAAAATAGATTCATTGAAATGATGGAAAACTCAATTAATAATTACTTTCCTTAATTTTTTTTGACTTCACAGTATTTTAACAAATCTTGATAGCACTTGTGGGTCTAAAAGCTTGAAGTTGCCTATCTACTCTCTGTATTAAAATTCTTGTTATCTTAGGAAGAAATAAAATTATAATTCACCAAAATGTTTCTGCATGGTAGGCTCCAGAAAGAAATGAGTTTAATTGATGTATTGATATTCATTATCCATCATATCCACTTAGTGCTGAAACTTGGACTCACACTGCCATTCTATTTTTTTTAAACTATCTCTAAATCAATGAAATGTAGTTAGATCCTAGTAAGTTCCAATTTTACTGTAAATCCTCCCTCAAGTACTCAAAAATGTTCTGGAAGTGAATTTATTCACAGAAATTTTTATCAGTACAGTCTGATATAATTAAATAAGAAATTATTTGACTAAATTATCTGTGAATTAAATTTTTTCTTGTCATGACCTAGTCCAACGTATTAGATGAATTAATATTCTCATTTCACATACTTTAGAGCCATGTAAATATTCATAAACCCTCTGTATTTATTTTTACTCTCTTAAGCTTCCAATTGTACATTTAAATTATTATTTACCAATTTATTCCTTAGCAGTCTGGAATGAAGAAGAAAAAGCTTAATTTACAATAAAGAAGTTGTGGGAGATTGTTTTCAATATTTTCATAAATACAAGATACATTTAATCTTTAATATTCATAATAAAAGTTGCAAACCAAATATAATATTTCATCAATATTCCCTCCCTATAAAGAAAAACATTAACTATCCAACAGATATATCAAGTGAATTATGTTCCCGATTCATATATTTTTAAAATTTATTTTGGTAAATTGTTGACATTATATACATAATATTGATGAATTGAGCCTGGAATATATATCAAAATTGATGTAGAGAAGATTATTATTATTATTAAAAGTTTTAAAAAAAATTGGGGTATTTCATTAAAAGTTTTAATAGATAGTAGAAATAAAAGTATTTAAGTAATAATAGTCTTAATTCATGTTGAGCTAAATGGTATTTGTAAATAAGGAATCTTTATTATTGTATGAAGGATGGTACATTCCTACATTCTTTTATGACAGCTTAGACATATAACAATAAATGATTCTTTTCCTACTGAAACTTATTGTACAACCCATTAACTTATACTTACTTATCTTATCACCCAACAAGTATGCATTACCATCCTTCATCGACTTTCAAATTACTTCACTTTAGAAATAATCTGACGGATAAATTTTAGGCAGCGTAATTTTTTATTGAAGTTAAACTTTATGATCTTTTAACGGCTTTTAATTTAGGATTCATGTATTTAGTTTCAAGAATCCGAATTTCTCCGAAGATTGGATTTAATATTTTACTTTATAGTGCTCTCAATATCATTTATTTAATTCAGTACATAATTTATATGGATTTTACTTAGAAGTAATTAGATATAATGCCACTATGTAGCAATGCAGCAAATGTTTTCAATGATGTTTTCAATATATATATATTATATATAAAATAAAGTTTTACAGAAATTTACAAATAAAGTTTTACAGAGAAAGAACAGTATGAAAGGGATTTCTGCTTATCCGAGTGGTGTTTTATGTGTTTCATTTGAAGTGCAAGCAAACAGTATGCCATTATGAACAAAGAATGTGTGAGGCAAACACTTTATGACAATGAATCATTTCGGTAACATCGCCTGCAGAAGAGGTATAGTGAGCTCTGGTTCCGGTTCCTTTCAAGACTCATCCTACCCGATAAAACCGTATTCAAACATTATGTTTAAACAGTGTTATTAACAATCCAGCAGAATTAAAGAATAAATGAAAAATAAATAATTATTTCGTTACCAACCGCTACATTGAAAAAACACACCAAAAATAAATTGTGGATAGGACCACTATATTTACAAGAGAGTGCATAGTGGAGGGAACGACCAGAGCCTTCTAAGGCTGAAGAGAGGATAGCGCGTTGACGCATTTGAAATCATCAAGTTTTTCAGCTTAACCAGAAATTGCTTACCAATGAATAATTATTCCTCGTCGTTTCCCTACCTACTACTCTGTTCCCTGGTTACCCCCACCCACCGGCAGATGAGGTATAGTGAGCGCTGGTTCCGGTTCCTTTCAATACACATATTTCCCGATAAAACCGTATTCAAACATTATGTTTAAACAGTGCTAATAATAATCTATAAAGATAATATAAGAGTCTATAAAGAATTTGATAAATAATATTACCAGGGAATTGTTTTGAGTTGCAATTTATGAACTAGATATACCAAATCATTTTTCACTATTTAGAACAATGATTCTATCAATAATATCGTATTTGATAATGAAATGAGTTACTGTCGCAAATCTTTATTTAATTATATAAAAGTTTTTGTACTTAGATTTGTAACAACAATATCCGATTAAGAAATTTCCAGAACGTCGAAGATCAAGGTCATTGTAACAGCACTTTATGTATTAAGAGTGTTAAATAGAATCATGTTCAAGAAAGCTGTAATTTTAGGAATATGCAGCAGGAACTACATTCAAAATTGATGCCAGTGCGATATTGCGCTTTCACTTTTCGCACAACGGTCAACGGGGGATTTCTAATGAGATGGATTACTATCGTAGAATTGAAAATATTAGTTTTCATCGTTTTCTAGTGAGAGGAAAAGTGAACACAAGGTAGCTGTTGCATCCGAGATAGGTGGAAATAATTTTCTTTCATCATCCATCAGTGTAGTTCACATACTTTTTGGGAAACGTTTCAAGAGAATGCGGATGAGAAGGTTTGATGACATATTTGTCGCCGAAGGTGATCTGACCAGATATGGCCACGGAATGAGGTGAGATAACCACAGTGAAATGCATCCATGCCTTAATGAATGTGCCATAGCTGTTTTGGTCGATTGTATGATATCAATTTTTAATTACTAGTTTCTCCTAATTTCTTTGGCTGAGTTTCTTTAAACTGTTGTCCTAATTATACTGTAAATTTATAAGCGTGATGAAGAAGAAACATTCCCTGAACTGTGTCCCGAGTAATGTCATAGCTACTGTAACACATTTCGGAAACACGTAACTTTTCTGTCCCAATGCAGAAAATAGTTTATCTAAATCATAAAATTGATTTTTTTGTAGTTAGACATCGGTCTATTAGCAGATATTCTTAATACTTCTGGTAGTTCTGTGAAATAGGTTAGCAATAATATAATTAGTAATAACATTTCCCTTACATTATTTTGGATTTTAGGATCGAGTTCAAAAGTGATATAGGTTACTTCTTGCATTCTATTATGATCTTTTGAAGATAATCAATTGGACTTAATATTTCTTTTTGAGTTTCATTTTCTGGTATGATATCTTTAATAGTTTGGCGTTTCAGATTATTTTTTATAACTTTCCTATTCTTACTGTTTCTTACTGTATTTTCAGATATGCTTGACCGATGTCCGAATTAATTCATGTTCATTTTTTTCATATTTTACAGTAAATCAAGAACCATGGAACACAATGTGGATAGTATAGGAAGTTCAATTTTATTTGATTCACAATTAGCAGATTTTTAATATAACTACAACTTGTTTTATTTGAACTATAAAATGTGCAATAATATCATAACCTTGTAGCCCTAATACTTTGTGTGTGATAATAATATATCATCATCATTGTATTTGGAACAGCAGCTGAAGTTATGCCCACCATCTATGCACAATTTATTTCATGAGGGCCAAAAGAACTAAAGTATATTATCAATTTGGGGACTCAGAGGAATACATTGTCTAATTTCTACATTCCTGCTATGTACGACTTCCTTCACTTTATCACTCTCCAAGGGGAATATTACTTAAATCTAAATTACTTTGTCCTATTATAATCATCAATATCATAATATTTGGGCAGATTAAGTCCAGGTCGTTAATAGCACAAATTGCAAAAATTGCACTGCTGGTTCTGCACCGAGAAAAGTATTTCTTATTTCATGGTTCCAGCTGTGCAATTTTTTATAGAAGGTTAGTTGATAATGAACCAAAGGTAAAATGTTAAGTATACAAAAAAGAAATTAGATAAATGGAAAGAGTTAACAATTAGGAGGCCTGAAGCGGCCTCAGCATTAAAATATTGGTATGATTCTGTTTTCATTATTTGAAGAAATCTCTTGGTATATTTTTGGTCAGGAGCTGAACTGAACCCGTGAAGTCCAGCATCACACCTAGTTACTTTAACCCACTTGGCCAATACAAACAGTGAATTTGGTTCATAACTAGCTTTAGTTTCTAGTTTAGTACAGTAAATTATTTTTTGTGATACAAAGAAAATAACTTTATGTACAGCTATACTGTTCAGTACTGTATACAGTCTGGGATTTTTCCCGGGCCCAAACAATACAGCAGAGTAGTGTGACAATATACAGCACAGACATAGTACATTACAGTATGTGCAGTACAGTCTAACTATTTATAAAGCTTTTTTCTTTGAGTATACATGTTATATGTGATCTGGGTGCCTTATTCTGTATTGTACTTTACCTCAGATGTCTCCATAAAGGAAAAGCAAGGCTTCACCAAGAAAATATGTGTTGTTGTGCTCATATTTACTCTCTATCTACTCCAGGAAGGAAGAATTGGTGTGGACTACATCCATCCTAGAAACATTTGAGAATCTCACGCTGTTATGGGAGGAAACGAGTCCAATCATCTGGAGATTGAGAAAACTTAAAATCGCCCAAGAGTGCTCTGAACTAGTATTTTGAATGAAAATAAGTGATCTTAGTCTTCTTAACAGTCAGGAACTTGTACTAATCCTAAACTAATAGCTCAAATTAAACTCGTGGTAGACATGTAATTCAAATTTGTGGTTTTTACATTACATTTTATTTTAAATGTTGTTTAGAATATATACATATTGTAAGCAATGTCTACTTTTTTTATTTTACCTCTCTCCCTTCATGATGTGGACAGTGTGGAAGTGCTGGGAAGTGAGCTACTCCGTTGTCTTCATCTCTTTTACTGGATACCTGATTTGACTGTAAGATACTTGTAGAAGTCATTTTCCACTGCCTAAATTGTCAAACACAGAAATTTGTTGTAAAAATGCATAGTATAGCAAATAGTATCAATATTTCACTTCCGCGACTTCTTTTGGCTAGGAAAGAAAGAATGGTGTGACTTGCTAATAGCTCGATAAGTACAACACGAAATAAAGGATTTACGGCTTATCTACCAACGTAAAAAAATAGTAATTACTCCAAGGAAAAAAAACACGTCCTGGATATTAAGAACATGAATGATTATTTTTCAATTAACAGTAGTTGTAGATAAAGACGTAGTCTTTAATTTTTTTCGAATTTCTATTATCTTAGCTCAAAATCTTAATTACGTTCCGCGACGTAATTGTCGGTCTTCTAATGAATATTTTTATGCTTGTAGATCATGTTGTTAAGATCAAAGAATCAGAATTGTCGGAATTTATGGACCTTGGTAAATCCCCAACTTTAATTAACGTATAGTTAAAAAATTTTGTCTTCTACAGTCGCTTCGAAGTCCATGAAAAAGGAATTAGACTCGCGATCGACGTGTTATAAACAACCTAGTGTACAACTTGTTGTGATGTCATAATGAAGATGGAGTCTAAAAGGCGTAGAAGGTAAATACTAATGAATTTTCTACTATACTATGTACTTCGCGACATCCATTATCCCCTGATCTAGCAGCTGAAATACGCTATCGGAATTCGAGGGAAAAAATAAACTTTAGTGTTCTACAGATCCATTTATTTTGGTTGGAGATTCGTATATGAATAGAAAAATTTTTCTTTTCTCAACTCAATTTTCCTTTCGAGTTGAGTTCGTTAATGATGCTGCTAAATCAAAGTAGTATGTTTTAAAGGAAAGAAATGATGATAGCAGGGTTATTTGATTGGGCAATTGTCGAAGTGTTAGCATCATTTCAGGTTATTTTTAGCATAAGAAAAACCTATCTTAGTCTTTGGTCCGTTTGGCGGAGTGGTTAGCATGCTCACATTCTAATCTCTGGGTCCCGGGTTCCGATTTCGGCTGAGAAGGAAATTTTACTGTCATTCATACTTGTCATAGGATGGGCTAAGATCTACTTCTGTGAAATACAAAAAAAAAATTATTTTATTATATTATGTAGACCAGTAAATTGAATATGTCACATATCATTCTCCATTTTTATGTGAAATTTGTATATTTTTTACATAAATCATAAAGCATTATTAAGTTTACTTGGACTTACTGGCGACCGTTCCTGAAGTAAAAAGTCTGTAGTGCGGCCGTCAATAGCGGAAAGTTTACGCATCCCTGGCATAAAGTAATTAATGAATTAGTATGAATGAATAATAAAATGCTAGTTCGCCATAGAATATTTTTCAGAAATTCATTCTGTTATTCCAGAAAGCAGAAAGAGTTGAGCGGGATTTGTATTAGATGTGTACGATGGAGAGACTGCGGCTGTAGAAAAATTTGCGTCTGTTTTGTGCACATACCATGGTTTAGCTCGCTTTTTCGTGCAAAGTGGCTGAACGGCTTTAAAGACAATATGATTATATGGCGTCTTTTTCCTTCCCCAGAAAGAAGTCATAGAGAAAGGTCATTCGCATTGGAAGTGTGGGATGTAAAGACTGAGAATGTAGAAGGATTAGAAATATTAAAGAGTTTTGAAGGATGGTGTATGGTTTTGTTATGTGTATATGTACTTTATTGTTATATATGTACTTCTTTAATCTCCTACGTATTAAGGCAGCTGTGCGCAACCTGCGGCCGTGGGCAAGGACTTTGGCGGCCGTGGACGTCTATATTAAAGTGTACGTAGTGGCGGCCGTGCCGGTGTAGGGTCTCTGGACCCCAGCGAGTACGGGGTCTCAACGCTGCGGAATCTTATCTCTATCTATCTTATCTCTTACTCTGGGTGTTTTCAAACCCAGGAGTAGATTAGAAGTCCCGTTATTAGCGGCTAGCTCGGCTTTAACGCGAACGAAAACCAAGACTTCCTGAAACAATTGCTATAACGGTTTTTTGTCCTATATGACGTTACGTAGATATATTTTACATATGTAGACCAGTAAATAGAATATTGTCATATACATCATACTCGTTTTAGTGTATAATCTATAAATTTTTACATAAATCATAAAAAATTATTAAGTGTACTTGGACTTATTGGCGGCCGTTATTAAAGTAAAAAGTCTGTAGTGCGGCCGTCAATAGCGGAAAGGTTGCGCATCCCTGTATTAAGGGAATGGGTCGGAACAAAACGGTCGTAGCACAAAAGATTCTGTTTCGGCGGGGCGACAGAAAGGTGGAACGACGGTTCAAATATGAGCATGCATATGATGTAATTGGCGGGTATCAGCGCCGATACGGGTACTGTATTATATATTGAACGGTATCTTTTTCCTTCGCAGGAATAAAATCACGGAGGAAGGTCGTCAGAGTAGAAGGCAGAAGAAGAAAGGACGGGAGGTGAAGATTCGGTTGAAACGGGTTGCAGCGCAGGCGGGGAGGAGATGATTCCGAAGCGGAACACGTTGAACGAGATGCGTATCGGAAGTATGGGATGTGAAGGCTGAGAATGTAGAAGGATAAGAAATATTAAAGAGTTTTGAAACACATGGTTTCGTTTACTTATTTGGTCTCCCAAGTATTAAGGGAACGGATCGGAACGAAAGGATGTGTAACAGAAAAGACCTTGCGTGTCAGCGCCGCGGGTCAAAGTTAGTGAATGTACCCGGTAGTTGAAACTGGTGGGTATCAGCGCCGAAACGGCAGTGTCGAGAACTAAGGGTCAAAGATGAGTATATGTACCCGGTATTTGAAAGTGGCGGGTATCAGCGCCAATGCGGCAGGGTCGAGAACTAAATTCATCGAGGTGAGTATGAGAAGACGACCGAGAGGGAACGTTTGGAAATTATAGCGTTGGGAGAATAGATGACTCTGTACTTTTGATCTTTAGTCATCGAGCATACCGTAAAGACAGTAATAGACCGACTATTACTGAACCCCCTAGGCTTTAGGGGCATGAGGGTGGGGCGACTCCATTTCAAAATCGCGTTTTCATAAAAAAAAATTCCCTCCTGTTTTAGATTCTTCGTGATTATTTCAAATTATTATGAAAATTTTCATTTCCCAGGTGTCTTAAATGTACGCCATTTAAATTATGACGAAATGGTGATTCCTCGGGTGTCTTAAATTATTTTCCTTCAAATTCGGCGGGTTTCTTCACTTAAGTTCAAAATCTGTTCCAGAATCTGGAACGGGAGGACATGAGGAGGAACTGTACACCGAAGTGAATTGGTGTAGCATTTCCTCCATGCCCCCCAAAGAATTGGGTCCTCGTCCTAAACCTTATATACCCAAAAGGTATCCTTCGTGAATGCGAGAAATCAAGGGAGGCTAAGGCGAGGTCTACCGAAACGAGGGTGACAATAGTTGTATTTTGAGATATCATGAATGCGAAGCAAAAATTCGAAATTTTGGAATGGTGAATCGATAAAGTTTACCAAATTTTTCCGAACGGAGGTTATATTTGAAGAAATGATGCTCTAAATTCGAAATGAATTGCAAAAAAAGTACATGTTTTGTAAATATAGGTCAAGAGCCATCTTGCGATCATTTCTACGTTATATTATTCAAGTCATAATGAAGAGGGAATATTCAAAATTCAAAATAGATACCAGCAGAGTTCTGTAGGTGGCTCCTATGTCTCCGTTTACTCGTAAATTATTTGAATTCATGCTTTAAAGAAATAGACAGAAAATTTGTTTGATTTCATTTTATAAAATTGAGCTCGCAAACAGCAAACAAGTGGTTGATAAATGTAATGATAACTAAACAAATATTTCCGAAAATATTATGAAACACACACACTGCTCAACTTAGTTTGAAAAACGTTCCGTATGTGTTTAGAGTTAAGTGCGATCCTTCATTTCTTCATCCCTTCATCCCTATATGGGGTTCATGCCTTTTTCCACTAACTGTTACTCTGATATACGGGGTACAACCGCCACAAAATGGTGCCGGACATGCGTCAGTACGTAATGCCCCTAAAGCATGGCATGGTACCCATAAACCAAAGATACCACTATGTTCTTGCTATCTCTTAATAGGGTAGACCACGCAGTTTCCCAAAGGATTCCGGGCTGGTGCGGCCCATGACATATAATCCTATATCGAACAATCGGTTATCCATCTGCCAATTAATTCCATCTGACGGCCGTGCCCCGTGAACCAGTTGTGATCAATAAATTTCACGTGTACGTCTTGTTAATTACACTGTTAAGGGCCAAGGCGTTGATACCAGTAAGGTCTCGGTTCTGGTCAAGATATGAATCATTGCTCAGAGACGTTTACGCATTAAAAGAATGAATTTAACTGTAATTTTTAGGAAAACTTGTACTTGTAGCCTTACTAGGCTCATTATAAATACTACAATTACTCTTTGTTGACTTATTAATCAGAATGTTTGTTTATGTACTGACTGACGAATAGAGACATTTGTAAGATTTCCAAGTAGAACACTTGCGTGTTGCCGCGTAATTACGTCACAATTTTACGTAAAAGTACCCAGTTTAAATACTTTACAGTACGAATTCTAGCTTTATTGATTTTTTAAGTATCAATGATGATTGACTGCTGTTATTTGTATTTCTGCGCATGGGCACCTTCAGGTAGGAGTATAATAGTTTTGGACGTGAGGGAGGAGGAGAAAGGAGAATTAGTAAGGAGGGTGGAGGTAACCAGGGAACAGAGTAGTAGGTAGGGAAACGACGAGGAATAATTATTCATTGGTAAGCAATTTCTGGTTAAGCTGAAAAACTTGATGATTTCAAATGCGTCAACGCGCTATCCTCTCTTCAGCCTTAGAAGGCTCTGGTCGTTCCCTCCACTACGCACTCTCTTGTAAATATAGTGGTCACACACATTCTTTGTTCATAATGGTATACTGTTTGCTTGCACTTCAAATGAAACACATAAAACACCACTCGGATAAGCAGAAATCCCTTTCATACTGTTCTTTCTCTGTAAAACTTTATTTGTAAATTTCTGTAAAACTTTATTTTATATATAATATATATATATTGAAAACATCATTGAAAACATTTGCTGCATTGCTACATAGTGGCATTATATCTAATTACTTCTAAGTAAAATCCATATAAATTATGTACTGAATTAAATAAATGATATTGAGAGCACTATAAAGTAAAATATTAAATCCAATCTTCGGAGAAATTCGGATTCTTGAAACTAAATACATGAATCCTAAATTAAAAGCCGTTAAAAGATCATAAAGTTTAACTTCAATAAAAAATTATGCTGCCTAAAATTTATCCGTCAGATTATTTCTAAAGTGAAGTAATTTGAAAGTCGATGAAGGATGGTAATGCATACTTGTTGGGTGATAAGATAAGTAAGTATAAGTTAATGGGTTGTACAATAAGTTTCAGTAGGAAAAGAATCATTTATTGTTATATGTCTAAGCTGTCATAAAAGAATGTAGGAATGTACCATCCTTCATACAATAATAAAGATTCCTTATTTACAAATACCATTTAGCTCAACATGAATTAAGACTATTATTACTTAAATACTTTTATTTCTACTATCTATTAAAACTTTTAATGAAATACCCCAATTTTTTTTAAAACTTTTAATAATAATAATAATCTTCTCTACATCAATTTTGATATATATTCCAGGCTCAATTCATCAATATTATGTATATAATGTCAACAATTTACCAAAATAAATTTTAAAAATATATGAATCGGGAACATAATTCACTTGATATATCTGTTGGATAGTTAATGTTTTTCTTTATAGGGAGGGAATATTGATGAAATATTATATTTGGTTTGCAACTTTTATTATGAATATTAAAGATTAAATGTATCTTGTATTTATGAAAATATTGAAAACAATCTCCCACAACTTCTTTATTGTAAATTAAGCTTTTTCTTCTTCATTCCAGACTGCTAAGGAATAAATTGGTAAATAATAATTTAAATGTACAATTGGAAGCTTAAGAGAGTAAAAATAAATACAGAGGGTTTATGAATATTTACATGGCTCTAAAGTATGTGAAATGAGAATATTAATTCATCTAATACGTTGGACTAGGTCATGACAAGAAAAAATTTAATTCACAGATAATTTAGTCAAATAATTTCTTATTTAATTATATCAGACTGTACTGATAAAAATTTCTGTGAATAAATTCACTTCCAGAACATTTTTGAGTACTTGAGGGAGGATTTACAGTAAAATTGGAACTTACTAGGATCTAACTACATTTCATTGATTTAGAGATAGTTTAAAAAAAATAGAATGGCAGTGTGAGTCCAAGTTTCAGCACTAAGTGGATATGATGGATAATGAATATCAATACATCAATTAAACTCATTTCTTTCTGGAGCCTACCATGCAGAAACATTTTGGTGAATTATAATTTTATTTCTTCCTAAGATAACAAGAATTTTAATACAGAGAGTAGATAGGCAACTTCAAGCTTTTAGACCCACAAGTGCTATCAAGATTTGTTAAAATACTGTAAACTTACAAAAAATTTAGGAAAGTAACTTATTTGTTGTTTTTCCTCATTTCTATCTATCAGAAATTGAGATCATATTTGAAATAAATAAGGTTTCAAAGGTATTCTATTCAATCATTATGAAAAGTTGCATATGATATAGTTTGCATGAATTAAAAAATAGATGATAATCATACTCTATGAATTAATGCTTGAAATTAGTAGGCATTTACATATCTTATATATGCTTCAAGCTTCATCATCCATTATGATCTCAGAACAATTTTTTCTGATAAATATTAATTAAAATCATAGAGGGTTGATACAAGCGCATAATAGTAAAATTTCCACAAATTCCCTGTTTCAAATTTTATAAACCTTAGCATTTATTACAAAATAATCCTTCACTAAAATTAAAGATGTTTTCATGGATGAACAATTTTAAAAAATTCTCTAGTTTACTGGTCATTTGGAGGTAAAGGCCACATTGAAAATTGTAATATTTAACAATAGCTTCCTTCTGAAAGTTTCCTTTACAAAGTGTATCCTTGAGATAATTAGAAAAAAAGGATTGGCCATTCAGTAAACATATTCTAAATCAACAGAAGAATAAATTTTTATATGAGAGAGAATCCTTGAAGGTACCACTGAAGGTTTGAATTAAAAGGCAAGACAAAGTGCCAATATATCCTACACTAAGGCAATTTTTATTTTTTGGACTGTGATGGCACTACAATATGTTGGCTGCCACATTGTTATCAATTGTTTTGGATACCTTCCATACATTTCTCATTCCTCAATGAATTTATGATGTTCTTCCATCAAAGGATGAGTTTATCACAATTAACTAACATTCTTTAGCAATTACAAGAGAGAAATAGATAATTTAAAAGAAAATATAAGTATAAATTATTCTTTAATGAACTCTTTGTCAAATATTGATGATTGGGAGGGCCTAACAATAAACATAGTTCAACAAAAAATGGAACATTTTTCAAAATATTTCATTCATTGAGACAAGAATGCCACAAATGTAACAAACAAAATTAGCTATACCACTTCTGTTTGTAAATAACTATTTAACCTTATCATATTTATCCATACAATGTAAACAATTTCAATTCATCAATGTTTTCTTGTAGAAGAGATATTTTACGATGAATATATCAGTCTTTTTCAAATTTAATTTTACAGATGGAAATTTTAAAACAAAATAAATAATTAAAACTATTGAACAATTTAATTTGAAATAACTGATTAAAAATTCGACATAAGCAAGGACTGAATTCAACATAAGATTCATTATAAATTATTACCTACTTTTATCTAAGTTAAATGTCTTTAGGTATTTCTTCTATTTAAACAAATATAGAAATTTAACAAATTTCTGAAAATGATGATTATAGAATGATGTAAGCCATGACTCTACTTCAGTTATCTTGAGAAAGAGTTGAAAGAAATTTATTAAAAATGAAAGTATGAAGGATGACATAAATCAAATGTACCTGACATACATATCTAAAGGAAGATAGGAAAGCACTCATAAAATGTGCTAGAAAGATTTTCTTATGATATAAAAGGTCCCAGTTGTATCTGATTATGTCTCATTTTAAAATACATTTCCATTGCCAAAAGATTTCTAGTTTTGGCATAATGTAGAATTCTTGATTTTCACTCTTAAAGACATAACAGTTTGACATCTAGAGAAAATCCTGAAATTCAACAATTTTTCTCATAGAATTCATATAAGTATGATATTAAATTTTAACTGGATAGAGAAAACAATCCACTTAGTACATTTATAGGGAAATTTAATAAAACAAGGCATCACAAGATTTACCATCTCTTCTTGGACCAGAAGGGAAGATTACTGTATTTCACAGCAATGAGGCACTTGGTTCACACAGTATTGAAAACATGAAGCAGTTTTACTATATTAAAATGAGACTATGGTCATTAAAGCTTCAGTCACATCATCTTCAATTTATTTAAGTCCACTGATGGCATGACTTGATTTATGTTAACTGCAGTATTCCTACAGGAAATTTCCATTATCAATGACCAAATCCTGCAGGACATAGGCACATTTCTATGAAGTACTGCAGTCTGTCACATATTTCAACTGATGGCCTACCCCAAGAATTGACTCTCCAATGTGGAGACATTGACATCTTGGATATGATACAAACAGTTGAATTGTAGATTTGAGTTCTTTTGCACCAAATAGGTTCCTGCTATAAATGAGGACCTGGGTCATCTTGCACTTCTAAATCACGACCTGCCATTCTCATAGGTGTAACTCCTCCATGGGGACCATGGAAAGATAATGGCCTGCCTTGTCGCTCCTGTAACAGAAGTCGATGAGCTGCACGATCCATTTCTTCTTGAGTCATATCTAAAGCTTCTTGCATTTCTCTTGATGTATAACGAACAAAATCAGGATCACAATATTTTCCCAGACCTTGCTCCACCAGTACCTGAAATTTATAAATGTAAAGAAACTCAAAGCATAGAATCATGGCGACAAAATGAAATAATAAGCTTACAATGAATAAGTCCAACTATTAGAGATTCAGCATAAATTATGCTGCTGGGATTTGTAACCATTTGGAAAAGTTTCCCGTAAGAAGTTACATTTACAATATTTTGTATAAATCATAATTTTCTTAAATAATAATGTATTACAGACTACTACTTTTTATCTTTTGAATTTTCCAAACATTCCAGAAAACTCTACTCACTCTCCCAACAAGACTCTCAGCAGAACCAATAACTTCTGGAAGATTTGGACGGTGATCTGCTGGGCTTCCTGGTAGTGAGTGAGATAAACGTTCAGTGGCTAAACTTCCATTTGACTCTCCAGGACGAGACTCTATTTAAATAGAAGTATCAATACACATGAATAATTTAACATGAATGAATACATATCATGTTTAAGAATTTGAAATGTAATACAATTAATATCTATATATTTTGCTATTTAGTACAGATATATAATATTCACATAATTTGTTTTTAATAACTCCATTATCCACAAACAAACTACTATATTTAAAACATACATAAATTTACTAAAAAATTAAAACAAATTAAGTTATTTAAAACAAATTGACTGTATTATCAATCATAATTCCATGGATTATTAAAAATGTATACCCATTTGCATCAAAGGCTCATCTAGAATGGAAAATACTTGAAATGAGCAAAATATCAGAAAAATCAAACAAATGCTAAGAAAGGAAACTGATTTGTTACTTAAGACAGAGCTATAATTTAAATTGTATTTATAATAGATGAATACAATAATTGAAAATAAAACAAAATTTTGGCATTTTTATGAAGGAGAGTTGCTGGAAATATATTGAAATGCAAATATTGAAATAGCTCAGCAGCTTAAGATCTTATATCAAAGAATCAATTGGGTTTCTTAGTAGGTTTATGACCCCATTTCATCTCAGGAATGATATTTCTCCAATTAATTCCATAAGAAACAATCAATTTCTATATCTCTGTGACATCTGGTTATAATTTTTTACTGAGTCTTTAAATGAGAAGGCAATTAACAGTTCAGGAATCTAAAATAATCTGTATTAGAGTCATCGATCATCTTTGACATTTTCTAGAATTAATTCAATAATCAATTCAATCTGTTTTTACAAGAGACTATTTTATATTGTTTTCTGACCACTTAATATCCGAATAAGAAAATATTAAATATTAGTAAACATATAAAAATAAATTATTAAATTATTTATTAGGAAATTTTGAAGAATATAACTAGATTGTCATTAAAAAGTATTACCTGATTAAAAACATTGATAAATAAACAAAGCCAATATTAAAAGAAGGAACTTAGTAGAATATTCATCCCCACTAAAATTATAAAGACCTTTTTTGGAAAAACTTGTAATAAAGAATGTCAACTTAATATAACATAGACTTTAGTTTAGATAGTAATAAAGAGGCTATAAGTTATTAGTATTACTGGTAATAATCAATCAATTTCTCAAACTTCATAATTCTATTTGATTCTTTATTCAATATTGTATTCTTGATTATTTGTAGGGAATATTTTTCAATTCATCAAAGATTGCTTTGAATTTTTCTTTCATCCTCAACAGCAATCACTGAAAGTAAACATATTTATTCCCTCTCATGTAGGTGAGAAACTGAATTGCTAAATTAGAAGGAAAATATTAATTTTTACAACATATTTCACACTGAAAGTTATAGAAAAAGTTAGTGAAAGAAGAAAAAGAAAGTTATGAAAATTTTTTGTGAAATTGAAAGTGAAAAGAGCTTCTATCCTTCTATACCCTACAACATAAGACCTGAGTATAGCAGAAAGCCTTGGATAAACTACAGTTCTAAGAATTACCATACATATATTTTCAAAACTTTGCCTTTGACTCTGAAGATGACTGTTTAAATATTTTTCACAATTTAGTTTTTCCTATGAAATCTTAGAAAGCTGAAAAATGAAGTTTAATCCTAAAACTTAATTGGAGAAAACTATAAGGTTCTCTGATTGTGATGTATAACATGATATTCTTTTATATCCTCAAATCTTTATCTGTGAGCAAAATTCAAACAAAGGTGAGATTTCTTTTATCTTACCCTAATGTCTTTGTATGTCCATAATATTCCATATGTATTAAAAGGAAATTGAATTTCATTGAAAAATGTATTGATTCCATTGACAATGATTGAAAAAAGCATTGCTCGTAGTTTTGAAAAATACTGAAATAAATTTGAGATCTTGGGCCATGCAGATGCCCAGAAATTGAAGATACTGAAAGATTAAATTAAATGAGCTCTTCTGCACTCATATAATTTTAAGCCTTGATATATTAAACTCTGCATGCATTTATAAAATTTTAAAAGAAATTGATTAACAAATCAACTGATGTATCTCATATGGTATTGAATGTAATCTGACCTCTCCCATGAAATGATGCCCTATGAGAAATAGGTGATTGACGTAAGGATAATCTCCAGTCTTGGGGGTCACCATCTGGCAAAAAGCCAGCCACAGCCATAGCCTGTGCCTGGGCCAACTTCAGACCACCTGCTATTCGGCTGAAACTTCTTGAGGAAGTACTTGTAGCCTGTGCCCTGGAGCCTCCTTGCCAACCAATACAGCCTAGGCGGAAGGAGCCTCCTGTTTGAGGCATGCGTCGAGGTGGAGGAGTTGGTGGGGTAAGTTCGGGCCCATACTCATCTGGGGGGCTGTAATATGGGATGTGGGAATCATTAGTAGGTTACAGGCAAGTCATGCAGATTAAGGCTGTTGATAAAACACAAGATTAAGTTTGGGAAATTAGTGCATGGTAGTTTAACCCTCATGCTGTTTAGTGAATGTGAAAATTTAAAGATGTCACTCTTACCATAATTTGGATGAAGAAACTGCCCATCAGATTTTCTGAAATTTACACAAAAAAACTAAAGTAATATTTGAGATACAAGTAAAAAATATGAAAGTCAAGTCCTTGTATGAAAAGAAAAATGGCTAATGGTTTACTCAAATTAATCAGTAAATTGTATTGCAAGATTGATTTGTTATCCAAATGAACCAAGAATATATGTCTTGTGTAGGTCTCCAATAAAATAGAAAATAACATAGGTAAAGATAAAAATTGTGTGTGATAATGTATATTACTAAGCAAGGTTTCACTGGAATATGAAAGAAAATACTATACTCACTCAATTATTTGATAAGGGCTATATGATTTCTCAGGGTCTCCATTAGAAACACGTAAGGGACGAAGTGGAATAGCCTCCTCCTCTTTGATAGCAGAAGCATCTTTAATGGATATAACACTGAAAATTCATAGTAATATTACTAACATTGATATATTTTATGAATAATAATTGATATTATAGCTAAATAAATAATAAAATCTTTATGCCATTAGTTGGAGAAGCTAAATGAAAACTCTGTTGCATAAAATTTGATCATAATGTTTGTCTAAAATGAAAGGATTTACTTTTGTAATTAGCTCAGTATTTTACATTGAAGGTTGATGTACTTTTGGAGATATAGTTTTAATTAATATGAGGGTTATATTAAATAAAATTTCAATGTCAAAAGCCAGGTGAATGTCATATAAATGAAAAATAGAATAAACTTTAAAACTCAATGTTTTTCTAATCCCTCTGATGTTCATATTAAATTCTGCCTTTCATTTCTCAGACCTAACTTAAATCCTTCTCAATCAAGCTCTATGTATCAATTGCTATCTCCAATGATATCACATCCTAATAAAATAATGAAAGTTTTCATTTCTTTTCAAAGTAATGATCAGCAGGTTTTTGGGATAATTGTGACCATCATCAAACTGACTGAATCAATGAATCCTTCATAGATTTATCATATTCAGCATTAAAAGCTAATTTAAAGTGATATTCATTGGAAGCGTCTCAAAAATAAAAACTGGAGAAGAAGACAAATAAAAAATATTATATGAAAGATAAGGGAATAATTTATAACAGTTAGAATACCTGATATGATTTAGACCTAAAATTTTTAAAAGAAGTCTCCTCCTTAGGCAAGAAAAGAAGAAAGCATTAACAAAGCGGTATAAGCATTCAGTAAAAAGAAATGCTAAATAAAGGAATTCTTAAAAATAAAGATGAACCAGTAAGAGAGAGAGAGTTTCAAGGTGAACATAACAAGGATAAATAATGCTTAGTTAGATTAAGAAAAAGAGAATCCAAAGATAAAAGATTGTACCTCATAAACATTTGGAGAGGTTGAACTCATGTTTTTAGATTACCAAGAAAAAATTTTGTCATTTTATTTAAAGGGGAAAGATTATTGTAGTGGATATGTACCAGAAAGAAGAGCAGTGGAGTGCTGGAAGGAGAAGTGGAGAACTACAAAAAAGAGCCGTGGGATCAGAATATCAGTAATTCAATTAAAGAGGCCCATTATGGGGTATATGGTTTTACTTTTTCGTTGTATGTTAAGCAAATAAGTTGTATGTGTAATTGCATCTATAATACCGTTTTAATTAAATCTATTTCCTCTTAACTAAAAGAATAACCATCATACTCTTGTACGATGAAATGTTTAAAAATTTCTCCTCTGAATAATATCCCTTGGATCATTAATTAGAGATGATTTAAATGTCTTGTATTATGAATGATCATGCCAATATTTCTCTCATTCTATAAGTTTCTCTAGGATCCATTTATTTTCATACATCTTGCAATTATTTATTGCAACTGATCTCATAGAATAACATTCTGAGGTAACTAACTTTTAGCATTATAAGTGTTTTCTGCATAAAAGAGAGTCATAAAAGCACTAATGTTTGCAACAGAACTTCTAAGAATGACTTTTTCAGTATTTAAGGTTTCTTCTCTATATATTTATATACTATGTCGTACCCTAACCTATCTAAAAATATTGATAAAAAATATTACATTATTTTGTATGTTTCACACCTATTTATATTTTTGTAGTATTTGGATGAATAATTTTGTGATATTAAAAATATTAAGGAACATGATTTTGAAGCAGGTCTTACACTGGTCATACCTTAAGAATCAATTTAATTTCCCTTGATTTCATTTGAATTTAAATTACATTTGTATCATACATGCATGCAAGATAGTACACATATTATGGAAAAAGACCATTAAGTATTAATTAAATTAAAACAGACATTGATCCTTTAATTAAAATATATGTCTTACTATGCACCATCCTTTTGAGTAGACTAGGTATAAATTGCCTCTTTTGTTATTAACTTTGAAATATAAATGAAATTGGAAATAATGTTACAATCATAATCACTGTGTCAGACATGAATTTCATATTTTGAGGAATAATTTCTTCCCCCACTAAAAATTTAAATAGAAATTCAGTACAAAGATATTTTTGGCTTAAATCGATAAAAATTTTAAAATCAAGGAAGTAAAATAAGCACAGTTAATATAATATCTCATAAATATGGGAAATGAGTCTGCAAGTATGTGACCTAATAACTAGCTAATCAACTTACCTTCCTATTTGAGGTACTACAGCATTTTTCATGTTTCCGTAATGATTTATACCATCAACTACTTTTTGGCTCGAGTTGTAAGGTAAATAGTCGATGGAATTTGTAGGAGACACCTGATGAAATGAAAAGAAATCATCACTGCGGCATCAAAATCTAAACATGATTTGGCAAGCTTTCCAAACTACACCCAAAGCAAACAAACAGTTCTTTAACATAAAAATAAAATTCAACTCATAATAATCTATAGGCCTTTGCTTATGATGCTAGCCATTAGAAGCAAAGCAGTAATTTACTATCGCCAATGCCATTGTCATTTTTAATTAATAATCTATGGTCTAATCGAATTTAAAATTTATTACTAAAATACTAATAGCCAGTATAACTGTTATGCTGCTTGAGGTAAATTCTTTCTTTATGAATGCTATGAAATACCTGAAAAACTTTATTTTGAAATAACCATAAATTAAAATTACTGTAATCTAAATCTACAAATAGGTACATAGACAGTTTGATGTATCAACAACAAAATGAAAACTGATTAATTATATTTGAATGCATCCGTTTCAAATAATGGGAAGCTAGGAATTATGATCATAATATTCTATTTTTATTAGAAGTCTATAATGGTATTTAAATCTAAAAATATTTAAAAAATAAAATAAAAAATAAAAAATAATTAATTCTATTGTTTAAACTTAAGTTATAAGGTTTGCAACTTAAAGTTTTAACTTCAAGTCACAAAATGAATACCAACGATAAGCAAATCAAAGAGGACTCTGATGAAAATAATTTGTACAAATACTATACAAAGGTTTGGAAAATTTGTAAAAGTGAGAGGTAGATTTTAACTAGGATATGATAAATTATTTTAATTTTCATATTAACGTTTATAAATCATATATTTATTATTATTATAAATACTTTGTACTTTTAATATATTAATTTTGTAATAGAGTATTAAATACATCCTAAATATATAATATACTAGGTAATTAAAAATATATCTATAAAAATACAAGTTATGATGTTATCATTAGATGAGTAATCTTCCATGTCTTCCGTAAAAAAATTATTTATAATTTTCTTTAATTTTTGAGAATGAAAGAATAACCATTGAACGAGGACATAAGAGGTAAATGACATGTTTAAAAATTCAACCTTATAATGATAAATAAAAGATTTTCAAGTTAAAAGGGGTATGTTAAGCTATAGGAAAATAATTTAACTCACAATTGTTCCCTTGGATCCTCTTAAATCTAGGCGTTTATAAAGTCATATAATAAAGTAATGCAGATAATTCTGTGAAGTTCTAGTCATAAGGACGTTGTTGTAATTTATACTTCAGAAGCTTATATGCTTAATCATAACCAATGGGTAGGTTAAGATACAGAAAGTGAAATAACTTCATGATTAAGTTCTCTGAATTTTTTTCAGATCATCAATAATCTATAACTTAAAATTAAATTATCAAACAATGTATATATAATTAAATACTTACTGAAGTATATTATGTTATCTTACATACATTTGGTGCAATATTAGGAAAATTAAAGAAATTATCATCTAAATTCTTATCCTCAAATCAAATGATTTTCTAATAGATGAGAAATAAACCCATAATACTTTGTAAAATCACTAGTTGTGGAAAATTATATTAGGAACATCATACAACATGTCTTTCCTGCAGTTTAAGGTACTTTTAAGGTACATATTAGGTTTAACTAATGTTTTATACCTATTATACACCACTGAAAATTTTCTTTTGCTGTGTATACTAAAAACACCAGGGTATATTTTAAATTTTAATTAACACAATGTTTTTTGTTACACAATATTCATAAGATTAGATCAGACTGACTATCTTCAAGTATTTCTACTGAAATACTTTACGAACATACAGAGAAAGTAAAAGACACTTGCTATCATATAGAATGCTTCGATTTAATCAAATGATACATTTCAAAAAATCCTATTTGAAAATACAAAACAGTCAATCTTCATCAATGAAGGAGCAGGAGAGAAAAATCAATGCTGATTTCCAAAATATTCTAGACTTCTCACTCAAAATAAAATCAAAAACTATTTTGATAAGATATAGAAGAAACTTCTGAAATGATTTAATTTATTCAAATTAAAATATGTGAGAGAAATATGAAGAATGTTAAGGTTGAAAGGTAACATGAATGAATGACAAAGATTTTCTTTGAACAGAATCAATTATCTAATTCATCATTTTTCAAAAAATGATAAAGAGTACTGATGGAATTATTGTAATTTATTTAGGGCAAATATTTATTATAATTACTAAACTTTTTGTTGAATGAAATAGATAGTATGCTTGAGTGCAAAAATGACATGCATGTGCATTTTACATGCTTTCAAAGTGAAAAATCAAAAGAAAGCTATTATATACTTGTAATATGCTGATGAATGACTTTGGTTGTTTAGAATGATAAGATTCACTTCAATGCATACTTTGTATTTTAAATAAATTTGATGTAGAAGAATATTTTTTGAGTTGATGAAAATAAAAGATAGATTCATAAAGACAAATAACTAAATGAGCATACAAAAGGG
Source organism: Pantala flavescens (assembly GCA_020796165.1). Classification (NCBI taxonomy): domain Eukaryota; kingdom Metazoa; phylum Arthropoda; class Insecta; order Odonata; family Libellulidae; genus Pantala; species Pantala flavescens. The sequence continues at coordinate 12,695,720 of CM036889.1, read as the reverse complement.
AGTAAGACAAAATATAGGTGATTTTTAAATCTAAAAGAAGTGAATAATCCAAACCCTTTATTTTTAAGAAACACTTTCATGCAGCAATAAGAATCTTTTAGAGTTTTTTCATTGATTTTCATCCATAATTATACAATTATAAACTGAAACATTAATATAGGGATAGTGAACTTCACTTAACATTATGTCACAGTCCTCCCTGATTTGTAACTTGTACATAGTTTTGGAATTGAGTTACAAAAAAACTTCCTTAACATATTATAACTGTGTTTCAAATTTAAAAATAACCCACATCATCTCAGTTGTGATTCAAATGTATAAAATTCACAATTAATCTTGATTTAAAAATTTTTTAACCTTCTAACCACATAGCTTAGTCCATTAAAGGTGTGTATTAAAAATTGGTTATTGTGGAATGATGAGATAGAATGTTACTGTGGAAACACAAATTTTAGTATATGGAAGGTTAAATGAAATAATTGCAATATCTATTTAACTCTATGCCATTTTACACATATAGTTACTAATTGTATGCCATGCATTTATTGAAAGATGGTGATTTAAGCAGCACATGTGTGTGATATGAGAACATATTCATGACTAAGTTGATTAATAATTATAACAAATACTTAAAATTCATAAAAATTTCAGTATATATTTAGTAATAGAGGGATACGACCTGACAATTTGAGAATTGCTATAAATACCACTGAATTATCAATTTTTTGAGATGCTAGCTTAAATTACTGGAAATGTAATATTGCAAAAATATTCCATGAATTTGTCATTATACATTCCAATAAAGAATCAGTTAGGCATAACTTAATAATAAGTATTTAACAAGAAACACTTCAATATAAATAGTGTCTAATATTTATATAAAATGTAATTGATATTTTTGATTATAAACTAATTCATCACTTCATTTGAAAGTCTTAATAAAGAATGAGCTTATACATTTTGCTTTTAACACTAAAGATTTCCTCAATTCTGTCTTCAATAGAGTATTTAGTTATCAAAATTCATTCATTTTTATTCTTGCAATATTCTTTCATGCAGTCTTAAGTAAGCAATTTCTGATTAAATTATTCATTCATTTAGGTTTCCTATAAGCTTTAAATCATCAATTTTTTATATTTTATTAGCAAATATTGATTAATAAATTAGTTTTGTCATACCTATTATTAGATTTATATGCCCAATGCCTACTACTGCTGAAAAATTGCACACTATTAGGGTCCAAACAACCTCCAACTTCTATCATGAACATCAACATCCATTATTTCAGTTTTCCAAATGGTAAGCACTAAATGAAAATTCATTTCTAATGATAAAAATTGAACAAACTGCTATATTTATCTATTAAATTCTTTTATTTTGATATAGCTTAAAGCTGAAACTAAAATAGCTATAAATCATTACATGCACTTTTTGCCATGACCACAAGCCTCTTATAGTATTGAACTTCATACCTGAAAAATATTTACATTAGATGTACACAAAATACAAGAAATAGCACAATGTAATAAACATGTCAAATTCTAACCAACTGGAATATAATAGAAAACTAAATCGCAGAATATTGTGAAATGATAAGTAAGCTCTTCTACATTTACGCAAACTGCAGTGCATACTTAAAATACAACTGATTTTGTGTAGGTTAAGATATGAATATGCGCCTGGATAAGAATCATAAAGAATGTCATAGAGAAACAAAATATGAGTAATGAAAAATGAAAATGATGTGAATCCTTCAAGGAAGTACAGATATTTGAAAAATTTGAACAGAAGAAAAATAAATGTTTCTATATTTTATCCTACTTAATTTATAATTCAGGCTTCATACTTCTGTGACAATTAAAGAACATTTTTAATTTCACTATCACCATTATGTCTCAGGCACAACATCATACTTAACCATTTACCTGTAAATAATGAAAATGAATGCTTTAAATTGACAATAATGGAAGGAAATTCATTCATGCTACTATTTCATGCCTAGAACACCTAATATACCTTTCTAAGATTTCTTCCAGGAAGATCCAAGTGATTCATCTGTAAAGAAGGAATCATATCTTCTACAAGAACATGGAATATGAAAATGACATCTTATGATTGATGAGAGAAACAATATTAAGAGTAGGAGTGATATTAATGATATTGTTTGGAAAAGACTTTAATTCATAATATGTACAATGTAAAAAGTGAAATTCAAAACATTTAAATTAAAACAGTGAAAAGACAAGGGATGGATAGTTTCATACTTTTGTTTTCATGCAGAAGATATTAATATACAGAGACTCATCTATAATCCAGCCTTACAGGTATATTCAGCCATTATAGTTTGCTAATTTTTATCCGATGATATTAAATATCAACAGCTATCAATTATGATAATCAATTCTAAGTAGGAGGAAGGAGTAATTACAACATATGATAGATACATTTAGCTGTTCAATATATCGGATTCCATTATTTTTGATGGAAACTGTTGAATTCTAACCAATTTTTAAATCTATATTCAGATCATGTAATTTGGTAGTTAACATAATTTGTGCCCCAATCCCTGTCCTTTTTCATAAAATATACTGGTAAGTGAGAATATTTTTCTGTATTAATAATGATTTCTTTCATGCCAAACTATTATACTATATACACCAAAGTAGAATATGAAAAAAAAGTTTTCCTTTTGTATGATAAGATATTCTGCACCTATTCAAGATGACTTTATATTTAGGTAATGAATAAGGATTAAAATTAAATAGAATTTTTACTCTCTATAGGATAGAGAACTCTCTTCAAGAGAGCTAATGATGTGAAGGTTTACATAAATCACAGAAACCTAGCAGCTGGAGGAAAAAAGGAATTAAAAAGTCATATCCATTTTTTTGGAGAATTCATAACAGGATATTAGCAGAGAGATTTACATTAGCTTTGACTGAATGCAATATTTGACATTTTTAGGTAAACATAAATCAACTTGCCAACAAATTTATATTTTAAGAATAATTTATCATACCTCAATCATTGTTTTATACTGCAAGAGGCAGGATAATAGATGAATTATTGCATGTGTACATGTGTGTATATATATATATATATATATAAACACACACAAACACATTTATCGAAAAACAAACACTAACAGTTAAAGTAATGAGAGCTAAAGTGCGAGTTATCATTTTTGAAAGTTTGTGAATAAGAAGACATGCTTCAACATATACTATTATCTACACAGCAATTATGGATTAGAAATTTCTTTTCTTAAAAATTCAATTACTCACTTAGGCTATGATGATTATCATAAATCATAAAGAGCAACTGATAGAATATCATGAGGATAATTAATACAAATTTAACAGAGTCAAAGTAAAACCTTACCTTTGTTTGGGTTGTATTGACTTTGAGAGACCGAGCTCTGTGGAATCCACTATGTCCCCTTCGCATGGAAGACCAAACACTTCCAAATAATGAATGATTCCTCTAGAAGATCAGAATAAAAATCAAAGATGCATGTTCAATAAAAAAATTTCAATAAAATTCATTCATTCCTTCAAAGATACTTTTTTTTCTATAATTAAATGAAATATTTTGACATCTGGGAATGATACAGATGCTCCTAAATATAAAACATAGAGATATTTTGGTTTCCTTCAGATTATTAATCATGATTTTGAATTATTTCAGTTCTTAATATTGTTTGCTCATATTATGGAATGCTTTGTGAAAACTCTACATAATGATACAATAAAATAAAAGAATAAAGTATTGTACTATAATATCTTTCTAGAGCATATAAATAACTCTTAGAACTTAGAATTCAATTACCCTATGCATTGGCTCTGGATTGTCATCTATAAGTTCTTCTAGGTTTCCTGAAATGGCTCTCTTTAGTTCTGGACCTGCATCATGTAGTGTTCTCAAACCAGCCTGTGAAATATCAATATAAATACTACAGTACCATAATGTGTAAAGAATCCAAAAATAAATTAAGTAAATTGGTAACCATAAACTATTGAAAAAGTAAACAATTTTTGACAGAAATATTAATAAATACCGTATTTTTCGGACCATAAGACGCCCTTTTTTCCCTCCAGAAATGAGGGGAAAAAGTCTCTGCGTCTTATGGTCCAAATGTAGAAAAAAAGGAGCCTAAACATTACTTGAGCGTTACATTACGTAATTTTGTCTTTTGCTGACTTTATTTGTTAATAATGGTTCTAAATGCTGCTGTTTACTTTACAGTGTTGATTACATGTGTTTATGACTCTGCTATTGTATTTTCATGTACATAAATATTTTAGGACACTATTTGTTTCAGAATCTTTTTTTTCTGCATTTCCCTTCTCTAAAAAATGGTGCGTCTTATGGTCTGAAAAATACGGTAATTCCTTTCTGTCAAGTAGTACACAATATAAATAATGCTTTTTGATGTCCAATAGAACATAATGATTTACCCAATATATAGAGGGTAAAAAAAACACAATTTTAAAAAAATTCTATAAATAAAAGTTAATTTTTGGCTAAACATCAACAACACAGCAAAGCCATTAATTATCACTGAAAAATTTGGGATGATGAAAATTCAATTTTAATAAAATGAGGAGAAACAATATAAATTTGAAATAAAGAAGGGAGAAATGAATTAATGAGTAAATTATTAAGAATGAAGAAATTGTGAAGGGAAGGGTTGCATAAATGCTGATTGCAATTATTGCAAAAGGCATGTAACCTCAGAATATCGGATGATATTTATTATATATTGTAGAATTTATCAAAAAATTTAAGCCAACTTGTTTTCAAGAGAGAGAAAAAAATATATTTTAGATATCAATCATAAAAAAAGAAAATAAACAAAAATAATGAAGATTAGTGGGTATACTAGTGTTTTTGAAAGTTATATACATTGACTTATGAACATTTCTACCACCTACTAATCATCAGGTCTGCATATAATTTATATATTTCCCACAATTCTCCATAAATACATTTAATTAGCTTACTTGTAAAGTGACCGTATTTTGAGACTCTTTGTCTCCTTCTTTCTGTTCTTGCTCTTTCCTCTTTTTAAACCGGCGGAAATAATCTTGGATTAGGAATGTTGCATAAAACTTTCCCACAGTGACTTCATCATCCACTAAAATAAATATGATGTATTTTTTAATGATAAAAGAGGAATTTCATAAAATTATTACAAAATTTTGTCTTTCAGGATAATGATATTAGATCAAAAAAGTAATAAATCAATTACAGTTAATTAAGAGCATAAAGTCTTACCTCCAGGAGGTGGGACTACCTGATCCAATAGTTTTGGACTTGTTCTCTTCCAAATTTTCTTTATAACAGCTCGAAGTTCAGCATTTGCATCATCAATGTTACCCTCTGTTTTTATTCTGAGTGATGTTCTTACAACAGCAAAAAGAGTTGCATTGAATAAAACTGTTCCATCACTATTGAGAGGCATATTCATCGACACAAGTCTCTGAAATGAAAAATATCATTTTTATGCAATGAAAATAAAATTAAATGTACAATGTGTGTTTTCAACTAGGTTAATCATACATAAATACATTTTCGCAATTGAAACCAAACACCTAAACAATAGATTATATATCACATTCATAACTGTTTCAAGTTTTGAAAGTTCAGACACTTAGGATATTTATCATTAATACCCACTTAAGTTTAAATTTATAGAAAACTAAATACAAATACCTTGCATGCAACTCTATGAGGACATAATTTTCCAAAACCAAGTGGAGGAGAGATCTTTCTGAGCAAAGTAACAACATCCAAATGCTTTATTCGCCCTTTGGCATCTGGATCATATTCACTCCAAAGACGAACAAATTCATCCAAATGATGAGGGCCCAGAATAGACCAATCTCTTGTAAGGTAATCAAAGTTGTCCATAATTACAGCAACAAATAAGTTGATGATCTGAAAAATAGTGAATACAATGTATAACCCATCGAATTGCTAAGATTATTAGAACCATATAATAAGTTCAATTACTTAGAAAGAATTTAACTTACTAAAAATGAACATAGAACATAAAATGAAATAAAATATGGAAATGCAAAGTCAGAGCCACAGTCTGATGCAGGTTCTATATCTTTGGCATTTGAGTCACACTTAACTTCTCCTGGTCTTGATGAGCAATCCAACATTATCTCTTGCCAGGCTTCACCTAATCATAAAAAATAATTTATGAGTATTCAAGTTACACAACTTAATCATTACATTTAAACTTCAAATATTTGTAAACTAACAGCAAATTAAGGAGATTAAATTATAGTTTATAAATGATAGATTCTATTACAGTATTAATGTACATAATCATTTAGTTGATAATTAAGTAATAATTGTAAGAATGAGAAAAATTGAAAATCACTAATATTATACTCCTATTTCAATCACTATATAGAAAGTGTATTTTCAACACATTGTTTCAATGTGAATGATAATTTTTAGATATATGTATATATCAATTTTGGGATAGGAACAATTAGTTTACCTAAAAAGGACTGACAAAAACTCACCAGTTGCTGAACGAAATAAAACAAGAACTGCCTGAGGAAATGTTTGAAAATTATTGTTCCGATGGATGGCTGTATCTGAATCGAGAGCAATCTTTCCAAACACCTAAAATAGATAGTTAATTTCAGTTGATACAAAAATGTTTTTGAAATTAATACATTATTAGACCAATGATTTATTAAGTACAATGAATTAAAGAATTAAGGTATTACATAAATAAAAAATATTCAGATTCAATTTATATTTAAGTATAACTGATGATATATTAAACACAGGATTTATAATTACATATGTAAAATTTATAAATAAATAAATATATATATATATATATAAATATTTAAAAATGAAACCATTTAAAGTTGTTCATTAATTTATTAGTGTAAAATTTTAAAATAAATTAACATGCCAAATACAGTTGGTCAAAATAATCAAGTCAACTGAAGCAATAAGGATAAAGATAATTGATTACACTATTACGGAGATGATTATTAAAAATGAATTATTTCAAAATTCCTCTTGAAAATGTATTCTGGATTTAAGTATTTTGAAAAAAGGATCAAAGTGATTATTTGATAAAAATGTGAAGAAGACATTGAAATAATTGATCACATTATCCTTCAGAACTATGAAGTAATTAAAATGATTGAGGTCTCATAGAATAAAAGTCTAACAGAACTAAACTAATGGGAAAGAAATCAATGTGAGAAGGCGTGACTTCGTGGAATGCCATAGTAATAAAAATAACTTAGTAAATTTCCACAGAAAATTTCATATTACGAAACCGGTTGCAAATATAACAATTTTTCTGTGGAAATTTACTAGGTTATTTTTATTATAATGGGAAAGAGTCGTATAAAATGCAAATCCTTGTCAAATAATAAGGGTTAATAAGTTCTTTCAATGCATCTTCCTTATATAGACAACAGTTTTTGTTACTTCTATTGAAATTATAAAATATTGCTAAATATAAAAATATAGTTATAGATTTGAGAGCCAATTAATTTTTATTTTGTACTACAAACATATACCTTAAGTTTCTCAGCCATTAGCATTGCTGAATAAATGTGTGTTGTTATTATTATATATGAATATGCAGCGTGAAAAACAATAAACATATGCAAGAATTATTCAAATAACATAATTGGTCCTCATTATTAGAAGAAGGGAGAGAGAAAAAAATATAGTCATGGTGAAATAGAAACCCATAGCTATACAATGTAGCCTTACTGAAATATTTGGTATAATATTTACCTGCATTCCAATAACAGCATAGATGAAAAATAACATCACTATGAGAAGTGCAACGTATGGTAGTGCTTGAAAAGATTTTATAAATGTCCAAAGTAATGTTCTAATTCCTTCTCCTCTGCTTAATAGCTTCACAAGTCTCATCACACGAAAGAGCCGAAAGAAGTTTATTGATATGATGTTTGAACCTGGCTACAAAACAAAAATATTGTCATAATTTTTAAGTAAAACTTATTAAAAAATACATTCACATAGAATAAGTCTCTACGTGATTACTAATAAAAATTGAACAGTTATGGTTGCTTATTACTTTTTTCTAATAAACTATTTATGGACAAGCATTTTAGGATTAAAAATGATGCATTTCTCTCAATTATAAACAAAATATCCTTAAATGTTATGAGATGTGGTGCATTATTTATATAAAGATTCATTACATCTCACGACCCATAAGAGAAATTAAGGGTGCCCAATGTAAGGATAAACTGAATATATAAATGTGGTTGAGCATATGTAAATAGTATTTGGAAAATTGCAAATTTTTATAATTCTCTCTTCTAGAAATAAAAGGGGCGCATGAAAGCTCATTTTTTCTTTAGAAAAATGCCAAAAATGGAGGAAATAGAGTTGTATTTTATACACAGTACATCAATATTTATAAGACTATCTAAAATGTTTTGTATATATTTAGTCAGAGAAATATAAGCTGGGTTGAAGAGTGAGCAAGTATTTAAGTCACTTAGTCAAAATTTATTGGCAATAGTGACACAATTATTTTGTTGAGATGATAATATGTGACTACTTTTTATAATGAATTGTTTAAAAAGAGAATAAATGAGTTTTTTAAAGATGCAATGAATAAAGGAAATATGATTAGAAAGAATGTTTTCAGAATTTCTGCTGAAGAAGTTTGATTTAATTGACTCTGTTTGAAAAAAAAATCAATCTATAGAGGTATCTTATGGGTTGGAAAATATAATCAATCAATGATTTACTGGACACTGATTTAAAAGACCATCCTGATGATAAAAAAGTAATAAAATATTACCTATGAAATTTTGCTATACGTTTGGTGATATTTAGAGGAATACAATTTTTCCAACTTCCACACCAAAAATGACCATATAAATCCTAATGATTGTCATCAGAAGTTTTTGAATGTTCAAATTTCAAATCTTTGAGCCATGAACCAAATCTATGACTATAGTCTGATAAATGTTACAGTGTCCATTTTCAAGTGTATATTCTCTTCTAATTAGTTAAGATTATTATTTTAAAGTAAATTAGATTGTCTTCTACCAATGTATACTAAAATTTAATAAACTGTAATACCATGCCCAGTTATATATTTTTGCATAATTTTAAACCACTATTTATAATTATGATATATAAACTAGAGAAAATAAAACTTCATGTTTCAGCTACTCAAAGAAAGTATGTGAGTATAAAAAAAATCAGCTTTAAGTTACTTTATTATGCTATAGATGTTATAGTGTGGTTATTATTTGTGTAAAATCTTATCAAAACAGCCAATGTTTAGGTAATCTAAGGGTATGCAAGGTTTCTGATGTTCAGCAGGAAATGTTTAAGACTATGAGAACCTTACCATTATAATTAAAAAAGAGCATTCAAAAAGAGTAAAACAGTGTAACATCACTATTATACTTTATTAAAATTAAAGTGAAATAAAAACCTTAAAAATTATTCCTTATAATTAATACTATTAAAACTATCAACTCCACAGTATGAATTATACTTCATACAATTAAATATGATAGAAAATAAAGATAAAATAATGGATGGGATGCTAAAAAAATTCAAGAAATTTTATGCAAAGTCAGTTTGTGGGTATAACACAGTAAGAACATAATCGTTCTTAATGCCTATATTTGAGATAGACTTAATCAATAAAAATAAATAAAAGGTAGATGATCCAAAATTTTTAACACCACATATAAAAATTATAAACTATTAAAAAAATTAAATTCTAATATTTAACTTTGTAGGGTACCTTCATTTAGGCATACATGTCTATAAGTATTTAAAAATGTATAGAGGATTTAATGTATGAGGGATTCTTATATATTTATTTTTGGTTCTAGTCTTCCTTCCTGATTGCATTTTTAAGAATTTTATCATATTTCTAAAGATGCTATTAATCCTCAAAATTATACATAAAAATGAAATTCTTAGCTAAAAAGTTGGTTTATTAACAAATCCAATTAAAAAAATCTCTTATCAAATTTTCTAAAATTAATAAATATTTCTCATAATCAAGAACAAAGAAAGTAGGGTATATTACTTATCATTCATCAAAGTATGGAGATGAGTAAATCATTAGAATTGCTAAGTTCTATATGAATGTGAAGGTAATGGTCATATTATATAATTAGCCAACTACCGTCAGATCTGTAAGTAGCAATTTAGCAAACAATTCATTCATTGATGATTTATTACAATACATTGGTCAAACATAGCACATAAAATAAAACTGTAATGTTTAAAATAACAGATTTTATGATAATATATAATATGATTTAATAAAAAATTCTAATTCTTTTTAGTTTTAATTTTAATTTTATATCTTGGTCTTAATTTAAATATATGATTTCATGCACTATATGACCTGAAATTTCAGTGATTACCCATAACTAGGTTTAGTTTCCCTTCTTCATATAGAGAAGGAAAATTTAATAAATAGAATTTCAGTCACTCAATTGTTGTGGTGTTAATACATTTATTAACTAAAAATCTAAATTTTCAATAATGAAAAAATGAAGTAATTATCCATATGCTAAATTTATTTAATCAGGAACCTTCAAGATTCAAAATTACTGCAAAAAAAGAAAATTGGCTCATACAAACTCCTAAAAGAAACTGGATGAATTATATTCAACATTGTGTGATACAAATCACTTAATTTCATTATATTTTTCCAGCTAGAAATAATAATTGTCTCCATGGAAGGAATTATTTAATTATAATAATTCCCTTACTATGAAAAGCTAAAAAGTCGAATCTTTATTCTATTGGGACAATAGAGTCAAAATATTATAATAGTACCAAGAATAATTTCTGTAGTTGAATTCAACTGCTCATAGTGCAAAAGGTGATCATTTATAAGGTGTTCATAATTGATGTGCTGCATACAAATCTTCAGTTATTTACTTAAAATAGTATTCATTCCTATAAAGAATAATGTATTATTCTTAGGATTGACATCATCACTGAAACAATATCTGATATTACAAATTACAATTATTGATATAAAATTCATTTCACTGATTGAGAAACCTGTAAATTGATGCATAATGTACATGATAAAGCAAAATTTCTTTACCAGATTAAATAAATAAATCTGAATCAATAATGTCAATAAATGCAAATGCAATGAAATTTCATCCTAAAAAATTTATTGTCTAAAATATCATCATAGAATTTTATAGGTTGCCTTAATCTTGGTAATAATAATTAGGATTGTCTGTCTTGAAATATCAAAAAATTAGCCTACAGTGAATGCATTAGTTTCTCTAATTAATATAATAAAAATTACCAACACGAGTTCATATATATTCAAGGTATGTAATTGCAACTTTCTTTTAAAATAAAGATATTCATAGAATCACTTGAAAGTTTTAAAAGTTACTCTAAATATAAAAAATGAATATTTAAAATAAATCATTTCCAAAATAATTCAAGAGTGAAATATTACAATTTACAAAATAAATGTAAGGAAATGGGATATTATATTAAGAAATTCCCTCCATCAAACTTTATATTAAATATATACTCATACAAAATAAAACTAACTTGAGCTATTTATGGCTACTTGAAGCTCTTTCAAAAATTGAAATTCTTTGTACAAATAGATCATTTGAATATACGCAAAATAATGAACAAGACGAATGACTTTTCAGAAGTCTTCTTATATAATCTATTTAAGTGATCTAGATGTATATTATTTACAAGAAAAACTTTGCCATGTGATCAAAAGAAGTTGATATGAGAATTATCTTGCTTATTTTGATGAAAAAAATTAGGAAAAACTGAATTCTAACCTCTTTCGACAAAAGAATATTTTCTTTTTGTTGGTAATACTGAAAAATTATACATTTTCTATAATTAATATAATTACAACTAAAATTAAGTTCAAAATTCACCAATAACTGTCAGTCAGAATTATTTTCTAAGTCATCTAAAACTACACATCCTCTAATTATGTTATAAAATGTCCCTTAATTTGGAGATGTCAATGAATAATTCTTTCTATTTAATTATAAAAACATAACAGGTTAGTAACATGATTATATTTACATGTAACAAGAATAATTGTAAAATAAAAACAGGGTTCTCTCAAAAGAATGAGTATAAAACTAATTTAGACCTAAAGATATTTGTATTAAATATTTCATTTGTTTTAAATTATCCTCAATCTAAATACATTAGTTCTAGTGATCCAAAAGTTTTAAAATTGAGATAGATTTGGAAGGAGTTCAATTCAATGGATATTCAACACTTATTTGTTTTAGTCATTTCTTATTCTTCTACCAATTATTTTTTCACTAAAACAATGAATTATTCAATAAATATACATTATATTCTAAAAATATTATACTGCTTTCTTAAGCAGAAACAAAGACATGCATCTACAATCATATTTTATGCTATAACACACAATATTATAAGCATAGTGCACACAGACATTCAAGCAATTATTTATATTAGTAGCTTGAGTAGTTTGTAAATAACTGAGTGCATTGAGATAATTTTTACTAATTCTTCCTTCCTACATTTATCACCATAAGCTCATTTAGCATTAAATTTATGATGAACTGATTCTGAAATACAAGCAAACATAAACATTTGTATTTATAAGTAATATACCTCTTGTTCCACGAGTGACTAAGTATTTGATTTGGAATTATTTGTAACATTAACTTAGACTTAAACTATAGAAAACAAATATGTTTTCTATAAACACAACAAGTCAGATGAATTCATGCATGATGTTACTTCACTTGGGTGAGTCCATCTTAAGGTGAACATCAAGAGCACTATGAATGCACATTTCTATTACAGCAAGTGATATTCTTTGAGCTGTTTTAGTCTCAATAATGATGCATGCTTTGAACAATGTATAGAGCTATTTAAGTAAAAGATCACAGTGATAGAACATTTATTATATTAGTTACTTAAACACAAACCTTAAACCTTGCAGGTGTCTGGAAAGTTGAGGCATGGAATGAAAGACCTTAGTAATTAGTAAAACAGCAGTAACAAATCATGAGCTTAAGAGATGAAGATAAGCATACTGAATCATAATATCAATAACTTCAAATACATCATAAGTTTCCCATTTAACTTTAAGGAATAGTTAATAGACCCCACATCAACTGAAATGTGATCCCCCTAATTTAACTCTGGTTATTTTGAAATATATAAATGTATTCTTTTCCAAATATGCATGATAAGTAATAATAGCCTCCAAATATTTTACTTTAGCTTATTATTTCTAACTTATATTAATAAGAGAGTTAAAGGATAAAAATACACTTTCTGATATTGAATATATTAATTAGATTTGAACGAAAACTCAAGTTGGATTGGGTGTTTCTGGTTGGATTATTTAATGATTGGTAATATTTTAAAGGAAGCAAAACTTCAAGATGAAGAATGATTTTGGATGATGAGTAACTTCAAGCCTTCCAATATTTTATATTTAATTCATATTAATGGAAATGTAAATAAAAAGCATTTATACCTTGAATGATTAATATCAATAATTATATTCCTCTATATGTATTGATAAATTTGTAGCAGTTCAACATATGAAAAAATTAATCAAATTCAAACTAATTTACCTAAACTATCTTTATCAATCGAATTCTACATTTAAATATCATTTACAGCTATACAGAATAGAAATTACTTTAGTTTATGCAGTTACATTGAAATAAAAAATTTTTATCATTACTGAAAAAAGACATCAAGGAAATGTTTCACAAGTTTAAGGAGTGCATTTTTAAAAACTAATATAATACTTAATTATTAAAGCTATTTTATAATTAAATTACTAAATAAAATATATTTATTTGGCAACAATGCTCATAAATTATAAAAAAAACATTGAATCATAAACAGGAATAAATCTTTTCATTGGTGTTAAAATTTAAGTGAAGAACACTGCAAAAGATAGGCAAACACTGATCAAGAATTTTATCTATTGCTAATGATTAAATTTAACATAGGCCTAAAATATTTTTTGTTGAATAAACATGAATTTATAATTCGATGCAAACTTACAGAGACCTCTAAAAAATTCTATCAACACAAAACATAATGAAAATATTTAAATCTTAAATTATGAAATTTAAGCATTATTGAAGTACCTGATGATAGACTCTTTGAAATATCCTTTTTGGGACAAAAACTCTTAATTAAGAATTAATTGGTATGTTTCTTGATGTATCTTTAGTCTAAAATTTAACGTTGAGACATGGGAATAGTAATGTAAAACATAAGCACTTTATAAACTTACAAGAGATTAATATTTCTAACTCTCATTCAGGTATGGTTTTATTTGGATAGCAATAAGAAATCAATCTGAACAAAAATGAGATAAACTCATTCAAATAAATGTTTAGTTAACACGAAAAATAACTATGGGAAATCAGATTTCAAAATAAAATTAGTTTATCTGAAATAAATTAATGTTCAATTTGTAATATATGCGACTTTCTTAAAATATCCGTTTCATCTTGGTAATACAAGATTTGGCAAAAATGTAATGAGGTTTTTCATCAAAAGGAAATGATCCACAAACATTTCCTCCGGGACAAACTGTCAACCAATTTTTCTATTTACATCTTCAGAATGCTAAAAAAGAGAGTCATTTACATGAGACCAAATAAAAATTGCTGTCAAATGGATGCTTGATCACAACAGCGCCCCCACATCACACTGACCTCTCCTTCACAGAATATTTTACCATAAAATGCACTCAATAAACAATGGTGTAGCTACCCTAGGGAGCTACTTTGAAAGGGATAACATTCATGCCTGAAGTATAAAAAACTTTGGTAAATAAAAAATCAGTCTCATTACTTTTCTGCCACACCTTGTATATTACAAATATGAAAATATTGACTCTATTGCCAAATTTTTCATCAAAATGTATTTTCATATCCTTCTTTTCATAGGGTAGATTATAGAGATTTGAAAAATAAAAGATCTACAAGATCTGCTGAGTGTTAGAATTCCTTATCTTGCAGAAATACCTAAGTGAAGCACTTTGTAAAATTATACAAAATGCATAAAAACATTCAGTTTTGGCTTATGATTTAAGAAGATCATACTATATATTATATTGTATAACTATATATATATATATATATATATATATATATATAAATGAATATCAAATTCAGATTGATTTTCTATGAATTTAATCAAATCATAGATAAAAAGATTATCATCATGCATAATGATTAACTATGGAAACTTTGTGAGAGAGTTTCTTCTAAAAAAGTGCAAATGATAATTTTCACCGGGAATTAAAAGAAAAAATATGAATACAATTCAGAAAAAGAAGATTTCCTTAAGTTATACATCATCTCTTACTTATTATCTGCTTTTTATTCTACAACATGCTCTTGAATTTATATTAACATGAATAAGGAACACAAATTTTAACGTTCAGAGATCAAGAATTAGAAGGACAGGACAGAGAACTTGAGAACCATAATGTCATTATTTTCTTCTTTGATACTTAGGAGCTAATTGATGACAATTAAAATAAAATTTTAATTTATGTAAATACTTCTGAATTTGAAACAATGTTATTGGTGAGGCACTCACATTCAAACATACTGACGTGACTTTGCGAGAATAGTCATAAAAATAAGAATTAATAGAATTAACAAAGTGATAGAAGAGAAATTCTTGGATGCTCTCTTTGTTTGCAGCAAGAGGGAAAGAGTGGCATCCTCAACTATTACTTTACTAATGCACATACCCAAAATGACCATTCAAGAAAGACTTCAAAACAATTTAACCTACTGAAACTGAGGAGACAAAAATAATTCACCACCAAATTGTATCAAATCCTTGACTGACTGATATTGGAAAAAGATATTTTATCCTTATAATAGTGTACATTGGTAAAAGTATGCCTGCAGAATCCTAAATTTGATGTAAGTCAGGATTCTAGAACCAGTGAGTACTATACAATACATACATAATTTACAGCACCATATCAGTATACTGAGGAAAATACTGTGTATCCATAATAAGGTTCTGTGAATTATTTTTACAGCAATTTATATGTACAGCAATTATCACAATGAATATTCCTCATTTACTGCAAGGTTATAGAGTCTTCGGTGATTAACTAATAATGGAGAGTGTCAAGGAGTAGCCCATTGGATTCAAGCAACATATTTCTTTTACAACAGAGTTTATCAAGCATAACAAAACTGAATCAGTTTCTGTATACATCGACGTTATTTTTCATGAATAATCAATTAATTTCAGTAGATTTTCTCATTCTGCATTTCAGCAATTGTCCTAACAGTTGGGGATAATAAACTTCATAAATAGATGAACACTCAATAGGATGAATATTGAGGCACTATATCTTTTTACATAAACACCTACTTTCATGTACCAAGAAACTAAAAATCAGTTATCTTTATTTAAATAATTTCATTTAAATTTCTCTCCAGACTGAGAAGAAGTGGTATGCACTAAATGTGCGGTTAAATTTGATTATTATCATGATTTCTTGATAAGAAGAAGTAAATGATCTTTCCTGATAAACGTTTCAGCAAAAAAGTACCAATTCATGCACATTATTGTAATGTAGATAGGTCAAGCATAAGCTAATCATTTTATCTCCTCTAAACACATTTCAATACAATGATTCCAAATAATAGATGAGTAACATAAAAAAAGAATGAAATAAATTATGACAAAGGATTTCTGGTTATGTAGAGGTTTACTTGCATCTGATGAATAAATATTTATAAGGTTTTCATAGAGTGTGTGCTTCTACTATGATAGATTAAATCTAGCCACTTTCCCTGGTACAATTCATTAAAAATTAGAATAAGAAAAATAACTAATATTTCTTGAAAGAAAAAAATTATCAGTTAAGCATAAAACTCAAACATCTTTAAGAAGAAATAAATGAGTAGAGTGTACTTGTGACTGTTGATATGCTGATTGTGGTCAATTTTGCTTATTATATAATTATTTTATACATGGATATCTAATTATATCTAATCTATGGGCACATTGAATTATAATTTTTTGTAAAAAGTAGCTAATATACCTATTTAGAAAGATCTTCTTAATGTAAATACAGTGCTATATGAAATATTAGTATTTACTTTGATATTGATCATATTTTTATTGAAATTTTAAAGACAATGACATAAATAAAATGTACATTAACAGTATCTTAAATAAAGATAATTATGGCATTATAACATATTATTAACTAAGGTTATTCATATATTATTTATTAGGTATCTAAGAAATATATCAGGAAGTTGAAAAAGATATTGATATTTAATAATAATTTCTGATTACTTTCAAACAATTGAGAGTATTAAAATGAAAATAACAATATTTACATAGAATAAAATTAATGAATTGTGTAAGTATTACTGCATTACTCATGGACTCAACTACAGTAATATGGTATATAATTTAGTATATGTATTCCTATGTATTTTTACATGAAAACAAAATGACCTTTTCCCTAAATATTTGGATTTCCTCTTCAAAAACTCTTGAACCACTGTAATATAAGATTCACGAAGAACATTTAAGGAAGAATAAAGGTCTGTTCTTCGAGAAGGGATAGCGACTGATAAAGAATATTATTAAATAGTTATTATGGAAATACACAAAGTATAAGAGCAACCACTGATATCAATAAAACCAAAAATATTTTGATTAAGTAAAGGAGTTAGGTTCTCCTACTATAACATTTCATATCACATACAAAGACAATCATTTCCTTAGCCATATATTATCTTAATAGACATGATAGACTATATTAGAAACAATATACTAATAAGTTATATATATATACTAATAAGTTATATTAAAAAGCTTTCATATGACAATACACTAATGTAATGTGGAAGATATAATCTTATTCTAAATCTTCATTAATTTTGTTATGAAATTTTTAACTGCATTCACATTAAACTGAAATTGTTTATAAAAGACTCATCACTTAGCGGGTTTTAAATTATGATTGATAGTAATATGATATGGTATGATATATTCTGCCCAAGTATTATATGTAAAAAAATCTACTAGATAGCTTCACTTAATCATTTTACAGTATTTTAGTTTGACATAAACAAATATCTCTTTGTAATACATCTTAGCTACTCAAGCAGATGATTATCAGAATAGAGGAGAACATTATAAATGGGACACATTAGTGAAATATTGTAGTTTAGTTTTAATGTTTTTGGGTATACAGTATGATAAAAACCTTTCATCTGTAACAAATGTTTGATGGTAGTTTCAATTGTTAAAATTACTTATGAATTTATTTCAGTAATATTAAGCTCAAACTTATTTGGTAAAATTAATTCTACTGAGTATGTAACATCATCCCACATCCATGAAAATATGTAATTTGGGTATCCTACTTAGCAGAGAATGATTTAACTATTCTAAAGAATTATTTTGCCATTTATACTTAAATCATAATTTATTCTATTCTAACTTCACAAATGATTAAATATAATAATATTAATAATATTTTTGTATTTATTGTTTCATTTTCCTTCCAAACTAGAAATTTTATTATACTGTGTAACACTGCACATCCATTCTCCTTAGGATAGTACACTCTGATCAATAATAAATGAAAATGCTATTCCAATAAATACTTACATTGACTTCAGAGTAGACAATATCAATAAAGCTGCCCAGGACAATGATAAAATCAAACACATTCCATGCATCACCAAAGTAATTCTGTAATCAAAGTAGAAAATACATTAAAAAATATATTAATTACCAAGATAATACAATTCAAGGAGCAAATATATTTTCAAAAAGTATGCATTTTACCTAATTCTAGAAGGACTTTAAGGGAAACACAAAAATATTTTTCACTGAATAATTTTTCTTTGACATACTTCTGGCCACAGATTCTCAAAACCTAATGTTGGAGATATGCCGAGGAAAATAATTCATTCAAAAATATTTAGGCAAAAACATATCAATATAATTTTTTGTTGATGATTGATACAGTTTGATAATTATTTGGACATACTTGATCCTGAATTGAAATGTATGAGAAAATTTCAAATATTTTATATGATCTGACAGTATTTTATGGACTGCAATTTGGTGAATGAAACACAAGCACTTCATACTTAACTCTTTCATTTTAATAGATGAATTAGAATTATTTAGATTAATTAGAGGTTTCAGCCTTGAAGCCATCATTTGTAAATTTACAGGAAACACTGTAAGCACTTGCATAAAGTTTTGAGGGTAGGGCAAAAGGCAGAGTAGGTTTATGAAAGTAATGTCATTAGATATGCTGAAAGGTACTGCCAAAAGATTTATGATTTCCTTTAATTCATCTCTTTTGGTTGTCTATGGCGGAGCAATGGCACAAATATTCTGGTGTAGTTATACTCCAGGAGATATTGAGAATGATTTCCCCAACTAGAATCTCTCTTTAAGGATCTTTCAAGTCCTTGTAGAATGCTAACATAGTATCACATTTCCACTCATGAGCACTCCAAAGGTGACCCATTTCTCTTTAGCTTTTTAATGCAAGGAATTTCATAATGTTTATTCAAGGTATAGAATCAAACTATGAGATACAGAGATATGAGACTTGGTAAAAAATAAAAAAATATTCCAGAAAGAGAAGTTTCACCCTTCTTAATTTGGGGGGTCCTACAGGAGTAAATGAAAGGGAAATCTAGGGAATTAATTTAATTATGTGATTTATACTCTATAATTCTGCTGATCGGCTATCAGATCAGCAAGTAAAGACTCATAGTGCTTTCATTCAAGCTATAATGTTTATGGGATCCCTCTCTTTCAAAAATATTTTGAAGGAAAGAAGACTAACTGTCCATATATGGTAAAATGAAATACCCACCGTTAGAGCAAGTGATAGAGGGTATTGTCTCCAGTGATCAGCGTAAATATTCTCATGAAATAATTTATATTTTGGTATTATTGCTGTTTGGAATTTGGCTACATTATTTAAAGCCAGTAATTTTTTAATTTTAGATTTCATCAAATATTTTTAAACAGACAATTTTAACCAATTAAGAATAGAAGTTAATTATGTTTTAGATATTTTAAAGTTTCTTAAACTGACACTCTTTCAGATGGATGGATAATAAATAATAAATAAATGAATAAAAATACCAAAATAGAGAATCGATCTCCAAGTACATGGAATAAAGAGAAATAAAGCTTGTTTATAATTACGAAGGCTAGATTATTCTGATTTTATGAACCATCCTTTAGGTTGTTCTTGATATCTATAATTCTACATTATAGGTATTTTTCTCAGGTTGATTATATATGCTGTAAGAAACATCTTGATGCTCAAATATAAATTTTTTCAGAGATAAAAATAATACACTTACCTTAAAACGGAATGCTGCTAATTTGAAGACAAATTCCAAAGCAAACACAGCAGTAAAGATCATATTCAAAACATCCAGAGCATTTGTATAAATTTGAGGTTGTCGATGAAACTTCATTGCAAGAGTGATAGTATTTATCATGATGAGGATGAATATAGTATACTCAAAAGGCTGTGATGTAACAAACCACCAAACTTTGTACTGAATCCGGTGTTTTGGAATGTATCGGCGGATAGGCTTTGCTTTTAAAGCAAATTCAATACAATTACGCTGAAAATGTAATATGTTTAACAATAAGCTTAGAAAAATAAAAGTATGGAAAATAGAAAATTGAATATACCTTACAAAAATCTGTATCTACCTGGTTTTTGTCTAATTCACAGTTTTTATACTCTTGTTCTCCTTCATTTTGAAAGGTTACAATAACAAAACCTACAAATATATTGACCATAAAGAATGCAATAATGATGATATAAATTATATAAAAGGCAGCAACAATAGGTCTAAAATTGTGTATTGGTCCATAGTCTTCTGCATGTGAGTCAATGGAAACATAAAGGAGCCTATGAAAAGATAGATTGAATAAAATATATTGATAAATATTTTTATACAAGATAATTCATTTAAGTGCATACAATACAGAAATACAATACAGATGTGTTTAATAACAAATAATTGTTAGTCCTTTTAATATAATGAGATGATAAATATTTTCGCTTTAATTCCTTTAAATCCAGCCACACATGTTATCTCAGATAAAATATCTAATTCTTGAAAGTAGAGTCTATTAGTAAAATATATAAGAAGAATCATATCTGAAAAACAATTTAATTGAATTCAAGTAAGTATGTATCTGATATCAATAATAGAACGGAGCTGCAAAGAATAAATTTTTCTTTTCTTCTTTACGACACATCTTTCTGGTCAAATATTGATTCTATTATAATCTTTTATGTAATATAATTATATAGTTTGACTGATGTTTATACTTCATTAAAAGTTCTTTAAAGACATGAATTTTTGAAAATGACTCCTTTTTTTGCTTCACTCACCCTGGCCATCCTTCAAATGTAGAAACAGTGAAGAGTGTTAACATAGCTTTGGCAACATCATCAAAATGAAAATCATTTCTTGCCCAGGTTCTATTTTTCACAGTTGGTCTATCTATGTCACCCTTCTCAAAAACTAAGTAAGTACCTCTGTAAGAAAATGTTGTCTGATGTTAAACAGGAGAATAGAAAAATAAAAAAATTCAATCAACTGCAATCTACTACAATGAATGATGAATACATACAAACTCATGATTTAAATGCATTTCCTAATAAATTTTATAACATTTAAAGATCAAATATATTCACTTAATACAATTCACTTAAATGATGGACTTGTGTCTGAGCAATGGCAAAAAATAGGTTCTTGTTATGATAGTTTATATAAAATGATATCAATCAACTGAAAGACATTTTTAAGGTTAAAGAGAGTAAAAAATTACAGAAAACTAAAAATTACAAATTACCAAGAGATCTGAGTGAATAGAAAGAATTGGAAAATTGTGAGACATCTAGTGTTAAATCAAATATCTTCAGAATTATTAATGTAACAAAATTGGTTATTTACCTGATCAAAAATTAAAGAATATAGTGATGCAATAACATATTATATCAATCTGAAAATTTTTGTTTGTAAAGCCTTATATTAATTATTAAAATAATCTTACCTACATTCTTCTTCAGTCATCTTAGAACCATCTGTGCATGAGAAGAATTTTCCCTGAAAAATATATAAACAAAATATAGCAGAGGATAAATTGCTCTTGAAAATGAAAACAATATTTATGTGCTAGTGCATGGTAAATATATTATTCATATTATTTTACTCTTATGATGTGGTTTAAGTGCATTGAAAATCAAAAAACAGAATAACTGAATTCAAGTCAATCTTTCCAGCAAATTTGAGAGCCAAAATATGCTTATTACAGTACAAAGTATGTACAATATTTGGCATACAATTAAAGCACAAAATAAGAGATCAAATCTTCTAGATTTGGACAAATAACTTTACTTGATTATTATCTGATTACTTTTGTAAATAAACAAGTCATACAAGAGATGAATACATGAAATGAAACCAATGATAATGTTCAATATTTGTAAAAGTAGTATCATACACATAAATTTATCACTAAGTCAAAAACACCCCTCAAAAACTTTTTAAATAGTTGGAATTATATTTGTTTCAAGCATTTGTTTTTGAATATTGTCTAGCAGTGCTGAACTTGAATGATATTGGAGCCAGTACTTTGTGTAGGTGAAAGGTGATATGAAATAGGTGCCCATGCTTACCAGAATACTTTAATCTATGATGTGATGAACAGTATCCAATTTTTAATCTGAGCATGCCCACTCATGGTTTTAACAGTTAACACAAGTTATCATGATTGCTGAAATCTGTTATATTCTTAATTAAAGCCAAAAATATCAATTACTAAAGATAAAGGTTGTATTTAAACTTATATAATAGTATTTTGGAAATATGTTTAACCCAAATTTTATTTTTAAGGTCTAAATTTCTGAAACGATGGAAATCAATTTCTCAAGTTGGTCGAAGACAGCAAAAGATTATCTATTCAACTCAGATTTGTGTTTTATCAACACTCATATCATTTTCCATGCATCTTTATTACATTTTTCTAGTGATTCCGAAGAATTACAATATAATATATCAAATTATTTCCCTTCATTACACAATAATCCATGGTTATATTGTTTAGGACTCATGATGTTGAAACGTGTATTTTCCTTTATTTTTAGTCCAAGCAATAAATAGTAAAGCCCAATTTTTAAATAAAAATGCATAATGATCTCTTATATTTCTCTGAGTATCCTTTATAAATGAAACATGCACTTCCAGAAATGTTTGCCTCTTTGTATTAGCTTTTAAAAAATGTTTTTAGATATGTTTCAAAATTATTTTTCATTTGGCAAAGCTATTAGAGCCACATTAAAATAATCTCTTTCATTATATTACTTTGGTTCTCTAGATATGGGTACCATTATATCCTTATTTTTCAATACCTGGTCCAAATTTTGAGTCTATGACCTTAGATTTCACTTTAATAGAGGTCCTATGATTTGAAGTAATGAATGAAAGTCAATGAATGACATGCCAATATAAAGGTAAAATATAAGGTTTTAATCCATTTGGATATAAATATTGTTTGAATTTATCATTGCATTGGTTTATACCATGTTCATAGCACAAAATAGTTTCTACATCCAATTAAAACTCATTTTTTTCCTTATAACGTTGGTACATTCAGCGATCACTTAACTTGGACTTTGATACTGCTGAGTTATTCTACATGATCAAAACTAAACTGTATAACCTATGGGTATTTCATTGCACCGTTAACACTACTCTTCAAGATTCTCTTCTCTGAAAAACTAATTGATTAATTTGCTTAATTTATTTAGACTAATATAATGCATTGTGCTCAATGAAGGGTTGAGAGATACAGGATGTGCTTTTGAGTGCAAACATATTTTTTTGTAACAGACAGGATTTTAAAATTTGATTTTCTTAAAAGAATAAAAGTATTTTGTAGAAAAATTAAACTAAAAGGAGATAATAGTTATCAAATTCCTTTAGTAATGCATGTTGATAGAAATAAAAAAATGAAAATATCTCACATATTTTGAAAGTGAGATTATCTGCTGAAAATTGGCCCCTTTGGGAAAATATTATATTAAAACATAGAGTTCATTGAAAGATAACCGTCAACTGATTTTTATAACAGCTAATTATAAGGCAAATGAAAAAAATGAATATTATTGACTTGTAAAAATTCCTAAATGCATTTTAATTGAGTTTCATTCACAAACCTTCATATATAAATGTTATGTTCAACATTTGGAATAAACCTTTTCACACAAATTCAGAATATAATGAAATTTGAAGAGCACTCAATTTAATAAGCTGGAAACTGCTTAAAATTGTTTTATTTGTTAATAAATACAGAATTTTAAATAAAAATTCCTGTATTTTAAGTATGTTAGACCCAAATTACTCAATAAACAATCTGAAGGAAAATAGCAATTTTTGTATTAAATCAGAATATATCTTTTTCTTAGATTATACCACTGCCTATATTAATAAATCTGCCATAGTTATTTGATAAAAGTTGGAATTTTTTTCTAATAATTTAAAAACACTATCATGTTAGAAGCAAGCTATATTAATTTACATGTAAAAAATAGATGCTTATACCAATACATCATCTAATTAACAGTTACCATAAGCTAATAGATCTTTGTAATCGAGAATTGTATGAATGAGTTGCCTAATTACTTAAATTACTCTAATCATTAAAATATAGAAATATAAAAACATCAAGCCTATTGTTAAAGATAAAATGAAATGTTATGCATTTATCAAAAAATGCTTTCTCTTAAAACATTAAATAATAACATGATGTTGAGAATAGATTAATTCAATATCAAATGCAGTCTTGGTATACAGATTGAAGGATCAGAGATGCTATGCTTGGATATTGTGATTTGTGTTTTTAATTTGTTGGTTAGGAACAAGGAAAAGTATGGAGTGATTATTGTCATAAATTCATATAATTCTGATCAGATATGAGGAAAAATATCTAAATTTAAAGAAATAGCACTATACAGATCATTAATTTATTTACCTTAGTGGAAACACTTAAACTAGTAACTTAGTAATTGATTATATCCTTTGTAAATAAGTGATTCATTTTATGCTATTAAGGAGTTTTCAAGATAAGATTTAAATAAAATATTCTTTGAATCACCAAAGCTATTCTCATTCATCAATTTGCTCACACTTTATCCCATGGATAAATATCTATTGAAGGTTGTGGATTCCACTTGTATTAATAATTATAAATATTATATAAATATCTTTTAGAGATGACAAGATTAAAACTCAGAATACCATGCATAATAGGAAATTTACATCAAATAAGTCTTATAAAAATAAAATGCAATTCCTAATTTATTTAACCCTTGCAGTTGAATTCAATTTAAAAACATAAAAATCAAAAGTTTTAAACTTAATTTATAGAATAGTCACTTGAAGATTATAGACTAAGTGTTTTCAATATTAATTATTCCTAGGTTAACATTACCTGTGGGTATACTTGCTTGTTATCACCTTTGTCAGAAAAGAATATCTGCAAATAATTCATTCAACCAATACCAATTGCTATATAATAAGTAGTTAGATTTTGGTTAACCTTACTTTGATTATATTTTTATCTTTGTATTAAAGAGACAATTCTTAAGGTAAAAAAGAATAATAAGATATTTTAACATATTTTATACTAACATTATACATCTAATAAGAGGTTATAGAAATAATTGATAGTGCAAACTAAAATAAAATAATTTCAAGCAAAATTCAAACTATACTGCAAATTGAAACTAGAATACAAAAATGAACATTAAAACAATAATGAGTAGGAAATGAGTCCTTTACAACAGTGATATTCTTAATGCTCATGCATTTTTCTGAGTTGTGGATATTTTGGTGACAGCTGTCATTAAAAGTGCGGATACAAGATTATACAAACAACAAGGGAAAGCGTTACCTTGAATAGTTGGACTCCTATAACAGCGAACATGAACTGGAGAAGGTAGGTTACCAGCATGATATTGCCGATCGTCTTAATGGCTACAATCACGCATTTCACTACATACTAGTGGAGAGAGAGTCAAATGTCAGTAGGTTCAAATAGGGAAGGATCCCTCTTTATTTGTCAAATGCACCTAAGAGAAGATTATTGATGAACTGAAATGTCTCTTGGCTAACATCTATATCTTCTATCCTATGAAAATTGAACAAAATCAACCTTGTAAGTAAACATGAGAAAAATGTCGGAAAAATATAACTATTCAAAATTTAATGAAATAAAATTCTTTTAAAATTAATAACTCTAAGAAATGATACTGCTCTCTCTCTCTCTCTCTGGAAATTTATCAATGCTTATCTCTTAAAGAAGGACTATGCATGACTACCTGACTCACCTCTTACTTAACCAACATGGCCTATTAATTGCTTTCTCCCTCTCTTTCCTTCCTCATATAACTCGTCTACCTAGAAGAGTCTTTATAGAGCTGACTGATTGATGAAACCTAACTGCCACCATTTTTCCATATGTTACCTATTACCTTGAAAATAATATAGAAATTTAGGTAGGACTTTGAACTATCATTTTGGCCTGGTAGCAAAGCTGATATACAGAATGCAAACTCACATTAAGCTGGTACATAATGTTCAGAAGGGGAAACATTTAACATATACAACACAATTAACTAGTCACATTGACATGCAAAAATAGCATGGTCATTAATGGCACACAGCTCAGATAACAAAAAATACTGCTGGCTGATTTCCTATTACTCAAAAAAATAATACCAATCATAAGTTTATGCAGAAAACATTGAAACAGAAGTCACACATAAACACAGAAAAAAATAAAAGAATACAAAAATTAATAGGTAGATAATCTTTACTCATAGGTGCATTTGCAGCAAAAGCACATACAAAGTCCTACCTTAAACAACTGGACTCCAATAACAGCAAACATGAACTGCAGTAGGCAGGTAACCAGCACAATGTTGCCGATAGTCTTAACAGCAACAATCACACACTGGACTACGTGCTACAGAGATAATGAACAAATTGCATTTATTGACCTTCATTGCACTTCTTTGACTTAAATCTGAAACTGCAGACTTATTAAACTTAGAGTCATCTTCCTGAAAATAAAAGCTGCTCCAGCATCCTCCTTTGCAGAGAAAGTTACTCATAAGATTTAATCATTCTTCATCAATGCAAGGTATTTTGAGCTATATACATAAGAATCAAAAAAGAGGGTGCAAAAACTGCTTTATTGCCTGAATAATGAAATTTGATAATCATTAAACAAATCAAAAGCTAGTATAACAGGAAGTGTAATTTTAAATATATCATGTTGAAGGTAAAGATATAAATTTAGGTTGGCATTATGAACCAATTTTCACATTCATGGAGGAAAAAATCTTCATGATAAGTTGTCATGATGGACTGCAGATTCTTAAAACCCCATCTATGCTAAAATATTATAAATATTGAAAAAGATAATAGTAAATTATTAAAATTTGTTTAAAATGTCACCAAAAATACATAAATCAAAATTATGTCACCTTAAGACTTAGATAAAAATATTAATGGATTCTTTTGATCTTTTCCTATAGCCTTTGCTAGATTATTATTCAATATATATATGGCAACTTTATGAATTTTATAACCCATACACTTAATTTAAGGGTTCAGTAAGCCATTAGCAATCGTTTTAATTATGAATTCACAAACTAAAGATAGTAGATGAATGTTGGCGATGCAATGATAAATCCTTGTTCTTCTTTAACATTGTAATTGCATATAAAAAAAATTCAAACTTTGTGGATTCTTGTGTGTTATCCTAAAATCCTGCTGCTCATTCAATAAAAACTCGGATGAAGGGGAAGATGAGAAGAATGAATATGTTAGTAGTTAAAAAACAAAAAAAACTTTCACTGAAAATGAAACTTTATTTAAAGGAGAAATAGGCAATAAAGAACATAAGTTTTCTCTCAGTATCACTTTGAATGTGCAATTGCAGATATATTAACTTGATTGATTGATAATAATAGTTAAATTATTCTGTTAGGAGAAGTTGGAATAGCTCGGTAACCGATATTTAAATGGTGTTCAACAAAGAATGTGAAAAACAGAAGTTAATAAGATAAATGAATGATTAAGTTAAGGTATAAGATTCTAAACTAGTACCAATACGGTATGAATATATAAATACAGTAAGACCCCGCTGAAATTCTGCTAGTAGGGTATTAATTTACAGTAAGATCCCGCTTAACGCTGTTTCAGCATAACGCGTTTTTTTGGGGTTCCCCTAAATCGGTTTCGATACTTGTTGTATATGTGTGTAAAGGAAACGGCCATGCACCAACCAAAAGCGGTGCACCTTATAGCGACGATGATATGTAGATATACTATGCATTTTTTTCAACACTCTTTCGTTAGTCGGTCCAGAAAAAGGTTCCAACTGTATTCTCCTAAGTCGCAATCCTCGCAAAACAATTATCGCAGTAAAAACGCAGCTTTCCTGCGTCACAATTGATTTATTTGTTCTCATCAAGGTTATTAGGTGTATAAAGATATAAACATAATATTTTATTGTGATAAATTCGGAAGGAACTGATAAATTTTCTTATTCTTTGTTCTTTTCACTGATCCCCATTACATATTTATATATGTACGTTATACGTTGCCCCGTTTAACGCTGTTTCGTTTAGCGCTCGAAGTTATTGGAACGTATCCCCCGCGTTAAGCGGAGTCTTACTGTACGGTATTCATACCGTATTGGTAGTGGTTTAGAATCTTGTAGAAGAAAATTTATGAATATAAATGATAAATGTATGTTTATCTCTAGTAATGATAAATATATTAACATAAATTATATGAATTTTTGGAACATAAGTTTGAATTGAAGAGCTTAGAGTGTGAGAATTATGAAATTTTCAAAAGCTTTCATGCTAAAAACTTGAAAGATTGTACATTCTAAGTAGAAAACTAGTACATAACTGATTATTTATAAAAAAAATTTTCTGCTGACATATTTTCGACAAATTAAATAGGTGAGTAAAAAATCAGAGTGGAGATCCTTCTGATTTTCTCGATTATTGAAATTAAAATGCTGTTTTAAGAGAGAGAGAGAAATAATTTTGAAAAATATTGGATAAATATGGTCAGTATTAAATATAAAAGTGAAAAAAGCACAATTATGATAAATATCAGGATGTAAGAATCCACCTGAGAAAAGAAATGAAGCAACATAACACTGTCATATATTGACATATTTCCCTGAAAAATCAAAACTTTAATTAGATTTTAATTCTGCACAAGGTTAATTTGTGTCAAAGTAAGAAATATATTATATGCAAGTATTATCTTTCAAATATGGTAAATGAAATAAAAGCTGTTTATTAATCAATAATGTATCTATAAAAATAGTTTTAATATAGTTTCTACTTGATAAAAAATATTCAATTTTTAGCCAAAAGAGAAATAAAACTTTTAAAGATGAATATTAATGAATGAAAAGCACTTGAAAATATACAAAATCAGAAATAATAGTAAAGAATTACAATAGTGAAAATTGGTGAAATGATAAAATTTTAAATTTATTTTATATTAGACTTAAAACTTAATTATATTACTTCATATGAATAATGCAATCAGATTGTGATTAGGATAAATGTTTTAATTAAAATAATGCCAGCTAGGTTCAGCTTTCAAAATTCTGTAACAAATACAATAATATCTCATAATTTATGATATTTTTCGTAGCTAAAAAGAAAAACAAAGATATATCATCAGTAAATAGATAGATTAAGCATAATAAATAATTCTATCAATAAGTTCAAATGACTGAAAATTTGTTTCTGAATGTCTCATTCCCCAGTTAAGCAACATGAATTATTGCAACTATGATGAAAGCACATAAAAAACCAATAATTATAGTACAGCTAAATAAAAGTAAATATTTATACATTTTAGTAAATTTTCAAATTACGCTTTTTATCTGAAATTGCAGCTTACCTTAAGACCCTTGGCTCTATTGATGGCACGCAAAGGCCTTAGGACCCTCAAAACTCGGAGAATTTTAACAACTGATATAGCACCAGAGCTGCAATAGAAAACAAATGTTATAAATATGAAAAAAATATATGAAAACAGAATATGAAACACTTTAACCATTAAACAATCAACTTTAGGATCACTGGATATCTGGAAAAATGACTGTAGTGCAAAAGCAAATATATAACTTTTATGGTAAAAAATATCTGATATAGATATTTTACCTGAAAAACATGGAGATAAGAGATACGCAGACAACCAACAAATCTAGGAGATTGAATGCAGACCGGCAAAAGGCACCTTCGTGTAGTACAAAGCCATAGGATATCATCTTGAGACATATTTCTACTGTAAACACTGTGGTGAAGAAGTAATCAAAGTAATTGAGAATCTGAAATAAATAAGAATATCTTATACAGTACATGTAAACAGAAAAAATATTACTCATTTTAATTCAAAAATAATTATGTGAAGATTATTATGCTATTTGTTACAATAATTATTTATAGATCAACACAAAGTCAAATTTTATGAAAAAATTGCAAAACAATGCAGAAGACTTTCAAAGACTCAATCTGTAAGTATTTGAAGAAGCATCACATCATCAAAAAACTAAGTGCTATAGGAAAAGAAAGGTATACATTCCAAGAATGTCAGTTTCATGGATTATTTCTAATTAAAATTCTTGTACATAGGAATATATTAGTATCTGTGATTCAAAAGAGAAAGAATCCAAGTAGATATAAATAGGTACAATCAATGGTGAAATATATGATAAATTTACTTCAATCCCTCTACATAATAGTAGTAGAAAGAAGGCTAAGGGAAAGCAATATATAGTGATACTTGAATATGTGACAACTATGTGGGTTCTGTATCAGGACAGAAAAATTAAGACACTAAAAAAAATACAAAGAAAAGCATAGGAATAGGAAATGAGTGGGTTCAAAAACAGAGAGAATTACTGAGATATAACTAATTCTAGAGCAGGAAACACTAAAAGAAAGATGGAAACTAAACTGATTAGGGTATACAATATCATTGCAGGTATTATAAGGAGGAAAGGGTTTAAACAGTCAATTGAGACACTGAAATTCATAGGGAAGGATAGCCATAATTTAAATTTAAGTTTAGGCAATTAGAAAGAAATAAAGAGAATTATTTGTTTTTTTAATGGGGTTATTATAGAATGGAATAAGTTATAAGATAATTTAAGACTTTAATATAATTATAATGGAATACACAACTTCTTTCGTAAAGAGATGTACACTAATTATTTTATGATGTAGGCTTTATACATACACGTAACATTTAAGCTAATTTAATGCTTTAAAATTTTTTACAATAGTAATGTAAGTAACTGGATTGTATGCATCCAATAATGTTAACACGGCACTGACACCACAATTTCAGCCTATATGAAGCTTATTTTCATTATAATAATATTTTGATTGTCTATTATTTTATATTCATTTATTTGAAATGAGATATCAACTTTGTTTATATTTTCAAGATCAACAAACTTTATTAACATAGAATATTTGAGCTTTAAAAGTAAAATTAAAACACTATTATATATGATAAAAATCATGATTTTTAAAAACATTTAAAACATATAACAAGGATATAAGCATAGAATTACCATAAAAATTTCTAAAACAGGTCAACTGAAAGCTATTGCAGAAAAAATATATTTAAAACTGAATTATTAATCAAACACCTGTAAAACAATAACCACTTATAAAAGACAAATGAAATTTGTTTTTTCAAACGTATGCAAAATCTAATAATCAACAATAATTGTTAATAAAGTAGACGATTTCATTCCTATTAAATTTCCATATAGAGAATTTTTTTTTCAATTTCAATTTCTTGAAGCTATGGTTTCAAAATTGAGAAAATAATGCTCACAGTCATAAAATTACCCTTAGAATTTTCAAGTTTCAAGAAAAACACTGATAAAAATGTGATTATGATATTATTATGTGATTGTGATATATATTATGATATAAGAAACCACAATGACATTTTTTATTTACTTTAAGACATTTATTCACCTCTCATAATCCATAATTCTCAGTTTCAATAGTTTCCATAAAAGTAAATTAGATAAAAGAATAAATTAATGAAAATTATAATTTAAATTTTATTTTTTGTCCTCTGAAAAACTTCTAATATTAAAGTAAAAAAAGAATAAATCGAGGAGTAGAAACAAAAACAGTGAAGAGATTAATATTGACTTGGTTTGTTCTTTAACAAGATATAAGAATAAAGGTCATAATTATCAAATGTTCAACTGCTCAGGAATTTTCTATGACTTAAAATAAATGAATACCTGATTTCTCTCAGAAGATGCATTCAGAGGGTCTTCAGCAGCTAACATTGCAGATGATATCATAATGCAAACCAAGATGATATTTCCAAAATAGCTATGATTACATAACCAGTGGCAGGTTACCCGAAACCTAATCAAAAATTCAATCAATAATTAGTAATTTTCTAAAAGCTTGAAATAAAGGACAATGAGTAATATGTTCATTTAAAATTTACTGAGTTAATTAGTATACTTTGATTTAAGTATCTGTTCCTAAAAATTATGCTCAACTCTTATATGATAACTTAGAGTGATTTTTAATCACAATGGAACAAGGTACAAGAAATTTTTGAAGATTCATTATATTTCAATTTTTAATTTACTCATCTTTAGGATTAAATTCATATTCTAATGAATGTTACATTTTACCCTTACAGAAACATAAAATCTGAGATATAAATTTTGTATTTGTAAGTTTTATTAAAGAACATATTACTGACTTTAAATACTCGTCATCACTATGATCTGTATTTACAAAATGTGAGCATTTAAAAAATTCACATTGACATTTATTTATAATTACATGATGACAAGTATTTAAGTTAACTTTAACTTAAATCATGGCCAAATATTACTGCTACTTGAAAATTAAAATCATCGATAAAATCCATAACATTTTACTGTTCATACTTTACAACTATGTGTATAATAATGCAAGTTTTGCACAAATTACTTTGTAAGGAAAGATTACGAAGATTCTGACCTTTCATTGATGATAGAAATGGATTAGATATGGAATATTTTGACACTCTCAGAAATAAAAGTATATAAAACATACAATTTCAAGTTTGAAATAAACATTTATTCCATTATCAATTTATTCAAAATATGAATCAAATGAAGAATCTTTTAATGCTAATATATCAGTCATGGACTTTAACTAGACAGTGTAATCATAAAGTACTGTTGATAAAAACATACAGAACACATTTTCAGCCCTCTAACTATCACTAAAAGCTTAAACTACATATAAATTAGAAATATGCACTAGAAAAATAAAAACTAAAAATGAATGCCTGAATTAAAACTAGAAATACTGGTTATTTATATTGATGCAATCAAAACTCTAGACTACAGAGGCATGATCACTGAATAAAGAACTTCTTTCAAAGTATCTTTCAGAAGAATAGTTAACAATGTTCGTCCATACTAACATTGACATTTTTTACTAGTTGTTTACTGTTACATTGAAAATTAATGTTTGCTTTTATAAAATATTCTCACTTTTAATATTTCATTTAAAAACTATTCATTAGTTTCAAATTTATATTATATTTTCAGCCAGTTTAAATATGATTTCATAAATATATAGCCAATCTAAATAGATTGGATTTATGATGTCTTCTAAGAGTAATTTTACACTTACTAAAGGAATATAATGAAAATGATTTTGCAATTTTATTTGAATAGATTTAAATATATTTAATAATTTTCAGAGAGTTATCTTCTATCAGAATGACAAAAATACATTTTTTTTGTTTAAGATAGATTATTCAAACATGGAAATATACTTACATGATAGAATTTGGACTAAAATTTCGATTTGGCTTATCTACAGTTGCTTATATAAGGATATAGTCACAAGCTAATTTGATTAGATGCATTAAAATAATTTCCAAAGTAACATTGTTTGTTTGAAAGAAGTTCATTTTTCTGTAAAATCATGTAAGACCTTTAAGGAAAAAGTGAATATTAAATAAATAGCATAAGATGCAAAACTGAAAGCAGAAGCTGCATCAGATTATGCTTGCTAATTAATAAACCTAAAGAGGATGACCCCAATCCCACTAATATATTCCTGACTTTTAATAAACCTTGCAAGAGTATATTTATTTAAGTAAACTAATATACATTTCTTTCAAAGAACAAGATTCTCAGTAAGGCTCAAAGATTTGTGAAGTTCCTTTCATCAAATTTTGCTCATTAATATAAATATGGAGAGGAAATGCTAATAGGTGATATGCAATTCATTTTGATTTATCTTCATCACCTATGGAGAAACATATATAACTATGAGAACATGGCAGTCAGAAATCAGCATCTAGAAACATTGCATAGAGGCATGGAATTGTTTGTGCTTGGAATAATAAGGAAATACAACTCCTGGTTGAGATTAAAATCAGAATAAATGTAGATTTCAAAAATGATTAGGTTAGTGAAATGGAAATAGAGGAAGAAAATCAAGAAAATGTATTTATATGTGATGAGACATATAAAAAATCCTATGTGTGAAAAATTTTAAGTCCCATTCACTCAACATATTGCTAGGAATATCTTATCTTATATTGACTATCGAATATTAAGCAAAAGTGGAAAACTTTCTCAATACACCATACTTTTAGATATAACTAGCTTTTCAATTCCCATTCTTTTCAGAGGATTCATTCAATGTTGCCAGTTTTGACAAAAAACCAAGCAACCTACAGAGAAAAACAAGTATTATTTCTTTGATGACCCTAAGAATAAAGTTAATTTCATGCATAAAGAACTAAACAGGGAAGCCATTTTCTTAGAATGTTTTTCTTACACTTAGTTTTTGGGGGAATGTAATTCTTTCACCGAATATGGAAAAAATGAATTTCTATAAATTGCTATCACTGATAAATTGTGAAAAATATATTTCCAATTTAAAGTTATAAATATCATAGTTCTTTCACTTAATCATTTATTCTGAATGAACAAGATGACCTTTTATTGGAAATTCTTGGGTCCAGTTCAACAACCATTCCCTTAATAAATGGTTTGAATTAAAAATTATCTTTTAACATAAAATATATGTAAATCAAAAAATTAAATTATATTAGTTACATTGTTACAATTGCTAGATAAAGTATTTTATACTGTGGAATGAAATAATAAGAAAAAGTACAAAGTTTATCTTTACAATCCTGCCATGAATCTATTTCTCATTATTATTCGTCAAAGTATTTTCAAATGTCACTAATAGTGAAAAATTCCTATTCTATGACAAAAAGCTGCACTTAATTTGAACCAAATAACAACTGCTCTATTATAATTGAATCATCACCAAAATAGTAGCTGTACATTTCTTATTTTTGATTATTTTGGGTCTTTGCATTTTATATTTATTTGCTTTCTTTCTATGAGATTCATCAAAATTGTTGAATAGTACAAACAATAAATTGTTCAAATTACAAGTATTAACAACTAAACTATGTTATCATGAAAAATATTGCAATATTTGCCTACTTACAGCAACTCCTTTCTCTTGGTAGGTTTGCAAGAAATAAAGTCGCATTGACATTTTCAAATATTTCAAATAACTTTATCATGCATTCTCAAACTTAGAAAATTGATTTCATACAGATATAGCTATGAAATATTATAGCTCAATATCTTTTCAACTGCACCCATAACCATGGCTGATAAACTATATTACGTTCAATGATACTCAAAAGGACATTTAATGATAGATGAATTTTTAATTGAATGAAAATTTCTTTAAATGATTCATATAGATAAAAATATAAGAAATTTTAAAACTGTTCATTCTAAAGTAGAGCTTGTCAACAAAATGCATTAAGAAGAGGTTATATTTTATTTTCTATCAGTTTTCTTTTAAAATGCCATTAGTTTCTGCATTTATTAGACCTTAATTGTAATTAATCAAAGGAAAATAAAGCTTCTATTTAGATTTTGACCTCATCATGTTCAAATTCTTTTGATTATCCCAATGAATGAAGACAGCAATACAAATTATTCATCCATAATTTACATACGATGTCCTTTAATGTGATGTTAAGAAACAATGAATCAACTGATAGAAACAATTTAGATAATAAAGATAGAAATTTTATAGTAAGACCTACATTATGTTGAAGGATGACCAGAAAATTGGTATGACAGACATCTCAAAAGCATTTATCAAACCAGTATATTAGATGCCTAATTGTGATTGTTATGATTGCTAATGAATAGGTAAATATAGATTTTATCAATTGTAATTTATTAAATCTTTTTACAACCATTTATTTTTCATTTGAAGAAAGAAATGGTTCAAAAGCTCTGCAACTTATAATCGATAAATAAATAATTGCCAATATTCGGTTATAAAGATTGGAATACCTTCTGGGAATGTTTAAAAAGCTTTATTAAGAAAATGCTAGATTTGATTGCAATCAACACATAATCAGTATACTGTGTACCTATTTTTGTCATTAAGAAAGGAATATGTGGTTTAGTGTTCCTAATATTTTAATATTCAGTTCATAGGAAAATTTCCATAATTTTAGATAAATAAGAGACGAGTAAGAAATAAATTTAAAAATTAAAGTATATTTATATCTTGGCTTTGTAAATCATAAATTGTCTTTTATTGGACTTTTGTAAAACTCATGAAAATTAAAAAATATATATAAATTGATAAATTAGTATGAAAGATTGAATTGAAACCTCATTGAAATTTTCTATGGAATTTAAAAATATAGAATTAAAGGTTATAAGTAAGTATGAAAAATCTGTCCTAATGGAAAATTTACAATGAATCTATAAATTTATTTTATTTTAATGTAAAAATACCTAGATTAAACTACTACATTAAAGATTTGTATATGTAAATAAAGAATGTAAATAAAGAATGTAAATAAAGAATGTAAATAAAGAATGTAAATAAAGAATGTAAATAAAGAATGTAAATAAAGAATGTAAATAAAGAATGTAAATAAAGAATGTAAATAAAGAATGTAAATAAAGAATGTAAATAAAGAATGTAAATAAAGAATGTAAATAAAGAATGTAAATAAAGAATGTAAATAAAGAATATATATACATATATATTTTCATTTTCTTCAGCTTTCATCATAATTGATAGATGGATAGATGGATGGGGGTGTCATTCCCACAATTGAAACTCATATTTTTTTACTACAAATAAAAGTAATCTGAGTTGCATTGTGTATTTTCTCTTTGTATCTAGATTTTGATTCCATATTGGGACCAAATGAAACCGAAAATAATTTTGAAATGTAATTCATAATGTAGCTACCTAGTTATTGGTAATTTTTAACTTATAAATAAATGGCTTGCAAATATATAGCGTAAATCATGCATCATCCAATTCAGTTGAAATAAGTGCATAACAATTCTCCTAAGAAGTCCTCATGTTGGCATGTGATGCTATTAAAACTATCATGCATTAATAAAACATGGAGTTAACCAATTCATCTTCTTTTCCTATGCCTTATGTATTCTCTTCATGCATTGAGAAATATACATTTTCAGGAATTTAAGGTTCCACTCTAAGAGCGAAAGAATCAATAAAATCACGTTGAAAAATGATGAGATCAATTATTGAAAAACTATTGAAAAGAAAAATGAATATATAATCAAACCATCATCTTAAATAAAGGTTAAATTATGCCTGTATTGTCAAGGATTCAGTACACTCTCTTCTTGATCACCAAGATTATGGCAGAAAAATAAGACAAAACAGGTTATATTTTTTACATAAATACATGTGTTTTCATTAATATTTTGCAGCAAATAATTTTCTAGGTTTACACCACCTAGTATATTAAATTGATGTAATTTTTGTGATCAATACATTTAAGAATAAAAATAAAATTTGTATTAATCCTATGCATTCCAGAGAGAAAAATAGTTGCTAGGATAATAACTCCAATGATAAAATTTTTACTGTTTTGTGAGAATCTTCTATATATATATAGAATTAGAATATCTATTATAATTATAAGTAACAGTTAAAAAAATTGTCCAAGAGATTTATAAGAGATTTATTTCCTTTTGGAAATTGAATGAGATATAATGATTATTTATGATAAGTAAATCCTTCCAAAAATGATACATAAGAATGTAATAGACTCAAGTATATTGAATTTAAAGAAATAAAATGAAATTATGGATGATTATTCCTTATCACACTCATACTAAAACAATTTTGTCATGCACACCATATCTATACTAAAATACCCTCTCTACTGACCATAAATATTCTGTCACAATCAAATTAAAAAGACAGTAGATAATATCTGTTTGAGCATCTAAAATATTTATGTTCCTTTTACTGCCCACAAAATCTAAAATGTATCTCTATCTCACTATTATCTCCAATACACTACTTATCTACATAAAGAAGAGAATGATCAATGAAAAAATTATTTTATAGAAATTTTGCAGAACTTCATTCATATTAACTTCCTATACCTAATATTTTTAAATTTAAATATTTTATTGGTATACTAAAAAAATATAAAATTCTTATCTGAGATTAATAGCCTTCTTGAATACTATTTTTATGGAATCTTAAAAATAAATCAAAGATGTTATCAGAATTATTACTGGTTATGAAATTTCACTGTATTGGTTATGATTGCACAGATACCAATATAGAAGTGGTATATAATATATTCACCTGCTTTTTAATAAAAAAATCAAAGAAGATGATAATGAATTCATTAAGTCTATATTGAGGATGGATTCTGAATATTAACTGATTTCTATTGGCAAGGCTAGAATTCATAAGTTGTAGATTTGTGACATTTACAAATCAAATTGCAAAACTAGAATGATGGGAAACATACACTTAAAATATCTCAATTTAGGATCAGTTTCTCTAGTTTAAATGCCTTAATCATCCCTCTAAAATTTTTCTAGTATAAGATGAATCTACTTAAGGCATATCTACTACATGCTCAATCTTTCAACAAGCAAGGGGAATGATTAAAAAAGCATTTTCAATGAGGAAAACGAAAGCTTCATTTAAAATACCTTGAAGTACTATAAAACACTTATAATATTATGACTAATAAAAGATACTAATGCTATTAAAATAGTCTATATTTGAGAAATAGTTTGATAGAGCTACCTACATTTACATAAAGATGAGTATGAATACATATACGTGTCATAAAAATATGTCTATGTATATGTATGTTTGTATTAATATGGATTTATATAGAAATATATCTCTGGAATAGAAAACTCAAAATTAATTGGCCTAGATATAAAGTTTCAAGTATAATTGCAGTTTCCTTTCAAATAAATTAAAAAATCAATCTCAATACAATGTTAACATTAAAAATATATTGGGGATAGGCTTACCAACAAATCGGTTGAATATTAATTATTTTCCTCATTGATTAACACAGCACTTATTAGTAGCAGAATGCATAAATAGGCATATTCTAAAAAGCAAGGCAAAATATAATCATATTCTACCTAGAAAAACAAGAGCAGATCTGCAAATACACTCTGGTGCACACCGGATCATAGACTATGCTAAATTTAAAGGTTCAAATGGGCAAAAGAAAATTCAGACAGTTATTTGACAACGATGAAAGGAGCCGATTCGGCATCACCTGTTTGAATGAGAAAAAATGAAGAAAGATGATGACTGGGGTATAGGTTGCTTCTGATTTGACATATTCAGCTCAGAAAGGCGCCGAGGCCGAGATGATATCTGGCCATCTTCACCCACTGTTTCATCCATATCTTCGTGTATGCAAAAAAGAAAGAGGTAAAAGAGGCAATTGAAATATAGCTAAACATAGTGAATGATACTATTAAACCTACCTGTTTTTATGGGAAAATATAAAGAAGCTGGTACCAATGGGAAGTGGATGAACTGTTGTTTTAAGGCTTATTTCGGTCATACGTCTCGGCCGAGCAGTTTCCAATTTACTTTCTTTATCCATTTCTTCACTACTATTATCACTGTGTACACCCTCTTCTGAAAATTTGCAAACTATAATCCTTACTAAAGGCTCAAAAGAAAAGGGATTGACAAATGACACAGAAGAAATATATTGAAGTTAATGGTAATCAACCTCAATCCCAGAGAAATTAAAGTTTTACATAAAGTTTAATGGTGAAGAAAAATGGTTCCAAAACTTTTGCCAAAATGAAGCTGCTCAATTTTGGGGAATTGTTTTAAAATTTTTCTACATTGCTGCTTTGAAGGACAATTTGAAAATTTGCCATTAAATGATGATACATGAAGGTTTGTCTCACCCTGATTCTCATTGGTTTCATCATAGCCATAATCTTCTCCATCTTCTTCTAACCTCACTTTGGAATGGCTTGCAGTTTCTTCATCCTTTTCAGTTCTGTAATGTAAACACAGTACATCCATTTCAATAGAGTATATAAAACCATAGATAAATATGCCTCTTATGGAAAAATACATTCTATTATGAATATTAAGTAAGATACGCATATGTATAATAATGTGTCAATTTGAATATTTAAAGTCAGCATAAATGATTGTATTAATAGTCAAACAAAAGTTTTCTATGTAAGTAGTTGCGAGAAATTTTTAAAGCTGCAAAAGTATCCCTATTATCTTAAAATAAATGTATCCTTACATTAATGCCAGATTATTTTAAATCTTATAAAATAATCTGTCATTGATTCTATTCTAATTTCATTCAAGTTTATAAAATTATTTCACTCAGATTGCTGTGCTTTGGATATATTATAGATCACTCTCTGGTGTATGATTAATATTATTTTCAGCACTGATGTAGACACTCTTAGTTATAGATTTCATTATTTTGGAATTTGGAAAGTACCATTTACCATGTAGATGATAAAAATATTATCTTTTTTGGAACATTTATTGTAGTTAAATATGTAAAGTGAAAACGAAGTTTATAAAGGGTGAGATGAGAGTTCCACCCTAGCACTGCTTCAGAAGTTCATCTTACAGATAATTCTATATAAGGAACAAAGAATTAAGTTTTGAAGCTGTCAATTTTATGAATTTATAAACAGTTCTTCAGCAGAGAATATGAAAGCAGCAAAGTTTTCTTCTGAACTCTTCTGAAATCTATTTTTATTTCTCACATACTTACATATGTTTCTTGGTATACAATTCAAAGAATATAGACATTTTGGCATTCATTTAAGGTATCAAAAAAGTCAAAACAAGCAAATTTTCTAACCAAATTTGCTTATGATTTCCATTTTATGCTGAAAAAATACACAAAAAAACAATGACAAGATTTCATTATCGTAGCAAATCTTTAACTTTACAGTCACAAAGCAGAAAGGGCATTATTAGCTGAAATATAATACATGTTTATAAAAATCACATATTGTTTCTTTAACCCTTTAAAAAAAATTGTAAGTGCGAAAAAAATAATGTTGCGTTTTCGCAACTTTGGCGGAATCCGTTAACTTTTTTCGGCTATGCAACCCGTGCAACACACAATGTTTTCGTTATTTATTGCTATATCTCATAATAAATGCTGTAAATGACTGATTAATGAATTATTCCTTTGCCTTTGACGATTACCTTCGATTAATCTATTTTAAATGGCATAAATAACATAATTATTCTAACAATAAGGAAGTGAATTTTATGATTCCCCATATATTTTGGGTGGAAATTGTTATAGAAAATGCAATATTTTTTCCGTTTAAACTGAATTTATTTGTAAATTTGAGATAGTAAAGTGTTTTTATTTATTAAATAATTCGAAACATTTAGGATGTAAGAACATATTATTTTCCTAGCAAGAATAAATAGGTTGGCTTACATTGCCTACATTTTCTCATGGAGTTGTCCTTAAAAATGAATTGAGATAATCCATCCGTTTTCAATTCATCAGGCAACAAAAATTGAGAAGAATTGCCTTTATGAGATTTTATTTAACATTATGGCTCATAATTTAATCTTCGAGAGAAGCCACACCACCATTTAGGAGGGTTACTAGCAATGTAGGACCTAAACTCAAACTATGAAATCTTATTTTCTTTAGGTATCCGGAACAGTTATGGCTTGGTGCTTACTAATTCTATAGATATTGATGCATAGAGGCCACCATTACATTTTTCCTCTAACTCTAACTCTATGATTCGCATTGTAATTGTCGTGATGATCAACTCCGCCCA
This sequence comes from Pantala flavescens, assembly GCA_020796165.1. Taxonomy (NCBI): domain Eukaryota; kingdom Metazoa; phylum Arthropoda; class Insecta; order Odonata; family Libellulidae; genus Pantala; species Pantala flavescens. The sequence goes on along the minus strand of CM036889.1, from coordinate 12,653,327 downwards.
TATACTTTTTGTATGCCCGGACGACATAAGGCTGTGAGATAAAAATACACTTTCTGTTTTTCCGGCTGAATATCTCCGCCATCCCTATTGAAAGAAGCTATGCAAAATTTCTTGCTTATGAGATAACTGAGTTATCGTTCCATTTCATTATTGACAGATCAATGGATTTATCAAAATTAGTAATAACATATCCTCTTGACCTTTTAGCGAATTTCTTCGTATCTTCTATTGCACACTTTCTATTTACCGTATAGTGCCAGTAGTGAAGTAATTCTTTTCTTTAAAAATACAAAACTATGCAGACGACAAAAAACAAATTGTCGAAACACAAATGATGTTGGGATAGCACAGGAATGACTTATAATAATTCAATAACTACGCTGGTACCCAAACCTAATTTGCTTTAATTGGAGTTTTCTCTGGCTCTAGCCTATGGCAAAAACTAAAGAAGTGACCAATCTGATGAGCAAAGACACAAGAATTTTCAACCAAATCTCACAGGTTTATTTTTATAAACATGGTCTCGGAATGACGTCCAAAATTAGGTACCATCTGCTCATCTACGGATAAATTATGCGAAAATATTCTGAATTACAGGTTTTTCATTTAATACGTTGAATTATGTCTTCATTTTTGCAAATTCGTCCCTTTTGTCTAAGCATCAATTATCTTAAAAATTCATATTTTCTTTAATTTCCCGAAAATTGTTCCTTCTGGAAGAGCTACGGACCAAATCCATGCCTTCACCAAGGTCCTTTGATCAATACATATCTAGCTCGGGAAACATATTTCATCCTGTGATAAGCAATAATTCAATAAATTTCCTTAAATCCTATATAGTTGGACTTCTTATCTATTCTTGTTTTAGTGCCTGTTTGTTCAAAAAGAACTATTTTATCTAAGACATCGTCGTCCAAAAAATCGGAAAATTCATAAATGCATTTTACGAATAATAGATATGGTTTCTCTGTAATCGACTCCATTTCCTTACCTAATGGATCTCCTATCTTCTAATTTGAAAATTAAGCGGATACAAACCTCTATAAGCAATAACATGACGAGAAACGGGTATAGTATAGGGAGCGCTGGAAGCGCCGCCAGACCCCCTCCCGCCAAAGTTGCGAAGACGCAACATTAAGTTCAGCCTTCAAAATGATCTAGAAAAAAGCTTCTAATTCATGAAAAAAGAATTACATGTGTTCAAACGATATTACTTCTATTACGGATAACTACTTTAAATCCAAAAAAAAGTTTTGATTGGATGGTAGAAATGTTTGACTCGGGCAGAGTCATGCGATCGAAAAAGTAACATTTTTAAAAAACTCTAAAAAATAAAATAATCATTAGAACCGCTCAATTTTTGCACTAAAATAATTTCAAGACTTAATCTATACAAATAACAAAAAGAATTATCGAAATTCGAAAGAAAACATAAAAATTATGAGCGAAACATTAATGTGGCTTTTTCGCAACTTTGGCCGGATATGGGTTAAAATATAGCTAAGGCACTTGCATGAAAATTTTATAAGAGAATATTAAACAATAGGAGGGATTACAATTTTTCATTTAAAAGTTTCTAATTACTAAACACTAAAGTCAACTGAAAAAATTCGAAACTTTATAGCTCTATGCAAGAATTATTACTAAATCTTACGGCTATATTACTTTAATGTCACTAAAAGAAAAAGAATATTTCAAAGGTACTTCCAAAAAAGCATAGAAGCACATTTTATATTTGAAAAGGGAATTTTTAATACTAAACTAAACTAAATTTTCAGATTAGAGTTTGATATATGTCAGTTAATGACTTATTAAGCAAAAATTAATAAGAGTGGTGCTCCCATTTTATCTGCATCTGTTGAAAAGAATGTAAATGATTTATAAACTCATTATGTTTATCTTTCTTGGTACTTCACCTGCACATAATATGGCTTAAAAGAGCAAATATCTGATAATAAAATTACGAAATGTATTTTATACATACACTTCAGACCCTTCTGCTTGATTATCCCCTTCTTCTCCTTCAGCTTCACCTTCTTCACGGGCAGGAGATCCACTGTGAGATTTCTGTTTTTCTGCCTAAAGAAGAATTAGATATTAAAAAGAGGACTATTTTGCATATTTATTTTACATTCGCTTTTTCATTCTTTTTATAGGACGAATAAAATAAGCTTATGAGAATAATATTTTTCTGAAAAATGGAGTTCTAATGAAATAGTATTTCCAAACAAATAGTATTTTTCAAACCCTTATGTTCAATATCTTAAAGATAAATTTTTAATAAATGTTACTAATGATATTATTCATGATACTTATTATTACTAAACAAAGAATAAAGTAAGAAAAAATAAACCTTATATATATGTGATTAAATCTTATGTGTATGACCAGAATGGAAACTTGTATTAAGTAATTGGGACAAATATCAAAATGCTAAATCTCTTTCCCTATTAATGAATAGTTATAATTATGTGAGAGAAATTTATGCGCTCTTCTATTAAACCTAAAAATTATTGTATAGAAAGAAACTTCTAAATAATTCAAAAATATTTAATTACCTCTTCTTCAGCTTCCTTCTCTATCGCTGTAAGGGACTCAGCATCAGCCAGGTTATCCACAGCAATAGCCAAGAAGACATTTAGCAGGATATCTTAAGATCAGATATTCAAGTCAAATACAGGTAAAATTAATCTTTTCTTCATAATCATAATTGTTTCATATTGTATAGCTCTTATTTGCTGAGTTTACAAAATATTTATTAGCCTTATCTCCATTAGCACATTACATCACGTTATCATATATCTATGACTATATTATTTTTTATTCCTACCTATTTCACTAGGATATTTGCATAAATAAATCTTTCAGATAATATTTTATTCTTGCATATCAAAATATAATATTTAAGGGAATTTTTTCTACAAATCTTTGAAGATGAGCATTTATTAGTCAATTTATTTTCTACGATTTATTAAGATATTTTAATAAAAGGATACAATTACCACAGATGAAGAGAATAATAAAATAGACACAAGCCAAAACTCCAATTGATGAGACACCTCCATAAGCCTGGATACCATCATACATGACTGCATTCCAATCTTCACCCGTAAGAATCTATAATGAGATTAGATCATTATTAGGATAAAAATACAAGTTAGGAGTGAGACATTGGCAAGCAAAGTTATTTTTGAAATATAAAATGAAGAAAATATATAGCCCTCTACCTTTAAGTTGGCTGTGATGTACTTAATAAAGTTATGTATGTAAACCAACTTTATGTAATAAAGAAAATATCCCATAACATTATACAGTAACACCCTGCTTAAGGTGGGGGATACATTCCAATAACTTCGAGCGCTAAACGAAACAGCGTTAAACGGGGCAACGTATAACGTACATATATAAATATGTAATAGGGATCAGTGAAAAGAACAAAGAATAAGAAAATTTATCAGTTCCTTCCGAATTTATCACAATAAAATATTATATTATGTTTATATCTTTATACACCTAATAACCTTGATGAGAACAAATAAATCAATTATGCCACTTAGGAGAATACAGTTGGAATGTCCTTTCTAGACAGACTAACGAAAGAGCATTGAAAAAGATACGTAGTGTATCTACATATCATCGTCGCTATAAAGTGCACCGCTTTTGGTTGGTGCATGGCCGTTCCTTTGCACACATATACAACAAGTACCAAAAAAGTGTGCAATTTAGGGGAACTCCAAAAAAAAAAATGTTATACTGAAACAGCGTTAAGCGGGGCAGTGTTAAGCAGAACAGTGTTAAGCAGGGTCTTACTGTATTTTGAAGGTATTTTAAAAATTATAATAATTCAATTAAATTCAAAATTTAACATGTTATGCCTTAGAGGTCACTATAATATTCTTTGATAGCAAACACCCTCAGATAATTAAGAAATTTTCTTAGAATTAGGTTCAGAGTCATCACTGGAACTTAAAATCATTTCTTTGATAATGTTCTTACTCACCTGAAAAACTGTCAGTAAACTTTGCCAGAAGCTGTCAAAGTTGCTACGAGGCTTATCTGATGTATTATCAAAGTTGAACTTGCCACCAAAAACTTGCATACCCAGTAGAGCAAATATAACAATAAACAAAAAGAGAAGAAGCAACAAGGAGGCAATTGATTGGATGGAGTTCAGCAAAGATGCCACTAGGTTTGAAAGTGACCTCCAGTATCTAAAAAAGAAGGAAAATTGTTTTAAGCTACTGTAAAGTAAAAAAAAAATGTATAAGAAATACCCTAAAAACTTACATAATTTCTAAAATTATGAAAAAATAACCTTTCATTCAGTTAAATTAAATCATGTGTTATGAAATTTAATATATTGCTTAAACTAAAATAGTGTGAAAATAAAAGAGTGAAGATATACAGTAGGATAGTTTTATTCACAAATTAAAAGTAAAAAAGATTAAGAGCAATTATTATTTAATGCTCAAAATATAATAGCTCGATGACTAGCTTAAGGATATCCAAATGAACAATAACAAACTAAAAATGTGTTCAAAACATATAAAATTAAAAGTATGCAATACTACAAGAAATTAAAATTTGATTCAATGGATAAATAGTGGAGAATAATGAATATCAAAATGAAACAAACACATTTCAATCTTAATTTTTAAAATTTTTGAATTATTAGAAAGTATTCAATGTTTTAAGAATACAATATTGTAAGTATGCTCTTAAAGACTAAATTCTGGTTAAAAATAGAGATCTTTTCACTTACTTTGTGACTTTGAACACCCGTAACAGACGAACACACCTAAGCACTGAGACTCCTAAGGGAGGCATAACATCAGTGTGCGTTAAAATCAATTCTCCAATACTTCCTATCACAACAAAGCAGTCAAATCTGTTGAAAAGGGACACAAAATATCCCTGGAAGAAAGAAAAACCGAATGATTGGTTAAAAATATGATTTTGAATCAACAAAAATATCCTTTTAGTATAAGAAAATTCTTATTTCTAAATAACTAATTCCAGCTTTTATAGCAAATTAGGTATCATGTACTCCAGTTTTTGATAGAATTAGAGCTAGTCATAGCCTCTGAGTATTATGAAAATATCATTTTTACTGCTCTTATAGTTAAACATCATATTAAATACAGTAATAGACCTTGAAAAGTAACAAATGAGAAAATAGGAATATTTGCATGAGTGATATTGTGGTAACTTGAGATAAGAGTTTAAATTTTTACTGAGCTTGTGAGACAAAATAATTATATCTCCAAATGGTTTTATTACCACAGAAGTATCTGGTAGTGATGTAGGAAATGTGTGAAATAACTTGCAAATACTACTCTCAGTTAAAGAATCTCCAGCAATCTGCTTCTCTATCAACCACCAAATAACAGATCCTCCATATTTTCATGGGAAGTATTGCATAGCATTGTAAGAGAATTTTATTCTATTAGAAGGAGTTAGAGTATTTATCAAATCCTTCTGCTTCAGAATAGCATATACAGTAGAGCACATGACACTGCTAAATTGCCAAATCTATGATTCTTTGACCTTCGTTGTTTATCATGTTATGATTCCATGGGAGTCACCATTTTCATCCTCACCCTTTTTCACACATATCTTTCTGGAATTCATGGTTATATGAAAATAATTAACTAAAAACTATTCAAATTCCAAAAGAATGTTTAAATTAAAACAACTTAAACATGCTACTGCAGTTTAGTGAACTTGGAGCTCACAAAAAGACAAATGTTGGACTAAAAAATCTAAGAGATTGCTTTGCAAAATGGCTGTGACATCACTGAGGTTTGATCATCTTGAGCAAAAAATATCACACAGGACACTCTTATCTTGAAATTCCTTTACATCACTATTTATATCATTAAATTATTATCAAATAGAATTCCTTAACAACTAGAATCTAACTTACCTGAAATCCTAAACTGTACATTTTTAACAACATTTCCATTGAAAATAATGCCACAAAGAAGAGATTTGTAACTTCTGCAAAAAAGGAAGAAGATGCATTAATTCAAAATAATAAGTAAATTTATCCTAAGACACAAAAAATAATATATATATATATATATATATATATATATATATATATATATATATATATATATATATATATATATATATATATATATATATATATATATATATATTTTTAATTATTAGATATACTATATATATATATTATATATATAATTATTATATATACTAAATATAAGATATACTATATATATATATATATATAGTATATCTTATATTCTTCTAATAATTAAAAAAAAATTCATAAATTTGTTTCATTGAAAGTTGATGAAAAAATCAGTATTCACAAAAATAATATTACCTTGAAAATGATCCAGCCACACAGGTTGTTTATAATGCTCAGTGGCTAAGACACCCGTATTGAGGAACACTAAAATTATTATGAGCCAGTAAAAGGCTTGTGATTTCACTGCTTTCCTGCATGCTCTCCTCATCCTCCGATTAATCCTAGTAAGAATAATTTTTTAAGATTTTGAGAAACCATTCCCATTGCCTAATATTAGTTTGGATTACATTGTTTAAATCACAGCAAAATATGTTTATATATATAAAATATAACTTGAACGAGTTGCAATATTAATATAAAACTGATGGCAGTAAGTCTGGATTTCTATACCACATTGAGGTGTTTAACTTATCAGGTGCAAATAAGGAAAGAGAGATAGAGTGATATTTTTTTACATTTTGGAAAATTCATGCTAATGAGAGGCTTAAATCTTGGATTTACTAGAATTTGCCACTCAATGCATGTGAAATTTAAATCTTCTACACAGTCAGAAAGTGCCGTAAAAGAATTTCGGAAATATAGCCTATGTATTTATTATGGGGAAAATCAACAAAATAGTTCTCTCTGGAATTGAAGCCATGACTTGTAGATAGCTGCTGATTCTTTTTGGTGTTGAATATATATGTATCTCTATGCTAACAAATTTGAATGATCTATATATCATACTAATCTATTTATTTTTAAAATTTTGAAAATATTTCACCACCTTGCATCGAACCCATGACCACTTGTAGCTAAACAATTAAATTAATTCGTTTAATTTAAATGTCTATAAGCTATAGCCACATCCCCCAAAGCAGCTATAAATGATAGATAGAGGAGACATGTGATGTGTATAAATGAGTTTGTATACTTGTTTGTTAATAAGTGGTCTTTATCAAAATCTTTGGTGTGTATATTTTATGCAAATGAAAAATTAAAATCTTGACAAATACTGAATTATGAATAAGCCTAATAGATAAATAAATAAAAAGTTCAGTACCCCATCAATCCCAGCATAATATGAGACATTAAATATTTCCTGTTATTACCCTCAACAATATCATTTTGAAATTTTACATTGTCAAAATATTGAGAATTTAATCTTTTCATTAATTATTACCTGCAGCATTTGTAAGGAAAGTGGATATTATAACCACACAAATAATAACCCTTTGTGAAATAAGGATTCTTAAGAATTTTATCAAGGGTCAGGCACTAAAGTTGGTATTATAATCTCAAATTATAAAATTTCAAATATTTTGTAATAAATGCTTTTTTATGGGAGCATTTTCTGAACATACCTGTCAAAGTCTTTCTTCTTTTTCCTAAACCATGACTCCTGCTGTACTTCACCTTCATTATCATCAATCCTGTCAGCTGATTCCATCTCATTATTCATTTTTGCTAAAATTTAATTAGAAAATATCATCATAAACATTTTTATACATTTCAGTTTACAATCATAGTAAATTTTTAGAGGGTAAATTCAATTCCATTAATGATGAATTTGGAAAGTAAAACATTTCACCTCCTTCTCAATAATAGTTAAAGAAACTATTCTTTGAGTAGGAATTTCTCAATTAGTTTGTTTCCATAAAATTTGATCTTGAATTATTATTTTATATGAAATTAAATAGGTGATAACAATGATTCATCAATATATCTAATTGATATATAAGTCAGTTTAGTTTTACTTAATACGGTTAGTTTATTTTATTCTATAAGGTACAATGGGTGTGGGTTTTATTTACTGGTAACAAAAATAATATTCTCTTCAGTTAGCATCTCATATTGACGGCTAAAACCTGTATCTCATACCTATTTAATATCTTTTGTTGACTGATTCGTAATGAACTTGAGTTATGAGTATGGAAAAGTGAATTGTATTTTTTTTTAAATACCTATTAATTATTACTATAATTTTTTCCATGGCTATTTTAACCTAATATTATCATCATTATTTATGAAAATAATGTAATGATGAATTACAGATCATGATTTTCTCTAATATAGCTGTGACTATCCTGTGTAAAAGGTTTGGTTATTTACAATATTACTGCTTGAACTTTTCCCTTCATATTCACAGATATATTTCACCTCTTCTTCACAAATTTACAGTATTGTATGACAGTCTTTCAACCCTGACTTATGTATACTACTTTCTTACTTTTGCTCTCAGTGATAAAAAATATTTGAGTCAATACTCACCCTTCCCTTCTTGACTTCGATCCTCTCCTTCAGGCTCTATATCCTCAGCTTGTGTAATCCAATCTAAATAACCTCTCAAATCATCTTCTATTTGCTGCTTTTCTTTCAACTTGTGAAATTCTCCTCTATTCTTTGCCTTTTCTCTTTCTTTGGAAAACTCTCTGAGAAGGGAAATTGATGAATGTTAACAATTTGATTTAAAAAATGAAATAAGTAGAAGAAAATTAACATTGATCATAATAAAATATCTATGATATATCAAGGAAAAAAGCATGACTAAGAATGAAAAATAAAATTAAAAGTCAATACTTTTGTGATTAAATTTCAATCAAACATATAATTGTAACTTAGAGCTAAACTTTATTAGTATATACTGTATATATATATATCTAGAGCTGGGGTCTCTAAACTACGGCCCGAGGGCCACAGCCGGCCCGCGGACAGATTTTGTCTGGCCCACGGAGAGCTAGCATACTTGAAAACTCCTTTTACAGAACATATTTTTTATAGGAAATTACATTTAGTTTACTGAAGAATTCTAATTTTATGTTAAATAATTATTAATATGACATCTACATTGATATGGTCATGGGCTAACTACTCATGACATTGTTATAGGCTTATTGTTTTTGTGATAAGTTGAATAAAGAAACACAGAATTGTAATGAGTAAAGACATGTATAATATGCAGAAAATTTAACTTCAGTATATAATAACTAACAAATTATTGAAATGAATCCAACTAACATTTTATACATTTGAAATAAAAACATAACTTATAACAAGCATAATGACATATGAAATACTAATGAGATTTATGTACCGTATTTTTCGGACCATAAGACGCACTTTTTCTTCACCAAAAAGTGGGGAGAAAAGTGCCTGCGTCTTATAGTCCGAATAGAAGACTGACACTGACGCTGTACTAAGACGCTGACACTAATGCCGGGCATTTGTATCAGAGCTGCAGCGGGTCCCGCTGCAGCCGACCCGCTGGATCAAATATTATTCTGTTATACATTATTAAATTCTGTTATACATTATTTTAGTAAAGCCTTCGACTCAGTATACTAGTAAATTCATTGATCATGCCCCACTTTGATTACGGTGACATTGTTTACCAAGATCTATCAAGAGATCTTAGCCAATAAGCTCCAACGCATCCAGAATGTGTCCGTTCGATTTATATTTAATTTGAGAAAATTCGACCATATTTCCGGTGCATTTAAAAAATTAGATTGGATAAAACTCGAAACTCGCAAACAACTACACATTCTAACGTTCTCATGCACTGTTTTGCGAACGCAATTTCCTGAATATCTCTTTTCCGAATTCGTAAGATTTGAGTCCGTCCATAATTGTAATACTAGAGGGAGATTCAATTTACTAGTACCGAACGACAGAACGGAGACATATCACAAATCATTTATTATAACTGCTACCACGCTCTGGAATACCATTCCCTCCAACATAAAAATCTTCCATTTCAACCCGATTTTTCAGAAGAAAATGTCTTACTTATCTTAATCATATATCCAATTTACCTCCTGTATCAACAGTCATCACATCTCTACAGCACTGATCAACGCTCACTCTACTGTTCCTTTCACTCTTAACCTCCAATTCATTTAACTATGCATCTGTCCTGAAATATTCTTTTTTTTGCAGCTCAGTCCAATATCTTCTAATTTTATTATCTACACTTTGCCTCTCTTTTCGGCAATCAACTTAAATATACCATTGAATGTTTTTAATTACCTGTTTAGTAATAAGATATGTTTTCAAATTTAACATGATCTGACTCATTGATTATCTTGTAAGATTGAAATTTTAGTATTCTGTTTTTAGATAATTCTATCAGTAGGTTTGTGCAGGTTTTTCACACCCCCCTTCATTGTGGGTGTTTTCCTGCAGTGGATTTTTTTTTCTAAGAATTTTCTTAGGTTTTTATATCCACTTAAATCTCTCTTATAACCATTATTTTTCTCTTTCTAATTCTTTTGGTACTTTAAACTTTTTTTTAAAGAGGTTAGATGGAAGAAGAGACTTTGTAGTCTCAATCTCACCTCCAAAATAAAGACTATTAAATATTTTATTACACTATTTGGTTCAGAATATTTTTTGTCCTATTTTTCTCCTCTAAAAACCAGGTGCGTCTTATGGTCAGGTGCGTCTTATGGTCCGAAAAATACGGTAATTGGTATAGTATGGTTTTGGCTCTCGGAACTTGCTGGAGTAATCAGTATGGCCCCTACGGCTGGAAAGTTTGGAGATCCATGGACTAGAGTACTCAAACCTTTGTCTTTATGTGTGATAATGGTTCTTAATGTGACTGTTGACTGCTGTTCAGTTTATATGGTTCAAATATTATCCTGTTATACATTATGAAATATTTTATTACACTATTTGGTTCAGAATATTTTTTGTCCTATTTTTCTCCTCTAAAAACCAGGTCTTATGGTTCGAAAAATATGGTAACTATTATTCTAAAAGAAGATTTTCTGTCTATAGGACCTATAAGATAATCTAAGACATTAAAAACTGAAGTAAAAAGTTATTTAAAAAAATTATTTTCCTCTTTGAAGTTATTTAATACCAATCATATTATGAAAAATCAACATAGAATCAATCATATTCAATAAAATAATAAAATAAACTTTTTTGCTCAAATTCTATTACCTACTCATACTTCTCTGTTACATACTTATACTATAATCACTAGTAATAATTTGTTAAATTGAATAGAATTTTGATTTTTGAGGCAGATCATAATTTTAGCTTTTCCTATCTTTTCTCTTATTCTATATATATTCATTTAATTAATTTTTGAAGTAATTAATTAACTTACTTAACTAGTAAAAAAGTCCATTGCAAAACTCAGGACCAATATATTCAATATAAATTTGTGTTTCTAATAAATTACAATTTACATAAGTGATATTTTTCATTGGTTTCTCATATTACATTGAGCTTAAGTAATTCTTAAATTAATAATAAAGATGAAGAAAATGAAATGATTAGTTATAAAATTGTGAGAATGGAAAAAAATATTTCATTAAATGTAAAATACTAACCCGCTCAACACACCAAGGATTAGATTCATAACAAAAAAAGCTCCAAGAATAACCATAGAAATAAAGTAGATCCACTGCCAACTGTTTCCCATTGCATCTTCAATCTAAATTAACAGAATATCAAGAATATATATGAGCATTACCAAAATTAAATGTGAAATAATCAGTATAACAAATGGCATGAAATTCACTAGGTATTAAAATATCATTAATGATAGACATATTTTTAAAATAATTTCTGAGAAATCATCAAAAATACAATCTTGACTGGCAATGAAAACTTATCAGAAGTTCATGAGAATAATAAAAATAATAATCCCACAAGCCTGCATCTTAATGCTGTTCCCACCATAATTATCCAACACAGCTTTAGTTTTAAATTACTCAAACAACACATATATGAAAGATATATTAAAAAAGGCATTCCATAATATTATGTTCTTCTATATACCCTAATTGGTTTATGAATTATTAATATCTTTAGAATAAGGAGACTCAAATATTATATTGGCCTGACTATGAAACAAATTGTGTGTATATAGTGAGTACATCTCATACCATACAATTGTATTTATCATAAAAATTTCATTATATCTTTTAATTGAGAGCTAATATTTAATTGAAGTATTCATAGTTACTTACACTGTACAGAACATCAGTCCACCCTTCTAACGTAACACACTGGAACACTGTGAGCATTGAAAGGCCAAAGTTATCAAAGTTTGTGATCCCAAAATTTGGACCAATCCAATAATTTCTACAAACCCAGTTTTTCTTTATGTCACATTGAAAACCATCTTCTCCACAAGGATGTGGGTCATCCATCATTTCATCTGAAAATATTATAATTATTGAATACAAATTAAATGAAGGTAAAAATTAAAATTATCTAAATAAAAGATTTTTACCTGTAATATTGTTGAAGCATGTTTTGTGCAGTTTTCCTGAGAACAGCTCCAATCCAATGATGGCATAAATTATTATAACAAATAAAACCAAAAGAGCTATGTGTAACAAAGGCACCATGGCACGGAGGATTGAGTTCAAGACAACCTGGAGACCTAAGGATAATAGATAATTTTTAATAGTATGAAATTTTTCATAGTGTGAAATTCATTACCAATTTTTACATTTCATGTATACATATATTCACAAAAGAGTAATATTTTTGGGTTCCTGGACTGTAGTGAGATAGAACGTTTCAATCAGGATTATTTAATTTATTTGTATTTAAAAGAATAATAAATAATGAATTTGATTATGTATAGTTTCTCGATGAATTTAAACTTTATAATATATTTGAGTACACAAAGCAAAAGGTTAAGATAATGATGGAGAATTTAATAAAATAAATACATTAAACAGTTAAGAGTTGAACTTACTGGGCACTCCAGATACTAAACGCAGAGGTCTTAAAACACGAAATGCACGTAGGGCTTTCACATCAAAACCCTCCTTCATTAAATTCGATAATGCAGTGCTAATTATCCTGTAAAAGCAGTTGGAGAACATATTAGCTATTAAGAACATTTTAATCATTTTATCATGTAGCTAACATTATTTCATAAATATTATGGTAATAATAGGTCTACCGGAAAGTTCTGTCCGTTTTTAGAATGAAACAAAAGAACAATTTTTTCATACTGTGAATAAATTTTATTGAATAATTTAATTACTATCATTATATATGACATCTCTATAGCGTGATAGCATTTTGTATATACCATTTTTAAAGAATACCTTATCCCTAGAGGCCAAAAATCCGTTCCGGTTAAAATGTTTCAACAATTAAGCTCATATTCATTAAACACATATTTGGCTCTCCCTTTCGATCACACACACATTTTCGTCTTAGATGAATAAAACGAAGACCATTCTCGTTAGTATTAAGTGAGACGCGTTCGCATACCAATGGTTTCTGTCCTTACAAAATTTCTTGAAGAGCAAATAATTCAAGAAAGAAGAAGAAATCAGACAAACACTGGTTAAATTTTTGGCCTCTAGAGATAAGATATTCTTTAAAAATGGGATATACAAAATGCTATCACGTTGTAGAGATATCATAAATAATGATGGTAATTAAATTATTCAATAAACTTTATTCAAAGTATGAAAAAATCTATTCTTTTGTTTCATTCTAAAAACGGACAGAACTTTCCGGTAGACATAATATTTTATTGGATGTAATAGCGACGTTCAGTAACTAAAAATCAAGGATTGAATACGACATTTTTTATAAATATGACACTTATGATATGTAGTAAGTTAAGATTCAGAATACTTCATCCATATACTCCATTACAAAAGTCGTAACTATTGAATAAAATGCCAACTAGCTTGTCTTCTGTTTGCTTCACCTACCGAAAGGGTGAGAATTGGTCATATCATGGTTCCTCACTTTCATTAATGAATGAGCAGATTGTATCCATCGTCAGATTGAGAAAAGCGTATAGATCCGAGACAATTAACCGTTAAATACTTATAAATGAGTTAAATTCGTTAAGGAAGGCCATATCAGTAAGTAAAATAGTGATAGGCCATCTGTTATTGTAGAAGAGCTTAATAATTGATTTAAAAACTTCGTTACGCATATTTATCGACAGGTTTCATTATTATAATATGATGCTTCATAATGTGTGACCACAATGAATTTAAAAACATAAAGGAAAGAAATAATAGGAATTCTGGCTTTAAGTCAACTGGCACACGCTGAAATTCTGCTAGTAGGGTATTAATTTACAGTAAGATCTCGCTTAACGCTGTTTCAGCATAACGCGTTTTTTTGGGGTTCCCCTAAATCGGTTTCGATACTTGTTGTATATGTGTGCAAAGGAAACGGCCATGCACCAACCAAAAGCGGTGCACTTTATAGCGACGATGATATGTAGCTATACTATGCATTTTTTCAACACTCTTTCGTTAATCGGTCCAGAAAAAGGTTCCAACTGTATTCTCCTAAGTCGCAATCCTCGCAAAACAATTATCGCAGTAAAAACGCAGCTTTCCTGCGTCACAATTGATTTATTTGTTCTCATCAAGGTTATTAGGTGTATAAAGATATAAACATATTATAATATTTTATTGTGATAAATTCGGCAATAACTGATAAATTTTCTTATTCTTTGTTCTTTTCACTGACTTAAGTGTCTGAAAGATGAGCAGCAAAATGTTGAAGACAAGTGCACAGAAAAGCTGGTAGTCATACATCGTAATGGCATTTATCAAAATAGTTACTACTTATTACTCGTATAGAAAATAATTTTTCAATTTAATCTCCTTTTGATTGTTTTATTTATTAACTTTTCGATGTTTATTACATGCCATTTAACTACTTTATAGACGTCTCTCATAATTCATTAAAATGGAAAATATTTGAATAAATCTATTTGATATCTAAATCAATAATGGATTTCAATAATTTAAAAATTTCACATGTAAATATTATCAGTCAGTTGCATCCGTTTTAATTCAACTTCAGCGCACATGATGTTGCTTTGCTGCAAGCTTTTACTCCAAGATTTGAACATATCTCACTGCATACCGTTCCAATGTTCCAGAATTAAAAATTCCCTCATTTCTGGACATTTTTATGACGAGTTTTATGTTTACGTGTCGTACTTTATAAGAATATCGTTTGAAGCCTCTACATTCTTCATAAAATATATGCATGATGAATGATATGCTTTTCTCCTTTGGTTCGTAAATTTGGAGATGCTAAAATGCAACTAGAAGAGAAAAAGCGTGTTTATGCAGGGGTCTGAGTACGTGCTCCTAGTCTTGATCAACATGTTTTGAGGAACAGTCGAACGAAATTATGATGTCTATATCTGACTGGCACATCTCAATGTTTGCCATAAATAGAAGCCAGAAAGCGCATAAAAAATTAGGATTGGGCGCAAGCATTTTCTTCCAGCAACAAGTTTTACCGGAGTTATATCGTAATTCTTTGTCATTACCATACCGCACTTCGATCATCGGACAATGCAAACACGGATTAGCGGGAGCCAATCCGGGAATGAAGTGATTCTCAACAGTGCTCGCTCGCTCGGGTAAAATTTTGGTTAATATTGTAGGACTTTAGGTCATCTGATGTAGACCCACTCAAAAGGCAACCTGTTTTCTATTGAAGAGCGGTAAGCATAATCTTCAAAGGACCAATAGGATGGCGTACTTTAGGAATATTTGCTTCTTGCTGAAGAGAAAGGAGATCAAGTTAATATCTATAAAGCTTTAATGGACTTAGAAAAGTCTGACGGGACCGGGAATCAAACCCGGATCTCCCAATTACCGGTTGGGTGCTCTGTCCGTTAAGCTATCCCGGCACAAAATTTCTCCGAGCCATTCAGTAAACTTTGCCTGGACAAAGAACAAAGTACAGAGCACCCGACCGGCACTTAGGAGACCCGGGTTCGATTCCCGGTCCCGTCAGACTTTTTTATAAGTATATTTATGAATTTGGCTTCTCAAAACGTTTTTCTCATATTAAAATTGCTGAAACAGGAATCCAAACAACGATTAATGAAGAAGTAGAATAGATGATGAATTGATTAAGGTAATTTTTTTTTATCATCCATACGAGTTGAATCGCTAAACACCACAATCGAAGCACAAGTTTTGGCGAAAGTTGATGGCAAACGAAGCAAGTTTCAGAACAAAACGATACTCATTATTCTAAAGAAAAATACTTGTACTTACACACTTAATTTAGGAGATATACAGCGGAAATTTAAGTTCAGAAAGAAATGTAGAGAGGCATATCTATATATCATATATAGATATCAGATATAGTAACATTAACTGAAAAAAGTTCCGATTGTACGTGAACGATATTTGAAAATGTTAAATTCATGCTTAAGGGTTGAAATCACTGTTTAGGATTCGAATCCGAGTAAACGTTGTTCTGAAAGAACTCTTTGGCCAAGATTACACGCCGATAACATTTCGTATAATTTTTAATCTGAAATCGTTCTCCGTACCAAAGTTCAGAATATGATATTAGATAGTTTTCAAAGATCATTCATAACACATATAGGTTAGAAAATAAGATCAAATCCCAAATTCACGTGGAGTGGAGGTTCTTCATGATACACGAGATATAAGTATCATAATATACGAGATAAAAGTATCATATAATATTGCTCATATAAAGGCTGTTGTCATCACGGTCTCTTTCTCTAATTCTTGAACATTGCAAATGATAGGTTATATGAAGTTACTTGCAATTTACCTTGAAAACCACTATTTTTCTCTAAGCAATTTTAACAGTTAAAATCTCTCCAGCCTTCTAAATGAAACTATCAGTTATTTAATCACACTAATGTGGTGTTACTTCATACTTTTAGAATTTGTTTTGGGAAATGGTTTGGATATCTATATTTTTCTCTTATGGAAATTTAGATATAATTTTATATTTCAGTACATTTCAGGCAAACCTTCAAAAGAAAAAGTTTTACACAGGATCAAAAAATCTAATCTATCTAACCTAGCCTATGCAACAATCTAATTCAACTATACTGAGCTAAAGTAATGGAAATTTTCACAAATACTGAATATGTTAGTGAATAGAAGAGAAAATCTTTCACAAAGTCTGTGTTAGTTATTGAATATGTTATTGGATATGTTAAGTTATATTAGTTAAGATACACATAGGAATTTTATAAAAGTGTGTGGAGGAATGAGGTACTTAGCAGTTAATGCAGTTCATTACATTTTGCGATGAAGTAATTTAGCTGGATTTGAAAATCAAATTTAATCAAAGGAAGAAGGCAAATGAATTTTAAAAAAGAAACACGATTGATGTCCTTATGATTATGAAAGAGTCTTTTGTCTATGTTTACAAGGAATGTTAAAATAAACAAATCAGCAAAAGCGTGCATACATAGAAAATTAAGGCAATTTTAGAAGGCAAGGAAAACGTTTATGAGCAAGACTTACCCAATAACTACTATACTAAAATCAAGCATATTCCAGCCATTCCTTAGATATGCCCCTGAATGGGCAACAAAGCCATAGGCTATTATCTTCATCACACACTCCACAGTGAATATTACCAGAAAGATGTATTCAATTTTCTCCTGGAATGACAATACTTTATTAGAAAATTTCCTTTTATACTTGTGAAATAATATTATGACTCTCTAAGAATAGTCATATTAGTGTATAATAATAAATCCTTTCTATTATTTATCTTTGGTACAATAGTTCTTTTAATTTACAGATTCAGCAAGATTGCTTTCTTTTTGAAGTAGACTCATTCAAATAATGATCTTATCTACTATTAATAATTAAATATTTTACATTTAGAAGCAATAAAACTTTATATATAAAAACTTAAATTTTGTCATTAATAGTTGGTTTAAATGAAAATATATGCCATATGAAATAATATGTATTTAAATGGTAAAATAAATAAATAAATGAACAGAGGTTTTATCCTAAGAAACACAAACTTTCCGCAATATACAAATACACATATACTGAAAGCAATCAATTTATTTAAAGAAAACACTATCCTACTTACCAAATATGCATTGGTGGTATTGGAATCACTATTTGGATATGGAGTGTAAACTGCCAAGGCTACACAGTTGGCAAAGATGGTCAATAGAATCAGGTACTCAAAAGGTCTAAAGAGTGGTTAAGGTATAAAATAGTTTCCAAGGATAATCTAATACCTTAATATAAATGTCAAATATCTTATAATACAATCATATCTAATAACTACAATAATAACAATTATTCCTGATGACATGAAATTCTGAGTCTTTGAAATATGATGATATAAAGTGAAGTGAATCACTTTATTCTATTTCTGATACATTTCATTGGAAAATTCTTCAGCCATTTTTGCTTCTGGTAAAAATTTACCTTTCATGAGTAACCTTATTGACCAGCAAACTTTGCTTTAAGTTCAAAATTACTACTTTTCATAAAATATGTTTGGGATACATGAGCCAATACACAGGAAAATACAGATTGTAGGAAGCTGAACAATGTAACTTTTTAAATTTTAACTCATATGCCTAGAAAATGTGAACTAGGTATCAAGGCCCCTGATATTTCTTAATTGATATTATATATAGTGCTTGATGAGAATACCAAATTAGCTCATTCAGTACGTCAGTATCGTGAGTGTGTCCAAAAACCAGCTTTACTAACCAGACTGGTAAGGGGTTTGGGGTTGTAATTGAAATCTCTTCATATTAATAACAAAAAATTATTAAAGCCAAGGAATGTTTTAATGTAGTTGACCAAATAGTTATAAGATTTTTGGTTAATGAAAAGTTGAGGGAAAAGACGAGTGATTCTAACATTTTTTAGTTTATTAATTATGTGACTTATAAATATTAATGCCTCTTATCCTCATGTCTCTTTTTAATTTCTACATATAGTTTAAGTGATAAATTTTGTCCACCATAATGTGCATTTGCTTATAATTATAAATTACTTTGAAACTGAATTATAATTGAAGTTTTTTTAAGAATCGATAAAGCAAATGACTCCTCTGATGCTACTAGGCCCCAATAAGAATGTTCCAGTAGCTAATAAAACACCAAGACTCTTTTCATTTCTCTGGTGTATACAGAGGAAAACACCATGGTGGGAAATATATATAACATAAAGAAGGTTGAAGAAAACTTAAATAAGAATTCATTATGAAAGTAAAAGATAGGCAAAAATGCAATTAAGTCATTTATATCTGTTTATGAAGAAATATTGATACATAGTAATCAAGGTAATCAACCCCAATAACTCTATTTATTCATAAAATGAAACAGGAGATTTGACCCAACAAATAAATTGATTCTTATGTAATATTTTGTGAATAAATTTATCAAAAGGAATTATAATAATTCATTACTGTTATTTAATACTATAATATTTTCATTTTTATAGAAACTGAATGAATTTTGTTCTCTCTCTATTTAATTAATTAAGCCTTATTTGTTTAAGTGAATAAATAATGATAATTAAATCTAAATCATGAAAAATCAAAGAAAGACTTGCTGTAACAACGCATTGAAAATAATTATGTAAAAATTACAATAAATTTCTAAATACAATTTCATGAAATAATTAATATAAAAATCTTGACATTAAGATAGTATGTAAAGTCTTCAATTTCATAACATCAGTTAGAGGATATGTAGCATTCCTAGATCTGAGTTTTTAGAAACAGATATGTTGTCAAGGCTAACTACTAGTAACATAGATGTCCATACAATTATCAGATAATTCTAATAATGAAAGTTTGTTAGTATCAGAAAAAGTAAATAATATTTCTCGATATGGCAAAAATATATGTTTTTCTTGAGGATCAATTCAATGCAATGAGATGGCATTTTAAGTAATAATGTATGTTATCATATTGATAAGATATGAGTTGAATTAGAAGCTATATTGAATTTAATTCCTTATTTGCTTTCTAAAAATAATTAAAAGAACTTTAGAAAGGATACTTCCATTCCACGACATCAATACAAAGTTTTCTAAGGGGATTTTTGAGCTGGAGACAGAATAGGGCTCTCTGAGGTCTGTCTGGTGGAGGCTTGCCTCCACGCCGGACGGCCCGCCTCTTATTGGCTGTCATTGCTGTGGCACTAAGAGCAGTTTGCCATGCTGTGGAAAGTGGCTTCTCAGCAGCTGTACTTGCAGTGCTGACCAAACCAAGCCCAGCCTCATGCTGACCTGAAACTAATGAAACGCATCTGATTAAAAATCTAATATTCACAAATGTAAACATCATTAGAGAAACAGACAAAGAGAATTTTAAATTCTCTAAACAGACAAAGAGAATTTTAAATTATCTATTAGAATTTCATTTAATTTACTTAACTTATGGAAGAGTAAATGAGACTTCAACCATTAAATCAAATATTTGAGTCAAAAAATTATTCTGAATTTTCTTCATGGTGTTGGTAGTGCCGATAAAGAAGGACATGTCCATATATTTTATACGCATTCATAGCATAATAAGTTGGTCTATTTTTATAATTTTCACTCAATATTATTCATAACTTTATGAATTATAAATGATGAAGCATTTGAAAAATAAAAAGGATAAAAGTAATATAAAAAGAAGTACGAGGAAGACCCGCGTAAAAACTTTTTCAAAGATAGTGAATATATTATCCATTGATTTTTAAAACTAAAATAAGGCTTTAGATGGCGGGACACGCAAAAGAAAACCTATCTAATTCCGTGTGTCATTCAAGAATCTAGTCATTATCAATTCATAAGTCATAAACTTCACAGACATTTAAGTATTAAACTAATCTGATAGGGATTCTAATATTTGATGGATTAAAGAGAGACTATAAAACGATAGGATAATATGGTCTGTTACGGCCACAGTAAGTAACATCCGTCTGTACTTTTCATCGAGCTGCATTCGTACTTTTAACTCGTACCAAGCATTTGAGTTGGGTGCTGAAATTGGACATGCGTTTTTCAGCATTGGTTATATTCTATAAATACCAAACATTATTTTTAATACAGTATATTACCTATACCTTCCTTGAAGGTAGTCAATAAGACATAAATGCTCAGTCTCAAGAATAAATAATATCATAGTTAATTGATATTTTTTCCAAAATTTGGTATAATTACAAATATCTAGAATTTAGTGGATATACTTCACGACAGTTTAAATCAAAGAATTAGAAGAGAAAAATCGAGATTGACTCGATTAGAAAAATATACGCAAGAAATAAGTAAAATATCGGAAATTTACTTGAAAATCTACAATAAATTACGTGTTACTTCACTATTTCTCGTTACCATTTCCGATCAAGGAGATTTGTTTTGGGAATTATTAGGGAATGAATGCAATTATGGGAACGGAATTGCTTCCTAAGAATTAATATCAATAATATTCTCTTCTGAAATGTGAGAATAAACTTTCAATACTATTAATATGAATTTTTCCGAGATTCGGATCCTGAGACTCTAAAAATTTACTCTAAATCGTATTACGTTTATAATTTCATAATAATTATGGCGTGATAACATTTTATGGTAGTAAGGCGGATTAGTATTCATAGGAGCTTATTGTAGGTTTGATTTTTTTCATGACTTTCATTTTCGACCGAATTTCTCCGTGGCTTAATAAAAAATGATCGTTTGATAAAGTAACGAATCAATTCATAGGTCAACCATGATTATTATTTCTTTTCAAACTTTAAATACTTTACATCACCTGTATATCAAAATCAGTGGATAAGTGGAGAACAAAATTGATCTAATCCTACCCCATCTATCACTTCTTTCGAATACTACTAACCCAGTGCCTGTCGGTCTATCAAGAACATTAAGGAAGAGTTTAATTGCTTACGTTAACCTACTTTAGTAAAGTGTGTACTATGTCGCACCTAGGGGACTATACCGTAATTAAGAGAAGTGCATACAGAAAAAATTACTTCGAAAATCTACTATAATTTGTGAGAAAAACTTGCCTCTAATTATGTTGAATTAGTTTTATTTAGCAATTTAATAGCAGTATGGTATATTTGAAAAAAATTTCTCAAACCTATCCTACCATTCCTATATTTGAAAACTTTTAAAGTTAAAAGCTATAAAAACTATCTATAACTTCACATGACTTATAATAAAAATTCATGGTAAAAAGAGCTAGTAATAACTACCAACGATTGGTTAAAGTTTATAATAATATGACTCATTGGGAAGTAAGCTGAATGTTGTAACGGAGAAAATAGTTGCTCTCAATTTTCGTTGCAAGGATTTTAATTGTATGAAATAATTTGGAATACAATGAGGTATATTTTTAGTCAGTGAGGAATGGAAATCCTCTTAATGGAAGAAGGATCATCAGTCATAATAGATAAAAGCTTCTCATCAGAATTTTTAGTTATTCGAAGTTCTATCGATGTAAATTTTTCATGAATCATGATTTCGATATCAACTATACATTTTATCGTATTTGTTAAACCAAATGTGCTTATTCTATGTTATTGAATATTAGAGTTTTAAATCACCAGGATATAGTTGTACTTATATTCAGAAAATCTTTTATAGTTATATTTTTAGTCATAAACTGCACGCTCACGGAAAAAATATTCTATGCAAAAATCTGAGATTTATCAACTTTTAATACACCCTCCCATTATATTATTGGGTCGAGACCTTTTTAATACTTGGAAATATTTCGCGCTCAAAATATCAAGTTTGTTATTAAAATTTACCAATTTACCTTGTAAAAAGCGTGGTCCAATGATATCGAATAAATAAGCTTTCAGTGTCTAGAAGCATTATTTGTTATGCATTACGTAAGATTTAATTACTGTTCATGTATTTGGGTGTTTACCTACAATTTGGAGAAGGATAATTTATTTTTTCATATAAAAAATTATCTAATATCTATAACATATGATTTGAAAGTTAACTCTTGATTAGTACTGTCGTAATTAAAATTTATTTCTGAGTAAGTCAGCATTAAAAATCGAGTTGATTTTTTAGCCTCTCAGTTTTGTATATATTTTTGTTTTCTGGCTGGCAAAAATAGCCCGCGGAGTATAGGGGTCTATAGACGCAGAATATGTGGTTGGAAATCTGATCCCAGTCTGAGTTCCAGCGAAAAAATTTCTGTCGCGTTCGGTCGTATGTCATCCTTGCAGGTTGCTTGCCAGAACTTCCCCAGCATGGGACCATACAAAAATGCCTTGGTATCCTTAGCTTCCCCATTGTGCTCATCTTAAGAAGGCAACACTCCGGCTATAAAAGCAGCAATATCATAAATAAGCGGCTGGAGCAGGCGGTACGGAAGTATCCATGAATAGAATAGAAAGATTCTCTCGTTCAGGTCTTTGCCCTATCATTTGCAGATACCGTTGCGTTTCTAAATCTAATAATTAATCCACTGAAATACTCTTCGCTCGATGTACTTTTTGACGAAAGAATTTTCGCGTGAACAAATAATCATGATCTGAAAGTTTACTCGCGTGAACAAATAATCATGATCTGAAAGTTTACTCGCGTGAACAAGTTCTTCCGTAAGTGGCTGAATAGCTTTTGGTCTGTAATTCGTTCAAAATACAGATTCTAAGCTATCAGAGCCTTGTCATGGATACGAATCCCCTTGGGATATCGCACCGTTAGGAGAACATTGTGACTTCACGGGCGGTTGATGCTTAACGAGTGGAAGAATCCCTAGCCCTTAGTTCAAAGTATCTTAGTTTGCATCTAAATTAAATATTATTATAAAATAAAATATACCATCCATCTCAGTTCTGTTTTTATGTACCTTTTCATTGAATTAGCTTTCATCGAAATAGATGATATCTATGGGGTATTGAACAGAACATATTACGAAGCCGATCAAATAAATTCATGCTTTGTAATAATGATGGTAAATAATTGTTTCCATAGATATCAAATTTTGCGTTTTATTTATAAAAGACATCGTCTAATTATATCTACTGCGTCCGTTAATCTACTTAAAGATTTACTCTAATTAACATCGAAAATCAAGTTCTAAAAGGTATTATTATTATTCTTAGCTGTTTCTTATTACTAGTAGTTACTTATCCTTTCAAAGCAATAAATATTTATCGTATACTACTTGTATGAATAATACTATTTTCAAGACCGAAAATGAAACATATTTGAGGTCAATGAAATTTTGCTGCTCCCTCCATACATTTGTGTACATCATCTTATTATAAATTAATGATTTTACAAAAATTTCTAATTATTAAAAATTTTTACCAAATGTGTAATTTCGCCTTCACCAATTTCAACCAATGGAATATATCATACAAGTGATTTTTTCAATGACGTTTCATTTATTCAATTCATACAGATAATTCATATTTTCCACAACCTCTCTTAGGAAGTTCCAGATGGGTATTAATTTCTTGGGTGTCTACATTTAAAAAATTATTTTTGAGAGCAAAGGTATTTCTATCTTATTTTCTTTCCTTTAAATACAGTCTCTTGTTCGGATCGCTCCAATGCGGAGCACTGAATATCTGATTTAGCGAACTTCCTTATTTTTTCGAGCGTTGCTGTGAAAACGTGAGGATGGTTACAGTTTATTAGATATTATTTCCGATATATTTATACAGCAAAATTTTGTTCAAAATTTATAATAAAAGATATTTTAATCATCCTGGATAGATATTTATGTTTCAAGTTCTAAAACTTCTGTAAAGTCAAAGTTAATTTTTCCGCAAGAAAGTTTTATCATCTATCTCTCAGTGAGTGAAAGTGAAATATTTACATGCTTACTACAAACCTTTCTGTTTAAAAATACTTCCTTTAAATTTTTGTAGATAAAAGCCTTCAAAAATGAAAACACCATTACCATTAAACTTAGAATACTTTGTGAATATGGGATTTTAAGAAGAATTTTAAAGATTTAAGGGATTCTTAATTTGCATACTGATTCGATTAACTAATAAACTCATAAATAATAATATATACTTATAAATTTATACGTCTCGGCTATTTTATTATTGGCTTTTTTAATGGTGAGGAATTTGATGCACGGGATAACTAAGAAGTAGTAACATACGAATAGAATATCATTAGCCGAAGTTACTAAAGATTTTTCCTTTCCTGAAACGTATCTGTACCGAAAATATTCAACTACAGTATTCAAATATATTTCCTCTTTTATATAGGGCAAAGTAAATTCTCTGAAAAATTATAAGAGAACTAGAACTTGAACTAAGGAAACATTTTCTATTTTATGTTAGCATACAATATATTGGTGAAACTGAGCATGATAAAATCTCTCTCATGGGAAGTTTTAAAATTTAAAAATTATTTTAATAAATAAGAACTATAATATAAGATTTACTTCTGAATTACTTTTATATATTTTGAGGAACTATTTCATCAAAATTTCGAATTTATTTAAAAATATTCGATAATTGGCCGATCATGTTATCAAATTGTTACCAAAAAAACGACATTAGAAAATATAGTATAATTAGGATAGTATGAATAAAGCGTAATCGAGGATAACCGGGTACTTATACGGAAGCTAAACTGTGCGTCACGCGTGAAGTGAACAATAAAAGTAGTTCATACGTTTCATAATTTATATTTTGGTTGTATATTTCGAATTATTTTTTAATCTTTGTCCTCTTTACTAGTTTTGTTTCTATTAGCTGACGAAGTTTAGTAGAATGTAAATTTCCTGAAGACAGATCGTAGGGAATAAGGAAGTTCCATTATCTCAATCTCCAGAGATAGAGAAATAACAAATTCAAGGCTATCTTGAGAATTTAACGAAGAAGCGTGACTGGAATGGAGACGTCATTGCCAGCGTATCAGCTAATCACCAGTACCTGAAGGATTTAACTTTCTCATCTACCTGTTAAATACGCGAGCGAGCTGTCTCCTGCAGCTATTTATATTTCGGCCGCCGTATCGCGTGTCACAAGTACCTTTAACTCTGATTCAAATGAAAAGACTTCGGAAGCGTCCCCTATTTCTTGGTAATAAGGCAAAAATCGTTTTGTTGTGATTTTCCTTATGTTTTTGCCATTAGCGTCCGTCACGAGCGATTTTAAGAATGGAATCAAGTGCTCCTGCAGTGGCCACCACTCAATTTCAGTAGACACGCAACAGATATACGACACAAAAGAGCGATTGCCAGCTGGGATTGCATCGATTTAGGGAATAAAAGAGGCTGTCGGGAACAAAAACTTCACCCCCGAATACCTCTTTGGTTGTCGGAAACAATACTGAAATCGAGCCTGAAAGCAACAATAATGGAAGTTGTGAGCGATTGTTCTTTGATTTCATTCACTCAAGTTCTCACTTTGAATGAATGATGAGTTCCCCATTCCCAATTTAGTAACAATGTTAGAATTAGCTTTTACTCTTTCCCCATATCGCGTATCTAAAGAGAGGAGTTGGTTTGTTTCTGACATAACCTTTCCAAAAGTGAAACTTTCGGATGAAAATGAAAGATGAAAAAGTTAGGGATGTCATCATCCTGTCGCGTGGTGAATCATCAAAACTCACAATTAAAAAGTACATGTCAACATAAGAAAGGAAACACATTTTGACAACAATAAGAATCATTGATAAGTTTAATGTGGAGCAGTGCTGATTTACTCTTTCTGTACGCAAAATCTAGAGCTACTACGACTTCTAAATGTTGTAGCGCGAATATTTGGCTATCAAACCTACTCTAAAACTAAAAAGAATGTTCACCAGTCTAATAGGACAATATTCGGAATTTCTCTCATATAACTGAATTTTTGATATTTAATCTTGTAATGTGACGATAATAATATTCAAATTATCTTAAATTGATTATCTGTAACTTTAATTCAGATAAATTCAGTTGTTTTAAATGTATAAGTTTTATGGGTTCGTGCACACTTATTCTTAACACTTTCTATTCATTCATATAGAAATATATTAAGAAATAAGAAACTCTTACATTAGGACAAGGTTTAGAGCCATGATAGAGAAAATATTTTTATTTAAATGTTAATGTCAATTTTTACGATACTTTGATTAATTTTAGTATGCGTAATATAAATAAAAATGAGGCTTAGGTGAAAAACTAGCCCATTAGGAAAATTGCGACTCAAAACTGTCCAAACTCGGTTTATCCTTCGAAGCTAAAGAGATTACCGTCTTTGACGGCATATAAGACGCACTTTTTTTCCTAAATTATGTTCTCAAAAATTTATCCGCGTCTTATATGTGAAGGTATTGGTATCGGTGCTTAAAACTGTTTGATTACAAAAATACCCTAGGAAATATGACTAAAGGTAACAATAGATTAAGTATAACTTTCAGTATACACTAGGAGCGTTAAATTACTCTAAACAGAGCAGTAGTAAGTCATTATGTTATCATTGTACTGGGCTGTTGCAAGGACTATTTTAACTTTATTTTCCTCGTGTGTGGCCTACTTAAATATGCCAGTGCGTCTTATATGCCATCAAATACGATAGGTTATTACATTAAAGAAGTAAAAACGTGAGAAAAGCTGTGAACTGAAGAGTGAAGAATATTACGAATGGATAGAAATCTTCAACTAGGAACATAAGTAAGTCTAATTGATTCGACAAAGATAACGCCCAAACCAAGATGACCTTTTCATTTCCGTATTAAAGATGTAACGCTGGAAAGAAATCCATAAACCGTCGCAGGTGAAGCAAGAAAGCGAACACACATTTGGAGAAAGTCTCCTTGAAAAGATATCGATGGATATAAAGGATGTATAGGCTTTTAAGATATTATGAATATTCTTGTTTTCCTCGTATATTTCCCATTCCGCGATAGTTCTAACACCATTACTTAACAATTATATTAACGATTCGTTTCTTTAATTCGCGAGTTTATTTACACAGTAAATACTGGTAAATAGCATATCCTAACCTTTCATAAAATTGAGCAATGAGCTCAAATGGTAAGATGCAAGTAATAACACCGATCCATAATTTAATTTACAAAAGTTTCACGAAAACAGGTTTCCAAAACAAACATTCATTGTGACTTCTGCTATGTTTATGGTAAATATTATAATATTATGAATAATCAACTTTAATTAAAAAACGAAATTCTTGCCATGTTTACAAAGGAGATAGCTTTCCAATCAATAAAACGTTATGCCTATCCTATTTCCTGGCCTTTCATGTAAATTTCGAGCTCAGTCTGTTAGCACTCAAAACCTTTTTCATGCCTCGAGCTTCCCTGGTCCGTAACTCATCATTCAGGGTCTGTCAGGAAGAAAACAATACGAAGGTACTCACTCAATCACTGCTTTTTGGAGCCGGTCCAAGTAAGAGAAGAAGTGGCCACCGGATAGTAAAATGAGAAGCATTGCCAACTATGATATAATTGATATCAAGTTCGAATCTCAACGAAGTCTAACGGTTCACGAAGAACAAAGCAGTAGATGGAAATAAATACCATAGATGATAGAGGCTTGCTCAGCTAAAGTTCCGGAATCCTCCATTTTCTCTTCATTGTTTCAATTCATAAGATTTATTGGCGATGAAGATTAGACACAACTCTCTTGTGTCGTTTCAGCATTTAACCCGAAGGCACTAAAATGGACGTGAATCCTGGCAGTGAAAATAGCTTCAAATTTAAGCTGCGATTCGAGTTGAACAGGAGCTAATGGTCTTGATAGCGATTACTCTGATTCTATCGTGGGAAGACGATTCCATCTAATCTTTATTTTACGAATAAAAGACATTTGCATACTTATTTTTTCGTTTTCCTACTGATAAATAGATAAATTGAAAAAAATACGTAAGAAAAGACTTTAAACGTACATTTTCGGTACTGAGCAACTATATTTATTACATCCTTTACCAAAACTCCCTTTCAGTCTCAGTTGGGTTTTCTTACTCTGATATTGTTAAATCAACTACATCTCTTTCAATATATAAAAGCGAGAGGGTGCTGAAATGAAAAATGATTTCAGGCATTAATGGAAACTTTTTTTTTGAAATTTAGAATCTTTTGAGTGAGACACACTCCGCGGGTTGTATCTCAAGCTCTTTCATCCCATTATGATGCGTGAATAGCGTTCTGCAGGACCACTTCCGATGATCATTATCCATCAGAGAAGCCCTTCTTCACTTAAGAAGTACATGTGGGTGAAAACGGTGGGAAACCTTTCCGCAGACCTTTGTATTCAGTAATGCGGGTAAATGAACAACTAAAGCCTACTTTAGCTATTACGTTGATACATCGCCACTATCTCCCATAAAATTAATCACACTCAACATCATTAGCCGTCTACTTCGAACAGTGGGAAGCCTGAAAGGAACTCTTATGTTCGTGAAATAACAGGAAAGCGAAAACAACTGTTTTAAAATGTGCTTCTAACGCGCAATTGGAAATTTTGAAGCTACGATAAAATTTTCGATATTAAACGAACAATAAAATAAGAATAAAATCGTAGTAAAAAATTAATATTCTGTAAAATAAAGAAATTTAGTTAAAGCGTTATCAATTCGTTACAAGGTGATAATCATGAGAATTGGGCTTCATTTTTATCAAACCAGAAAACTGTTAGTATAGATTGAGATATTTTTACGTACTTGATAAATATTTTATACTGAAATGCAGGCTTAGTACGCAGTCATTAAATTTACTCATTATATTTTTCAGGAATAGCCAATAGATGAGTGGTGATATATTCAAAATTACGAAATTCTATATTTAATTTCATCAATTTTATTTCTTGGTAATTATACGATTTGTTTGGCGAAAAGCGGTCGGTGGTGCCGTTCTCCCCGCGCATTTTCCATTTCGTTTTTTGCGGTGTTTGTTCCTATACAAGAACCTCTCCCTCTCTCTTTTAATTCCACTAATGACCACATCTCCGTTTCAGAATTCTATTTGGCGGCGAGTGTCGTAGATCCCTTTCCCAATGAATTTTGTTTTTAGTTTAACTTAAAACGGTTCCTAAATTTTCTTGTGCACTAAGGAATTTAGGATATAAATTTATACTTCATAATGTAACAGATACGAGATACTTTTATCAAGCTAGTTATTTTGGGATCTTATTTTACAGCGAGACATTTTTTGTTCTAAAAGTTTTAAAATTTCATTATTTCTTTTAGATAGATAACTCGTTTGGTCAAATAATTGTCACAAGTGAATGAAAAAGATTGCTCACAAGCTCTCGTTAAATATATATATATATATATATATATATATATATATATATATATATATATATATATTTAATATTGTATTTCTTGTCTTAGCTTTATCCGCATGTATCTTAAAATTTTCACGAACTAAAATATATATAATATATATATATATATATATTATATATATTTTAGTTCGTGAAAATTTTAAGATACATGCGGATAAAGCTAAGACAAGAAATACAATTCTTGCTGAATAATGACCCTTATAAAATTACAAACAAAGATAAATTTCTATGATATCGTGGTCGTTTATGGGAATACGTGGAATCCAAAAACAATCGAGTTTTTCCGCCAAATCCTATATCACGCGGACACCAATTTTTCAATTTATTTCCAATCTCCTTTTGGTGAATAACACTAGGATGGAACTTGATTTATTTATAATCTAACTATCATGTACATTTCGGATTTAATATTGTCTAAGTCTAAAAAAATGTGTTCCTTGACTGGTCAGCGATAGGTAATGTGTACGCATGCAAGACAAACAACAAATAAGGATTTAATAAATATTAAGAGAATTCTTCGGAAATTTAAGTTTCCGGATGACGTAAAATAATCACTCGCGTAGATTTCCCCGAACTATTTCAATCCTTCCAAATCAAAGGGAAAAGTTGCATCTGATATTCCTCCACTCTGAACATCTTTCCAAGAGATTCACCGGAAAGATTTGTGCACAAGAGTTTACACCCACCCACGTCATCGATAAGAGGCTGAGCATAGATCTAGACTCACTGTAGCGTTAACTTTCTAATCTTATGCACACATAAAACCGGATAAAAATATACTCCTAAACCTCAAGGCTACCAACTTCAAAGCAAATTATAAAGATCTGAATTCCGCTAATCTTACACAAAAATAAAAATACACGAGAAATAAGACCTTCGTTCTTCTATGAACATATTTATCACATCTTTAGTAATATCAAGACACGAGTTGATTCGAGGGAAAATTTATCTTTCTTTATTGGGGTGTGGCAAAAAAGACTATGAAAATATTTCACCCATTCGATTCCTTTCTTAGAATGCGTGATTTAAATCGTAGTAACTGAGTTATCACCATTAAAAGTTTATCTCAAGAGTACGCATTCACTTACGGTACACATGAACACGTTTTACTGCGTTCTCAAACTTTGGCATTAAAATACATGGTGTATCACATATTTCTCTATGCTGTGTAACCAGGCCTCATTCCCTAAGGTTGTTTCTTTTCCCGTATATTATAATCACTCTTTGATTCTTAAAGAAGGTTGTTTTACCAGGAAAAAAATAAGAATGAAATATTCTTGAAGACTCTAAATACTTAATTTCACCCTTCTTCGAATTGATGAGCGTAAAACGTAATTTACTTATTATTCATTATGAATGAATGAAAAACTCAAGAAATAAGTTAGAGATGAAATTCGATTGACCGGATGAGACTAATGAATTCCATGCAGAGCTACTCAAGTCCTTTCATACTGATAAATATTTGCAGCTAAATTTACCTTAATATTTCAGATACGCTTGCTAATAAAGATGATTATTAAATTTCACGTAAAAGAGAGCGCTTCGTTACGTGAGATACGCGAAATTCATCAAACACAACATGGATTAATTAGTTTTCCGGGATGAATTTTTCTACTGCCAAAGAGGAGGAAATTTAAAGTCTTTTAATCCTTTGGTGGCAAAGGAGTAAAGAATAAATACCAAAGAACTTAGGAGAGATCAATTTTACACGGAAACAAAGCTAACGTGTTCACGGATCCGTCACGATTAGCCGGAAAAATTAGGATGGCCCTTGTCCAATAAAGCAGATCCTTGAAGACTGACACGCTTCAGACACTGAATGGCTTTTATTATGGCATAAAAAATAAATATAGAAGAAAATCGACCGCCTTTCTGCTTTATCCTCACCGGAAGGCGGACGGTGTGGCGAATGCAAGGCGGCTAAGAGGGAGGAATATCGGTCGGATGAGCGATTGAGTAGCAGGCGTACACTTCGTTTAACATTGCTGGAAGGAGTTTCCATGCATGAATTTGGTTTTAAAAATCTTTTAATAAAACGTTAGCGAGCGATTCGACGCGGATTAAAATCCAAGAATATAAAAAATGACTTTTCTTGCATTCAATCGATAGAGAAGTAGAATAATCGAATCTTTTAACAATCATTCGTCTATAAAAAAGAAAATCGATTTCGGACCTAAATACCCTATAAAGTATAAATGTACTCTACGAGGGGATACTGCATTATTTTAGAGTTATTTTTGATTATTTTTTTCTGCAATCATATTTACTATAGCTTTATAATATATATGATCAACAAAAGATAGATATTTCTCTACTTTCAAAATCAAATTCTGAACATTCTCACACATACATTATTGCAACATATTTTGCACAAATTTGATGTTTTACTACTAAATATATAAGAAGATAAATTAAATACCATACAGTGTTGTTTAGGAAGGAGAACTATTATCAACTTATCAGGGCGCATCGATCATTTAATTCGGTATCATCGAGTAACCTTAAAACTTTAAAAATTAATTAATAATAAATTTTAATTCTGAAGTACAAATAATAAGAGTTTGGTTTTTAAGCTGTTATAAGTAAAGGAACTGTGACAGAAGAGAGTGGTGTGCATTACATATCGCTGGATTTCATGAATATGCTGCTACACCTTTGGTTCAAAAACTAATTAGTTCTAAATGCATTTTTATTGCAGTACTCGGGTCATTGGCATCCGGCAACACTAAGCCGATTGGAGCATGATTTTTCAGTCATTTATTCAGCCATTAAATTTCACGAAGTTTTATCCAGCCACGTAGAAGAGATACAAGTTCTATAGGAATAATAACTATAAAATTTTTAATGGAATTTTAAAGAACTAGTAAAACCAGTTTCATTTAATTCTATGAGTTCAATTCACAATGAAATATGATTTGATTATGAAATTTTCACAATTTTTTCATAGGTAGCTGAATTTTGTATCAGAATTATGTTGTTATTGTTCATGACATAGATGAGATAATTTTAATAATTCCGCATTATATTTTAGCGAGAACAACCAGTAACAGATAGCAATCGGCGTAATATTTAGTTAACTTAATGGCGATGGACGCAAATAATAAACTTTGATGAAAGTTGGTTAAGATAACTAATGAATAACATTTTCCACAATGATACTTGAATTTTTAGATTAATAGCTTCTTATTAATGTAGAATAAAACAACAAAATTCATGTACCTTATTATAGTATGCTCAATATAAAACCACAATAACTAATAGAAAAGAAGCTTTGTACCTAGCAGGTAAGAGTACAATTAAAATCGTAGACGTATTTTAGCAAAAGCCACCAAGAATATCCTTGGAAATTAATTACGGAAGAAATGATCGTCTAGGATATTTTCAGCATCCAAGAGGTTCACTAAAACTTAACCACAAGGGCGCTGTCCCGGAAATCTTCAAGACCTTCTCAAACCTACAACACCGTAGGGAATCAGCTAATACGTTTAATGAAAAAGTTCCGCGCAATTTGCAAGCATTAGAAGGGAAAATGTGGTAAAAAAATGGTCGAGAAGGATGACTTGGGACAGTTTGATGGAGTATGAAGTTGCTGGCACGTAAACCTACGCCCACGAGGCCCCCGTGCCTAAGCCTTTACATTTTAGGTACCGAAAATAGGGTGACGGGCGAGCTGTGAATCAGGTGTTGGGAAGCGCCATTGCTGACTCAATGAAATTTTGACGGTTCTCACGAAGTGAAGATGACCCTCATATGCTACCCTCATATCTCAATACACCAGCACACATTTGACTGTTCCGTTATTATAAATTTAACTAGGCGGAACTGAGACTCGCACGAAAACAGTTTTTACGTTTTATCTTTAGAAAAAACTCGCCACTTAGCCACTCGCCGATCCCAAAATAAATATCAGAGCTCAGAAAACAAGATGATAAGATCAAACTCGACGGGGAAGAAGTCGATGGATAAAAGAATAGAATAACGCATAAATTAAATAAATATAAATAAAAATAAGTGATAATAACTGAACTGTTTATAAATTGAGAACAATTCGTTTCGGTATTGATACTGTTAAACTACGGAACCTTTTTGTGATGTTGATTAGTAGAAAATCGCGAGCTATTTTGAAGTGATGATGCTAACATTAGAAAATAAATTTTCAGTAAGCTTCTACCTTAACCAAAAAATTAATGGATCACCACCTTATATCTATTTTTTCTTTGATAGTTTAATGGAGAGCTATTACGGTATCGACTCAGAACTGCCACATTCAATTATATTGGTATTAGTATATGGGAAATTGATTTCTAAAATCAATTGGTTTAGAGCACAGTAATCGTAATTTTGTTTTTTTTTTTTAAATCCTAGTCATGCCGATTGTACCGAGAACATTTAGGTATCACATCACAGCAAAAAATTCGAGCTAAGACACACTACTCATTTCGAAATTGTAATAGGAAATTCTGTTTATCCCAGCTAATTCGAAAAAAAATGAAAAGGGAATATTGCTCTCTGTTATTAAGTGCCGTGTAAAAGAGTCAAGAATTAAAATCCTCTCTCAACTACCGTTTGTTTTACAGCGATACCTTTCAATGAAGACTCATTACATTAGCAAACAAGGATGATAAAAGATCAAAGAGCGGTGAAATCAGGTAACTTTTACTGGGAGGGCAGACAAAAGGATAGTAAGCAACGGTTATTAAAAATCGAAAAGGGACTTTAGAAACTAGAAGGCTCTTTCGGCGATTTAAATACGAGAGTCAACGGTAAAAAGCAGCACAATAAAGGATGATATTAAAGAGTACAAAAGCTGTGAAGATCAAAAAGGCTTTCCTTGAAAGCGGCATAGAATTTAATTTACACACTATTATTACTACCAGTATTTATACGATTGAGAAACTTTATTAGTACAAAGACATTACACAAAAGGAATAATGTGGATGTAATTGAAAGATCTTAGAGTTTAAAAAATTGCGAAAATGTAGTTATCCTTATCACATTTCTACTTTTATCTATCGTGGAGTCTTATGATGCATTCATTAAATATTTTAGCTAAACTTTTAAAGAAAGTAATTTATATGTTTAATATCACAGATAAAGTTCAAACCAATTTAGTTAAAAAAGAACATTATAAATAATAAATACAAAATTTTCCGTAGATAATGCATTTTAGATTATATATGTATACACCGTTTCGTTTATTTACGTATTTTCATTTTAAATTCACGATACGTATAAACGTTTAATTATTTTTTTCATTATTCCTATAAGACTAGTAAATTTTTTTTAACATCCATTATTTATTATTACCATTACATGTTTTTTGATCCGTACGTTTCTACATGATCTATATAATGTATCTTATTATTATTATTACATATACATGAATTATATATAGTATCATAAGAATGCATATATACGTATACACAGTTTTACATCATAATACATTAGAGCTTTTTAACCATTTAGATTTAATGTCATTTTCTTGTCATTCTTTACGTATGTAATCTACTGTGGAAAGGGTTAAATTGAGTAGAGACCTTATGAATCCCTATTTTGTTTCGCCAAAAATAAGGCCTCAATTTATTTATTCCTTTATTATTTCATTTTTTGGCGTAAAGTAAGAATAGGCACGGATGAAGGACATCTCTACCATAAATTCTAGGCCTCCCTCCCTGGATAAAAGTTTAACACGCGGATTGGTAAATGTCCAAGTCACACGTATTTTGTAAGCAAGATGTAGACAAGTCTTATTTATCTCGTTATATAATGTAAAAGATTATCTATGCTATTACTCTCCGACGTTTTTAATTTTATAAATATAAACTCTCATTACATCAAAGTGTGCTCGCTTTTCAAGTATAAATAAGAATAAATAGAAATAATTAGCACCAGATAAATAAATGCATATAATTTAATAGCTGAATCCATTTTAATCGCTGTATACCACCGAGATAAAAGTAGATAAGATTTGAAAATCTCTAAAATTTACCTATCTCTATACGTACTAATGGATTGAATGGTAATCTAAGTTAAATTCAAGGATCCAAGTTAGATACCGAATTAATATTCCTCTATTGTTGATTGCAACGAATATCTTAGTGTGAATGTCTTTTAAATGTACATTTATAGGGGAAATGTTAAATGAATAAATCAATATCATGTTTCACGAATTCTTTTGCATGTTTTTGTTCAACACAAGTTCTATATTTTGGGATCAGTGTGCACTCTACTACTATACATTTCGAATCGAAAGGCTACGATAATTGATAATTGAAATTAAAAATATATATTTCCATGTTACTATATTTTTATTTAATTCAACTATATTTTCCAAGTGAGTGGGTTAAGGCAACTGATTAGAAGATATACGGACTTATCTTTAAATGATCATAAAAGATTAAGAATAATAAAAATTAAGTCATCAATTACTCAGATTTCACTTTTCAAGAACCTTATATACCTTAAAATGAATAAATTTGATACGAGCACCCAAGTACCTAGAAATTACGAATCTATATGGGAAAACATTATTCCGGAAAGCTGATTCGATAGGTATTTTAATTGTTTTGAAATAGATTGAAACAAAACTGAATTCTTTTAATAGGCGCTTTACTTGAGGCAATTTAATGATGAAGAAGAACCAAAATTGTATAGAAACCGATGGGTGACATAAGTCTTTCATTTGAATTTATACACCTCCTGTGAAAACGGGCAGTTCCGCAATTACGTATTTTCTCATCATGGTCCACTGAATCTCTTACGCGACCGAGGATTATTCGGTAATTTTTTAAGACGGAACGTTTTTTCCTCTTGATCTCATGAACTTGTATCTGCTTTCGGGCGAAGCTCTCCAGAAGACAATCCTTTCAGAAATTTCCTTCAATACCTTCTTCGCGATCTCCCGTCTCTTCTTGCCCTTCTTATCCTGCAAGACGGCTTTCCCAAGTGTTTACGTCAATATGGCTTCCCTTTTTTGTCCCTTTCAAAACACACAAAGAAAAGAGTTACATCCTCACAAAGAGCTGACTACGGACGACGTTGTTTACGAAATATCTGCCGCAGTCTTCTCCTAATATCCGCGAGACTTTTGGAGAAATACGTACGTATATGAACGAATAAATATTTATGAATATAAACGTATATACATATAGAGGACGTATGAAACAATGGATGATTTCAGCTTACGCATTTACCAAATTCTAGGGTGATTTCTTTTCACAGAAAATTAAATTGGAGACAGCGAAATGGATGTTGACCGGTGAATCGAGGCATAAGCAAATCTAAAAATTACTGTTGAATTTTAAGCATCTTCCAGTTTCACGAATGAAACAAATCCTTCTTAGATCAATGCCAATCAGACTGAAATTTTATTTTTAGGCCTCCTTTCCTTTGTCGGCGAAACTAAATCTACGACAAGTGAAAGATTTTCGTGGAAAACAAGGAATTCCACCCGCTCTTGGCCGAGTACTCTTTGAGTATTTCCGCGTAATCGTCTAAATCTGTGCCAGAACGGAAGTGGATATAACCGAAGATTGCATAAATAATACAATTTAAGCGCGATTCCGCTCTCGTACGGAGTGAGAATGTGGTAAACACCTATGTGATGAAAATTGGGAACAAGAACTTAAATGAAATGGTTTCGTATCCAAATTATCGCAAGTACGTCTATTCTCGGCTTTTCTTACGTGATGATTCTAACTCGAAGATTCTTCATTAAAACTTAGGCTTTCTCCTTAAAGAATAAGCGAGATATAAACTCTTGTTCATTCGAATCCCTCATTCATCCCGATGAACTCAAAATGATCTACTAAGAAATCGAATGATTTTATCCCGAAAGTGTCGAATCATAATCTGATTTCATCTACGACCGCACGCTTCCACCAGTTGAGAACTTCATTTAATTACGCAGTGTACTGTCGCAAGAGATATCCAGCGTGAATTGGATTTCATTGCTGGAAGTTGGGAATGGAAACTTCATCTACAGTACATTCAGCTATCTCGCCGCGTAAAGATGACAAAATTGCATTCGTGAATGTCTTGAGATACGGAAGGAATTAGAATTCTGAAATTAACCTCGTTTTTCGCGTAAAATTACACTCTGTGCTTTCACGAGTTTTTAAACTTCTAAGAAGACTTTTGAAAGGATAAAGAATGGATTAATATAAATATATATCAAAATATTCAATATTAATTTGATAAATCCGTGATCGTCCTAAAGGGAAGGTGATCTGTAACTAGAATTGTATTCAGTTGTTATCTACTCACTTATTGTTTATAAACCTACTTCCGTAGTTTACGAAGAAGCCTCGTATGACTTCCTTGTCGTCCGCTTTGAGGTCTTTATCAACACGACAACACACGCGACTCGTACCGGTCAATTATGCTCCGAGGTTATAAGAGTAGGCGTGAAGTACGAAAGGGTGCAAGTTGCCCTCTACGCTCACTGGTTGCAAAGCTTTAGAGGAAATTTCCAGAGACGATTTCTTTTCAGAGGCACAACGTCACATACGAGCGTCTCCGTTCCCACTTCCATTTGCTTCATCGAAAGCGGCTGCTTCTATCGATTTCCCACGGAAATGCACGGCCTCTCTCTCGTCCGTAAAGGGAACTCCGGAGAGAGAGTGAAATATGGGGAAATGTGATTTCGGAGCTCTTCGAAGGGCTTTTAGAACCGGCGAAGTTGCGCGATTAAATTCCAAATTTTTTAAGCCTCGCGTATGCTTTCATTATGGAGGAGACAATTACCGGAGTTGAATTTTCTTTCGGGAAATTGAAGAGTGTCTCTAGTGCACCGGTGAAAATAGCTTTGATTTTCGGAAGACAGCGATTCATTAGTTTATACTCTCTTTGAAAGCCTATATATAACTTGAAGTTTGATCAGATGGAAAGAAAGATAATGGGGCCTTTTATTTTGAAGGTAATAAAATTTTCACCTGGGTCAAGTGGTTTTTTGATCAAATGGCAAAGTTCGAACAACCCAGAATCAACGTCAATGATGTTTTTGGAAGAGGATGAGAATAATAAGTCGATGGAATTTGTTAGGAAAGAATTGAAATCCTTGCAAAATAAATAACGTTAGTGGATATGCTTAAACATAGGTATAGTAGTTTACTACAAATAAGTAAACTATACTCTATATTTGATATAACTCTATACTTATTTTAGGTAGTAAAACCGTTTTTCCTTTTAATCGTACGATAAAATACAGATGGAGTAAAACACGAGATTAAGTTTTAATTGCCTGTAATTGAACGTAATTATGAATCGGTAAGTATTGGAAATGCAAAAAGAGGTACTTAGCATTAGGCATTTTGGGTTAAACAGCCTAGATTGGCCAGCTTTTACGAGTAAATGTCACAGTCGTTGGGTTAAAAAAGGTCGTCGGGTTGAATACTTTAGAGAAAAGTATAAGAGGGTTCGTCAAATGACCGCTTTGATCTTAAGAAATCAATAGAATACTTAAATAAAGGGCACAAAGGACTGCTGGAAGAAAGAAGAAAAGATCGAAGCTATGCCTCGAGAGTAATTTCAATTGTCATGCGTATTTGAGAATGTAACCAGCTTTACTTGATCCTTCAGATCCCAAGGCCAAGATGAATGAAGGGAAAAACTGTAGACCTAATAAGTAGTATTTATCGGTATGAAATAAAATTAAAATAAATATGCCTCTCAATCTGAATAAACTAAACCATAGAGAAACAAGTACTCTTATTTATCTAATTTCCACATTTTCAAAATAATTTAATCAATTATCACAAACGCAAATCGCAAACTTCAAGATCAAAAAATCAATAGAAATTTCTTGTGAGGCTAATAAAAAATTTATCCAACTGTAGTGACCTTTAAGATGGACTGCTTATTTTCCCACTTTAGAAGACACTCAATCGCAACCAAAACTAAAAATATTGGTATAAATGTTAGTTAATTTTTATGCAGAATATCTGAAACGAGAAATACTCGTATTTCCACAAACTGTTCTTCAGCTCTAATTATTCTTCATTATCATTTTCCGATTATTTACAACTATGATCTACATTTTATATATGATTTTTATAATTCTATTTTCAAAGGCACAATAGTCAAATTGCGATTGAAGGTAAAAAAACGAAAAAAATAATAAATTTCGATGTTATACATAGATATTCTCAAAAAAGAGATATACTTAATGTCGAATATTCAGTACAAAATTTAAAAACGAAAATGTTAGTATACCAAACATTTTGAACAAAGCTTTGTTTTATTTTCTCATTTCCACAGCTTTCTGAATGATAAATGAACAGAATAAGCCCAGAAATCTTAATTATTAAGTTAATCAATACGGGTTAAAGGAGATGGTTTATCCCGGCATAAAGAAAGCACATCCCTACACAACACTTCTTCTTGCTCTGCTGGGAAAACAGCTCAGTTGGAAAATATCTTCACTCTACCCCAGATAATTATCGATATTGTTTGTCCAGGAAACGAAAATTTCGAACCTCAGCTGACAAAAATTCTACCAAAGGGATTCTGAATGAAACACGTTGACTACATTGAAATCACATTAGACCGACAAGAAGTCACAACTGGACGAATGAATACAATACTTTTTACGTAAATTAGTACGTACGCACATCTATAGTTTACTTTTCAGGTGTATCTCTGCGTGTAATCGAGTATGAATGATATCGTGACTCGTGACAATAATCTCATTATCCACTATTAACTACGATTTTAAAATGTTCTCCGTGGACTTAAGCCATATAATACGTTCCAAACATTAATTGAAACATTCAAATTCAGACTATTTTAATTACTCGAATGGAATACGTATTCTAGAAGTAAGGTCCGTTACATTCGTTTGAAATAGTAGGTAATTCAGCATTTTATGTCTGATTGAAACCTACCAAAATTTAGCTTAAAAGAAAATAATACTGAAAAATCAAAATTCCCAACTATTGTGAATAGAAATTATAAAGGCTTTATGAAAACCTGTATCACTAAAAAATGCTGTACACTATTTTTTTGTGGAATTTCTTCCACTTGCAAAAATTTAGAATTTCCTTGCTCTTCATTTTATCGTAAATAATGATTATTTCTATGGCTAATTTAAGGTGTGAATTACGAGAAAATTTTTTCACCTAATTAATACTGCATTTCGAACCAAATAAGTATATTCACCGAAGGATTTACATTAAAATACCTAAATTTGATGAAGATTAGTCAAGTTAAATCACGAAGCATGATTAATTTCAATATTTCTGCAAAACGCGAACAAGTTGAATTTTCCAGTAAAAATTTTGGGATCGAACTTAACTTCATATTTTCATTAATTATCCAAGACGATCAAGATAACTGTAACTGGATGGATTTTTAGATTATAAAAGCCATGAATATTTTCATATTATGATAGCTCTAGTCAAAAATAACAATATAAAAAGGTAGCAGAATATATATTTTCTACATCCAAGACCAAAAATTTGTACGGCAATTAGAGTGAAAATCAATTTGAGGACATATTAATCAACGGAATAAATAGAAATAGAACGCAGATGGGTGTGAGCTTCTCGTGGAAGCTTCCCATGAGAAGATATAGAGGGAAACATGACTGAAAGATACGCAGAGAGAATCTATGACATGCGCACTAAAACTGTATGCGTGACTAACCACGTTGTATGAAGATTCCGATGAGCCGATTTCGGAAACAGGCCTATTCCTTTGAGTAATTGCCACTAAACTCAGCGATGTTGCAACGTAAACATTTTTTCAATCCGGCATTCATGGAGGATCTACGTCGTTGGGTAAGGATGCAATTCCTTTGCGTAAAAAAAACCTCTTGAGCTTGGGTCGAAGCTCGAGAGTCACCGATCTCAGGGCGCGAAGAACGATTTTTTCTCCGCTGCTAAAATCCCTCCAGCAAACGACACGATGTTGCCTTATTTTTTCGGCCTATCCCACTATTCACAAAACCTCGGTTCTCATTATTCCCTTAGTACCGTACCCTCTATTCTTCCCTCGCTTAAGAGCGTAGCTGTTGCGCGAATGCTAAATCCGAATACAAAGGAGCGGATAAAAAGAAAAGCTCCTTTAGAAAAAAAACCTCTATGTTGTTACAGTGAACTATGAGCTCTCAAAAGCTCTTGTCTCAGAGTTTTGGATCTCGTGAAGACGAACGTTTTTCTTTCCCAAATTCATCGCGGTCGCCGATATCGAGGGCTTTGCCCGTCTATCCGTCCATCGAGTTTCTAACGGAAAACAGGTTCGTAATTCGCGGAATGGATCAGGCGGAAGATGTACCAGGGTTTCATACGGTTCCGCCAGGAGAGAAATACGATCTCGGCTCTTTGGCTGACGTTACAACCCAACTAGGCAAAAGAGGACAGGAGAAAGAACTCTTTTTAAAACCGCCCCGCTCTTGGTTCTTTCTTTCGAGTGATTCATTGGCCAAAGGATTGGAAACCGAGGTCATACTAAGTGACGGGCTACGTGGGC
Organism: Pantala flavescens; assembly: GCA_020796165.1. Taxonomy (NCBI): domain Eukaryota; kingdom Metazoa; phylum Arthropoda; class Insecta; order Odonata; family Libellulidae; genus Pantala; species Pantala flavescens. The sequence continues at coordinate 12,610,588 of CM036889.1, read as the reverse complement.
GACGCAAGGGCTTTGGAGCGGTTCCGTGAGGCCGACCAGCGGACAGCACCGGCGAAGATCCCCCTTCTACCCGCTTTCCTCAGAAGTGGAACGCCCGTGGTTAAATATAGGCGAGCGGGAGGCGGGCCTTCTGAGCATTCCAGTTCCTATTTTAATAATCGCAGAGAGGAGGGCTCGATTTGAGGGAACTCTCTCGGAGAGACAGGGTTGCTCTTTTCTTCTTGGAAAGATAAAGGGCTGGAAAACTCCTTAATCGGCTGTATGACCTCAGGGGCAGCGTTGTTCAAAAGCGCAGAATTTATGGTTTGGGAGACTTGTGGCTCTTCTATTGCCCTTATTGTTGATCTTGAGCGAGCGTTTATGTATCTGCAGACGTGGGAAAGATGAAGTTTTGACTATCTCTCTTCCACATCACGAAAATACAATGAATGCAGTTAAAAATTAAAACTTTAAATTTCGCTAAAGGAAACAAATATGTGTAAAAAATACGCTCACCGTGTATAAGAATGAATATACTATATATATGAGTATGGAGATTTTTTCCACAATTTTTATATCACCCTGCCGCTTTTTTAACAGTGCTGAGGAATGTATCTTTTCATTTCCATCGTCGATATAAAAAAATTCACTCTTGAACACCCGTTATTCTTTGCAGTTAGCGTTTTGAAAGCATCTATAAAGAATTATAGTCCGAGATTAAGTTTGGCCGCACGATTGTCTGCTTTTCTCTCTATCTCTGATCAAACCGATACGTCACAAGATAAAAGCAAGATAATCGTAAATAACTTCGTGAACAACCAGAAGAGGTTTTTATTATTTTTCGACCGGTTACAGTACAGTGGCAGACAAAGAAAGACTCATTAGTGATACGAGCATTTATCGCGAAATTCTTCTTTTCTTGGTTAAAATGTGTCCTTATCGTAAGTTGAAAATTTAATAAATAGTTTGAAATTTTGATACAGACAGATTGAAAGAAATGGAAAACTGTTTAAATTTGATAAAAAGAGGAGAAAATGTGCAGGATTGTACCGATTAATTTGGTATTTATATTCGATCGCCAATAACTGATTATGTGATTGACCAAATCTACTTTTACGAGCAGTCGGCGTCCAGTTTTACAAATATGTGACGTACAAATTTGCAAAAGTTCTTAAGGTAGGAAGTGTTCTGTTACCAAAGCCTTTATTATTATATCCCGGAAAGTCTTAAAATCTACGGCAATTACCCACAGTTTCTTTTGAAAGAGTCTAACAAGCACATTTTCATTTCCTTTGATCTCCGACGTAAAAATTACAATGTTACATTTACAGTGACATTTTCTTTTCCTTGAAGATTTTCTATGTTATATCCCGGTACGTTTTTGAACAGACTGTATTTAAGACCAAAAAGAAGCATTCGGAAGAATTTAGATGATTTGCGATACATATATCTTATTTTTCAATCGAATATCACATCAATAATTCTATTGCTAATCTTAGGGTTCAACGAAACCTCTTCAGACCATATAAAAGTTTCCAGAGGCCATTTGAGATACCAATTGAGTAACTCCGCCGGTAAAAAGATACATTTGAGGTATACATCTTATTTATGATCAAAAAACCGGCGGGGAAGGGTTTTGTTACGGTACAACCTAGTCGAAAGGGGAAACCGCGCACGCGATCCACTAATTCAGACACGCTAGCCATCGTCGGAGCTATGACGTCAGAACGTAATGAAAGGAAGAAGAGTTAGATCAAACGGATTGCGATACAGCTGATTAAAATCTGAAGAATTACGTAAGCGATCGTTGCATTAACGGAATCGAACGCCGCGATCCTGGAGCCATTCTTCCGAACCACTCGGAGATAAAGAACGGCGCGAAATATATTTCAATCCTTTCCTGTCGGGTCTACTGGGATTTCCCGGCTAATCACGCGCCATCTTGGATAGGAGGTATTTTCAGTCTTTCTCCATTTCCTGTCCGCACTTGCGGTAGGATGTGAAACAACAAGAACGTGCGTGGCGCAGTATTAGCGTCGATGATGCTGAATAATTCCCGGGAATAATGCATGGATAGGAGAGGTCGTGGTGCTCTCTTTTGGGAAACAAATCATACCAAATCCCTTTCGTTGATCAATAACAAAATAAGTTCCATGTGAGATCGAAAATAATAGGCATTTCGATAAGAGAATCCCGCAATTTCCTTTGTCTTCGACACGCTTTACACATGAATGAAATATTTCTTTCGGGACGCGGATTGAAAGGAAGGGATTTTCATAGCGCTGCGCGTGGGTTGAGATCCTTCAACCAACCGCTATGAGTGCACGTGTACCCCTAGGCCACGTGTCTACTAAACTATTCTACGAACCATCTCGAACATTCCCTCTTCCCTTTGGTTACTACCTAAATCAGCCACAGCTCGTGATTACTCGAAGGTGAGACTTTCTATTGAATCTAAAGCCTTTTCGGTGACAAAGAGAAGAACTATTTTTATGATGGAACACATCAAAAAAACAAACGGTTCATGCAGAAAAATAATGTATTTTATGTGACTGTAATTCCATTCTCAATAGAATTGATTATGCTCGCTTAATACGAGTATAAATAACTTCAGACTCTCTGATACATTGTCGTATACGTTATATAACTGTTTGTAACCTCTTTTCTAATCATAAGAGACATAATAATAATTTCAGAAAAAAATGGTTAATCTTTTAAAAAATACGATTAATACTTCGTGACCTTTGGAAGTTTATTATATATAATTTATATTTAAAAATATTAGCTTATAGTATACAATTAATTAATTTTTAATATTTATGTATACGTGTATATTTACGAACAGTGAGATTCGTTCTGATGCATTCAAGGTTAGGTTTCGATAATTTTTCTTCTCTTAAATCGGAGATTGTGCTGTCGTGATAGGTCTTGAGAACTATTATCTTAGAATTTCGTATATAGCTTGTATCTGTGTGTGTTCCTTTTTTCTATGAGAAGATTAGATCGAATCATCATAGATCGAATTTTATTTTTATACATGCCTCAATCCAAAATTCCTCCGTAAAATAAGAAACTGCAATGCTGAAAAATGTTTGTGAAAGATTAGTTAGATATAATTTCCAACATGTTACTCTATCGAGATGAAAAGTAATTACAATCTTTAACTGGTGTTCTTAATATATTTTATCTTACTTCGTAAATTACGCTTTGAAATTCTTTTAGATATGGGACAGAATACTCAAGCAATGATGAAGATAAATTGACAGAAGTCGGATTTGATCAATCAACAAGAGTATCGAAGAAAGCGTTCATTCACGGAAATGAATCATTCAAATATTCAATGCGAATAAAAACTACGGAGAATCGATGACTGCTGAAGGACGGATGCAAATTTTCGGAAAAACGGAAACTGGTTTCCTGCCAAAGCAGAACCTTGAAAATGTGCTGGAACTTGCAATGTGTCTACTTGGGACGAATGCCAATGCCGAGGAAGTTTTTTTTCCAATGCATAATAAACTGTGAGATGAAAAATGAAAAATAGGACCAAATCGCTAATAGCTATTGTCAACATAAAACCTAGTTCCGAGTTTTCCGATGTAAACACGGCACATCTCTCAAATCCTATAGATAATCTGTATAAAATCAATTTTTACCTTATTTCATGAAAAATTGCTGAAAATCTTCGGTAGATGTGGCTTGGATTTGTCATCTCGTGCCGCCGAAGTTGCATGAATCCAGACATGCATGCAACCTCAATGCGTACCGGACGTGCTAGATTGCCTAACGCACAGGGGAAGCAATTGCATTCGTCTGTCACCCCATCTCCTACGCAGTACATTATTTCTCTAGATATTGGAATATAGAATCACGATTTTCTTGGAATCCATCACGATATACGCAGTATAGTTACAAGGAAAAACTAAGGTGTTTTCCTCTAAAATGATAGATTCCATATTCAAGGAAATATATCTCTTTGAATTTCTGTGAATTTGCAAAAGTCCATCATGTGTAATGAAGGAACTGATCGGTAAAAAAGAATATTCCGTTTCCTTCATTAGACATATATAAATTTATAAATTTTCTCTACATTCTATCATAGAAATTGGAGTATAAGATCCATTTTTATATCCTTAATCTAAAATTAAGTAGTAGAATAGTAAACCTCAGACTCGATTAAAATCCATTAGTTAAAATTTTAATCGTTTTATTTCTTCTAATAAAGATATTTCGTCTTTCATCACACAGATTTTTCCATATTCTTAACTTTAAAAAAATGTAACATCTAAATTTTCATAGATAAATCCATGAAAAGATGTCAATATTTTGTCACAATCCTTACACCTGAAATTTTCAAATTTAGATTGCTACGTATTTCGTTGCCTAATACTTCTCAAGGTTGGGTCGCGCTCATGAGAGCTGTGCTTGTGGTTCTGTGAGATCTCAAACTAGAAGTAGACGTGGAAGCCAACGCGTCCACGTACTTCACCCACACAATGCCTCACTCAATGACGAGTACCTACAGAAAGCCCAAGCGTCGGTTTAACTCTCACGAGGTTAACAACGGACGAAGGTAGTTTATTCCACTCAAAACTTGGGAATTCAAGGTTTTCTTCTTGGTTCATTCTGCGAGGCACGTATTGTGTACTCAATTTCAATCGCGTCTCGATATCGCGCAAGGTTTCATAACCATGGATCATCAATTGCAGCGCAAACTGAGTAGTGGATTCAAACTAAAATTAGACGGAAAAACTCCGCTGGGTTTTGGAAACGCATGCAATCCGAAGATAAGAACATGGCGCTGAAAATCTTGCAGATAAGTTGCGTTCGGAGATTGAGCTTCTTATTTATTTAATAAATTTTTTATCCGAACCAATCAATTTACGATAAATTACTTTGTTAAAGTAACTTAAATTTTACAACGATATAAGGTGATTTATAAAAGCATAAAGATCTGAGACTTTCTGCTAGATTTTGTGTAAAAAGATTCTCATTTTCCAACCACGTGAATTGAGGAGACATATTTGTCACCAAAATTTCTATGACAGACTCAGTTATCATCCTCAGGGCTGCTCTGTAGTTAAAAAGTATAATATATCCCTAGGAAAAAAATAGTCCAAATTGTGCCATATTGACAGTGTTAAGTCCACGTGAAGTACAAAGGAAGGTTAAATCAATATGACAATTATCAACATGAAGTATATAGCGCGCTGAGCAATGAACGAAAAGAGGTAATTTTCCCCTGCTTTCTTCACCACGTCAGACTTCTACCTGTAAAGAGTCCCATGAAGTATAGTATATCTAAAATAATATTTAGTTCTTTACTAAATTAAGAGTGGTAATTATTAAACATTTACTCAGTACAGTCGAAATGTCTTTATTTTCATCAAAGAAAGATAAATTACACTCAGATGAATTCAGAAAGGCTTAGGGCAAAGAAGTAATTTGTGCCTTATAAAGAAAGGTAATTTACCAAGAATTTTATTAAGAGCTTATTGAAGGAAGTTCCTTCTAAATGTAGAATATAATTCAAAAAGGAATTACCTTGATTGCTAAATGTAGTCAGACTATAAAGAAACCAGAAATTCTTCTTTCCGTTGCAGGGAAATTCTTTTTGGATAAGGAAACGAAGTTTAACTTAGTTCACGAGATGTTCTTTCTTAGAACATCACTTTCCCAGATAATAATCTTCTGGAATTGGCCTTTTCTCTGAGGGCCGTTTTTCGTAATGATCCTGCATTCGATTAATAATTCTATACTTGATAATGTTTCCGCTCCGCATGAATATTTCAGAAAAGATAATGGGCGTTCGTGGAATAAGAGAGACTTCTCTACGTCATCTGATGACGCGAATCTTTTGATCTGCCACTTATCGAACCAAAGCTTCCTTAATTCCAACGCAAATTCTTCTGGAGACAAAAACGTTGTATCCCCAAGAAAAATCAATAACGCGAGGAAATTAACCTGACGCGATTTTTGAAAAGAAAACGATGTCTTCCGTTGAAGAGGCTAGATGAAACTAATTATCTAATTTCAAAGTAAGATGCGTTCGACTCCGAACTAATTAAAGATAAAGGACCTATTAAACTGCGAGTAACTATTCTCGGTGAAAATTTCTTTGCAAATTATCTCAGAGTTAGGTTTAATTTCGATAATGGATCTCTTAGTTCTGAAATTGCACAGATTTAATCACATTTGGTATTATGAATTTTTCAGTTATGAAATTGATGTAACATAATCTCCTTCCTTAGATATTCTCTTGTTTATTCATAATGAAAATGGCATAACAATGGATTGGACGAGGATAGGAAACAACAATGTATCTACTTCGTGTTAAAATATTCCGTTTCAGTCGCGACGCATAAAATCGTTATTTTAGAGGTTTCTATTCGTATTCAGAGGTCTACGCGGCTGTGTAATCGAAATCCCATAATTCAGTCTTTTATGGGAATGTTTTCATGATGCACTGCTTCGTTATTTAATACATTCAACTTCATCAACAATGAATATGACGTCAGAATTTTCAAAATGATCTTGATCATTTCATTCATTGTATCATTGCATAACTGCTAAACAAGGAAGAGATAAATTATACTCAATAGTTTAATGAAGCTTGAAGTGCGAATATTCTAAAACATTTCCCCAGAATAGATAATTACGAAAAAAAATTATCCGGATGTAAGCTACGCCCACTACCATAAAAAAGTGGCAAGATGTTGTATTGGTCAGTGTATCTGATGCAAAGTAGAAGATAATCTAGTTTCAGTGAAATCGCTAAAATCACCTTAATACTATTTAACCTTATTTTTTATGTTGAAACACTGGCAATAAATCTACCAATGAGTAATCTGTTCGCTGTAGACTGATTCTTAGTTCTATGTATCGGAGTTGAAAATGTCATATTCCCGAAGGTTTTTCATTATTTATGCTTTTTTAAAGGTTTATATTTATGTAAAACGACAACTTTACCAATCATATTCCATTTAAGACCTATTGAAAATGGAATTTTCAAAACTTATATTGTTTTTTTTTGACTCTGTAGCGTTTATGCCGAAGATATTTTTAAGTCATGAGATATTCTTAAAAGTTCCAAATTGAATAATTATAGGTAATAATTATTCAATTAATTGCGAAGATAATTTCATAAATGAAGAATACATAAAACATATAAATATGAATTTTTTAAAATGGTTGAATACTGTGAGAGTTACAGAGGCCATTTTCATTTTTATTTTAAAATTCCTACAGAGTATATTGAGAAACAAAATTTTGGATCTTCAAAGATTTTCATCCTCAACAGAATAATATACCTAAATTCGATGATGGAGATGTTTGGCGGAAATTTTATTTATGAATTCAAAGACCTATTGTTCGTGTAAGAGTGAATGATTGAGGAAAATAATCCAACAGTACCATCATCTGTGAGCGTTTCATATCGATGTTCAATAAGGATGTTTTTCCATTGGCGTTGCGTAATTACGAAAGAACCCGGGAGTGACAAGCACTACTTGCGGTTGAATCCTGTGTAATTGCTCGGTCGATTGCAGTGAATGAAAAGTTGCTGCCGTTCGAGTATGGAGTGCATCTTTGCGTGCAGAGCGAACGCTTGCTCGTGACGCTATCTGAAATAGACGATAGTAATTTTGAATTCAAGTGGAGTTTAATGCCGAGTGAATAACGCTGCCCTTTCTGAGAGAACTTTCGCATCAAAACAAACTTCTGTGTGCACGAAAGAATGACGAGAATCTCTATGAAATGGGAGAAATTTGGACCAAGACTGCAAAGAATGCATTCAAAGTTCAGAGAAATTTCTCCGATTACTAGAGCTGAGAAATATGAAGTTGACTGCTTCTGCCAAATTAACTCAACCGATTGGACTGAACTTTTAATGAATGCCCAAAGACTCTTGGTATAATTAAGGTGGAACTTGCAATAATTTCATTTTATTTATCGCTCAAAATTAAGTTATGGAAAAGTTTACGAAAGCATACTTTCACTAACTACTGCTCCACTACATTCTCTCAGTTCCTCGTCATATAATTTTCTTGAATTTAAAATCTTTTCTAAATAAGGAAGGAACATCAATAAACTATATATCTTCATTTATAAGAATTAATCTGTGAAATTAACTAAAAATTACATTTACGTGAAGTAATAGAAAGGAAATGAAAGTTTAGTATTTTTCAATTACAGAAAGTTTTGTAAAATAGTGTAAGATGTTTTTATTGAGTTCAAACGTTAATGAGAGAGTTTTACAAAATATCATTCATATGAATGTTATTTTAGAAAATGTGTAATTTACTTACACACTGAGCATGATATAATTTTCTTCAGTATTCTGATGTGTAAAGGCTTGATGGCATCGATATGAGATTCCTGTAAAAAAATAATCGTGTGCGTGAAGTTAAGGTTTCACGAATTTGTTTTTGATCCATAAATGTATGTATGATGAAAATACAACATAAGATGTTGGTTTTTTGGATGTATATATTCAAAGCAGTGTGAACTTGAGTTATGAAGTTGGTTTGCAGTGAGCAAACGTTACATAAATCAAATGGTTTATTCATTGTCGCCATATTTAACATTTTATCTGAAAGAAAACTAAGAATAATTGCAACGAAGGATAAAATTATGGAGAAGGTGCGGTGTATCAGTTTAAATCTATTTGAATGGGATATATTCATAAGTACGCTCTAGTTTTTTTTAATCGAATACTGCTTATATTCAATTAGCTCTCAAGAAATATTCACTAAACACTTTTTTAAATGCATTGATCGAACGATTTCGCATTGGTACATTTATAATTTTAGATTGGAAAGCAACAAATAGCATTGGAAAAGAAACTTAATTTTGAGCAGAAAGTATAGTGAAAATTATTCCAGAGATAACTAAAAATTTGCGGAGCTGAGGTTAAATAATGGGGCAGTAATTATTCTTGTGAAATACCAAACTTCAATTTTGCTTATTTTTAGACTCGAATTTAAGGAAAACAGAAAACTAATTACATGCATCTTGATTTCTGTCATATTTAACGGTGAAATTCAACAAAAAAATTGAAGATAAAATTTCAGAGATCAACCGATGTTCATTAATTTATTCAAACTAACATATTTTGAATATATACATGTTATATCTGTTATTTTCATACTGTATAGTAGAGGTACATGGCGCTACTCAATAAAATATTACGAAAAAAATGCATGTGGTTTGATGACCATAATTTTTCAACCATAAACGAATATTTGCAACAACAAAAATTTCCGTCTATCCAAGAAACTAATTCAGACGATCACATTATTTACCCGGAATATTAATTAAGCCTAACACATTTTTAGTTATCCCGATGAATGCGAAAATGGATAAAAACAGAATACAGTCGGGGAAACAGTTTAGCGGCCCCGGCTTGCGAAAATTTTGACGCAGGCTGCACAGTTAATTGCAGGTACCTGTTTCGCAAACCTCGAATAAGTGACCTATTTTCCACAAATTATCGATTGATAGTAGCAAGTAACCATTAGTGGAGTTCACTGACCTTTTGCCCTCTTTTTGGACATTCAGTGTAGACAATTAGGATAATCAGTTCCGTCCAGAGAGCTCTTATACGATGCTATATTCCACTCTTCCTATTATGCCACGTATCACTCTCACCGGCGTGGATTTCAACGTAATAATGATCATCATCGCTGCAAGAAACATATTCCCCTTGTATCAACTTCGCGACGTATCGAAATCATCGAACGAAAGGAAAGTGTGTCAGCTTTCAAAACGGATATTTTTTTGCGAGAAAACGAAGAGTGAGGGTATAAGCAATAAAAATTTCGTAATATATTAACATAATAACCATTCAGGAAGAATCATACAAGCCAAACAATTAGGCTTGAATGAATGATTCTTATAGCCTAAATGAGATAACTATTCAAGAGTTTCAAAGAAGATGTGATTAATTAATATTTATAAAAGTTGGTTAAAGATCATGAATAAAAGAACGCGAAGCGAATACAAAGAGGTATGATGTTGCATGTTGATTGCGAGTTTGAGAAGTTCTAACCATGGATAGCATAATTTGCAGCTGATCTAATTTTCATTAGCGGTGCTTAACCACCAAATAAACCTTTCACAAAGATTTCTCTTTACCCCAAGATAGATGCCCATTTCCTTCGTTAAAATCCCTCAGATTACAACAGCGATCGTAATTGATTCAAGTGCCATAGCCACTTCTGCAGAAACTGATAACGTCGACATCTCGACATAAAATTCGTTTAGCTTCCAACCCTTAGAGTGACCATAACTCAATTACACAGACAGGAAGAACTCTCCAACCGCCTCAGTACCTTCCATCGTAGATCGCATCAAAGCGGTAAACTGCTCAAGAGAGCTACGCGCTTCCGAAGATAATTAGAGACATCACTGCAATCGCGTTTCCTACTGTCTCCTGTGCGGTACTTACAATTATCGTTCGAGCACTAAACTATGCTTTGCCGGACAAATCACGCTCCACCACTCCGACGAGTTTATCCAGCTTCAATAGAACATAATTGGTTTCATTTCTGTAGTAGATTCGGCGACGTTTGAGCTGGACAAATAGGTAAATGATGCTAGAGATCAATTTTAATCTCTAATTAGAGCTTCTAGTTTCCTCATCAGTCTGCAGAGGCTAGAGTTAATTGTCCCTTGCAAATGCGACTTTGAGGATGTGAGTGGTCAACGAAAGAATAAAAAATCTTTCGTGGGAAAGAGCTTCACCTTCATGCGGTTAATAAGTTAAAAATATATTCTCTGATCCAGGGGTAGAAGGTTTCTTAGAATACTGGAGACACCCACAAAGAAGACTGGAACCCTACATATTATGAAAGCAACGGAAATATTATTGTTAGAATTGAACTGTTGCCACGTACTTTTGAGAGATCCCTGGAGAATGTTCATTTCCTTCAAGTAAAAATAACCTCAAAGCGATTTTCTGAAGTATATGGCACTTCTAATGAATACTGTTGAGTCGGGAAGTGAGGAAAAAGGTACTTCTCCCCTGAATTGGCTGCTCTCTTCATTTAATCTCTTACCACTGAGAAGAGATTCTTCCTGTAATTAACCATTCAATATCCAACCGTAATTGAATTAACTCCTCATCCATTATACACAAGATTTGCGATTTTATGAAGTTTTCCGGGATTTTCATCAAACAGAATAATTGCATTTTGGATATTTCTATCTTATTTACGTGCTGTTAAATCTTCTTAAATCAGGTCGATATTTTATAAGTAAAATATATTTTCTAAGTTTTCGAGTTAATCAAATGTCTAAATTAGATCTGGTCCATTAATTTGAGAGCGTTTGTCGAGTTTTTTCATTGGTTATTTCGATAAATCAACCCATTGGTTGATACAAAGTTAACTCCAGTAACAGTGTGAACCCAAAAATTCTACGATTTTCCTGATATTTTCTCACCACGAGTGTAAGAAATCATCCTTAAATTATCGTACCTAAATTTTGAATTTTAACTTTGTGGAAAATACATTTTTTGATGATAAAATATATATTATATTCATCTTAAACTTTATAGTGCTTCATATAATACTTTGGATTAGTTATTTACTGTAACTATGGTAGTGTAATTCAGCGAATAGCATACAAAATTTGAAAAAAAGCAAATGAAAATAGGAATAAACTTTACAGCAGTTTATCTCCTCTCCTTTCAAACTGAGAAATAAAATTTTAATTTTAATTTGATAATAATAATCTATCCAGTAATAATGTATGGAATTAGTAGCATTGCTCAAAAACCTTCTTCTTCTAACTTAGATGTTCGTTGTTAAAACCTCGAATCGACAATTTTTATAAATCGGACATCCTGTTTTAGAGGTGAAGATAGAAAAAGCAAAATATAACCCCTTTTTAATCTAAACAATACATGAAGAATTTGCTTCAATACTATTAAAACCTTTATGAGAACGTATACACTTGGATTTTCGTGGTTTGAAAACGATACATTTAGAACAGAACTTGTGAATGCATTGTGTTGGACAAAGCTGGAAGAAAAAACAAGCGCCTCTAATGATACTCTGAATTAAATTGTTTTCCTCTCGCACGACCCAAAACGGCAACGGATGGCAGCGTAGTGCTCGCGAATCTAACCTGCGGAAAAATAACAAACATGTCGCGCCTCTCGCTGAAGCATAAGGTCAACTCTGGGTACTCGAATCGCTCTATTCCCTTGGGCTTTTTCTCAAAGCGCCAAGATCCTTCGCTGTTTTCATATTGCCTCGCGACATTTACCTAAAATTTAATACGAGAGAAGTAAAACGTAATAAAACAGCCGGGGAATAATGTCGCCACGAATTGGATCACGAAAAACGAAAACATTTTTCTTCCGATTTCCGGAAAAGGAGAAAATGGCTCGAATCGATGTAAGCCAAGCCAAAAGCGTAGATTGTAAATCATTGTCGAACACGTAAAAACTACCTAGCACAATGAACAAGGAAATTCAACAAGAATTCGCCATTTTTTGGCATTCATTAATGTACTACTTCCTTGTTTTCGTTCTCTCCGGCTTTTAAAACTCAGTTTTTCGTTTCTTTTTGTTTTTTATTTCGAACGATTTTGCGGTTTTGTTTGATTTTCAGACTTGGAGACGAGACTAGATCATAAATATTCTTTTAGAAAAAGAGCAGCCGCTACACTAACATGACAATTGACAAGCAAGATTCTCTCTAGTAGCTTCCAGTAGACCCGTCCGCCTAGTCACTTCCCTATTTCTTGTTCGACTGCTGGAAAGATGCCATCCGTAGCTACAACCATTCGGAACGTTTCTTCCTGCCCAATTCTCAACTTTGTAGAGGATTTGACGATCCACCATGATCCAGTCTCATGGTTGGGATTCAAATACATGGAAACCAGCCGTTTTGTAACGATAAATACGTAGGTATGATATGAAAATTATTTTTGACTTAAATATACGAGTAGGAGATCTTTGCTTTCAATGTGCGATGTATATCTAGTCCGTAAGGATAACCCGGAAGTTAGATAGTGGTCTATGAAATAGTTCATGATGGAAACGTGCGGTGATAGGAAGTTAAATCGAGGATGATAACATAATTATAAAATAAAAATTATATTTTAAATATAAGCGTTCCACAAATTGTGTTGGATAGTGTTCGTTATCCAAATTCTTAAATTTTGGTAAGAATACCAACTGTTTTCCCTACAATTTATAAATGCTCTATATATTTTAAATTTAAATATTGAATGAAATTTAAAATAGAAGATCTGGTTGTGAGATTCTAAGTATCCGTCTTGCCTTATATCTCGTAATATTAAGGCAATAATACCAAATCTTAAGACCTTTTGAGCAAATTACCTTCATAAACTTTGAATTCATCTACAAAATGCTACAAAAGAACTTAGAAAGAAGGAAGCGTAATAATGACTTTAAATCTCTCAGGAAATAATGAATATTTGACTTATAAATTTAGGAATAAATAGCTTTTCTTTCATAACAACAGGATCTTCAATTTTTCTTACCAGTAATTTCACGTTCCAATGCTACTTTTAAGTCAGATTCAGGCATTTTTGTAGACGTTTGATGTTTTCCTTTCATCAATATTTTTTCCTACGGGTATTTTGTATTCGCATTCAAAAATGTAACCGAAAAAAATAAATTATGAGACCTTAAGAAGAAGATCTCCGGTGAATTGATCCTATGATCAAATAAAGAATGCCTCTTCGAATCCTTTCATGGGATAAAGGCGAACACTGTTGCTTTCAATAAAGCTCTTACGTCGGATTATTGCAAAGCGATAATAATCCTTTGATACAAAACGAAGAGTAAATATAATATTCTAGATCAGAGAAAATTTTCGTGATTTTAAGACGTCTTGATAAGACAGGTTTGTTCTGGAATATATGAGGCGGTTCTTTTATTAAAAGGATTTTTATGAAGATTTTCCTTCGACTCTTTGAACATTGTTCTTCTCGTACCGCTTAAGAACCGCTTCGTCCTTTGAATTAGATCCTATGTATCTTTGAACCTTTTAAGTGTATTGCTAAATCATTTCAGTGTTTTTTTTTAGGATTTATATGGCAACACATTGTTGAAATGTTTAAAATACTTTATATTTCATTTCATCATCAAATACGAGGTCAGAATACGGATATGGGAAATAAATTTTCCCTATGAAAAACTCAAAATAAACTGATACGTATTCGTTTCACATGTGGCCAAGGCTTATATATCTCTACGAATTTCCTCACCACAATTCTTTAGTTTCAGTAGTTTTGACGTTAAGAAATAAGCAACTCATCTCCGAGTTGAATAAAAATATAAGGGGATGAGACGCTAGAATTCAGCAGAAGGATATCTCATTACGATGGACCACTAAGCATCCGTAGGAACTCTTAAGTAGATGGAGAATTTATGCAAAGGTTACGAAACAATAGTTCCTCAAGATCCCTATTTGACATTATTAATTACAGGTATTTATCGCTGTGAAAAGACTCCATCACTCATATTTTAATTGAAGTCAAATCAGGTTTCCTCCTTACACTCTACGGGCACAGTTGTTATTTAGACGCTCACGAAGGTCAACCCTTCTTGAATATGCAGAGCAAGCGCAATTTTGATGATATACTCCGAATGTGCATTAAGGGCATCTGTCTCTGGAAGGCAAACTTCGGAGCGAGGGTCGGTGCTCATCCGAGACCAGATGAATATTTTACGTTCGTCTGGCCCAGATACTTCTATTTTCCCAATTCAGAATCGAAAAACACCCAAACTCCTTGAAAATCTTCAGGGAGGGATGGCGAAAGACCCATTACAAGGATAGCGAGAGATATTTCTCGCAAACACCCGTGAATTATTAATGTTCGGGCGCAATTCGACGTATAGATTTGCGCATGATAGACGGAATCGCGTCGGATGTGATTGGTCAGGGAGAGAGGATATCGCCCCGATCCACGAAATCATCCATTGTCGACCCCGGATGTGATGGAAAAGCGAGCGACGCGTGTCGCACGCTTTATTACTCGTATTCTTATGGCATATTGATTTTCTCTCGGCGCGTTTCAGCACGGCGCGGCCTGCGTGAACGCTGCGCGGTCCGCGTCGAGACCAAGGCACGGCTGAGGTGGAGCGCAGACGGCTAGATTCCCTGATATCGTCCGTCGAACTCATTTCCTCATTATTATCTTTTGTCGGACCATCGAGAGCAGAGGTATTGGTGTGGTAGTCGAGATCGGAGGGGCGTAGGGAGATCTATGTCACGTGACCCACCCGGGCGCTTGCTTATCGATCAGGGCGCGGCCCCCCACTGCCTCGCGGTCACCGAGGGTAGACGTTCTGCCCCTACCACGCGGGACGACCCCTACCTGCCTGATGCTTCCACACCGCCCGACACCGACAGACCATCCGAGAGCATCTGACCTCTCGGCCACTTGTCAAACGGTCTCCCATGATCCTCGGCGCCCACGACCACTCCGGCCGCCGCGCCTCCGATCCAAATACACTCCCTAACGACCTTCTCGATCGAGGAAAATAAAAATCGAATCGGCGTCGTAAGATACACCGAACCTGACCTACAGACTTTACCGAGCGCGGAGTCGATGACTCATGACTTAAACTGGCATTTTTTATTCGATCCCATCCTCCTGGCTTCTACTTGGGTGGTCTCCGATTCAACCAGAAGGGTTCCGCGGTTATTCTAGCGAGTGGCTCGTCATCGATGCGTCGAGATGGTGCGGCGACACAGTTTCCCTCACTATGAATAGGCTTTACGGCTTTCCCGTTCCAGCGCGTTTATTAATATTTTCCAACGAGGTTGGGTTCTTCGACCGTCCTCCGCGGTGTCCTAAGGACTCCTTCCAGTATCTCGGTGACCAAAGGCTCTACTTAGCAATACCGCCGCCGCCGGTGAGCTTTTTTTCTCATCGCGATTTTCTTTCCAGACGAATTTAGGCAGAAATTAACGGACGATTAGCAGAAGATAATTAGCCGGTCCTCTCTCATATAGATTCCTTAACTGTAGGGTTCTTTTTAGCACCTTCCCCTTCGATTAGACATTGCAAGAAGGTCGGAAGATGAGTGGAAAAAACATCGGAGGACCTCGATAAGTCTTTAAGATAAGCGGAATCGGGTAACGTTTAGGAGCCTACGGACACCCCCCGAGTGGAAAGTGTCTACTCGCATAATCTCACTCGCATTTTTTCCTCGGGCAGATTTACGGCTCCGCTAAGCCGGTGCACAAAGCGGTGCTGACGAGCCGGAAACGATCGCCTCCCTAAGAGAGGATGGCTCTTCGGTGGATGGATTTCGGTCGAAAAATACGCTAATTCACACGGGGCTCCCGTACTAAGGGTCGGAAGGGAAAGAAGCATTAGGGGGCGGGAAATAAACGCGATATTTTCTATTCGTTACCTGCGCCTCCCAAGGTAGTAGTGTCCATGTTCGCCTCACAACACACACACAACAAACACACGCGAGTCCAAGTCACTGCTGCACCTCATCTTCTCAGACTCGGGCCACGGCGCTCGAGCCACTGACACACCCACGAAAACCCTATCCCGCCCCCAAGTTTAGTTTGCGGATAACGGCGCCACCGTCGGGACTCCCACTTCTGTACGGCGGCGCCACTAGACGCCGACCCGAAGGGCGGGCGCCTTAGAAGGGCGGGAGTGGGCCACGGAGGAGGGCCGCTAATGAAACCCTTTGTATTTGCATGTTCAATGGAGTGCCGAAGCTTCAAAGCGGAAGGCGAACTCCGATAGCTATCGGTAATTAAATGGAAGGAAAGTTAGTTCTCCCGCGGTTTTTCTTCGCGGCCTCCTCGCGGCGCCAAAACATAGTTCGCGAAAGATCGATTCCGTGAGGCTGAAAGAGTTAGGCGCGCATTACGGGACAAAGACGTTCTCCACGGACCCGTAAGAAGCGTTTAACCTTTATTCTCCGGCTGGAATATTCTTATATAATAGGCCGCGAAGCCCTATGAGTTTCCCCATTCATTTCTCGAGCGACGCGGTTTCGTGAAGAACGATGCGAATTTTCTCCTCCGGCTCTTCTCTCATGGGGTGAAGATAACGATGTATTCCAAAGGTCTATTACGCTGTAAATACTTTGTTGATGCATGAATGGCAAGGTTGCCGATATACAAAGGGATTTAACGTTTGAGCGCATGAAAATCGATTCATCGTGTCTAATCAAAGTCGGCGTGCAATCAAATCGGCGACTCCAGTTTGCTCGTGGTAAAATAGCCTTTAATGATATGAGTGTCATTGGAAAGGTCACAAACGATATCGCACGTGTCGATGTACCCGATCAACCTTTACTGTCATGTGCATAAGGCATACCAAAGACGGATGGGTTATATTTTGCGTAACGTTTCGCAACGGTTGGGAAAATTCACGAGGGACACGGACATGAAACCCGTGCTCGAACACGAATCTCCTAGTATTTGCCGAATTTATACCATGAAAGACCTAGGATCGAATCTAAGTATTTTTTTATTCTCAAAATAAGGTCTATTACTCTTTCGCAAAAACAATTTCACTGACTCCAGTGATTTCACAAAAACAAAATTTATTCGAACGTAAAAATTACCTACACGGTATCTTAATTTAAAATGTCGTAAAAATTTTTCTATTTTACGTTCACTATTAAATTATAATACTTGGATACCAACATTGATTTATGAGTAATCTCATTTTACAAACCCATTAATAAGGAGTGAAAGTAACATTCTATAGTTTTTTTAAGAAAGATTAAAAAGTTTTCCAAACGTTTTTTGAGGGATGATTGTCAAGATTCACATGTTTCAAATAGAAAAGTCCACAGAGATGCGTATGAATGAGTTTAGCTAACATTCAGAAAAACATATATCTATCAAAATGCATATCATTGAAAAAAGAGTTAATATTTCTGGAATGGACAGCGATAAAGAAATGTATGATTCACATCACTATTGAATAGGTGAGCAATCTTTTAAGTCACTAAAAAAAGGGATTATTATTCAAGATGATCGGAGAAATTTCATATAATGCGGATTAAAATGCACTGTACACGGAACGAACTGTGTAGTATGTATAGTTGATTGGAGAATCGGATATCTGTTATTCGTAAGAGATGTTCAATGTAATTCATACACATTCTATTATCCAGGAAAATGCACAATTTCCAGGATTAAATTACGCAAATGGACTGGTTTCTTTTATTGAAATACGATTCTAATCCCGAATCCGCATTAATTGATGAGTGTGTTATGAATGAAAATCACTGGAATATTTCCGTGTAAAACCACATTCCTCTCTAACAATGAAACTTCAAAATCGGGACAGAGATTAATTCGAGAAATAAGATAGTACTTAATAATGCTAATTGGATTTAATTTAATGCGATTGTATTTATCGAATCAAAAAGTGAATAAATAAAATGAGCAATTTGTTTTTAAGATACACAAAAAGCTGGAGCTCCAATCGGTAGCGAGTTAACTAGATCGTCTCTTTTATCGCGCTTATTCAATTTCCTCAATAATATTTGCAATAAGAGGGAAAAAGATAATTATATATCCATATAATCAACTCCTAATTAAAGTGACCGATAAACATTTCATCATAACTTCGGATAAACAGAGGAATTGTTTCATTTTCCAAACTCATACGGTAAAATTTTCTCGCGGAAGTACCTTGCAGATTCATTTTATCAGAATTCCAATAACTGAACTCTGATTGCGTTCATTAAATGAATCCCGATTTTTTTCATAAATGAGTCTCCTGAAATGCCATTTGTCTCATCTCAGTCAATCCAATTTCGAAGTAATCATCAATAGTACTCGTTACCTCCTAATTTTCTATCTTCATTAACTATATCAATAATAACATTTTAAGCAAATTTATCGATGATATTTATTTCACTCGATGTCATGATTATCCGTATCGAAATAATTGTTGAACATTTCCACATCTTCACATTATAAATATTGATGAGTTTAAATGTTAAGATTACTTTAACTAAAAGAGTTATATTATACAAAAGAAACTACTGCATCAAATATATATTATCAGTTACTTTGGCCACGGATTGAATTATCGAATATTGATTCATATGTATTGAATGATCCTTAAATATTTCCTTTTTTCCTTTTAGTGTACTATTTTTACTTTAATTTCGTTCAAATTCCCTTCCATAGTTTTCCAAATCCTTCCTCCCTCCCCTTGTTTCCCGTTTCTTATTCCATTTTTCGACTTCACACGTATAGAATGTGTATGGAATTGAAATTATAGTTTACAGTAATGTATATTGCGCAGGGCGTATGGTACCTTCAACGGCGGTTAATTAGTTCAGAAGGATAGAGACGTGGGCATGACGCTCATCACTGGTCGAGCGGTCTTATGTTACACAATGTACGAGCACTCACTCGTCTGAAATAGTTTCGTTGAAGGTGAAATCTAAATAATAGCAGTGAAGTAATTATCTATAAAATGAATCCGTTCGTGCAAATATTAATTAATAGTACGTCGTGTACATTTTTGCTAGTAAATGGGAAAATATTCATTTGAAGTTTGATTTGTGTTAAAACTGAAAATAGATTATTTATTTGGGGTGGTTTGACTTGATTAATCACATTTTTAATCTTAATTAATCCCACATTATTCCGATTACATAAACTAACCATGGACTTGGTTAAAAAGTTGGATAGATGTAGTTTCTATTTGATTTGGTGGTTAATCCTGTTGAAAACGAAAAATAATCGATTATAAACAATTTGGGAGATATTACGCGAAAGAAATCAATTTGGAAAAATGTACTATTGCGCATTAAGGAATACTGGTTATTAAAAATTTTCTCAACATAGGTACATTTTTCAAGCTTTAGTTAATAATCGATGTATCACATTACATTGATATAATATTCTTGGAATTTCATACTCTATTGAATTATTTCGTAGATGAATACAATACGAAGAGAATGATATTGTAGTAAATACAATTTGGGAATATAGTAGAAAGAGAAATAGAGGAACGACAGGGAATATATTTTTTGTCTTATTTTAATTCGTTTGAAACACCTCGGTTTCACATAAAGCGCCACATTGCAGGAAGAATTTGAAGCAGTTTTTACGGTTCACGTAATTATGAGGTCACGTTACTTTAGCTCGATTATTTCAACTCAGTGCTTTTCAATCATATACGGAAACAACCGATGATTATTCAAAGAAAATATAAACACCAATGGCCCGCGAGTCTAGTAGCAGTAAATTTGAAGTACTCTGAGAGATCACAGTTCTAATTAGCATTTTACTCTTTTATACTTTCATTGAAGGGGTATCGGGTAAAACTAAGGAATGAATAAGTTCCAAACCTTGCGTTAAATTTAAAATTCAAAGAATAATTTAGATGTCTTTCGCGGAATTAATACTCCGAGAACTCCTGGATTGGAGAGGTCGCTGAATAGTATGAAATAGGCTGAATCCTATAAAATGGAGTGAATGGAACGGCGAATATGAATAATATTATATTGAGACTTAGAGACATTTTTCATAGCAAATATCGAATTTTCTTTCACTAAATAATGTATAACTGCAACATACTTTAAGGATAATTTTTGACGATGGTACATTCCAGCTATCATCTTAGTAAAACGAAGAGAAATGAATCCATGTAGAAAGCAATTACCATTAATCCAAGTCCAAATGCATCAACCTGGAAAGCCTAATGAATGCTTTATTAAAATTTGAGAAAAATCCACAAGCTTTCGTTAATTACTTGAAGAAGATCGATAAATTTAAAGTTACGACGTATGTAATATCGTGTGGGCGGGTAAAATTCCTTCGAATTTTCCATCTATCTCATTATCTAGCATTCGTATGAATTTGACCATTCTAATCATTTTCGAAAGAATTTATTTCAATCTTAAAGGTAAGTTAATTCAAAACATCTTCAAATTAATTTACTTAAATGTACGGCCTGGGTATTTACCGTAAGGAGGTAAAATTTTGTCTGTTAATACCATAATGAGAAGTTTTTGATTTTTACTGAATTCAGAGTAACTCTTCAAAACTTACTATTATGACGAATAGTAATTTTATAGCTCCAAAAATGTCAATGCTTTTTATGGATATGTATCCAAGTCTGGGATTGTATTTATAAAACTTTCATATTTCTATTAAAAATGAATATCGTTGCTTCTTCCAAGATAAAGAACGCTATAAAAACTTTATTCACGTTCTAAGCCTTCCGTATAAGTTATGCATTTCCAGCTGATGTTCTTAATAACCAAGATTTGTTTTCCCTTTTTTAAATCCCTTTATGCTACGTTTCTTACAATCTTGTTCTCGGTTTCCACAGATTTTACCCAGATTGCTGTCCCTTCAATATAGACCTCTCACGATTGTCGTGCGATACCATTCCGCTCCCATCTGTCCTCCCCACATACCTCAATCAATGGAAAATTCCTTTCATTGCGGTCACGAAAACATCGTCTTACTCCTTTTTTATTGGATGATTCGACTCGTTAATAGCAATTACATAAAGCCGGTACACGAAATATACACCCAAATAAAAACAAATACGCATCTGGATACGAACGCGAACGATGATGGTTTACGGTTAATATTTTCGCTACAGATATTTAAGGATATTTCGATTACCTAAAAGGTATTCAGATAATTCTGCAATTACTTAAATTTAGAAAATTAAGATGTATCTACTCTTAAACATGTACCTAAAATTAAAAAGAAAATTAAACACTCACGCGAGATATTTGTACCCGAATTTTAAATCCGACGTTTTGAAAAGGGGTGTTTAAAAATCCCGCTCCTGCTTCCGGACGAAAATAGCTTTATACTTAAGAATACGAAACCCATTAGAGCCTTCGAAGCCTGCTTCGATCTGCTGCCATCTACCTCAGATAGTGCTAACTATCAGAGCTGAGTAAATAATTATAGAAATCGCTATTGGAACGACCGAGTATTGGGCGATGGGGGAAGGCTTAAGAATGCTCTAGTAGGTGATAATGAGATTTAGACTCTCCTCCCATTCTTACTTCATCATCGTTCGTATATAATATCGGCTTTTGAACCTTCTCCATTGTTTCCTAATGGTTTCCAAATATATGGTAACATACACAACGAGCCTTGCATAATTAAAAGAGCAAGCATAATTAAAACACGAGTAAACTTTTTTGAAATGTTTTATGGGTCCTAATCTTCACCATTCAGCGTTATGGAGGCAAATAAACTTAATACAGAAGTTCAAATAAGTATGAATTCATTTATTTAAGCAATCAGCACATTATTAATTTATCAATGAAGACGAGAGAATCATAAACACAATCATTAAAAACATTCAAACGGGAATGGGGAAATTAGTTACGTAACTTTGGATCCTAAATGATTCGAGGCCCGTTGTTGTTCGTTTGCTTCGGACACAGGCATGGAGCATTAAAACTTAACGAAAGACTATTTAATGAACCGCGTAAATAAACTAGACCTTCGAGTGATCGGTCACATGAATCCAGACAGTGGGACAGTGGAATAGAATATTCGGAACCCTACCGACTCACCTAGGAAAAGAATGGCTAGATCGTCCACATACCATCCTGTCAATTAACGCTAGAGTTCCCAATGGAAGCGCAGTGCCGTAGTTGGCTCAAACTTGCGGCTATCCCTCATTAAATTTCATCCCTGATGATTTCGAATCCTTGTTCGCGGAGGTAATTGCACGGTGAGGTTTCAATTTTCCAAAGTGCATAATAAGTGTTTGTTCTCTCGTCTACTAAAAAGATTCGATAGGGCATCCCCACCACGGGAATTTTCATAATAGTAGGCAGGCAAACTTCCGACGAAACACAATTAGAAGAGTGAGCGTAAGTTGGCAGTACTTCGTAATGCAGTTAAAAACTTGGCTATGACTCGCTGGCATTTAGAAACATCCCAGTTTAGGAAATACTTCGATTGAAACTTGAAGGATTCGCTAGAGATGCCATTAAAAGGAGAGTTTGAGTAATTACGTCTAAGATCTGATGCTGGATGCGACTGATGTACAGTTACATGCACGCTAATGGGCGTCATGTATCTCTTGCTACGACTCAGTATTTCCCAGAGCTAATGGTCTCCATCAGGATGGAATCTTACTGCACAGAGGGAACTTCGAGGGTATTATGCTAATTTGCAATCAATTACTCAAATGCACCTCACCCATTATTAGGAGAGTGCAAATTATATGGATTAGTTAAAACAGTTCTCAAGAGGTATAAGGGTGATGGAAGATGTCGTACGAATGATTTTTTCCCCTAGGTGTGAGAATTATTACGCAATTCCCGTAAAAGTTGCCGACCTGTTGAGATCAAAATTTTCTTCAGATACGAAAATTTAGGATGATTTCAAGGAGAACATTACTAATTATCATAAAAGGTTATCGATTCAGTCAAAAGGTGGATTCGCAGCTACAGGACCACTTTGATATCCTTACGTATTAAAATACTCTTATTGAGGAATAGATTTCGAAACTTTGTTATGGCGAAAACATACGTAATTAAACGTTTAATATCAAATATGCTATTAAAAAGATATACAAGCAACTACGAAGGTAAAAGAAATAATTATTTTATGGCTAAAATTTATGCAATGAAGAAATAATCCACTAGAAAACGAACTATTCTTAAAGACCCGTATTCTAACATGATTTTCAATTCTATTTTTCTGTTTATTACGTAAAACTTCGTTCATAATTGAACTTTATGGATAAAAGAATCGGAGATGGAACGTTTTTGGAACTTATAAATGAGCGTTGCTAGTAAATAGTGGTAGTATACAAGTTCTTCCATTGTATGAGTCATTTTTTATACGTGGACTTTATAATCCAAAAATGTATTACGGATATCTGACCTACCAACGATTATCGTCAAGAACATATGACGTGACACTGATTGTTTATTTCTAATAATGAGAAGTTAAATTATTTTGCCAATTGTCTGTGGACCGAGAGAAATTTTCATTTTTCAATTGACAAATCGTATGTGCATAAAAGAGATTCATAAATCCTAGTACCATTATCTGGCATGTTATATATTTTCGAAAGTATCGAATGCAATAGATTAAGTGTAATATGCGCTATAGAAACACGGAAAACAGGATAAAACAGATGAATATCGAGTGACAATGACCTTTGGAAACCCTATTAAATTATACGATCCCGTGGAATGTTGTGTGTTTTAAACAAATTTAACTTCTTTTCAGGAATGACTCCCTTAATAATTAACTTTCTTATTGAATGCTATCTCAGAGTGGAAGTGAATCAATATTTTAAATTTTTTGTAATTTCAAGGAGAATGAAATTACATTACATAAATGAAATTACGATTTAATAACGAATATTTATTTCTTATTTAAAAAGCTGGCCATTTATTTGTCTTAAAAATACTTTACCAAGAACGATTTCTGTCCCTACTTACATGATCCATCCAAACTTTAACCTCACATAACTACATTACTTTTAAATTTACTTCCGAAATCGAACATCAATTTAAATACATCTTTTCCCTGACCATAGTCCCATGAAATAATTTTCTGTTACCTTTTTTCCAATTCAATACGCATTGGATGTAACCGTGGCGTCTTTCGCGACGTACAAGTAACCGAAATAAGTACCAGATAAGTGTATTTATTGACCCTAGGCACCGTCTCCGTTCCAGTTTTATCGCACGAGGGCTTTCATATACAGCTGAATTCGTTTTCCTGTTCCCCGATTTTGCCCAGCGAGCCACACTTTTGCAGGACCACGGACGACTGGACTCCGCAACAGACTCGACAGCTGCAGCCGTTAGTTTTTTGAGGGGCCGTAAAGTTGAGAAACGCTGCAAGATGACAAGATTTTCTTTTCATCCTCGGACAGCGGATTTTCCAGCCAGGGCAGAATCGGAGAATTTCGTAACGCGAGGGAATATCCTTTGGACGATAAAAGGCATCTATTCTGGGATCGAAATGTTTCCCGACCTGAAAAATTCGATATCTTGCTTCCTCGAACTCCTCGGCGATCTAAATGATTGGAATAGATCGCTACTTCTATATTCTGGAAGGTCGGTTTCCTGAATAGACAATAAGGGATGAATAAAATGCTGCCCCAATTATATTCACGAGAAATAGAATAAATATATCTTTATCTATAGATAATCAACCTCTTCCCATGAGAAATCAATTTATTTCGCAAAAAGAAAGATCTACTTCTATTTAAAAAAAAAACTACTTTGAGAGTAGAGATCATGCACGAAATATTTCAATGAATTATATTATTATATAATTATATGTTATTAATATAGCCTTGTTTAGTTAGATTATTCATCAAAAGAATATTTATTTAAATAAACTATTTATTTTTTATAAGAAACGCATTCAAAGAAATCATTTCACATAATTTTCCATTCTCACTTTAGTGGTAATGAATTCGGTATTAAGTCTGAATATAACGATAATGATACAAATTAATGTATTTGTGCGATTATTCATTTGATAATCTATACTATTTTTGTTTAAGAGGATCAAGGAAAATCGGCTCAAATGTTCGAGTCCGTTATAAATATTCAAGAACGCAATTATATTAAATATAATTATCAAGTACAAATTCACACATGATCCGGGATCATTGAGAGGCGGACATACATAAAAATAAAATATCTCATTTTCAGGGCTGATTAACGAACTCAAATTATAACAACGCTTTTTCCTATTGAATTTCAATTAATATAACAGGAAGAGAGACTCTAGTCATCAAATATATGAAAATTATGAGAATAATAGTATCTTTATTAGTTTGTTAGTTTATTTCATTAATTCATCAGCATATTGTAATATTTCATGTGCGTATTTTATTATTCCATAAGTGCATTTGTATATTTTATACATCCAATTATTGAGTTCACATTTTGCGAGATCCTTAAAAGTTGGAAAAAACAAACTTATGAAACCTCTAACTTTAAGGTTTTTCTTCATAACTTTATTCTAGATCTTGCCGCCCTTACTAGAACTATAATAAGAATACTTTCCTAGAAGACCCGCAATTTCTCCAGAGCTCAGAATAAAAGTAACGATGTCGTTATTTCGAGAAGGTAAACATATAGGTGAGTTTCGATGTGTATCAACCAGTGTTGCATAGAAGAAGAGCGCGTGGGAAGGGAAAAGAAGCTTTTTTCCTACGTCATCGTTCAGGGAGGATTTCGCATCCCGAAGCGTCAAAGCTGTGGGTTCGGAAGGCATTGATGCGTTGGTGCGTGATCTGCTTCGCTAAAAAGCTTTTGCACCGAATGCGCAGAGCATGCCTTCATAATAAATGGAAGAATCATCGGACAGTCTCAGCGGAACTTCGATCGCTTACAAGTATTTCCCAAAGCATTTCGAACTGTTTCGCGTGCGACACGCAGTCCGGACAAATACGCACGACCGGCTACGATAAAAATCACAATTAGTTTATGACACCCTCTCTCTCTGTTCGTCAGAAGATATGGGAAGGGAGAAATTCTACTATTTGCAATGTATATTTTAGCACAAATAACTACAAAATAACTATAAATAAAATGATAACTATCTATCGCTGGAACTAGTCTTGAATATTTTTATTACACCCATAAATTTACATCTTGGATATTACGTGTTTTTGTTACCTAGATGAAGCATAATTCTTCCAAGTTAAATTTGAATAAGTTAATTTTCTTTTTACCGTGTTAATAAAACTATTTTGTGAAAAAATACGACTCCTGTCTTTCCTATCATTATGCATTTGCACAGAATACCTTAGGCGAATGAATATAAGTCTTCGTAGAAATCTTCTTGGTTGCCCAGCACAATTAGGAAAATTTATTTTCATATTCTTAGCCATAATCCTTTTCTATCTAATTTTCATTCTGAATTATTATTATCTGTGAATTCTTCAAATATTTTTACTGTCTTTAATCATGGCTTTATTCTGTAAAGTTGAGCAGGATCTTTTCAAATCTACCCTCTCGGCAATTTCAGTAAGCCCACGTACTTTTACTATCTTAAATTTTAGAACGGTGGAGGGAAATTCACCAAGAATTGTCTTCTTGGATGACACGATAGAAGATATTACTCGGATCATCGACAAAGTATAGAAGAAATTGTAAACTTACTGGAACTATGGAATTATTAAATTATATTCTTTGATTCTTACTGGAATTTTTACATTATATTTTTTGATTTTCTATATTATGCGCATCCTCACTCCTAGCAAACACTTTCTCTTTCTGTCGTTCATTAAACTCTTTTCAACTAAAAGTTTTCTTTGACAAAAGGTGCAGCAGACTCATTATTTATCAGTACTTTTATCTGTATTTCCACAACGAATCCAATTTAGACAACGTTGAACGAGGAACTCAATCCAAGGACTGGAAAAAAATTTTTAGACTATCTATCGCAGCGTATCGACCCGATCCCGGTATTTATGATATCCTTTGTGCTGTCCAGATTACAGGTGCGCATACGAGAAAAAGCTGCGGGGAGCATTCTACTCTAACAACGTGTAACAACTTACAAAATACGAGAATTATTTAAGTCATCAATCACAAATAAGATTGTAAAACGATGTATACTTCGAGCTACTATTATTTTATAGCCTTGATTTTGAAGAAGGATGCCTCATATATATATTTATATACTCATTAACATTAGTGTTTTAAGAGTTCGAGCTTTGACAGGGTATAGTTTCACAGTCTCTATCAACGGTATTTTCTTCTGGCAGCTTAAGTCATTTATCATGTCATCGTAGTCAAGCGCCTGCCCTCTAGGCTTTGCGGGAGCCTCCTGCCGCTGTAGCCATTCTTATCTCACGAAAAGCTGGCGCTTTATCTACCCTCAGTAGTTGCAGTTAGCGACTGACAACACACATCAAAGCAATACAATTCTCATTCGATCCCAGCACTTTCCCTCGTATTGATTTAAAAGAATATCCATCGCACGCGATCAATGCGTTCGTCAGGAAAGCATTGTTTGTGAAACATCCGTCTTTTGTTCTCTTTTCGAAACTTGGAAGCCCATTTGTTTTCCCCGTGAACGAACTTGTTTTGACCATTCAAATCCAGAAATGCACGTCGTCACCCCAGATTCAATATTTTCCCCGTTTATCCGAAATCCGTGTTTCGTAACAATACGTGAAGCATCGCTTAAGTGGGAGTTACTTAACCATTAAGCGATACGGATTCGAGGGAAAATCGTGGAAAGTTTCTGAAATATGTCAATTCCATAAGAATCGATGAGATACTTTTTTTCTCAAAAAATAATGTTATGCTATCATTCTTTAGCTATTCATTCGGTCAAGGAAAGTTAATGAAGGGATTGTGCTAGTTTTGAAAAAAACATTTTTTCGGAAATGTTTCTTCGTCATTCTTTTTTTTTCCTTTTGAAATAATCGAATATGTGACTGGAATGTATGAATCAAGGAATATAATCCCTAAAACATTCAATGATGTAAACAAATATTCGTCTAAAAAATTTCTTCATCAATGCGAAGCGTACTTTATGTCATTTCGAATAGGTATGCGATTATGATACTTCTTCATCTTAAATAACGATATTACAGTACAAGATTTAATATATAGTAGTATATGCTATTCTAAGAAAGATGAAGATTATAGAAACACGGCGTTCATTCAAATTAAGTAAACATTTATTTACGTACGAAAGTTTAGTCGCGTGAATTTTCACGCATGTTTATCTTTATCCATTTTCCTCGTCAATAAATTCCTTTTTCGACAAAAAAATGAGATTTATGTCAATTCGATAGTATTTGGTCACTTAAGAAACCAATTTGATGAACTTAGTCAGACTTAATCGTTAGAAACGGCAATTTGAACATCCTTCTAATTAATTACAGCGTTTAACTCTTTTAATAATGAATCTATAATTGCACATGTATGAGTGTATCGAGCTCCGTCGATCCGTGTAACTTTTTAGGAAACGTTGCTGTATTTCTCATCTCAGCGTGAGAAAATACATGAAAAAGCTACTCTGAATCAACAACGTACCTCTCAACCGAATAGAATCGACCCATTTTTCCTTAAGGTTGCGTCCGTTTTGAATAGAAATTCACAATTCCATATGCTTCAACTTGTACGTAGGCGCATATATGCATCTCGCGATATCAATGTGTAGACTCGAGGTGAATAATTCGCGAGTATCGGACGAGTTGCGAAAGAGAGTAGCAAAAGCGCATCGACAGGGAGTGTGTCGGCGCGTGTGGCTTTAGGGAAGAAATATTTTTCCACTCCGTGCGGTATGGAATAACGATTCGACGACAGCGATTTTCCGGAAAATTTGCCCGAAGAGTACAAGCGAGGTGGAAGCGAACGGGAGACTACAACAACACTTCCCCCATAAATTTCCTTCCATTACGCATTCACCGCCTGCAAGGCCATTTTTTCTCGACCGCTTGAATGAGTGCCTCGTAAATATTTGTTACGTAGCTTAGATAAACCGCTGCACTATATGTGAGGACAACGATTGATGCGCCACAATCAGATTTGAAAGATAACTTCTCTTTCTTCTGATTCAGAATTTTTCTTTGGAAGTGTCGGTGCTGACCTCAATACGATTTTTTTACCCGTAAAGATAATTAAGCTAGATCATTAAGGATAGACTTCTGATTTCCACAGATGTCGCTTAATCATAATTTTTCGCATTATACGAGCTACTTAATTTGAGATCTTGCTTCACTATTTAGAAATATGGTTTCGTAGCTGGAATAAAATAAAAAAATTGAGTATGATTTTCTAAATATTCCTAGCCATACGTTCGATTACAGTCGATTACTAATATCGTGGTACTTCGTAATGCTATGCAATTAATAATGCGATGTACGCACTTTCTTTTTTTCTCTTAATTACTAACTTGATAGCTAGATTTTGATTTTGAAATGTTGCATTTAATGCTATATTTAAATTAATATATAATCATAATTTATGGAAAAAATATTCAACTTATTTTACTTGTTTTCCTCCGAATGAAAGTATATTTCGACACATATTGGAATATTAAAATATATTCCGAAATGAACATGAACAATTGGAATGAGAAACCTTTATAATAACTGAACCGATGCTAATTTATTTGTTAATTATAAGGAAATACTTGCATTATTCGGCGCATTGTTATCAAAGCAAACGATGAATCTGCTTGCTGTGCTATATATTATTTTTTTGCGTCATTTGTATATTTCCTACCAAAACGATAAACGAGCAAATATATATTTGTAATGAAACAAATTGATGGGATCGAAAGAGATGTATTCAGTTAAAATTCATAATTAACGATAATTATATTACTATATTTAGCCGTAACGGATCGGTGAGTAATTAGAGATATATGCTGTATATGGTGACCTAAATTTTCATGCAGGTAATTACACGAAATTCATCAAAATAACTGAATTAAAAATAATCAATTAATTTTAGTTTTCAAGATATTATTATAATTATTTTATAAAACCAGCAAAATTCGTTAGTTTCCTTGAATTTTGTATTTTCGTTCGCTGCTGTAATGAATTTGATATCGATCGATAATTTTCAATAAAACTTGATTTTATTTTAGGTCTGATAACATTAAAATTGGTGTTGATAAATTGATAATATTGACCGATACTGCTCTTAATTTTTGTACGCGGAACTAATTTTGGTTGACGAACAATTTCCTAGCGAGAGGTGACACAGTTCCAGGCTGAAACAAGGTTTCTAAGAGCCCCGGGAAATTGCCAGCGTTGAAGTGCAGGGAGGTAACGCACCGGTATTTCGCTTTCTTTGAACTCTTATACATGCAATCTCTTACGAGTAGAAGATCTAGTCCTGGAGCAAAATTTCCACGCAGCGCATCCTAAGGTAGTTGATTAATAAAACGTGAAATTTACGGTGAATAGGGCATATTTAGGTCGTTCCGCGGTCTTGCACGGTATCCGTAAGCGTTTCAACCTGTCCATCCATCTCCCCAAAACTTCGCTAATAAATGTCTGGAATTTTATCCTTCGGCGGAATATCTTATCAAACCGCTCGCAAGTTATAATTCGCTACACACAACCACCTAATGTTGTACATTAATGGAGAAAAACAATTACGTAGTAAATACAAGCCACCGTATTGCTATTCTCTCCCTAAAAAGAATCATCATGTCGTAATACCATAAAAGATCAACAATGTATTATAGGGAGAATGTATTTCGTGCACTGATTGAATCATTACATATAATCCTCACAGTTTTCTGAATATGAAAAGGTAGACGTGCAAAAACACAATCAATTCAAATAAATAATTAACTTTTTTTAAATTAACGTATTAAAACTAGTAGAACTGATCTTGGTACAACTCAGTGGAAGTTTTTCTTGTACTCTATTAAGATACGTATTTATCAGAGTCAGCCATTGCACAGCAATTGCTAAATACTCTTTTCCTTATCAGACGCGATAAATAAGAATTATTTCACGTTAGATTCGATCAAATTTGCAGCAATGAAATTTATTTTGTATTTATGGTTTCCAAAGAGACAAGCACGATTTAATACGAATTTTCTGCTCACGCTACTTAAAAAGCAGTGCCATTTCGCAAAATCTTTCTTCTCCACAAGTGAACCGCGCAAAGAGACAGTAAACAACAGAAAAAATTGAAAACGGATAAAACCAGAATCATTAATATGCCTCTCAACTTCTCCATGCAGTTGCGTAGATCAATAAAGATATCAGAAAATTATTCAGCACTCCACCATAGATAGAGCATTCGGTGGACTTAGTAGAAGATAGAGTTCGGTTTATAATTTTCAGATTCATTACTTCCCCTTTTGAACTGTGACACTACGTTTTTATCTTTATACGCCGTCTTAATTTCAACCAACTTAGATTCGAAAAATTTTCTTCCCTCGTCTATAGTAAGAATCGTATTAAGACATTAACGCGTCGTTCTGGGAACAATAGCTGCTCACTAAAGAATTGACTTCGCGACCCGAGGGAGTCCATTTTTAAAGAGCGTAGGAATAGGATATTTCAAGGAACGCGTCGTTATCTAACTTTCAGTGCGAATTCAGTCACACACACTTCCTTATCAACGGTGCGTCACTCTAATCCGGGCTCATTTATCTCTTTCTGCTTCCTCGAGCTTCCATCGCTCTTTCCAAGAAAAAAGCGATGCATCACACCAATCAAGAGAATGTCCACGGAGCTTCCTTCACCATTTAAAGCTGACCGGCCGCCTATCTATTCGCTTGGATGCCTTTCTCGGCGATATCCACTACAGTCTGAACGTCTCTTGAAGCTGAAAAACTCCAGTCAATGAGGAGACACGCTTTCAATATAGATACTATAAATATGTAGGTATTTTTTTAAAAAATATATTGTTAATTATATATACTTATATGTTTAACCATACATGTTTATGTATATTTCACCAAGATACAGTGAAATATATATTTAATTTTTGATGTATTTCATAATATACATGTATGTATAGAAATTTTATCATATTTGTTCCTTCATGTATAAACATGCATATATAAATATGTGTGGTGTATGATTTTTATGAGTAAATAATATTTTTATTTAAATAGATAGCATAACGCCAACGAGAGTTTCAACAAAGTCCTACGAGAACTTCAACATGCCGTTTTTTTCCGTTCGCCAATGTTGTACACGAGTTTGTTAGCAAGTCGGCCTGTGACCTAATGAGATACGAGTGTGGTGAGTGAGCCGCTGACATAAGCAGCACGTGGTGGAAGATCCTGTGCATCTTGGGATTCTGCCCTCTCGCGTTTTATCTGATGTGAAGATTGCTGCGTTGAAAAAGGCGAGGATAACTTTATGTCTGAGTGTGCAAATAGCTTCGCACAGGATGCTTATACGTATCTCCAGCCGATTAGGTGACAGATTCTACTCTTGTTTCGAGTACGCTTCATTCGAGTTGATGGGATTTTTTCCGTTTCAAAGCTTTGATCTTTAAAAAAGTGATGGAAATTTCCTCTCGCCGCTGTTTTGACAGTTACCGATCGAAAAAATTTTAATGGAAATTCTACTCGACACACTCCGTAATCAGATTCCAGGACCCATATCACATGTGCATCCAAACTCGCCATGGGACTATGTGGTACGGTCGGATAATTGTTCAATCCTGAGGTTTCATGAGGGTCCTAAGCCAAGTTTAAAAAGCTTTTTCTGCCCGGACTCTTTAATAGACTATGATTAAATATATTTAAACCTGAAATGAAATTCTACCAAGAAATTTTATATTTTCATAGATGCTGTACTCTACCAAGTCTTAACAGAAGCTTTTAGGAATTGCGAAACACAATCTTATTCAATAAAAACTCCTATGATTCCTCAAAAACCAACTTTCCTCGTCTGAGAGATATCCTGGATTCACTTATTTCAGTAAAGCATATTCTATCCGCTAAATTTAAATATAATTTACTTATATAAATTTGCCTTACGCCTTATGTCTCAATACTGAAGTTAATTAAAACATCATAAACTGAAAAATGCAGAAGTAATACTTAATATTGAATTAAATAGCTTTTATAAAATATTACAAATATTCTGAAGAGTTTGAAGATATCAATGTAAATGAATCGAAAACTTTTATAAATTTATTTCACAAGAGTTACCTTTTAATGTACGACTGGAAACATGAGAATAAATTAATCATCCTTAAAATCCATGATTTAAAAGTTAAAATGTTTCTCAAAGTCGATATTGATAAAATATTAGAGGAATTAATGTTCATTTCGCAGTATTCGTTCGATATAGAATCCTTGTTCTAATATTTTCAATAGTTCCGTGAAAGATTAGGGGTCTAATA
The DNA here is from genome assembly GCA_020796165.1 of Pantala flavescens. Taxonomy (NCBI): domain Eukaryota; kingdom Metazoa; phylum Arthropoda; class Insecta; order Odonata; family Libellulidae; genus Pantala; species Pantala flavescens. The sequence goes on along the minus strand of CM036889.1, from coordinate 12,576,804 downwards.
AGAACTTTAGCCACTTCATAATGAAGTAATAATTGTCAATCAAGGCATCAATCAATTAACGTCGAAATAGTCAACAGTATGGGGAAGACGTCAGAGTTTGCGGGCTTTCTACTCCTTTGTAACTTTTCAAAGTGAGTTAAGGAAACTGGCTGGCAGCACTCACACGGAATTCCTCAAAATGTCATCTAGATGCCCAAAGAAAACTCTTGCTAGAATAATGCTGCGGAGAAGAGGAAATTTATTTTCCGATCGATACACTTTCAGGGGCGTTTGATGTTACTTTCAGGAGAGCATCACTATCAAATTAAATGCATATCGTGACATTCACAAGAAGCGTAACACGTCAACCGTGCCCCGTGAGTGCGGTAAGTGGTAACGCATGTGAAGTTGAGGGAGCTGCAACAAGAGACTGGGATGGGTAACTTGATCCAACCAAGAGCGTAACATCATATCGTATGATATATTAAACAGTAAATGGAAGTGAAGGAGGTATCCGCCGTGAAAATGGAGCCCAAAACTTCCGCTTCTATTCCAAACTTTGTAATCTAAAGGTTAGTTACGATAAAATTAAAGTTTAAAATTCGTGCTTTAGACAAATTTCTTACATTATAAGCCTTAGCGTAGGAATACTTAGAGAAACAAAAGACTGCGAACGGATAATCAAGAATGAGTTTCTCGGCAAAGCTAAAAAAAGAATTCGTTTGGATAATCCTAGAGTGTTCTATTTAATGTTTTTTGGGAAAAATTGGTTAAGTTCGAATACGTTTTCTATCCAAAGTAAGATTAGAAACTATAGATTAAAGAAAACTGAAAGGTTATCGGAATACAGTACGGAACAGAGCGTATGCCTACGATACACCACAAATATCGATTAGGAGAAAGATCGACAACGACAGAGGCATACAAAATTAATGATATTTACTGAGTGCGTCGGCGTAGATGCAATTGATTGAAGAATTGAGGAAAAGAAAATGGATTTCTGATCCTAAAACGCCATAGCATTTTTTCTATTATGATCTGAAAGTCGTACCTCTATTTTACAAGGAAACAATGTTTTACTTCAAAAATTAAATTAATTGCGATTTGCGTAAGAGTAGTGATCGTCATATGAATAAGCAAGAATAATGAAAAAATGAAATAAATACACTTATAATGAAAGCCAAAGATGCAATATTTCAAACGAAGCTGTACGAAACACTGCTAATATTCGGTGTTACATTTGGTAAGAGACTATTTCTGAGTGCTCTGATTCGTGCAAATTGTAAAATTGACTAAAGAAGCAAGTACGAAAAATATCCTTGGTGAAATAGTATTACCTGCTTGACCAACGAAAAACCAGAAAAAAATTGAAGAAGAAATTGCCTGGAATTAGAATGTTAATCTGTTCGTGACTGGGACTAGCGAATGAAGCGAGTTGTGGAATTGCCTTAAGATGCGGAGTAATGCAAAGTAGATCTATAATTACTGCAATGAACGTATTGAGAAATTAGATAAAAATATGCTTAATGCCTTTTGAAATGTGCAAGGACATGCTCGACGATAGAGGATGATAAAAAATGCTGAACACTCAAACGAGAAAATCAGTAGGAATATTCCATCGAACTGAAATATAAAGAGCTTAATAATACATAAGACATTGAATTTTAATATTATACTTCGAAAAAAATGCTTTTTATTCGTGCATACACCTCATATGCTTGCATTCCAATTTGACCTACTGTGATGGAATATATTCCTATGCGCATACCGTTTCATTTTGCTAAGTATATAAGAATCTCATTTCTAGAAAAGGTCTGTCTCGTTCTATTTATTACTCCCAAGCTATTATTTTTGGTTGGCCCTGAATAGATCGATATTAGCTCAACTTGTTTTGACTGTAAATGCGGGTCTCTAGATGGATGTAATTTTTAAGGAATTCAAAATATATCATTCGTCTTCTTAGCTTTTCTCTTTTTTGCGAATGAGGAATAGAGGGGATGGAAGTTATTGTGGTCTAAATTCTGCTCTACTATGCGGTATTCTGCTGCTATATATAGCAATTAATTTCATTTCCTCTCCTTTGAATGGAGTGGAAATGTTGCTCGCATAACCTTTGAGTTAATAATCGAGTAGTGTTGTGTCGAAACAGAACTGCCACGCAACTTGTACCTTCATTCGGCCCGAGTGAGTTATTTAAGGGCAAACTTCTTTCTCCTAGTATCGCTTTGGGAGAATAATTCCATTTTCCGTGGTGAATGAAGGTAAAGGTACTAACCAACTCTAGGGTGGAACAATTACCGGAAGAAAAAAATACTCTGTACCAATTTTGGATTTCAAGGTGGGCTTCTGCACACTGGGAATTATTTAACGGTATTCTGTATGTAATAATCATTACTAAACGTAATTTTCAAACCGTCAGACTTGCCTTATATTATTTAAAAAACCAAAAGATGACCGACAAATAAAAATTTTAGGACCTCAACATCAACAAAACTTCTATTCTTTAGATTACCGAACTATATATTTATTTTTAATTCGTATTTTCAGTCATCCCAAATAAAGAATACTTTGATTTTAAACGAGTTTTTGCTGGAATTCAGCGAAAATTTCTCTGTGAAAACAAAATACTCATACTAAAGGTTCGTTAGGATATTTCTAAATTTTGCTATTGAAATAACGAGAGAAAGAATGCGTCTGAATTCTTCAAATAAGAATGAAGAGGCTTTGATGTTCTCCCCCGGCAATGTGCATTCAACGGGAAATAACAAAGGACACACAGCAACACGAACCAGTGAAAAGGACGTATTTAGTCCTACAGATTTCAATTTAGAGTCACCGCAATGCATTCACTTCTAAAGAAATCACTGTGATTGTAATTAAACCCCAGTCGAGAGTAAAATTTGGGAAAATGAAAAATTCGTCGTCCTCTACCAAACAGTACGGAGTTTATTATCACAGAAATCTAGTAAATATAACGAATTTCAATTAATAACTCTTAAAATACATCTAAATAGAGCACATAGAAAATAGACATTGGTGAAACAACGTAGAGGATATTTAAGAGTAGCTAAATACATACAAGCCAATGGAATTTGTCAAGATGGCCTCCAGCGTGTTTCTTTTTGGCTTGAGTGGAGCTGTGGTACGTCACCGTTTATATCTGTCCTCTGTGATTATAAAAATCGAATGACGTATATAAAAAGCTTGAGATAAAGTTAATTTTCAGTTCCTGGCCTTTTACATTCACAAAGCTTTTCTAAAATGAGGGGAAAAATTTGGGTGAAAACAGTCAGTCAGATAAAAAGTGTAAAAATGTAACATATCCATGAAAAATTATTGAAGACGATTATTTGATAACTTTTTCTGTGTAAAATTTTAAACGAAAATATTACTTCATCTCTGAAAGTTGTATAATGCAGCAATGATAGTGTATAGTAGGATAATTAAGTGGGATAATTTAAATTTTAATGATAATTTGATATGCATATGTGTTTACAGTACGTATTAACGTAACGTATTCTAAAATTTAAGGATATATTACAGCAAAGTAATAGAAAAAATAAAAAAGGGTATCATGTAAACGATGTTAAAGTAATCTTCATGTTGTACGTATGGGTTATTTTCATATAAAACAGAATCATGGTGACTTGAATTTTCTTCACCTAATCTTTCATACTATTACTCCGACAGAATTTAATGGACTGAAACATCATCAAGTATCCTAAAGATACTGCCTAATAAAATAGCTTCAGGGAAGTATTTTCTAACGATAATTACATGGTGATTCTAGGAAGAATTTAGAAATTGTGCGCAAATATTATCGAATGACGTTTCGATGAGGCAATCTCGTTCATTACATTCCGGTAATGATGTTATTACACCAAAACAAAACAAACGCAAAATGTTGAGGAATTTTCAAAAATTTGCTTCCATCTCTTTAATCGGTGATAGCTTTTCTTCGAAGCGACGGCGGATCCGTAATTAAATAATCTTCCGAACGCTTCCGCGTAGGAGCTCACTACTGCCATCTAACAGCTAAAATGAAAATGAATTGAATTTCGGGTGGCTTCGAATCGAACACTACATTTCCCTGTTTACCGTACCTTTCACAAAATTTTTTGTTCTATCAAATTTTAAGAGAGAATTTTTCAAATATCTAACGCGTTGAGCAGCAAAATATTGAATTCCAAAAAGTCTACAATCGGAAATTTGATCGATGCTGATAGTACGGCACGAGTTTCCGATTTTGTGGTTTTTATTATTCAAATTTATGTTTGGAAGATTATAGTACATCTTCCATAATGATTTATTTTAACTTTGATAATTATAATACTGTTTTGGAGAAAATTACTTTCCTTAATGATTTGCCTTGAGGTACAATGAAGGAGTAGGGATAATTTTGGTATATTTATGTACTCAATTTCCTTAAAACACTTTAATGATTTTTTTCATAATTTTTATCCTATCACAAGATACGTTCTGGTAAGAACTGATTAAAAATGAGAGCTGACATTCCAAAAGACGGTTTTGGACTTAAATATTTCTTCGAGAAATTTCTCAGAATTTTGGAGGAATTGGGGCTAGAATGATAGCTTTAGAAAAAAACAAAAGAGTACGCCTTAATTAAAATCAATCCTATCCTTATTTACGAGTTCATTAATTTACTTTGTATCATATTTTAGACGTCAAATACTAATTCTATCCGAGACAGCCGTAAATTAAAATGAAACTTTTTGAAAGAATTTCCTAGAGCCAGAAACATCTGACCTTTATCATAATCTAACTTCATACTATGAAATTAATTAGCAAGAAGAACTTCAAACGTCTTAGGATTAAATGAAGAGAAGTTTGACACCATCTGATACTGAAGTTTTAGCGTAGGCATAGATTTAGCTTTGATCTCTTAGAAAATTCTATCACAAAATCTTCGCCGTGTATTCAGAATATTCTCATTTTAAAAAAGAAGAAACTAATAGCATAGTTTTCCAAAAATCGATATTCTTCATTGGCATAAAAGATGATAGCATTAAATGAGGCAAAATACAGATAGCAGATTCAAAACCTCGCAGTAAAGAAGTTATCATAAAAAATTCGCATATAGGTTTTTAATTAACCTATCCACTAACATAATAGTACTCAAATTCATCAACGATCTTTTTTAAAGGGCAAGCTTATTTTTCGTAATTTTTTGCTAAAAATTGTACAAGAATATACGTCTAAATAGTCTCTATAGTTCTCTAAGGCAGTATTCTCTTCATACGATGATTTTCGTAATGGGAATATTTCTTCGATTTTTCTCATTACGGCTAAGGCACTCGACGGTGGTGTTAGCCTACTTTTTTCTGGTAATACAGAAGTGTACGTGACTCTTAGTGATTTAAAAAAAAGATGTTTCGAGAGGCGGAATAATTGAAGGAATAGGAGAAGTCGGGTAGTTAGTGCAGTAGAATGGACCCGGTTCCGAGGATCTACAGAAGGATTCCAAAGTCAAGGACACTAGAAACAAAGAGAATTCACATGAAGATAATTAAGGCAGTTAGGGTGAGGTTCATCTTATTCGATAAGTATGAAATACAAATGTCAGTGTGGGAAAGGCGACAGTTTCGGTGATATAAATAGGATGCAGCTCAGCATCTCCTATCTAATTCTCATTTTACCACATTAAGAGGATGTTACTCGAATGTATGTGCGCTACCCAAAGGAATTAGATAAAGGAATCGTATTCCACAATGAATACTACTGAACAATACGTGCTGTAAATTCATAATTTCGTAACCAAAATATTGTTTTTTAAACTAGAAAAGAATTGTATTTGGTTAAATTTTAAGTGATCAACATGACTAAAAAGGTAAAATTTAGATATCTCGTCAAAAGAAATTAAGAATTCTCCCCTTAATTAATCAATAACAAACTGTCCATGAAAATGGTACGAATTCTTGAGATAGCAATATGAAAACAGTTCAAACAAATCGTACTTGAAAATTCACTCATCAGATTTTATACTTCACCAGCTTGAGTTACTTCAGGAAAATACTTCTGAGGATAGAAAATATTAATAGATATTAGGTATAAAGATGTATTATATATTAGATAGATGACTATAAATGTTACAAGATATAATCAACCTAAGTCAAATCCTTCCTCAAAATATAAACAAAAAACTAACAAATATCCTTCCTGATCGAAAATACTTGGACGATTACGACGAGATGATTATTGAGACAAAGCTCTAATTTATTAGTAGATTAAAAGTGGATAAATGGATTAAAAGCCATGGTAATATTTCAAATGCTCTCGAATATATTTTTGTCACGTGATTTTTTTCTATGTGAAAGATTTACTTACTTTTTACTTAAACATTTCATATTCCTTTCAAATTCTATTTTTTCTAAACCAGAAATTGCTGTGCATAAAAAATTGCCGAGGTTTGTTATTTGATCCAGGAAACGTATTTACTCTGGGGATCGAAGCCCTGTCCTATATCAGCGGAGTCAAAGACACTCGGCTGAGAGAGAGCCCGGCAACAGCCCTTCCTGTTTATTATTTCCGTGGATAAGTTGGCAACGGAAAGAAAATCGAGAGTTTCGCATTTGGCCAATTTTCCCACCCAGTTCCCCGTCACCAGTATCTCAATGCGGGAAAGATATTCTTTCCTCGACTCTTAAACATCGGTTAGCGTAGAAAAGGACTTATCGATTCCCTGAATGTACCTCCGTGAATGCCATTTACTCGGGTCAGGTCCATTTGAATGGAAATCTGGGCTTGGTAAATTCCAAACTTGCCATTATTCCTCTATTCCGAAATGTTACCGCACTTCTGCCCTAGTTCAATCAGTGGATTTGTTTCTTATCCGTGGATGTACTCGATTTATTTGCTACAGCTTATCTATATAATATCTAATACAATACGTCTAATAATATAATTATAACTTATCTTTCATTTATATTGCATAAATTTGTGGAAAATATTGATTTCTGTCTTCCAGTATTAAAGACGAGATTCGTAAGAATGGATAGATAGTTATTTCATTAATTTTCGACCATGATCAATGCATCTTCCTCCATTGCGATTTCTCTGTTCGCGGAAGCGAAGTGGCACTGCATCCTCATCGGAATACGGATGCATCCCTTCACCCCTTCATACACGGAAGAATCCCTTCTGCATAGGAGTTCGAAGGCGAAAAATCCGGCTACAGAAACACGGCCGACGACGGAACTAGAGTAGATAAGGCTCGACGCCGCATCACGCGGACCAACGATAGAGAAAAATCGATTCACGCTAATAAATTTTTGGAATTTTCCAAAATTCGCGCGATCTCCAATTAGGAAGAGAAAACGATCTTGGTCATCTATCGAGTTTCATGGTCGGCTTGAAGCAATGAGAAGTCGTGTACGCAGCCATGGATGACTTACTCCTCTCGGATACTTGTTTAGGGGTGTGGTGAAGCGAGAGAGGAGTTATCATTCCACAAACTCCGCTTTAGCCTGCTGAGGGACCGTATATCGATCGGCCTCTCAGACAACTGGCCGTTCTCTTTTCGTTCATCTTCCTCCCCCACTCTCTCCATTATATCCTCACCCCGACGGACTTTCCCTCTCTCTTTTTACCAACACTTCCCATTTTGCTGCCAAACATACTTGCGTTAGGAGGTGCTTTTCGGCTTTCATGAACAATGACTCAATATAGATCTCAATTTGGCCCGAAAATGACCCCCAAACGTGGGCCGTGTCTTTCTCGTCAGCTCCCTTTTTCATCCTTTTCGGAAACATGTCAACCCGTGCCTACAAGTACATAACCGCGTGTGTTCTTACGCATCATAGCTTTCCCAACCTGTCTGCCTTTTTAGCGGGCGATTGATTCGTTTACCAAAGTATTCTCGCCTCGGGTTCGATCACGCACTTCATGTCGGTTTATTTTTATTGATATCAAGTAGTTGTTGCTGATAGATAATAGTGCGGATGGGAATGCTAACATATGCAAATATATACACATTAAAATTATTTATATATACTTTATTTTCCTTATATATAGATTATTTATGTGTATATATTATTATATTTTTATTTTGTTTTTTATATTTGAGTCGAAAGTAAATCAAAAAAGTTCATTGAATCTCACAGCCAGTCATTTCAACATGATGTCATAATGCGATCTTTCACATCGATGCACATAAGATCATATCTGTGGAAATTCTATATCATCAAATGTATTTCTATTGAATATTTTTCGATATCAATGACTTGACAAAATCGCAACTAGTAATTCTTTTGCTGTCAATTTGGTTGATATTTGATCATTGAGAAGCTCAAAAAAGCGGTCGTATTTATTCATCGTAGACTAGATAGACGTCTATGCACTTCTATTTAGTTGCACTATAGATGTAATGCGTGAAATTCTGAGCATGGATTTCATGAAATAATATAGATTCTGGGTTACTTATGAAATCGTTAAGAGATGGCCTTAATAATAATAAAAGTAGTATGAATGAATTTAAAAAGCGGGGCAATTCTTCATTTTTACCTAGAATATTTTCCATAACTTAACTTAAAGATATACTTCCAGAGTATCTCGTTTTGAATTAATTCTTTTGAAGCGGCATCCAAAATTTCGCGTATATTCCAAAACTATTATGAATAATCTATATATAACTATTCACTTGACATCGTTTTATATTCATTCAACTTCAGCCTCTTGTAACTTTCAAAACTACTCCTCAAGCTACAGTTCCCTAGTATTTTATGAATATATTGCTCTAGAAGAAAGGGTTTGCCTGTTGCTTGAATTATTTGAGTTTAGATTTTGGTGAGGTCAAGCATCGTAGGTAAGTCAGCTTGAACTAGAAGGAAACCCTTCAGAGTCCTACTCTAATGATGAACTAATATGAGGTTAAGGAAGTTGGTGATGAAGCGCCACAACACTTGTCAGTGCTGTTTACAAGTTATGAGGTCAATTCGTCTTGATTACGACAGAGTGAAATGAATCCTACGAAGTGCATTTCAACATTTTCGGAACATAAGCACGTATTCAGTGGAAGAAACCTTAATACATCCGAGAAGTAAATTGAAATTTTAAATGACGTCTATAGTGAAAACATCAATCTTTTTGTGAGAATATCCTAATAAATTGCGATGAAAAATTTAATTAAACTTTTGGAAATTGAACGTACTAAAATACGAAATTTTTTCAAAGAAGTATGATGTTACGTATTCATTTTTTATGCGACGCGAAGAGAAATACGAGGGAAAAATAATGAAATTTGAGGAATATTTCTCAAGTACTTCGCTAGAAATTCTGCACTTGCTTTTCTTTCTACGAAACTTAATTTATACGATAATAAAACTTAATTTGCGATAATTATGAAATTTAATACTACCCACTTGTTTTAGGAATCTAATGTAGGTCAATGATAAAAAAATCCATCCAATATACGGTTTTTTCAACGAACGCGGTCCTTTTGTATAATTAATTAAAGGCTCTTCAATAGAATTTATTGTTAACATTCCGATATTTCTATTTCCCTCTGGGAATTTTCGAACGAGGAAAGCGATACAAGCTATGGGAAAATTAATTTCGAAAGTCGTTATTTGAGGTTTAATTAATATTAATAAGAGAAATAAATTAAATAATTCGAAATATAATAATGAAGAACCGTAAAGTTTGAATAACTGAAATTCGAGCGATGTGTTTGGATATTGGAGACCTTCATTTATTGAAATTTCTAAAATTAAATTAAAAAGGAAGAATTAATATTTCGAATACATTCATCAACCAAGTACTCGTTAACTCAGATTAAAGTTTGAATACTTGTTTTTGGTCGAGAAATGCAATACTTCTTTTTAAAAGTGGTAATTTAGTCGAAGAATAAATTTGTAAATATTGCTATAAATATAAATATATAATGTTTAATTTATATAATTAAAATGGGTAAAAACGGTGGTTAAAATTGTACTGTTTCTTATATATGTATATATAAGAGAAATATATAACTTTGTACACCTTAAAAAAATATGGATGAAATTCAATGTGAATTCGATCGTGGTAAAACATTGCACTCATTTGTGAATAACTTTATTCTTTGATCGGAAATGGAAAATGTTCTTTAAATTTGATTTTGAAAAGCTACTCAATGGTGAAGTAAAGCTCTCGACTTCCAATGCTTCCGGCAGGAAATAGATTTCTGCTGTATCTTACCCATAGGAAATATAAACACAAAATCGAGGATCTATTAACTACAAAAGTAAGATTTTTAGGATGAATTTTTCGATTGTTTTCATTAGAGATCTCATGAATTTTATCGAGTCTAACTTTTTTATAAAATCGTGATGAATTTCTGATTTTGTCTATAGCATTGATGGCTCATGTTTTCAATTAATCTATGAAATAGTTAGGTATCTCGCAAATATTATCATGTCCCAATTGCCTAGAACAAAATGCGTAGAGTACACGCAAGTAATTTACTTTTTACTATTCATTTCCTTACGAAGGTTTGCATACATAATAAGAAGAGAAAACCTTCCACACTCGTAAAACAAATAATTATATCAAATTTCAGTCATTTTAATTTGAAAATAATCTTTATATTGGAAGATCATATTTTGTAACGTCCCAATATATTCAACAACGCAACTCGATCGTTATAGAAGAGCCGAATCACATTTTTTATACTCTCCTGAGTTCGAGTCTTTATCTTTTTATTTATGAGAGTTCTTAAATCAGAAATGCTGAAGGAACAAAACTGCGTATTGTTTTCATTATTGTGAAACCCAAAAATATAAATTAGCTATTTTATGGAGTTGTGAAAATGATATGAAAGAACGCTAGGCAATATTATAAATTCCCTTGACATATATAGCTCACAAAAACTCCGGAGCTTTTCAAAAACAATCAACAAATCCTAAGTGGGTGATAGTTTGTATAAACAAAAATAAAAGACTCAAACGAACTAAACTTCTAAAATATAAGCTTTACGTTTCTATTCATCAGTATATTTTATTGTTATTATAATAAATAAATATAAATTTACTGATATTTTTCTTGAATAAAATCTTTGATGGTCAGTTGTTTTGTTCCTATATTCTCCGAATTTTTCTTTGTTCTATTAATAACTGTTTTAATATTAAAATCCGACTAAGAAAATATGATAATGCATGATTTTTAATTTTTGTTCCACATCAAAGTTTGAGGTTTAATGCAGATTTATATCCTTTACAAGGTATTAGAGTAATAAAGATTTAATTTTCTCAGAAAATTTTAAGTAAAATTGAACATTTATATAATATTTCGTGATTTTGAAAATTAAACTCGACGAAAAATTCATAGTCTGACAATATTAGCATTGAAACAACATTAAATTTTATACGAGGTTTCATGAATAATGTTTTGATGTAATAAAAGTAACGTAATGTATATTATTAAGTCAATAAATAATTTAAACTATTTCCAAAAACTAAAGCTTCCTTTGAAATGGCCATAAATCCAGGATAATACGTAAATTTCCTTATTACAATATTTAGATTGTTACTAAATTAAATTAAAATTTATTAAAGTCGACTGAGCTATTTTATGAACAACTAAAACACATCCCTTAGGTAAAATATGTTTAATACTGTACACAATGTTGTACTCTGACCTACATTCCATCATTACCATTTTTATTTTCAATAACGGTGTGTTTTACCAGTGATATTGAGGAAAAATGTTCAATGATGCTCGTAATCTGTTTTCATCATCTACCACGTTATAACTACTTTTTATTCATAAATGGACGCAAAATTTTCAAAAATTGCTTGTAGCAAGTAAGATACCTCATCATTATCATAAATTTCAAGTTCAATCTAAACATTCGATAAAAAATTCATAAAAACAGCTTACGTTTTAAAAATAGCAGTTCAAGCGAAAGATAACGCATCATTCGGACGCAATGACCAGCGGAGTACATGAGGAAGTATATTATATCGGTGATTAATTACGACGATTGATTATTAACCTCAGCAGAATCACAAGTCGATACTGATTTCAATTTATGAATAAATCCAAAATGAAAGGTAAAAATCAGGGTTCACTTTGAAACCTGGAAGCATCTGCGTAAAGTGATGAAAAACAATGGGAGATGAAAATAATTTACGAAAAGTTGAAGAAAATTGGCTATTATAATTCTCTCCTGACGTTGATTGGTAATAAACGACACTTTGACACAAGTGCCTTATTTCTACTCCATTAAAGAGTCTAAATATAACAATATATCTTATTCTTATCGAAAAATTTACTCAAATAAACATACCAGACTATGTACTTTAACTCTTTGATAAAAATGGCGCATATACGTTACGCGTTCTTAAGCATAAGATTTTCAAAGTACGATGGTGCTCTTAATGGAGTTTACACAACGAATAAAAGGAATAGTTGCGATATGAAGTACTTGAGTCAAAGGTGAGACTTCTGACCTACCTGAACTCCTCCTGACCTTTTAAGACGACTACAGAAACGATCTGCATACTTTCCGTAAACATTGCCTGAGAAGGCGAACGAAAGCGAAATAGAAACAGTTTTGATTTGCCTCAAATTTGGCTGGGGTAGCGAAGCATTACCGGCGCTCGTATAAATCCTAAGTCCCCTTTTCTAGAATCCAGTTTCGAGATCTTTATTTAAACGATTTCCCCGCTAGCGCTCGTGGATAAATTCGCATCCGCTCTACCGCCTCAAGTTGGAAGAGTCGAGAAAAGATTAATCGAACGATGTCGAGAGTTAAACTGTTTGTTTTGATTGGTAAGAAAGAGAAGAGACGAATGATACCAACTCAAGGATTCCTGTATATTTTAAAACCTCCCCGCTCTCTCCATCTTAGCTATTAGGTCTGCCCTCCCGAGAAACACCCACAAGGCTGGAAGAACGACTCATTCGCGTACGTGTGGTTTCTGGCCGAATTAACGCTGCGAACAGTGTTCTGCGCAACTGGAATTGTGCGAATGACTCAAGTATCGACTTACTCTCGCGAATCCCGCCTCTGCTTATCAACGGAGAGAAATACGTTTCAATTATACCAGTGCCACCATTTGATGAACTATGTACCCCGAGTCGAGTTTGTTATGATGCGGTTGTTTATCTTTCCGCGGTAAAAGTTACGATGTGTTTACTAGATTATGTCTCTCGTTACGGTGGGTGTTTGCGAGGATAACTCGATAATTTGGGGGGACTGATTGTGGTTCAGTTTTAGGGAAACGAAGAAAGCATTGACTCAATTACTGAACTGCGACTGCAACTATCGGGACATTAAATCTCCAGCAGCCCTGCCCTGCCTCCTTTCACAAGCTTCTAAAATAATGCGTGCGATAATAATCACTCGTTTTATTACGTAAAACGTATGTATAGAAACTCGAATCTTGATTCTATCTCTAATTAAAGAAAGGTGTAGTATTATTAAAGTACCATTATTAGATCCGAACGTGTGTGCTTCTAAATATAAATCAATGCAAGATAGCGTAAAAACAGGAAAAATAAAGAAAAGAATAAAAAACGAAACTTTCATTGGTATTTCAAGTTCTCTACGTAGCGGTATATTTTACGTGAATATATTTCAAAAAGGTACCTTAATTAGCGGAGTTATAGGGATAAATTACTGTGTCACCATGAATGGAAAGCCAGCGCACTAGATTGAAAAAAGAGCAATCTCATGACGCGTATTACTGGATAAAACTATGGGAAAGTATCCAGTTCAGTACACGTTCGACGAATTCTGAATCGACCGTAATTTCCTAGTCTACCGCGCGCATGGTCCCTACGGGTCGGTCGGAGCGAGGCGATGGTTTCAAATTGGCGCGAAATGGTGGGATTGCTCCGCAGTTTAGCGTGTTACCGATGGCGTAGTTTTTGGTCTTGATTAGCATATGGGCGCCCGTCCTCTATGGATCCTTAGGCGAACTCCCAACGGGTAGCAATGACGCTACTCAGAAACTCGACTTCACAACGCTTCTATTTCAGCCGCATGGCTCCCCTAGCTGAAGGCCCCCAGACTCGACAAGACCGAACGTTCCAATTACTCCAACCTCCCTTGTACTTAGTAAGACGCTCTCTCGTAACACACTGCGCTACATTAGTTTTCTTCACCCTCCACTACGAGCGCCGTCTTCCGTTCACTATCCGCTATGGAAACTCAAGGCCTCGTGAATTCATCAAAGTGTTTGGTGAACGTGGAAATTTTCCGATGATTTGCACATATTGGTCATGAACGAGAGTATTACAGACTCTTCGATCTCGGAAAGTTACGAAGCTTTTTTCATCTTTGCGATCCTAAACATCGGGTACATTTTGTCTGTTATCATTTCAGTCATCCGCGGGAGAGAAAGTTTAGCAAACTTTTTCGAATAGGAATAAATGCATATAATTTTAGAAAGAAATGCGTAAACAATGAAGGGATGAATACTTTAAGATCCTTTTCTCAGCGGAGATGGTACGATACGTCCGACACAACGATCAGATAAATTTTTCTGTCTCCGCATAAAACAAACTTTCAACGGTCATGACCACAGCCGAGGAATCATGTCAAATCAAAACGTGATATAATAGGTGTATCACGTCAATAGTCCAGTGGAAATTGAATATCGATTAATTAGAAGTATATGTGACTGAGGTTCGACAACACTTCTTTTTCAAAGGTTAGCTCATCGATGAGCTCGACTTTGGGAGCTAATTACTCATCTCTCGACAACTATATTACAAAACGCAGGATTTGTTCTTTTTCATTGTTTTTTAAGTGTCCCGAAGAAAAATTAGTAGCCAAAATTCTGGGGAAAATATGTGGGAAGTGGGGAGGAAAAACAAATGATGAGAAGAGAGGCAACCTCGATACCCTTATAGAATTACCTAATTCTATTTTAGAAAAATCTTTCTGAGGTACACGAAAAGAAAGAAACCACCTTAGAATAGCTTCCGTGCGATAAAATGCCGGTTTAAATGCCCCTTATCAAAACGAACAACTCTCAATCAACTCTAGATTAAATTAGTTTATCTGTTCGACAATAAAATTTGCAGATCGCACATCCAAACAACGTAATTCGTTTTCAATTACTGAAGTTTTTGCTTCTGATTACCGTGGAAAATGATTACGCATGCAATTTGCGTAAAATACGTAATTGCTGTGGGGACAAAAAGTTACAGTACCTGAGTTATGTAATATTTATCGCGGTGAAATAAAAGAAGAACTTCAGCTCTTATTTTCATACGTTTTACTGGAGCGTTGCCCTAAATTTCGTAGGTAGTAAGCCAAGGATCTCGAAGCGTTAAACTCGCAGAAGCTTTGTACGTGGCATCAACAGTTTATCCACATCCATTCCGTTTAAAATCTTCGAGACAGGGAAATGTCTCCGCAATATTAAATGTTTTATCCCTTGCATCGTTACGAGATATTATGGCCATCCTTTGACTTCTATTTAGTAATAAAGACGGTGAATAAGTATCAATTATTTCTTAGTGTTCCAAAGAATAAATTTTACAACAGCGTTCAGC
Source organism: Pantala flavescens (assembly GCA_020796165.1). Classification (NCBI taxonomy): domain Eukaryota; kingdom Metazoa; phylum Arthropoda; class Insecta; order Odonata; family Libellulidae; genus Pantala; species Pantala flavescens. The sequence continues at coordinate 12,561,324 of CM036889.1, read as the reverse complement.
AAGGCACACATAAATTGCAGTCGAATGCTTTAAGCTTATCGAACTTATCAGTTACATTGAATCAATGATTTAGATAGAATATTTATTTGTATTAACTTCTCCCAGAGCACTTTTCAGGGAAGAATAAATACCTCAAATAATAATTTCATAAAGAACTAAATTTAAACGCTAATGAAAGTAATATAAATATGCTCTCCTTTAAATCTTAGAAATGATACGGAAATAAGATAATAATTACATATAAGCGAAAATGTATTATTTTAATTCTTCTTCTCTAAAATTGGTAATATTTTGCCTTAATATTTATAACAATAATTGTGTCGAAGTAATTTTATTAATTAATATTCAATCATAAATATTGATGATTTACAAAAGAACACAATGAAAATATGAATCTTAGGAAATTTAATTTTTCAACTAAACTTCATGTAAATTACAGATCATTATTGGGAACTATAAGATTTTGAAATGTTTCATTTTTTTATATAAATGTGAAATAGGATGTCATGTTAACGATTTATTCGATATTTCATTCAATAATCATCTAACGTTGAGGTCCCGGGTTCAAATCCCGGCTGAGTAGGAAATTTATCTCTCAGTGTGCGGATGTTTTTGAACGTCCATTGTTAAGTTATGAACCACACTGAACTTGTCCAGAAAGTGGATGTTTGTGCAGTCTTTATCAAATAAATAAACAAGTGAGCAATCGCATTCAACAGTCACAGAATTAGAAACTTTTTTATGCAGCTTTATCATCAATTACTTAGGTAAAAAGTTAACTCGATACGCAATCAAACTCACAATATGATTCGCCTTTACTAAAATCCTGTTGTATAATTTGTTAAGTTTGCGAATAAGAAAACAATTTTCATTCAATGTGTAACTATTGCTGGTAATTACTCATAAAACCCTTCTTTACTGGAATAAATTTCTTATATTGGATACAATTTCTAAAATACCGAAGGAAGTAGATTTAACAAGTATATAACACATGATATCAACTAACATTGAAAATTAAAATCAATAAATTGCTAATGATGCAATAATAATTTTATATGATGTACAATTATATGCCAATAAATATACCTATAAAATATATTTATAAATAAAAATATTTATTTTTTAGTTTTCTTCGGTAACATGAATTAATTATCAATTCGAATAATAAATGAAAAAGAATAAAATACGACTGATTTAGACTCCAGAGCATCGTCTTAATCTCGAGTGCTTTTTCATTTGCAGATACGTACAAGTGTCTAAACTAGTCTTGTTTTTTATTATACAGTGGTATTTTTGCTTCGTTATCATTCGAACAGGGGCTAGCATCCTGGAGAGGCACTCCCGTTCCATTTCTGCTCTCGTAGATTACTACAAAGCTATTTTAATCAATCCAAAGAGAAATATTTGAGCTTTTTTAAATGAAGTTGTCAGTTGAGAATTTCAAATAAAGGATCACCTCATTAAAAAATAACCACGGATGTGAACAAAACCCACAGAGCCAATTTTTTCTATAAAATTAGAAAGAGTATTTCTTTCCCGGTTTTTCTATTCATTGCTCGAAATATCATAATTAATGCGTCTTTATTTCCATTCTTCAATACCTATATATTTCATTTTGTAGATTTAATGATGATTATTGAAACCTAAAAAAACTTGGACTGAATGTACGTAGGCTTGACAATTGATAGAAAGATCCGTATTCATATCTAAACAGAACTCAAAGAAGTTAATTAATTTTCGCTGGTAATGAAACTTTTCGTTTGGAAATTTTTTTCTCCATTATTCTCAAAACTGCGCGTCATGCAGCTTGAATAAAAGAATTTACTTTTTCATTGTTCTAAAACTTTACCCATCCCTTCTCATACCACGATATATATCAAGGTGCACAGTATTCGAATAAAATACATGAATACCATTCGTAGCCTTGTCGTTACAAAAACCTCAACTATAAAGGTTGAATTTATATTTTTTTCACCTATTATAATCGAGAACAAAACGATGCACAGGTATCTAGAACAGTCTTACTTTCTCTTTCTTCATTTCTTATTCCCTTCGTCAAGTACATAAAGAAATAAATGGTAAGACAAAATGGAAACTGTGAAATAATTATTTTAGGATTTCTCGTGATTATATTAACTCTATAAATTTGTTGAATGACGCAATTAAATACACAAATTTGTTACTAGTAAGTACTTAACTAAAGGCTAAGGTGATAAAAAAATAATAAGATTTCGTGTATCAATTAATAATTGAGATCGAGTAAATATTCCTACTCTCGTACATTATTCCTGAGAAAAGGAATTCGAAGTTGGAATTGCTCGTCGAATCCAATGACTCATGTTAAGAATCAGCAGCACCATGATTTCAAAATATTTAAGGATGGTTATTTATTTAAAGGCACAGAAGTAGCCATTAGGTAGTTGGATTCAAATCCAACTGTGCCTTGCTATACGTGCAAAGAGTTCCATCAAATCTAGCTATGTATATCTAGCATTCAAGTGTGCCACCACCAGAAATAGAAGCCAAGTTGAAAGGATCCATGTTGCGTCAACAACATGGAAGATTATTCCCGTCGAATTTCGATTGGTTTAAAGGATGAAATTTTTCATTTTAGGGTAATTCACTGCAATATTGAAAGCTTAGTATTCCTATTACAAGAAACATTTCCGTGTGAACAGCTGCATCTTATTGACCGACTTAAATTATCTTTACGATAAGCAAGATATCAAACTTATGTCAAACGATTTATGAGAATAGGTCAAGAATGGTTATTCATTTTAGCTGTAAACATGAGAGATTTGTTTATAATACCTCGACCATTATACTTCTCTTCTAAACATCTTATAAGAGCTACAAATACCTCGGCACTTTATTTGAGGAATAAAATTTAATCGGCTCTTAAAGGAATATTAAATTCATTCTTAACTGGATTATCTCGGTTAAAAATTCCGAAATAGTACTGGGGGAGCTTACGTAATCTCTTTGATTTAGAATGATAGTTTCCGAGTTTTATTTCTAGAGACACATAAACGTTGCAAATTAGCAATAAATATTTTTGAAGTTCAATTTTATTTTAATATTTTGTGTTTGAATTTCCGTAAAATCATATCCATTTCTTGAAACGGAAGTTAAGTTCATTTAACAGAATGATATGAAGTTGAATTACGATCAAATATTGTGATTTATTCATAAAGAATGATGTAAAAATCAAGAACATGATAATTCTCTTTTAATATCACGCAAATGTAAACAGCTCAGTACCAAAGAGTGAATATGTTTCTTTGAATATTTCTGAGCTTCATTCGGAGTTTCATTAATGGTCTTATCAACGTGACCCTTGAGTTTTATCGGAGGTCAACTGTTTCATCTTAACTCCGCGGATATAAACTAAGACGCACGGACGAGGCGAAGCGAATGCATCATCGGCAAAGATGCATTTTTAAACGATTTAACCATAACCTGTCAAAAGAATAGCGACCTACATCAATTGAAGAATCACGTTAAGTTCCCGCAAAAAGACGTAAAATATTTATCATTACTTTATAAATGAACTCCTAAAGTTTGCTAATTTTAAAGGAGTATTTCTCTACTGTAATAATTGATATTGAAGATTTTGATTTATTTTAGAAGATTGAAATGTTTATTCTTTTTGATCGAAACATAATTTTAACAATGACATAGACATAAATTTTTAAGCTTCACCAAGGCCATATTTTAGTTTCCTTTTGCGCTATCAATGATAGTTTGTATGAGACTATCATACGTTAATTACCAAAAGCAACCCATTTTCCCTCGCTATTCAGTTAACACGCACAATCATTAGATACATTTATATTCCTTTAGATTCAAGACTGTAATTATGAGAGATCCTATCGTCCCTCAACCCTCGGTGTAAAAATAAATCTCAAAATAAACTGCGATACTGATCAACGTCCCTTAATTTTCCCCTCCGAAATCTAAAGTTGTATTTCACTAACCTCGTGCCAAGATTTTCATACCTGGATACGGAACAAGAGGTGGGTTCATATGGAAAAGAGATCGGAAAAAATAAAAGGTGTAAAAATATCACAAACTGAAAAATTAGGTTATACGTATCAGAGTTCAAAATCGAGAGCTAATTATCCGTATTCTCGATCTTTTGGAAACGAAAAATATAACCTGATTGATAGATTAGAGAGTGGAAAATTGGAATGAGTCGGAAGTTATGTAAGAAGGTTGCATAAAAATAAATCGATTGGTAAGTTCTATTTTTTCCGTCGTATCTGTCTTTTCTAAATATTTCGTTTTAAATGACGCGGTGTTGTACTGCATTCGTTCAAGAGACTATCTTTACAGGAGGAATTCGAATGAATTTAAATTGAAAAGTCCGAATTAGATGATATTAATTCATTCGTGATGGGTTTAGAATTAATTAAATGAGTAAAGGACTCGAGTGACCAAGGCCCCGATTTGAGCTGTCCATCGATTTGTAAACGGTCTATTCCGTAAGTGCTGGAGACTCAAGGCTACAATATGACACAGCGAGGCTTTACGTCAACTCTTATCCTAAATCAGTGTCTATATTCATGCCATAAAATGGAAACGTCGGAATAGAGCATTTCGCTTTAGAGATGACGTATTAATCTGAATCGAGTGCCATCACGGGGTAATAAATAATTCAATAACGGTTTGTATCACGTGGTATGAAAATTGCTCTTATGGTAGAATTCATTTTTTATAATTTATTTCTGAAATTACTTTTTACGATTTTACATTTATTGCTTGAGTCACAAATTATCGAAGTTTTTTCGCATTATCTCTAGAAAAGTAACTACGTTTTCTGCAATTTCTGTTAGTTTATTAAAATTCCCTTGAATTTAAAATGCATTTAATTTTAATAACACGAATTCAGTGAGGCTTGAAAAATGAAACGTGAGAAGTAGTATTAGTATATGGCTGTAAAATACGAATTTTAAGCTTACAATTTTTAAAAATACACTCTACATAAACCGACCAAGAACTAGTTATGAAAATTTGAAAGAATTTTTCAAATTTTAAATTCTAATTCATCGGTGAATTAATGCAAATGATAAACTCCTACCTCGTAATCATTATACCCATTATTGAAGCTACTAAAAGTAACAAATCTGCCTTAATGATGTATTGATAATCCGTTAAAAATATATCGTAAAAATCACAATCTTGCACCTGTACTATCAATGGAGTATTATACTAATATATAAAATAAAACATCAGTAAGAGAACAGTATTCCTTCAAAGAATAAATAATTCAAGTAACCTTAGGAATTAAATATAGGAGCTTGGTCCACGATACGTCATAGTTCACATCATAGAAATCATATTACGAGAATTATGATAGAAGTTAAGGATTTTATGTTGACAATTTTATTAAATAAACCGTGAGAACAGCTTGTGCAAGAGAGAAATAGTTTCGAAATTGAGTAAATATAAGCTGCAAAAAAATTAAATGGCCGCTGTTAACAACCTTCGTCGAATGTTTAGAAGCATAAAGAAATTCTTCTATTAAATGTGAAATGTGACAGCCGGGCACTGTGCTATGATATTCACGTTACGAATTTTTTCGGGTTTTCTAAGGTATTGAATAAGTGCAATGAATACCATTTTGAATCGATTGAGGACTTAATATTGGAAAAACGTACAAATATCTAAACAATGAAGTACCGAATTAATTGTGGTTTGCTATGTATCATTAAACAGTCTACATTAGAGTTGGTATTCTAAAAGAAGAAAACGTATTCCGAATAAATATCTTCTAAATAATAAATCTTCTTGATAGAACATATTAATGTGCAGAAACAGTACGCAAATTGACTTTCATCTTTTTATTTTATATACATGAAACAAAAATATCTTCTAAAACAGCTATATATGATACCTAATGTTTATAAATTTACAGAAAGCAATTTCGCTGCAATATTTTCTCCCTCAAAGAAACGAGGATCCAGAAGTCATTCCAACCATTAATATTATAGACTACGGCTACATATGCAAGTCAATTAATCGATTTTCTAATAAAGGTGTCACTTAATAGCTTCCTATTCTTCATTTATAACGATTCCTACCCGAAGTCTGCTAATTTGATTATTTGTTCTTCCGTTAATTGCTTCTCAAAACTAACTCAGAGGGCAAAATAGTAGTACTTACAAATATGCAACATTTACGACCATTGGTTGACCCGAGCGTAGTTCATTCAATCGTTCCAATCAAAATTGAATTCGGTAATGAATTTTGAGTATTGCATGCAAAAAACTTCAGCAAAAGCTTTGCCATTAGGAGTCATCATGAGAAAAATAAATTTAGAAAAGTTAAAACAAGATGGGACACTTTTATCGTTAAATATATCTCAGCTTTCTAAAAGAAAAGCAGTTGAGAAATTTCTAAAATGAGCATATACTACTTAATTTGTTGATAATCCTCTGTGAGGTAAATTATAAAATCGAAAACAAAGATTTCTCTCTTTTGGGTCGGCTATTTCAAAGAGCACGCTTATTCCGCGTTAGATTTAAAAAGTATTCATATATTTAAACTGGTCAAACATTTTACATAATTAAATGCCAAAACATACAATCTTTCCTTTGATGGTGTAGAATATTTTAGATTTTTTGCAAGTGCGTAGTAGTCTTTCGATGTTCAATGTCTCATCTCATTCTGAAAAGACATCGATGAAGTATCAGAAATAAGAAAACGGAATTATTGCTGAACATAGGATTTTGGTTTCTAGAAGATTTATTTATTTTTATTGCTTTCGTAAAATCGCTGGCGTACAAAGTTCTCATGGATATTCTCCACGTGCAGTAGAGGAGGCTTTAGCATTCAGCACTTCTTGAGGATATTTTTCTCTTTGAGATATTAAGAAATCGGAACTCTCTCACAGATATTGATTCATTAAACTCATCTCTTTTATGTCATAATGTGAAAAAAGATTACCGCTATGATATAAGCGTTAAATATTTGCTTCTAAATTAACATAAAAAACGTCATTTGACCCACTATTTCACTTATAAATTTTAGGAGCATAAAAAGAACACATTTTTTGTTTCATATAAACAGCAATATCTAATTGATTGAAGTAAGTATTATGAATTTACGAAGTAGAAAGAAGCACAATATCAAAATCGAATAAACGTATTTAGTTTTAGTATGAAATAAACGTAGGACGAATGAGAAACAAACAATATTAAAACTAATTGAAAAATTAGTAAAAATTCTCATTTAGACGTATCATTATTTATTTTAGTACTTATGAAATCATGCGAACAATATAAGAAGCTCGATTCTGTCAAATTCAAACGACTAAACTAATAGTATGATAATAATGCAACAAATTCGGTAGAAATAGGAATCACACAAGTTCTAATTTATTGCAAGGCAAACTAAAACATTAACAGAAAAAGTATAAATACTTAACTGTTTGGGAAATTTTAAATTTATTATCGTATTAGCCGAGAAGGAAATGAATGAAATTTATGAGTTTTAACAATGGCGCGTTACATTTGTCTTATTTGCTCTACGGTTCGAAAGAATTACAATATCATGGTCCGAAAACGCATTATCCATATAAAGAGATAGTTAATGAGTTTAAATCATGTTCTACATGATAAATTAGAGAAATATTGGTTATATTTAGTTCCTTTTGTGCACTCAACTCAACTTCTTACTTAGGTATTTTAAAATATGTACACCTTTCCAGATGGATTTTCTAAAACTATCGCCTCTAAAGGCAGCTATTGCTGAACATATCGCAGTTTTTAAGTCCGATTGAGATACGAAATGCTACTGAGGAAATGTTAGGCAATCGTTGGTGCAAGGAAAAAAATAAAAACATTGTCTTACTCATCAAAACTGTACGCCTATATCGGGAGGACAGATAAATTGTGCATATTAACCTTGCGATTAAGTAGAAAATATGAAATATATCAGCGTTTTTCCTTGAATATTTATAAATCAATATCATTAAAAGCTCACTTTTCTGTGATTTTATATGAGTGACTGAGTTAAGGAGACGAATGTTAAAATCGTAACTATTGTTCGGATATTTTCCTTTTCATGCCTTTCTTTGTAGATATCGTTGTAGTTAAATGATAAGTCGTTCTATGTTCATTTTAATTATACGAATCTGCATTTACGTAAGTTATTTTACTGAGAAATTTATCTTTCAAACTAACTAAACATTTTATCTTTGTATTGTACTTAATTTATCCAGAATACCTTCTGGTGACAATCGTAAAAATTCGAAAACTCTTTTCAAAAATGAATAATATATATTTTCTCTCAAAATCTAGGGTTTTTAATAGAAGCTGATATAATTCATAGTGGTAATTTATAGGGAAATGAAGATAAATTTAATGTCGAGGAAATTAAAGATACAAGTTTTCTATGGAATTTGCATTTAGTTAAGGAAATAGGAAAGGATGTATTACCCATCTCTCTACTAAGCTCCACAGTGTAGTTCTTGTAGTTCGGAGTGAACGATATCATTAGCCTAAGCGGAAAATTAAATTGAACCAATGTTATAATAGAATAGGTGTGTACACCCCCTGCCACACGCCGAAAGGCGGCTTGCAGGGTACTTATGTAGATGTAGATGTATAATTTTCAGTTTTTTAGGAAAATGTAATATCTAAGATTACTTGCAAACATTATTGCTGTTGTTTCCTGAGACAAAGTATATATTTCTCTCGTTTTTATTGAAAATAAAATGGCACTAATCGTTAATTCATAGAAGTATATATTTAATTACCATAAAAAATTTATTTTTCATTAGAGGTTCTTCTACAAGAATGTAGTTGACATTATAGCTTACTATAAAAATGTTTACAGTTCTTAAATTACTCCTTTCAATAGAAGATAAAACTAAGATACGTTTATCAAAGAAAGTGTCAAGTAAGGATAGGAAAGAAGAAGTATCGTTCACCATAATTAACACCTTCCTTGACATTATTTTTATGTTGAATCTGTGTCAATGAGGTAAAAAATATCTCTTTTATATAGATGTAGAGATAAACGCATACCTTACATTTAGGTCATCGATACTTCCTTGGCTAAGGAAATTTCAAGGAAGGCTCGTTTTGGAGAATTTGGAAAAGAAAAATCTGCGATTTAGTATGTACCACTATTTCTTCAGATATTAGGTATTTTGGCCTTATACATTCTAAAACACTTTTATTTTGATTCTGATGCACGTAAAACCTTGATGTCAAATGTCTAAACAGTCAGCTTGAGGCCTCGAAATTATAAATATAAAATTTAGTGCCCAACCCTCTGTAAAAATAGTGCCATTATTTTTTATTTTTTTCTTTAATTACCTCAGACTGGATTAGCATATTTCATCTTTAATTAAATACTGTAAGACTACTTTACAAGAGGATTTTCTATGCGAATCAGTATGCAGATAAATTTCAAATTTACGTAGTTAGTGTCAATATCATTGATTTTGTAGAAAAAGAATATGATTTTTCATCGTAAAAAGAAAATTTTATAGTTTTTAAATTGGCTATGAGAGAAAAATAAACAGATGCTCTGAAAGTTTATTTTTTTTTAAATATTATTTAAGGTGTAAAAGTAATTGATTACCAACTTGTCATTTTCATCAGTGTTTGTTAAAATATTTTCGAATTACTGTAAGCTCAATGGTGATCTTTCTAATTATCGTAAAATAAGATGAAGTTTATACCCCGTTATTACACAAACAATCCAAACCAACGGCAAGTATTCAGAATAGAAAATAAATGTCTATGCTTTTATTATATGTTTCCTTTAATATAATTCTTGGAAATAAGTTCATTTATTACCAGGCAGAAAATATTTATCATCAATTACTTCCCCAAACACTGCCAAAGAAAGTTCAGACGCCAAATATCGCTTATTTCGCCGGAAGTTTTGATTAGATATCTCCTCAAAGAAGCTGAATTTAGCAAGCACATTACGCTTTTGATACGAAAATTCGAAGTTGGAGGCGAGACAACCATATGCTCGCAGCATTCGATGCAAGAGAGTAATTGAACTGACATGCGCAGAATCTGTTGCAGAAATCATCAATCCTGATATATAGTTTCTTAATGGAAAAAAATTCCTTCATAAAAATCAACTGAGGTATAATTATGCAAAATATTTTATGTAACGGCAATCAATTTATGGGTTTAAACATTGATGATTAAAGTAACTAGCAGATGAGGTTATAGAGAAAAGATTAGCGACAGGTGCATTTTATTTTAAAATTTCTATAAGAGTGTGCGTAATTGGCGATGAAAAGTTATTTCCAATTAAATATGCTTTAGGTTCATAGATAGTGTAAACAAACATTGATACTGACGAATTCAATGACTAGTAGAATTTCCATGATAATTTTACTTTCAATGGTATTCCCTTATCCCATGATGGCATTTTAAAAAATGTATCTTAAAAAAATATATTTTCCTAAGAAAACTATTTTGGCCAATACATTAGGAAATATTTTTTCTCACAGAAAATATTAGACTTCGAGTCCAAATGTTTCTGGATAAGATCTGGATAATCCAAGCATGCTATAACTTTATACAATATCAGGAGTATGAATTAATATATACGCTCTCTTTTACATGACTTTTACGTATACTCAAGTTTTCCTCACAACTTAATATTTATGAAAAAAATATTATTTTCATCGCAAAGTAAGTGCTAATATATAAGATAAACTCTGTATGATACCTTCTTATAAATATCGCTCTTCTAAATTCATTGGATACGAATGGAAGACAAGGAAAGAATTAAATATTTAGAAAGGGTTCGATATGTTTTTACGAACGTAACGATTCTGAGGAAAAAAATTACACAGGTGGATTTTTATAGAAAGAAAACAAGGATCTACTCCGAAAATTTTCCGAAAAATGATAGCAAAGGTTTGACAAGACATCCACAGAACTCGGTAGAGTGAAAGAGCTACTTTGTTCATAGAACATTAAAATAAATTCCTCTACAAAAAAAATAATATTTATGCGAACACATAATACTCATTGAAGGATAAAGATCACCTAAAATCGTAGATACTTCCTAAATTCCTATATTTTCTACTTTCTCATTCTTTTCTTTGTTAGGTTACCTTCACGATTGAATCATTGATGTCAAAAACACAACATTTAAATAGTCCACAAATATTTACAAAACCAATCATCTGTGTTTATATTAATAATGAAAGAATCTATTTACAATCAAACACTTTTAACTTTGATTGTTGCAGTACATAAACTGAACCTAAAACTTTGAGTAAAGAGGATTCGTCGAAGGCAAAATTTAAATTCGCTTATGTGCCGATGGAAACAGTCGCGCATTTATGTATTGGAATTTTTAACGAGATAATTATGCGAGCAAAATGGTCTATTCCCTTTATTTATGCCATCAATCACTACAAAAATTAAGAATAAAGGTTCTCCTTTTGACGCGTGTTACTGTCTTTCTCACCTCATTAGTTAGCCCTCCCTCTGTTTCCACAATGAACTCGCATTTACTATCGGCCGTTGGTGGGGACTTTTCAACTCCTATTTGACCTATTTAACATCTCCGCGAATATTTCCTTACCGCATTTGAACGTAACCTCATTGGCCCGCGGAACACTTCATTGGCACCCTACGCTTCCGAGGGAATTCTAACTCTCCTCCTTCACCAATCTACTTTGCTAAGAATGCGAGCGTATCCTTTCCTTGTGACACCATTCGTTTCGTGAGACCATACGCCGGGCACGCATTATGTCACTCGTAAATTTGACGCTTTCCCTTCCGCTACGCATTCCGGAAGACCTAGTGAATCACGTCATGCATCCCGCTTCTTCCGCTAGCGGAAACTAATCCCCACGGTCACCAACGGCCTAGCGCCCATTCCTCGCACCTCGAAAAGACGTTCGTGATTCATTGAAATTACGCCCCAAATGAAGCGGAAAAAGGAACTCGGCAGATAAAAGAGAAGAAACTTGTACACCGCTCTTGGTTTAAAATAAACCCGTGCAGTGGACAGCCGCTCCGAACTTATTTTGGACGCCTGAGACAAGTTGCTATTTTCAATGGGCGCCCGGGCCCGGAAGCGGCCGAGGAACCCACCTGAGCCGCGAAAGCTTTCCTCCCGTCCGACATGTTCCCCGAGAGAGCGTTCCCTTCGCAAGCGGTCGTGTGTCCGCAGATGCACGAGAAATCTTAGAGTTAAGGGTAGAGGTACTCACCCGAGGCGCGGTCCCACGCCGCCCGCCATGCTACGGATCATCCCAGTGGAAGTAGACGGACGAAAGACTTCCCTCCGCTTCGGTAACCAAAGAATACGGGGAGGAACCAATCACCTTCCACTCAGCGTAGACAAAACATGTGCACGCACGTACAAGCTTCGAGCATCTGGGTAATCCCACCTCAGACTCCCACGGCAAGTTGGTCCGAAGGCACCCCCTTCCTCCCTCTGCCCCTTCTCGATCAAATGGTGCAGACGGAAGGGTACCGGGAGGCGGGTGCCCGCCCCACCCCGAGGCCCCCCGGCCACGTCGACGCCGCCCCCAGGCTCGCCACCGCCTCGAGGAGAGCCAAGCCACGGGAGAGAAGGGGTGATGGGCACTAGGGAGAGGGGGCAGAGGTAGGGAAACAAGGCCTTCCTTTGTTATTCATCGACAACTCTTCCCCATTATGCGCCCCTCCTGCTTCGACCTGACTTCCCCCGTGTGGAGTGAGCGAGGGTCCCCCATCGTCCCACTTGCTTTCTTTTTTACGCTTGGCTGGGAACGGTGTCGCGGTTTCAGGGTGTGGGGAGGTGAAAGAGGAGGTTATCTTGGCCCTTTCCCTGCTCGCAGTCGCCGGTTCCTCCACCTCCGCTCTCACGTGGGACCACCCGATTCCCCTCGTCATGTTTTCTGCATCCCTCCCACCTCTTGCCGTCGCCTACCTGAGGCGCCTGCTACTACCCGCTCTAAATGTAGACTCGTAATGTCTTACAATAAACACGGATACAGACTATTAAAATGTTGAGTTTTCTGGGTCGGAATCGTGAAGGTCTTCCCTCTAAAATAAATGACAAGCGTTTAAAGATTCGCACCCGGAAAAAGGGGCACCTTTACGAACACGCTGTGCCGTGTTAAGATTTTGCGCCTTTTAACGGGATGGTTGAGCGTAAACGTTTCGGTTGCTTCCTCGGAGTACATGGATGACTATTTCTACGGACGATAACCGAACGATTTGACTAAATAAATTACGCGCTTTCGTGAAAGATTAGACCGATGTTTTCGATAGAAAAAATCAAACACGATGTTTTCAATGGAAAAAATAAAATAACGTCCAAATCTACGCGAATATCAAGACTACGTTTTTGACCCATGAATACAGTAAACCATTTTTAAACCATATTTACTATCTCAAAGTTATCTTATCCATTTCTTGGATTAAATGTTAGAGGATAAATTTTTTAACCGAGGTACGTAAAATAGATAAAAATCAATTTTCACTTCGATTTCAGCATAACAATGTAAAATTTCCAGATATCCATCATATTATTGTGTGAAATGATTTATAGAAGATACAATTCTGCGAAACTGGATGATTGCATTGGCAAAAAAATACGAAGACATCCCTCGTTTTCAATCCGTCAAAGAATTTTCGAGAAAATGCTTGGATCACCAGTTGTAGAAATTCTTTTTGTGGGAGCGATCCAACTTTAGCCTCTTGGGAGACCAACCTTTAAGTTGCTGAAAAATAAATATAAAGCACTTTAGTTCCTTTAATAATAATATAAGTGTCTTAAACTGAACTATTGACCTCTTGCTTTGCTGAACTGGTATAAGTTCGTTGAGTAAATTAAGGCAGTAAATTAAAAAATGATAAAAACATGAACATAATATAAAAGGAAGAATATGTATATAATTAATTGGACTATAGTTTCATAGAGATGAGGACAATTATCCACTAGATATATATGTTAAAATTAAACACGTAAGGGATGAAAATTTAATTCGCGAATTAAGTGGGATACAGAAGTTGGGGATGTAGCCATTTAAAATTAATTCATTTGAGTTCACCTCCAAGCAAGGAATCCAAGCACACCTAGAGAAAGGGATTTTTTTAGTTATATGTCAGCAACTTCCCTTATTCAGCGATGTGAGAGCGGTAGATCTTGATTCCACGATACTATATTTACGTCATCATTTGTCGGAAGAAAGTAAAAAGAGCAGACTTAAATCACACGAGATCGTTTCTCATCGCGGCGAACCCATCTTTTTTGGCGGCTGAGTCTTGTTTCCCAAAGCGGAGATTTGTTTGAACCGGACGTCAAGGTCGTATAGTTACGGAGCCAAATATAGAATTAGATTCTAGAGAAGGAAATTAAAGGTTAAGGTGTTCACTTTGTATCGATTTTAAAACAAGTTCTCGATTAATGAGAGTGAAAATGGATAGAACGTAGCAAAGCCGATATTGGCTTAAAAAGTGTCTATTGAAGATGATGGATCATTTCTTTCAGCAGTATACCTTACGTAACCTTGCTTTACTCTTTATTCCTTGACGTAAGAAACCAATCTCACCATCGTATATTTCTCGGTAATATATAAAACTTTTAATTCAACAAGATTAATTATAACGTCGAGATTATGTAAAAGGCATAGTTTATGAAATAAGTATACATATATAGTAATCTACATTTTATTTTAGATTTCAGGGAACGTATGAAAAGAGTCGATCGTAAGCTTGAGATACTGAATTAAGCGTTTGTTTCCCGTATTTCCAATCTAACCATTAAATATTTTGAGGTGGATTAAGTGAAGTATCTATGATCGCTCACTCCTACATTTTCCGAGAAATTTATTTCAGTGCCAGGAGATGTTCAATTTTAGCCATCGTAAATCAGAGTTCTGCTAAGAAGCATATGAGTCGTGGTGGCTCATTAATGATGTAAAACTGCCAACACAAATTGCTATTCTTTCTCGCACAATGAGTCTTTAGGCAGACGCGCTCGAAATTTGAGTGTCTTTTGATCCAAATTTAGATTCCATGCTCACTTCTTTGTTGGAGCATTTTTCCTCAGAATAAAATCACCTGTGAGGCGTCGTTCTCGCGTATGAAACATCTATATCATCCATATTTTTAGTCCTTCAAATCTTTAAAGGAAGGAGATAACCATTGAATCTAATCATACCTTAATTCAGTGATCTTAGTTCGTCTAAATTATCTTATTCCTTCAGAATTTAAAATTGTGTTAGTTAGAACTAATAGATATTTTTAGATATTATCGCAAGATTCGGAATGTAATTGATCAAATACAGCGAATTTAACTTTAACATACCGTCCCAAAAATTAGTGAAAATTAAAAAAAATCTCACGATAAACACGTTCATCAAAGAATATGAAAAGAAGTTATTAAAACATCGTGACAAATAAAAAGTTTTCGTTTCGCCGTGATTAATGCTGTAACTATTAAATAAATCAGTATCGGCAAAAAATGAATTAAACGTCGGGGTTTGAAGCAAAAGATACTGAGCTAAACGCTTGATCCAATGCAAATATTTTAGAAATAACACGCTCCTTCTAGTGACCTTGTAGCAGCTTTGAAAGTAACTGATTTCCATTTTCGAACGGAGGAAACCGAGCTGTTTAACTTGGAGGGGTATCACGTGCATAAACACACATATTCGAAAAGAGCGACGTTAGCGTAGGTTATTCCCTCCGAAAATTCCTTACGCTACCACCAGCTAACCAAATGGCCCTTTTCACGTGAAGTTTCCACCCTCCTTTCAAACGATCACCCAGTTGCATCCCGCGACAAGGGTTTCGCGCTCCGTCTACAACCCCCTCTACTCCCGCACCCACGCCCCCTCCATCCCCGCACCCTCGTCCCCTCCACCCCCGCACCCACGCTACCTACACCCCCGCGCCCCATCACCGCCTCTCATTAGCAACACAGGGAGCCGCAAGTCCACCCACTGTCTACTTCCTCCTGCACGTCCTTCAACTCACAATAAGCTTTCCTCTTCACTCCCATCCAAATAGGTGGAGAAACTTCTCTCTTGCACAGCGATTTATCGCGAGAATTTATATAGCACTTGACCAAACTTCACCCTACTCCGTTCTTTAGTGCCCCACACCACCATTCCTCGACCTCCGTTGTTCTCTGCTTGAAGTACAGCGTGTCAATTTAACGAAACCATTTCGACGTACTCCGTTCGCGAGAAAGCTGTTAAGGTTTTAATCGGCGTGTTACTTCTTGTTCAACCAAGGCTTACGACGATAGAAGCTTTGTTTGAGAAGAAACTTGGGTGAAACGTTTAAGTCCTCTTCTACTTCGAGATCTTTCTAGTGGTATCTTTAATCGAAAGGGGCGAGTGCAGAAGCTCCCTAATTCATCATATGAGAGCGACAGAAAATTGTCACGCTTGGCCTCAAATCTCCCGTATCTCTGGACATCATTTTACATTCCGTGGCAGTGAAAATAAAACAAATTAATTTTTTTTAATCAAGACTTAATAAAAGATGATACGTGTATCACGGAAATGACGTATCAACTGCGTCGGAATTAGAATATTTATCCAAAGTAACGTGAACAGCAATATATACATGAGTATCCTACAACCCTTTATTCTGGCATATGGAAAGTTTATATACACGTAAATTTAAAATGCGTATTTAACTGTATCTCTAACATACTATAATCTTTATAAACTACAAAGTAATGTAAGAGAAGAATAGGCATTTATAATAAATAAGAAACATCAATTGGATGGAAACAAAGCTATACAGAGCTACAAATCAGAATAAAATATTACATAATAGCATTAAAAAAGTGGCTTCCCTAATCTATAACATTCCCCTATTTATTACTTCTCCAGTTGTCGCCATTGATCAATTACTTTGATCTGAAGCTACTACGATATTTATTTCGATATAAAAATATCGTATTCTACTATGAAAATATCATATGGTAGAGCCATAGAGCCATTATAAGAGTTGTATAAATAAATTGCACTTAACATTAAACAGAAATGAAAATTATGACATGACTGGGAGTCGAACCCAGGTCTCCCACTTTCCAGGCAGGTATGCTGACCTCTACACCACCATGCCGCCATTTAATTTCACTTCTTTTCAACATTCTAACATATAACAACCATTCTTTCCTTAATTATAACTAGTCGACCATTTACATTATATTCAATCAACTACAATTAAAATGCCTTACTTGAAGTAAAGCACACTTGAGTAAGAATACTCAATTTAAAATGCAAGTATCAGATTCATTATATTTTATTTAAACGTTCTGATTATCCATGATTTTATTTAATTTTAATATTTCTAAGAATCAGAAAGCGTCTCAGTTATATTAATAACAATAACGCACTGTTTATTCGCAGGTAAAATCATGCATTATTTTTTACATCGGGTAAAAGCCGCTAAACAGCTACGCGTGAATTTAAGCGTGAACTAAATTTGATATAATATAGGAAATGAAACTTTTAAAAAATCATTGCTATTAATACATAATGAAAAATTTCAAAATTTTCAAAATCGTAAAATAGAGAAAAATTACAGAGAATTGCAAATCATAACTTTGATAAAGCACACAACTTTGATACGCGCAATATCTTGATTATTTTTCCAATATGTCACCTTTACTGTAATTAAAATTTAATTACCTGTTATTTATCAAATTTCCGATTATACAAATACATACTTAAATATTTGAAGAAAAAACTGAAATATCTCGTATGTTTTACTTCATATGCAATAAATCATTCCTCTTATCATTGTTCTACTTATAATCTCTAATTTTTGAACAGTTTACATCGCGAAAGAGTTTGACTGAATCTCACTGTAAACTCTTTCCTTAATTAATCTTTATATCTATGCTTATCTCTTCGATACCGTAAACTGGAACGGAAGTCAAGTGGTGAAAATATTTTGAGTCGTTATGAAATTTATTCGTGGAAGGAAAATAGACTAAAAGACGCAATCCGGAAGGCATCATTTATGGTACGATTGGACATGAAATCAGCGCCGAGAATTGTAAGGAAACCCGCGAAAATTTTAAACGACGCCGACCAATGACATGGAAAAAATATTTCTCACACCTCATACCGCGGAGAAGATGTAGTACGGAGAAACATATTGTCCCCTTCTGCCAAAGACTTGCTTGTTACGTTTATGAGCATTAAAGGTCGCGAGGGCTTTGCAGCCGGATACCCACAGTTTCACCCTTTTTGTTATGGAGAAAATCTGCTGACCTAGGTCAGCTGTGGAGTTAGTTAGCTGCGAGAGGCTGGGTAAGAGGAAAGGGCTAAGTGAGGGACAAATCACGAAAGACTCCCAGCCGGACTTGGCACGATGGGAGGAATTCGGAGCCCAGGCAAAGCCCGGCCTGGCGCCGAGCCAAATTTTAGCTGAGATTAAGCAGCCACACGCTGTAGACTAGCAGATTTTGAATTAAAAAATACACGCACCTGGTTTGGAAATGGTTATTAAGGACCATAGATGGATAAGGGATTTAAAGTTTTGGCTTACTTCCCAAATCCTACGAATATCAGATCCACAATTCGAGAGTTCATTCGATGGATTTGGCATGTATGTACTAAACAATCGCGAATGAAATCGCAGATAAAATAGCCATATTTTAAGAAACTTGTGTCTCCGCCACATTAATTTTCTCTTTTATTTGTCGAGGAAAGTTTTCGTTTTTAAAATGCCAAGGTGCGCGTTGTTAGTTGGGTATTTAATCTGTTTCAATGAAGTCCGATCTAAAAATCCACTATCAATATTTAAGGCTTTCATTTACACCGTACAACATGAAACGATATACTTAAAGGTTTTATGAAATTGAAGTACTGGTGTTATTTTTATTTATAAATAAATTCTAACTTTTCGCATATTCTAAGGACCCGTTAAGATTTGTTAACTGTACAAATTTTCACCATATCTATTGTAGTAATATTTATCCAATAATTTATTCAGAATAATATTTTACCTTATCGTTTGCTGTTTTCATAATAATGGGATATTATAGTATTACTCAAGAATGAAAATTTATTGTAGATGAGAAAAAATATCCTTCATTTTCAATAATCTCCTTTGATTATTGAGAAATGATCTAGAAATTGTGTTGATTTTAGAGAAGTAGAGTTATGTTGACTTTGCCGCAGATTAATGCGAGTGACTTATAGCGTTGCAGAGAGAGTCACTACGACGCGGTATCAAAATATTGTGAGATGAAAGTAGCGCGGACGCTAAAGAGAACTCAATTTAGCTTCAAATGGATGAAAACGCAAAACATATATCGCATTAACCTCTACCATGGTATTAATAGAGCAGTGGAATTAGTTCTCGTTCTAGACGGATGATAGATATTTTCCGTGAATGCTACTTATGCTGTCATATTTGTAGAGCACACTGCATAAGATTCAGGCGTAAATACGAAAACTTGGTACAGCGAAGCTGATGCCTCTGCCTGCGTCATAATATTGCAAGTAAAAAAAGCGTCATGAAAATAGTAAGTTACTCGGAGTATTAAAAACAATCCAAAGTCACGCAATATGAGTTTGAATACAAGTTAATTACTGAATGCGGTTAGAAGTATTTGAACCGGTGGAAATAAGTTGGTCATATTTAAAAACAATAAAGCCTGATATTATAAAGTAAACACTATGAACTTATATTTTCAGAATTAATAGAGTAATCTTTTTTAGTACGACTACTTGAAATAGACTAATAAAATTTGGTGTTATAGTAAAATTCAGAAGTGTATTGAAACGCAATCATACATTGGGAATAAACTGAACAAACAATGAATCTCTTATTTTAGTTCTCAAATTCTCCGCTCGTAGTACAATAGGGAGTACATATGATGAGTACGATAAAAGTAAAAAAGTAACGAAGATATATATTTAAAGGTTCAACAGAATATAAAAATAATCTTGAGACATATTAATGAATTACTTTCAGTTATGCTTCAAAAATTAAAGCTTTGAATTGGCTAACGAGAAGTTTTTACAAAAATTATATAACTATATACACTTTTTGAATTTGAATCTCATCGCTAATCTTGTCAGTAGAAATACGACAAGTATCCGGGAACGGGAAGAGAAAACAAATTATATGACAGCAATTACAGAATTGTGCAACTGAGAGCCAAGGTTACGCGAAATAGGAACCCGCTTGCAAGTCACAATCAAAAAGTCAGTATTAAATGGATAAAGTTTGTTCATTAACTAACAAAAGCCTCTTAATTCATTACATATTCTAAATACTTCGGATTTCTTTCTAGAACAAGATAGAACTAATTAAGCCTAAAGTTCTTTTTAATATGTCTCAAAAATATATCACAATTAAACGAGGTTTAATAATATGGGTGAGTTTGAATTTCAACCTTAAAATTAAATAATTAAAAGGCCTTTATTTCAGATTTGTCTACAGCTAAAAGCATGATAGGGCTTTTTAAAAGGGAACAATAAGAATGACTTATAAATTATTGCAAAAAGTCATTAAATATTCGATAAGGCAACGCCCTTTAGTAATAAAACAAATTAACTAAAGCCATTAAGAATTTATAAAACATTAATTTCATTTCAATATAATGTAGTAAAATATTCAATTATATTTAAGAAATTCAAAATCTATCTAAAGATTGATCTATTTTATCAATCATTGTATCCGTAAGTAATTTTCATTGATAATCGACGAGGGAGCTCAGTTTTAGGTATAAAGTTTTATCATATCAAAAAATAAATTTATTACAAGTACTTCAAAGGTTAAAAAAATAAAAAGAAATACAAGTTAATTAAATTATATCATAAAGTTAAATTTAGAAAATAAAATTTCCATAGCAAAATGTCAACTTCAAAGGAGGGGGACGGAAAGATCGTTGACTGAGATATAACAACAAAGAAAGAAAAAAATATAATCTAGAAGAAAAAAGAAGCAAAATAGAAAATATTGCCCACCTAAAACACAAATGATAAAATAGGAAGTAGATAGCACTATAAACTAACTACAGAACAATCACGAATAAATAATGTATATAATATTAATAATTAACAGATAATATAACTACAATAAAAGAATTAAGATTCGAAATTATTATTGCATAAGTAAAATATAAAATAAAATCACTTTCCATCGTCTTTCATGTTATTTATAAGGTCCTGACGACTAGCTCCTTACAAGGCCAGTTATATATCAACGACTAAACGAAAAAAATTCATAACCAATTTGCTGGAGAGCCTCTTCCCGCCATACTAGAAATAAATATGACTATAATTCCAACAATGTACAGGAAACATGAAAAAAAAACAATAAAAAATCTAATTCTCTACATATCTTTCTCAGTAATTTACACAGGATTAGCAGGTGAAAAATATTAAGAGTAGTAAACCAAGAACGTAACATCAGCCCATCCAAAATGAAATAATTAGTACCTGCAAATATAAGTAAAGAAATTCTAATTAACATTAAAACTTTAACAAGAAAAAAACAGGGATAATTCATTATAAAACGTGAACATTTTTTATGATAGCACCAAACATACACGCTAAATAGTAAAAGAATTAAGAGAACAAAAGATATGTTTTCTTATCGGAAACCGATATTTTAGAAAACCCTTGTAAAACATTTAATTGCTATTAAAAGATCCATAATCACCCAAGAAAGTGAATTAAAACAAATAAATTAACAAGAATTTACTTCGATCTACTAATCAATTGTTGATTTTATGATTATAGGATTCAGAATAAATCTAAAAATAAAAAAAATGACTAATTATATAAAAGATTATTTTTACTTAAAAAATACATAATACTATTTAAAAAAGATCATAAACGCTGTAGAAGACTTTATCAACTCATACCAATATGTGTTTCTCTAGTGCGGAATAAACTTGAATTACAAAAGAATTATTAAGAAACGATAAAAGATATATATTAAAAACGTGTATAAATTAAATATTGAATGAAACATTTCTTTAAATTTATTATTTAATTTATTTTTTTTGATGATGATATCAAAATGAAAGGATAAGCATCAGTATTTACCTCAAAAATTTATAGTCATATTTCAACAAAGCTAAAATTTTCATTCATTAACTGACTGCATCTGCGGTATTGGGTTCACCTGTTGATATTATCAACTCTTTGAAGAGGAGAGTTTCTTTACGATACGCGAAAGAAAGTACCTTTCTGTTTCTGTTTCTGTACCAAGCTATTTCGGGTGTATATCCTAAGCCGTTTTAAATGTTTGTTTCGATTGCCTTTTAAAAACTGCGAGATAGACCAATTCAAATATTTCGAAATATTCGAGGGAAATTTCAATTCGATACGGAACATTATACGTGGAATAACTATCACTCACTACCCGAGGAATAAGGGTACTATACGTACAAGATGCAAGAACAGCGATCGAATATAGAATCAAAACACGACAAATATGAAAACGTCTAACTCCAGAATTGCATAAACTCGATCAATTCATAAGAAAAAGAACCACGTTTTCAACAACAAAGCGGCAAAGCGACTGGAATCATAAACTCCAAAATGAAACGAAATCCTAAATGGACCGTGGATTTATCGTCGCATATCCACGCCGTGGCAATTCTGATCGAACTACTTACTACTCGTATTCACGGGCCAGTCCCATTTAATTTGAATTGCAGCAAGACGGACATCGACAAAATTCTCACTGACGCAAGCTGTCAGAGTTACGGCGCGTGGAGATGGAGGCGCGTGCTGAGAAATCAAAGGCCGATTGATAATCGACGAGCGGAATCGCTGACATCTGCCGAACGGCACTTGTATATAAGGCGTCGGGAGAGTTGCCTCCTCACTTCGGGCCAAGATGTGGACTCCACTCATATTCTGTCTCGTCGGTGAGTACTCTCCTCCAATGTATCGACACTCTAACTATAATTTCCCGAGAGGCGCTCAGCCCCGCTCGAAGGCGAGCACGCATCCACCAATCAAACAGTAACTAACGGGCTCTTTTCCCTTTCAGTTGGGCTGGCGACAGCCGAAAATGGTAAGTTGCACTCCTAAATGCATTCTACCACTACTCTAGCGCTCATTAAATCATTCACAAAAACGTTCCTTCTCTCGCAGCGTGGAAACCCGGACAAGAGTACAAGTACAACATTACCGGCAGGACCCTCGCCTCCTTGCACCAGATCGCGGACCAGTGGGTCGGCGTCGTGAGCACCGCCACTCTCACGATCTCACCCAAGAGTCCCGATGTCCTGTGGGCAAGGGTGAGTGCTCGAATTCGCGTACGGTGCCATCTCCCTTCCGACCATGCATCATGATCGTCATCTTCTATTATTCCCGCAGATCTCCGAGCCGAAGTACTCCCAAGTTCACGCCAACCTATCGGGTGGCTGGACCTCTCCCATCCCGGAGAAGTACCTGAGCTGGAGGTCCCTCCCGTTCTCCACCAAGCCTTTCGAGATCAAGTACAAGAAAGGAGTGGTGAGTGTGTTTCTCTTTACTCTACGGTTCGGACGTAAGCTTGGACGCATTCTAAACGCCTTCGCGAATCTCGCAGGTGGATCAGCTGGTACTGCCCAAGGAACTCTCCACGGCTGAAGTGAACCTCGTCAAGAGTGTTGTCAGTCAGCTGCAAGTGGACGTTAACGGCACCAACGAGATCAGGAGGCACAAACCCAACCAGGTTCCCGAGCTCGATGCCCACAAGAGCGTGTACCGCACCATGGAGGTAAGAAACCCGTCCTCAGACGGCGCCGAGTCGACCGCTCCGACACCCTCGCTCACCGCTCTCGCCCTTCACAGGACACCGTCACCGGCAAGTGCGAGGTGATGTACAACTTCGCCCCTCTGCCAGAGTACGCCATGCAGTCCATGCCGGCTCTCGCTCCCTTGAAGCACCTCCGCGGAGAAGGACGTTTCTATGACATCGTCAAGAGCAAGAATTTCAGCAACTGCGACAAGAGGGTGGCCTACCACTATGGATTTAGCGGCCTCGCCGAACTGGAACCTGCCGACAACCAGATGGGTCAATTCCTCTACGTGAGTACCTCGGTTCTAGACTAAGAGCCTCGCGACTCCGTTCCTTGCGAGGCCGGCGAAATTACCGCCGCCAAAGAACGCGATGCACGTTCCGAAATCGACGGTACGCATCCATACGGACCGATTCGGATTCTAATGCAAATCTCAATTCAAACGAAAATCGGAATTCGACGTCCTGGATCGCTTCGCACGCGGATAGTTCCACCGAATCTGAGGTAATGACGAGTGCTCTGATTTTTCCTTTCGGCAGCGCTCCTCCGTGAGCAGGATCGTCATTTCTGGAACCCCCAAGAAGTACACCATCCAGTCCTCTGTGACCACCGCTAAGACCATCGTCAACCCCGCTCTGCACTCCGGTCAGAAGGGAATGGTCGGAAGCCGAATGAACCTCACCCTCGTCTCCGTGCGATCCGCCTCCGGCTCCTACCCCGCCATTGCGAACCCACGCACGGTCAACGACCTCGTGTACGAGTACAACTCACCCTTCTCCACCGACAAAGCTCCCAAGGACGCCGATTCCAGCAGCGAGAGCAGCGAAAGCAACAGCAGCAGCATGAGCGACAGCAGCGACAGCAGCAGCGGAAGCAACGAGAGCGGCGACAGCACCAGCGAGACCAGCGAGGAGAGCGAATCCCGCAGGATTCCCAGGAGGTTTCGCCGATCCGCACCCAAGCAGAAGTATGCCAGCAGCGGCAGCAGCAGCAGCAGCAGCGAGAACGACAGCAACGACAGCGTGAGCAATGGAGGCAGCAGCAGCACCAGCGAAAGCAGCGAGAGCAACTCCGCCAGCTCCAGCTCCTCTTCCTCCTCCTCTTCGTCCTCTTCCAGCAGCAGCCAGAGCAGTGAGGAAGACAGCTCCTCCTCCTCCTCTTCCTCCAGCTCGAGCTCCGACTCCAGCTCCGACTCCAGCTCCAGCTCCAGCTCCGACTCCAGCTCCAGCTCCAGCTCCAGCGAGGAGCATCAGGACAAGCCTACCATGGAATCTCCACCTCACATTCCCCTCCTGCCCTACTTCGTCGGTTTGGAGGGTTACTCCATCCAGGCCGCCAAGAACCTCGATGCCGTCTCCGCTGTGAAGAAGCTCAGCTACCAAATCGCTTCCGACCTCCAGAATGCCTCATCCATTCCCAAGAAGCAAACGCTCGCCAAGTTCTCCACCGTGGTCCGCGTCCTGCGCACCATGTCCTACGACCAGATCCGCAAGGTCGCCTACGAGACCTACTCGGCCGGAAAGAACCAGGAAGCTAATGCATGGTGAGCATCTCACCTCACCTACGACACTCACCTTTCCTCTACTCCCGCTTAACGCCTCTGCATCTCCGTCCCTTTAGGCCCGTCGTGCGCGACGCCGTTGCCACCTGCGGAACCGCACCAGCACTACTCGCCATCAGAGACTGGATCAAGACCAGGAAGGTCCAGGGACAGGAGGCCGCAGAGCTCCTCGCCACCTTGCCTCAATCCGCCAGGACTCCCACACCCGAGTACATTTCCACCTTCTTCGTGAGTATCTCCCTTCCCTACCGCTCACCGCTCCCTACGCGGAACCGCTAACGGAACGTCGTCTCCCTCCTTTCAGGAACTCAGCACTTCGCCCGAGGTCACCAAACAGCCTTTCCTCAACAGCACCGCCATTCTCGCCTTCACCAACCTCGTTCGCAAGGCTCAGGTGAACAAGGAGACCGCCCACAATCACTATGCCGTGCACGCCTTCGGTCGCTTCTCCCCCATCGGACACAAGAACATCACCGAGAGATACATTCCTTACCTCGCCAAGGCCCTCCGCAACGCAGTCAAGCGCGCCGAAAGCCACTCCATCCAGGTGTACATCCGCGCACTCGGAAACCTGGGTCACCCCATGATCCTCAGCGTTTTCGAACCATACCTCGAAGGCCAGGAGCAGATGTCCACCTTCCAGAGGACTCTCATGGTTGCCTCCCTCAACAAGCTCGCCCGCACCTATCCCAAGGTCGCCCGCCGCGTGCTCTTCAACGTCTACCAGAACACAGCCGAAGCACATGAGGTGCGTTGCTCCGCCGTTTTCGTCCTCATGAGAACCGCCCCACCTGCCTTCATGCTCCAGCGCATGGCTGAGTTCACCAACCAGGACGTCAGCAAACACGTCAACGCCGCAGTCAAGGCAGCCATCCAGTCCGCTGCCGCCCTCGAAGGACCTCACCACCGCCAACTGTGAGTCGACGAACCCGATCGCGCGCGTTTGCCTACGGTAGATCCGACACCTTCACTCACTTCCTCCTCTCTTTTCCAGGAGGAAGAACGCCAACGCCGCCGTCCACCTCCTCACCCCCAAGCAATTCGGAATCCAATACTCCGCTTCCTACATCAAGAGCTACATGGTCAAGGAGATGGGTCTCGCTTACCTGCAGGAATTGAGCTACATCGGAAGCTCCGACAGTCTCACCCCATCCAGCTTGTTCCTCACTTCCCGCCAAAACGTCGCAGGACTCAAGAGCCAGAACATGGCCGTGAGTATCCCCGCACCTCCTTACCTCCCGTCGCGCTTACCTCCACGCTAATCCTCACGCTTCTTCGCCGCAGATCGGCCTCATGACCTCCAGCATCGACGACATCGCCGATGCCGTCAGCGAGCAATTCGAAAACTCATACTCCCAGCACAAGAACCACAAGAAGGGAAAGCAGTCCTCTAGCCACAGCGCCTACACCACCGACTACATCAAGGAGATGCTCAACATCCAGCCTTCCGACGCCGACCAAATCGAGGGCAACATCCTCTTCCGCGCCATGGGCACCGAGAGGTTCTACACCTTCGACAACAACACCATCGAAAGCATTCCTCACGGTACGAACTCCGTTCCGCCACTCCTCCGTCCATCTCCTCCCTCCGAGCTCACCTTGCATTATCTCTCTCCTTGCAGTGATCAAGCAGGCCGCCCACGCTCTCCGCAACGGACAGTCCTTCAACTACACCAAGCTCTACAACCAGTACGCTCTCACGCTCGCCTTCCCCACCGAGACCGGTCTGCCTTTCGTCTACACCCTCAAGTGCCCCACCTACGTGTCCATCCGCGGAAACATCACCGCCAAGATCCAGCCCGATGTCTCCTCTGGATCCCACTCCTCCGTTCCCATGCCGAAGACCGTCAACGCCACCGCAAACCTTCAATACGTGTAAGTCATCCTCTCTCGCCCCGCCGAACTTTCGCTCTCCTCAGCCCCTCGCTCATCGCGCTCTTCTTCGCTCCGCAGCTACTCCTCTCGCATGGCCGCCAAGATCAGCTTCGTCGCTCCGATGACGCACAAGCGCTACATCGCCGGTTTGGACAAGAACGTACAGATCAACCTGCCCTTCCGCGCTAACTTCTCCCTCGACACCGTCAACGACAGAGTCAACCTCACCCTCAAGCCTCTGTACAACCAAACCTCTTCGCTCCTCTTCCACTACAGCACCTGGCCATACACCGCCAAGCACAACATCCTGGATCTCAGTCCCGTCAGTCTTGGAAAGGATCACGAGATCGTCCACGTTCGTCAGCCACAGACGGTAACTACTCTCTTCCTTCCTTTCTCCGAGCCCCCGCTCTCGTCGCATCAGCTACATCCCTCTCCTCTCTCTCGCGCAGTGGGTGAGCTACTTCGGAAAGAACGCCACCGGATTCGCCTTCCGCCTCAACTACACCACCGAGCAGAAGTACGTCGACACCAAATGGATCTTCGAGAAGGCTCAGCGTCACGACGCCATGTCTTTCCTCCTTTACCCATGGGCAGAGAAGACCATCAAGATGAACAACATCAACCTCTGGCTGGATTCTCGCAACAGCAATTCCGATTCCGTCACTTTCACCGCCGACCTCAGTGAGTAACGGTAACCTATCTTCCTTCCTCGTGTCGCGTAACACGCGCTTCCTAACGCCAATCCTTCGTTCCCATCAGCCTCCAACGATGACTGCGAGCAGGAGGATTCCGCCGATTCTAGCAGCGAAGAATCCGGAGAACACAAGGGACAAGGATTCGGCGCCGCCATGGCTAAGCCATCCAACTACGCTCCGATCAGCGACAAGAGGCAGAAGGAATTCCTCAAGAAGGCGTCCGCTGGAATTCGCAGTGAGTATCCGATCGGCCTTCCGGACCTCCTCCGCCGCTGCCCTTTCTGATCAACCCTTTCCGCGTCCCTTTACAGACAGCACCACCTCCGTCCTCGATCTGGCCGTCGTCTTCAACGGAAAGAGGAACATCACCTACGTTGCCACCGCCGCCTGGGCCGATAGCGATGTCGACGAGAAGTCCCGCCTCCTCGTCTTCTACAAGCAGTCCCTCCCTAAGACTTTCGAGGTGAGTAGCAAGCGGTTCGACCTTGGAGAACCTCCTGCGTCGAACCATCGAGCCTCGCGTAACCGCCTGCTCTTATTCCCTCTTTCAGCTTTGTGCCGCCTATGAAGGAAGGTATCCCAACGTTCCCTTCATGAACTACGCCCAAGCACTCAAGGCTAAGCCAACCTCATACGACAACGTGGAAATCGCATTCGGAGAGAAGTGCCAGCCCAGCCATCCCGAGATCACCATCAAGGTAAGCATTCCACTATACCGGCTCCTTCTACTGCCACGCACAATGCAGCGGCTTCTCATGAACGCGTCATCGCTCCCGTAGGCTAAGGCCGAGCAGACTCAGGAGAGGAAGGACTACCTCCGCCGCTCTCCCTTGTCTCAGCTGTGCATGGCCCAGATGCAACAGGGTAACTACCTCCTGCCTGCTTGCCGCAACGTCACCTACCGCGCCAACCTCCTCGACTACAAAACCTACGACATCAACTACGAGAAGGTAAGTGTCCCCTCTCCTTTGCGTCTCCGTCAATCGCTTCCCACGATAACTCCTCTCCTTTCCTCCCCTTCAGCTCCCAACCGCCCTCAAGAACTACACCTACAAGGCTTACAGCATGGCTAGGTACCTTGGTTACCCCTACCTCGAAGAGAACGTCTTCGACGTCCACAACAAGGAAGGAAGGGTCAGGGTTGAAGTGAACTTCGCCGAGGATCTCGAGGCCGTCAACGTCTCCCTCTCCGCTCCTCACCTCAACGCCAACTGGACCAACGTCCGCCTCAGCCCCCTCATGCAATCCGTCTTCGTCCAGCACCCCTCGGTCGCCGCTCCCGAAGACTACCTCAACAGGATCACGAGGCTTCAGTACACAGGTTCGTCTCGCCGCTTCCCCTGCCGTCGGGCGGAAAATGTGAAATGTAAACGTGCTAAACATCCGGCAAGCCACTTAATATTAACGCCGCGTTAACCATCCACAGCCGCTTGCTCCATCGACGGAAAGCACATCAACACCTTCGACAACAAGACCTATCCCGCACGCCTCGGTAAGTGCTGGCACGCCGCCATGGTGACCAGGCCCGAGGACGACGATTCCAGCTCCTCCAGCTCTTCCCCCGACTACGAGGACATTGCCGTTCTCACCCGTGAAGTCGGAGACAAAAAGAAGGTAGTTACTTGGCCATCACGAAGCGCATTGCCTACCTTCATTCCATTCCTTCGATAACACTCTCCCGTTCCTCCCGCAGGAAATCAAGGTCGTTCTCGGAGACAAGGTCTTCGAGATCAGGCCATCCGGCGCCTCCGAGGACAGCCAATCCCCCAACGGAATCGTCCTCTACAACCAGAGTCCCCTTCACATCTCCCACCGCGAGGTGACCGAGATCGAGGACGACGAAGGAACCCCCATTGCCTACGCTTACGCACTCCCCAACGGTGACGTCGTTTTCGAGGCACCAGAGCACGGAGTTTCCCTCATGTACAACGGATACGGAGCCCAGATCATGGTGCGTCCACGACTAGCGCGCATAATGCTACACCGTCTCGCGTCCACTCTCCGCTCACGCTCCATTCTCCTTCCAGGCCAACAGCACCTACAGAGGAGACATCCTCGGTCTCTGCGGTACTTACGACGGCGAGTACTCCACTGACTTCACCACGCCCAGGAACTGCGTCGTGCAGAATGCCACCGACTTCGTCGCCTCCTACGCCATAGTCGACCAAACCTGCCAGGGAGAATCCAAGGAAATGCAGCGCCGTGCCGCCTCCGTACCCTGCTACCGCCAGACCGCAACCCCATGGGAAGTCATCAGCGAGCAGGATTACAACACCGGCTCCCGTTCCCACAGGAATAACACCAAGAACGCCACCAACAAGCAGAAGTCTTCCTCCTCTTCCGGATGCACGCAGTACCGCACCAAGGTCATCGAAGACGAAAGCAACACCTGCTTCTCCATGCAGCCTCAGCCCGCATGCGGCGAGAAATGCCGTCCCGATGGAAAGATCGAAAAGAAGGTAAGTCCTTCCCCTCGATTCCTTCCTTCCCCGCGATATCACATTGACCGTCCGGCTTACGACTTTCCTTCCATTCCAGGTTCCCTTCCATTGCGTAGCCAACTCTGACGCCTCTCGCCACTACGTGCAGATGGTGAAGAAGGGAGCCAACCCCGACTTCAGCCGCAAGCAGGTCACCAAGACCATCAACATCACGGTCCCCAAGGGATGCGCTGCCCACTAAACCTGCCTACCCGTGACTACTCTAACGATACCAATATGTAAAAATTTATAACGCGCTTTATTTATGAATCAATAAAGAACTGCAACTACAAAAATTTCTCTTTCTTTCCTTCATTCGATCCGTAGCGGCGCTATCCACTTCCATTGTCAAAGTTTCCCTCATAAATATCCAAAATATCTTTATATGAAATTATTCGGCTTTCGATCCGATTCTCTCAATCGGTTAACTATTCGATTGCAACTATACCCTCCTGAGTCGAAAGCTAACGTGGTTCCCACTTAACCTGCCTGTCCGTGACTATTTTAAAGATATAATTATGAAAGAATTTTTGACGCGTTTTATAATTGAATCAATAAAGGACTACGACTACAAAAAACTTTCTTCCTTTCTTATCTTCGAAGCGGTGATTCATTGAATCCGCTTATCATATTCCATCGAAAACTAAACATACGTGATATATAGTTTTCCCAAATAACAACTCCTTCGTGAAAACGGAACAGCGTTTGTCATTATTTTTAATGGAAATTTAATTTTTTTTCGGCGATATTAATATCCCTAATTGAAATTGTTCGCCTTTCTTTGTTGATAAACAATTATTCTCGATAAATAAATTAATGTTGCCTGTTTTTAAAAGGGGAAGCTGTGTCCTCAGGGCACATATCATGTTTTCAAGTGAGAGTCGATAACTAATTTCAGGTCTCCGGTACATCCGTTTTACTTTAATTGTCATGATTAAGCAATTGATATACGAGAATTTCAATCCCGATAATATGTAGAAGATATAATATTCATGAGATCGATTCATTTACTGTCATAATTTCAATTGGTCAGTCATTCCGGGGATACTGAATGCTTCGAAAGAATTTTTTCACTTGGACGTCTTAAATGAAATATTTACACTCCTTTCATGGAAATCGAAATATGCCTTTGGTCTATATAAGTTGATCCTTCAATGTTCTTGTAGATAATTGTATTCTTTCAAAGCCTGAGGGCATCATGTATAATGCTCCAAAAGAGGATTACACACTATTGATCAGCAGTTACCATGACATCTGCGTATTTACCTTATAATTAGGCCAGTCTTTTTCCTCTCTTTTTAGGTGAAGAGGTTTGAATAATACTTGTACTTAGATCCTCAAACTCTGCATAGTGTGCCTTTTTCCTTGTTCAAATTAGTGAAAACTTTATGCATTAATCTCAAAAGATAGATACTTCTTAGAATAGTGATGATTTCCACTATTTACTTAAGATGTTTCAATTTAGCAGTATCCAGCTCTTACGTATATTATGAAAGAACTAGGAACAATTTATTATTTCATAATAGTTAATAGATATAATATGATTAATTATTATTCATCAATAAATTTTAGTTATTAAATATTAATAGTTGTTAATCGTATTCTAAATTTTCCATATATTACTAACTTAGTCAAAGTTTAAAAGATCAATTACATATTTGACTATACTACTGTAAATACGTGCCAATATATACTAATGGTAGGAATAAAAAATTATAAAACAACCTCATCATATGCCAAAATCTTTATATGAAATTATTCGGCCTTTGATCCTCTCAATCGGTTAACTATTCGATCGCAACTATACCCTCCTGAATAGAAAGCCAATGCGCTAGACCAATACTTCTAGGCAAGTATTCCATTTCGCTACCCCAAACGCACCTATACATTTTCTAATTGTGTTTCGAGAAACATTAAATTAATGATTAATTTTACAATGATTAGCGATATAATATAATAGACAAGCAAACGGTTCAAAAAAGCAGCAGTTTAAAATAGTTAGTTTACTTTCTTCGTAGATACACGTAAATATAAACGATTTTCGCATTTCTTGACGACATTCGCATTGTCATTGTCTTGAAGATCATCTCCGCCCATTTACGTTTGTATTCTCGGCCGAAATGGGTGACGGCCAAAGTTCTTCTTATTCTAAATTTCTTGCCACAGAGATAATTGAGCTATCGTTCCATTTCATTATCGGTAAATCAGTCGATTTATCAAAATCGTTAACAACGGTTCCTCTTCACCTTTAAGCGAATTTCTCCGTATCTTCTATTGGATACTTTCTATTTACCGTAAAATGCCTGCAGAGGAGTACTTCTTTTCTTTAAAAATACAAAATTATACGAACGACGAAGAATGCCAAGGATGTTGGGATTGCTCAAGAATGACTTATACTAATTCGATGCCTACGCTGCTATAACACACACCTAACTTGCTTTCATATATGTTTTCTCTGAATCCAGCCTACGGATAATGGACCAAATTTATGAGCAAAGACGCCAGTATTTGAAACCAAATCTCGCAGGTTTTTATTTTATAAACCTCATCGCGGAATGGCTTCCAAAATTAGGTACCATCTGCTGATTCACGGATAAATTAATGCGGAAATATTCCAAATTGCCGTTTTTCTTCATTCAACATGTAGAATAATAACTTCATTTTCGGGAATTGGTCCCTATTTCCTAAGCATGAAGAATCTGAAAATGAATTTTTTCTTAAATTGCCACAAAATGGCCTTTAATTAAAATTCCTATTAAGCTAAACTTCCAACTGAATAAGAAATAAATCCTTCATTCCTATTCATTTTGAAGTAATGACTATTCTAGTTTTGCGGCCTGTCCGTTCGAAAAGACATATTTTCTCTAAATCACCGACCACGGAAAATAATCATAGAATCCCTTATAGCATTCTATGAAAAATACGTATGGGGTCCCGGTAAAAGGCTCCATTGTCATGCCTAAAGGAACTCCTATCACCTTCCTTTGAAAACTAAGCGCATACAAAACGCTATGAACTGAAATATGTCGAGAAGCGGGGAAAGTGCAGGGACCGCAGTCAACGCCTTCAGACCCCATCCCGCCAAAGTTGCGAAAACGCAACATTAAAGATGGCCTTCAAAATGATCCAGAACAAGGACTCTTTTACGTGAAAATAAAAAATTCAACGCGTTCAAGCGATATTACTTTTATCACATATAACTATAATACCTTATATCAGAAAAAAATTTTGATTGGCTGGTAGAAATGTTTGGTTCGAGCAGCGTCATGCGTTCGAAAAAGTGACATTCTTAAATAGTTCCAAAGAAATTAATGAATACTTGAAACTTCTCCATTTTGCATTTAAAACTTATTTCAAGACTTCATCTATACAAATAAAAAAGTACCGAAATTATATAGATAACATAAAAGTCATGAGTTAACTTAAATGTTGCGTTCTATCAATTTTGGCCGGATAGTGCTCAAACGATCTTTTCCCAAAATCCTACGCTTCAAAATTCCGTGCATGGTTGTGAAAAAAATATATTCACTATTGGGATTCCATACCATACATATTTAAAACATAATATTTCTAATCGAAGAACCTCAAACATTGATGAATATACATTAAAATAATTATGCATAATTTTAGAGTCCATATCAAAATTTTAGCATTCAAGGGCTCCGATACGCAGAAACGCTCAAAACCGATTATTTCTCGAGATTCGCTGACGTGAAAGATTAATCAAAATTTTATTTCTAAATTATCGAAACGACAGGTTGAGAACCGCCTTCTTTTATGCGCGCGACTTTTAATTTGCGATAAATACTGAAAACACTGATTTTCAAACTCGGAATGATGTGAAGAACGCCAGGAAAAATTTGAATGCCGAACGTACCGCCGTTTCTGCAAAAAATATTTCTTATTCTTCCTAAGGTTTCGGATCTCAGATTCTCCTCTTTACGTCCTTGAGAATTTCCATCATAAACCACCAACGGTGGAAATACTCTTCCTAAATACACTGAACATCGAGTTTTTTGCGAATTGCTAATTATCAAATTATCTCAGATAAGAGAAGACGAAGGCCTTGAAATAATCGCGGGAAATGGAACTTTCATAGCAATACCAATCAAAGAAGATGAAAAGATGCTGTTTTAATTAAACATTGAATTATTATTTTATTCAAAGTTCAGTTTTGAAGATCTTAAAAATTTCATTGTGATATCACATCGAATGTGCGTTAATGTTCCACATTTAACCTAAGTTAGGTGAATCTTTACGATATGCGAAAAAAGTACCTTTCCGATACAAGCTAAGCATTTCGAGTGTATATCCTAAGCCGTTTTAAATGTTTGTTTCCATTGCCTTTTAAAAACTGCGAGATAGACCATATCAAATATTTCGATATATTCGAGGGAAATTTCAATTTGCTACGGAACATTATACGGGGAATAACTATCACTCACTACCCGAGGAATAAGGGTACTATACGTACAAGATGCAAGAACAGCGATCGAATATAGAATCAAAGCACGACAAATATGAAAACGTCTAACTCCAAAATTGCATAAACTCGAAATCCGATCAATTCATAAGAAAAAGAACCATGTTTTCAACAACAAAGCGGCAAAGCGACTGGAATCATAAACTCCAAAATGAAACGAAATCCTAAATGGACCGTGGATTCATCGTCGCATATCCACGCCGTGGTAATTCTGATCGAACTACTTACTACTCGTATTCACGGGCCAGTCCCATTTAATTTGAATTGCAGCAAGACGGACATCGACAAAATTCTCACTGACGCAAGCTGTCAGAGTTACGGCACGTGGAGATGGAGGCGCGTGCTGAGAAATCAAAGGCCGATTGATAATCGACGAGCGGAATCGCTGACATCTGCCGAACGGCACTTGTATATAAGGCGTCGGGAGAGTTCCCTCCTCACTTCGGGCCAAGATGTGGACTCCACTCATATTCTGTCTCGTCGGTGAGTACTCTCCTCCAATGTATCGACACTCTAACTATAATTTCCCGAGAGGCGCTCAGCCCCGCTCGAAGGCGAGCACGCATCCACCAATCAAACAGTAACTAACGGGCTCTTTTCCCTTTCAGTTGGGCTGGCGACAGCCGAAAATGGTAAGTTGCACTCCTAAATGCATTCTACCACTACTCTAGCGCTCATTAAATCATTCACAAAAACGTTCCTTCTCTCGCAGCGTGGAAACCCGGACAAGAGTACAAGTACAACATTACCGGCAGGACCCTCGCCTCCTTGCACCAGATCGCGGACCAGTGGGTCGGCGTCGTGAGCACCGCCACTCTCACGATCTCACCCAAGAGTCCCGATGTCCTGTGGGCAAGGGTGAGTGCTCGAATTCGCGTACGGTGCCATCTCCCTTCCGACCATGCATCATGATCGTCATCTTCTATTATTCCCGCAGATCTCCGAGCCGAAGTACTCCCAAGTTCACGCCAACCTATCGGGTGGCTGGACCTCTCCCATCCCGGAGAAGTACCTGAGCTGGAGGTCCCTCCCGTTCTCCACCAAGCCTTTCGAGATCAAGTACAAGAAAGGAGTGGTGAGTGTGTTTCTCTTTACTCTACGGTTCGGACGTAAGCTTGGACGCATTCTAAACGCCTTCGCGAATCTCGCAGGTGGATCAGCTGGTGCTGCCCAAGGAACTCTCCACGGCTGAAGTGAACCTCGTCAAGAGTGTTGTCAGTCAGCTGCAAGTGGACGTTAACGGCACCAACGAGATCAGGAGGCACAAACCCAACCAGGTTCCCGAGCTCGATGCCCACAAGAGCGTGTACCGCACCATGGAGGTAAGAAACCCGTCCTCAGACGGCGCCGAGTCGACCGCTCCGACACCCTCGCTCACCGCTCTCGCCCTTCACAGGACACCGTCACCGGCAAGTGCGAGGTGATGTACAACTTCGCCCCTCTGCCAGAGTACGCCATGCAGTCCATGCCGGCTCTCGCTCCCTTGAAGCACCTCCGCGGAGAAGGACGTTTCTATGACATCGTCAAGAGCAAGAATTTCAGCAACTGCGACAAGAGGGTGGCCTACCACTATGGATTTAGCGGCCTCGCCGAACTGGAACCTGCCGACAACCAGATGGGTCAATTCCTCTACGTGAGTACCTCGGTTCTAGACTAAGAGCCTCGCGACTCCGTTCCTTGCGAGGCGGCGAAATTACCGCCGCGAAAGAACGCGATGCACGTTCCGAAATCGACGGTACGAATCCACACGGACCGATTCGGATTCTAATGCAAATCTCAATTCAAACGAAAATCGGAATTCGATGTCATCGATCGCTTCGCACGCGGATAGTTCCACCGAATCTGAGGTAATGACGAGTGCTCTGATTTTTCCTTTCGGCAGCGCTCCTCCGTGAGCAGGATCGTCATTTCTGGAACCCCCAAGAAGTACACCATCCAGTCCTCTGTGACCACCGCTAAGACCATCGTCAACCCCGCTCTGCACTCCGGTCAGAAGGGAATGGTCGGAAGCCGAATGAACCTCACCCTCGTCTCCGTGCGATCCGCCTCCGGCTCCTACCCCGCCATTGCGAACCCACGCACGGTCAACGACCTCGTGTACGAGTACAACTCACCCTTCTCCACCGACAAAGCTCCCAAGGACGCCGATTCCAGCAGCGAGAGCAGCGAAAGCAACAGCAGCAGCATGAGCGACAGCAGCGACAGCAGCAGCGGAAGCAACGAGAGCGGCGACAGCACCAGCGAGACCAGCGAGGAGAGCGAATCCCGCAGGATTCCCAGGAGGTTTCGCCGATCCGCACCCAAGCAGAAGTATGCCAGCAGCGGCAGCAGCAGCAGCAGCAGCGAGAACGACAGCAACGACAGCGTGAGCAATGGAGGCAGCAGCAGCACCAGCGAAAGCAGCGAGAGCAACTCCGCCAGCTCCAGCTCCTCTTCCTCCTCCTCTTCGTCCTCTTCCAGCAGCAGCCAGAGCAGTGAGGAAGACAGCTCCTCCTCCTCCTCCTCTTCCTCTAGCTCGAGCTCCGACTCCAGCTCCGACTCCAGCTCCAGCTCCAGCTCCGACTCCAGCTCGAGCTCCAGCTCCAGCGAGGAGCATCAGGACAAGCCTACCATGGAATCTCCGCCTCACATTCCCCTCCTGCCCTACTTCGTCGGTTTGGAGGGTTACTCCATCCAGGCCGCCAAGAACCTCGATGCCGTCTCCGCTGTGAAGAAGCTCAGCTACCAAATCGCTTCCGACCTCCAGAATGCCTCATCCATTCCCAAGAAGCAAACGCTCGCCAAGTTCTCCACCGTGGTCCGCGTCCTGCGCACCATGTCCTACGACCAGATCCGCAAGGTCGCCTACGAGACCTACTCGGCCGGAAAGAACCAGGAAGCTAATGCATGGTGAGCATCTCACCTCACCTACGACACTCACCTTTCCTCTACTCCCGCTTAACGCCTCTGCATCTCCGTCCCTTTAGGCCCGTCGTGCGCGACGCCGTTGCCACCTGCGGAACCGCACCAGCACTACTCGCCATCAGAGACTGGATCAAGACCAGGAAGGTCCAGGGACAGGAGGCCGCAGAGCTCCTCGCCACCTTGCCTCAATCCGCCAGGACTCCCACACCCGAGTACATTTCCACCTTCTTCGTGAGTATCTCCCTTCCCTACCGCTCACCGCTCCCTACGCGGAACCGCTAACGGAACGTCGTCTCCCTCCTTTCAGGAACTCAGCACTTCGCCCGAGGTCACCAAACAGCCTTTCCTCAACAGCACCGCCATTCTCGCCTTCACCAACCTCGTTCGCAAGGCTCAGGTGAACAAGGAGACCGCCCACAATCACTATGCCGTGCACGCCTTCGGTCGCTTCTCCCCCATCGGACACAAGAACATCACCGAGAGATACATTCCTTACCTCGCCAAGGCCCTCCGCAACGCAGTCAAGCGCGCCGAAAGCCACTCCATCCAGGTGTACATCCGCGCACTCGGAAACCTGGGTCACCCCATGATCCTCAGCGTTTTCGAACCATACCTCGAAGGCCAGGAGCAGATGTCCACCTTCCAGAGGACTCTCATGGTTGCCTCCCTCAACAAGCTCGCCCGCACCTATCCCAAGGTCGCCCGCCGCGTGCTCTTCAACGTCTACCAGAACACAGCCGAAGCACATGAGGTGCGTTGCTCCGCCGTTTTCGTCCTCATGAGAACCGCCCCACCTGCCTTCATGCTCCAGCGCATGGCTGAGTTCACCAACCAGGACGTCAGCAAACACGTCAACGCCGCAGTCAAGGCAGCCATCCAGTCCGCTGCCGCCCTCGAAGGACCTCACCACCGCCAACTGTGAGTCGACGAACCCGATCGCGCGCGTTTGCCTACGGTAGATCCGACACCTTCACTCACTTCCTCCTCTCTTTTCCAGGAGGAAGAACGCCAACGCCGCCGTCCACCTCCTCACCCCCAAGCAATTCGGAATCCAATACTCCGCTTCCTACATCAAGAGCTACATGGTCAAGGAGATGGGTCTCGCTTACCTGCAGGAATTGAGCTACATCGGAAGCTCCGACAGTCTCACCCCATCCAGCTTGTTCCTCACTTCCCGCCAAAACGTCGCAGGACTCAAGAGCCAGAACATGGCCGTGAGTATCCCCGCACCTCCTTACCTCCCGTCGCGCTTACCTCCACGCTAATCCTCACGCTTCTTCGCCGCAGATCGGCCTCATGACCTCCAGCATCGACGACATCGCCGATGCCGTCAGCGAGCAATTCGAAAACTCATACTCCCAGCACAAGAACCACAAGAAGGGAAAGCAGTCCTCTAGCCACAGCGCCTACACCACCGACTACATCAAGGAGATGCTCAACATCCA
This sequence comes from Pantala flavescens, assembly GCA_020796165.1. Classification (NCBI taxonomy): domain Eukaryota; kingdom Metazoa; phylum Arthropoda; class Insecta; order Odonata; family Libellulidae; genus Pantala; species Pantala flavescens. The sequence goes on along the minus strand of CM036889.1, from coordinate 12,522,163 downwards.
GCCTTCCGACGCCGACCAAATCGAGGGCAACATCCTCTTCCGCGCCATGGGCACCGAGAGGTTCTACACCTTCGACAACAACACCATCGAAAGCATTCCTCACGGTACGAACTCCGTTCCGCCACTCCTCCGTCCATCTCCTCCCTCCGAGCTCACCTTGCATTATCTCTCTCCTTGCAGTGATCAAGCAGGCCGCCCACGCTCTCCGCAACGGACAGTCCTTCAACTACACCAAGCTCTACAACCAGTACGCTCTCACGCTCGCCTTCCCCACCGAGACCGGTCTGCCTTTCGTCTACACCCTCAAGTGCCCCACCTACGTGTCCATCCGCGGAAACATCACCGCCAAGATCCAGCCCGATGTCTCCTCTGGATCCCACTCCTCCGTTCCCATGCCGAAGACCGTCAACGCCACCGCAAACCTTCAATACGTGTAAGTCATCCTCTCTCGCCCCGCCGAACTTTCGCTCTCCTCAGCCCCTCGCTCATCGCGCTCTTCTTCGCTCCGCAGCTACTCCTCTCGCATGGCCGCCAAGATCAGCTTCGTCGCTCCGATGACGCACAAGCGCTACATCGCCGGTTTGGACAAGAACGTACAGATCAACCTGCCCTTCCGCGCTAACTTCTCCCTCGACACCGTCAACGACAGAGTCAACCTCACCCTCAAGCCTCTGTACAACCAAACCTCTTCGCTCCTCTTCCACTACAGCACCTGGCCATACACCGCCAAGCACAACATCCTGGATCTCAGTCCCGTCAGTCTTGGAAAGGATCACGAGATCGTCCACGTTCGTCAGCCACAGACGGTAACTACTCTCTTCCTTCCTTTCTCCGAGCCCCCGCTCTCGTCGCATCAGCTACATCCCTCTCCTCTCTCTCGCGCAGTGGGTGAGCTACTTCGGAAAGAACGCCACCGGATTCGCCTTCCGCCTCAACTACACCACCGAGCAGAAGTACGTCGACACCAAATGGATCTTCGAGAAGGCTCAGCGTCACGACGCCATGTCTTTCCTCCTTTACCCATGGGCAGAGAAGACCATCAAGATGAACAACATCAACCTCTGGCTGGATTCTCGCAACAGCAATTCCGATTCCGTCACTTTCACCGCCGACCTCAGTGAGTAACGGTAACCTATCTTCCTTCCTCGTGTCGCGTAACACGCGCTTCCTAACGCCAATCCTTCGTTCCCATCAGCCTCCAACGATGACTGCGAGCAGGAGGATTCCGCCGATTCTAGCAGCGAAGAATCTGGAGAACACAAGGGACAAGGATTCGGCGCCGCCATGGCTAAGCCTTCCAACTACGCTCCGATCAGCGACAAGAGGCAGAAGGAATTCCTCAAGAAGGCGTCCGCTGGAATTCGCAGTGAGTATCCGATCGGCCTTCCGGACCTCCTCCGCCGCTGCCCTTTCTGACCAACCCTTTCCGCGTCCCTTTACAGACAGCACCACCTCCGTCCTCGATCTGGCCGTCGTCTTCAACGGAAAGAGGAACATCACCTACGTTGCCACCGCCGCCTGGGCCGATAGCGATGTCGACGAGAAGTCCCGCCTCCTCGTCTTCTACAAGCAGTCCCTCCCTAAGACTTTCGAGGTGAGTAGCAAGCGGTTCGACCTTGGACAACCTCCTGCGTCGAACCATCGAGCCTCGCGTAACCGCCTGCTCTTATTCCCTCTTTCAGCTTTGTGCCGCCTATGAAGGAAGGTATCCCAACGTTCCCTTCATGAACTACGCCCAAGCACTCAAGGCTAAGCCGACCTCATACGACAACGTGGAAATCGCATTCGGAGAGAAGTGCCAGCCCAGCCATCCCGAGATCACCATCAAGGTAAGCATTCCACTATACCGGCTCCTTCTACTGCCACGCACAATGCAGCGGCTTCTCATGAACGCGTCATCGCTCCCGTAGGCTAAGGCCGAGCAGACTCAGGAGAGGAAGGACTACCTCCGCCGCTCTCCCTTGTCTCAGCTGTGCATGGCCCAGATGCAACAGGGTAACTACCTCCTGCCTGCTTGCCGCAACGTCACCTACCGCGCCAACCTCCTCGACTACAAAACCTACGACATCAACTACGAGAAGGTAAGTGTCCCCTCTCCTTTGCGTCTCCGTCAATCGCTTCCCACGATAACACCTCTCCTTTCCTCCCCTTCAGATCCCAACCGCCCTCAAGAACTACACCTACAAGGCTTACAGCATGGCTAGGTACCTTGGTTACCCCTACCTCGAAGAGAACGTCTTCGACGTCCACAACAAGGAAGGAAGGGTCAGGGTTGAAGTGAACTTCGCCGAGGATCTCGAGGCCGTCAACGTCTCCCTCTCCGCTCCTCACCTCAACGCCAACTGGACCAACGTCCGCCTCAGCCCCCTCATGCAATCCGTCTTCGTCCAGCACCCCTCGGTCGCCGCTCCCGAAGACTACCTCAACAGGATCACGAGGCTTCAGTACACAGGTTCGTCTCGCCGCTTCCCCTGCCGTCGGGCGGAAAATGTGAAATGTAAACGTGCTAAACATCCGGCAAGCCACTTAATATTAACGCCGCGTTAACCATCCACAGCCGCTTGCTCCATCGACGGAAAGCACATCAACACCTTCGACAACAAGACCTATCCCGCACGCCTCGGTAAGTGCTGGCACGCCGCCATGGTGACCAGGCCCGAGGACGACGATTCCAGCTCCTCCAGCTCTTCCCCCGACTACGAGGACATTGCCGTTCTCACCCGTGAAGTCGGAGACAAAAAGAAGGTAGTTACTTGGCCATCACGAAGCGCATTGCCTACCTTCATTCCATTCCTTCGATAACACTCTCCCGTTCCTCCCGCAGGAAATCAAGGTCGTTCTCGGAGACAAGGTCTTCGAGATCAGGCCATCCGGCGCCTCCGAGGACAGCCAATCCCCCAACGGAATCGTCCTCTACAACCAGAGTCCCCTTCACATCTCCCACCGCGAGGTGACCGAGATCGAGGACGACGAAGGAACCCCCATTGCCTACGCTTACGCACTCCCCAACGGTGACGTCGTTTTCGAGGCACCAGAGCACGGAGTTTCCCTCATGTACAACGGATACGGAGCCCAGATCATGGTGCGTCCACGACTAGCGCGCATAATGCTACACCGTCTCGCGTCCACTCTCCGCTCACGCTCCATTCTCCTTCCAGGCCAACAGCACCTACAGAGGAGACATCCTCGGTCTCTGCGGTACTTACGACGGCGAGTACTCCACTGACTTCACCACGCCCAGGAACTGCGTCGTGCAGAATGCCACCGACTTCGTCGCCTCCTACGCCATAGTCGACCAAACCTGCCAGGGAGAATCCAAGGAAATGCAGCGCCGTGCCGCCTCCGTACCCTGCTACCGCCAGACCGCAACCCCATGGGAAGTCATCAGCGAGCAGGATTACAACACCGGCTCCCGTTCCCACAGGAATAACACCAAGAACGCCACCAACAAGCAGAAGTCTTCCTCCTCTTCCGGATGCACGCAGTACCGCACCAAGGTCATCGAAGACGAAAGCAACACCTGCTTCTCCATGCAGCCTCAGCCCGCATGCGGCGAGAAATGCCGTCCCGATGGAAAGATCGAAAAGAAGGTAAGTCCTTCCCCTCGATTCCTTCCTCCCCCGCGATATCACATTGACCGTCCGGCTTACGACTTTCCTTCCATTCCAGGTTCCCTTCCATTGCGTAGCCAACTCTGACGCCTCTCGCCACTACGTGCAGATGGTGAAGAAGGGAGCCAACCCCGACTTCAGCCGCAAGCAGGTCACCAAGACCATCAACATCACGGTCCCCAAGGGATGCGCTGCCCACTAAACCTGCCAACCAGTGACTACTCTAACGATACCAATATGTAAAAATTTATAACGCGCTTTATTTATGAATCAATAAAGAACTGCAACTACAAACATTTCTCTTTCTTTCCTTCATTCGATCCGTAGCGGCGCTATCCACTTCCTTTGTCAAAGTTTCCTTCATAAATATCCAAAATATCTTTATATGAAATTATTCGCCTTTCGATCCGATTCTCTCAATCGGTTAACTATTCGATCGCAACTATACCCTCCTGAGTCGAAAGCTAACGTGGTTCCCACTTAACCTGCCTGTCCGTGACTATTTTAAAGATATAATTATGAAAGAATTTTTGACGCGTTTTATAATTGAATCAAATAAGGACTACGACTACAAAAAACTTTCTTCCTTTCTTATCTTCGAAGCTGTGATTCATTGAATCCGCTTATCATATTCCATCGAAAACTAAACATACGTGATATAAAGTTTTCCCAAATAACAACTCCTTCGTGAAAACGGAACAGCGTTTGTCATTATTTTTAATAGAAATTTAATTTTTTTTCGGCGATATTAATAACATCCCTAATTGAAATTGTTCGCCTTTCTTTGTTCATAAACAATTATTCTCGATAAATAAATTAATGTTGCCTGTTTTTGAAAGGGGAAGCTGTGTCCTCAGGGCACATATCATGTTTTCAAGTGAGAGTCGATAACTAATTTCAGTTCTCCGGTACATACGTTTTACTTTAATTGTCATGATTAAGCAATTGATATACGAGAATTTCAATCCCGATAATATGTATAAGACATAATATTCATGAGATCGATTCATTTACTGTCATAATTTCAATTGGACAGTCATTCCGGGGATACTGAATGCTTCGAAAGAATTTTTTCACTTGGACGTCTTAAATGAAATATTTACACTCCTTTCATGGAAATCGAAATATGCCTTTGGTCTATATAAGTTGATCCTTCAATGTTCTTGTAGATAATTGTATTCTTTCAAAGCCTGAGGGCATCATGTATAATGCTCCAAAAGAGTATTACACACTATTGATCAGCAGTTACCATGAAATCTGTGTATTTACATTATAATTAGGCCAGTTTTTTCCTCTCTTTGTAGGTGAAGAGGTTTGAATAATACTTGTACTTAGATCCTCAAACTCTGCATAGTGTGCCTTTTTCCTTGTTCAAATTAGTGAAAACTTTATACATTAATCTCAAAAGATAGATACTTCTTAGAATAGTGATGATTTCCACTATTTACTTAAGATGTTTCAATTTAGCAGTATCCAGCTCTTACGTATATTATGAAACAACTAGGAACAATTTATTATTTCATAATAGTTAATAGATATAATATGATTAATTATTATTCATCAATAAATTTTAGTTATTAAATATTAATAGTTGTTAATCGTATTCTAAATTTTCCATATATTACTAACTTAGTCAAAGTTTAAAAGATCAATTACATATTTGACTATACTACTGAAAATACGTGCCAATATATACTAATGGTAGAAATAAAAAATTATAAAACAACCTCATCATATGCCAAAATCTTTATATGAAATTATTCGGCCTTTGATCCTCTGAATCGGTTAACTATTCGATCGCAACTATACCCTCCTGAATAGAAAGCCAATGCGCTAGACCAATACTTCTAGGCAAGTATTCCATTTCGCTACGCCAAACGCACCTATACATTTTCTAATTGTGTTTCGAGAAACATTAAATTAATGTTTAATTTTACATTGATTAGCGATATAATATAATAGACAAGCAAACGGTTCAAAAAAGCAGCAGTTTAAAATAGTTAGTTTACTTTCTTCGTAGATACACGTAAATATAAACGATTTTCGCATTTCTTGACGACATTCGCATTGTCATTGTCTTGAAGATCATCTCCGCCCATTTACGTTTGTATTCTCGGCCGACATGGGTGACGGCCAAAGTTTTTCTTATTCTAAATTTCTTGCCACAGAGATAATTGAGCTATCGTTCCATTTCATTATCGATAAATCAGTCGATTTATCAAAATCGTTAACAACGGTTCCTCTTCACCTTTAAGCGAATTTCTCCGTATCTTCTATTGGATACTTCCTATTTACCGTAAAATTCCTGCAGAGGAGTACTTCTTTTCTTTAAAAATACAAAATTATACGAACGACGAAGAATGCCAAGGATGTTGGGATTGCTCAAGAATGACTTATACTAATTCGATGCCTACGCTGCTATTATACACACCTAACTTGCTTTCATATATGTTTTCTCTGAATCCAGCCTACGGATAATGGACCAAATTTATGAGCAAAGACGCAGGTATTTGAAACCAAATCTCGCAGGTTTTTATTTTATAAACCTCATCGCGGAATGGCTTCCAAAATTAGGTACCATCTGCTGATTCACGGATAAATTAATGCGGAAATATTCCAAATTGCCGTTTTTCTTCATTCAACATGTAGAATAATAACTTCATTTTCGGGAATTGGTCCCTATTTCCTAAGCATGAAGAATCTGAAAATGAATTTTTTCTTAAATTGCCACAAAATGGCCTTTAATTAAAATTCCTATTAAGCCAAACTTCTAACTGAATAAGAAATAAATCCTTCATTCCTATTCATTTGGAAGTTATGACTATTCCAGTTTTGCGGCCTGTCCGTTCGAAAAGACATATTTTCTCTAAATCACCGTCCACGGAAAATAATCAGAGAATCCCTTATAGCATTCTATGAAAAATACATATGGGGTCCCGGTAAAAGGCTCCATTGTCATGCCTAAAGGAACTCCTATCTCCTTCCTTTGAAATCTAAGCGCATACAAAACGCTATGAACTGAAATATGTCGAGAAGCGGGGAAAGTGCAGGGACCGCAGTCAACGCCTTCAGACCCCATCCCGCCAAAGTTGCGAAAACGCAACATTAAAGTTGGCCTTCAAAATGATCCAGAACAAGGACTCTTTTACGTGAAAATAAAAAATTCAACGCGTTCAAGCGATATTACTTTTATCACATTTAACTATAATACCTTATATCAGAAAAAAAATTTTGATTGGCTGGTAGAAATCTGTGATTCGAGCAGCGTCATGCGTTCGAAAAAGTGACATTTTTAAATAGTTCCAAAGAAATTAATGAATGCTTGAAACTTCTCCATTTTGCATTTAAAACTTATTTCAAGACTTCATCTATACAAATAAAAAAGTACCGAAATTATATAGATAACATAAAAGTCATGAGTTAACTTAAATGTTGCGTTCTATCAATTTTGGCCGGATAGTGCTCAAACGATCTTTTCCCAAAATCCTACGCTTCAAAATTCCGTGCATGGTTGTGAAAAAAATATATTCACTATTGGGATTCCATACCATACATATTTAAAACATAATATTTCTAATCGAAGAACCTCAAACATTGATGAATATACAATAAAATAATAATGCATAATTTTTTGAGTCCATATCAAAATTTTTAGCATTCAAGGGCTCCGATACGCAGAAACGCTAAAAACCGATTATTTCTCGAGATTCGCTGACGTGAAAGATTAATCAAAATTTTATTTCTAAATTATCGAAACGACAGGTTGAGAACCGCCTTCTTTTATGCGCGCGACTTTTAATTTGCGATAAATACTGAAAACACTGATTTTCAAACTCGGAATGATGTGATGAACGCCAGGAAAAATTTGAATGCCGAACGTACCGCCGTTTCTGCAAAAAATATTTCTTATTCTTCCTAAGGTTTCGGATCTCAGATTCTCCTCTTTACGTCCTTGAGAATTTCCATCATAAACCACCAACGGTGGAAATACTCTTCCTAAATACACTGAACATCGAGTTTTTTGCGAATTGCTAATTATCAAATTATCTCAGATAAGAGAAGACGAAGGCCTTGAAATAATCGCGGGAAATGGAACTTTCATAGCAATACCAATCAAAGAAGATGAAAAGATGCTGTTTTAATTAAACATTGAATTATTATTTTATTCAAAGTTCAGTTTTGAAGATCTTAAAAATTTCATTGTGATATCACATCGAATGTGCGTTAATGTTCCACATTTAACCTAAGTTAGGTGAATCTTTACGATATGCGAAAAAAGTACCTTTCCGATACAAGCTAAGCATTTCGAGTGTATATCCTAAGCCGTTTTAAATGTTTGTTTCCATTGCCTTTTAAAAACTGCGAGATAGACCATATCAAATATTTCGATATATTCGAGGGAAATTTCAATTTGCTACGGAACATTATACGGGGAATAACTATCACTCACTACCCGAGGAATAAGGGTACTATACGTACAAGATGCAAGAACAGCGATCGAATATAGAATCAAAGCACGACAAATATGAAAACGTCTAACTCCAAAATTGCATAAACTCGAAATCCGATCAATTCATAAGAAAAAGAACCATGTTTTCAACAACAAAGCGGCAAAGCGACTGGAATCATAAACTCCAAAATGAAACGAAATCCTAAATGGACCGTGGATTCATCGTCGCATATCCACGCCGTGGTAATTCTGATCGAACTACTTACTACTCGTATTCACGGGCCAGTCCCATTTAATTTGAATTGCAGCAAGACGGACATCGACAAAATTCTCACTGACGCAAGCTGTCAGAGTTACGGCACGTGGAGATGGAGGCGCGTGCTGAGAAATCAAAGGCCGATTGATAATCGACGAGCGGAATCGCTGACATCTGCCGAACGGCACTTGTATATAAGGCGTCGGGAGAGTTCCCTCCTCACTTCGGGCCAAGATGTGGACTCCACTCATATTCTGTCTCGTCGGTGAGTACTCTCCTCCAATGTATCGACACTCTAACTATAATTTCCCGAGAGGCGCTCAGGCCCGCTCGAAGGCGAGCACGCATCCACCAATCAAACAGTAACTAACGGGCTCTTTTCCCTTTCAGTTGGGCTGGCGACAGCCGAAAATGGTAAGTTGCACTCCTTAATGCATTCTACCACTACTCTAGCGCTCATTAAATCATTCACAAAAACGTTCCTTCTCTCGCAGCGTGGAAACCCGGACAAGAGTACAAGTACAACATTACCGGCAGGACCCTCGCCTCCTTGCACCAGATCGCGGACCAGTGGGTCGGCGTCGTGAGCACCGCCACTCTCACGATCTCACCCAAGAGTCCCGATGTCCTGTGGGCAAGGGTGAGTGCTCGAATTCGCGTACGGTGCCATCTCCCTTCCGACCATGCATCATGATCGTCATCTTCTATTATTCCCGCAGATCTCCGAGCCGAAGTACTCCCAAGTTCACGCCAACCTATCGGGTGGCTGGACCTCTCCCATCCCGGAGAAGTACCTGAGCTGGAGGTCCCTCCCGTTCTCCACCAAGCCTTTCGAGATCAAGTACAAGAAAGGAGTGGTGAGTGTGTTTCTCTTTACTCTACGGTTCGGACGTAAGCTTGGACGCATTCTAAACGCCTTCGCGAATCTCGCAGGTGGATCAGCTGGTGCTGCCCAAGGAACTCTCCACGGCTGAAGTGAACCTCGTCAAGAGTGTTGTCAGTCAGCTGCAAGTGGACGTTAACGGCACCAACGAGATCAGGAGGCACAAACCCAACCAGGTTCCCGAGCTCGATGCCCACAAGAGCGTGTACCGCACCATGGAGGTAAGAAACCCGTCCTCAGACGGCGCCGAGTCGACCGCTCCGACACCCTCGCTCACCGCTCTCGCCCTTCACAGGACACCGTCACCGGCAAGTGCGAGGTGATGTACAACTTCGCCCCTCTGCCAGAGTACGCCATGCAGTCCATGCCGGCTCTCGCTCCCTTGAAGCACCTCCGCGGAGAAGGACGTTTCTATGACATCGTCAAGAGCAAGAATTTCAGCAACTGCGACAAGAGGGTGGCCTACCACTATGGATTTAGCGGCCTCGCCGAACTGGAACCTGCCGACAACCAGATGGGTCAATTCCTCTACGTGAGTACCTCGGTTCTAGACTAAGAGCCTCGCGACTCCGTTCCTTGCGAGGCGGCGAAATTACCGCCGCGAAAGAACGCGATGCACGTTCCGAAATCGACGGTACGAATCCACACGGACCGATTCGGATTCTAATGCAAATCTCAATTCAAACGAAAATCGGAATTCGATGTCATCGATCGCTTCGCACGCGGATAGTTCCACCGAATCTGAGGTAATGACGAGTGCTCTGATTTTTCCTTTCGGCAGCGCTCCTCCGTGAGCAGGATCGTCATTTCTGGAACCCCCAAGAAGTACACCATCCAGTCCTCTGTGACCACCGCTAAGACCATCGTCAACCCCGCTCTGCACTCCGGTCAGAAGGGAATGGTCGGAAGCCGAATGAACCTCACCCTCGTCTCCGTGCGATCCGCCTCCGGCTCCTACCCCGCCATTGCGAACCCACGCACGGTCAACGACCTCGTGTACGAGTACAACTCACCCTTCTCCACCGACAAAGCTCCCAAGGACGCCGATTCCAGCAGCGAGAGCAGCGAAAGCAACAGCAGCAGCATGAGCGACAGCAGCGACAGCAGCAGCGGAAGCAACGAGAGCGGCGACAGCACCAGCGAGACCAGCGAGGAGAGCGAATCCCGCAGGATTCCCAGGAGGTTTCGCCGATCCGCACCCAAGCAGAAGTATGCCAGCAGCGGCAGCAGCAGCAGCAGCAGCGAGAACGACAGCAACGACAGCGTGAGCAATGGAGGCAGCAGCAGCACCAGCGAAAGCAGCGAGAGCAACTCCGCCAGCTCCAGCTCCTCTTCCTCCTCCTCTTCGTCCTCTTCCAGCAGCAGCCAGAGCAGTGAGGAAGACAGCTCCTCCTCCTCCTCCTCTTCCTCTAGCTCGAGCTCCGACTCCAGCTCCGACTCCAGCTCCAGCTCCAGCTCCGACTCCAGCTCGAGCTCCAGCTCCAGCGAGGAGCATCAGGACAAGCCTACCATGGAATCTCCGCCTCACATTCCCCTCCTGCCCTACTTCGTCGGTTTGGAGGGTTACTCCATCCAGGCCGCCAAGAACCTCGATGCCGTCTCCGCTGTGAAGAAGCTCAGCTACCAAATCGCTTCCGACCTCCAGAATGCCTCATCCATTCCCAAGAAGCAAACGCTCGCCAAGTTCTCCACCGTGGTCCGCGTCCTGCGCACCATGTCCTACGACCAGATCCGCAAGGTCGCCTACGAGACCTACTCGGCCGGAAAGAACCAGGAAGCTAATGCATGGTGAGCATCTCACCTCACCTACGACACTCACCTTTCCTCTACTCCCGCTTAACGCCTCTGCATCTCCGTCCCTTTAGGCCCGTCGTGCGCGACGCCGTTGCCACCTGCGGAACCGCACCAGCACTACTCGCCATCAGAGACTGGATCAAGACCAGGAAGGTCCAGGGACAGGAGGCCGCAGAGCTCCTCGCCACCTTGCCTCAATCCGCCAGGACTCCCACACCCGAGTACATTTCCACCTTCTTCGTGAGTATCTCCCTTCCCTACCGCTCACCGCTCCCTACGCGGAACCGCTAACGGAACGTCGTCTCCCTCCTTTCAGGAACTCAGCACTTCGCCCGAGGTCACCAAACAGCCTTTCCTCAACAGCACCGCCATTCTCGCCTTCACCAACCTCGTTCGCAAGGCTCAGGTGAACAAGGAGACCGCCCACAATCACTATGCCGTGCACGCCTTCGGTCGCTTCTCCCCCATCGGACACAAGAACATCACCGAGAGATACATTCCTTACCTCGCCAAGGCCCTCCGCAACGCAGTCAAGCGCGCCGAAAGCCACTCCATCCAGGTGTACATCCGCGCACTCGGAAACCTGGGTCACCCCATGATCCTCAGCGTTTTCGAACCATACCTCGAAGGCCAGGAGCAGATGTCCACCTTCCAGAGGACTCTCATGGTTGCCTCCCTCAACAAGCTCGCCCGCACCTATCCCAAGGTCGCCCGCCGCGTGCTCTTCAACGTCTACCAGAACACAGCCGAAGCACATGAGGTGCGTTGCTCCGCCGTTTTCGTCCTCATGAGAACCGCCCCACCTGCCTTCATGCTCCAGCGCATGGCTGAGTTCACCAACCAGGACGTCAGCAAACACGTCAACGCCGCAGTCAAGGCAGCCATCCAGTCCGCTGCCGCCCTCGAAGGACCTCACCACCGCCAACTGTGAGTCGACGAACCCGATCGCGCGCGTTTGCCTACGGTAGATCCGACACCTTCACTCACTTCCTCCTCTCTTTTCCAGGAGGAAGAACGCCAACGCCGCCGTCCACCTCCTCACCCCCAAGCAATTCGGAATCCAATACTCCGCTTCCTACATCAAGAGCTACATGGTCAAGGAGATGGGTCTCGCTTACCTGCAGGAATTGAGCTACATCGGAAGCTCCGACAGTCTCACCCCATCCAGCTTGTTCCTCACTTCCCGCCAAAACGTCGCAGGACTCAAGAGCCAGAACATGGCCGTGAGTATCCCCGCACCTCCTTACCTCCCGTCGCGCTTACCTCCACGCTAATCCTCACGCTTCTTCGCCGCAGATCGGCCTCATGACCTCCAGCATCGACGACATCGCCGATGCCGTCAGCGAGCAATTCGAAAACTCATACTCCCAGCACAAGAACCACAAGAAGGGAAAGCAGTCCTCTAGCCACAGCGCCTACACCACCGACTACATCAAGGAGATGCTCAACATCCAGCCTTCCGACGCCGACCAAATCGAGGGCAACATCCTCTTCCGCGCCATGGGCACCGAGAGGTTCTACACCTTCGACAACAACACCATCGAAAGCATTCCTCACGGTACGAACTCCGTTCCGCCACTCCTCCGTCCATCTCCTCCCTCCGAGCTCACCTTGCATTATCTCTCTCCTTGCAGTGATCAAGCAGGCCGCCCACGCTCTCCGCAACGGACAGTCCTTCAACTACACCAAGCTCTACAACCAGTACGCTCTCACGCTCGCCTTCCCCACCGAGACCGGTCTGCCTTTCGTCTACACCCTCAAGTGCCCCACCTACGTGTCCATCCGCGGAAACATCACCGCCAAGATCCAGCCCGATGTCTCCTCTGGATCCCACTCCTCCGTTCCCATGCCGAAGACCGTCAACGCCACCGCAAACCTTCAATACGTGTAAGTCATCCTCTCTCGCCCCGCCGAACTTTCGCTCTCCTCAGCCCCTCGCTCATCGCGCTCTTCTTCGCTCCGCAGCTACTCCTCTCGCATGGCCGCCAAGATCAGCTTCGTCGCTCCGATGACGCACAAGCGCTACATCGCCGGTTTGGACAAGAACGTACAGATCAACCTGCCCTTCCGCGCTAACTTCTCCCTCGACACCGTCAACGACAGAGTCAACCTCACCCTCAAGCCTCTGTACAACCAAACCTCTTCGCTCCTCTTCCACTACAGCACCTGGCCATACACCGCCAAGCACAACATCCTGGATCTCAGTCCCGTCAGTCTTGGAAAGGATCACGAGATCGTCCACGTTCGTCAGCCACAGACGGTAACTACTCTCTTCCTTCCTTTCTCCGAGCCCCCGCTCTCGTCGCATCAGCTACATCCCTCTCCTCTCTCTCGCGCAGTGGGTGAGCTACTTCGGAAAGAACGCCACCGGATTCGCCTTCCGCCTCAACTACACCACCGAGCAGAAGTACGTCGACACCAAATGGATCTTCGAGAAGGCTCAGCGTCACGACGCCATGTCTTTCCTCCTTTACCCATGGGCAGAGAAGACCATCAAGATGAACAACATCAACCTCTGGCTGGATTCTCGCAACAGCAATTCCGATTCCGTCACTTTCACCGCCGACCTCAGTGAGTAACGGTAACCTATCTTCCTTCCTCGTGTCGCGTAACACGCGCTTCCTAACGCCAATCCTTCGTTCCCATCAGCCTCCAACGATGACTGCGAGCAGGAGGATTCCGCCGATTCTAGCAGCGAAGAATCCGGAGAACACAAGGGACAAGGATTCGGCGCCGCCATGGCTAAGCCTTCCAACTACGCTCCGATCAGCGACAAGAGGCAGAAGGAATTCCTCAAGAAGGCGTCCGCTGGAATTCGCAGTGAGTATCCGATCGGCCTTCCGGACCTCCTCCGCCGCTGCCCTTTCTGACCAACCCTTTCCGCGTCCCTTTACAGACAGCACCACCTCCGTCCTCGATCTGGCCGTCGTCTTCAACGGAAAGAGGAACATCACCTACGTTGCCACCGCCGCCTGGGCCGATAGCGATGTCGACGAGAAGTCCCGCCTCCTCGTCTTCTACAAGCAGTCCCTCCCTAAGACTTTCGAGGTGAGTAGCAAGCGGTTCGACCTTGGACAACCTCCTGCGTCGAACCATCGAGCCTCGCGTAACCGCCTGCTCTTATTCCCTCTTTCAGCTTTGTGCCGCCTATGAAGGAAGGTATCCCAACGTTCCCTTCATGAACTACGCCCAAGCACTCAAGGCTAAGCCGACCTCATACGACAACGTGGAAATCGCATTCGGAGAGAAGTGCCAGCCCAGCCATCCCGAGATCACCATCAAGGTAAGCATTCCACTATACCGGCTCCTTCTACTGCCACGCACAATGCAGCGGCTTCTCATGAACGCGTCATCGCTCCCGTAGGCTAAGGCCGAGCAGACTCAGGAGAGGAAGGACTACCTCCGCCGCTCTCCCTTGTCTCAGCTGTGCATGGCCCAGATGCAACAGGGTAACTACCTCCTGCCTGCTTGCCGCAACGTCACCTACCGCGCCAACCTCCTCGACTACAAAACCTACGACATCAACTACGAGAAGGTAAGTGTCCCCTCTCCTTTGCGTCTCCGTCAATCGCTTCCCACGATAACACCTCTCCTTTCCTCCCCTTCAGATCCCAACCGCCCTCAAGAACTACACCTACAAGGCTTACAGCATGGCTAGGTACCTTGGTTACCCCTACCTCGAAGAGAACGTCTTCGACGTCCACAACAAGGAAGGAAGGGTCAGGGTTGAAGTGAACTTCGCCGAGGATCTCGAGGCCGTCAACGTCTCCCTCTCCGCTCCTCACCTCAACGCCAACTGGACCAACGTCCGCCTCAGCCCCCTCATGCAATCCGTCTTCGTCCAGCACCCCTCGGTCGCCGCTCCCGAAGACTACCTCAACAGGATCACGAGGCTTCAGTACACAGGTTCGTCTCGCCGCTTCCCCTGCCGTCGGGCGGAAAATGTGAAATGTAAACGTGCTAAACATCCGGCAAGCCACTTAATATTAACGCCGCGTTAACCATCCACAGCCGCTTGCTCCATCGACGGAAAGCACATCAACACCTTCGACAACAAGACCTATCCCGCACGCCTCGGTAAGTGCTGGCACGCCGCCATGGTGACCAGGCCCGAGGACGACGATTCCAGCTCCTCCAGCTCTTCCCCCGACTACGAGGACATTGCCGTTCTCACCCGTGAAGTCGGAGACAAAAAGAAGGTAGTTACTTGGCCATCACGAAGCGCATTGCCTACCTTCATTCCATTCCTTCGATAACACTCTCCCGTTCCTCCCGCAGGAAATCAAGGTCGTTCTCGGAGACAAGGTCTTCGAGATCAGGCCATCCGGCGCCTCCGAGGACAGCCAATCCCCCAACGGAATCGTCCTCTACAACCAGAGTCCCCTTCACATCTCCCACCGCGAGGTGACCGAGATCGAGGACGACGAAGGAACCCCCATTGCCTACGCTTACGCACTCCCCAACGGTGACGTCGTTTTCGAGGCACCAGAGCACGGAGTTTCCCTCATGTACAACGGATACGGAGCCCAGATCATGGTGCGTCCACGACTAGCGCGCATAATGCTACACCGTCTCGCGTCCACTCTCCGCTCACGCTCCATTCTCCTTCCAGGCCAACAGCACCTACAGAGGAGACATCCTCGGTCTCTGCGGTACTTACGACGGCGAGTACTCCACTGACTTCACCACGCCCAGGAACTGCGTCGTGCAGAATGCCACCGACTTCGTCGCCTCCTACGCCATAGTCGACCAAACCTGCCAGGGAGAATCCAAGGAAATGCAGCGCCGTGCCGCCTCCGTACCCTGCTACCGCCAGACCGCAACCCCATGGGAAGTCATCAGCGAGCAGGATTACAACACCGGCTCCCGTTCCCACAGGAATAACACCAAGAACGCCACCAACAAGCAGAAGTCTTCCTCCTCTTCCGGATGCACGCAGTACCGCACCAAGGTCATCGAAGACGAAAGCAACACCTGCTTCTCCATGCAGCCTCAGCCCGCATGCGGCGAGAAATGCCGTCCCGATGGAAAGATCGAAAAGAAGGTAAGTCCTTCCCCTCGATTCCTTCCTCCCCCGCGATATCACATTGACCGTCCGGCTTACGACTTTCCTTCCATTCCAGGTTCCCTTCCATTGCGTAGCCAACTCTGACGCCTCTCGCCACTACGTGCAGATGGTGAAGAAGGGAGCCAACCCCGACTTCAGCCGCAAGCAGGTCACCAAGACCATCAACATCACGGTCCCCAAGGGATGCGCTGCCCACTAAACCTGCCAACCAGTGACTACTCTAACGATACCAATATGTAAAAATTTATAACGCGCTTTATTTATGAATCAATAAAGAACTGCAACTACAAACATTTCTCTTTCTTTCCTTCATTCGATCCGTAGCGGCGCTATCCACTTCCTTTGTCAAAGTTTCCTTCATAAATATCCAAAATATCTTTATATGAAATTATTCGCCTTTCGATCCGATTCTCTCAATCGGTTAACTATTCGATCGCAACTATACCCTCCTGAGTCGAAAGCTAACGTGGTTCCCACTTAACCTGCCTGTCCGTGACTATTTTAAAGATATAATTATGAAAGAATTTTTGACGCGTTTTATAATTGAATCAAATAAGGACTACGACTACAAAAAACTTTCTTCCTTTCTTATCTTCGAAGCTGTGATTCATTGAATCCGCTTATCATATTCCATCGAAAACTAAACATACGTGATATATAGTTTTCCCAAATAACAACTCCTTCGTGAAAACGGAACAGCGTTTGTCATTATTTTTAATAGAAATTTAATTTTTTTTCGGCGATATTAATAACATCCCTAATTGAAATTGTTCGCCTTTCTTTGTTCATAAACAATTATTCTCGATAAATAAATTAATGTTGCCTGTTTTTGAAAGGGGAAGCTGTGTCCTCAGGGCACATATCATGTTTTCAAGTGAGAGTCGATAACTAATTTCAGTTCTCCGGTACATACGTTTTACTTTAATTGTCATGATTAAGCAATTGATATACGAGAATTTCAATCCCGATAATATGTATAAGACATAATATTCATGAGATCGATTCATTTACTGTCATAATTTCAATTGGACAGTCATTCCGGGGATACTGAATGCTTCGAAAGAATTTTTTCACTTGGACGTCTTAAATGAAATATTTACACTCCTTTCATGGAAATCGAAATATGCCTTTGGTCTATATAAGTTGATCCTTCAATGTTCTTGTAGATAATTGTATTCTTTCAAAGCCTGAGGGCATCATGTATAATGCTCCAAAAGAGTATTACACACTATTGATCAGCAGTTACCATGAAATCTGTGTATTTACATTATAATTAGGCCAGTTTTTTCCTCTCTTTGTAGGTGAAGAGGTTTGAATAATACTTGTACTTAGATCCTCAAACTCTGCATAGTGTGCCTTTTTCCTTGTTCAAATTAGTGAAAACTTTATACATTAATCTCAAAAGATAGATACTTCTTAGAATAGTGATGATTTCCACTATTTACTTAAGATGTTTCAATTTAGCAGTATCCAGCTCTTACGTATATTATGAAACAACTAGGAACAATTTATTATTTCATAATAGTTAATAGATATAATATGATTAATTATTATTCATCAATAAATTTTAGTTATTAAATATTAATAGTTGTTAATCGTATTCTAAATTTTCCATATATTACTAACTTAGTCAAAGTTTAAAAGATCAATTACATATTTGACTATACTACTGAAAATACGTGCCAATATATACTAATGGTAGAAATAAAAAATTATAAAACAACCTCATCATATGCCAAAATCTTTATATGAAATTATTCGGCCTTTGATCCTCTGAATCGGTTAACTATTCGATCGCAACTATACCCTCCTGAATAGAAAGCCAATGCGCTAGACCAATACTTCTAGGCAAGTATTCCATTTCGCTACGCCAAACGCACCTATACATTTTCTAATTGTGTTTCGAGAAACATTAAATTAATGTTTAATTTTACATTGATTAGCGATATAATATAATAGACAAGCAAACGGTTCAAAAAAGCAGCAGTTTAAAATAGTTAGTTTACTTTCTTCGTAGATACACGTAAATATAAACGATTTTCGCATTTCTTGACGACATTCGCATTGTCATTGTCTTGAAGATCATCTCCGCCCATTTACGTTTGTATTCTCGGCCGACATGGGTGACGGCCAAAGTTTTTCTTATTCTAAATTTCTTGCCACAGAGATAATTGAGCTATCGTTCCATTTCATTATCGATAAATCAGTCGATTTATCAAACTCGTTAAAAACGGTTCCTCTTCACCTTTAAGCGAATTTCTCCGTATCTTCTATTGGATACTTCCTATTTACCGTAAAATTCCTGCAGAGGAGTACTTCTTTTCTTTAAAAATACAAAATTATACGAACGACGAAGAATGCCAAGGATGTTGGGATTGCTCAAGAATGACTTATACTAATTCGATGCCTACGCTGCTATTATACACACCTAACTTGCTTTCATATATGTTTTCTCTGAATCCAGCCTACGGATAATGGACCAAATTTATGAGCAAAGACGCAGGTATTTGAAACCAAATCTCGCAGGTTTTTATTTTATAAACCTCATCGCGGAATGGCTTCCAAAATTAGGTACCATCTGCTGATTCACGGATAAATTAATGCGGAAATATTCCAAATTGCCGTTTTTCTTCATTCAACATGTAGAATAATAACTTCATTTTCGGGAATTGGTCCCTATTTCCTAAGCATGAAGAATCTGAAAATGAATTTTTTCTTAAATTGCCACAAAATGGCCTTTAATTAAAATTCCTATTAAGCCAAACTTCTAACTGAATAAGAAATAAATCCTTCATTCCTATTCATTTGGAAGTTATGACTATTCCAGTTTTGCGGCCTGTCCGTTCGAAAAGACATATTTTCTCTAAATCACCGTCCACGGAAAATAATCAGAGAATCCCTTATAGCATTCTATGAAAAATACATATGGGGTCCCGGTAAAAGGCTCCATTGTCATGCCTAAAGGAACTCCTATCTCCTTCCTTTGAAATCTAAGCGCATACAAAACGCTATGAACTGAAATATGTCGAGAAGCGGGGAAAGTGCAGGGACCGCAGTCAACGCCTTCAGACCCCATCCCGCCAAAGTTGCGAAAACGCAACATTAAAGTTGGCCTTCAAAATGATCCAGAACAAGGACTCTTTTACGTGAAAATAAAAAATTCAACGCGTTCAAGCGATATTACTTTTATCACATTTAACTATAATACCTTATATCAGAAAAAAAATTTTGATTGGCTGGTAGAAATCTGTGATTCGAGCAGCGTCATGCGTTCGAAAAAGTGACATTTTTAAATAGTTCCAAAGAAATTAATGAATGCTTGAAACTTCTCCATTTTGCATTTAAAACTTATTTCAAGACTTCATCTATACAAATAAAAAAGTACCGAAATTATATAGATAACATAAAAGTCATGAGTTAACTTAAATGTTGCGTTCTATCAATTTTGGCCGGATAGTGCTCAAACGATCTTTTCCCAAAATCCTACGCTTCAAAATTCCGTGCATGGTTGTGAAAAAAATATATTCACTATTGGGATTCCATACCATACATATTTAAAACATAATATTTCTAATCGAAGAACCTCAAACATTGATGAATATACAATAAAATAATAATGCATAATTTTTTGAGTCCATATCAAAATTTTTAGCATTCAAGGGCTCCGATACGCAGAAACGCTAAAAACCGATTATTTCTCGAGATTCGCTGACGTGAAAGATTAATCAAAATTTTATTTCTAAATTATCGAAACGACAGGTTGAGAACCGCCTTCTTTTATGCGCGCGACTTTTAATTTGCGATAAATACTGAAAACACTGATTTTCAAACTCGGAATGATGTGATGAACGCCAGGAAAAATTTGAATGCCGAACGTACCGCCGTTTCTGCAAAAAATATTTCTTATTCTTCCTAAGGTTTCGGATCTCAGATTCTCCTCTTTACGTCCTTGAGAATTTCCATCATAAACCACCAACGGTGGAAATACTCTTCCTAAATACACTGAACATCGAGTTTTTTGCGAATTGCTAATTATCAAATTATCTCAGATAAGAGAAGACGAAGGCCTTGAAATAATCGCGGGAAATGGAACTTTCATAGCAATACCAATCAAAGAAGATGAAAAGATGCTGTTTTAATTAAACATTGAATTATTATTTTATTCAAAGTTCAGTTTTGAAGATCTTAAAAATTTCATTGTGATATCACATCGAATGTGCGTTAATGTTCCACATTTAACCTAAGTTAGGTGAATCTTTACGATATGCGAAAAAAGTACCTTTCCGATACAAGCTAAGCATTTCGAGTGTATATCCTAAGCCGTTTTAAATGTTTGTTTCCATTGCCTTTTAAAAACTGCGAGATAGACCATATCAAATATTTCGATATATTCGAGGGAAATTTCAATTTGCTACGGAACATTATACGGGGAATAACTATCACTCACTACCCGAGGAATAAGGGTACTATACGTACAAGATGCAAGAACAGCGATCGAATATAGAATCAAAGCACGACAAATATGAAAACGTCTAACTCCAAAATTGCATAAACTCGAAATCCGATCAATTCATAAGAAAAAGAACCATGTTTTCAACAACAAAGCGGCAAAGCGACTGGAATCATAAACTCCAAAATGAAACGAAATCCTAAATGGACCGTGGATTCATCGTCGCATATCCACGCCGTGGTAATTCTGATCGAACTACTTACTACTCGTATTCACGGGCCAGTCCCATTTAATTTGAATTGCAGCAAGACGGACATCGACAAAATTCTCACTGACGCAAGCTGTCAGAGTTACGGCACGTGGAGATGGAGGCGCGTGCTGAGAAATCAAAGGCCGATTGATAATCGACGAGCGGAATCGCTGACATCTGCCGAACGGCACTTGTATATAAGGCGTCGGGAGAGTTCCCTCCTCACTTCGGGCCAAGATGTGGACTCCACTCATATTCTGTCTCGTCGGTGAGTACTCTCCTCCAATGTATCGACACTCTAACTATAATTTCCCGAGAGGCGCTCAGGCCCGCTCGAAGGCGAGCACGCATCCACCAATCAAACAGTAACTAACGGGCTCTTTTCCCTTTCAGTTGGGCTGGCGACAGCCGAAAATGGTAAGTTGCACTCCTAAATGCATTCTACCACTACTCTAGCGCTCATTAAATCATTCACAAAAACGTTCCTTCTCTCGCAGCGTGGAAACCCGGACAAGAGTACAAGTACAACATTACCGGCAGGACCCTCGCCTCCTTGCACCAGATCGCGGACCAGTGGGTCGGCGTCGTGAGCACCGCCACTCTCACGATCTCACCCAAGAGTCCCGATGTCCTGTGGGCAAGGGTGAGTGCTCGAATTCGCGTACGGTGCCATCTCCCTTCCGACCATGCATCATGATCGTCATCTTCTATTATTCCCGCAGATCTCCGAGCCGAAGTACTCCCAAGTTCACGCCAACCTATCGGGTGGCTGGACCTCTCCCATCCCGGAGAAGTACCTGAGCTGGAGGTCCCTCCCGTTCTCCACCAAGCCTTTCGAGATCAAGTACAAGAAAGGAGTGGTGAGTGTGTTTCTCTTTACTCTACGGTTCGGACGTAAGCTTGGACGCATTCTAAACGCCTTCGCGAATCTCGCAGGTGGATCAGCTGGTGCTGCCCAAGGAACTCTCCACGGCTGAAGTGAACCTCGTCAAGAGTGTTGTCAGTCAGCTGCAAGTGGACGTTAACGGCACCAACGAGATCAGGAGGCACAAACCCAACCAGGTTCCCGAGCTCGATGCCCACAAGAGCGTGTACCGCACCATGGAGGTAAGAAACCCGTCCTCAGACGGCGCCGAGTCGACCGCTCCGACACCCTCGCTCACCGCTCTCGCCCTTCACAGGACACCGTCACCGGCAAGTGCGAGGTGATGTACAACTTCGCCCCTCTGCCAGAGTACGCCATGCAGTCCATGCCGGCTCTCGCTCCCTTGAAGCACCTCCGCGGAGAAGGACGTTTCTATGACATCGTCAAGAGCAAGAATTTCAGCAACTGCGACAAGAGGGTGGCCTACCACTATGGATTTAGCGGCCTCGCCGAACTGGAACCTGCCGACAACCAGATGGGTCAATTCCTCTACGTGAGTACCTCGGTTCTAGACTAAGAGCCTCGCGACTCCGTTCCTTGCGAGGCGGCGAAATTACCGCCGCGAAAGAACGCGATGCACGTTCCGAAATCGACGGTACGAATCCACACGGACCGATTCGGATTCTAATGCAAATCTCAATTCAAACGAAAATCGGAATTCGATGTCATCGATCGCTTCGCACGCGGATAGTTCCACCGAATCTGAGGTAATGACGAGTGCTCTGATTTTTCCTTTCGGCAGCGCTCCTCCGTGAGCAGGATCGTCATTTCTGGAACCCCCAAGAAGTACACCATCCAGTCCTCTGTGACCACCGCTAAGACCATCGTCAACCCCGCTCTGCACTCCGGTCAGAAGGGAATGGTCGGAAGCCGAATGAACCTCACCCTCGTCTCCGTGCGATCCGCCTCCGGCTCCTACCCCGCCATTGCGAACCCACGCACGGTCAACGACCTCGTGTACGAGTACAACTCACCCTTCTCCACCGACAAAGCTCCCAAGGACGCCGATTCCAGCAGCGAGAGCAGCGAAAGCAACAGCAGCAGCATGAGCGACAGCAGCGACAGCAGCAGCGGAAGCAACGAGAGCGGCGACAGCACCAGCGAGACCAGCGAGGAGAGCGAATCCCGCAGGATTCCCAGGAGGTTTCGCCGATCCGCACCCAAGCAGAAGTATGCCAGCAGCGGCAGCAGCAGCAGCAGCAGCGAGAACGACAGCAACGACAGCGTGAGCAATGGAGGCAGCAGCAGCACCAGCGAAAGCAGCGAGAGCAACTCCGCCAGCTCCAGCTCCTCTTCCTCCTCCTCTTCGTCCTCTTCCAGCAGCAGCCAGAGCAGTGAGGAAGACAGCTCCTCCTCCTCCTCCTCTTCCTCTAGCTCGAGCTCCGACTCCAGCTCCGACTCCAGCTCCAGCTCCAGCTCCGACTCCAGCTCGAGCTCCAGCTCCAGCGAGGAGCATCAGGACAAGCCTACCATGGAATCTCCGCCTCACATTCCCCTCCTGCCCTACTTCGTCGGTTTGGAGGGTTACTCCATCCAGGCCGCCAAGAACCTCGATGCCGTCTCCGCTGTGAAGAAGCTCAGCTACCAAATCGCTTCCGACCTCCAGAATGCCTCATCCATTCCCAAGAAGCAAACGCTCGCCAAGTTCTCCACCGTGGTCCGCGTCCTGCGCACCATGTCCTACGACCAGATCCGCAAGGTCGCCTACGAGACCTACTCGGCCGGAAAGAACCAGGAAGCTAATGCATGGTGAGCATCTCACCTCACCTACGACACTCACCTTTCCTCTACTCCCGCTTAACGCCTCTGCATCTCCGTCCCTTTAGGCCCGTCGTGCGCGACGCCGTTGCCACCTGCGGAACCGCACCAGCACTACTCGCCATCAGAGACTGGATCAAGACCAGGAAGGTCCAGGGACAGGAGGCCGCAGAGCTCCTCGCCACCTTGCCTCAATCCGCCAGGACTCCCACACCCGAGTACATTTCCACCTTCTTCGTGAGTATCTCCCTTCCCTACCGCTCACCGCTCCCTACGCGGAACCGCTAACGGAACGTCGTCTCCCTCCTTTCAGGAACTCAGCACTTCGCCCGAGGTCACCAAACAGCCTTTCCTCAACAGCACCGCCATTCTCGCCTTCACCAACCTCGTTCGCAAGGCTCAGGTGAACAAGGAGACCGCCCACAATCACTATGCCGTGCACGCCTTCGGTCGCTTCTCCCCCATCGGACACAAGAACATCACCGAGAGATACATTCCTTACCTCGCCAAGGCCCTCCGCAACGCAGTCAAGCGCGCCGAAAGCCACTCCATCCAGGTGTACATCCGCGCACTCGGAAACCTGGGTCACCCCATGATCCTCAGCGTTTTCGAACCATACCTCGAAGGCCAGGAGCAGATGTCCACCTTCCAGAGGACTCTCATGGTTGCCTCCCTCAACAAGCTCGCCCGCACCTATCCCAAGGTCGCCCGCCGCGTGCTCTTCAACGTCTACCAGAACACAGCCGAAGCACATGAGGTGCGTTGCTCCGCCGTTTTCGTCCTCATGAGAACCGCCCCACCTGCCTTCATGCTCCAGCGCATGGCTGAGTTCACCAACCAGGACGTCAGCAAACACGTCAACGCCGCAGTCAAGGCAGCCATCCAGTCCGCTGCCGCCCTCGAAGGACCTCACCACCGCCAACTGTGAGTCGACGAACCCGATCGCGCGCGTTTGCCTACGGTAGATCCGACACCTTCACTCACTTCCTCCTCTCTTTTCCAGGAGGAAGAACGCCAACGCCGCCGTCCACCTCCTCACCCCCAAGCAATTCGGAATCCAATACTCCGCTTCCTACATCAAGAGCTACATGGTCAAGGAGATGGGTCTCGCTTACCTGCAGGAATTGAGCTACATCGGAAGCTCCGACAGTCTCACCCCATCCAGCTTGTTCCTCACTTCCCGCCAAAACGTCGCAGGACTCAAGAGCCAGAACATGGCCGTGAGTATCCCCGCACCTCCTTTCCTCCCGTCGCGCTTACCTCCACGCTAATCCTCACGCTTCTTCGCCGCAGATCGGCCTCATGACCTCCAGCATCGACGACATCGCCGATGCCGTCAGCGAGCAATTCGAAAACTCATACTCCCAGCACAAGAACCACAAGAAGGGAAAGCAGTCCTCTAGCCACAGCGCCTACACCACCGACTACATCAAGGAGATGCTCAACATCCAGCCTTCCGACGCCGACCAAATCGAGGGCAACATCCTCTTCCGCGCCATGGGCACCGAGAGGTTCTACACCTTCGACAACAACACCATCGAAAGCATTCCTCACGGTACGAACTCCGTTCCGCCACTCCTCCGTCCATCTCCTCCCTCCGAGCTCACCTTGCATTATCTCTCTCCTTGCAGTGATCAAGCAGGCCGCCCACGCTCTCCGCAACGGACAGTCCTTCAACTACACCAAGCTCTACAACCAGTACGCTCTCACGCTCGCCTTCCCCACCGAGACCGGTCTGCCTTTCGTCTACACCCTCAAGTGCCCCACCTACGTGTCCATCCGCGGAAACATCACCGCCAAGATCCAGCCCGATGTCTCCTCTGGATCCCACTCCTCCGTTCCCATGCCGAAGACCGTCAACGCCACCGCAAACCTTCAATACGTGTAAGTCATCCTCTCTCGCCCCGCCGAACTTTCGCTCTCCTCAGCCCCTCGCTCATCGCGCTCTTCTTCGCTCCGCAGCTACTCCTCTCGCATGGCCGCCAAGATCAGCTTCGTCGCTCCGATGACGCACAAGCGCTACATCGCCGGTTTGGACAAGAACGTACAGATCAACCTGCCCTTCCGCGCTAACTTCTCCCTCGACACCGTCAACGACAGAGTCAACCTCACCCTCAAGCCTCTGTACAACCAAACCTCTTCGCTCCTCTTCCACTACAGCACCTGGCCATACACCGCCAAGCACAACATCCTGGATCTCAGTCCCGTCAGTCTTGGAAAGGATCACGAGATCGTCCACGTTCGTCAGCCACAGACGGTAACTACTCTCTTCCTTCCTTTCTCCGAGCCCCCGCTCTCGTCGCATCAGCTACATCCCTCTCCTCTCTCTCGCGCAGTGGGTGAGCTACTTCGGAAAGAACGCCACCGGATTCGCCTTCCGCCTCAACTACACCACCGAGCAGAAGTACGTCGACACCAAATGGATCTTCGAGAAGGCTCAGCGTCACGACGCCATGTCTTTCCTCCTTTACCCATGGGCAGAGAAGACCATCAAGATGAACAACATCAACCTCTGGCTGGATTCTCGCAACAGCAATTCCGATTCCGTCACTTTCACCGCCGACCTCAGTGAGTAACGGTAACCTATCTTCCTTCCTCGTGTCGCGTAACACGCGCTTCCTAACGCCAATCCTTCGTTCCCATCAGCCTCCAACGATGACTGCGAGCAGGAGGATTCCGCCGATTCTAGCAGCGAAGAATCCGGAGAACACAAGGGACAAGGATTCGGCGCCGCCATGGCTAAGCCTTCCAACTACGCTCCGATCAGCGACAAGAGGCAGAAGGAATTCCTCAAGAAGGCGTCCGCTGGAATTCGCAGTGAGTATCCGATCGGCCTTCCGGACCTCCTCCGCCGCTGCCCTTTCTGACCAACCCTTTCCGCGTCCCTTTACAGACAGCACCACCTCCGTCCTCGATCTGGCCGTCGTCTTCAACGGAAAGAGGAACATCACCTACGTTGCCACCGCCGCCTGGGCCGATAGCGATGTCGACGAGAAGTCCCGCCTCCTCGTCTTCTACAAGCAGTCCCTCCCTAAGACTTTCGAGGTGAGTAGCAAGCGGTTCGACCTTGGACAACCTCCTGCGTCGAACCATCGAGCCTCGCGTAACCGCCTGCTCTTATTCCCTCTTTCAGCTTTGTGCCGCCTATGAAGGAAGGTATCCCAACGTTCCCTTCATGAACTACGCCCAAGCACTCAAGGCTAAGCCGACCTCATACGACAACGTGGAAATCGCATTCGGAGAGAAGTGCCAGCCCAGCCATCCCGAGATCACCATCAAGGTAAGCATTCCACTATACCGGCTCCTTCTACTGCCACGCACAATGCAGCGGCTTCTCATGAACGCGTCATCGCTCCCGTAGGCTAAGGCCGAGCAGACTCAGGAGAGGAAGGACTACCTCCGCCGCTCTCCCTTGTCTCAGCTGTGCATGGCCCAGATGCAACAGGGTAACTACCTCCTGCCTGCTTGCCGCAACGTCACCTACCGCGCCAACCTCCTCGACTACAAAACCTACGACATCAACTACGAGAAGGTAAGTGTCCCCTCTCCTTTGCGTCTCCGTCAATCGCTTCCCACGATAACACCTCTCCTTTCCTCCCCTTCAGATCCCAACCGCCCTCAAGAACTACACCTACAAGGCTTACAGCATGGCTAGGTACCTTGGTTACCCCTACCTCGAAGAGAACGTCTTCGACGTCCACAACAAGGAAGGAAGGGTCAGGGTTGAAGTGAACTTCGCCGAGGATCTCGAGGCCGTCAACGTCTCCCTCTCCGCTCCTCACCTCAACGCCAACTGGACCAACGTCCGCCTCAGCCCCCTCATGCAATCCGTCTTCGTCCAGCACCCCTCGGTCGCCGCTCCCGAAGACTACCTCAACAGGATCACGAGGCTTCAGTACACAGGTTCGTCTCGCCGCTTCCCCTGCCGTCGGGCGGAAAATGTGAAATGTAAACGTGCTAAACATCCGGCAAGCCACTTAATATTAACGCCGCGTTAACCATCCACAGCCGCTTGCTCCATCGACGGAAAGCACATCAACACCTTCGACAACAAGACCTATCCCGCACGCCTCGGTAAGTGCTGGCACGCCGCCATGGTGACCAGGCCCGAGGACGACGATTCCAGCTCCTCCAGCTCTTCCCCCGACTACGAGGACATTGCCGTTCTCACCCGTGAAGTCGGAGACAAAAAGAAGGTAGTTACTTGGCCATCACGAAGCGCATTGCCTACCTTCATTCCATTCCTTCGATAACACTCTCCCGTTCCTCCCGCAGGAAATCAAGGTCGTTCTCGGAGACAAGGTCTTCGAGATCAGGCCATCCGGCGCCTCCGAGGACAGCCAATCCCCCAACGGAATCGTCCTCTACAACCAGAGTCCCCTTCACATCTCCCACCGCGAGGTGACCGAGATCGAGGACGACGAAGGAACCCCCATTGCCTACGCTTACGCACTCCCCAACGGTGACGTCGTTTTCGAGGCACCAGAGCACGGAGTTTCCCTCATGTACAACGGATACGGAGCCCAGATCATGGTGCGTCCACGACTAGCGCGCATAATGCTACACCGTCTCGCGTCCACTCTCCGCTCACGCTCCATTCTCCTTCCAGGCCAACAGCACCTACAGAGGAGACATCCTCGGTCTCTGCGGTACTTACGACGGCGAGTACTCCACTGACTTCACCACGCCCAGGAACTGCGTCGTGCAGAATGCCACCGACTTCGTCGCCTCCTACGCCATAGTCGACCAAACCTGCCAGGGAGAATCCAAGGAAATGCAGCGCCGTGCCGCCTCCGTACCCTGCTACCGCCAGACCGCAACCCCATGGGAAGTCATCAGCGAGCAGGATTACAACACCGGCTCCCGTTCCCACAGGAATAACACCAAGAACGCCACCAACAAGCAGAAGTCTTCCTCCTCTTCCGGATGCACGCAGTACCGCACCAAGGTCATCGAAGACGACAGCAACACCTGCTTCTCCATGCAGCCTCAGCCCGCATGCGGCGAGAAATGCCGTCCCGATGGAAAGATCGAAAAGAAGGTAAGTCCTTCCCCTCGATTCCTTCCTCCCCCGCGATATCACATTGACCGTCCGGCTTACGACTTTCCTTCCATTCCAGGTTCCCTTCCATTGCGTAGCCAACTCTGACGCCTCTCGCCACTACGTGCAGATGGTGAAGAAGGGAGCCAACCCCGACTTCAGCCGCAAGCAGGTCACCAAGACCATCAACATCACGGTCCCCAAGGGATGCGCTGCCCACTAAACCTGCCTACCCGTGACTACTCTAACGATACCAATATGTAAAAATTTATAACGCGCTTTATTTATGAATCAATAAAGAACTGCAACTACAAACATTTCTCTTTCTTTCCTTCATTCGATCCGTAGCGGCGCTATCCACTTCCTTTGTCAAAGTTTCCTTCATTAATATCCAAAATATCTTTATATGAAATTATTCGCCTTTCGATCCGATTCTCTCAATCGGTTAACTATTCGATTGCAACTATACCCTCCTGAGTCGAAAGCTAACGTGGTTCCCACTTAACCTGCCTGTCCGTGACTATTTTAAAGATATAATTATGAAAGAATTTTTGACGCGTTTTATAAATGAATCAATAAAGGACTACGACTACAAAAAAGTTTCTTCCTTTCTTATCTTCGAAGCGGTGATTCATTGAATCCGCGTATCATATTCCATCGAAATCTAAACATACTTAATATATAGTTTTCCCAAATAACAACTCCTTCGTGAAAACGAAACAGCGTTTGTCATTATTTTTAATAGAAATTTAATTTTTTCTCGGCGATATTAATAACATCCCTAATTGAAATTGTTTGCCTTTCTTTGTTCATAAACAATTATTCTCGATAAATAAATTAATGTTGCCTGTTTTTGAAAGGGGAAGCTGTGTCCTCAGGGCACATATCATGTTTTCAAGTGAGAGTCGATAACTAATTTCAGTTCTCCGGTACATACGTTTTACTTTAATTGTCATGATTAAGCAATTGATATACGAGAATTTCAATCCCGATAATATGTATAAGACATAATATTCATGAGATCGATTCATTTACTGTCATAATTTCAATTGGACAGTCATTCCGGGGATACTGAATGCTTCGAAAGAATTTTTTCACTTGGACGTCTTAAATGAAATATTTACACTCCTTTCATGGAAATCGAAATATGCCTTTGGTCTATATAAGTTGATCCTTCAATGTTCTTGTAGATAATTGTATTCTTTCAAAGCCTGAGGGCATCATGTATAATGCTCCAAAAGAGTATTACACACTATTGATCAGCAGTTACCATGAAATCTGTGTATTTACCTTATAATTAGGCCAGTTTTTTCCTCTCTTTGTAGGTGAAGAGGTTTGAATAATACTTGTACTTAGATCCTCAAACTCTGCATAGTGTGCCTTTTTCCTTGTTCAAATTAGTGAAAACTTTATACATTAATCTCAAAAGATAGATACTTCTTAGAATAGTGATGATTTCCACTATTTACTTAAGATGTTTCAATTTAGCAGTATCCAGCTCTTACGTATATTATGAAACAACTAGGAACAATTTATTATTTCATAATAGTTAATAGATATAATATGATTAATTATTATTCATCAATAAATTTTAGTTATTAAATATTAATAGTTGTTAATCGTATTCTAAATTTTCCATATATTACTAACTTAGTCAAAGTTTAAAAGATCAATTACATATTTGACTATACTACTGAAAATACGTGCCAATATATACTAATGGTAGGAATAAAAAATTATAAAACAACCTCATCATATGCCAAAAAATACTTCATTACAGATTTAATTCACACTCAATAAAAATACACAATATAATGTGAGCGTTTGTAACACCATCTCATTTTTATATTTTACACCTTGCCTTTGAAGTCCTTGATGTTGAAGAACAAAAAAAGTAGTAATTTCAGCAAAGATCTGAAATAATATATGTACCTTAATCATAATATCTGATTTTCCTGGGATGGCAAGTTCAAAGTAGCCAAAATTACTAACAGAAGTGTTAATGATAATACATAACAATAAGCAAAAAACTAATATCTATTTGTACTTATTTGTATATAGGAACTTTTTTTAATCGCAAAACATTAAATAATTTTGCAATTTAATTTTCATTTGAATAGGGAAAACAAGAGTATGGTTTCCACTTCATTTTTGTTTGTTAAGAGGTACCAATTAGCTCCTTTAGTTAATAATCATTTTGCAGTAGATATTATTTTAGTTATTCATCATACTATATTCGGTTACAATTTTTTTTATTCATAAATTGTTCCTATTTAAAATAATTTTATTTACACATCTTTGTAACATTTGCATTGTAGATACTCTTTTTAAATTGTTTCTCTTTTAGAAATAGCTTATTTTTGATTTCTCCTAATTCATTAGTAGAGCCATTATCATGCTTACATATGCAGATATGCATTACTTGTAACGGATATAAATTTACCAATACTATTTTGGACGTTCTCAGTATAGAATTTTTAGCAATGTAACATTGATTTTTTTTAAAGTCAAAACTGTTAATTTCACCTTCAACCTAAATCTCAAGATAATTAGTAGTGGTAGAAGAGAGAGAGAGATTAAGAAAAAGGCATTTTCACTCAGCCAAAATTCTCAGGGGCCCCTTATAATGCTCATTACAACATTAATAGCTCAAATGATTTAATTTTTTACCCAATACCTATATTTTATATTTAAATAAACAATAAGAAAGATTACCAAGAAGCTTAAGAATCAACAAATATCTACTCCAAATAACAATCTATTTCCCAACTCATAATTTTAATTGAATCAAGATGTTTTTTAATTTCACACATTTAATATATCATATTCATCAACTGATTTTAACTCCTATTTTTGTTAGCAGCAGAAACTGAGTTCCTAAGTTAATAGATAATTTTCTCATGTATTGACATTCAAATGAATCAGATTCATAGATATTTAAGAAGAATATGTTATTCAGTATATGTAAACTATAACATATTATTTTTGAACAATTGAAATGAATACAATTTGGTTGACACTCACAAAAAATGAATGTTATTTAAGATGAAACTGGTGTAAATGGCACTTCTTGGGACTGGAAGTTTATATCTTCCATATTGTTCAAAATTTATTATTATCAATTGTTACAATACTAGGATATAAGAATTTCAATTACTCATGTCAAAAATATTTTTACTCTCTTACTTAAATATTGTACATCAGTGATTACAAGTTCTGCAGCATTGAAGAAATCTGATGTAATTAGATATAAATCATATATCGCACCATAATAATTTGAAGAACCAATCAAATTAAGAATCAAGTAAGAAATAGAAAATAAAATTATTTCTTTGGGACATCATAAGTCAGAAAATAAACAGAATAATGATCTAATTAATCATTAAAACTACTCTTCCATAAAACCCAAACGTATAAAAAATTCAATAACTTCAAACAAAATCATCTTCCTTTTGTGATAACAAAATTACAGCTCTTATAATTTATAGCCAATATTCCCTCGGTGAATTAACTGCCTGGTTCATGCGGTGAGATGATGTAACGCTTTGTCTTTTGTTTCTATCAGAGCCTTGCTCTGCCAGATTATGGGGTAGTTGCTGAAACTCCCTTTTCCTACTAAATTCATACAGCATGCACTTCCTATCTTGTTGATCTTCCTCCCCTACTCCTTCCCATCTTGTTCTATTTCAAATTGAAAATTCATAAAGCCAACATGTATTAAAGATCAATGTTACAGAATTTAGAGCTAATTATGAAAGTTTTCAGAATACAAACATACTAACAGTATTGATTAGTATTTGAATAGTAATTTCTAGATGGTATGTAAATCTGAATATATATAAAATAATCAATAGTACAAAGAGGTTCTGCAATTTAGTAATTTAAAATTGACATGGTAAAATACTGGATAAAACTGGTCAAATTTGGACTCCCAGTAAATATAATGAATTTCTGTTCAGCTTTCACTAAAACTTGATGAAGTATGAAAAAATTACTAACATTAATTTATTATGTTATCAAATGGGCATTAAATCTAAACAGATAAGATAATGCTCAAGCATATACAAAATGAAACAAGGGTGGAAGCTAAGGATGTCATTAGATATTCCATTAGTCACCACACAAGTCAATAATATGAACTCCATTAGAACTGGATAGATTACACAACTAAAATAAATAAGAACAATGAAATTTTGAAAACTCAGCCCTCCACATATATTACAACAAACTATACTTCAAAATTATCACTTGATACACAAGAATTACTAAAAATGAACCCTTTAATAACTGAAATCCCATAAAATCTACAAGCTCAGGTATTACTTCATTTAAGGATATTTCAAAGCAGATTGTAGAAATGACAATATTTTGTTTTTTTTTATTTCTCCAATACAAACTTAACTCCCACTGCAACCAAATATTGGATCTTTATAAGTTAGATAAATTAGAAAAGTACTTCATATTTTCCACAAGCTGAGTTTAATATTTTCAATAAGTAGCTGCCATATAGTAAAAAGCAAATCAAAAACTCATAATTATTAAATTAATAAAAATACTCAACCTTTGGAGGGTAGTCCCTCGTATTGGATGGACCACAGTTAAGCTAGATGAACCAAGGCTTTCACTCCAAGAATCTTCACTGACTGACTGAGTTGTTGATGAAAAAGATGGAGGTCCAGAGTTGGACAATGATGCATGAGAAGAAAATGAAAGATTGAAATTGCTTGAAACAGGGGTGTTATTCCTTGGATGAAATGCTGAATTAGCCACAGATGGAGAGAAAAAATTATTTTCATTTGACCGATGATACATTGGTATGGTTTTCTTCAGAAGTCTTCCATTTGCATATCTCTGTCTAGTGAATATATTCTGAGAGTGACTATGCTTATTCTTTTTTAAGAATTTGCTTAAAGTAAGCAGAAGTTTGATTTGCATCTGTTGTACATTCTGGTTTGCTCTGAAAAAAAGTTTTATCAATTAGTAAATCCTATGATATAATAGAATATCAATTTATCAAATATTACAGCAATATGTCAAACATTTATTTAGAGAAAATCTTCAACAGATTTTAATATTGTTTTTTCATGGTTAGTTACCACTCAATTAAGTCCATCATAACGTATCGTAACAACTTATAGATGCTTCATTTTTCAAATGAAAAATCTAAATAAGGATAACATTAATACCACTAAGCAGCATAGCTATAACTGAATATGCTCACAAATTCAGTGTAAGAATTTAAACTTTGAAAATATATGGTGCTCATTGGAATTTCTGATGTCACACTCAGTATGATGATTTAAAATTATTAAACATAGACATACATGTGTTGATGAAACGAGATGAATATCATGACTGTCATGCCCACTAAGACGATAATACAGAAGAAAATGATGAGGAGGAGACATATTATGGCAACTACCCATAACGTCACTGCCAGTCCTGTTTCCACTGGTGGGGTAACTGCTGGAATAAAATATTTTCGCCGGTGTACCACACAATATGATATAATCGATAAATTTATCAAAATGATAGGCAATTATATCAAAATTCTCATTCAAATCATCGTTAAGAAACAAAAATAAAAACAACCAAACTTCATGAAATAAAAAGCATACTTCAAACAAAAGCGTTAAAACCTATCGTGCCATTTATCATAATCTATTTCAATTTTTGGTATAATATTAAATACTAACAAATGTAAAAATTCACTACCAATGACTGAAAACCCGTAAATTACTTTCTGCCATGAGGAACAGAGAAGAGATAATAATTTAAATCTTTTGAACACTGTAAATCTATCATGATAAATTTTTGCATGCAATTAAAAAGAATCGACAAGTGAATCCTGAGTTCATTCTTTGCCGTTGAAATTAATGATTAAAACTATCCTAAGCAACAAGAAAGCTTCCGAATTTTTCCAAGTACGACTTGTTAGTATTTCACCGCTTTCAAAAAAATATAAAATACATCAATCGAGAATACGATAGATATTTTTACCTGAATGCGAGTTCAAAGAAGTCGGCAATTTGCAGTAGCATCCATTGCGGATGAAAACCTTATCATAATGCTCACTTGACAACCCTGTAACCCGATGAATTTGATCGTAGTGCTTAACAGGTGTTTCATTCCTTACCAACAATTGTAACTCTGCTAATTGAAAAATGCGTTTTATCACGTGAAAAGTAATAATTCAAATGGGCATTTCCATCAATTCCATAGAAGGCGTAAGTTGAATTACCATTAGTTACCATACATTATTGGTTTACCGTTCTCCGACTTCTTTAACTCCATTCAATTTCGAGACATTATTTCAACAACCGTCCCTAGAGGACTCCCTAGCTCTACTAGATTCTTATCTAGACCATGCAGAAGAATGTATGGTACTCATGAGCTATTATTTATAACTTTAGGAGTATCTTTTCACATAATTTATGACGTTTTTGGGTTTAAGGAAAATTAGAGTAGTAAATTAAATTCCTCTTTTAATAGGAAAATGTCAAAATACAGCAAAACTTACTTTAGTTTTCGGCTCAAAAAAGGTTAATCTCCTTTATGTCAGATGTACTCTTCCGTACTTGGCATTGTACATTTATTTGTATATGATTCAATGTGTGTGTATCTGTAGATATATATACCTACTCTATAATTATACGCACCCTTACACAAATGTAAATAAACTGAAATACATAGAAATGTATTGATGCGTTGGTTAAATATGAAGATAAAATTTATCCTAAAGATTTTGGAGAAGTTGTGTTCAATTCCTTGGAATTCAAACCTTGTGTTTGCGATAAAAATGTTGTCTTTTTATAATCTTTCTTGACTGTTCAACATTATATTTTTACAAGGTTATAAGCAAAACAAGGATTTGAGAATGGCGCTTTATATAATATACAAAATAAATTTGTGATGTACAGTTTATTTTGAGATGATAAAGTCATTCATGTAGTGCTTTATCATAATTGTAAGGGGATTTTGCAATAAAAGATGCATTTTTTTGATAACTTTTATTGGACATTGTAGATTTAATTCTATACTACATCAAACATCTCTCTTCTCTTTGTATAATATCAGTCTCACTCTTTTAGTTCCTTCTTCCAGCTCATTGTAATTGTGACAGATTCACATTAAATTACTGGTTAACAATTAGTTTCACACTGAATATTCATGTAGATTCTTAAATACATCTTATAAAACAAGACTGTATAGAAAAATAATTTGAGTGATCAAGGGGTTTTCTACGAATGCAACATAATGATAAAATGCTAAAATCTTAAGAGGGAACTATGACATAAGGAAAACAATTTATTCTACAGGTAAAAATAATGTATGTTATAGTTATTATATTCTAGTATCCAATTATCTGAACAATGAACACACATTTTATAAGCCAGACATAAATTTCATAGTTACAACACAAAATAGTTAGTGTTTGTTTAAGTATGGAAATTCAACATTCATTGTGAGAAGTTGGAACTCTTTTAGAGAATAAAGCCATTAAATAGTTGCTACATTTATTCTCAATAGTTGTATTAATAAGGTATATCAAACACTGAAAAATATAAAATAAACAAAATATTGAGCATTTACAGGTAGATTCTCAGCAGTCAATGATACCTTGTGTGCTCCAGTTTCTGTTCATGATTAGATTAAAATGGACATTTAAAAAGCATGATTGGACCAATATACATGATGTGTAATGAAAAGTATGAGAAGAGGTTTAGGATGTAAAAAATAAATTAACAAAAGTATGTGATATTATTATAATGTTATTATATTTTATATAAAATTTATTCATAACATAACACATGCTTTGATGGATGTCAATAACTGTCTTCATAACAAATATCTTCTCAGTAAGTAATTTAAGAGATAATATAAAGAAGTCTAAAACAGCATGCTGATAAACTATGAAAAATAACTCTTTTCGATGATTTACATAAGAATTTAACGTCTTCATGAAACTCCAAGATTGAACCGAATTTTGCGGATAAAAGATGATTAAAAACAATTTTCATAAAATCGAACTTGGAAGAAAAGGAAATACATTGTAACATATTGAATATTTAAGTATATACTGTTGTATGGTAAGATAGATAAATGATCAAATTCATTACTATTAGGGTAGGACAAATTTTCATGAACTTTCAAATCAATGTCAGAAATTCACCACATCATATTCAAAGTAAATTTTAAAACATTATGATCACTTCTGAATAAAAATCAAGGACTTTTATTTTGCTTCAAAATCTAAAATTTTCCATGGCACTCAATTAAAAATTATAAATGATGGAAATTAAGAAATAAGGTATCATAAAGTGATCTGTGGTTATTTCTCTCAAGTGATAGGGCTCTGTGATAGTTCCTTTTTATAATTACAGATGTTAATTTGCTTGAAAAGAGTACATCAAAGGTGAAGTATGAGGATTAGAAATTAGGGATACATAGAAACGATTTTAGCAAACATCAATACATTGAAGCAAACACAGATATTAGGCCTGTGATGCACAAATTCTTCTGCATTTCTATCCATTTTAAATTTATATAACTAAAGTAAATAATTTTAATATACGGAATCATTACATTCATAAAAAATCAAAACTTTTAATTTCGTTTATCTGCAATTAGATTCATCATGACTGTAAAAATAATGAAATCATTAACCAACTGATGTTGAAGGTTTTCTTTTCCATATCTGGCAGTGATGCACTTGTCATCAAATTCTTGGAGATGTAAAGATTTGTAATACAAGCAAAGTTAGAAATGTATGACAAAATAACCCAAAATGGATCATTTGGACTTCAGATATATTTATATATATTTATAAATTTTAGGACAATAAAGTTTTCCTTTGTCTTCAGTTTATAAGTTGCTATTTTAAGTCAGAGAATTTGTTCACAGTTCCCATTTCTTTAGGCGATACATTTATTACAGTTTAAGAAAGCAATATTCATTGCTTCTAAGAAAACACAGTTGAATAATTTGAAGCTTTTCCAATGCTTATTGGAATCCCTTCACTGAACTGACATTTGATTAAATGCACACTGAGAACAGAAACATTTAAAACATTGATGGTTACTTATGGTCAAATTGTTCACACGGCAATGGTGAAGTCATGAGGCCTGCGGTCTCGCAGCATAGGTCGATGAGGAATTGCCATTGATGGTCCTGGTCCTCGTAAGCTGCGTGGGTCAATGTCACATTCTGCTTCACTCAACTCAATTGTGTCAGAGAATCCTGTTGGTGGTTCCAGTTTAGGGGGGAAGAAGAAGGTAGAGTCCCGAGAGCTGGAGCGTGGTGCCTCGAAGGTATAACGAGCCAGGTGTAGTTTCCTATAACATCAATTTTATTATTTCATATGCAAAAAATTTCCTTCTTTGTTATCAACATCACAAATATGATGCTGCAGGGATTTGGTGAAGATTTGTCTAGAGTAAGGGTAAAGTTAATTTTCCTGAAACAAATCATTTTCATTATAATGTTAACAAAACATTTTTTCAATAAATTACCTGACGATGTCTTCTCTTTCTTGAAAGTTAATAAATACATTTTATAGCTGTTCACTGTAAAAATAAAAGTCAGAATATTTTAGAGGAAAAAGTTAAGGAATGCATCTAATTTAATTTTAAAGTATTTGTAGAGTTATAATTTAAAACTATATGAGGTATCTATAACTATTTTTTTAAACATGGACAACACACAACTATTCCTAACATTTAGACATCAAGTGGTGCAGCAGTTGGTTAGTCTATAACATTAGTTCCTGCCTCCGAGCAAGTACAAATTCAAGATATAACAAAGTAAGCGATTTATTTACCTATCTGCCTGAGTTAGTGCCTTTGACATTTTTATTCCGGTAATTGTTGTGCAGCAGTATTTTTTGTTGATAAGTAATTATTTCAAAGAGTTATTAAATTTGTGTTGGGATCTCAAACTCATGAATAATAAATTACAGTAAATGACAGGTAGTTTTCTATTAGGTTAAATACAAATAGATCCAGTACATAAATCAACCTTGAAAGCCATGTGTTATGAAGGCTAAAAGAATCAATGATAATCCAATGATTTGAAATGAATGACTAGTAATTTTACGTAAATTACTATTAATGTAAAATGAATTTGAGAAATTCATGGTCTGAAAATCAAAAGGGTTATTGGCAGATGAAAAAGTTGGTTGTACAAAGGTGCTTTTTAATCTATTCAAGAAGGAGGTGCATGCAAATATATTTATTTCCATAGTTCCATGCACTTTCATGTTGAACAAAAAACACTCATTGAGCATGCACAAAGATGATATGAATTATAAAGAAGATCATGGATGTATTATATTTTAATGCATATGAAATCTATAAATGAAAACTGATTCAAAGTTTTTTGTTCTTGTGTTTGAATTATACTTAAGAATAACATTAATGCACTGAAAACTTAATTAGTTCATTTAGAGCCATCAATCGAAAATTTAAATCATGCTCATGTTTTTCTCATAATTTACTTAGAAGTTGCTATCCATAATGAAATATAAAAATAATATCAATTAAGCCAAGACTTCTTCTAGAAAACATTTGATAGGAAAGCTGAGACTTTTAGGAGACAATATATCATTTAAGCCCATAAAGATAGAGCGCACATGACGATTATTTAAAAATTTATTTTTGCCCTTTGATAATTGTAAAAAAAATTTCTCAAATCTGACATCCCATTAGTAATATTCTTTTTAAAAGTTTTGGAAAATAAATGAGCAGTTTTTGTAAAATAAATGAACACTCTAGGGTCATGTCAAAGATCAAATTTTGTACTGTTTTCTAGAGGCCATATTGATGTTGAGGATTTTCTAATTAACCTGAAAATGAAGCAGAAAATCTAGCATTCCAGTTTGGATTTGTATAAAACATTTCAGAGTTGATTCATGTACTGGAATATGTTAAATTACATTGCATTCAAATTACCAAAGGTATATAAAAACTACATGAGTAAAACTTTTGTAATACCGGGTTGTAAATCAAGCAATTATGATCATGCATATATCATATATAAAAATTTTCTTTTTAACACATCTCTGTGCATGTTAGTCTTGATGATTGTAAATAGTGAATAATTTATATCAGGGTTCAGCTTCTGAAACAAATAAGAAGCTGTAATTTTATCAAATTGATAAAATGTAGACTCATGCTGAATTAAGATTTGTTCATATAGGAAGTAGGCAAAGGAATTCATGGCTGTTCATGAATGTTATTGATCAAGAGTGTTATGTTCTTGTTTTAAGAATGTCAAAGCTCAGTTATCTAATGGCGAAAAAATCTCAAGCTTTGAATTTCTTCTACGTAAGAAATCTCTGCTTATATTTTAGTCTGAAGCACTTACTATGAAACCTACGGCTGCACGCAAGAGGTTGGGATCCTGACCTGTCTTTACTACAATGGGCGCCTGATTCTTCCAGATGATTTGAGGATTCGGTGCGGCTGGATGTTCCCTGTTCGGTATCACTGTCAGAGCCCAGGGTATCATATTCCTCACTCTCAGATTTGAATGAACGGGATTTCCCTCTAGCCCGTCGGACCTTAGAGTAGTGGTCGGAATCAGACTGCAAAGAGAGGTCATACTATTTCATCATTTCCTTAAAGTCCTAGCCAGTGTGATGAGACACTATATAAATAAATTCTGTAGTATTAGGTATTTTGGTGTATATGAATAGGTAAAATAATTTAATGATTTTAATAAAGTGTATGTATTATTATATTACAAAACCTAAATTTCAGGTTTTTCTCCTTTCAGCTCATCTGAAATTTATCTTAAGCATTTAGTTTGACTTATACAGTAAGTACAAACTCATATGTACAAATAGTCTCACTCTCATGGGGCACCTTTACATTCTATTTTAAATTTGGATGTTTCTAACATATATGATGAATGCAATGAATTTTTTACCTCTCGCACTTGGAGTGTCTCTGAAGCAGTTAGGTGAGGGTCATGATACACAAATGTTTGCAAGGGTGCAGCAGAGGTGCAACGAGATTCAACAGCTGGTTCATTCAACTCAAATGTAGCATAGGGATAGATATCCTCAGAGTATTCTGAAAAGAATTTTTTAAATTTTAGAAATTGCTACACAGCTAAAACTAAATTGAGCATGGATATATAAGAAAAGCCCTATTAAAGAACGATTACACTTGAATCAGGTTCATGTATACAGTCTATGTATGTAAGATATACACAGTCTTGCAACTGGTTCATGTTTGGTGAACCTATGGTATAAGAATGGTTCTTGTCATATTTAATTTGACATACAGAAAGATTTCATACTATTTCATTTTATTTCTCTTTCCTAAGAAATTTATTCCATAGGTAGAAAAATGTGGATTCAGCTAATCATCAGTTATGTTATAAGTCAATGATAATCTATTTACTGACTTATATAATAAAGAATGTGTTCCATATTACTTTCTCTTTGGATAATACCGCAATTTTACATGCCTTCCAAAACACTAGCTAACAAAGAGGTATCTTTCTAATAAATAATTTTCAGTATTCAAATTGCTCAACCATTTATTTCTATTATTCAAAGTATGCTAAGGGTCAGTTATTTTTTAGTATAATGGTTATTATAGAAATAAACCATATAAATTATAATTTATGTATTCATGCACCTTAAATTAATACACACCTAATCAATAGTTAAACGAAAAAAATCAAGTTCATGAAATGCTCTATCGATGAATCTATCATTACTCTGACAGACAATCTGCATAGAAGTGTACAATGCACAGTATTCAGTACATGATGACAAGCGGTTTTTTATACATATACTAACAAAGATCTCCATATGACTTTTACTATTTGCCTATTCTATGTGTATATTTCAGGGTAAATAATTAGAGTAATTTTGTTTGAGAATATGGGATGTATAAAATAGTCCCCAACCTCTTTATGCAAGGTTTTGCTTCTTTTGCGGTGACTATTGATCTGCTCTCCTCAACTTTAACAAAAGGTGCTATTCTTTACTAAATACATGAATTATTTAGAGCTATATTTGTTTAAAGGACACAAAGGACGTATTTAGCTTGTAAAAATTTAATATTCTATATTCAAGA
Organism: Pantala flavescens; assembly: GCA_020796165.1. Lineage (NCBI taxonomy): Eukaryota > Metazoa > Arthropoda > Insecta > Odonata > Libellulidae > Pantala > Pantala flavescens. Next base: position 12,480,586 of record CM036889.1, on the reverse strand, counting down.
AAAAGCTCTCTGGAAAGAAACCTTAAGTGTAAAATTTCCTGATGGGTTTCTATTACACTTCTTTTGATTCATAATAGTTTGTTATTGATGTATGGCAAAAATAATATAAAATTTATATAAATATATTACTACTATAAATTGGAATATTCTATCTTTTAGAGAGAGGTTTTTTCATAAGGCCCAGGTTTTCTATTGAGTCATTCTTTTGAAAGGCAATTGCATACAATCCTTTTTTGTGAACTTTTTTGACTTCAGATTTGAGCATTCATCCGTGCTGAAACTAAAATTCTAGTGAGAAAAAAAGTGCATACACATGCTTGTGAAAATAAACATGCAAAATTATTATGTTAACTTTTTCTTCATTTAAGAGAATATGATAAAAGTTCTTCTTATGCTAAAAAACTTGTTAATCATACTTTGATCACATTTTATCATAACTCATATTTTAAATAATTTATCCTTATAATATTCTTAGCTTATTCCTCTACTTTACTTCTTGAAATTCAAAATACTTGAAAAATTTAACACAATTTTGCCTCGGATATATATATGAGGTGTCATTCAAATCTTTGGTCTTAGATTTTTTAGAAAATCAAAGAATATTTGAAGTGTGGTTAGTAGAAAAATCAAGAAATCACTCTTACAAAGTTATTAAAAAGGCAAATATACTTAAATCCAAATCCTGTTGTATATAAACAACTGAATATTTATGTAATTTGATGTATTACACTTACATTGTAGTACCAAATAATAATAATAATAAGTTTTTCATAAAAACTTAGTTATTCTCATCTCATATATATTTCAAAATATTTTGTATTATTTTCATAATGTTGCTTACTATTTTTATTGATCTTCAAATACTAGCAAAATAAAATGTGGTTAAATTTACTTCTAAGTAATTCAGTTTTTGTAACTTTGAATTGACAATAAATGTAGCAAATATTTTCCAGTTCATAATTAGTAGCACTTTATTTTTGAAGGAGATGATATTATTCATGTCTTTAATATATGATTTTATTCTCTTATGAAGCTATTACTTTCAAAATATCTTAAAAACTAGTTTACAACCTTGTTAGCAAAGAAAAAACTGAGAGATTTTGCAGCAACTGATTTTCATTATTTTCAAACTGAGATTTGGTTTTTTATATAGCTGTAGACCCCCCAAGTTCATATAAATGGCCTATTAATATGTCAAAATCATCATTAACATAGAGTTTTATAGTAAATACACTTACAAATTATAAAGAAGGGTTATTTTATCATTAAGAGACCTTAGTCAAACTGAATAAATGTAAAACACAATAGTAAGAGAATACATTCCTTATTATCAAGGGCCCTCATTAAACAAGCCCCATTATCTTATATGTAACTTCCATCACCTTTCCATCACTTTGAATATCATAATCTTAAAATATATATCTGATAGTCTTGGTAATTATTTATAAACAGTTAATTAAGAAATTTAATAATTATACTTTTTAGCTTGCTTTCTTCTCCTACTACTTCATAATACTTAAAAAATATATTTTATGAGTAAATTTTTCTTTAAATCATACTTCCATGAAACTTACCTGGAATGCGTTCAAGGGTTGTCACATCTCTTACCGGAGATCTCAGTGGCTTTCTAACAGTGGCATAATACTGCTCCCTTTGTTCCATATTTTGTTTGTTGTCTAATGCTGCTGCATTTTGTGAATCCTGAAGGCTGGCTGTTTCCCCAGGAGTTGGCTCTATCAATCCAAAATTTCAGTTATAAGTACATGATTTATTGGCTATAATTATTATATATTAATTTGAGTTTTCTTCAGGTCCTCTAATTTAACTACGAAACCTGTTATCTTCTATGAAATGTTGCCATTTCAAATCAAATATTCAATATCTTTTTATATGTCTCCCTTTACGGTATATCTAAAAATGAATATGAAAAATTATATACTAAATGCGTTTTAAGTTCCTTGAATGTCAGTAGTTGTTAATTATTTGAGTATAAATTTTCCAGAAGATTAGAGTATATTTTTCAATTGTGAATCTAAAACAAGCCTATATTATGAATTAAATAGAAAAATTTATTGATTGCATTTATTTTTTTTAGTTTGATTACTGTTATTTTATATTGGAACATTTTATAATGGAGTTAATTTTTATTGTAACTAATAGGTATATTCATGAAAATAAATATCTATTATCTTATCATTCTAATCCTTGTATGACCAAATAACTGATGATTTCACTCTTACAAATTATTCAGAATGAAAATTGCTAAATGATTATTACTATGATGTAGTGGTTACTACTAAAGGTACACAGTCATTATTTTTTATTTGTAAATTATATATATATTTTTACATTTGTGAAGTTAAATATAATAAATATGAGGCAATAATTAATTTTTCATCTCAATAAAATTTTTTAAATTCAATTCTTAAAGAAATTGGCAAGAACAATCTTGTTAGAACATTATATTAAATTAATGATTATATTAAGAAACAAATGCTGAAATATATATAAGAAATGCATCATGATAATAGTAATCTACCTAAATTTCAATGCTCTTAAATTTATCTGAAATACATACTTCAAGATAATCTCTTATTATTCTATTCAAAATTGGTATTAAATGGCTATATTGAATTAGTTATCATGCAATTTATATGCTTTATGACAATAGAATAACCTACTTTTTCTATTTAAAAATTGTAATTTATTTGCATTTTTGATAATATTTCTAATATATGTTGTTTGAATGAGTTGGCTTAAAAATATTTATAGGTCCTGCCTATGGAGTGATTAAAGAATCAATATGAAGAAAGAAATTCTTTAAGTCCAAAAGGATATATCTTTTCTATTGTTTCCGTAGCTGATAAGTAAATATCATACTATAAATCATATCTCATTTTGTTTTAATGGAGAAATACTTATAAAAAGAAGGTTTTATTGCAAAAATGAATTCTAGTAAGTACAAGTTTACTAAGCTTAATTTAATAGTTCATGATAAGACTTAACCAACTACTTTTATATTAAATGAAAGTGGCTATTTTGTTTACTCCCAAATAAATAAAGAGCAGAAATATACAATTATGCTGTGAACAAATATTCATTTGTTAAAAAAAAGTTTCAGCAGCAACATGATTAAGTTTCAAAATTTAAGGTAAATAAACATTTAAAAAATATTCTTTGTGTACTATTCTTAAATTCTTGAATTATTTTAACGATTTTTTTAAACAAAAATTGTGATTTTAGTGATAAGGAAAATGTTTCGCTTTTCAGAGTAATTATCAATTATTTTGATTTGCTTACTTTTTTAAAGTTTTTGTCCTGATACAGAGATTTCCTAGAATTAGTATATGATATTCATAATCATAGGATATTGAATTTTAAAATGCTCTTGAAGAAAATTATGCTGAATAATAATATTACTATGTGTACAATAATCTGCCAAAATGAAATGATAATCAGGAAATTCATTGATACAACAAAAAGCTTGCGAAATAATTGATTGGAGACATATATCGAATGAAAATTAACAGTTTAAATGTAGCATATAACTCTAGTGTTTGTAAAAATATACAACTATATTATCTGAAAATTATCATGAATAATATTTTGATGAGTTGATTTTAGATCAAATTTACTTTAAAGATTCAACATTTGTTTGACAGAGAGTTGCATACATTACATATTTCATGAAACTTGAGGTAATACATTACAAGAATTCCTGAATTTTGCAAGTAAGGAAGGGAAAAATATAATAATTTATATAATTGAAATTAGAGGAAGTATACTAAATTATTTAGTAATGAAGAACCTTTCACTTAAGTAAATTCCCGAGGGTTATGTTCAACCCTTCATTATAATTTATCTAAAATATATAAATTGCAATAAAATTTCTCTTGTTCTTTCAGGTAAAGTAGTTTCATAATTTTACAAAAGTTTCCTTGCTTATTTGATAAGGTAACAATTCCCTCAAAGAGTCTACAGTCAAAATGATTCAAAATTGGGAATGATAATGACTGTTTATTTCAATTAACGTTCTGTTTATGTACATTATTTTGCATTGTACATTAAATATCCTTAGCTAAAAGACATTTATATATTTACATTTCCATTTCATCACAAATTTTGAAGGATTGTCTAGTAAGCTAGTAACAATTGTCAATTAATACATTAAAGAAAATATAAACCTTCTAGATCAAACTATCTAATTCTGAAAAAGTCTACTGAGATTGCAAATTACATTACTTCATTTACTACAATAAAATTAATATGATAGAATTACAGTATAACTATTTAAAAGTTTGTAATGAAAATATAGTTCATAATATTTTGGCTCTCAGTTAGATAAATTACCATGACAATAGACTTAAAACATAGGTTCATTAATAGCAGTAATTTCCATGGATAAATTCACTTTTAAAAGTATAGATTTAAAACACAATAATAGTGCATACATAGGTCTTTGTATTACAACACATTTACATATCTAATTCAACATTTCAATCAGAAAAATCATATCCTGATATTCATTTTTCATCCACTTTCATCACAGAATTTTTATCTCACTATTCTTCAGTTGCTTTAATATCCATGTTACCTTTGTACACTTTACAATTATGAGTGAAGTTCAGGAATGATCTCAAGAATTATTTGAGATTAATAGAATGTATAATTAGTTTTGAAAATAAATTAATAGGAATAGAATGTTACATTTCAGATTTAATACTTTGAAAAGTCTTAATCTTAAAAAAAACATCAAGTATAGAAATCATTTTAGGAAATTTTAAGTGGAAGATGAAATAAATTAGATTTTTGATATTTTAGAAAAACGAACAACAAATATCTTGTGAGGAGTTGAGTGAATTAATAATGACATCAATTGATCCAAAATTTTTATACATTTATCAACTTACTCTTCTTGAGGCAGTAGTAAACTCCCACCACAGCTATAACCACTGCACATGCTGAGATAACTAATGGAATGATCAATTTAACATCCAAGTAAAAGGGAATTTCCAAAGACCCTCCAACATGATTCAAACTTGGTGAAGCAGTGCCTGAGGGAACGAAGTAAGAGAATTACTTAAACATATATTAGAGTTTAATTCATCTATCTTACTTTTTTCATTCTGATTGTTTATAAACTAATGCTTACTATCATTAGTTCTTTCATACTACTTACCTATGCTAAAATAATTTCAATTATAATTTCTACATTCTACAAAATCTATATTAGTAATGGTAATTAGTGATATATTACTGACCTAGTAAAATTAGTAGAGCTTAGTACTTAATTACACCCAACATTATTTTTAGTAATTTGATAAAACTCACATAATAATAGATTTTTCAAGTGAATTCTACAACAGTTTATCTACATGTAATCAACATGAGAACTTATAGGAAATAGTTTTCCAAGAAAAATAATTTGCTTTTGCCCTTATTTCAATATTTTACAGCTATTTAAGATAAAAATACAAAAATACTTCACTGCCTGAAATTATTAATTAAATTGCAGTATACATATTTCCACATTTATTTACTATCTATAAAAAATATAATTAAATATGATTACACAATTTTCATCAAGATATACCTCCAAGTTTGCTGAGAGTCATCAGTCTGTATTCTGCAGTGGTTGATCCTGCATTGTTATGTGCTTTGATGCGCAGATAGTAGAGGGTAGCCGACTGCAAACTCTTAATTGTGAAACTGGCCTGATATTCAATGCTGTTTGAAACTGAGGAAATTCATGTATAAGAATTTTATAACCAAATGCTTCTGCATAGATGATTTATTTTAATAAAATGAATAATTGTCCTTCAATTTTTAATCTTTGCATTTTCCAGTGTTGAGGAAGTCAACAGGTAACCATGGCATACAACATTATAGTATCCAAAAAAATTGTATTTTACAATCAAATATTTTGAAATAAATATATTATTATATGATTTTCTTCAATTTTATCTACATTTCAAGACCAATTCTATCTTCATTTTTTTCAGTTTAACACTACTAAGAAAATATACTTCCAAAATTTGTTCCCTGAATTGCAATTACATAATATGAAATCAAATGAATGTTAATAGGGTAAAAATAAATTTGCATAAAAACTCAAGCAGGACAGATTCATCCCATAAATTAACAGATGTGAAAAATATTGTTATTAATACCTAATGTCCAGTGTGGATCCTCTTTCTTTCGGTATTCCAATTCAAAGTATAAAATGGGGCATCCTCCATCATTCCAATTTTCAAGATGTAAGGTGACAGAGGTAGAATTGATGGATATAAATCTCTCTGATGGAATTAATCCTGGCTTTCCTCCTTCTGTGGCGGCAACAATCACCTCACTTTGACGCCCCATTCCAATCTTGTTATATGCAGTTATATACATCTAAAATAGTGTAGAATTTGTGTTGTTTTAAATTATACAATGATTCCATTTTAACCTTTTATTTGAACTCATCACTCCTACACCAGTTAAATCATCATAGAGAAAACTTTGGAATGTTAAGCTTAAAAAGCATCTTTAATTGAAGTATAACTACACAGAAATGAATTTTTCAACTACTTGCCTGGTAAGTGGTCCCACACCATAATTTACTAAGAATGTAGCTACTTTCTTTTCGACTTATTTTTCTCTCTTCCCACTCCCCATATTCTCTTTTGTAATGCAAAACAAAACCTTGAATAACAGATCCACCATCATCACTTTGCTTCCATTGCAAGTTGATAGTACTGCTGGATGTACTTGTAGCATGTAGCAGTGGGGGAGCTGGTGGCTCTAGAATGGAATAAATGTTTAATGGTTATCAAAAAGGTCACATATTACAATGCTTAATTAATCTGTCAATAGAAAAATCATTTCAAAAAGAAAGTAACTTTTGATGAACAAAAACAGTTTTTAAACTCTCTTTTGCGTTCTTTTGAATGCATAATGAATTTTATCCTTCAGTATGAAGAGATGAAATTAGGAGAGTAAAAATAGGAAAAAGTGAGTGAAATACCTGTTAATGGAATGGACATTTTAAATTACCTAAGTAATTTCAATCTTTGAAAATTCATGTAAAGTTCGAGGGAAATTAAACTATTTCCTAAATATTATATAGATATATATAGGTTTTGATATAATTTTACTATTTTTCTCTGAATATTTTCAAATTCAGCCCACAAAATATCAAATACCTTGCACTGTTAGACGATGGGTTATATGATCAGAACCATGTTTATTATCCACGTGACAGGAGTAGTTACCACTATCATCATGCCTTAGATCCATTATTTGCAGAGAACCATCACCAAGTAACTTCAGCCTTAGGGAAATAATAATTTTATTAGTTAATGCATATGTTACAGTTTCCTATTTTAATTCTATATTAATATATTATTATTTACGATTATTATTGATATCCTCAATTAAATAAATGCACAAAAATCAGTTATAATTAAGTGAAGTTACATAAGTGTAATGATGAATATGTTATAGAAGATCCCTTTTATGACTACTTATATCTTATTTATTAAATTAAATACTTCTGGGGTGTACCAAAGGAATCTCAAGTCAAAGTATTTAAAAATGGCCTTCGATAATAATCTCACATAATAATGTTTCTTAAGATTCAAGAATGAATAATTCTTGTAATCCCTAAAATTAGAATAATTTTTAAATTTCCATTCACATCCAAACATGGCAGATACAATTATCACTAAAAAATTCTTAATATTACAACCAAACCAACTAAAGTATTTATACTGAAACAGAGACTTTGAACTCACTATTATTTACAGAAAATATAATTTTCACTGATTCATTATTCTAGTACACTATTGCCTCATGAAGATGGGAGTCATAGATAAAATTATTAGAAGAATATTTATCCTCCACAATGAATTCTAGGTATGTTCTCAGTGGTTTTTCTTTGTTCCATATAATATCAATATTTACATTCTTTTCTTTGAAAAAGGCTTAGGAGCATCTTCATTGATAAAATTTTGGTTTCTTCATATCTTTAATATAATAAATACTATTATTCCTTGATGGTGGTTGTCTAATAACTTTTAGATTTTTGATGTAATTTCTATGCTTCTTTTAATTATTCCATGCATTCTGGAATAGGAAATTGAAGGTTTACTGATTTTGAATCTATTAATCTCCTTCCGAAATTCATCAAGTAACACCATATATTTTGATTTAATAAATTTGTTTTCTCTATATGAATTTCAAATTACTGTAAAAGTAATGCTTATCTTCTCTGGCTGCATGATTTATTCCAAGAATTGACTGAGAAGTGTAGGGAGCAGAAAATAAGGGGCAAGAGACAAGGCCATGTACATCACTGACTTCTCTTACATCAAAGTGAATTAAATATTGAGTAATGAATATGTTGACAGACAATTTCATCTTTGAATTTGCTTGCAAATTTTTATCTATAATCAGAAGATGCAAGCTTAATAATCTACGAACTTACAGCACTGATACTTATGAAATTACCCATATGGTCAAATATTGTATTGTGGAATCAAAGTTTTTGAGTCTTTTATTGAAGTCCTAAGTTGTTTCCTTTGTAAATGCCTTATCGATTAATGAGAAATTTTGTAGCTTCATGAAGCTCTTTGAGGCTTTGATTTGAATTCTTCTACCCAAACTTGGGAACTTAATCAAATACTTCTTGAGGAGTCACTGTATTATTAGAATCCTAGAAAAAAAAATGTGAAAAGGAATATAAAAAATTAGATGGATTAATTGTTAAAGGGATCATTGCTGAATAAAAATCATTCTTCTTAAAACTGTTACAATCACGAATGAAGGAATGCATGTTGGAGAAAGTAACTCACTTTCAGCTAAAATAATAGAAAATAATAATTTAGAAAAACTACCAATGCCCATAGACATTTCTATATAGCAGAAATATTATGATTCAGCATGCCTTATACTTATTAGTATATTTCTTCCACCTCTGTCTGTCAATAATTAGAAACAATGCTAGAATCACATTCACTTTTTTTCCAATTGTATTCCAACTCACAAAAGGTTCTCATAATCCATGCTGATCAATCCTCATCCTTATAATGCTGGACGTTCCATAATGCATCAGAATGAATATCGAAACTTAAAATAGATAAGGTAGTATTTTTATCAGATAATCTATGAAATTTTGCTTCACTATCTTCATATATGGAATTTCTTCTCTATTTTCTTTTTGGAATTTTCATCACAATAAAAAAAATTATCAATGAATCAACAGTTTCTCTATTTCTCTTGTTTCTTGTTGTGATCCAGGTTAGTTTTTTTTTTAAGTTGCCAATATATTGCATCTTCATCTAGAGTCTTGCTAGATCATTTTATGTAAATAAGCCATGTAATAAAAACCCACAATTATCCTCTGTGAAGATTTTTTTGCTATAAAATATTGGAATGAATATATAAAACAATGAATAGAAAAAAAGAGAAAAAAATCTCTAAACAGTAATAAAAATTGTGCTTTGAGGAAAATGTAGCATAAATTTTAACCCCTGAGATAGAGGAAGTATATCTTTTCACTTAGTTGTTTCTTTGGAAGGTAGAAGATAAGCATTTTAGTATGTTATAGTATTCGATAGGAAGAATTCATGTATATTTATATAAAGCTCATGAAATCAATGTATGATTGCTATAAAAAAAGCTAGTTCTAGAATTTAAGGCTATAAATTTATGAGATTGAAAAGGTATTACCTCTTGTGGAAAATGAAGTCAGGAATATGAAATGTATTGCTTCTTGCGTATGATAAAGTCCACCAAACACACAGGATCAGTATCTTAGTTGTTATGTAATTTTTCAGATTTCGTAATATCACTCCAAATATTTCACCTTCATTTCTCTCACTAGCTAGCAGTATTTAGTAATTATTTTTAAATATAAAAGCAACATATTTTACAATCTTTCCAACCATAACAAGTAATTATGTCTGCTTGTTCTCTGTTTTTTACTATTGTTTGGATTTTATTCAACAAATTATTGAGAAATTTTGCTCCATGATTGGATAGTGGCACTATCACTTCAGTTTGATACAAGTTGATACTGTGCCCCAAAATTTGTTTAGTTTACTTGACAGTAATTAACTGTGTTTGTAGCACACTATTTATATTCTAATCTTCTCTTCAAACATTTTCTTCTTCAAAAAGAACATTTCTTGTGTATTACATGCATACTTTTCATATTTTCATATAAATTCATTATTTTAATTTAATTTGGATTATTCACATTCTTCCTTCTATTAATCATGCAGCTGAAGAAACTTGATTCACTCACACTGCTCACTACCATGTCACTGTCTTCTTGGCCTTTTAGTCATATATCAATATGAGTATAAACTTTATTGAATGTTTGAATAGTTCTAATTCAAAATACGATGAACTTGATAGGTTTTGCTTGGCACTCTATTTGTAGTTTAAAAAAATGTAAATACTTTATTATTCTCAGCAAAAAAGATAAAATTCTAATTATAATATTAAGTTCAATATAAACATCTTCTTGGCTAATAGTAATAGGCCAAAACTGACATATCTGAGAGTAATGTAGTTCAGGATTCAAGGTATTTGTAGATATTCGAAGAATATTCCTCATCTTCAAACTCATGTATCTAAATCACATTAAATAATCAGAAACACAAATAATTTTGAAAATCCAGGCATTATCAATTCATCCTTTCACTCTCCTCTCTTAATTAGCAAGGATCTCTTCATCCAGGAATTTGTATTCAACAATCAAATGATTCATAATTTTTTGACTTGGTTGGTTAGGTTTCTTTTAAATTTACACATAATTTCCATCAGCTCATAAATATTTCTTCTTATTCACAATTAAATTAAAACATCTGGGTATTTAATTCACTTTCACATTATTCACTAATATTTTTCATTGTATTTCATATTGTATTCACATTCCTTAACATTGTAGAACTGCATTGAAAACTGGTAAGATTTTGTATGATTTAGAAAATGTTTCACTTTCCTCATTTTTAATTTCAAGAAGATGCATTCTTGAATAACCTGATTTAGAAAATGGATAGAGGAGCTTATTGCTATGAAGCATTTGAAATAAATTTTTTTTAACTGGTGATAAAAATTTGGCCACTTCAGCTTCATCTACCCACAAGAATAATTTTGGCTTAACTAAATATTTGTTAATATATAACTGCATTTTGAAAAAATATAAATTTAAACATATATGTTTAATCCACATCATCTTTCTTATATAGTGGATTTGGAATTCTTAAAAAAGTCCATTTATGAATATTATCAACGAAATAATAATGAATACTTTTCCACCAAAATTTCCTTCCACAGAATATTAAAATTTTGTCAATGTTTAGTCCAAGATATATTTTTTATAATATTTATATGTAACTTTAATTTTTTTGGTGATTATTTCAAGTATTACTTCTTTTAGAACCAGTGAGAAATATTTTAGATTTCTTGAAAGAAGTTTTCCATGTTCTGTCAAAGTATATCCATTGAAGATTTTTATTTTTTTCTTCTTTTATAATCTGTAGATATTAATAATCTTCTGTCTTCCATAGTTTGCTTCACATTTAACTCCTCATAATCAAATATACATTTATTAATTCACAGAATTCTCCTCTGGAAATAGGGATTTTTTCCAACTAAAACATCTTTTTAATGCCATTATTATACCATTAAATTTATGTAAAAATCACTATCAATTTTTCCACTAAGTATTAATTTCTATTGCATACTTTTCTTTTATATAAAGAAATTCACACTGAAGAATGAGTGTTGAGCATATTATTCACATATGGTTTCTAATTTGTTGGATTTCCTCCTCTTGTCCTCATAATTCATTTTTGTTTTTTATAGAAATTATGCCCCTCACTCCAGCTTTATCCATAGCACAGTCTCACAGTAAAAAAAGATAGATTTAGTTTAGGTAGGCTTCTTTCTCCAATTCCAAGATTGATTTAGATTCACAGAAATTATAGCTTTCATAAATCCTTTAAACTTAAATATAATAATTTAATCCAAAACACAATCTTCTCACATCCTTTTTATAGTATAGGTTCAAACAATATTCCCATTCATTTTAATTGATTTTCTATTTAGGGTATTTTGTTCTTTTTTCTTTAATTCACTATCTCTAGTGTTTTCTCATCAATGAGAATTCTGCACCTTGAAAAATGTTCTAGCATTCATTGAACTTCATATGATTATAAAGGTCGAAGACTCAGTGTGCTCAGTTTGTATTTGAATTCGACGTCAATGAGTACACCACGACAGTAGTTAATATGCAAAGATGTATTATATACCTAGCTGATATTTTCAATGGTTGCCCCCATTGCCTCCAAATAATGTTAGGTTCTGGCTTTCCAACATGCTGACATGGAAGGCGAGTCTCCTGTTTCCAAGGTACAACAATGTGACGTCCAAAAGAATAAATTGCTGCACGAACTGTAAAAGAAATATTATAATCATCAATATGTTGACAGAAGAAAATAGATTCTGATTCAATTTGAATTCATAATTTCTTGTGTTTCAGAAAGCTACTAAAGAGGGTGATTAGTTTTAATGTTTTTCATTGTGAACTAAATTTATAGTAATACCTGCTAATAACTTAAAATAAAATCTGTATTTGAACAAGATCTTCATCATCAAACTTTGAAGTTCTTGTCCATTCCTTTATGAAAATTATTTTTTTATCACCTATAATCTGCCTTAGAAGGAACTTGATTCCTTTATATTGAATATCATTACCTTATATTCATTATTAATAAAAAAATATCTACATAAATTTGATTGGAACTAAAATAATATTTTTAAACTCTGCAAATGAGATAGAATGCATTATTATAAAGGGACAGTTTAAATTAATAAATGGAGGTTTTTTATAATTGATCACTTATTTGGAAACAAAGTAATATTTATAATTTTTTATAGTTATGTGAGCATTTTTAATTCAGTATGATTTAAAATAGGAAGGTCAAGCCATTTGTCTAATTTAAAATATAAACTTAACTAATATAAACAAAACTATAACTCAAGCTTGTATTAGTAAATGCTAAAATTTATTTGAAATATATTGGATCAATATATTTGAGCTTGTCTTGCCATTATTTTATCTATAAATCAACATGCATGAAACTAAGAGTGACAATGACCCCAAAATGAGTAAGATATGAAAGTCATGACTTGAAAGACGTTGAGCCAAAACTATTATTTTAAATGTAAGCTATACATTTACTTAAATATCAATGCAAAAACATAAAAAATATTATGAGATTGCATATTGACAAAAATGAAATAAATCACAAATTTTTATCATTGCAGTAACAATTTAAATATGAACTGATTTTTATAATCTTGTTCACATAATATTATAAAGTAGTGATAATAGATTAATTTTCATAATTACCTTCTGAAGATGGTGATAAAGTTATGGTTTCTGACCTAGGGCCTTCACCAACTTTCGTCATAGCAGTTACACTAAATTCATACTGTCCACGTTTATGCAAACCATCAGCTTCATAACTGGTGTGTTGAGGTGGCAAGCTTCTTTTATAGGTTTTCACTTCTGGTACATTTCCCAGTGCACGGACATGAATATTATATGTTGTAATTATTCCATTGACTTTGACTGGAGGAAGCCAACTCACTATGATAGATGATGGTGAGCTTATTACAGCTTTGATTGCTGCTGGGGCATCTGGAACTGTTTTAAAAAATGTAAGTAAATAATTCTAAATCATCAAAAAAAAACAAATTTCAGCAATTATCTTACCGTCCTCTTCAGTGATGCAAAACATTGGAGGGCTTGCCACCCCATCACCAACTCTAGTATATGCCAAAACCTGGATACTGTAATTACTATATTTCTCCAACCCATGAACAACCACAGACAAAGATGTGGTAATTTTTGTTTCAGGTTTATGTGTTGCTGCAAGAAATATTTATGTTAATGATGTATTTCTATAATACATAATCAGAACATTTTCCTGTGCAGAAATATATCATTAGTAGGATATATAGTATTTTTAGGGTTTAAAATAATGATAAAAAATATTAAGGTTTCACAATTTTCACAATGAAGCTTATTCAGATCAAGCTGAAATATATTTCTGGGAGTATTTCACTGATCAACGTCATAACCTAAGTTATACAAGCAATAAGCATTTTTGGGCAAGGCAAAGTCTTCTGATGACAGCATATATTGAATATTATAAGGAAAAAATGAAATTCATAGATAATTTGGGTATTTTAAAAATATTAATATTGAAATAAATTTTGAATAAATCATTCCAAAAGAGTTCTTGGGCCCAAATCTTATTAATTGATCCTGCAGCATATCTATTGAGATATTTAATAAATATATCCAGCTAACTTTATAGATTTTATTCAAGGTTTCTGCTTCACTATGTATTTTTGGATTGATGATAAGCAACGAACAATACAATGTATAAAACTAAGCTTCATTACCTTTGCAATACATATGTTCTATGTTGTTTCTTAGAGACTGTCCTAAAGTCAGAGAGATTACAGGAGATGGAAGGTAAGAGAAATAATAATTTTTCATATAAATAAATGCTTTTGCTTGGAGGATAATTATAACTTTGCCATAGCATTTTGGATTGTCAAGCAATTTTAAACATGCCTTCCAAGGAAAATTATTAATACCTTCTAAAGCTTCTGCACTTTCCCAAATCACTTTATATCCTTTCAGAAGCCCATGTATTTGTATATCAGGTGGAGGATCCCAGCTAACCTGAAGACTTTGAGAGGTGAATGCTGTACATCTAATATCTTGTGGAGGTGCACTAGGAACTAATGGACAGGAAAGAAAAATCTTTAGATAAGTATGATCAAAGCAATAAATTATGAATTTAAAATATAAAACTTCTATAACTATACTATGCATGTTCTTCTCTAAAAATTTTTTGATAGTTAGGTCCTCATAAAATTTTACTCTCTCATTACCCATGGAAGACTTGCGTTTTATCATCTCACAAGTTGTCAGTGGCTTATACTTAATAATTTAACAGCTTCATCAACACCCTTCATACTCAGTTTAAACTTGTATTCTGATCTGATTAATATCTTAATATGTATACATAAGTCTACATCTACATTCATATCCTAGAAGTATCCCTTTGTGAGTGATTTGTAATATAACTTAGATAAATATATAAGTTCTACATTTACTTCCTGCAAACATTCCTGAACAATTGGCAGGAGGGTAAACATCAAATGTTTAGTTTACTTTAAACTTATTGTTGTCCCCTATAGGTCATGGAAAGTTAGAGTCTAAAAACTAATAATCTCCAATTCCATTCCTTTAATTCAATGCAGATTTTCAGAATGGGCAAAATATTTAGGAGATTTTTTACATATTTTGTGAAATTAATTCTGTAAACTTATCAAGTAATCAAAATTCAATCTCCTATTCTATAAGAATGCCCAATCTGCATCTAAAACAATTTCAGTGACTTGGTTCTTTACTGAAAATTTTCTGTTAAACTCATTGCTTTTTGTTGTGATTTCTCGTTTCCAGTTGTGCCTTTTCTATTACATCCCATATTACATCATCATCTTCAGTTATTCAATAAGCATATTGGTTTAATTCAGCCCTCCATCCTTCCCTATGTAATGCAAACCCCCATTATATAATAATATCTGAAGGAAATAAGTCTCTAATAATCTTGAGATTCATCGTCTCTCTTACTTGAAATATTTCTGTTCATTAATGTTTCACCTGCTTTAATGTTGTGATTGTTCAACTGGTTAATATTAGTAAGAAAAGGGCCTATCAACTATGATATGTGCCTCAGGACCATTTCAAGAGTGTCATCAAGTGCTTGCTTTTCTGAATTGCAAAGAAAAATTTTCACAAAATTGATTTCTTCTATGTTAACACATGCAAGTTTTGATTCTAGATTTATTTGTGAGCAGAATCTGTATTCAAAGTCCTACTTAAATAAGAAAATTTGCATCCATGTGCTACAAATCCACAGTAGATTTTCAGTTACTGTGGAAAATTAGTAAAATTCTGTACTTTATAATAAAATATATTTTAATAGTGTGATTTCTAGTAAAAACAATTAATGCATTCTAAAGCAATCATCAGTGAGTTAAAAACATTATTCTTCTTATCTTCTCTCATAACTTAAGTGGGTGAGTAATTTGCCCAATCACAAGTCCTCTGTGTTGAAATAGCATGAAATTGGAGAACAATTTGAAAGTACAGGTAAAGCTCTCTATAGTTTATAACAATTCTCTTCTGGGGAATAGTCTGAATGAATTTAGTGATTCTGTCTTTGGTGAAACATTAACATAAAATTGTATTAATGCTGGAAATATTTATTTATCTAGTTGATAAAGATTTGATAAATATTGATGGATGGTTTGCTTTTTTCTTTGGATCACTTGCAATGTTGCCAACACTTATTATTATTATTGCCATCAACTTTAATGAGTAAATTGTTATTTACATGTATATCCAATGCATTTCTATAAAGTATGTCCAAAACTCTATTATGCCCCCCTCTCAGCTATTGATGGAATTTATCCCCTCAAATTATGCAGGATACTTTTCTTAGCTTGTATATGCCTAAGGAATCATATACGTAAATTATCTTGAAATGCTATTAAAACACTCAACTGAATTTTTTTAAATGCATTCTGGCACTTAAAATTCTCTATAAAAAATTATATATTAAAATATCCTCAAGTATTTTTAAATACATACCATCTTCTAATGTAAAAGCATTGATCTCCTCTGAGCTGGGACCAGAACCAAGGTTATTAGATGCAACTACTATAACAGTGTATCTTGTAAACTTTCTCAAATTCGAAAGAATGCATTCTCCACCGCCAGCTTGATTTTGTCGTATGGCAACTGTTTCAAACTGGTACTGATCTGAAATTCTAAAAATTTCCCCATCAAGTTAGTATTTGCATTTTCCAGAGCTATTAAGTTATCAAAAGAACAATATTCAGGAATCATACCTCTTCTCTTTATAACCAACATGATATGTCAATGCTTCTCCATTCCATAGCTCTCGATCTGGAGCATCCCAAATCACATGAAGTTCTGTAGAACTTACAGCATCAACCCGAATATTCTTCGGTGCTCCTCCAGGCTTCTCTCCATCCGTACTTACATCAAGAACCTTTGATGAATCATTGTTTAATATTTTATTTGATTAATAATTAATACTCTCAGTATTATCTTATTAGAATGAACAATCATGTCATCAATATAAAATATATGCTCTGAGAGCGCTCCCTGCATTTAAGAAACTATTTATTTAATTTTCTCTAATGAACTATACTTAAACATTTAAATTTAAAAACCTAATGAATTATCAAAATTTATAGGAGTAATGAGCAACTATTTTATGTATTAATTAATAATAATCTAAAGGAAATTTTTTTATTGGTCATGATATTTTCATTGGCAAGATTTACATACATCACTTGCTTGACTCCTTCCTAAATCATTTTCGGCAAATAGTCTGAAGTGGTATAGAGTAGCTGGCCGTAGCCCTCCAACATGAGCTATTGCATGATTTCCTGGAACTGTCAGTTGTGATGTATGACCATGCCAGACCTCTGTTGATTATGAAAATGAATTCATGTTAGTGTTTAGATCATGAAGAACAAAATAGCATAAAATATTCATTAAACATAGCACATTATGAAATCAATGTGTGATTTTTGCAATTCCAAATTATTTTTATAATATAATTACAACTGTACAAAGGGAACAGTATTTTATTATCAATGATTTAAAAAATTTTGTACAATTTTAAAATTTTATGTACCTCTAAATTATTCACAGCAACATTTTGGCATGTAAGAAGTAATATTAGTCAGCTTACCTGAAGAAGTCTTGTATTCCACTGTGTATTTGGTTATTGGGCTATTGCCATCTTGGCTGAGAACCCATTCTAACTTCACAAAACGACTTCCTCTTTCAATCACTCGCAGATTTCTAGGAAAGTCTGGAGGCTCTTCATAGAGAAGAAGTTCCAAATAAATATGAAATTCCACATATATTTTTCTCTCATTTATACATACTAGAGATTAATCATATTAAGTATATGTTATTCAGTACAAATTATAGTAAAATTTTTACCTTGGATGTACAGCTGGATACTAGTCTCATCCCTGCCAAAGGCATTAGTAGCAATGCAGTAGTACCTTCCACTGTCCTCTCTTGTTGTGGTTGAAATTCCAAGCTCAGAAACAACTCCTTCTGTAACATTGATCTCCTTTACTGTGTACCTATGAATATATAAAATTTTTTGAGCATATAATACTATGATATATATGAACTGCTATTAATATATATTTATAATCAGTATGGGAAGATAAGAAAATAAAAATTCTATCTTCCTGTTAAATTAAGCTTCACTTAAAAGAATTTAGCAGAAAATTCATGTTTTTTTAAATTCTTATGATATGGGAAAATTTACTTTGAGTCATTTACTTTTCATTTTGAACTAGTAATTGGGGATAAAATTTTGGAGGGATTAAAGAAACTGTTTTTGAATGTTAGAGAATTTAAATTTAGTAAAAATAATCAGAAAATCCAGTTACTTTGCTCCTGCTAATAGATTGAACAAGAAACTGATATGAAGCAAAGATCATATTTCTTCTGATATGAAATGTACCTATAGTCAGTAGCTGGAT
Organism: Pantala flavescens; assembly: GCA_020796165.1. NCBI lineage: Eukaryota > Metazoa > Arthropoda > Insecta > Odonata > Libellulidae > Pantala > Pantala flavescens. Next base: position 12,461,905 of record CM036889.1, on the reverse strand, counting down.
CCAGTGAACTTCCTGCTTTTCTCCAAATGAGTTTCATTGGTTTATCCCCATGTACCTCACATCTTAAGCTAGTTCCTGTTCCAAGTCTTGTAGTTTGATTACTGTGCCTCATTGTAAAGTGTGGAGGAGCTGTGGACCATGAATATGAACAAATCAAAATTCAAGCTTGAACAAAAATTTATAGCTTCAGTCTGATTAAGGAGAAAACATTTTACAACTGTGAAATATTTTAAAATAAAATATGATGAAATCTATGACTAAATGAATTATTTTCAATAGAGATTTTCATGATAATTAATAAACAATTCATGAATATACAATCCAATAATAAATTTATTATGAATAAAAAATGAATTGAAAATAATTTCATAAAGACATTTGAATGAGAAGCAATTAAAAATTATAAGTTATTACACTTTACTTAAGATACATTACATATTATTATTAATTAATTATTAAAGTTTCTTAATTAATCATAAAAATACAAGAAATAAGTCAATATGAAGAAATTTTAATTTAAATTAGGTTAAAAATTTTTCTATCTTAATTCACGTCAATATTTTAACTGATTCAGAAATTGTTAAGTATAAAAAGTTAAATAGATACATCTACTATTATAATAATTTTAAACCTACATTTCAGTATACAGTCATATATACGAGTAAAGGTGAGCTTGCTTTCAGCAAGCAGTCGTTTAATAATGTATTAATGGAAAATTAAAATATATCTGAATGTTTTCATTGTTCACACATTGCTTAATATTAATTTAAGGACATTGTCACAGAGTATATTAAAGTGAGCCCGATTTCCAATACACTTATTATGGAAGCACTTTACCCGCTCAGGCCAGAACTAAGGACCTTCCCTCTGAAGGTTTTTCATTTTTTTCATGAGGATCATCGTCTGTATAAACAGTACAAATTTCAATAGAATACTCATTCAGGAGGTGCCTTAGAAGAAATTCCGATTTCCCAATGCATTTATGGAGATATAGTAAACCCCCCTATAATCGAAATAACGACCATTTACGTCATTATTACGGAAGTTACATATAATGATGCGGCCATTCTATGCACATGTGAAATTTAAATGTTCTTCTCCATTGGTAAAGTGTCTTTAAAGAACTTCCGAAAATCCTTCCCATGCATTCTTAGGGGGAAAATAGAGATTACAAGTCTCTGTGGAATCGAACCCATGACACGTAGACAATTACTGATTTTTTCGAAGTTATCTGTATAAGTGTCTATAAGTATAGGAAATTTGAATGATCTATGTATCATATTAAGCTGGATATGATTTTTCAAATTTAGAAAATATTTCACCTCCTGGAACTGAAACCATGGCCATAATTAAAAAAAACAATATAATTTTTGTTAAGAAATATATGAAATCTATGGCCAAACGAAATTTTTTTGGTCTGACTGCACGGAAAGTATTTTTTTATTCTTGAAAATCTACTCCATGCATTCTTACTGGGGAAATTCCGAATTTGGGGCCTCCTAGAATCGAACCCATGAAATATCCCCCTGAAGTAGCTATATGTAATAGATTACCATTGACTGTTAAGTAGATGACCTTGCTCAAACCAGCTCCAATACCATTGATAGCTTCACAAAGGTAATATCCCTCATGGTCCTCATTCAATCGGGGAAGAAGAAGAGTCCCATTTGATTGGATGATTCTTATTCCACCTAGTTCTTGAGATACTAAGTCACGGTAGTTTCCAGGTCTCCTTCCTAATATATAATCAAAATTTCAGATTTAAAATGAATCAGATCCTGTACTTTTCGAATCTGGTACCAATGTAATAGATTTAAGAATGGTTCAGGCTTCATTGGTTATATATAGGGTTTTGTTTGAGTAAGAATGGATTAAATGGCAGGGATAATATTTTCTCTGTAATTAAGAAAAGTTTGGCCAATTTTTTGTTATTACATGACAAAAAACTCATAGATAACTCCAACCATAATTTTCAAAAACTTGATGAAAATGTGAGAATAGTAGAGAATAAGTTTCAATCATTTCAGTGAGGCTCAGGTAAAACTGATGGTATTTTCCAAAATTAATGTTGATCTAATATTTTATCTCCTAATTTTAACTGCAAAGTAAAAATTGAGACCCTAGCTCATCATGAATTGTGATATTGACTCTGGTCACAATAAGCACCTGGTTAATGTATTTTTAGTTTATATATAAAGAATGATTTAAATACTTTGAAAGTATAATGATATCATTGTATATTGCTATTTGATGCCAAAAGTCATATTATAGACTGAAATGGACCTTAGAAATTTTTTTTGCTGGTACTATTCTGGTAATTTTGGGATTCAGTTTTTAACATTTAATTTAAACTGATTCGGATAGAATTTTCTGTATAGGAATAGTGTAGATATTATAATTTTAATACATACAAGAAAAGACATTTGTAAATGTTTACAAGCAAATGAAGTAATTCAGTAAAGAGTGAAATATTATTGGTATTCCAATATCAAATTAATTTTTCTTACCAACTGCCTTCCTCCAGGTAATTGTTGGATGAGGAAATCCTTCTGCTTGACAGTGAAGTGCAAATGGGATACCTTCAGCTGCTGCTTCATCTTGTGGCTCAACTATCCATCGAGGAGGAACTAATTATAAGAAAATTCAAATATTTATATTAATTTTAGAAATTAATATGCATGATATACCCCCAGAAGTGAAGAATTTGAGAGGTGAATGAAATTCACCTCATTTTAACAATGTCTCTCATATTATTTCTATATCTTTCCTTCCTTATGTCATGCTGATAAAACTATTCAGCACAGAATAAAAAGAGCATTGATTGATAACTCAAAAACTTTCATGTTTTGCAGAAAATTAACTGCAGTTAGTTATTATTTTATATGAAGATAAAATATTGCTGATAGTTGTTTGAAGTTAACTTCTGAAGGAAAGATAATAACTCCCCCAATATATACTAAAGTGTTTCCATTACAGTGAGTGAATACACAGATTTACTTGTGATTGTTGGGCATACAAGTGATTTCAACTTTATTTTGTGATTATTACATCTATAAACATCCATTTGGGCTTGTGCTTTCTGTAGGGTTACCACCTTTTTTGGTAAAATCCCGAGCAATTTTTTAAGTTTCCTCAATGCCTTTATAAATTACCTTCATGAAATAAAATGACATAAAATAAATTACAAAATTTTATATTGGAATTTTAAACAATTTATAAGAATTTCTTTCAGATTAAAGTTCAATATTAATGAAAGCTTATAAGTAAGGAATGATCAATTTATTTCTTTGTAATGCTTTACATTTAAAGGAAATTTGATCACTTTTTTGATCTGAGGAAAGATTAAAATATATTTTTTCACATATATTTATTGTGAAATTGAATTTACAATGATAGATTTCAAAAGAAATTCAATTATATTTTGAAGATTTCATAAATGTATGCATAGAGCTGAAATGAACTTTAAGCAATGGTAACTTTGACTTAAGTACCTTATATTATTGTTTTCCTAATATTAATTCTTACATCTAACACCATGTTTACAAATGGTTAAATCTCCAACTTGTTTGGGTAAAAACCGAATTGGTGGCAACCCTAATTTTCAGTGATTCCCTTAGATCAGGGAATTTATGCATTTTCTTTCTTCTTACTTTGGTGCAATTAAGCAGCTGCTCAGTCAGAAGCAAACATCGATCTTCAGCGTCTGCTTCCTATATAAGATTAACGCACATGCAATAACTGGATGAGAAGTTGGTTCTAGATGGGTTGGGTTTACTGGGATAGGCATCTTTGACAGTGATTGCTGTGGTGCAAGGCTTAAAGGCAGGTGAAGGAATGTGCTCATTTTGCTTGCATGTGTGTTTGCAACAAATTAGCAAGCCTGATGAAGTAGTCACCTTACTCTTCCAACTTTTTAGCTCATTCATACATAGTAGTGATTAGTGGTTTTATGACATGGATGAACTCGTGGTGATAAATACCTTACCGAGCATTCCTGAAATCCTATGCAGTGAAAATAATGTGCTAGAGTATAGACGTCTTGAATGCACTCCTCTGCGGATGTTAGTTAGGTGATGCTACGCTCAAGTCTACGCGTGGTGTCGTTACATTACTCATGATACTCATTATGAACGCTGGACAAAGAGCTGTGAAATAGAAATCTGAGGTGCTTAGAGGCAGTTCACAGGCGCATGCTATAATATTTATCATGCACATCATGCAAGATTTTGGAAAGTCCTACTTTACCGCTAACCACTAATTCCGCAGTATGCGAAACTTCTGCTACCGAATTCTTCGCTAGGCAGGTAAAATTTCCTGTATGGCTAGAGGTGACTCTTTCAAGAACAATTGTACTAGAATGAGCATCTATGCCTATGATCTTTAAACCCCATGAAGATGGGATTGGCTCAGAGTCTTTCAACCATGATATGGCAAATGGAGGGTCTCCTTTCTCAATAACACAAGTCACTTGAGCACGAACTCCTTCGGAGAGGTCCTTGTTAAAAGAAAAAGGAGCTATCCTAGGTGGAACTGGAAGAACCAATAAATAATAAGATGGTAAGAATCATATTCAGAGGAAGAATCAACTTATGATGAAGAGAGTACAATAAGGAGAGACAGAACAACGACAAGAGGAAAAGAAATAAAGGCAGAGACATCAAAATCAAGAAGCCCATTCGCTTGAGGGGGGATTATTTTTGAGCTACCTAAATTGCAAAAAGGGTTCATGATTTGGATGACTCTGTGTTTTCAGGAGGTCAGGAAACATCAGGCCGGATGATCGCAGCTCGGAGAGAAGACGATGAACCTGGTGAGAATGAAAAAACATTTACCATGGACGAGTAATAGGGCAGAGCGGACTGTCGATGCTGCTTCATTCCCAGCCTTGCAAGTGTAGTTTCCATTGTGAGCTGGTGAGACGCTCACTATTCTTAATGCCAGATCGAACTCCCCAATCTGGTAGGTGCTCATCAAAGATGCTGGATCCTGGGTGGATGCTCCCATGTGTGCATGTCCCATCCCACCCAAATCCCCCATTGACCCAGGCCTCACTGGCCGCCCATCCTTGGTCCATTCTATTCGAAGGGGAGAGTCACCTTCGCTAACAACACAGGTGACATGGACACGGGAGCCTGCCTGAATGTTTTCCGGAAAGCTGAAAGGCTCAATTTTAGGAGGGACTGAAAGAGGAAGACAACATTTTTCCTATAAACGGAGCATAAATTAAGGAAACAGTAACTTCAATCCATGATTGGCAGCCAGCTAAAACTGGTTCAGTAAAAAATTGAGAAAGGTTTGACTGAATATTTTCAGAATTGAAAAACAAAGTAAATGTTAATACTTTTATTTTATCTTAGAATAAATTTCTGTTCAGTCCAGTTCAAAATCTTACATAAATTCAACCAACATGAGGTTTTAACTTTACAATGATCATTTTGAGTGTAAGTATGCATAATGGAAGAAGTAGTTTCAATTTGAAGATAATGAACAGTTTTCATTTGATAGTAAGTATGCAAAATTAAAGTAGTAGTTTCAATTTACAGATAGCTTGCAGTTCTCATTTAATAGCCAATATATATCTATAATCTTAATAAACTTTTGAATTTTCTCCTCTTTCAATAAAATTTCAAGTAAATTGAGTAAAATTTTGATGATAGAAATATTAAATTCGTTTGATTTGGAAAACTCAAACTCTCATACTCTCTCCATTCCTGGTAATCCGACAGCTAAAAAATGGATGTATTAGGATAGAAAGAAACTGTATTCGAAGAAGGATAAAACTTTCTGCAGTCTTTGCTAGAGGTCAGTAAGATGTTAATCAAATGCTTACAAGCAATTTTTATGCAAAGATATACATGCAAAGAATTGATTTTAAAATTATACATTTCTTACAATTTATTTAAAATATTCATAATGATAGTTATTCAGTAACCACTTATACAACTTAATGGTTATTCTTGTGCAGTATTTGAAGTATTCCATTTATTTTCACTGATATTTTTAAGTCATACTCAGAAATATTAATTAAATAAATTTCATGCAACATATTATTTAAACAAAATAATAATAATAATACATTCTAAATTTCACTTTTCCTTAGATGGTAAGAAAATAAACTGGTATCACATATTTAAATATTCATGTCACATTAATAGTATATAATTATATTTTTATATAACTTAATAGTTCAAGCATTACTAAAAATACTATGTACTAATGGATATCAAATTTGCATAGTTTTTGAACATTGAAACTCAAAATTTTCAAATTGATAATAATGTTTTCTTCACCAGTAAGGATTATATACTACAACTAGTAAATTAAAAGCAATATGGATTTGATATACAATTAATTTTTCTGCCTCAAATTATTTGATATATTATTCATATATACACTTAGAGCAAAGTCATAATTGCTATTTTCATTCTTTCTATTAATACTTTATGATAACATATATAAATTATGTGAAAATATTTTTTTTTTCAAGTTAACTCAGAGTATGTTTCCAAGTTTTATGAATATTATTAAAAATCCAAATGTTTTGAACTATTTTCATCAAACTAATTTTGATAATAAAATATTTACATTATTTTCTGGCTAATTTTCAGTCAATTTTTCAAATAGAGAATATATTTAAGACCCAAAAATATAAAGTTACACTACATTTTTAGTATTACAAACTCTTTTTTCATTATTTCTAATCATGTATTTATCGTACCCAGGTGAAAAAGTATTTGTACTGTGCAGAGAAATATTTTAAAACATTAATTTAGGTAATCTTATTCAATATTTTAATAACTTTTCTGAAAGTTCACAGTAATACCTTTTTTGTCCTAAATGATTGTTTTTGAAGCAGCCTCTCATTTATTTATTTAATGTATTGTAAATTTTAGTTTTCTTAATTTTTGGTCATACTTTGTACATGTTGTTAAGTGAAATTTAAATTAATGTGTCATTTGAAAGTTAAAAATGATGAGGAGCATTATATTCATCCAAGGATTTTTCCTTAACTTTTTATTCATAATGAAATGTAAAGAGTTAATTACACAAATCAAATAGTTCTTCAATTCAAATAAATTAAATCAACATAAAATATAAAACTATGTATATTCAGCTAGATGAGATTCAAATTATATTTTTTTCCATTCATTGTACCACTTAAGACATTATTGCAACCTAACTTAAAGTTTGAGGATTGAAAAATAAACCAATTTTCTGTAATGCAATATATTTTAATGATATTGGAACTTTACCTTTTACGTCAATTTCCACTGTCTTGCGGTCTGAGTGGCCCTGTTTGTTACGAGCAACGCAAGCATATGTGCCCTTGTCTGAGTTGCTGTCTACCTTCCGGATTATCAGAGTGCCATTTGGTGCAACTTCTTGTCTCAAATTTATTGGCAGGAACTGGTTATCTATTATTCCAAAAATGTAATTAAAATATGTGAAGGTATAACTAATGTAATTAAAAATAAAGAGTCAAATTATTTTCATGGTAAAGAATTAAAGTTCTGGTAATAATACATAATAATAGTTTTTGGGTTTCCAAAATGATGGATGTAATCAAACTTGATCAGAAACCCAATAATTCTTTTTCAACAGAGTTTTCAACTGAAAAGCTAAAGATTTTTCTAATCTTAGAATATTAAGTAGAAATATCACACCTTTTTCCCAAGTTATCAAACTGACAGGAAATCCAGCAACAGGGCATTTTAGTATAAGATCTCTTCCAGCAACAGCTGCTATCTTTGGCATTGGGCGAATGTGAGGTAGACCTATGGCAATGAGTAATGTAATCTTACAAAACATACAGTCAACATGTAATTTAGTGAATGATCATTTGAGACTTCCTTTACTGGCATTTTATGAACTAAAATTAATAGGATACAATAATATAAACTATTTGCTTGAGGAAATGGTTTCAATTACCATAAATATTTAGTCTAGCTGAATGGGAAGCAGACCCAACACGGTTTGATGCATTACAGCGATATTCTCCACCATCCTCCACTCTAACAGCACTAATATTCACATGACTTATGACATCTCCGTGAACAGTTACATATTGGCCAATCATAAGTCTGAAACAGAATAAAATGGTCAAAATATTTTGATAGGTGATACATATATATAAAACTGTGATCAAAATTCTTCATACATAATGAAGATAAAATACAACAGAATGATCAAAAACAGATTTTGTCTCAATGAAAATGAATAAAAATAGTCGAAATGATGAAAGAAATAATATCATGTAAATTATGATTAAGCTTGAGTTTATTTAAAGAAGCTAATGCCAATTCTTATCAGGAAAATCTTCCAAATTGATAATAATCATAAAACAAGCATGGGATTAATACATTTTTTTCATCTGATTGAAAAAGCATAGAAGATGAAATACTGAGAAAGTTTTTATTTTGAACAAGATAAAAAAGAAAATGTGAAATATTTTTGATTTCCCTGAAACTAATCCGTAGCCATGCTACTATCCTATCTCAAGAAACAGATTATATTTCTTTTGATTGGAGAAGAATTTAAAAATAAAATAAAAAAGAATAGTTATTTTACATTACATACAGAGATACTAGAAATCAATTTTTCCTTTTAAAAACAAATTTTATTAAACTTACCTATCATTTTGTGGCAATGGAAAGCCATCTAATGTCCAGGTGAAATGAGGTGTGGGGTTTCCTGCTGCAATGCACTTCAAAGAGACCGATGGCCCTGGCTGCATAGTTTGTTCAATAAACTTGTATACAAGTTGAGGATAAGCATCTGTTTCATAAAAAATATAAATCTTTTAATTTCTCTTTTTTAATAGCTTACATGACTACTGTATTTGGCAGCATATAAGAAGCACTTTTTTTCCTAAATTAGTTCTCAAAAAATTTACCCGCGTCTTATATGTGAAGGTATTGGTGTCGGTGCTTAAAACTATTTCTTTTAAAAAATACCCTCGTAAATATGACTAATAGTAACAAGAGATTAAGCCACACCATGAACTAGAAGTGTTAAATTACGATAACGTATATGGAAAGAGAACAGTAGTAATTCCATATATTATATTTGCACTGCGCTGTTGCACGAATTATTTAAACTTTTATCCTTGTGTGTGGCGTGTTTAATGATGGTGCGTCTTTTAAATTTTTGTTTACGCGATGAAATATTGCTCTGGATTAGGGAAATAGGGTACGGAAACGTTAGATATGATTCGCCATGTCTTCAAGCGTGTAACCAAATGCTGTTTTTAAGAGGCACAAGTTTTTCTAAGATGGCTGGGAGTGTGTAGAGGACGAGCCCAGCGCTGGACTGCCGTCGACGTCAAGAACTGACGACAACGTGAATTTCTGAATTCAGACGATCGGTAAAGTTTACGCATGATCGCAGCTCGAATGTGCATTCATAAAATGACACACCATTATCACTGAAAATTTGGCGATGCGAAAGATCTGCTCCAAACTCATCCCGAAGGTCTTCGCGGACTACCAACAGCAGAGGCGATTGTCTTTCAGCGAAGACCTTCTGCAACGCAATAAAAGTTTGTTTTCTGTAGAACGTATTCAGGGGAGATTGTTTCTTGCTAGAAAAAGATATCCTCTCTGGAAGGACAAAACCATGGGACCCTAAAAGCTGTCAAAGACGCTTGCACGCGTACCCTTGAGGTCCTTCCGGAATCTGCCTACCAGGAAGCCTTCGAGTGTAGGGAAAGCCGCTGGAAAAAGTTTGTCGACGCCCAAGGAATGTACTTTGAAGAATATTAAGGTTTTTTAACAATATTTCAAATAAATCTATTTTAATCTGAAACTTTTCCCGATACTTTTTAGACAGACCATATATATAAGACGCACCCTCATTAAACACGCCACACACAAGGATAAAAGTTTAAATAATTCGTGCAACAGCGCAGTGCAAATATAATATATGCAATTACTACTGTTCTCTTTCCATATACGTTATCGTAATTTAACACTTCTAGTTTATACTGAATGGCGTGGCTTAATCTCTTGTTATGGCATCTTTTAAAATTGTATATCATAATTTTGATAGAATTGACAACTACATCTATAATGATAGTTTTTTACCTTATATAGATTTGATATTTATAATTTAAATATTTTTTGGAGTTTTAAATGTTCCTTTTCTGTGAGTAATATGGTCTTCCATGAGTCCATGTATGTATGGTCCATGAGATAAAACACTCCAAAAACACCTTAATTTTCTCACAATATAAATAAAGCCAAACTGTAATATCATTACATGTGATATCTCCATGATTAGTATGTAAATCTATTTCCTATTTCGTATCGAAAAATAATCTTATATTTAGCATATATGAACTATATCTCGAGACCTCATTTTGATTCAATTAACAACTACTTCTATAAAGGCAGTTTTTCAACAAATAGTTCATAAAAAATATATAGACCTTATCGTGTAGCTTATGCATTTGTACTTAGAATAAGATGTTTTTTCCATTTTTGCTATCGTATTGAGATCGTAAATTTTATTTGAAAAAAGTAACTTTTTACATGTTAGAATCTCACCTCCTAGTCTTAATTCCGCTGTGGCCTGTGCCGTCTCTAGATCATTCTTAGCAAAACATTGGTACATTCCTTTATCTTCTCTTTGAACCGAAGTAAAGATTAATTGAGCACCGGAAGGCAGTAGGCGAAAGCGACTACCGACAGCACCAGATGCTCCGCCTGGGCGGAGTTGTAAGCCGTCTTTCCTCCATGTGAGAGTTGGACGAGGAAGTCCGGATACAATACACGATAGTTCTGCAGACCCGCCAACATCAACAGTCAAGGACGGAGGATGAAGGCTAACAGATAGCGCCAATGCTACGGAGAGCTCTACTTCGACCCTTTCACTTCCGGCACTGTTGTTTGCTATGCAGGCATAACGACTAGCATCGGATGCCATGGCGCTTCGGATAACCACTACACCGTCTCGAATGTGCACCCGCTCGGAAGGCAGTAGGGGTTCGGCAGCCCCTCGATGCCCACGGGATTCCTTATACCACCTGTATATGGTGAAAAAAATCGATTAGGCATTACAATTTTTCTGATAATATTGTAAATAATCGCACTATTTACGGACATTGATATCATCCACATCTTTTACCTTCCATAAAGAAGATAAAAGTAAATTTACATATTTTTATTGTTCTTATTAAATTTAAATATCGGATATTTTAAATTGATATTTAGATACATAAATACAAAATGTCCATAATGGAGCTTTATTTTGAATGTACTAGCCTATACTGAGATAAAGTTGTAAAATTTGCTTTTTTTACATACCAGTATTTCGGTGGGGGATATCCTTGCGAGACGCATGACAGCACAGCTGTATCTCCTTCTTTAACGGGACCTATGTTTACTCGGTCAGTGAACCGAGGAGGGACTATTCCACGATTTTCTGAAAAAGACGTTGGCTGGATTGGTAAATAAAGTTATGATAAAGTATAAAAGTTCAAAAGAAAAATGGATTCAGGAGGACTCTTTCTGAAGATTTAGATCGGAAAATCATCCTAAAACGGATATAAAATTGAAGAAAATATTTTCTTATTTTTAATGGAAACAGTACAATATATAATCGTTTCGCTACAATTTAGTGAAAATATCATGCTTAAATACTGTAAGAAGATCTTTCAAGAAGATAAGATAAACATTATTTCCAAAATAATAAGAGCGAAGAGTTTACTCTTCATTGGAATTTTTAAAGTTAGGACGAATTGAAATTTTTAAAATGGCATGCTCAAGTATATGATAGATTGGATGAAAAATGAAATGGTCGATATAAATCGATGAGATAATAATGCTAAATTTGCCCCTATTTGACGTAAGATGTGATCCGAACCGTAACATGGGGCGAAAGTATAAAATATAAATGATGTGATTGAAGTTTGAAAGGTAACTTATTTGCCTTACTTTTGATGGTACCAAAGAACAATGACTGATTGATTTACTGATGACAATTGACGTACCCTACGGAGGATCTGTATTTTGCATCTCCGTTTAGTTAGGAAACACGTAAAAACGTTTTGAAGGATGAAATTTATCTACTGATATTCTTCAAACTGTTCAACTAATTCCCAAAGCTGTCGGTATAAATAGCAGACTCATTTTTTATTTTCGAGTGACATTTGTGCCTACCTGTGACAAACACATGGCCTTGAGTAGAGCTTTCGACCGTTCTCCCAGTTACGTGATGGACGGTACGGCATCTGTAAGTTGAACGGCTGTCCGATGGAGAAACACCGTAGATTAGAAGCTCTCCAGATGGCAACATGTGAAACTTTCCATCTGTTAAAAAAGAGAAATACTCTAAAATAAGGTATGAAGCGCAAAAGATTTTACTTTTATTATTTTTATAACGTAGACGATATTAGGGTTGCATCTCCCCTCGTCCAAATCCATAGTCACTGTAAATCACTAAATTTTATCCTTATCTAAGAAATAGGATCTTCTTTTGATCGATTTAACATAATCAATCAAGCCATTCTATTTTCACGAATTCATGAATTCATAGGCAGTACAATTCAAATAAAATTCGTACAATTTCAGCTGCTGGTGTTGACCACAAAAGGCAATTCATGGCATCAAATATTCATTATTTTATTCTAAAATTTTAATTTATTCTTTCAACAGAAATTCTTCATTGAAGGTTTATTGGGAGCGGTAGAGCATTATTATAAACGGCTATTTTTATTTAATCTCTGAAATAGAATCGGAGACGTTACTTATAATATGCTGCGTATCAAAATTGATAGTGCTATTTATGAAAGAAAAAATTCTTCCAAATGAAGATTACGTCAATAATATTCTACTTTCAAATTTAAAATAGAAGAAATATTTTTAATTGGTATGTATCGATTGAAAATCGTAGAGGTCCGAAATTGATCTGTTATCATAATTGATCTTTATCAGGATATTGCCGCATTCAAATTAAATTTCGAAAGATTCAGATTTAAGTTAATCAATAATCATATCGACTCACGTCGAAAGAAATAAAAAATGAAGATACATTACCACTATCTGGACTAGGATATATGTTGAATGTAGAATCTTGAACCCAGGATGTGATGCTGACATGTTCTTTGACAAATGCTGGGATGTCGCATTTAAGAACGGCTGTGTTTCCGCTCATTACGTAAACGTCATGGACTTGGACTTCATAATGCTGCTTGACCACTAAAAATCACAAGTGATATTTTTCAGAAATTATTCAATATGATCACTAAAAATATGTTATGAACATTATATGAACAAATAGGAAAAATAAGTACTTCGATTTGTATTTTATATTGGAATATTTTGATTCGGCTAATAAAAAATATCCTGTGAAAAATTCGAAGTTTCATGTACACATTTTTGACGGGTATAATAATTTTTCGTTCGATCCATAAAAGTTCTTTTAATATAATAGCATTTTTCCTAAATCTATTTTAAGTGGATAGCTGAAGAACCACCTTTCAGCGTGTGACGGGCTTTGTATTTACTTAAACGATTACATTCGCGTATCGTTCTATAGAAAAAAAAACGATTTTTTAAATGCGTAAGTATTTGGATCGATTTCCATAATTCTATGCGTTACATTCGATCAGCCAATAAAGCAGAAATAAAATTTCCTCCCTCTAACCAGAAGCAAGATTTCATACTCCCTTTTATAACCAACCGTAACTTTTCCAGTCACAATTTATACTTATTTGAATTTATCTCTCGTGACCTAATGGCTAAAGCCTATCTATTTCCTTTTTAACTATCAGATATTCATAAATGTGTGTGAAATGCAAAAATGTAGATAGAGAAGAATTTAAGTCTCATTTTTTTTAGTTTAGCGACCGATTAAGTCTGATTTCATCGCTCAAAATAATTCTTTCGTTACGTATTCGGAGCCTCAACAACGTTACCCACGCATTCGATCAACAGAGCGGCCTACAATTCACGGGAATTGGACAGCAAAGACCAATGGAATTGAAAAATGAATCATCGGTATCCCCGAGCGTGATGGAAGTACAGACGGTCAGCACGATGCCTCACTGAGTTATCATCAGGGGAATACAGCATTGCTAAGCATCGGGCTCAATAGCACAATGGAGAAACAGAGATCGATAGAAAGGCCTTATTATTGCAGACAGTGTCGGCAGATATGGAGAAATGAATCGATCGGGAGCATATGTGTCTATGCGTTCTCGTATACGTGCCTCAGAGTGGATTTCAATCGTTGCCGAATACACTTCCGTGTAAATAATTCTTGGCCAGAGCGCGGAGTTATTCTCCGGCAGAAGCTGTGATGACTTCTTCTGCTACCCTCAGGGATTATGCGAGTGAAAAATGAATATGCAATGGCTGGAAGAGTCTCTATTGACGGCAAGTGGCGCATGAAGGATGGGTTGAGGAAATTGTTTCGAAAGTCTGCCGTTTGGGAAAAAAGAGGGAATGCAAAATGATTCCCGAGGGATGAACCGATATAAAAGTTCGGATTGATTTGTATTGTCCGATGTTTTGATCTGTGGACAAATATCTTAAGTGGAATGTGCTGAAGATTAGTTTAAAAAGATTTCGTATTGTACTCAAACGGTAAGGCAACAGAAATGGAATCAGAATGGAATGTCTAAGGGTTGGGAGTTTTATGATGCCAGTCAACCGTCGGATTTTTCTGAATTTGTTTCGAAAATTGAAAAAAGATGAGATCAATCAGGAGCTAATTTCAATTAATCTGAAAGATAAATTACACTGTTAGAGTTAAAATATATTCTAAAATAATATTCTAAATAAATTATTCTAAATTTTTTACCAAAGACTGATGTTCATAAACCCAAAAATATCTCTAAATGAATTTTCACACCACAAAACTTAGGGTTGGATAAATAATTCTACATTAATTTTTCAGGACTCATTTAAGTCTGGCCATGAGAGGATACTTATTGGAATGGGATGTTGGTCAGAAAAGAAAAAGGCAAATTTTATGGCTTGTTGTTGCATACACAATTATTTCTAATCAAGAGGGCACTATTACATTTAGGAAGCAAGAACTCTCATGCTAAGGTTTTTCAGAAAATACTCCGCATTTTATATTAATCTAATAACTCCATCCGTTATTTCGTTTTATTCCTCGTATTTTTGAATTTTTGGCAACTTTCCTCATTCAAAAATTGGCAACTTTTAAAGATATGATGGAAAATTTATTTGACATGTCTTAATTGATTTTCTGGGAATATTCTTGAATACCTACGAACTGAATTCGTTCCAAAATCAATATTTTTAAAAAAAGCCTATCTTCAAAGATTTCCAGGATAGGAAATCGAAATCAAGATTG
Organism: Pantala flavescens; assembly: GCA_020796165.1. Taxonomy (NCBI): domain Eukaryota; kingdom Metazoa; phylum Arthropoda; class Insecta; order Odonata; family Libellulidae; genus Pantala; species Pantala flavescens. The sequence goes on along the minus strand of CM036889.1, from coordinate 12,446,581 downwards.
GCACAAAAAATACGCACTTAAAACTGTTTTATCTAGATTCTAGGTATCTCAGTATGAAATACTTCTATTTTGAGTGTGCTGTTTTTGTCTGGTCATATAAGCGTCCATAAATATGGTTAGTTTGATTCTCTTTAGGTTCTCTAGAGCCATTGCTTTAGGTATAGGTATTCAATTTACATGAACTCTTTTTATTGGATTCGTCAACGTAAAATAATAATCCATAACTTGAGAACAATTTGCAAAATTCTTCTTTAGTTAAGTCTTCAATTAGTTAATGCATGCGTTTTTATTTCTATCTCAAAATACCGTAACTCAAAAGACTAAAAGATTTGAATTTTTCGTTTTGAACTCATATTATGAATATCACGATAAAACGATTATAAATGATCTTTTAGGAGGAATATATTTTTCTGAAACCCATCTGACCTCGACAGCGTCGGAGATGGACACTTTTAAAAAGTGAAAAGAGTTGGGTCTCATGACGAGTCATGTCATGTCTGGTCACTAAGCTTCTCCTTTGGCAGGACGTTTCCTATATCAGATTACTTTCATAACGGAATCCTTATATACAAAAAATGACAGCCAGAGAATCTAGCAGGGGTATCACACGGCGGAAAGAGATATCTCGAAAAATTTCATGCTTTCGAATTGTTTTCAATATTCGAGCCTAAGGAAGAAATGTTAATAATTTTCAACTTTTCATAAATGAAAATCTCAGATTTTATTATTTTAAAGTTAATGTGAGTCACTTGAACTCAATAATAGTTTAATCAGGTAAATAGACAATAAGTATTAGAATGAAGAAAATCGATGTAATATATTTTAGCTCTTATAAAAATGTTAAATACAATCATTTGAAAGGTGCTAAATATATAAAATGATATGTAATATACAATGTCCCGCAAGCTTATGACACTTAGCACTAAAGTCTTGTCACTATCTACTTTCACTGCATCGGAATTGATGTTAGGTGACACTTAAAGAATCGCTCAGGTTCTAAAAGACTTGGAACTTACATTTCAATCAAAAATTTACATTTAATTAAAAAAGTACAATACAGTTTATATGCGAATTTTTAACGCTCTGTTTTCGCAATCGAATCTTTAACTATTGGAAAATAAGGTATAAGTTGTAGCACAGTAACGCTGTGCGCCGTGGATGATTTTAAAGTTAGAAAGTTCTGACGGGATAGCTCAACCGACAGAATCCCTCCCGACCGGCAATTGGGAGGCCTGGGTTCGATTCCCGGTCCTTTCAGACTTCTTCCAAGTCCATTCTAACTTTAGAATTGCAAAATTATATTCAATATTACCCCAAGGTGTCAATGTATACAACTATTTACATCAATCCGAAGTCGAGTTGTATAACCAGCTTAATGAATCACAAATAAATTTCAGATAATTATTGAAAGCGAATGAATTAACCATACGGTAGATATTAATTATTGTAATTTATGCGAAAAGATCAAAGGCAAGACACAGATTTTGACTGGAAAGAAAGTAAACCTTCAGCATGAATACCGTGATATTATCTTATATATCACATCCTTCTCTCACGAAAGAAAAGTTTACACTCAAGAAAAATTACTCAAATGATATCGAATAAAATGCGAACGGCTTTAAATCGAGAATAAAGCTGATAAGGAACTGGTCAATTTGAAAATGGAACTTATTCACTTATCCGTTAAATGAAAATGATGCCCATGGACGATCAGTCCTAATCTAAAATATATAAACGATTGATATGTCCAAAAAAAACTTTGGCAGATAATTTTGGAAATATTTTGTCGGAGTACCTTATTCGAAACTTGTTTTCTACCTATTTTTATGCGATTTGATAAAATACACCCTGAATTCCTGTGGCAGACTAAAATATCCCAATACAGTCGTTATTTCGTATTAATTTTTATTGCTTTTTTCATATATATATCATATGCATTATATGTATCATATGCATGAACTTTTACGTTAATATTTTTGATAAATTTACTTATCTTTATAGCTTTACCTTTATTAGATTAGAAGAATATTCTTCCGAAATTTGAATAAATTATTTTTAGCAATTTATAAGGATATGATACGTTATATAAGTCTCCATTTAATAATATATAATATGACCTTTCCTTTTATTCCTCTTCAAAATATGAAAAAGATTCTAAAATAATGATAAAAAGGTCTACACTTGCAAAATAAATGAGTGCATTCGCTCATCGATAGAGAAGCAATACCCAGTCACTTTCAAGGTATCTGAAAATTGATAAAAAATACCTAAAAGATTATTTCTAAGGACATAAACAAGGAGTAAAACACTGGATTATATTTTCATAGATTTATGTCCAAAAACTTATCTAAGAAAAAGATAATTCAGCATTTTATTATATGGATATCTAGAATTCTTCTCATCATTCATAAAATCGAGTTTACTGCTTCTTAATACGTATTAATTTCGTTATGATATATCTCGAGATCAAACGTTGAAATTTCGAGATTAACCTGAATTTGATGAGTTAGCTAAGAAGAGTTGAGAGGCATAAATTAATGAAAGGTGGGGTTGGCTGAGCGGAAAGAAGTTTGAGATACTTTTAAATGAAATCGGGTGAAGAAGGATGATTAATACGGGAAAAGCCAAAGAAAAGAGAAGAGAAACATTAAATGTTTAAATAAAGTTATATAAGAAGTAAAATAGGAAGAGAAGATGCGTAACTGTTTCCTTATCTGTACGAAAACTTAAACAGATAGGATTGTTACCGGGTATTATTATGCTAATTTAATAGCATACTTTATACTTGCATACATCGCGATAATGTAGTTGCATACAGTTACGCACAACTAAAGTATTAATAGGTATACTACAACATTAGTTTTATTCCTTTATTATCTCCGTAGAATTGAATACGTTATACCGCATTACGTCTTAAATAAGACAAAGGGAGAAAATCAGGCGAATCTAATGTATATCAGTTAATATGACGTTTATATCCTCAGTATGAAAACTCAGGCTAATGAGTTAGAACAGGTACGAACAGGTTTCAGATTCATTCAATCATACCTTATGTAATATAGTTTGCACCAACGGCCAGAAGAGAGGGGTAAATGATAGGATTTAGGAAAGGTGAAATGACTTTGTTCGATCAATTGGTGCCACTGGAATACCAGGTTAGACAGAAGAGGAGAATCACGACATGACTGGGGAAATGACTTTGTGTAAAGTCGTAGAACTGGGTTTGAGTCCCAGTCATGTTCAGCATTTAAAGGATTTATTTGGATCATAGCCGTCCAGATTGTTTTCTTGCGCATTGTTGACACAAGAATACTTCTGAACAATGCTCTTAAGGTGACAATAATAGGCGTTACAGTGATATATTAGCCCATCGTAACTTGTGAAACTTTTATATGATTAAATGATGATTGAGCCTTCACAATGGAAAATAGAAGACGGAGAGTTTGGCCAATACTACTGCCATCGCTGAACTAGGATCCCATCAAGGATTGAGACAGGTTATGCAGGAAGATTTACCAAAATAGAAATGAGATTCTCACCTGCCCTCACGTTGACTTCACGACTAAGGATTCTTCCAGCAGAATTTGATGCTTCACATCTGTAAACTGCCGAATGGATGTCGTGGCGATATGCCTCGGCTGGGAATGGCGGGAAATACAGGGAACCGTTAGGTAGTGGTTCCCTGATGTGAGGTACGGGACCGGCAAGCGAGCCGTCCCCCGCCATCACCCATTCCACTTTGGGTGCAGGGCTTCCACGAGCCCCGCATGCTATCACTGCACCTGTGTCATTGCCGAATTCGACCACACCGCGGGGCTCGTTGATAAACATCGGCCCCTGGCTGTCCAATATGATCCCCAATCCTGGAAAGAGAGAAGATGATCATACATTTAAATCGGTGTCAGACATATATCAGTGCCATTCGAAACAAAACTTTTCATTCAATACCAATGTCTGCGTGGAAATTGGTTTAATGTGCGGTTTGAAGAGTGAGGAAGTTTCCTGAGTGAATAGAAATAGTGTTCGTCTGTGATGTGTAATTTTATTTTGGTAACGACTCTCATGACTATAATATGGATCTAATACATCAGGCCCACCAGACAAGAACCGACCGTAGGTCAATAGCTTTCACTAAGTCAAGAGCATAACTTTAACTAAAATTAAATTAAAATATATGTCATACTTTTTAACATTTTCATTTAAGAAGTATGAATGAGGGATGAATTGAAGCATACGTTAGCACGAAAACAAACTAACAGCTATAATTAGTAGATTAACAGATTCTAACAGAACAAAAAGAGCAATTAATCAGAATATCCATGGAGGAATTCAGACCGCACCGCCAGAGTATTTTCCCATTACCATATGCTTCGCAATAAATTCACGATTTTGCGACATTTACTCCGCTTCGCGTCACTGTTAGAATTCATTTAGTTTCGGAAAAAGAACGCCTAAAAAGTCTTGTCTTGTTTGCCCTGCACGTTTGAATCACCAATCCTTTCGTATGCAATGTGACATTTCCGAGTACGAATGGATGTGTTACTCTCTGTAAACGTGATAACGCACTTAATTTATGTTCGCTTCAATAAGCTGGGGACATAGAATTGGTAATCCAGCTCGGCAATCATTGCTAAAGGTTTAACGGAGGAGAAGGGGTAGCGGTGCGGTCTGGATATCTGAGGCATGAATAAGCGGAACTGAAGGGAAATTGACAGAAACAGAGACAACTAGACTAATCCCTATCAAAATTACAAAGTTGTTCATTCTCGCTTTGGGCCAAGCGTAATTTAATTTGCAACGATTATGTTTCTAGAATTTGTGTAATGTAGAATGAGAAAGGTGAGGTAGGGTAAGCTTATAATCTCTGAGAAGTTTAATTTTTCAAATTCCATTTCAAAGTAGTTTTAATAAACACTGAAATTCGATCCGTTGTGTCGGTCTCAATAGGTCTAAGTGGAAAGGAAAATAAACTATCTGCAATAAAATTGCGATGGGATAAAATATGGGTGAGACTATGGACCTTAGGATCGGTCAATAGAAACTCATGATGCTCAGAACATTTTGATTTACGAAAATCAAGTACGTGACAACTGCAGAAAATGTGAACGCGAGGCTTATGGTAGTAGAAATAATATGAAGAATTTCACGCTTACTTTTAAATTCTAACTATAATGAAAGTGATAGTAATAATATATCATAACACAATATTTCAAAATAAAGCAACAGATTTAAGACAAAGATTGTGTTATAATCTTTCCCGAAGGAAGATATTATTAAATTGAGGATCTGATTAAACTTACTTTCTATTTTCAAAAACTCAAAAGAAAGAATAAATACGCAGCCTACGGGCGAGGCAAATGAAATTCGTTACAGAAATTTGCTGAAAGAGTTGCGCTAAAAAAGTTTAAATTTTCGTATCTTTCGTAATGTATTATGTTTGCTAAAATTAAATGGTTTAAAAGAAAGGGATGAACGATTAACAATACAGTTCCAAGTAAGATAGAAATTACCCCCTGCCACACACCGAAAGGTGGCTCGCAGGGTATCTACATAGACATAGACATAACTCCGTATACTTAAGAATAGCTACGAGGTTCATTCTTTTTGAAAATTCATTCTTTTTATTTACTTGTCAAATTACTTAGCGTAATGATTCGTTTCAGTTCATCTGAGAAATCCGATAGATAGATTACTCCACTCGACGAAGAGTGTAAAAACTTACAACCCAAACCACTGGGCGGTGAAAAAAGTGAAAGTGGTAGTCGTGTTCTAGAAACGTTACGGAAATGATGGAATGTATCAATTTGCGAGAAAGCTCCAGGATTTCGTGGGGATAAACGCTTAGCGGGGATAGGTTGCGTTTCAATATCAGCAGCGACGGGATAGACGAATAAAAAAATGTATCCATCGACAAAGAACTTTCGTTCGTGAGTTCCAAAACTCACTTCTTTTTAAGGGTGGTGCGTATCTAAACAGGATATAAATGAGATATAGAGCGAAGGATTTGGAAGAGAATATATATCCTACATTTACAGGTCACCAGGAGCGAGGGAATTCCACGGAGAGTGTGAATTTGAAAGTGGGAAAGGAAGTGGCCGTAAAAGCGGACCACGAGAAATGTTTTCTCCCGCAAAGGAAATTTCGAGATAACAAATGGGTTTTCGGAAATATCCGTAACACTGCCGACAAAAGATATTTAAGGGAGTAGCACGTATCAATTGCAGTTGTAGGCGGACGAAAAATAAAACCGAGAGTGTGTTTCTAGCCCCGTTTTGACTGCCTTTCTTCGAAAGAATCGAACAAGTCCCCATAAATTTTGGAACTGCTGGCGCAATTCTAGTAGTGCCTGACGTTTTGGAAGCATTCCTATCCTAATTCCATTTGAAATTCAGGGTTAAATTTGCACACGACTAGCCTACGTACAATTCAGTTAACGTTTTCCCCAATATGATATAAATTAAGTTTCTTGGTTGAATGACGTTAGAAATATTATACCAAGTATCATAATAAATATCATAATAAATATCATAATAAATATCATAATAAATACTATAATAAATATTATAATAATTATTACGATGCGGAAATATGACGATCCGTCAATGAAACCAAAGAATTGCATAAGTTGCGAAAGAATTGCTTTTTTAAATTCTTCCAATTTCATGGCTGCGTCATTAACCTCGGTGCTTTATGTCAAGAGAGATATCGTAGTATTATCAAATTTTTTAAGAGCCATCAATTAAATTTCATTCTTGCATTGACATTTCATTGATTTCACAACCATTATTTGAAATGGTACCGCAAAACATTATAGATTAATAAACTCTCGACCTGCCGCAGCTTACCGATTCCTAAATACATCGCGCATATGCGGCGACGGATACATAATTGTTCATCCTCCACTCTGACGATGAAGAAATATGGTTTTTAATCGATCTCTGTACGTATTTAATCTCTTGAGCCTTCAGCCAATATATGGCTCCATTCTTGCCACTCAAATCAGGAACTCGATCATAGAGACCTCTCCCTTTCAACATCTCAAATGCAATTTGCCTAATGGAGTACGGGGATTGGCTTCGAACTGTATAGATCTTCATATCCGACCTGAATCATGAATTTGAGGACGCCTGTAGCACTAGCGAACCTCGCGTCGCGTGGGGATGTCTATTTGAAGGAGATCCAGCTCGTACGGTCGCGTCGCTTTAACGAATCATCCTTGCCACTCGTGTAGGAAATCGTTTTACCTTGTACTTCTTTTCCTTCACTCTTCACGTCCTGAAATGGGGTTGCATCATGCCGTCAGTCTAATCTCAATGCGCGTTGCCTCTCAAGAGATTAGGCTGGATGCATAGAGCTAATGAGCTTAGGGCAATACATCTCAGAATTCCTAACGTAACGATTACGATGGATATGCAATTATTATCAAAAGATGAACCAAGGATTCCTATCGGTTTTCCGGCACTATTTCCGCGTGCCATCTTTCAAATGTTTCAATGGATGGCTGATTGCGGCGGGAAAGCATTTATCGTTTTTTCCTCTCAACTATTCACTCATTCATCTCTGTAATGAGACAATTTCGCAAAAAATATTGCTTCTATAAAGAACCATCATCGTCATGGACACTCGAGTAGGAATTAATTCAGATAAAATATTGCTATGTAGATGGAATGCCTCATAAATTAGTGTCGATACTTGAGGAAATCCTAGCGCGTAATTTTAGAGAATGATTAATAAATAAAGGTACTAGCTAGCTAGTAACTACTAACTTTTAAATCTTCCAATATCAATCACTAAACTTTAAGGGATATTCATCGTGGTATATTTATACATTTAGATTCGTATCTCCGATAATTACGTTCATAAAGTCTCAATTATTGCTGATAGAAATCAGGAAGAAATCAAATATCTTAAAAAGAATTGACGTAAATTAATAACCTTTAATTTCTGCATTCGTAGTATTCATGAAATCACCGTGCACTAAGTAAATATACTCAAAAGTTTTATCTTAAAAAAAATATCAAAGAGAAGCCCTTCATATTACTTCTTTCGGTAGCTTTGAAAGAGGAAAATAAATAACGGCCACTTTCGCAAATAATAGATTTCGAAAAATATTAAAAGGCTCCATTCGGCTCAAAGAATTCGTAACAACGATCACTGTCTCCTCATATCGAAAAGAAAAAATATATGGAATCTGGATCCAAAGTCACTCAAACGGGTAACTCGTAACAAAAAAGTAGAACAAAAATATTCGTTCGCTTGTCGGAACTCCAAACTCATTCCCTTTCTTAGTTTCGCGTAAATATATCTCGTCCGTTACTCGTTTAATCTTTCTCTTTATATCTATTTTTTTTTACTTTAAAATTCACCTACCCTGCAAGCGTTGTCAATCGTTCGTACTTTCATATCGTTCCAAAATTTTATATTGCGTTGCTCTACTGACATTTCCATTAAGAACGCCATCGACAACTGCGAGCTTTAGGGAGTGGATGAAGTAATTGAAAACGGTTTATGAAATGGGGTTTTACAGTCGAACAAGAAATGATCATTTGCAACACGATCTTTGAGATGAATTTTTTTATGCGCTATGTATTGGAAGCACTCTTAATACAAGGTTAGACCCAATCCGGTTTACTTCGCTTGAGTTGTTTGTTTTCTTAGTAGAACTTTTTTTATAAATTTTCTATGAACAGCTCAATCAATAGATTAAATGTTATTGATCAATACTTGTACTATATAGTATGAAAACTCGTATATATTCAGCATTGCCTTTTGCCATTTTGTAAAGCTATCGATAAGAAAATTCTAGGTTTTCCGGTAATATTTCCACAGAAAAGAATATTAAAAAGTAAAAGATACTGTCATCACTTAACTATCTTAAATTAGTGCTTTTTTATATTACTATTTCACCATTGGAGATGGCTATTCCTAGTACATTCAAACAGTTAATATATTATTTATTCTTCACGTAATACTAGGTATTTATTTTATAAGTATCTATCCAATAATTAAGAATTTTCTTATATCTAACCTATTGATAACTACATCTGTCCTACCTCCAATAGCTCATATGCTCATATTAAGTTTACTTAAGTGTATATAAAACTGCATGAGATACGAAATCCTTTATTAATCAACGAAATAGTCATGTTATATCATCGTGTCATCGTGCCCTTGGTTATTTCATTTATTCGTATGCTAAGTGTTCGCTAGCATCATCTATAAGCAGTTCTGTCCTATTTCCTATAAATGGTATCCTTTAATTTCAACCGTGTCTTTTATTAGGTTTCTCTTTTATTCATTCCTTTACTCATTTCCTTTCAAACGCTACCAGCTCAGAAAGTACTTAATCTCGTACATGCGATGCTAAAGAGAGATGCCCAACGGCACAACTCTGAAAGATGAAATTACTCTCAAAAGCGAACCGTTTGCACACAAAAAAACTCCACAGATCTTACGAGAAGAATTAGAAATTCTTCGCAATCCTTTTCCTTTGAGCATCGAGTACAGTATCGCATTGTTAGCATCGACAACGGTGTTAGCTGTGTGCGTAGAGTCATAGGCACAGGTTGGCCCTTTTGAAAAGGAATTAGACCGGAAATCCATACATTCCTTTGAATTCTACCTGACAACTACGAGCTAAAGGTGCGTCATTCCATGCATTTATAGGACATTTTCCCGTCGGAAACAGCCCCCAATCGTCCCACCACTACTATTTTTCATGTCGTGAAAAGGGACTACTCGAAGTTCGGCATGCAGTTAGTTCCGTTAAAACTCTCTCATTCGCCCATTTTCCTTTTATAGAATTCATTAGCTGATACCAACTCCGTTAGTGGCTCCATTTGATTATAGGTTTCGCGGACGTAATACCATCGAGGTCTTTTTTCCCCAACATCTCCCTTTCCCGACGCAATCATCCGCTTCGCCTGGGATGGAAAAATTTTATTCTCCCGTATATTTTTCCGTTCGCCTCTACAATATAATTTCAAGTTTTTCCTCCCTACTCATCGCTCAATCCTCCTCGAGGTATAGTTTCCATCCCGCCTTCGTATCGAGCAACCCCTCACCTATCATTTCCATTCCGAATACCTTTTTCTCCAACCTTTCGTATTCCCACTGCGTCTACCAACGGCATACGTTTTCCCTTCATATTTATCACCCTTCCGCTTTCTCTTCTCAGTTCCTTCTTGCCCTAACCTCTCCGTACCTTCCGCCTTTCATATATTTGTAGCCATTTGGCGTTCCCTCAAACATTTCGCCCTCCACCATCGTGTAAACATATTTCGATAATCTTATCCCCGGAGCTTTTTTCGAACCTCAACCCAAACCCTCTCTACCAGCTTCTCAAAACTGATCCTTGCCCTATCCGAGCCCGATTATCTATTCTCCTCGTGCCACAACATTTAGACTTGGCAGTTGGGATCATGAGGTACCCGGTTCGAGTCCCGGTAGCGTCGAAAATTTTCCGCTTTTTCTCTAGGGTATAAGCGTCTTCTACCGCGCCATATTTCTCTGCGTTTCCTTCGATTTCAATGCCATCAACTCCACCCCCTACTTTCCATTCTTCCCTTTGTCACTCAAGCTACTCTCCACTCAACCCTTCCCACCCCATTTCTTCTTCTTTCATTCCCAGCCTCTTTTCCCTTGGGTCTCTCAGATCGCTTCCGTCTACTTTTCAATCGCTACCCCGACTCCTTTCATATCCACGCCGACAGCGGGGAATATTTCACGCCGAGGATACGTTTCCGCGTAAGGTAGGCTTTTGGGCTCTCAGGAGGCAAAGTAATGGGGGTCGTAGAGTGGAGTTGCTTTCAAATTAAATAAAATAAATCTCCGGTTTCTCTTTTCGGGGGATTCACCAGGTGGCTATGAACATATCGCGGTTGGAATTATGAATGGAAATGGTTCATTTTGGAATGGAAAGTGGAGACGTTTGGCGCACGTCAGGGTTAAATCATTGTGATTTGCAGTGGTGGAGGAGGGGAGGCCGTTATGGCGTCGCGAATATGCTTTTTTCGACATGGAATAGGCGGAATCGATTTCGTATTAAATTCATGGGCGCAAGATGTTTACATACAAGCATAAAGTTCTTGAATTTCTACCAAGTGGCATTTACCTGTATACTGTTGCAATACATTTTCGAGACAAATATAAATCATATAGTAATAGGATTCGAATTAATACTCTTATTCTTTTATCGAATGTTGCCGTTCGTGAATATTTACGTAGGTCTCGATTTTAATATGATTAGATAAACAAATTCAGCTAGATACATTTTAACATCCTATACGCAATAAAAAAATACCTCTTTTAGTGCCACACGGAAAAAAGGAATAAAGTACCATGTTTTTATTTCCCTTTTCATTCCTTTCCATCCATGTTCAATTCACTTTCTCCCTTTTAGGATACATATTAATGTTCTGTTTTTAACTACCGACTGTTCGCATTCTGCCTTCGTTGTCGCATTTAAAGGGTTCATTATCAGAAATTTTGGCGGTTTGATTTATTGGGGTTCGCGATACATTGTGGTATATCTCTTCCTCAAGCCCTTGTACCCTTGCAAGGGTAGAGCAAGTAAAATGAATTTTGAGTGAAATATTCAACCGTATTTGATTTGGGGCTTGCCTTATTGCGATCCTTAAAAAAGTTCTTTTGGAAAAGAATAAAAAATTTCTCCCTTCCCCTCATAACCTTTTGTAACCTCATAAATCGTTTGGTTTTCGTATCATTTTACACCTTTCCTTGTCTTTTAAAATGATGAAAACCGTAAGGGACTTCATCTAATTTAGACTTAAAAGAGTTAAATCTTTCTAATGCAATTATGTTCTCTAAGATTTACTTATTTTTATGAGTTTTAGTAAGAAGATAAATTTTATAAATTTACAGACCTATTTATTCTTTAAAAATAAGATGTTTAACATCTATTGTCTGTTTCATATTAACGATAACAGATTATTAAATTCCAAGAAACGCCGGGAAAGGAAATATAAAAGTTAGAAAATATCGTAAGAGAAATGTGAATCGTTGCATTTACTTCAGATAATTAAATCAAGATGCTTGAATAAACAGTATATGTACCAAAAACATTCAAAAAACAGCCAAGAGTATTGTTTGAGAGCCTATGTTTATCTTGAAGGAGGTTTCTGTTGCACATATTTCTCTTCAAAGTGCGAAGAATTAAAATCCAATTATGATTAATAAATTACTAGAGCTGCATTACTTCCCCAAGTTTTCCTCCGGAGTTATACATTGCCTTCGCGGTGCACTCAATCCTGAACGTTAAACGTACGGAGTTTCCAACGAAGAGTTTTAATCATTCGGAAACCATATGCATTTGATTCATCGCATCTAAACCAGATGGCATCTCATTTAGCTCACCCTTCCCGGATTTCATTACCTGCGTTAAAGTTTCCCTTGCTGGTTTCGCTCATCCCCTCGTTCTATCGCAAATGCGTCATTAGCCAAACCCCAAGCATGTTTCCGTGACTCGGATGGGTGAAGGGGCGAGGTTCGAATCCCGTCAAAACAAGGCTTCACAGCTCCTCTATTGGTAAAATCTGAAACTAATGACCCATCCTCACCATCCTGCTCCTGACTTTGAACAGGTTAATCACATCATACAAATTGATGAATTCTCAAACGAAATTTTGTGGATTTCCTGACTATTATACTCGGAACGGTGTGTGAAAATGACAGTTGCGTTGATGAAAGCAGATATAAATTAATTATTAAATACTTAATACATAGGTTTTACGTGTTATCTGGCGTTCAAGATAAAACAGTTATAAAAAAGTTTTACGTAAAAAAAGCATTATAGCTTAAACGAAAAAATTCATAACCACTATTTATTCCATTCATTTCGCAGCATTTATTTTGCCTCTTACTGCACAAAAAACCTACAATAATTCGTTAATTGTATGTGATAATTATTAAACTACAGTTTAATTACTGTCTGCGTATCATTTATTTCCCACAATTATTCATTTCGTAAATTTTTAGTGACATTATTTTTACGTTGTTTTAATTCGCACTTCAAATTAATTTTTGTGACTGTTTCATGCAGGAATTTTAAAAGGTTTTTAGCTTCAGTTACACTAATAGCATTAAGAAGGCCCATAGTGCTTCATCCTGTCAGGAAATCCACTCCCACCTTTGCAGAATCGTTTATTTATTTATTCAAAATAGCAGCGATTTGATCATTCAACCAGGTGGTAGCGTTGGAGAAGGGAGACCTGTCCATATTACAATGAATTGCCTGGCATTCGCCAGAAGACGGGAGGGAAACCCCTCCAAAAACCTCCCGCAGACAATTAGTAATTACATTACACAATATACATTAATCAATACACACTATAAAAGATACATTATATTTAAATACATAATACAAAACATAAAAATTTAGTAGAAATGTATACTTTTAAGTTTAGAATTTAATTACACTTTTAGCGAATTAAATTGAATTTTTAATGTAATTGGCTATAATTAACATATAAATTTTAACCTGTTTCTAAAATGTTTACATTCTTCGGCATTGGTAAGAAATTTCTCTGGGTAAAGAGTTCCATTCTCTATTTCCCTTACTAACGAAGGAATATTCTGTAATATCAGTTTTCTGATTGCCTTCTCTAATTTTTAAACCGTAATTAAATATTTACGAAATCGACTGTCCAGGTTTCCGTTCTGTTCATCGAATCCCTATAAAAGCCAATCTATTCGAAAAAGGTGAATCAATTTGGTCAAAATGGTCTTAGAATTCTCCTTCATTTGCTCATTTCACAAAAGGTAATTGCGTTCCAATGATTTCCTGATTGTAGAGCGAAGAGGAAAATATTTTTGTATCATTTGGAAATCCATTTGCGTTCGCGGAACAAGTTCAACGCGTTTGCTGAAGACGGATCTAGACGGATAGTGGGAGTAGAGGTACGGACCTTCAAGTTTCAGTAATTTTTTCATTAACTTATAAAGAAATTAGGAGAATTGTGTTTGTCAATTCGAAAGGAAGAGACATCAAGGAGATAAATATCCCGATTATGCCCACTTATTGCTTGATCAAGTGCGTATTGTTAGACCAGTGATAAAGCGAAAGGGAAATCGAAAACGAACTGATTTCTCCGTAAATAAAAGCGTAATGCAAAAGGAATTAATTTTCCCATGGAATATCGAGAACGATATTTCGGGAAATTTAATCTCCATCCAATATTTCCCTTTCGTTCCCGATGTTCATGAGCCTCGGCAAATAATAACCCCTTGAATGAAATCCTGATACTGTGGAGGTGTTTTGAATTCGTTATTTCGCAAAATGCCTTGAAAATGATTATCGTCTAGCTTCCATTCATTATTTGAACTACAAGGGAAGGATTTCCAAATCCAAAAGGATTTCAGAAATGAATTTCCAAATGATACAAAAATATTTTCCTCTTCCCTCTACAATCAGGAAATCATTGGAACGCAATTACCTTTTGTGAAATGAGCAAATGAAGGAGAATTCTAAGACCATTTTGACCAAATTGATTCACCTTTTTCGAATAGATTGGCTTTGAATGGAATTCGATGAACATAACGGAAGACTGTCGATTTCGTAAATATTTAATTTTTCGCTAACTGAATCGACTTAACATGTTTATTATATTTTTATTACCTTACGTTATCATCGTAAGAGAACTGATAGAAATATACGCATTAAGCTGTGCAGAACCAATCGCATTGAAAATCTTTTAACTCCATCTAAACTACTCGAAATAAAAGATCGGCAATTCAAATCTTTTTTCTGAGCCTTTTCTATAAAAAAGTGTATTTTGGTAATTTATAATCCAATATTTTTCGATGCATGGATTCTCAGTTGCATAATTCCTCATACGAATAGGCGATGTCACAATTTATATGTCTGAACAGGGAAACTGACACCAAATAATTTCTTCGATTGATACTTTAGTCGGTACTTGGTGCTATTTTCACTTGGTAGAGTCGTAACCATTTGTTCGCTCCTACATTTTATTATTTTTTGCGAATCACAACGTAGCATTTAATTATAGGGAGTGCCATTGAGTCTCCTTTTTTCCTCTCTAAACCTCTTTTTCTGCACCGACTCCATCCATTTTCCTTATCTGTCGATAGTTTCAATCTACCAGAACTCAGTTTTTTCCCTCTGAGAGACTTAAATATATGGCCAAGATTCTGGGATGAATTCATCACTCTTTGGATGAATCTTTTAGAATATGGTACAGGAGTCCGATGTAAGGAATAAAAGTTCGCTTTTAATATTGGAGATGAGGGGTTGAGGGAAGTATATTTTTCTTTTCTAAGGTGAAGAAATTTTCATTTTCACACTTTTTCAATCAAACAGTCTTCAAAAGAAATATTGGCATCCGCGCATTATCGAATAATTTTCACGTAAAATATTTCGTATCTTATACGATTTAATGAGAAGTGAATGCATACCAGAGCATGACTACATATAGCAGCCACTTATGAGAGAAACAAAGAAAATACTTAACCTACTTTTCTATGAATGAATGAAACTATACCTAATTCTCTATGGGAATTAATGGATTCATATTGACTAGAAAAGGAGCTAATAGTTTTCCTTATTCCATGCGGAAACTTAATAAGTAAGTCCTGGCCTAAAAAGTTGATTATATTTTACGCAAAATGTTCTAATGATCGATTTGGAGAGAAAAAATTTTTTCCTCCTTCAGAACTTCAGAAAGAACCTTACGAATAAGTTGATGAAACCCATCTGAGAGGGTATTCTATTATTATCTAACATCCATTTCATGAGCGAGAATAACCTCGTTACTAATGAGTCAAATTATGATTTTAGAGAAGGAAGAATTTTAACATTACGTAAGCTCGTTAAATTCCTAACAGATTTGGAAACGAGTCCGCTCGGATGCTAAGCCCTCGCTCTCTAATTAATTTCGGATTGCTGAAGAAAAGGGATCCTACTGCGAATAATTCCTTTTCAACCGTAAGAGTCTCTTGTAGAGCATTTTTACCGAACGAGTAGGCGCAAAAACTATTCACGTCCTTTTAAAAACCTGCTGATTCGTATACGAAATTTTATCCCGCGAATGCGGATGAAATTTCTATTTCGAGCGCGCTGATTCCCAACTATTCGAGGAAACAGGTCGGCCGATTTTATTTGCTGTCATTGTGATGTATTCCGAATCAGCAATCCTCTTACCGCGACCACGAAGCGCCCTGTCGCATCCTGTACCACTCATGACTACGCTCCGAGGCCTCTCCCCCTTTCTAGTGTCGCATCCCACCGCTAACCGGTTAAACCATCCTCTCGACCACCCTCGTTGACACTAAAATTGCATCTCATCCATTCCAAACATATTCGGAACTCGGAATTCATGGGAACAGCCAGAAGAAAATCTTCAATCCACTCCGGGGTCCGTTTCTTTTTTCACTACCGTCTCTTTTTACTCACCTTCCTTCCCTCGGATCATCCTTTTCTTCTCCTACTTGCATTTTTTACTTACGGACATCTTCCCTTTCCCAACGCCTGTTCCTAAACCTCCCTTTTTGATTTGTTTCCGAGTTCTTTTGATTCGTGCGTTACTTTGAGCCTTCCCTCTTCATTTCCTTTCCTAAACCCCCCTTTCCGATTCCTTCTCTCCCTCTCTTGTGTCCCTTTCCTGCTTAATATTCTCTCTCATCAGCTTTCATAAAGTCATTCCGTAGGGAAGCGGTTACCTCTTATTCTGGCTCTTCCCTCTTCTCCCCATGGCGCCGTCCTTCCTCTACTCTTTGAAACCTCATTTCGTATGGATCGCTCAAATATTTCTTCTCCTCGTCCGCTCTTTGTCTTTCGATTCCTTTGCATTCGATACAAGAGTCGAGAAGAATGTTCCGAACTGTATTTGGCCAAGCTGAGATGGTGCTCATACGTTGACTTTCGCTTAGTTCGCTATTTTGGTCTACACGCTGAAAAATCCTACAGATGACACGTTAGGTTTTCCTGTTCCCTTCCAAAAAATCCTTTGTCATGCATCATACATATTTATGAAATCCCAATCTATAAATAAATGTAATATGAATTATAATTATAAGGATATAAAAATGGTATATATCATAAATATAAAATATCTCCGCAGGGAAAAAGAATGTTTGTTAGCATGTTTTAAGTAAAGCTCGCCATATGTTTCAAAAAAAATAGTCAGAAGGGAGAATTCTAATAATTTGTTATTTTTTACTACCTCGAAGGTATGGTACATTTCAATGAGATTTGAGTTTGAGCGTTGATATTTACTTAGAACTATAAATATGATGGAATGATATAACGGATACCAGTTAAAATCATCTCCGGAATATTTTAATGTTATTAATACAATATATCAATACATGGTTAAGATATGATCAATTATATAAGTATATTACCCTGATACAAATATTTTTATTAAATTGATATCGAACTAATAAATATCAAAGTAATTTACGAATTAATGAATTGAGATATTTTTAACTAACTTTAATTTACTTTATAATGGTGAATTAAAACACGATCCAATACTGGTTTAAAAAAAAATTCAGCATAGAAATACGAGTAAAGTGACCCAACGATGTAAAGGAAAGTTTCGCAAAATACACTCTTCCGGTGAAGTCTACTTTAATAGGACCACTAATTTTAATTTACGACATTCGCAAATCTCTATATCGTGAAAATCCCTTAGCAGTAGCTTCACTTGCCGTTCACCTCCATATTTCTTAACGCGATGAAGGGGCGGTAGCAATTCGAATCTCCTTTAACCCTTCTACGATTTATTTCTCCATTCTCTCTTTCACCTCTTTAAACTTACAGTTATTGCAGTTCATTCTTCCTACTTTGCCTTTCCCGATTGTTGCTCCACCATTACTCTTCATTCTAACCGGCCTCATCCCCATACGCTCCGTACGTTACTTCGCTCAAAAACTCTTACTTTCCCAAATCTGGTCCACTTCTTTACATTTCTCGTCGCAATATCGAACGGGAACATTCACTCTCCCTGAATAATTTAACCTCACTCAATACGGGCCTTTTTTAGGCGGAAGGACCGAACGCAGGGAACTTATTCTAACAGAGCCGACTAATTCGTCTATTTTCGCATTCAATAAAGCCTTTCTCAAGCTTATTCTTCTCTTTCCATTCCAACGCGTGCACTTTCTCTTTCCGGATGTATCTCGGGATTCCTCACCGAACCAAAGGCGAGTGGAACGATTTATTTATAGGGAGTAATGGGAAAAAGGGAGAGGTGGTGAGTGCCTTCTCATCGCTTCGATTTTGCACTCCGGAACGGATTCGCGCAGGTGTTTGAGGCGGCGCGTGATTCCAACGAGGAATAATAACCGTCGATCAAATGCAAAAAAATATGAGGAAGGGAATGAGACCTGAATGAAAAGGATACCCGAAGGAATGACTTCATTCATTGAAGGAATATATCACGTGAACTGAAGGACCTGAGTTATGCTGCTCTTTCCTTCCCAGCTGAATCTGGGTATTGAACCGGAAACATGTCGCGTGCGAGTGCTTTCCATGTGATTCACACTCCGATTCGAATAAAAATACTTACGAGAATATCCGGAGAAAATCTCAGTTTCTCATGCTATTTCAGCTTTAGATCAAACGATTGTTATTGAAAATTATTAAATTTGAAATTATTATTAAAATAATATTACTAAAATTTAAAATAACGATTGAAATGTAATATTACGAAAATATTTACGTAAGTATTCTCGTAAGTATTTTTATTCGAATCGGAGTGTGAATCACATGAAAAGCACTCGCACGCGACATGTTTCCAGTTCAATACCCAGATTAATAATAATATTATTAACCCGTAATATTTACGTAAATTTGAAATCGCTTCAATTTGAAATTTACTGTTTTAATCAATTTACCCTTTTCATATTCCTTATAACTCACCTAACCTTATGTACCTCGACAATTGTGACCCTTTTATCGTACACATACTAATAAAAAAGGATACCTACCTCAAGACGCAAAATTCGTTCGTATTCTATTCTTTTTCAAAAGCGCAATAATAATTCGTGGGAGAGGGAAAATTCAATCGAACGTCTGCATAATCTTTCCCCTTCACCACCTTCTTTGCAGATCCTCTCTTACCCCATCTTCATCGCATAGTAACCGACTCTCGAATGAACCTCAGAAAAGGGGTAATTCTGCCATGCGAGCAATATGGAAATGGGAGTCATTGTCGATGTATCCCAGCTCGGAAGCAAATGAGCCAGCGACCGCTCGTCTTTGGTCCGTTTCTTTCCACGCTATTTCCCCTTCCCTCGCGAAGTGGTATCACTTTTGCTGTCGACAACTAATTGCGGGAGAAAGTTCGTGGGCGTCGGGAAAGGTATTACGTTTTTCATTCTCCGTTCAAGTGGAAGAGTGCGGCGAAGGGATGCGAGTTTTCGCGTAAGGGAGCATTGTGGGGGCGAAAATATATTCAGGAAGGACAAAGCGTTTTCGAAAACGTCACGCGCGGGATGCCATTTTTGGAACGATTATTTCGTTGCCTTATCGTGATGTCGATACATTTTCCGGAAGAGAAATTCGGTGTGATTTATGAGTCTCGAGTCGTATATCTTATCGGCAGACAATGCGAGGAACGGTATTGTAGCCAAACTGGCGAAGGGATTAAGGTAGCATTCTTTTGAGCCACAACATGCAACTGTTGAACCGAGAAATGATGTGCATATAATTTTGTGATACTTAAATGGATTTTGTGCATCCGTTAGGAAATAGCAATGGGTGAACTAATACTATTAAGGTACATTATATCTATATTTCAAAGACATCATACATACTTTATATAAAATTTTTATAAGTTTTCGAGAATCCTAAGTATCTTTTTAAAAATATTATGATATTATGTATATATAAGCATAAAATTAATCATAAATAAATATTAGCTTAAATATATAAGATCTGTTAATTTCTCTAATTTATATTTAATAAGATCTTACCCGCGAATTTACTTCATATTTTCCTCAAATGATAATTAATTTGTGCAATTTTTTATCTAAGATTTAATTTCTATTCAATAAATATTTATTTACATTATGTGACTTCGCCTTAACTGTTTAGATTATTAATTCTAAATATAAAGATATAAAAATCAACTGATAACATCAAATATATTTTATTCTTTATGGTATCTTTAATAGTCGTATTACATATCATTAATGCGCGAGATATTCATACACTATATTTTTAACGAGTATTATATGTATTGAGTGTAAGAAAGAACTTTGAAGATAAAAAATATCTTATGCCGAAAGCATGTCCTTAAATTTTTAAAGGAAGGTTTGATAAGTCCATTTTCTTATCATTAACTCAAGATTTAATCAAACGCCTCAAGGAAGCGGGACAATTTAAAAAAGCATATTTCTGCGATGGTTTATCTCTATTCCTTTAGCACTGCACCGATTTCGGACGTTATTTCTCGAAAAAGTTTCTTCACGACAACCGTGATCTTCTCCGTAACAAAAATTTACGGTTCAAGTTTTAGCTTTTTCAAACTATCTGTGTCGTCCGAACTGCAGAATTTTCTCCCGTTCAAAATAAATCGAGGGACGTGGCATAAACCCTACGGATGGCTCATGGATTTTACTGCTGAAACTTAAAGAAAGTTTGCGTAACGTATCGAGCACTATCTTAATGCACATCCTATCCGTCTACTTCGGAACTACTATTCTGCTGAAGGCTCGGCTGGAACTGCCTTTTGACGTGTGAAAAGATAGTGGCGATGAAAGGGAGTTGGACGCACGGAGTGTTATGTGAGAATTGACAAATAGCTTTGGAAGAAAGGAGGAGAGGATCCTTAGCACTTGGAAAGTGACAAGGCAGACAAATGATGGGATGAGAAGTATCATACCAAACTCTGGGCTACGGTCATTCGAAGGGACGAATGTGGGGGCTTGGAAAGTGAAAAGGGCTGCATATATCAAAAGGGCGAATATAAGAAAGCGACGTAGACTGGAAATAACGAAAAACATTTGAGTGAATGCGATAGATTTCCCCTGGCGAGAAAGTAACCGTTTACTTATGCGCCAAATTTGAATATAAATATTTCTATATTCTATTTTTATGGGGTATTTACATTTTAATTCTATTTCAAAAATTACACGTTAAGAGTCGGACAAGAAATTGGGCTAAGAAACTAACTCATTCAACATTCCTTTGGTATTAAACGTAAATGAAGTATCTTTCTGAGAAAATATTAATGTTAGCCTTTAGATTTCCTCTAATCCAATATACTTGAAGTAATTTTTACCATAAATGATAAACGTGCTTAGTATGAAACGACTCTTAGTTTGAACAATTAGGCTAAAGACATTTTATAACACAAAATTCCCAGTAGATCATCCTTCAAGCGTTAAATATTCTCATATAAAGCTGAGAGACTTCTCGTGTGATTTATGGAGTTACTTATGAAAACTTTGAGCAGGATAAAATATAAAAATATTTACGTAGAAAAGAGAAAAATACTTTGACTGCAGCTTAGAATGATATGAAGTACATTGAAATATAAAACATAAACTTTTACAGTTAAATAAGATCAATTTTTAAATTGGTTGTATAAGTAATGAAAGTCAACCCTTAACACTAAAATATCGAATTTTAATAACTGGAATCGTTGTCATCCGAAAAAATGAAAAATTCGTATTACATTGAATACACATATTTTCACATAATATATTAAAACATCATGATAACTTCACGCCGTAAAGATTTAATCATACCTAAAGAAAATCACGATTTTGAGAAATTCACGCAAAATAATTGGAAATTTAGTAGTCCAAATATATCTCACTCCATCATCAGTAGAATTTTAAATGTATTCAGCATAAATAAGTTTGGAATGTTAATTGAAGCGAAAGAGCTCGTTCTCTCTCAGACATTGATGAGACAAATGCAAAAACGTAAATGACCTTAGCAAACGTAAGCTTGGAATAATGAGAATGAAATGTTCTTTTCTAACTTCTCAAACTGCAACGTTTCATAATCGAAACTAGGTCATATTAATGCCGTACCTTTATAGGGATCGATCCGATGAACTGTGTAAAAAAATTTTAAAAGACGTATACATCACACAGTTGTGAACGGCGAGGTATACGAACGACTTACGTTTCTCGGTTCAACGATGATGCGAGTGAAAATCCTCTTATATATATTTTTGCTTTAATTATTCCAATCGATTGGCACTTGTTTAAGTTCATTACAGGTTGTGCCAAAAATAAGCCTCAGAACATTTATTCATACCAAATTTAATATTCCGTTTCCATGAACCCGATACATGAAACTTTAAGATTAATGAACCATTAGGAATTTTTAAAAAAATTACTCCTCTAGTAAGATAAATCAGAATTTGTTGGAACGGGTAGAGAAATTACTTTTTCTGTTGCTCCAATTAGAAAAATTACGAATGACATCACATTAATATTTTATATTAACCCGCTTTATTTTAGTGAATATTTCATTTCTCTTCGCAAATTATTATCACCTAATAATAAAAGGCAACAAAACAAAACAGTAATAAATCAAGTGACATATAACAATGCTTCAGATCTTTATTGTAACTCAATTAGACCTATCAGAGTTAAAGATTACAGACAGTGTTCTACATTTTATGGAGTTATAAAATATCTTTTTCTCTAAACGGATTATTTCTCTCAGCTTTTTTGTATACTGATGGGATGATTTTATATATCTTTTATCCTCCGAATTTTAATGATCTTTTGATAACAGTAAGCTATCTTTTGGTGATAAATACAATTTGATTATTGAAAGGGATAAGGGTGGCAATAATTTTCGGAATAATCATCATCTTTTTACAAGCTAATAAAGCGGAATATGATGTGGTTGGATCAAAAAAGCAATCTAAACTACTACACGTATTTTTAGATGGATTAGTTTTTCAGAGGTTTTTGCTAAAGTCTTCGGTTCATAAGGGTCATCACCACCTTGCAGTTAAAAAACCATCTCCGTCTAACAGCATACGAAAATTAGAGGAATCTTAAGATAATGGATGATTTGCGATTAAATTCGCACTTAAATTAATACAAAAATGAAGCTTAATTTTCGAGTGATATTATTACGATTCTTTCCGTTGCCTTAATATCCCAATAGAATTCCGTGTAAACACTCGACAAGTATTCCTCGTTAAAGGATCTCACGCTAATATTTCAGCGAAGCGCTTGCGGGGAACGATGGTCGTACATTATTACAACGAAATGAAACATATGGCCGTTGCTTATGACGGCAGATATACAGGGTCGTAATCTGTTGAGGGCTACAGTTTTTAAGTACCTCAAGAGTTTGTGACGGGACATTAAAGGACGCAACGGTTGGGAGTAAAATAAAAAAAAAGAAACGTTACATGGCGACAAAGAGCCGAACGGAAAGAGCGACGGGAAATTTTACGACTTTCGATGTTGGAAAGAAAACAATTGAGGCGCTGTGCCCTTCCTGAATGGACGAAATCGCTTCGAAATTATCAACATTTCGTATTTAAAAATTTCGAGGGGAAGCGATGTCCGTCTTTGTTAGTTAAAATCGCTACCAAAAGCATTTCTCAAGTAATATTTTACTGCGGTGAAAATATCTCGCTTCCATTATAAAACTCCAAATTTTCCAGACGAAATTTTCCTATATTATTCGTATATTTAATTGCGCTATAGTACCATAAAAGTCAAATACTGACATTTTGTAACAGGAGTAAAAAGAAAATTTTTTGGAGTATTCCCATTCCATGCCATAATTTAAGTACTTGCTTGTTTACATTAAAGCAATTTTCAGAAAGAAATAATACGATAAAATAGCCAAGAATATTATGACCGGTATGTGTTCATGGAAAATATATCGTTAAACTAAGCTATACATCATACTCTGCGAAGTTACACACGAGGTTGATGACCTTCATGCTACTTTACATTTATGCGACTTTTGCTCATATTTTCCAATTTCAGTCAATACTAAAGATCACATTCTCTTTCCCAATTGATATTTGAAAGCCTTCTCTCGCAGTATTACAACGGATCCATCAAAAACTTTCCCGGGTGGTTCAATTAGTTTAGGGGTAATTAGCCTGTCGGAACAGACCAAATAGACCATTCCTTTCAAGGACGATTTTAAAAGCGAAAAGGGGTAAATAGTACGGGAAACGGAAACGTTGGGTGGTTAGTTTCAACCCCCTTATCAAGTTCATTTACACATTCCTCTGTGAATTGCTTCTACGCTCGACAATCTCCCGTCGTCATGGTACATTCCTCAAAAGGGTTCTCTTCATAAGTGCCTTCCCATTAACTCATACCCTCCTCCCATCTTTATCTTTTCTCTGCCTCCGCTCATCCCCCAATTCTGTTCCCACTCGCGCCTTATTTAACATTTCTCCACTCGCTGCTGCAACTAAAGAGTGAAAAATTCGTTCACTCGCCTTGCACGCCCTTTATGGCTCGACAATGCGAACACGGCACGAGCACATGTCTCGACCCTCACAATATCACAACCTCAATGTATACCGAGGCTCCGAGTAACACACACGACGGGGTTAAGTGGAGAGGGCTCGGTATTCAACCGGAAGATACGGGATAATAGGCGCAGTAGAAAGATGGGAGAGGAAAGGAAACAAACGTGAGAGAGGATGAGATACGTGAGGGAGGCGAAGTAAAATCTTTTAGGGTTCGGAGAACCATGTTTTTTGGATGAGATAATACCGTTTCTATCTCTTCCCCAGATTTGTGTTTAATAAGTGGAGGGAGTCTCGCTTGACTATTCGCTACGCGAGGCTGATGAGAATCCATAGCTTCTTTATTAGGCGAAGCCCGCGCGTTTCGTCGAAGTAGGATGACGAAATAAAAAGTGGCTTTCGATCCAAACATTGAATGAGGCAGAGTTTCGAGAGACGTGAGCGGATAGGAATCAAACGCGAATAAAAATTTGGTGTTTCGCGATGTTGAACACACTCGGATTTTGGTGTAGATGCACTTGCGTATATTACTCGTGCTTTGGGCTGGGTTCAAAATTGAAAGGAGAGAAAATCAATGGGAAAGACCTGATTCTCTTGGATCGCAAAAATATTTCGTTCTGGGGAGTCCTATATAAATATTTGTGTGTCAGTGTAGCGACAAAATCATTCTCGTGCGGTTTTATACCGCAAGAATTTTTCGATGGCTCGAAACGTAAACTTCTTTCTATCCATCCGATTCCGAAACATTTGGAGTTGGAATGAATGCTTCCACTGAAGATTTTTACTTAATGAAACATGTCATCGCTAATACAAAAATACCGAACAAAGCGAGAGTTTGCGTATAGATTATTGAGAATAAGATTTAGAGATGATATCATTAAACACTCGTGAAAATATTAACTGTGCTACAGGAATTAACTCAAATGGTTCTATCTGGCGACAAAAAGTGAACTAAGCTTTTATGCTCCCTCGTTGAATATCATTAGATAAGCATCTGTTATGCTTTTTCTATCTATGAGCTACAAACTTCTTTCTGCGCATTTGTTTGCGTGAATACTTCAAACTAATGAAAAGTAACTACAGAGGGAAAAACTACGCGTATATTTTCAAGAAGAAGTAATATTTCTCGGTATCGGAAATTATCGCGGAAGCCAATTTCGGATGCATTTTTTAGAAGCTTCAAAGGATATTAAGTGATATAAGCAACTCTGTGTACACCGAGGTACTACAAAACTGTTTTACACGCTTCATGCAAAAATTCGTTTTAAATAAGGCTTCAATATCTTTTTCTGTCAGTTATGTAAATATTCGAGTATTATGATTTAAATTAGACACCATAAATCATAAGAGAAATATGTCTAAAAATAGTATTTTTATGCGATGATTTTATTCATTTCGGCTCAGCATATGTTTGAAGCTGAAGAACTGCAAAACATCGAAGACCGGCTTTTTTCCCAAAATTTGTTCAACTTTAGCCACGTGTATATTTTTAATGCGAGAGTTATAAATTTAAAAGGCTTTAACGTCTAATTTGGAATATTTTAAAGAGCTATCTTGCTGATTTTCAAAGTCTGCTCTCAAAAAAAGTGTTTTTTTTTTAATTTTTGGCCACCTTTTTAGATTCAAGCCCACTATGCACCGTCACACACTGACATACTACGCAATGTATTTAAATAGTTAAAAATTCGTAAATGTTGTATCTTTTCATTTCTTATTCTCTTAAAAGCAATTGCTACCAAAATTACCCTGTGCGCATCCGAAATAGCATTAAATTCCCTCAAACGCATTCTCTCCGTATTAAATTTTAAGTACGTATTTCATTTACTCCCTCTGTCCACTTCACCAAAAGACGCGTTCTTAAATTACCTCCGTGCAAACTGCGATACGTCTTTCATTCACCCCGTCGGCCTTATATAGCTTGATGAACTCCTTCGGTGCTCAATTACACAGCTTTACTCTGGCTTCTACCTTCTAAACCACTCTCTTCTCACATATTTGTGCGTGTTGTCCGACTCCTCGGCTCAAAAGACAACCTTCTCGACGATATGGGTGTATTAGGAATCCTCCACTCCCCGCCCTCCGACCGAATTCCACGTGAGTGACTTTTAGACGCGGGAAAGGGCGAAAGGATGAACCTAAATCGGAAGCAGAGACGAGATCGGGATGTTGCACGGGAAAAAGCTCGGGGCGTAAAGTTAAAGTAAGGGCGGAGGTGGACGACAAGAAACAACGAAAAAGGGCCCGTATAAAGCACGAGACGATAAAGGAGTGGAAGATACGAGGGCAGAGAGGAGTGAAATGAAAAGAAGCGCAGCGGTGGAAGATGACGTAAACGGGTGGGTTGAAGGGAAGGGAGATCGCACATGATGTCAGTGGAATGCGTCGCTGGGAATGGACTTCCATATGGGCATTTATATCTAGGATGGGTTCAATGCGATAGATATAATGTGAAAGAGATAAAATGATGGCGATTTTTCCCTGAAATCGGTTGTTTATCTAACCAAAAGTTCGATTAAAAAGTATTTTACACATATTTTTTTCGAATAATTTACTTTTCTAAGAATAAGAAAAAAATTCTATAATTTTCGATAACCTGATTTTCGTTATTCGGCCATTCATCAAGTTTCAAGTTTTTCATCCTTGTTATTTATATAGGAAATATACATTTTAGAAGCATTATTATCAAAAATTTGATTTCGAATAGCAGATAAGAGGTAATTGTCTTTATAAAACGATTAATAAATATTTTGCACGTGAAAATAATTTCAGGATGTTTACAGAGTGAGAATAATCTAAGAATATCTACAGTGTAACTAATATGGCAAACGGAAGTCTAGAATAAATCATGACTGGATGTCTAAAACTGAAAGAATAGCATTGGAATGTACGGTAGAGATGTGTTTCTATATACCTAAACTTACTTACTGAACATCATAATACACCCCAGAAAAAGCAAGCCATTTGCTATGAACATTATATACTTGTTTATATAATACTTGTATATATAATATACATTATATATATATAATAAACTTGCTATGAACATTATTCAGAGCTACTAAGGCCCATTAACTCTCATTCTAATCATAAATTACCTGCATTAGTTAAAAATATTGCTAAATTTGCGATTCGTCGAACGACACGAAAATTATATTCCGGACGAGTCTCGTAAATACAGTTAATTCGATTCGAATTAAACGTTTCAGCTACATTTTCATTGTTAAATGCAGAGAATCATCAGTTATCAGGATAAAAATAAACACAGTTTGAGATAAAATGTCACAACGCATCAGAAAAATTAGGCATGGGAGCACAGGCGGAGACGAAGCAGAAGAAAATACGAGTGGAAAACGGTGGGAGAGAGTGTAAGAACGGTGAATTTGAAGGAAGGGGCGCTCTTGCAATAAAATAGCGCTAGAGAAGGGTTGATGGATTAACGGAGATAGCAAAAGAGAAATAGTCTTGGCGATGAGGGGAGACGGAGGGCCACTATGGGAGATACACAGAAGAAAGGGAATGTTGGAAAAGAGATGGATGGAAGGAAAAGGAGTTGTGGATGGGAGGAGGGCATGCGGAGAGAGATGGAAAGGTAATGCAAGTGGACGTGTGGAGGCGTGGGGAAGGAATTGTACGGACCCATGAAAGGTGCATGGGGGCTCCGAAAGGCTTAGGGTTGAAATGAGAGAATGGTGGAGGATGGAAATATACGATTAAAATCGGGGGAATTGGTGAAGAAGGAGGAGCCCTGCCACCGCAGGAGGGTAAATGCATTTCACGTAACGTTTACCGCAGTTCATTTTAGCAGCGGACGATGAAATAGCTGTTCAAGTTGAAGCTAAAGAATTGGATAGCGGTGGGGGAGTGAGTGCCGGGGACAGACCGCTAAAAGTGAATAACCCGAAGGCGGTGTAAACTCAGGCATTTCAATTATCTAGCGCGTAAATCACGGGTTTTATCCGGCACAGAATGTGACGAAACAAAATGCTCGGTGCACTAGGGAGTTTCGTAATATGATTCTTTCCGATTGAAAAAGTTCGGAGATAAGAAAAAAATTGGCTGAGAATCAATGAGTTATTATCATCGGAATGCAAGGCTGAGGGTATCCAAATTTAAAGGTGGCGTATAATTAAGCTCACGTCGCCTATCTAACCTGATGTTTCCAGCAGTGTATTATTCAGCAGAAATGGAATAGGTTCAGGTTGATCCCGATATCGATACATATGCTCGCATCTACTAACGCAACAGCGATCGGATTGTGATAGTTTCACTTCGTATTAGAACAGTCTCGTCTCGACATGAGGAACTGTTTGATTCGATTTTGACGTTACGAGATGTGCATAATGAGTTAGATTTCTCGAGTGCGGAAATGGTAAATTGATCGAAGCCGTGCTTCGAATTGACCCCCGATTTGATTTCGTATCGAGTTTCTTCCGTTCGAAGGAAGATCGAATTCGATTCGTCGTTCGACCGGATTAGCGATTCGAAGATCTCCGGGGATTTGTAGTTGTCATAAGGCGAACAAAACTCGATAGAGAGAGAGATAGTGCTGAAAACACTAGACGTAGGTATAAAAGGGATGTTTGGCGTGGGGAAGGCGATAGAAAGGCGTGTGGAAGGAAAGGGAGAAAGGAAAGGCTATATGTGGGGTTATGGGAGGAGACAGCCGTAAAAGAGACGAAGAGAGGAAAGTTTTCACTTTTACGGCTCGAAGTCACAAGCGTGGATGTGTTTTTGGGAAAGAGGATTTCAACGTGAGAGGTAGTGAAAAGGGAGGAACTGTGAAGGAAAACGCACGTTTGATTCTAAAAGCCTTACGAGAAACTTTTAAAGTAAAATAAAATTCAGTTTAAATAATATAAAGTACGTAATACATTAAAAATAACGGAATTTATTTCCGTTTAATTAGAGAAACGATAAAGTGTATATTCTTCTATGTAATTAAATGTCCTGATATTAAATAATGAAGATTGTAGCAGGAGAAAACTTGAACAATAATGATGATGAAAGATAGCTTTTATATGTAATAACTGTTTATACATGCGACATTTTCGATTTTAGGACATACTTGAAATGAACTGGATCTCATTTTCTCCTTTCGAAATCGGTTTGATTCGTGAGCCCAATTAGTCAAACACTCGTAAAGAGCAATGTAGACGAGTATATTGCTGCCTATATTTGCCGCCGAATACCCTTACGGACAATAAGCATCGAAATTACGGTCTTTTGCAGTGATGATAAACCGAACCGTAAGTTATGCGCTCGTATTTTTCAATTTCATTTAAAAGAGATGTCATTCGAATTTCATCAAATGGAATCATGCACATGCAAGATTTAGAGAATTTATGAGGGAGAGATAAAATTCTCTTTTATTAAGTTTCAAGTCAAAATGTTTTTGAATATGAAGAAAATATATAGAGCGTATAAAGCAAAGCGAAATGTTTATTCTGGATCCAATGACACACATTTATTCGACTTTTAGATTTTAATTTTGGCCGTTCAGTTCGTAAAAGCTGATTTTTTCCATGCGTTTCAACAGTAGAGGTTACATAAAATTTGCATGCAACATTTTCGGTAATGATCTACAAGAATCATATTAATTGTTATATATGAAATCCATCTTTTTGCTTTATCTACATGTATACTTATATTTTCCAATATCATGCGTGCTCGGTCTTTTAGTAAACCTTGTAGGGTTGTAGAAAACTTAAAAATCTGTCTCGATTCTCTACCAGATGCACGTTCAAAAAAGTGTTAAAAAGAGTTTGAAATATTTTATTTTCATCCATAAATGTCCGTAAAATTATTTTGCGAATATACTTTTGAAAAACTCCAATTTTTCTTTACTCTTTCGACTATAGAATCTCTAAAAAACCACGCCTGATTCTGTGATGCTTGTTCGAGACACAGTTTCTTTGACCGATCAAGACGCATAAGATATTCCCCTCGTTTAGACTGAAAAGAAAGATCAGAACCATTTGAAAGGATGGAACCGTAAAAGCCTTTCCCAAAGGAAGATAATTATTCAGATTGTTTGCCGCTAATGCTCGCTCCGTAATCAGACCCCGTTAGGCGCCACTCAACGCGCAGCCAAGCTCGGCGGATGACATGAATGGTTTTCTAAGCTCTTCATCCTGAAGGGGGAAGTAATTTGACCAATTACTTCAGCCCCGTTCTCCCTCTAAGTAACGATTTAGCCTCGACGACTCATTCGGCGGTTTATATATGAATGGGAATTAGGCTGGGTGTCGCGACTCGCTTTCCCATCACTCGTTAAGCCGAAAGAAGCGGGGAAGGTGTACGTAACGAAGCAGAGGATTTACAGTGCGTGCGTGTCTAAAGGTTGCCAAGAGGGTGTTGGAGTTTAGCGGGTTGGTAAGGTTTAAGAGAAGATGCAATCTTAAAAGAGAATACGAGGTTATGTAAAAGACTCCAAATGGGATTACGAGCAAAGGATGACGCGTGGGGATTTTAGTTTTTTTTTCCGTTTAAGAAGAGAGTGGATGGGGTAGGTCTCGAAAACACGGAGGGGCTGGATCGCGATGTAACTTGAAGAACGTCGTCTGGAGATGAATTGGATTAAGGCGAGCGATTAACTGTCCCCCATTTAGGTACACGTACTCCAACGAGAGACGAGTTACTTAGCGCTGAGGTCGTATCTGTGAGAAGGGCCGCTTTACGGAGCGAAAGCCAGTTCAACCGTCGCTTTTACCGCCGTTAATTACTGTTCGCCAAAGAGCATCCATTCATACAGAGGTAAGCTTGATATTGTAGCTTTCACAATATTAAAAGTACTCCTCTTTGAGGCAGGATTCAAGCAAAGTTAATTGCTAGCTATGGTTAAATTAAGCACTACTTACGGCCTAAATTACTTAAAGTTTTAATAATGCTTAAGAGATTTTTAATTAAAGAGATGCATAAAACCCTTTTTCTATCGTGCTTCACTCACCGCTCTGACTGCACATGGAGAACTTTTACTCTGCTATGAAATAGAAATTGAAGCGATAAATTCTAATCCACCGAAAAAATCATTTGAATTATTAGTAAATGCAATAAAAATCGATAGCGGGAGAAATAAAATTTGGGATAGACCCATGAGCTAGTAAAACTCAACAATCCTGAGGGAGTTAATAGCCACGGTGGATCATAAGAAAACAATTATTAATTTTTACTGACAAACAAAGATGGTTGTTTAGCCTTTAAACTTCGAATTTTTCTATGGTAATTTAATCATTTCTCATCATCTGTAGGAATACAAGATGAAGAGAGAGATTCCAGATTTCATATACCAAAATATCGCAATCTCTATACCGATATATCGATATATTTCGATATTTATATCTACGATAGTAATCGCCGTTGGTGATCATCGAGATGAGAAACGACATCCACTTTGGCTAGCTTACCTTCCATTTATATATATTCCATATGTATACTGTAACTCACGTTTAAGGGCAATAAATTAAATCCTTTAAAATACCCTTCCTCGTTGTTCTCATTAAAGACCTTTACGCCCACACACGCGCACATATATGGATATGCGTCTGGTAACCAACCCAAATTAAAATACGATAATTATTCACCTCCAACACTCTTAATGTGGCCCAGATACAGTTGGGGGTTCAGACGTAATACATCTCTGAAAATAACTTTGTCATTTATATTTAATTCTCTTCCTCCGCAAGCGAGTCTTCTGCACTTAAACGGGTTACAGCATCGGGAGAAAAAAAAGCGAGCGAAGGAGCTGCAGATATGCGCAGGGAATGGGAGGTTTCGAAGATATTTGTATACATCTAGGATCGGGGAAGGATGATATGCGTCTCCTTGTAACGACGCGGTATATGGCTGAGGTCGGAATAAGAGGATATGGGGAAAGGCTGCAGAGGGGAAAAAAGACAGGAATGAAATTTTAGAAAGGGATAAGCAAAGAGTTAGAGGGGAGAGATGCCGTAAGCGGAGAAGATAAGGAAAGACTGGAAAGGAATGGATATCAAACACCGACAACTAGATTAAACACAGCTGAGCAGAGGGAGAGGAAAGAACTAGCAAGAAACAAAACATTTGGATAGCGTCTCCCATGAAGCCAATACGAGACAGAATTTCATTCATCCGCCATCCAATATTTTATAGCTTGACGAAAAAAGTGTAATAACATGGGTATCCGTTAAGTTTTTGGGTGTAAACTCTAAGTGCTTTTTATCGGTGATCTCATACTCTCTTCACCCTATTGCACATTTACCAACAGCATAATTCAATAACAGAATTAATTACACAACATCTTTCCATCTATTTGAATAAAAAGGGGAGATCTTTCTTAAAAATGTTCAATATAATATTCACTGCACTTGATTCAGGGCACTTTTATGTATTCCTTACTTGGTCATTGGGGGTATGAAGAGGATATTACTTCAACATAAAGATTTATACAACGGTTAATCCTATTTATATCTTACAGTACTAAGAATGATTTTTACGCAAATATCTTTTAATTACGCCAGGATTTCAAGGAGGCAATTTTTATGATTTAATAATTATGAATAATTCAACTAAATTTTATTTCATTGAGCTTATTATTAGAGTGGATGATAAAACAACATTTGCTGCATCGCGTCGAAAACTCCCGCTTGCTGAATTTATTCTTGTCGTACGCGCCAAACCTCCGAGGCAGGATCTTACCCTTGCGTGCGGCGTATTTTTATTGCATGAACCATTGGGGATGGAAAAACACCCATGCATAAGACGGTAAGTCAGAGAATTTATGGTCACCGAGTTATTTAGGCAACTTGGGTTGGAATATAGGCGTTATGGGTTCCAGAGGACGAGAGAGAGATGAGCCAAAAGGGATGCGAGGGTTGCATGGGGGACAGGTGAGAGATTCCAATGGAAGAGTACATCACCGAGGGTGGGGAGAGATAAAGCTTACCCTATGGCAACGAGTCGAAGCGTAAACACGCTCCAAAGAGACTTGAAAAAGAAGGAAACGGGAGTAATACTAATGAGATAGGAAGGAGACGAGAGGTGACGTACACGAGTCGTAGACGGGGATGTGGCAAGATGTAAATTACGATAGGAAGACGCTGCGGATGGGATTCCTGGCGTCGTGCGTCAATATGCCCCCTAACCGCGTGTCTCAGATGAATGAGTTGCGTATCCCCCCGATTCGTTTCGATCCTTCCGTCCCACAGCAATAGTATGCATTCACCAAAGCACTGGGGATTCTTTTCAAAGGCTATGCAGACATAGACGTCGGTGAACTTCGCGGTAACAGGCATTAGTCGATTGAAAGGATTCGTTCGCTTTATCCCTCTGCGAAACACAAGGCGTAAATCGAAAAGGATAATGCGAGGGTTGGGTGGAATGTTGTTGAAAGTTCTCGGGATGAACTTGCGAGGATTTACATTGGGAGTCATCAA
This sequence comes from Pantala flavescens, assembly GCA_020796165.1. Lineage (NCBI taxonomy): Eukaryota > Metazoa > Arthropoda > Insecta > Odonata > Libellulidae > Pantala > Pantala flavescens. The sequence continues at coordinate 12,412,707 of CM036889.1, read as the reverse complement.
ACTCGCAGGATACTAGTTCCGGCATGGAAATGTCAATGAATCAGCGCGTTGATTGTTGAAGAAAAAGGGTTTTCTATGAATAGCTAGATTAGCGCGTTAATAAAGTTGATGAGATAAATCGGGAAGGTTGGACGACGTGGGGTTACGTTTTATGCGAGATCAAAGAAGAGGGTTAAAGGCTGCCAATTAAGGCAAAAAGATTGCGATTCCTTTGAGAACGTGGAAGTGAATAAGCAATTAGTAATTTCTATTTATGAGGTCAGGCAGTTACGGTCAATTATCAAATGGATATTCATAGGTTTTCTTACGTTCGGCGATAGTTTTACGAAGACATCAAGAAAGAATCTTCAACACTGAATACATGAAAAATTTATAGCATTTATTATTATACAGTTGAATTATCAGAGCAAAAATTATAAAAAGCTAACAACTATGCTTCTATTTTTAATTAGCAGTATAAAGCTACAATAAAATCATCTCACGTGTTTAAGTATACGAGTGTAATATTCTTTACTTCGTTATACATTTCCAGATAAATTACTTTGATATGTAGCTAAGAATATCAACATCTACGTAATAACCCTCGAATTTCCAATTCGCCGTGCCGCAGAGTGTGAAATCACCAATTTGCAAAATGTACCATTAATGTGTATTACAATACATGTGTTTATTTATGTAGGATGTTAACTAGAATCTTCTCCAGAGTCTAAAACGGCATAAATCCGTTAAAGTTAATAATAGATTCAAGAATTACATATATATAATGATACAAATAGAAACGGGAAATAACATCATATTTTGATGCAAAAAACCGACACCTTTTCGGCCAATTAATTCACGCCATTTTTCGTCTCCAAGTACTGGAATTTCATTGGGATCGACAAGCGGAATTAAGCCACCCAGGGTTCTACAGAGGAAGACAGATAAAAAATCGAAGGGAAAAGATATGGCCCTGGGGGGAGAGAAATAGAGTGATTTAGAGGGACGTCTGCAGAGACAGGAGAATGAAATAGGCGAGTGCAGGCATTTTAGGTATTGAGTGGGGCGGAGCTGAAGTGACAGGGGGCGGCGGAAGGAGGTACAAAAGCAGAGGATATAGAGATGTTTCGAAGTAATGCATAAGGGGAAGAGAGGGGATTAGATAGCCTCAAGAAAAAGGGAGCGAAGTGGGATATGAAGAGAGGGGGGTTTAGAGATATGTAACTCCCTTTAAATGGAGTAGAAAGAATGGAATAAAAGCGGGGAAGGGGTTATGTTGGTGGTTTTGACACGGAACACATCCGTCTGAGAGGATAATGGCCGCGTGAGGAGTGTGAACATACGCTGAGCTCGAATTTAATGGGAGGTTGCCTGAAAATTTCTGAAACAATGAGTTGGAAAGAGCTTCACGTTTCAATCGGATGTGTCATATTGCGGTCTCCTGCTTGGGTGGAGAATAATCGATTCATTGGATAAGAGCCACCAACAGATATTTGTCTTTGCCTAGTTAAAGCTTTCGCGAAATATCTTCCGAAGGAAGCTGCAGGGAATAAATTAACAGGATTTTCCATTGCTTTAAGTGAGGATTTTGCGGGAAGCGTTTAGTTAAATCTGTAATTTATCGCCTGAATAACTCGGATGTTTGTGCAGCCAAGGTTGAAGTATGGCTAAACAGCGGAATACGATCGATATATATATCGATCGATAAAGATTTATTAATCGATCCCCAAGGTTCCTTCCTACTTACTCATATCTCACTGACCTGAAGTGTATATTGCCGTCACATTTTACTTAAGGATTTTGTAAATAAATTCCACTTCAATTCCCGAACTCTTCCTGAATAGTTTAGAATTTACGTTGTGGTGTTTTCCATTCCAATGAAATTTTACCGCAATGAATATCCCGATGCCGCTAAAAAATAATCGACCTTTTTCCGATAAATTTTTTTCAGTTCGTTGAAGTGGGGAAGTAGCTGTTGTGAACGTTCCATTCACAACATAAAAGAACACAAAAACACAGCTCGAAAAAAAAATAGAACAGAAAGACTAATTCATATATCTAAAGGTTACTTTCTTTCGCAATTCGTAACTTCATTCATAAAATAGTCGAACGATGAAAGAATGAAATTTGATTTACTGTTAAATATTTGAAAAGTAAACAGAGAAGAAAATAAAATGTATTATTGACATCAAAATCAAATGTATTATTGACAAATGACATCAGAAAACCACTCTCACTGTACACTACTACATTTCGGGCTCAGTATACTTGATTTAATCTCTGAGTCGTTCATTATTACTTTCTTTTCTAAATTAATCGAATATGATCGAGGAATCCGTATAACTCGCAAGAACATTTAATTAATTATGAAGTGAAATTAGAACTCGACCCGAGCAACCAGTTCCAAACAAATGAATTTTCGATTAAAACCCTTCTCTCGCCCACTGAGTTGAATTCTAATCTCATCTTGATTGGTAAAAAGAATGAATTTATTCAACGTAAGTGAGTTCGGCTTCTAATAGCTTGTTGAAAAATACTTCGCACCCGAGACCTTCATTCAAAATTCCATCCGGATTCCGATCGAATCATAATCGGACGGAAAGTTATTCGCAATTAAGATTTATTTTTAGCAATAGACAGCGAATTTAATCTTGCGAAATCGATCCGCAATTTATGTTTCGCTCCCAAATTTCAGGCAGAAATAGATGAAGAGCAGTTAATATCCTTCTCACTTCGCGTCCTCCTGAGCCACAGAAGCTTAGATCACTCCTAGCGAGGCAGACACACAAAACCGAGAGAAACTATTTTAATTTCCTCTCGTTCATCATTTTCTTGCTGCCTTAGGGAACAGATCCCTTCGGATACTTAAGGATACGTTGGCATCCTTCCCTTTATGTGGAGAAGGTCGCGGGAGAAGCTGAAATACGTATGGCGAGACAAGGGAAATGAGGCGGTTTGGGGAACGAGAAGATGAGGAAATTGCTCGAGAATGGCTCGAATCAAAGACGGCACTAATTCAATAACATCGAAATGGGAGAAGAATGTCGAGGGCTAAAATCAAAATCTTAGGTTTGTTCTAGAAAGCATGATACATTTGTATGTTATCTAGAAGAATATTAAAATACATGTAATGGTTTTGGTTCCATACTTCTCGAATAATAATGAGCTGTTAAAAATTAACTATCCTTCTGATAGTAAGAAAAAAATGTCTGAAACTTATATGAATATACGAAGGAAATAGATCGTTCGTACAAATAAGTCCTTCGTTTCTGAAGCGGAATTTGAATTTATATCCCCTTTTCCAACATCACTTCCTGTCTCAATAAATAAAAACTATTAAATTTGAACTTAAATGGAAACTGTAATAAAATTTTTTGAATAAATTTAGTCTTTTATCATTTGGAATTTACTCAGTCCTTCGATTATGCAACACATATCAAACCGATTTTTACGATACTTTCAAGCATAATGTTTTTCTTTAATCTCATAGTAAAAATAAAATTCACTTGAATTCGGGCCAAAATATCTAGTAAACTCCACTCAAAGTATTTGAAACCCTTATCGGAGTCGTGTGCGGAGAGATTTGAAAAGTAAGAGTCCTTTTACTGGTACGGATCTACTTCAGAGGCCTCCTATACCTCTTCACTATTCCCTTCATACAGACGTCAAATCCGCAAATACTCAACAACTTCATTTTCAATTCTGCCCTCAAAAAAGCCTATAATCAATCGCATAAGGAGAAAGAGGAAATCCTACCATTTTTGCTTTGAAAAGTCAAATAAATGGATCGATAATATCTCCAAAATGAATCAAATGTAACGTTAATTATTTCCTCTTTGCAAACGCGCTCTTTTCCAAAGTTGACGATTTAAATTGAGTTAAAAGCTTCAGCCTTCTCATGGAGTCATCATGTGACGGTCTCTTACTTAAAGGAGAGAAGCTCGACGAAACTCATTTCATATATTTCCACTTCGCATCCTCTCGGCTTGGAGCCTTGAAAACATAAAAGGAGAGTGATAAATTACTTTGGCGCGGGACACGTAGCATTATGCGAACACTGAGCTTCTGATTTCATTAATATACGCGCGGTGTTTTAAATCACCATCTACAAAAACGCCAGCTAACAAGGTATAATATTTCGCGTAATTATGGTCGCGAACTTCGAGTTTGCTGCGGGAATTTGGCTCCAAAAATAAATGACGCGGATCGAGAGCTTTCCTTATTAGCGACAAGTTTTATTTTGAGCTCATTTATCATCTCTCTACAGATTTTTCCTCTCTAAAGTGACATTCCATGAAAGGAAAATTTGGCGCGATGATATTTGAAGCTACGAAGTTTATTGGCCTCAGTTGAGGCGAGGTCTGGAATTTCGATGTAAAATAGTTATTATTAATTAATTAAGCTAATTTTTATTTGAACTAGTATCCTAGTACTATATTAATTATTACTTTAATATTATAATATATATAATATATAAATTATATTAATTATAGTACATAATTATTAATAAGGTAACCTTTTCCCATAAAAAAGCTCCATAATAAACAAAAAATATTGGTCTGTGAACATCATCTATTCTTGAATACTCGTGCTAACGAATTGTGTGTAACAAACATAAAATTTTAATTTTTATCGCCTCCCAGAACGTGAAAGAATAACCATTTGATTTCGTGACACTAAAAAAGAAGTTCCTACTGCAACGGTCAAAAAAGGCAAAAGATTTCATTAATGGTGATCTTCACTTAAAAAAAAAAAAACAATAATTCACCACGAAGGTCTGTTATATCGACGAACCGTCAAGAGGAAAAAATTCCAAGCTCGTATATATACTATGGGAAACCATTTAATCCATTTAGCCATCCTACCCAAAGCATTACCTTCATTGTAATACAGGAGCACTCCTTCGGCTCAGTATCTCACGCGTCCAAAAGACGTTTACGTCAAACTCCCAAACCCATACAAGACACACGCGGCAAGGGAGGAGCTCTGGATTTCCTATTGGAGTATTCTATTTGCTAACATTTCCTCCGTTTTGGGGTAAACGGCTCAAGAAAATGTTACCTTGCGGGGCTTCCACGGGTTTCTCGCGTTTAAATACTTCCCGAAAGCACGAAACGGTAGCCGAGGGGAGGTTGACGAAAAGGAAAGAAGCGTGTGGAACGAGGGAGAAAGGAAAGGAAGTCGAGCGGAAAATGGAACGAGGGCAACGTTCTTGGACCGTCGGCATTCTCCACCACTCTTGAGCGAGCTCACGGGCGCTCGAGAGCGCGGGAGGGTGGTGCGAAAAGCGGTGCTACCGAATCTCTCTAAGTCATCCTCTTTGTCCTTGCACATCTGACATGGCAACGATCTAAGAGTTGGACACGGGTCGCCGAACATTTTACGAAGAGTTACTTAGTTTAACATGACCGCTTTGGGGAGGTAAAAGGCTACATGACTCTGTTACGTGTGATGTCAAATGGGTCGCCGAGGACAAGAATATACAAACTGGAAATTTTTTGGACGCGTTAATGTAGCCTTTAGTCGCCGGGATCTTTCGCCTTGTGTCCGGAGTTGCAGTGCGGAGCGCTGACAGTCTTTTGGTAGTAACAACCGAGACTTTTTTCGAAGATGCTTTTTATAGGGTATTTATTTAATGTAGGATATGGCTCGTTACGCATGACCAGGCGCTGCCAGAATGGACAACCGATGCACAGCGGGCTATATTCGAAAAAAGCTGGCCAAAAATAGAAAGTGCATTTTTTTGAGTGCGGACTTAGAACATCTTATGATTAACTTAGTTCCGGTGCATTTAAATTTTACAAGGGGTCAAAGTTGACCAAATTTTGGTAAAAAAGGCCGTTTTCGATTTTTCGCATAATTCTTCGATTTCAAGCTTACGCTGAACCAAAATGAAGATAAGAATCGGACAAAAAACTCTTTCATACTATTAACCTATTTTTATGCATAATAAAACTCAATTTTAATGATCATAAGTGGAAATTTGACTGCTTTAGAGGACAAAATGGCGGACCCTAATTTTAGAGGCGATTTTTGCATGAAGGGAGGAAAATAGTTGTGTTGTACATCGGTGTATAAGGAATTACTTGTGAAGTACTTACAGTACTACTCACAGTACTTGTGAAAGCTTTCTAAAGGAGGATCTGAAATAAAATCCTGCGCCTTTGAAAAATAAATCAACTTTTACACAACGATGCAACCGCCAAATCCGCGCAGCGGAGTTCCGTCCTGCATGGCGATCTCAGTTACGAGATTATATACGAAGTAAAACGGTTTCTAATGCCTTTTTAGAGGATTAATGGTATGTTTTACATTATTAAAACTATATTTAACAGTTAGGAAAATTTTTTTATCGTATAAATTATCCAATTTCATGTTGATAAATATCTCGTTCTTTGTTACATCCTAAGACGCAAAATGTATCTCTTCGATGAGTAGTTTTCGTTCTAAATGATGTATATTTGGCATTTATATCGGAGTTCTCCAAAAGACTAAAATTTAATTTTAATAGGAGTACAAAGTAGGAAAAATATTTGTAACTGAAGCTCGGAAAAAACTGAATTGCGGGAAAACGCCTACGGTGAAGGAAGTGAAAAAACTTCCGTGTACAGAATTAAAATACGAAATATCTACTTCAATATTTTAAGTACAAAAGATTGAAATATAAATACAGGCGAATAAATCTATAGGCAAGTTATGCTTAAAATATAATTGAAAACACATGAATACATTTATTTTTATTCATTTATCTGTTCATAGGTGCTAATATACGAATGGAGATAATTCAAAATATTCTTTAAACGATACTAAAAAGGAATTTTGTCAATACATTTAGATTGATATTGCTGTTCTACTTCAAATCATAAGGGTATATCTACTTAAATATTCAAGGATCTATCCTTTACTGCTATAAAAAATTATACATATATCTTTATAAGTCTATGCTTCACGTGGAGTCTAATTCGTAAATAATTCCCTGCATTTATGCATAACAATTCAAATTTTTGATCAAAGAGAAGCCAGATAAGGTAAAATTTTCATCTTCTTTCACGTGGATTCTCGGAATAAATAGGGTTTTATAATGTATCTTGGTTGAAATTTCATTACTTTAATTTTCCCTAAAATTTTAAGTCCACTAGATGTCCGAAAAAATTAAGTAACTCAAAATTTTAAACATTTTTAAAAAATTGTATAATACCTATGTGCAGTATGGAAATTAATAAATGGGTGATTGTCATATAAAGGAATATTTTCTTACGAAATTTCACTTTTGTTTAATATTTACAAACTTATCGCGATAATTATATATAGTTAATAAATATATATTTTTCAATTCCATTCAAAAATCCTCCAATGCAATTTGATATCGACCAGACGAAGTAAAGAGCAATTCGTAACTCGAATCTCCATTAAAGAAATGTCAAACTTACTTTGATATTTTAAGCGTTCACGCTCTTCTTGGTTAGTCCCCGATTCCTAAACGTTCGTTTTACAGCCCATTAAGTTCAGTGCATAGTCTCTTCAACCACAAAAACCAGTCCCTTCCAAACTCTCGTTTCGACCAAGATTCTGCTCCTGACACCTCACAGATTGCAGCCTTAAATCCTCCATTTTCGATTTGGCGTTATTTTTCTTATTTTCTAGGTCGAACGCAAGGACTTAGGACGCCGCATGATGAGTGAGATTAACTCTCTTCAAATTCTACGGCGAAAGATGCCCGGTATTGGTCACGTTTTGGTCATTGATCATATTTATAACGGGATAGCTTCTGCTCAAGATGTAGTCGTTATTTTTTCACAGATTTTCCCAGTTTTGCTCTTTTATCTTCTCTGGTCCTTTACGTAGACGCTACTATGGATTTGTCTTGTCTAGTTGGATAAATATCAGTTATATATATATATATATATATATATATATATATATATATATATATAACTGTATATATATACATATAAAAACATTATATTGTACAAGAAATGCTGAGAATCGTTTCATTTCGATTTCTTTGGAACTGCGGAATTTGGGTCTGTTATTTAAGATATCTCATCTTGTTCGGTATCAATAATTACCTCAATTTATTCACTTTCTAATAATGTTGTTAACTTTTAGGTTACATTTAATAAAGAGAAATTATGAGAAGTTATCGGTAAATTGCGCTGAAAAACGCAGTCATCTGCTACTTTCTGTTCTATTAACGTGAGACAAAACTTCCAGCGAGAAAGACTTAAACTTACTTTAGTTCAGTAGTTTTCTTGTCTCTAAAATATCGACATATGGGGTTAGAAGGAAACGACACTAGGACACCAACCTAAGACTCACACACAAACCTCCGTAACCGGAAATCCGGAACTAATATTCCATTACCACAAAGAAATAAACTTATATTTAGCGAATATATATAAATGAAAAGATTAATTATTAACCATCTTAATTCAAAAAGGATACGTGGGGAGATGAACTTTGAAAATGTTCAGATAGAAAACCTCATAAAGCAAATTTCAAATGTTGCCGACTCAAAACTCTCGGGGTTATAAAAGGCTGGTGAAGTAAGTGTAGCGGCTGTGATATGGCGTAGCACGCTAAATGCCATTTGCCATAAGGGCTTCGAGGACGGTCTATCGGTAGAAGACGAGAGGTGTATGCCCACTTCGGTGATAGTGTACGTGACTCTCTCAATACACCGAGAAAAGAGGACGTAGCTTTCTCTCAGCTAAGGGTGAACGAAAAAAAAACCCTTCTCAGAGGGTATGAGAGGGGAGGGGCCAGCTGACATCACCATCACCGTCTTTGATAAGATTTCAAATTGAGGAGCCGAATGTATTCATTTTACTAGAGGGAGCGGTGATCTTTTTGTATGACGCCACGAACGGAAAATATACGGAAGCGGCGCATGACCAAAAGTACGAAATTGATGGACTCCAAATCCGGAATAACCGGCAACAGAAGTTGATCTTTTTTCGAAAGCCACCCAGAATCGCAGAAAATGTTCTCGGGATGATTAGGAAGCCACTTCATCCGCTGGAGTTAGTTCTTTTCATCCCAAAAGTGTCGATTTCAACAGGTGATCGTCGAGGGCCACGTTTCATTCCTTCGCTAATGAAATTCTCGCGTGAGATTATTCAAAAAACAACGCAGTCCATTAGATGCCGCGGCTGAATAATTGAAACGTCTAAAAAGGGAACGAATAATTGAGAGATGGGTTTATAGAAGGATGTATGTACACAAGTATGTACAAATACACCCTTACGCAAATCGGTCATCCGTGGGCTAGGAAATGAAGCCAGCAAATTTGACCCAAATTACATCATATACTTAATTTAGAAAGCTACGTAGTGTATTAGCGATTAAAGTTTGTAATACGGCAAATATTTGTGCACGTATAGGTTTTTACTGCTGATAAATTCCTCTACAAAACATTAAAGGCGTACAACTTGACTGGATCAGTTTAAAGTGGGCAAACATTACGATATGATTCGGATATCAAAGGATAAAATCACTGAAATCGGAAATCAGTTTATTACTAAATTAATTGAGTATCTCTCAAATCTCGCTCGTTATTCAACCACAGAATCTAAATCTATAATTCATGGCTCGGATAAAAATTCATCAATATAAAGCAAATGAGTAAAGGAACGCTGGATATAGTCTCTCATTAGCAAGGTGAAAATTAAATCGATTAGTGTGCGTGAATTTAAATTAAAGCTTTGATTAAGCCTTGCATACGAGCAGCAAATAATTGAGACTGGAAATGTGTAATGTAATATTATAAGATAAAGCGTGATTATATGGAGTGTTTATTTTATTTTAATTAGATGCATCAAATTGTCAATCTCATTATTTACTTTTAGTGAGAATTTTTAAATGAAGACAGGATGAGAGATTTTTATTTAATACATTAATTCAATGTTTGTAAGGACTCTATAATTATGTGATTCATATAGTATCATAGATTATTGACTAAATAAATATATTATAAATTAGTTAAATGCTTAAATTTTCAATTTGTGTTTGGTTTAACAAGGAAAAAACTCATTAACGCTGAAGCAGGAAATCAGTAAAACGATATAAAAGTTGCTAAACCACGTTAGATTCACTTCTAAAATATGAAAATTAGTATGTTTTGGCGCACTAAATAAAATTTTATAAGAATTTCAAGTAGGAATTAAGTTATCCAACGTATTATTGGCTAGTTATCTATACATTTAACACTTTGTACGCTAATAAATACCTACACATATCATTCGTTGTATTAATTTTTTCTAGGAAAAAATTAATACAACAATTGAAAATAAAAAATTTTCATGTACTTAACCATGTACTTAACCATGTACTTAACCATGTACTTAACCATGTACTTAACCATGTACATAACCCTTGCGCATAAAGGTCTCAGTATAAAAGTAATTTCTATTTATTAAGTCTATCGAATATAAATTTTAAATGAAGAGAAAATAGAAACTGCAGAATTGATCATGATTGACAGTATACTTATTTTCATATCTGTAACATCCCTTTGACGATTCACAGTAGCCATGAAAAATTAAAGTTTCAATACAAAATGCATTGTTTTTTTAAAGATAAAATGGGTATTATAAAATATTTCTTCATTGGATTACACGAGTGACGATTTTACAACGGAACTACGGGGAGTAGAAAAAAAATCGTGACATTAAGACACCCTCTCGGGTAATCTACAACAAGTGAAAATTAAGGTATTCATACCGGTATCAGAACCCAGGATTCCAGTTTCGGCGGATTAATACTCCGCTGTGCAAAAATATAAATCTTCAGTACGTTTTTTTCGCATTCGAATGATGGGGAATGAAAAGCCGTAAAAAGCCGGGGCAGCAGCGGAGGTTATATTGTTTCGAATGAGCAACGTATAATGGAAAGGGATTCGTAACTCATATTTTTCGCAGTCAAATGAGAAAATCCGATGGGATCACAATGAAAGGGGCCTTTGATCGGCTTTATAATCCATCTTCCTCTCCTTCTCTGTTTGTCTCTCCACGGAATCTCTCTCGCTAGTATTCTACTACAATAAACGGCCTAATCAGAGTCATGAATCTTGCCGGAGATGGGAGGCCGACACGAGTTGATTTAATGATGCGAATCTCGAACGCTTTTGATAAATCACGCACCCGCCTTCATCGACCCTGTTTCACATCCCGCACTGCGTCTCGTTTCATTACATGCGCGCATTAACTTGTTCGGAATATTTAAAAAGACGATAGTTTACGCAATTAATGGACGACCTTCCTTCCGACAGAAGATAGAGAGGTGCTCTCTCTATATATCTCGATCCTTGATGAAAAACACGCCCCTTTCCGCACAACAGTTGCTCATTTCATGCATTAACAGATACTGATAGACGATCGAGTTTCACGATGCGTCCGGAGGCATGGAATTTTCGGAATGAACGATTTCAAAGACTATCAAACGTAGGAAACGCGATGATTAAACACGTTTTTGTTATTTCAGTGGTAATTAGTTTAAAAGAACCTAATCGAGTTATTCCCTTTTAATCCTATTAATCAATTTATATCGAATAAATATCCAGGACGAGTTTTATATTCATGAAGCTATTATTTGCCACAGAATATTAATTAATAGAATATCTATATTTATTAAAAAAGTAATAAATTACTCAGAAAAAGTGAGCTTTGACTGCGTATTAATGAATAAAAATATGTGAACTTAATTGCAGTGAGATTACTTTTAATTTCATCATTGATGTCAAACATATATTGCGAGGTCTTCGATAGAGAAAATAGAAAAAACTTTTTTTTTCACTGTTAAAGGGATTTTAGCATATAAATCAATATACCATATCAATATATATATCAATATCAATAAAATATTTAATTTTATTCTTAATCCATCCACAGCTCGAATGATAAATAATATGAATAAAGTATAGAAATTAAGATTACATTATAATTTCTTAGCCATTTGAACGATTCAGTTTCGCATTTGTATGATTTTTTCTACTATTATGAGGAGTAGCAAAACGATTTATCGAAAGATAAGAATTACAAGCAACTAGAGTAACGTTCTCATATCTAGGGATTTAGGATATTTATAAATTATTTAGGAGGTTTTGAGTTTACTTTCATACTTGCAAACTTACAAGATGAGTGGTAATGTCAAAACGCAATACGTAAACAATAATTACGAAATATACGAGCAGAGATATCACTAAAACACCATAAATATTTCATCGAAGTTCGTACTCTTCTCCTGCAATCAATTCTATTAGCCGATGACAGGATGCGACACTCGTGAGGCTCAATCCTTTTAGGCTTTATAGGTAATTCTTTTTAAGTGATGGAGCCAACAACGAGCGAATGTACACTAATTAATGTTTTCACGCTTTATAATAGAATGAGAAAATAGAGCATTTTAAGAATTCGAAAATTCAAATAAAATTTTTCTTAAAAGTTAACAAATATAAGAGGAGGAGCCATTTTTATATTTCAAGTACGAAATTTGTGACGATTGTGCCTTCCAATTTCATTCAAGAGTGAAAATAATATCTAGTTTTATTTTATTAATATATAAAATTTATAATAATTGTATCAACAAGGAACAATTTCATTAATATAAATCATAATTTCATATTCAATACATGTTCATCTTGAATTACGGAATTCAATTCAGAGTATCTATATGAATGTATTTGGCCACCAAATAGGCATTCTAAGGATACTAAATCAGTTTCATCCTACTGTTTAGTTATCATCGCATTTTTATCCCTAAAACTACACAGAACCTCATCAAGGAATCACAAACAAAAAGACAATTCGAATTTAGAATGAAAACGCGCCTCCAGATTAGAAGTACAAAGAAACTCCCGCTTCGGTCAACAATTTGTTCATCATTCCATTCCTTTACACTCAATGACGCAACGCAACTCCGAAACATTTGAGAACCGTCAAATCCACAAACTACAGCTTCTAGAGCGCCTCATCTCTCCCAATTAAGGTGATTAATTAAAGAGACGTAATTTCGTATCTACAGCCGGCTTTCCTGGACCGCGCATCCGAATCCAATCCGTTCGTCAACGTTTCCTTATCTGATAAATCCCGTGGGAACGGTGTCCATCCATCCGCCCTTCGTATCACGACTGCTTTCTTTCCCTTCCTCTCAAAGAAGGGCAGCGTCGTTAAGGAGCTCCGAAATCCGGAGACGAAAGGGAATCCTCGCCGGATGGAATTTATGAATCACGATGCGGAGGGATTAACTAAGTCTCGCATTTAAATGCTGCAAAAGCGGTTTATGAGCCCGTGGGAATGCTTTCATCCCGGATTAATCGGAAACGTTCGAGCCCTTCGACCGATTAAAGTTAAAAGGATAACGTCCGTTTAATCTGATCCAGGGAAGTTGCAAATCGAGTCGGTTTGTGTTTGCAAGTGCAGCACTTTTCGCTCGGTTGCAACGACTAATAGAGTATTGATTGAGTTAATCTTGAGGGATTTTCCCTTTACGGTTGGTGTTTGGAGGACGATCGGAATAATGTCACGCGATGGACGGCATCAATTTTGGTTCTTCCGTCAGAATTCAAAAAAATGAATAATGGGGATACTGGGCCTGAAAATAGCCTAAATGCATATATATCTGCGTGAACTTTTCATTTTTGATAAATGTTTACTTGAGTTGATGAACCGCGAACACAACTACTATCAAGATGTACCTTGATAAATAAATGTACTCGTAACCTTTCTTGCAATAGTTGACACAAATGCGAAGTATGGAACGATTGAACAAAGACCCGAAAGGGCACAATTCGCCAATACCATTCATAAAAGGAATTACACAAAACGAAAATTCACTCGGCGAATTATTTTCCAGTTAAAAAAATTCAAAAAGCTCTTCTTTACCTCTTTCATCTATCAAAATATTTATCTTTTTGCAATGGATCTCTGCGTTAGACACTCGTTTGAGCGTTCGACAGTCTTTTTTCCCTCCCAAAATCAACATCGGTTCTAACAAAGCAACATTAGTGCCTTTTAGATACAAAGCTCACGGACATATCCGTTTGAAGCGCAAACTGTGGTAATTTTTCTCAAATTGAAATGTCCACATTCGTTCAATCCGAGGGACTATTGAGTTCTTGTCATGTCCTTCTGTGGCGGAAAATATTTTTGTGCATACGCGCTACTCTCCCTAGAGCAAGTAATCATACTTTTCGCTGTATGTGTTTGTTTTTTGCTCCTGGTTTGTGGCTTGAAAGGGTATTGTGTATTTAAGATCTATGAAAATCACTTTGAGTTTTCACAAATCAAATTAACTTAGTTCTTATATTAAGAGGTATTTTTACAGAACGAGCGCGCTGCTAAAGTAAAATTATATTACTACTGTTGAAAGAGAAAAATATCTGTTATTATGTATATAAATAACTGTTATTGGGAATTAACGAAATGAAAGCTCACATTTTCATCCCTTCTCCTCTGCACGTTGGTTCCATAGAAAGATTGAATTTTAATCATTGGTTATTAACGACTACACGAACGAATAATTTTCTGTTATAAACTTTAAATCATCGATCCACACGCTCCGATAAAAAAGACTCGCATTACATTCGATAATAAAATTTTCATTCGTGTAATTGAAAGACTGATTCCAAATACGAGCGAAATGAAATTTCCCATAAATGGAATATAAATCTTTTCAAAGTTAAGCACGTTAAAGTTCGATCAGTTAATCAATGTAGTGATACTAGAATTGGCGAACGAACGATTCTGTCTACTTCTCCAATTCAAATACACCTAAAGCACATACGGAGAAAATTGAGTTTCGCATGTGTACAAACATGCCGACCACGATACAAAGGGAATGCGACGAGCGGGCTTAAGTGAATCATTCTAACGGCCGCAGAAAAGAATGGAAAATAAACGGAAAACGAATTCCTTTAATTCAATTCGTTGAATTTCAAATGCGCTAAGCTTTATTCGCTTTTTTTTAACTGCGTGGATTTGTAAAAAGCCAGTGAGAGGTGAAATGAAAAATTTGAATACAATACGGGGGATATAGATGAACAATTTTACGGTAGTTTCTATCGTAAAAGAAAAAAATGAGTGCTTTAATCGCGGCTATCCGTATGAGCACAATGAGGATCGAATTTCCCAGAGACAATTTCGTGGAGCTCGTTAAATTCTGCAGTTTAGACCGCTGAACTTGAATTCCTTGCGAAGGGCATTAAAAAGCGTGGGCATGAAATGGTTTGGTGCGCTCATCATTTTCTTTCAATCCACGAGACCTGCGGCACGGAAATTCTCTTGCTTCGAAACATTCGAGCCATTATCAGTTGGGCTTAAACCGTGAAATAAATTCACTATCGAACCAGTTTGGCTGATTGGATGGAATTAATTGAGTCGAAACCGTGAACGCTTACAAACATCGCGTTTCATGTAGAAACGATTAAACAGAGTCATTGCTTGTATCATTATTATCGCGAGCACAAAAATACAATTGAATGAGGCCAACGATAATTCAGTTTTTTATAGGAGTATATTGCCTGATTTTACTAAAATTTCTTTCCCATTAAACCCAGTCAACGTTATAGAGCTGTCTACTGTACGAATTGGATAACCATTTTAAATTGTTTCGACGAAAAATTGAGACCAATGCAAAGATCCTCTTCACGAAATAACGACGATGATGTTTCTTACGAAACTAGGATTTAAGCCAAAAATCCAGCTTATTCGGGAGATTTTCCGGAAGAATAAACCAATCGAGTCCTTTTACTGCTCGAATCCAATTATTAGCAATGCCGGTGGCGCAGAATTGACGTCGTTTTACCCAATCTAGTTCGCTAAAGAAACGAATCTCTTTCGATCCATTCAAATCATTTTTTTAAAATCAGTAGGTCCGTTGGAAATGGTTTCGGGGCAACCTAAGACCTTTTAGATATTAAATACGTATTTTAAGACCATGGGAATACGAATTCAAGGGGTTATTCATTTGTTTGTAATCGGAAGGATGTCAAATAATTTTCCGTTTTGAACCATCTTAGATTTAATAATTCGTTCGTTAATTGAAAACTCAGGGTATGGTATACGATAAGTAAGATACCATTTTAATAATAACCTGCGCAATTGTAAAATAGAGAAGGGCATCAAGTAGAACAACAAAGACAAATACTTATTCGTCTTATAATATTAAAAACACTGAAAGAGACCAACGGTGGATAAAAATCATAATTTTAATTACTCAGGTTATTTTTTATGAATTCATCTGCCCGTAAACCTTAATTTCTAATCTCCTAGGCTATAAATATAGGAACGGAAATGAAATTATATATCTTTTATTTACTGCCTCAAAACATCAAAAAAATAAATAATAAATAAGGCAAAGATACATATAAATATTATTCTTTTGTAGTTTCGTGATTATGAAACGGGAATCGTGTTCCACTTCTACTCGAGAATCATTGCATTCCCACGGAAATTGAAAAAGATTTGATCTCTAACGTATACCACGTGACGACCCGGAGACAAATTAAATCTCAAAGCACCCACTCGCACACTTGTTAGCAAGAGTATCTCTTATCGGCGAGAACTAGAAGTGGAAGGGCCGTTCCATTTTTCACGTCACCACTCCGGTTCCGGAATTACCTCAATCATCCGTCTAGTAAAACAATCGAGCGACGGAGGGCGAAAAAAAGCTTCCGATAAATCCGCATCGCCTCTCATCCGAAAGGGGCGAGCGTTTATCGCTTTACGGACGCCGCTAGACTAGAATTATCCATCACGGGGAGCGCGTCGAAAGTATAAAACGGGAAAAAAATCAACTAGACGGAGACTACTTCAGCGAGACACGACCGCTGGCACTTTAATTTGCTTTGGGGAATTATGGCTCGTTTTCCATTTGTGGCTATCCAAAGTCGAATGACGACCTCCCGCAATTACCAAAGCCTCGAACCCGTGCGGAGTTTAAAATGGTGGCCGGCATTCAATTCCTCAGCCAAACCCTTTATCTCTCCGTCGATGGAGATTTTTTTTAAAGCGTCGTTTGTGCCGCTTCCGCCACCAAGGGGGAGCAGATGCAGTTTGTAAAACGCGCACAATTCAAATGACCGCTCCATTTTGGGTTGCACGCGAGCACACACACACAGGTCGTGCGGGCTTTTCCCGCAACGGAAAACTCGCGTTCAGCCATCCACTCACCTGGCTCGCCGACACCACTTTCCGATGTCCGAGGGAAAGGGGATGTCGAACGTAGGAACAATTTGATCGATGAATAGCGGGGTGTTGGATGGAAAAGGAGGATTTTGTGCGGAAAGAGGAGGGTTGGATAGAAAGCATTAGTCGGATAGAGAGGAATTTTGGGGAAGAAAGCGGGATTTTCGAGGAACGCAAGGAGTAAAAAGAAGCACGAGGATACGTATCCGAGGAAAGGTTGATAGCACCGTTTTCCACCTCATTGAATTTCATCCACCCGGTGAAAGAACTCGATTTCCCATTCTATAATATCCGAACTTCTATGGGCTCGTAAGGGATACGTGTCAAATATCATTTATAAGCATTCATTCGGAGAGATAATTGTATTCATTCTCGACTTAAAATAATGGCGTTAAATGTATTATAATCGATTTGAGTTGATGGTCTTTTTAGCCCATTTAATACTATTGGATATTCCTATTTCCACACAGAAATATTCCTTCCTTCCTCTATTAAACTCCTAGAGAATGGAATACTTGTTTTTAATTTTTTAAACTTCTCTAGTTCAGTTAAAATGCAATTTAACTTTCCAACTCATTTGAGAACCATTCCAGAATAGTCTGTTATTGTCGATCAAGTGAAACTCTGAATTGAAGTTAAAGGTATGGTTTTTTAAAAATCACTGTATAAGTGGACGTTTAATTGCTAGATTTCTACCGAGAATTGAATATTAAAATAGGCGAATAATATCAAAATTAATTCACTTTATTCTCCTCATTTATTACTCATTGCCTTTCTGAAATTTTCAGTTGCTTTAATAAGTCAAGTTTTTTGAATAACACCTTATCAATAATTACGTCTTACACCTTAAATAATTATTTTCCTATAAATTTGTGTTCTAAAATGTCAAACACTTCTTAGAAATCAGGTCAAAAAGAGTCTAAATAGGTTTTTAATCCCTTATCCGAAACAGCAAATGAACATTTATATTTAGACGCAAAAAAACTGAAGAATTACTACGATTAATACAATCGAGGTAGAATCATACGAACAAAATAGATAAAATTATACTAATTTTAGAATTAATTAAAGCAATCGACAATGATAATTCTGCGCTGTGAATCATCACCGGTGAAGGTAGCAGCAGAAAAGTAAATCAATCAGCAACAAAGCAGATAGAGGGAGAAATATCTTCAAGGCTTCGTCATAACGATTACTTTAGGGCATTACTGGATGATTAGTTTTCGAAAGCCAGAAGTTGTGAAGGGAAGATAAATGATACTAGGATGGAAAAAGGATATCAGTGGGGAAATGAAAGCGAGAAAGAATCGAAAAGCATTCTGCGACGGATAAAAATGAGGTAAACGTAGGAAATTGTGAAAGAATTAGAAAGATAAGAGGGTGAGATAGCGGTCTTGATGGAGAGTGAGAGCTAAAGAGAGGATGTTGAATGGAATGGGGAATTGGAAGGAGGAATATTGGAAGGGAAAAAGGGTTGTTCAAGTAGGAGAGGGGATAATGCGTGCGGTCAGTCGAATAGCGAGTGAATTTAAAAGGAGAAAATACATAAGGGAGACGGTGGATTAAAGTCGGGGCTGGGAAAATTTCGGTTTCAGCGAGAGATATATTATACGGTGGCTCGTTCCAAAATTTAAGGACCATACCTCAGTAAAGTAAATAGTAAACGAACTACGCCACTTCTATCCATAGATCAAACAAAGGACTTGAGGTTCCCTGACCCCTGGTCGCGAAGTTTACAGAGCGCTTTGTTTCGGTAATGCGACGATTACATTCATTTCGATTGAACGATAGGAAAATAAATGGGCCAATTTTGTGTACAAAGTGGGCATAAAGGTTTAACAAGGATGAAGCTGGTCGAAGAAGTAAAATTAATAAATTTATTTGCACCATATTTTTAAAACGCAATTTCAGCCAAGAAAAGTCTACCTATTATAAGTTCCCCAAAAGTTGATTTTGTACAAGAAAAATGAAGATAAAAGAGCTTAAGTCAATCCCGTTCATGTTCGTATATGTTAAAAATAATGATGTACCAAAATACACGAGCTTATAGAGTTGAATTGTAAATGAATATTTGCTTTTTATACGACAGAGAGCTATAGAACGAATAGTGTAATTCTTCCTTCTACGCTGAGGTTTTATAGTTTTTCATTTTATCTCTCGAAATCATTGAAAAAGATGGACATGAAATATAAAGAGAATCAAGGGAATGAAATCAGATAAATACTGGGAAGAGACATCAGTTTAAAAATGCTAGGATAGCGGTAACCCTCGAATTTTAAAGTTCATTACTTTATCTGGGCATTGAATTTTAATATCTTGTATGTACTAAGTGAATTGTATTGACGGATACTTTACAAGCAAAGTATCCTTTAAACTTCCTCCTTTTTTACAAAGTGGAAAGGGAAGGAAAAAATTCAACATGTATTCAAAGCTTTGATCTATTTCGCTTAAGAGTAAATAACGACAGAGATTTTATATTAAAACTCCCATTCTAATTAAAATACCTGGAGGCAAATGGAATCAAACAGAAAAATCAGATTTATTCGTTCACTTCCGAAGTTCTTACTTTGAAGAATTAGAATTCAATCGACATTTGCGGATGTAATCTATAACTAAATCCCTGAACAAAGTCCCTCTGAGTTCTGAAGTAAATTAATTTATAACTTTAATTGAAAGTTAGACTGGATTGCACCAATGATTTCCTCAATAAGGAAAATGGAATAATTGAGAAAATAATATCTATAATATAATAATAACAAGGTAAGCAATAAAGCTCGCTGAAATTGTGCTTTAAAACGACCACAAAACCTAAAACGGGAAAATTTACCTGTAACTCGATTTGTAAAAATATTTCTTTTCATTTTTCCTTTTAAAATTTATTTGCTCAACTTGTTGAAATAAATCGATTCCATGTAATTTTATATAATATTTGTCTGAAGTCATTCAAAAATTATATTTGAATGATAAATTTCCTTAGATTTATTTTTTTAGTTCCTTTTGCTTTACTTTGATCAATATTTGATGATGATCAGCACTGATGTTAAATGCATTTATTTCTCCTTTTAACAGTTTCTTTAGAGAAATATGCTCATTATAAATATATCTTTTTATTGTTCACCTTAAAGCCAAGTAGCTGCTACTTACTTTTATCCTTACTACGAATATAAAACGAGGTATAAAGAATCTATATTTCGAACAATCTTCTGAGATCTGTAAAGCTAAAATGGTTCGCTAACTATATTTGCTTCAAATTCTGTTTCCAATACAATAACATCACATCAACTCACGAACTGTTTATTTGAAATAATTTAAAATCTTATCTTTTTAAGATTCCTAAATATAAGATTATAATCTTCAATTCATTGGATGAATAAGGATAAAACCAACTACGCACAGAACGGAATCACTTATTCTATTTGCCCGACTCGATGAAAAAATACGTAAATCTAACCCTTGCGCCGCATTCCTCAAGTAGAGAAACATTTCCCGCTGAGTCACGCTAGATGTAAAATTAAAAGTAATATTTCATGCTTTATATGCGTCCGAAGCTTGTTTAAATACAAGAAAGCGTGTTTGTTCGCTATTTAACGCTCCCTCATAATCGCGATTTCGCAGCTCTTGGCCGCAGAGAAAGTCGCCGCTGAAATGCGGTCGTTTCAAAAAAATTCGCTAATAAATCGTCCCGAAAAGTTATTCGAGCGAACGCGGGCGCGAAATGAAGCGTGCCCATTCGTCCTCAAAGGAGATATCCCATTTTGATGTCCTCGGTAAATATAGACAACTATCGCAGATGTTCTCGTTGGTAATTCTTTTTGAGAACGCGACGCGGCGCTCTATTGTTTGCGAATAGATTACTTCGCAACGTTAGCACCTTCGCGTTTTTCCCTCCGTCCCTTAGCTTTCGAAATAAAGGCGCGTGTTTACCTTTGCAGCGGAGCGTATATTCCCGCCCGGACAGAGCCGGGACTTTTTCGCCCGATAAGGATAGGTATGTATGCAGATCGGCGTGAGGAGAAAGGAGCAGACCGAAAGGGCAATTTGGCCGAATGTTCCGTTGCAGATAGTGTTTAGCCCTCTCGGCCGTTAAGCAATTTATTCCGTAGATAGGCGGCGGAGCGAGCCTAAGCACCCTTAACGACGCATTAATAAATGAGACGGCGTACACATCCACTTCACGCTAGGATAGTCGGAACTCGCGCTTTGAAATAGCCATTGGTCGATCGAGCGACGCATTCGCCGCGACACGCAAGCACCTTGTTCCCGCTCGAATCCTTCCAAAGGGAAGACGAAATTGTGCCCAAATTAGAGGATTGTGACGAGACGCTCGTCATGCACGGGGGACGAACGCTGGACCGATTGAAGCGGGTTTTAATTCTGGACCCGCGCGGAATAAAAGTGTGCGAGAGAGAATCGCATGATTTGGGAAAGAATGGTAGTACGCGGGTTGCGATCCAGATGGGTTCATCAATTCGAATGCAATAGGTGTCGCGGCAAATGCATCGATCTCGAAGCGAAATTTCAATCCTCGCCAACGCACCAAAATATGAATTCTATCACGTTCTGGGGGTTATTTAGTGCAACAACTGTCATTAGGTATTCAAATTAGGAGGGATGAATATGGGTGGTGTTACCCGTTGCCTTCGCTGGAACTAGTTCGCGAACGTTCCCGTCCATGGGCCGAAAGTGTGTCAAATTCACAATCTGCCGAATTCACGGCGATTGTAGGGAGGGATTTTGGAAAAGTTGGATGAAACCGAATGTACGCAAAAGCCTTTGAAATTGAAATACTTTTCCTCGGTTGGGAAAGTTACCTCGTGTGCGTTAAAGTAAATTTGCTCGTATTTCCTTAAAAGATCAACTCACTCTTTTCTGGACTTCACAGACGGTGTCATAAGTTTTTGTTGAAGCAGTGGATCGTACTATTGGCTTAAGAGTGACACCAATGTTTCCTATTTAGTTTTAATGAAACTTCGATCATTGCATACTTGGGTCCGATTAAAAACCCTGTTTTCTCTTTGATCTTCAGCAACTCTTTACTGACTTTAATTAACAAGTTTACGGCCGATAAGAACTCATTTCCACCCAAAATCGCATATTGAATAATACCAAATATACCAAAAAATAAAGTTATCTAAGAGTCGGATGGGGAATTATGTTGAAAATGTGATTGAAAATTTTGAGCTGTTTAGAATCAGTTTTTATAACTCAATAAGAAATAAGTTTTATCTGTCAATCAATTTTTAACAAAGTTTAAGACAATTCCTTAATATTTAATATATTAATTTTTAGAACGTATAGTGCAATCTATTTATCTTCAAGCTTTCGCATTTGAAATTCATAAATTTTCATTTTAAAATTCACGGCTATAAGGGAAACAGAGTATCTATGCAATAAGTTACTTTGCGCAAACCAATAATCCTTTCCCGCTCGTATTTATCCCTCCTGTCGAAACAAGCGTTGGAGAATCTCGCATTGGTAGACCTCGAATCTCAATCATCTGCCAAATACGTTATTGGCATCTTCATTTCACATCACATTAGAGCTGCCCTGTGCGAGACTGGGTTATGCGGAGAGGGTTTTGCTCAAGTGGAAGAAATCCCATTCCATACGAGTGGTTCCAAGGAATCTGCCCGGAATCGAATCCTAATACCATCGACGCGTCTGTAAATGGATCGCATTATATTTCTCCCGGGACGAAAAAGGGATTGGGCTAATTTCACATGCAAATCTGGGAGACGCTCAGGCGAGAGTGGGATAGAGTTGGGGGAGGCAAGGATTGGAAGGAGAGAACGATGACAGTACGGTTTTTAGGAGAAAGGAAAATGGTTTGAGAAGTGGATTGTGGAGGAGGGAGAGTTTATGGTGGCTGCAGAGTGTAAATGAATTATCATCGGATGGAATATCCTTTAATTCATTATGATTTCTATGGTTGATAATGGAGAAATTTCAATTTCCTTCTTATAGCCTCGAAAGCGATCTTTTAATAACTCGATGCATGTATATCACATTTAAAATTTTTTTATACATTATCAAACGTAAAATTCATCCATGATGTTATTTTTAATTGAAAAATTTTTCTCATTACTGTTTTCATATGGAAATCATGAATATTACCCTTAATTTTTGCTTTTCACTCACAAAACAAGCATTTTTTCTGTAATTTATTCTAAAATTCAGGATTGCTTGTGCGATGTATTTTAATCTGCCCAGAATTACTTTAGAAAATAGAAATTAGCGCTTAGTTACATAAAAACTAACGAAAGCCGATAAAAACATCGATAAATAAACATTAATAAGGAAAAACAATAACAAGGTAAGTTAATCCGGTGTTAACTAAAAGAGAAGGGAATGAATATCCTTAAATACATTTCAAAACAAGATCGAATCTAACTTTTTAAGAAATTCATGGCAGGGATTCATAAACGTAAAGCTTAAGAGAATCCTAGTAATACGCTCTTATTCTCTAAGCACATGTATCTTAAATCCTTTCAAATATATATATCATGTATGCTCTGATAATTCTAGCATTGTAGTACCACAGTCATTCCTCTCTATGGAATAGGATTTCCATTCGATGGATTGGAGAAGTCAAGCTATGAATCGAGTAGCTTCCGAGGGTCTGTCCATTCATGCAAATCTCTAAGATAAACGTTATCTGTTCAGATGAAATCCCTGATCTCCATAACCCAAGAGAGGTAAAAATTTCATTCCATCCCTAACCTCTTTGAGATATCATACGTATGTTTGCCATTCTGCTTATAGTGAAGTTACTCTAAACATGAAAAATAAATATCTATAAATCATAAATATTACTTTATAGGTAGAGCGATCTTTAAAAAGTACTATCAATTACAATAATAGTAAATGTATTGATAAAAGTGTATAGTTAATTGCAAATTACATTTTTCCATTTATTCAATTTACAATCAAATTGTAATATTTCAAAATCTTCAGTCTTATTTATAAAGCGACGGATTAATTTTTTTCTTAACGAAGTCTGTGATAAAAATTTGAATATATTCTTATTTGGAAAGTATCACAGGCACGAAATATTTTTGTAGTAAAATGTTTCCGGAAAATGGCACAAACAGAATTGCGCAAATATGTAAATAGACTATAAATTCCACGCGAGATTTCTTAACGCCAAGGGAAATACTTGGGTGGCTTTCGAGCTAAATTTCTAACTGATTCACTAACTTCCTGGAGGAAAATTAAGCCAGAGGGCGTGTGACCGCAGGAACGAGAAAATATTGCCACCGAAGGGAGGGTGTGAAAATATACTTAGGGACACTATTTCTCCAAGTTTTGCGAGAAAACTCACGCTACTGAGCCTTGTCTCTGAATTTTTTTGCGGGTTACATTAGAGTTCAAAAATTTCGCAGAGTAATCGAGATGGAGAGGTATGACTGCGAAAAAGTGCGCGTAAGAGAATGTTATAAAATTCTGAGGTGAGCTCAAATTTTTAGAGTAAAAATGGGAAGTAAGTAGGGAAGATACCGAAATCAAATTATCAAAATCCACAATGCAATTTTGAATGATTGAATAGAGAGCAAATTTCATTTAAATTATCTTTAGGGGCTAACACTGAAAACAGATATTAAATTAAACTATAATAAACTGCTCAATATTCACTCTTTCCAAACGTATATAATTTATTTTAATAGAGATTGATCGGTGGATAAATATTTTAATTTGAGATAAAAATAGTGATATAAGAGTAAAAGAGGAACAGTACTAACTATACATATAAGAATTTTATAATAAATTAATAAAAGATTATTTTTATAATAATGAAAAGAACTATAAAAATATTGTTGTACTTATAAATAAATTAGTAAAATATAAAATTTTAATATTTTAGCGTAGCGTAAAAATATTGCTAATACCTAAATATTGCTATAAATAACTGCTAATTTGAAAATCGATAATTATCTTGCATAAAATGCGATGGAACCCAATCTAAGAAATATTTTTGCTTTTAAATATGGACGTAAAATTTGATATAATTTTGACCACAATTTTTATTAACAAACTCTCGAGCGTGTTTTATATTTTAGTAAGAAACAAAGCTCTAACCATCCTGCCTCTCTACCAGCCATTTATCTTTACGTGTTCGCAATCGAAAGGGAAATGCAAAATGATGGCTCAAAGGATGAGGAACGAAGCGAATATTGGAGAAAAAAATTTTAAATGTTTCGGAAATGGCTCGCGGAAGAGTGGAGAAATCAGCAAGGTTGGAGGGGAAAAGGGTTGAGGGCACTGGGGAATCGTTGAATGACTGCGATTGAAGCATATCTTCAGCGCGGGGAGTAAGGGTGGATTTAGGGGTTAAAAAACCCCTTGCCTCGGGGTAGATCCGAGCGTTGGATGGATTGCATATCCTCGAAACGAGCGGAAAGAAAGGCATTGAGAGGGAAGAGGACGGAAAACACTGGTGTGCCGGAATCCCTAATCTACTCCGGATGGATTCCCATGGCCGTCGTCGATCTCGGGTTGCGTCGACTGGGGGACGGGGCTTTAAGGCCTTAAGGGGCGGCTTAGATTCGCGGGAAGGCGGCGAATGAACCTAAAAACGTCGTGCGCAGGAGAGGGATCGATTATACGTCATGTCCAGCCTCCCTCCTGGGGCTGATTGCCGTTCATGAGGGGGCCTATTTAACGCGATCACCTCACGCAGTGAGAAGAGGTATGCCCGCTGGAGGCCGCGCCGAATAATTAATGACCGGCTTCGAGGAACGAGTATGCTCTCGACCCCAACCTAATTAGGCCCGTGTGCCCATTCGCTACGTGTGTATTTGTCGGGAGCGGAAAAAGTTTGTGAGGGGGTTAAACTCGGGGCGTTGCTCAAGCGGCGAACCTTTCACACCTTCGGAACCGGCCACGAGGACACTGACCATCCTCTTGGCACCGCCGAGGGTTCCTGAAGTGCGTCCTACCTAAGTATCTCTCTGAATATGCTTCCGCTTTAAAATCATAACGCCGCATCGTCACCCTCATCTTAGACACTTCATAAAAATGGGACATAATTACGAATCGAAATCCGCAATTCTATTCCAAGCATTTTTGTATCCCTAATTCTTACAAAATCCCTCCATAGCCGTATTATATCGCTTTTTTCGTAATAATTCTTTTACGCTGGGGATTCGTACATTGGGATACGAAATTAAAATAACGAACCGGTGGTGCTTCGTATGTGATCTTTAATTCCCTAGGGTTGCTAAAGCTGCTCACGGATTTGACTGGGTCCAATTTTGCGTTACTTTTGATATAAAACACACATTCGATGCGAATTCTGGATTTATATTCATCAAGATTTTTTTTTAGTACGACGCCTGCTCCGAAGTTCTGATATTGGTCGTATGATAAGATTTTCCAATGAAAAACACTGATGAATTTCCACTGTGGTGTAAATAATCAGAAACTCTACGCGTATTTAAATTTTATTTCCAATAGGGAAATAATATGGAAGAAGAATTATTTTCATGCAAATTTGCAATGGCCGGAATCAAGTCAATAACAAAAAACCCAGAGATGTGAGTATAAAACATTTCATAAAATACATTAATACGGAAAATAATTCGAAAGGTTGAAGTTTCCGTAGTTATATTCATTCAGCCTTCAATAGTACTTAAATTTCAGACCTGATTTTGGAGAGAAATATCTAAAAAATTAAAACATTACTATTATAACTAAGAGTCATCTTCTTAAATTTATTCACCTCTCAGAGAGCTCTTAAATTTTCAAAGCTATTCATCGAAAGATAAAAATTTACCCTCATGATTACTTTGAAAATTTAGAAGTTTATACGTCTACTGACTCAAAACTTTCGAAAAAATGTTTAAATCGATCGGATTATAATTGCCACTGTTGAAAGTTAAAGTTACTGAAGAGAATTTTCAGCCAAAGAAAATAATTTCAATCTCGTCTCGATTCCGAAACGTTATTTATACAATTAAAAGCAGATTAATAGTGTGCTCCCGATCTTTTACGATATGTTATCAAAAATCTGATTCTGCACGTTCTTCAAGAACGGAAACGGCAGAATTCTAAAAATAAGATGTAATTTGGACCCAGTGTTTCTCATTTGCTTTGATTCGGTCCAATTTCCGAGTTTCCCTTTCACTTCGAAAATAGTTCATTTTTGTATCGCGTATCCATATCTCGTATTCATCCCGGAGATGGGAGTCATATTACCAAAAGACGAAATTCATTTCCCCCGTATTGTCTGGAATGCTACGGAATCAATTTTTCGGATCTTTTCTCTCCCCTTCTGTGGATGAAAATCCTCTTAACTGTTGAACTCTGCGGAAAAACAATTTACGCGCTCCTCCATCCCGTAGCAACTCCAAGGAAAAAGATGGACACGGCTCGAGCGTATTTTACGTGCCATCTCGAATAAAATAAACGCGCAAAGTATCTCCTTACAATCCCTATCCGATGCCTTCCCTTAAGCAAACAAGACATGCATACTCAGGAGCTCTCTCTTGGATGAAACTTGTTATACCTCCCTTCTCTGTCGCCTGCAGCGACGCCCTTCCTAACCCTCTCTCCCTACTGAGAGATACCTTGAATATGACATTCCTCAGTGCGAAAAGTAAATAACTTTTCACCTACAGGCCGAGCTAGCCGGATGGTCTTTGGAAATTAGAAGGATGGGATCCACGCTTGGAATGCTGAGGCTATCCACAAGGGCACGCCACTAAACCTGGATTCCTTAGGGCCCTTATGGAAGAGCTGATTTTGTTAGTCATTTCTTTAAGGCTGTTGCTAGTATTAGAGTGAGAGCAAGTGTGGTATATGGTTGGGGTGTGTTCCACATGGTACGAGCATTAACGGGTAGGAATTTGGGTATTCGTTGGAGGAATTTCAGAAAGAATGCGCAGTTGAAGGCAGAGGTGTTAATGGCGGCATGGAATGAAGCGAATGCGTTCCAAATAACGACTCTTAAACCGCCAGTACTTTTGAATTACCATGTAATTTATTTGATAGTAAATTCAACAGCTCCCATTTATTTTAATTAAAATTCAAAAGAATAGCGCGAGTAACAATGAATGAGCACAAAAGTATTGCCTACTCCAATTTTTAGATTGCATCGCAAACGGGAATTCAAATATTTTAATGAGGTATCGCTCCATTAGCGCGAAAAATATATATGGGTAGAAAATAGTTAACATAGTTGTAAAACAAAGAACCGTTTATTTCAAAGAATGAAAAAAAATAATGAATCCTAGTATAAATTTATGAAAATGCCTCGACTTTTTTTACTGCTCTAACATGTGCTTCATCAAAACAAAGGATTCTAAGAGGACGCACCTATTTAACTTTTATGTATATTATAAACAATTAAAACCAATTTGAAACTCAAATGAATAAAGATAAACTTTTATTCCAACCAGGCATTGAAATAAGAGAAATTTTAGCGAAACAAAATGAAAATGATCATGCTTCTGTTGCTATCACGAATATTCACCCGTGAATACACGCTTCACACAATACAGATGCGTACTGCATGAAGTCTACTTACACGGCGTAAAGTGGAAAGTTGCTGAACTAGAGCGAACTTTAATGTCCCACATATAGTATAGTTGAAGAATTCCTGTGAATATGAGCTTCGAGTAAAACTTCTGATTCATATCTCCTTGCTATTTTTTGTTACTGAACTCACAAAGTATCTGAATAGTACGATGCTGTACATATTTAACTTTTACCATTTTATAATTAGTCAATGTACTGAACCTTTCACAATTTCACGTATAAAGTACTAAAAAATTCTTGCAAAAAGTCTGTTGACGGCAGGTGTGGTAAAATTGAGTTGAGCTCGGATTCTCTCCGGTCGAAAACATTTAAGTGAAACCTACACGAGCTGGCGAGGTCCCGACGGTCAGATTATTATGTCTCCTGTCTTTAGAAGGCTTCGCAAATCCCGACTTATTCGGATGAAGTTAAGAGATACATACTTATAATTAACTTGCATGAGTAAGATATATGAAGATAGAATATCACTTACAAACTAGACAGACAAACATAGACAGAGTATTCGTTTCCAATGGATACAAAGAAACGTTTTTTACATAAAAAAGTGAGCATTTAGACCGAGAAATAACGTA
This sequence comes from Pantala flavescens, assembly GCA_020796165.1. NCBI lineage: Eukaryota > Metazoa > Arthropoda > Insecta > Odonata > Libellulidae > Pantala > Pantala flavescens. The sequence goes on along the minus strand of CM036889.1, from coordinate 12,383,438 downwards.
ATTAACTTGAAAGTGTTCTATACAATTAACGCTTTCAATGGATAACCATTAATTCCACTTTTACATAAACAATCATCAAAGTAACTCGACATACGGCTTCCGACATTCAATCAGCCGGTCAGATTTGCTCGACAAAAACCCTCTTTAATTGAAACTAACGAACCCAGAAGAATTTTACGAAATTACATGTATATTAAACGTACATTTACATCCGACAAAATTAAAGCAATTTGATGCGCATTCAGATAAGAATCTGGAAACAACGGACACATTTTTAATTAAAACAGCATAATTAACAACATTATTTTCGCAGGTGGAAAAGGGAGAATAAAAAGTCTTCCCGAGTTAACAACGCTGCCGAATAAATATTCATTCTTAAAATTCCGATTTAATAGATAATTTCGCGATAAAATAATCCGCACCACCACATATGGAAATTTCAGTATTAATTACGAATTTGCGCACAGTGTACAGGTCATTAACTGCATAACTCTGAATTAAATCGCTTATTGCAGAGGCGCATTCGTTTCGATTTATCGTTTATAAACGGAAACAACTTTCTTTCCGAGTCGAGATCGATCAAACCGAATTTCAACTCATATTGCCGAGGCAAATATTAATGGTGGCGCACAACCGTTTTAATGGACCATTAGTATGAACGCCAGTTTTATCGTTAATTAGCTCACGGTGACAAATTAACACCCTTTACGTTGGGGAGTGGATTTGGTAGCAATAAATTAAATTGAGTTTGCAGCGAGCCTTTTCTCCCAAGTTTATCTAAGTAGGCGGCAGCTGTGGGGATAGAGATTTGCCCGCTGAATAAAGGAAGAGCTGGGAGGTTAAGCACACAAAATGTGGGTAGAGACAGCAAGAAGACTGGAGATTCCCCTCGTCTTACACCCTCTCGAGTGGAAAAGTGAGCGTAATAAATGACCGCATTAACATAAACCAACAAAATATATGTATTTGCCACTGGCAGATAACGAAGTCAAACACGTTAAAAAAATTTTACGACTACTTTTATTAGCCATAGTCTGTTTCTAAGAAACCTATGGGATTTTATTTTTTGTATTCTCGACCGTTTTGTTATTGTATGTATCGCCGCCGTAACGTTTTATTCGCCTTAATAAATAGATATTAAAGTGAATTTTAAATGTATAGTTAAATAATATATACTACATATTGCACAGTGTATATATAATGAAAGAAACCATATAATATATGTCTTTAAATTTCACTCTCATGGATGAAACAATTCCTCACAACTTTTAAATTTATAATGTAAATTCCATATGTAAATAAAAAATCATCACAATTCTGTCTATATATTTTCAAGTTTAAGGAATAAAGGTATTATTTTTTTTAACTTTCGCCACCAATAACTTAGCCTATTTTTAATTACTCTGAATTATCACGAAAATCTTACCTTAAACAAAATATTTATGTATCATTGCCTGGCGTCAACCGATTTTATTTGCCTCATATAGATCCAATAAAGAATAACAATGTTCATAGCAAAAAACAATCTCTGAATATATTTATTCTTTAACGATAAACGAAAGAAGTTTCTTCAATAAACTCTCTGGAAGGAATCAACACTGGTATCGCCGGAGGAAATTAGTTTCCCTTTTCATTCCAACAAGCTTTTCAGCATCTTTTCCTCACTCTCCATACATTTGGAAATTCCCTTAGAATTCTAAATATACATCTATACCCTCTCCCTTGTCAGAATTTTCCACCTCTTTGTCTTTCGTTTCCTTCCATCCTTTATGGGTCCCTTTCTTATATCTTTTCCCTTAGCTTCTCGATTTTCCTTCTATCAATTTCACCCTCCAATTCGTACATCTATGGGCTTCTGGCATTTCACACTTCTTTTGGAAAGGCCCAAGCTTATCTTTCAGCTCGTTTTGCAGTATTTTGAACTCTGCGGAATGTTTAGCAATTTTTAAGAGAAAATCGCTCGGTTCATGTCTTCAATGTATTGTACAACGGTCTTCAAATAATTAAAAGTATAAAGAATGTTTGTATATAAACTTTACTTATAAGAATCACTGAGATTAAAATATGGGCCTTGCTATGCTTTAAGCACGTCTTTGGGTGTTTATTTAAAAAACCAATGTTATAATTCATTCTGTTTGTATCGCACTACCGCATTATTCCCTATTGAGAGACCACTTACTGAGGACATACTTGTCGAACTACCGCCTATGAGATAGCAAACCATCTACGGCCTTCGGGAAATTCTTCCACTACTTAAAGCGAAGAACGTAGGAGTAGAGTAGAAAGCGTCACTAAAGTTACGGTCAAAGCCATTCCTTCGTAACATCTACATCTAAGTCGGAGCATCTTCCCTCGGGGACTCCGACGCCAATCGGCCGAAGGGCAAACAAAACCGGTCAGGCGGCCAGCGCTTCCTCTTTGCCTTAACTCCCTTTCCATGAGCCCGATTCCTTCTTTCACATCCATGAACATGGCTCCTCTCGCAGCCAAACAGTCTGTGAAGAGGGGGCGCTAGAATAGGAAAATCGAGGCCCAGGAGCGGAATAAGATTGTCACGGTGAGGACGCACTAGACAAAGGACAGTAAACAAGTTTGAACCTTTCGCAGCCAAAGGAATACGAAGAGAGGAGAAATTATGGGAAAACAAAGACGCGCAGTATAAACTTTATCCGAGATAACCTACGTACAATTTCATTGTTTACAGGGAAGAGAAGTGCATTGTGTTATACTAGGGAAAAAATGAAAAGATTACGCTAAGAAAAACAGTAGAAATATATTGATAGCTTACAAGATATGATTTTATATTACAGTGCTTCCTAAATAGGCAGTGACACTTTCATAGCTTTAATATTTTTCATCGATAATTTTGCAGGAAATCTTCTTAATATACGATAGATCTCAATGAAGAAGTTATAAGAACACATTTTCCCTTAACGTCTTAGATTCAACCTGAAAAGTTAACAACTTTCGATAACTTTCAATTTTAAACCCTATGTGAAAAGGACTAATCTTTTGTTCAGATCTGCTAAACTGGATTTTACGTATTAGCTGCTCAATTTTCGTCCTTTAGAAATTAAATTTCCCCCATAAGGAATCATTGGATTTTATAATTTTCATTTTAAATGCTATCAATGAATAAAGGGACTATGTAAGAATATCCTAGGATGAAGTTCTATACAAAGGGTTTTATTAATATGTAGCATCAAAAGGGAAACGGAGATTGTCTACCTTGAAGAGACTTGCATTGATTTTATAAGAAATCCATCGGAAAGAGATGAGAACAATCTAACTGATGAAGGTAGGATAAGAGAGATCTTGAAGAAATGTGGGAAATTGGATAGTGCGACTGAAAACCGGAGGTAAGTAGATCAGTTCCGAGTAAAGTAGTGCTTCAACTTCATCTCGAGATGTTAAGAGTAATCATCGACTGATCTCATTGTTGGAAAATTCAATTTACAAGATTTACTTCTAATACGATATTAATCATCGACTGCTGACATATTTCTAAAGTTTCAGTTACAGATGCGTATGTAATGTACTCTCCCAAAACATCTCGATAATAATACCTTGTCCTCATTCTTTGAGCCAGAAAATATCTTATAGCAAATTTAATCTACTTTTGATAAAAAGTCGATCACGATGACTGGCAGCTAGAAGAGACGAGATGAATAGGTTCATGAAATGATGAAATTCACTCATAAGGTTTCATAATTCACTCATCAAGGTTTCTCTTGACAAAGTTGTTAGCATGAGAATGCTCGCAAATTCCCGTCCTCTCACAAATTGAAGCTAAGGAATATTTTTAGCTATTATACTTTCGAAACAATAGATCATTTGCTTTTTTATCAGCGCCTTCAATGAAAATCTTTATGTTTCTACTTTTAGAGGAAAAAGAACATTGGATGATTATAAAATTACGGTAGAAACAACATTCCTAAAGAAATTACCAAAGAAGGGTAGCCGGAAAGGCTATCGATACAGTCTGCACAGAAATAGAAACATTTCCTATCTTATAAAAAGAGTTTATTCATACATTTTGCCTTGGCGGAATGGCTAGCAATCTAGTCTTCTAACGCTGAGGAGGAAATTTTCCTCCCAGGGTCTGGATGTTTGTGACGTCCATTGTTTACGACCACACTGTAATTATCCAGAAAGTGGATGTTTGTGGGGTCTTTGAGAATAAATAAATAAATAAATTTGTAAGTGTTTCACCATTATTAGATAGGATCTAAATGAATAGAATCAAACAAAATTAATCTTCCAATTGAAACCATGGACACTAATATTATCGCAATTTATGTATAACTTCGGCTATCCCTATCTTATTATTCTTAATCGGCGTACTTAGTAAACTTATAAAGTCTCTTTCCCCCTATCAATTGTAACCCTTACCATTCCTTTTGGTAGACCTCCACTTTTGAAGCCTTTTGATTTAGGCAAAAATCCTATGTTAAGAGTCTGTCCCCCACTCTAACATCCTTCTATATCCCCATTAATACGGGCTATTGAGTTCAGTCGAGGGCCGTATCTGATATATGAATGAGGTTTAAACCGCTTTATTATATCCAAAATGTCCCTTTTTAATGGTTTTCTTGCTTCAATAGCCGTCTGTCATTTCTTTTCTGAACTGCAGAAATTTTATCTCATGAACAGACCACTTTTATCCATTTCTTCTGTTGAGCACCCTTAAGTAATCTGAGCTGCATTTTATACCGAAAAAAAAGTATTCAAATATAAAAAAGGGTTTATTGTATTTTTTTCAACGGAATTATGGTTTATAAATCTATGATATTTATAAAATCAATCGTTCAAACTGAAATACTGATTAATCACGTCTTTTGACGAAACAAATCTGAAAATCTAATTGAAATGAAAAACGATAAATACTTAACTATATTTATTTATAATATATTATTATTTTATACTTATAATAATTTATCAATTATATATATATATATATATATATATATATATATATATATATATATATATATATATAATAATGCACTCAAGGACACAGAAATGGTATAATGATAGATGTTAACGTGCAAGATTACAGATGAGAAGAGATACTCCAACGAAAATAAGTTTTTCATAGGCTGACCTTTCATAGCGAAAATCAGCCTTGATAAAAGATTTAAGGCTAAAAAATGGCAACGTCAACCTTCAGAAGATACCACTTTCGTTTAGGAAGATGGATATCCGGAAGATAAATCCATTCTGTTATTGATTGTGACCTTTATTGGCTTGTTTCACTTTAAAGGTGTTGAATGGGAATGAGTAATGGAACCATGGGATACGCGTGACTGGTCCTTTCAACCGTTCAATATTATGGCACAGTGCTTGTTATCCGATGGCTAACTACTCATAGTTTTTGTTTGTATATTTGCCGTTGGTATTTCTTCATTTATTTCTTGCCTCCCAAGCCAAAAGAGAAAGGGTTATGGTGCTGAAGTGTCTCTAGTATAGATGACATGTGGAGGTTAACGGCTTCCATCATTCATATCGTGCAAAGAAAATACCTGTGAAAGATTAAGGCAATCCAAGGGGAAAACTGAATTTTGTTGGCATGCATTCAATTTACTGTGGAACGGAAACACAGAAGGATAGAATGTTGGATTTACAACTGTTACATTAATTCTTAGTGATGTCAATATGCAGCATGAAAGATGATATGCAAATCATATGAAGGAGATTGAGAATTTGAGTGCTCCGTGATGGATTGACTACGATAAGTCTATTTTGTTTTCATTATTATTCCATTGCCCTGTACGTAAATAGAACTATAACGGTAACTGAATGAATTTGACTAATTTATATTACGAACAAATCGAATGCCACAATGCCACTAAGATGAACGTAGTGAGTGTTATATAATACCGGAAAGTTAAGCTTATCTCATCGAGATAAATCTCATCATTTTTTAATTCCATTTAAATAATTACTTAAAACGAGGCCATTCACTTTAATATTCGATATTTATATAGTCTCATTAGCGAAATTTATATTTATTTTATTTGGGTGCATTATCTCTTCGTAATACACGTGAATTCATATGTTTATATCAATTCTCGTACGGCTGTCGGAAATTGAAGGAAAATCACGCTTTAATCATGGAAGAGATAAACCTAGAAACTCGATTTAAAAGATTAAAGTAAATCACTAGGGTTACCTGTAGGGAATTCCTATACTTTATTGCGGGAATTATATTGTAAGCTAATCACTTCAAATAAAATATGTGAGTAGATTTACGAATTTAATTCTCTATCGTTTGTTGCAATCGTGGTCATTCCATTTCGACGTAGAAAACGTCTCCCTCGTGTGAACCTCCGTGGACCAGCATTCCCTTCGTGGGACGATAACTTCGCGTAGAAGTGGAAGCGAGGGGAATAACAGAGGAATAAGATAAATTGGACGATGGATTCTTTTTGGTGAGTGATCGATTCCCTCTCTCTGACAGGGATTGAGAGGAAGAAAAAAAAGGGATACGAACGGTTCCAATTTGAGGGGGGATGAGACAGAACGTGCATAGGTTGGAATGTCCTTAAGGAAAGAGAAGAAGGATAGGAGGGGGTCTGAGGGAAAGGGGTGCAAGACATGGGTGGTGAAGGGATTGGAGTTAAGGATGGAGGGACCGGAGATGATTCCGGTACCCCTGAGGCAATCTGTCGACGTCGTGTCGTGAGGGGTTCGCCTCTTTGAAAATTCAACTTGCTTCTACTAGAGAGCGCGGGTCTCGGCTCAAAGACCTTGGTATTCCTGCCGTATCGCAGTCCCTTTGAGAAAGAGACCAGATATTGGGTGGTAGAATGTTTATGGGAAGAGAAAGGGATTTGTGTTCAAGGGAAGTGTTAAAAAGGATTGCCTCGTCCGTTCGACGAAACGGCGTTGGTCGTTAAATTTTCGTAAGAGGGAATCGACGAAATATACGAGAAATTAAGTGAGATTGCATCCTAACTCGAAGGATGCGAAACCGATGGTGTCATTACGAAGACGCCGTTCTTAGCCCTCCCTCGAGCGATATCTCCACCCCCCTTTAAGAACTGCTATAGAACAAAGTGACCCACGATGCGTAAATCTGCTATCCACGCTGTTAAACCCGAGGGGTTGACAAGAAGCTAAAAGAAGCAATTTTAAGAAAAGTCCTCTTCTATCGAAGATGAATCAACTTTTGTGAATTATGCGAGGGGAAATGTACGTTAAAAATTCGCGACTGACAGGGTACGAAAAGAACGAGGGGATTCGGTATTCCAAATAACTGTTGGGGAATCTGATTTGAGTATGATTAGAATTTTTGCCAATTAGTGTTATTAAATTTTCTAATTAACGCGGAGATTTGTTCTTTTTCACTGAGATATTCTTTGAGAAAACAGTGCAATATTTTTTATTTTGTTTTCATGAATATTCATCTCGTAATTACGAATTTCTATTTACTAATTATTTTTAGATTTTGCTTGATATTACGAATGATTCTGTTATAAATTACGTAACATAGTCAGATATGCAATTTATAATTATTTTTTAAGAGTTTGGGATAATTATTGATAAATAAAATATAATATTCATCTTTAATTAATTTACCCTCTATTTTATGCTGTATGTATAATGGCCAATGTCTTGTTTGATTCACTGGAATATTAAAACTGCCCTCTCAAAATTATTAGTACTTAAAATAACTTTCTTTCTTCCTCGAGATATTATAGATGGAATTAGGGCGGGAAGGAATTTCTGGGAAAGGCGTATCGAGGAACGCAATATATTAACGCTCGGAATTTCAGCAGATCAGAAATTAAAAGTAATTCAATATCACTAAAATCTCTCAGAAGTTTAATAATATACATGCGAGAAATATTTCGGGCTGGAAAAAATTCTAAAATATTTGAAAAAATTTTATTACGGAATGAATTTTAGAATACCGGGTTGAATAGACTTACTGGAATTTTAATTTCGTCCATGCATTTTGTTTTACATTTAAAGATTAAGCACTAAGCACACATCCAAAGATAAACCGATTACTTTGAATTTGAAAGGCTTGAATGATTAAAATAAATGATGAGATGAATGAAAGGGTAATCTAAGAATAGTGTGGAGTTGAAATTCATCTAATAGACAAAAATTTGGAGACTGGATGAGAGTAATCATCAAGAAAAAACATTTTATCGATCCTCGGGATAAAAACATTTCCCGGAACATTCAGACTATTCCGATCGTCTGAGAGCATTTAAAACAAATGCAAATTTTACGGACCTTTGAAACTATCGACTTATCTCAATGGGAAGCATTGAGTTACTTCCACATTCCAATCTTTATTGGGAAGAGAAGCAAATCTTCGAAATTGGCACATCGTGATCAAACTGCTTAATCGCATCTGCTCAATCCTTTCGTATTAAATTTCGGCGAAAATTTGCTCTTTCCTCGGAGGATAATCGCCGATATATAAATGGCCTTCCTTTCATCCGACAAAAACTTAAATTCATCCCTTTCCGAGGGAGAGAAAACTTTGGCTGAGAACTCCCATTTGGGGGCGTGAAGAGTAGCATAAGGAAATAATTTAAGCGGAGCGATTGGGGCTAATTATGGCGGAAAATCGCCATGGTGTCTCCGGGAGAACTTATAAAGATTGCGCAAAGGAGAAATGGGGAAAGGGAGGTAATGGCGGAAAGAAGAAGATTCAAAAAGAACCGGATTAGAAGATCTGCGAAGTGGGGATGAAAATGGCGTAATGGCACGGTGCTCTCGTTCAATGTCGCCCATGCAGAAAGGCGGTCCGCGATTCTAATGAGCGGAAAATATATAATCAGCCACAAAGTCTCTCGCGTTCCGGATACAAAGCGCGAGGAGTCTGCTGACCCAGAAGCCGTGGGTGTATTCATTAGTAATTATCGTGGGTGGAGGAGCGCGAAGATGTCGAGGAGAGAAAGTTGCGTGAATGGGAAGAGAGTTGGAGAAGAAAGCGGATGGTTAGAGGATTCGGTTTAAGTCCCGAGGAAGAGAGAAAATCTTCAACCCCATCACGTGCTATGAAGTTCCTGCTCCCGACACCGCTCTACCTCTGACTCCGAAAGAGATGAGAAATTTATTACTCTTTTATTTCTTTTCATTGCTCCGGCAAGTGAAAAAGTGAGGACCTGAAATAATTACGCGTAAAAGATGAAGTTCAGTTATAATTGGCGACTCATTCAAGAGTTTTGCTTCAGTAAAAGTCAAGTATTCAAGGTCCAATCCTGTAATTGTTTATCACAAGAAAGGTATTCAATGACTTTTATCTCAAACAGGAAAAAGCTATTTCGTGTTCAATCTCTAAGCCGGTGTAATAAGCACCATTTATACTTGAGAACGAAAATTTTCAGATTTATTCTCGATTAATATACATTCTTCGTCTTCGTGTAATATCTACATTACAATATTCCGATTTCCTTTAACATAACTTCCATTAATAAATCGTCCTAAGTATTGATTTATTGTTCTTTGCACCTCGATGTATTGTACGAGTAACGATATTCGTTATCGTTTACCGAATATAAATGAAACATTTTTTATCAGAATAACTATAGATACTCTGCTTCATTCGCTTTATTTTTTAAGAAGATTAGCATACTTTTACCCCTCGGATTCTCAGCCCCAATTTATATCGATTATTTTCCCGGAACGCACCGAAATCAGCAGAACGGCTTGGTGGCAATCGAATCAGAAAACTCATTCATTCCGCAAGAATTACGACATTCGGAATCCCTCGCGAAGACTTCCTGTATGCTTTTCCATTTACAACCCTAAACGTTTGCACGCGCTCGAGTTCTCTCCTTTTAAAATTCACCAGTAGCTATCGAGTGACATCTGGTTTAGGTTTCTATATACCTAGTTTATCATTACCTTGTAACTAACACCTTGGAATCCTTACTTCGCATGAAAACTAATCACCTGTGACTAATTTCGAACGCAAAAGTTTTCAAAATCGAAAAAAATGAATGAAAATAGTGAACAGCTGTTGTGAGGGGCAAGAGGTTTTATATTTATGTTTGGGCTTTTAAAATCCGGCCATAAAGTTAGGATAGTATTTATAAATAATGTCAGAGTACATTTCAATTTACATTGTCAATTTTCCATGCAGCCTGAAGCAAGGATTCCATGTTCACAATAGAATGAATTCGTATTAACACTTACACGATATTTATCTCTACTTTTTATTTATAAGACTTTAGGTTACGTTGTAAATTTAGACTTTTTAGAGGAAGAAAATTTTTCGATGGAAACGAATGTCGTGATGTATACATTTCCACCCTTTCCATTTCAAGCACAGGGACGAAATAATAATCCATTTGCATTACAAAAAAAATTAAAAACCGAGAAAATTCCTGCGTACATAACGTCTCTTAAATGCAAGTCTGTTGTAAGTAACCTCTGAACGCGCTCGTTGCATCCTTAAGCAATAAAAAATTCCACTCATTCCTTCGACGGATTCCACATCTCGGTCACGGATAGATGCGTATTTAAGCGTGATCGCGTAATACTTCTAGAATGGAACGCGCTGCTGGCACCAGCGGTCGGAGATAAAATATTTCCCCATCTTTACCCTCCTTCCGTGTGTCCTCTCTCTTAGACCCTCCCCCAACTTTCCACAGCATTTCTTCATGCTTTTATTTCGTTGTGAGAAAGAGCAACGGATGCCCTGGGGCCTCGGAAGCCACGAGAGCTATAAAAAAACGACTGAAACCTTCGTCAATGCGGCGATTGAACAAGGAAGAAGAGCCCAGGGCCATGTTGCAGAGGAAGGAGAAAGGGGTGTAAGGAACGGCGGAAACGGGGGGAATTGAAAATGTGCAGAAGGGGTTGGGATTTATAGAGATGTGGAATAAGAGTGAAAGGAAAAATGGGTAAGAGAGAGTATCGTCCGGAAATAGGATGAACACCACGCATAAGAGGATGAGGGCTGCGGTGCGGGGGTGGGGGTGAGTTGCTGGAAAAGTGAAGATATTGGAGACATCTGCGAAACGGTCGTAAGAATTTTAAGACTTTATATTATTGTAATTTTATTACTAGCGATGATTTTGAAAATGTTTTTTTTTCTAAACGTCTATGGCAATAAACGTTTATTATATGCTCTTATTACCTGCTTTGAGAATAGTAATTCCCGAAGATATAGAGAAACAGTGTGACTCCCATTTGATTTGATGTATCAAACAATTAAAATATGAACCATTTTCGATCCTACTTCTTTAAAAAATAACCTGCGCGTATTTCATAAACTTGACTGTATTTAGAAATAATCAACTTAGTCTTATTTCCATAGCGGGTTTACTAAAAAAAACTTAAAGAAAAAGTTTGGAATATTTCACGATCTCACTTGTAAATCCTTGCATAGTTTGGTAAGTAATGTGTGGTATATATTTATAGGAAACATTATATTCGTTATGTTCATTATACGTTAAACATAATTATAAGAGTTTTCATTCAAGGAAGTTATAACATTATTATCAATGTACAATAGTAGTAATAATTTAAAAAATCATTTAATGTATATGAATGTATTCCTATAGTATATATTTTATAAGTCGGGTAATAATCGCAAATATTCATCTTGACCAACCTCTCAGTACTTAATTAATTTTAAATTGTGTGAAAAGTACAAATAGCGAATGGGAAGCCAACCATGTTTAATTTAATTCATATGGTAAATACACTTAGGAATTTTTTCACTGAACCAAATTTTAAAATATATGATGAAAAAATAACTAATGAACAGAGTTAATACCCGTAGCAAGGAACTTTTCTTATCGTTTCTCATAGTTGTGAGACCTCATGATTTTATTCTTTAAGTAATTTTAGAATATATTGATTTTACTCTAATTCAAATTCAACGTAAGTGAACGTATACAATTACACATACACCATATTTATACGCTTTTCCATTCCTAGAACGTTAGCCATAACAAATAATTTTGCATGGATAACGGAGTAAGAAACAGATACTGTATTTCCTCATATGATATTACTGCTCCTCTTCGTGTTTGGTTATGAACTGTGCGAAGCGGCATATAAAAAAAGAGAAGAGAGGGTCGAATGTATGACGATGAGGAGGGAAATACAAGGATAGAAAAGGCAAACTGAAAAGAAAATCTTTTTTAAAGAAGTCGGCATTCGGAGATAAGTGGTTCAAAGAGGCAGCGAAGAATAAAAGTGAGCTTTCCGATAAAAAATAAAAAGCTGCTCCGGGGGGAAACCGACAACGTACAAGAGGATGGAAGTCAACTTGTTTATGACACTCTGTACCTTCGGAATTGGGACGATTCTATCGTGGGACAGTATTCTTATTGTTCTCCCTTACGATAATTCGTTTCATCGAACCTTTCCGATGCTTAAATCCTTCCCCTTATCGCATCCCGCGATGATTAACTTTTCATGATCCCTTTTCGTGTAGCTCGCGAAGCCGGAAAAAGTACCCCATCGAGATTAAAAACCGGGGCCCTCCGACGAAAATAAAAAGAAAACGACGCGTAACTCGAACCCGGCACAACGTGGCAGGGAGTCAAGCGGCCGAAATTTTTTTAAACCGCGCCGGAGATGAATAAGAGTGGGTAGTTTCCCTAACTTGAGACCGTTAGGGAAGTCCGTTACTTGGAACTTTAATCCTCCACCCATATCCATCCTCCCTCTGTTTGCCCTACGTCGATGATGTTCCGAAGAATCGTCCTAGAGGCGTTTTATGGAGTAGACGATAATCAAATAGGTCGCCCTAACTGCACCTCGCATTTTTCGTCCCACCGCTTCAATCCTCTACGCGCTGGCGACTTCTCTTTTTGGCCAATCCTCCGTGCGGGAAAATTCGTGGAGGGGGTGCAGAATATCCCTTCCCGTGGGAATTCTCATGAAACCGCGCCGAAATTTTCTCCTCCGAGCCAATGCTTCGGATTTAATTCTCCGGCCGTAGTAAATGCTGCAGTCTCTCCTAATTTCACCCAAGTTCCCGGCGCGCAATACTCCGGCCGTTACGCAGAGGGAAGTTTTGCGACGGTGAAAATCCTCGTTACCCGAGAGAAGTTGGGAAGTTGCCCATCGGGAGGTTAATTATATTTTTATCGGGCCAATTGATCGAGAAGGTGCGGTCGGGATTGGCCAAGACGAGTGCTGTTAATTGCATGGGGAAGGATTGAAAAGAGCGATGCGCGAGGGAATTGGGGATGAATGGGAAAGATCGAGATTCGGTACACTACCTCGAATTTAATTACGTTAATTTGGGCTAAGTATCCCTCCTAAAATCTAGCCTCAGGGTAAGTTCATACCACAGCTATAGAAGAGTTTAAAGTCATGTAAGTAAAGTAGTTGGTTTGTATAACAAGTAACAAGATAGGAAGGATTTTGGGTATTTTACTTAAAGCACGTTAAAGCGTGCGCTTTTTCACATAGTTGAACAGAAGTGAAAAATAGCGACATGACTGGGACTCGAACCCAGGCCACTGTGTGGATAACATTGCCTTGCTCGCAAGGCATCACCCAAAAACAGAAGTGGAATTAACGCGGCATGGTGGTGTAGTGGTCAGCATACTTACCCTGCAAGTGGGACCTGGGTTCGATTCCCAGTCATGTCGCCATTTTTCACTTCTGTTCAACTTTAAGTAATAAGATGTTTTAAAATTTAAATCACGAATAAACCACAAAGGTTACCTTCTGCAGTCTTTCGATGACTTCTCACAGGGGTTAGGTGAACACTATCAAATTCCGTAACAGAGTTCTCATGTGAACTGAGACAAACAGAAGCGCTTTGAAGATACGCTTAGGAGAAGGTTTTTTGTGAAGCGTGCGGAAATTTAATCCTAAGGATGCCTTTTTTATGAAGTTCAATTACACCGTATTACGAAACGCTTGCTTTAGAAGGACCCCTAGCTTGTTTTTTAAAAGTTACCCAAAGGAATATTATTGCATCTATTATGTGGTTTAGTATGTCCCAGATTTCTGTAATTCAGAAAATGATAGCTTGTTTCAATCTGGTCAAACGCTCACTGGTCTCTTTCTTGTTTATTTAAGATATTAAATTTTATTGCGGTTCTCTTTGAATAAGGATTGAAATTGGCCCAGGTCTTTTCGTCTGATGAAATTTAATTGAAAACGAAAAAGAAAAATAAGAATTTGAAGTTGACTTGAAAACATTTTAGTTTGTTTCAAAGATTCTTAGCTGTCTCAGCACCTATCTCACAATCAAATCCTAAACACTGATATTGTTTTATAGTTTCTTATATTTCGTTAGAACAAAAATTAATACAAATACAATAAATCGATTCATACTGTGCAAAAAAACTATTTATTTGAAGATATTTGCCTCTCTCCGTATTTGGAATGAAGTCGCACAACATCCACAATAAATTGTCTCGGTTCGTTCCTCTGCAGACTATATTGGGAGTGGTTTTTTCTCTATCTTATTTGGATCCACGAAGCCACAGGATATTTTATCTCGATTGATCGACTGCTGCATCCGAATATCCCTTTGGCCTCTATCCGTTATATGGGTTCCGCAAATAATCAGGCAAACTATTTCTTTCTTTCGCAAAATCCAAACAATCACGGAATTCTATCTCCTTTGATTGAACGATCAAGGCAAATGGTTTCCAAATAAAACTCGTACGAACGGATACCCTGCTTCTCAATATTATTAATTAGCCAAAATGGCATTTTAAAGACTACCCTAGGCAATTATTTATTTTCAAATTATTATATTCGTAGATCATCTCGATGTAATGATCGCTTTTCGTTCTTACCGCCAATTTAATATGAAACACATGATAATGTTGCACTTATTTGTAATCATCGTGGTAAAAACAACCTATAAAAATTTAAATCCATGTTAAGCAGCGTACCCAATAAAATTATATTTCACACTTAGTAATTTTCAAAGAATTACGAGATTCTCTCGAGTATCTATAATTAACTGCTAGATTGTTACTTTTTACTGCCTGGCATTATATTCAAATACATTCATTTGTTAAGTGAAGATATCAAAACTTTTATAGATAGAACGGATTTTAATTACACGTAGAAGCTATTGAGGTTAAGGATGGACGAGTGACATCAATAGTGGTGACGAGTGGCATACAAAATGATAAAACTTTAAAAGCGTTTGAACTATAAGTCAGGCTCATTTAAAAAAAAACAAAGGTATTGGGCAACAATGCAATGTGGAGGGACTATACATTTTAACAGCTTCGTGAGCGAGAAAATAAAAAGAAATGGGATGTTAATATTTAAGTGCATCTTCGCCGTAACCATCTTGGATGAACGTAAATTTTTCGGTGATGAAATACAAAATAATTCCATTATTTCTAATCTTATGCCGCAAGTAATAAAATTATGCGCTATTAATTTTGCCCAATAAAGAGAATGGTGAAATATAGCAGCTCTTCCGCTAATGAGACTCTTAGATTTCTTTTTTTTATTTCATTATCTCTTTTCCCATTATCACATTCTTTGGTGATATGATCGAATCTTTTCCTTGGTTTTTTAGGTGAAATCATAATTGTTATGCAAGAAAAGAGCTATTCAGGCTTTTAAAAATCGAGCCAACGTCAGAACTCCACTCCCTCACACAGCACGAGAGTTTATCCAAGCAAATTGAATGGCCCAACCATTCGATTATTAAAAACGACAATATGAAATCAGCGGTTGAGTCGTACCGTGCGGGAGGCACATCCCGAAACGATAAGTAAATTAAGTTTATCAAGTTACACGCTATCTAAAGAAGAGCTAGAAGAGCGGAATAATCAAGACGCCAACTGTTTTAGAAAGAGAGAGTAGTTCCTCGGAACGCAAACACGCGCTGGCATAACGGTCGCATTTTATTGACTAGGCCGTAGCATCCGGCACCGGTCTACAATTTATTCAATTCCGTTCCCCGTGGGGAGTATTTTTGGACGCTGCTTTCTGAGAATTGCACCGGTTCCTATTGGGAAGACACACATGCGACCACCTTCGGGCAGAGATTTTGCCGAGGGTGAAAAAAAAAATCGTGGGCGAGGAGGCGTACGGGCGCTGTGATGAGTAAAAAGAAAGAGGCGGCCCGAGTTTCCATAAATATCTGAGCAGGGACTTCATCATCGAGGCGTTCAAACATCCAGCCGGTGGGGGAAGTCGGGAATGAGTGGAAAAGGGTTGAGTCTCTGCCGGAAGATGTCCGACCGGCGTCTCCTTACCTCGTTGCTAATACTAACTTTCCCTTCATTTCGACCGCCGCGTCCGTATAGCTCACTACACCCCATTGCTCCTAAAGCTTTTCGACCCAAGCACCATGAAAGCCTTCTATATTACGGCTCATTCACATGGAGGAAAACCGGCAATGAGTTTGGCCAAGGTTGCGAGCCGTGTGGACCCAACCGCTCCGTAACTACTCAAAAGTAAATTCGCATATTACGATCGAAAAGGGAACGAGGTGGAGTTTTAATACGTCGGCAGTTCGGGGATGATATCTGTGACGGCAGTTGAAGGAGACGGTCTATAGCGACAAAGGGCGAGTTTGAAGCTCCCGTAATGAAAAAGGCTGGCGTTATGAAGGGCACCCATATCGTTCTTGAATTTCACGCTGATGGTGACACGAGTCAAAACGAATTAATAGGAGATTATCCGTCCGCTCCATCGATCAAGTGATCTGCTTTTGACATCCTAAAATTACCTCCCTAAATACCGTCCATGTTGAGGTCGAGAAATTAAATTGCTTCGCCATTAGCTTTTTTGCCACAACTGAAATATATTTCGCGTCAGAGTATTAATGCACTAATTTGTAGTTTATTTTCGCCGCTTTGGCTCCATTTCAAAATACTCTAGCGCACAATGGACGTTCCGGTGCTTACGGTAATACTCGCCGAAAAAGCGGCTTTCTAGTAATTCATCATTCATTCCGGAACTTTTGTTATTAGTCTTCAGTAAGGATCATTAACTTTTCCAAGTTTGGCCTAGAAAATAAGGAAAAAAAGGTCACGCCATGGCCATTGCTTTCAGCCACGAAATGTCTGAAACAGACGCACGTTTTTTCAGAGATGTTTAAAATTCGAATACTTTCATTTTGTGAAATATTTGATTTAATTACGTTTTTATCGTCCTAAATTTTATACAAAATTCTTATTTTAAATTAAAATTAAATTTAAAGTACTTCTGAAAATTTTTGGAGGGAAATATTTTAAAAAGTCAGATCCATAATCCATGAGGTAAGCAAATCACGTTGTTACGCAAGTTCAATTACCTTTATAGTTATCGATACGAATGTTTGTTAATTTTGAAGTAATGATATGTTATTTTCAGAAATGCAAGGTATAAATATTTCGTATTATTTAATCCAGACCAGGCTCGATGGAATTTTGGGGCGGAACAAAAAGATATTCCCTTTAATAATTTAAGGCTATTTTATAAATTGAAAACATCAAAATATTTCTTGGAAATATGATGTTATGAGCCTCTCCCACAATATTACTTAGCGAAATCTAGCAGTGAACCATCAAAAGATTTTCGTCCAATTATTTTTCGTCGTACTCTATTTTATGACACTCACGCGAGGTTTTCCCATTACGAATCATTATAATTTAATTTTCATATTTTCTGGTTCAATTCCGTGTCATCACGCAAAAGTTAACATGGAAGAAAGAGATTCTGTCTTAATAGGAATTTTCGTCATTCTTCATGCGTTCAGTCTTAGGTCTTAATAATTCGTTGACGTACTTATAGTTCCTAGGTACTATTCTCACAGCGATTGAGCACATACATAAGTAAATCGAATAAGTAAAGAACGGGTGAATGGAGTTCAAATTGGATCGGGCAGCAAACATTTATGTTGCAATAAATCAAATCATTCCACTCTTGTAAACATTCCAAAGCAAAATTTCTGATTGTTGAATTGCAGACAAAGCACGACGCAAAGAAAACTTTAGACATAAATGTCAAGAAAAGAAAGAAGTTTTCGTGTATATATGTATATATATTATTCGTGGAAGATAAGCCAAGAAAATGTATGATGGCTAACAATAAATTTATAAGGACGCATGTTACGTGGTTTACGTTCATAAATCATAACAATTCGTTGCCGTAGAATATTTGTTCGATGATATTAAAGTCGACTGCCGAAAGACGTAACCCCTGCACGAGTAACAATTTAAAGACCCTGCCCTCCAGAAGTAAGTGCGCTAATATTTATCAGATATTGAATAAAAGAGGGCATTGAGAAGAGAGCCTTCCTTTCATTATAAAGAGAGGAAAATCCAAATATTCGGCGGGTAAACAACGGGAGGAGAGCCGGAGAGAGAGGCAGGATATGCTGGTTTTGGAGCTGCCATTGGTTCATCAATATTTCGCGAAGAGCATGTGGACGAATCGGGGAAAAGTGGAGAGGGAAGGCTGTCGGCTAGTTGGCAATCATTTTCTAGGGCAGCTGACGGAACTGAGCATCGGTCAAAAATTGATGCTACAAGCTATGAAGGGAAGGTGAAAGCATAGATCAAAGCGAGGAAATTCACGTTAGAGGAAGCGACAAGTAAGCGGCAATCAATACGGAGGGAAATAAATGAAGCGTGGATAAGGAATGATGGGAAACTATTATTACTTGAAAGATAAAACCTTTACTGTGGGGGAAATGGAAAAAAATCTGATATGGTATTAACGGCAATAATTTTGCACAAAAGAAGATGAAACAAGTCATTATATTTTAAACAATACTCCTACCATAAAGCGAAGGAAGCTTTTTTATGATGGAGAGAAAGTAGAGTCCAGGCGACAAACTTTTTAATAAAGATTTTTATTTTCGAAATATCGTATTTTCACTTATAAAGGCAATATTATCCCTTAAATTAAAAATAAAGGGGATGTTTTGGGAACGAGATATCGAACATCTCCATACAAAGTGATGCATCATTTATCGAAGCTTACGAATTTTTTGAGTCAATAAAAGTTTAAAACAGTTTTACGAATTTTAAAGGTGATAAATTTCCTCAATAATTTAAACTGGTAACGCTTATAATTGCTTTTGATTTTGTCTAATCAAATTCTAGTGATGTTATTATCATATAAAATTTTCATGAGTGCTCTTTAAGCAGAAATAAAATGGATGAGAAATTTAAAATACGCTTCTTTGAGCGTGTAGCACTATTGCCGTATCTATGTATTTAGTTTAGGCATAACTTTTCTCCGATTGTCAGCTAGGGGTTCAATGTTGACAAAGATGAAGTATTAGCAATTCATTCGCATTAGCAACTTTCTATGACATAGACATCCTACATTAACAATCGTATGCGGATGGCGGGATAGATGGATCTACTTCGCCTCGTTGGATTTAAGCGTCTACAAGATCTGCGTAATATCTCGATTCCATCGTATACCCATCTCATTTCCGAGAAGAGCTGAAATCTCAAAAAACGCACGATCATCTGTTACGCATAAGTGCACGGACCTTTTTATATATTTCAGAACCGCTGGGGGGTATCTTTATCCCCTTTTATATTCCTTATCTCCTGTTACCGCAAATTCTGCATCGGGGCAGAGACGATGTTTACTCTCTTGAAGCTTACATGCCTCGGGATATGCAACCAGCATCCTACCAACGTCTTGGCTCTTTGCCGCCACTTGTACTCTACGATGCTTAATTTATTCTCCTCTCAGGATGGTTTTTAGCTCGAGCCTTTTCGAGGGTGATGCTTCGCGAGGAAAGACGAACAAGATCCGCTTTCCACGCAAAAGTACAAGAGACTCGATGGAAACCTCTGCACTAACGAATGCCTCGAACGATTCGATAATTATTTCTTTCTAGAGTATGAAGCGCACCAGTGTTTCATATATTAAATTCGAGCACAAGACACGATAATTATGGAATTGCTGAGAATACCCGAGTAATTATTCTTCGCTCTATTGCTATAATGTGCTTGGTCTCTTCCTTTGCGTGCGAGAGGTTTATAAATTATAAACGTACATTCTACTTTTCTTGTCGTTTTTCTGTATTCTTTTGGGAAGGAATGATTTTTTCATTTCAAAATGAATTTTGTACGTTCATTGTTGAACAACCCGGAAAAGGAGCGGCTGACAACGTATTGATTACTTCCATAGGGGAACTTGTTCTTTCCAACTTTATCTCAACAACTAAGGATATATTAAATTCCAATTTTTATGGGCTTCTTTTTCATTTATAGCTACCATTTCATCCTATCATAAAATAAACAATAAGTCACCGCTCATCTACGTATCATAAAATTGAAGACAAAACGCTTTGTATTATTTTATCTTGATTTATATTTTGTCTATTCTATTTATTTTCATTTTATTATTTTTCTTCCTTAATATAGAGAAATGAAACTTGAATACATCTATTTACGTAAAGTTCTTTCCAAAATTGTAATCGAAGTATTTTAAAGTGGATGATGTTTCCCACGAGTTGCTATTTTTATCAAAATCTTCATCTCTCTGTTATCTGAACTTAAAACTAAATCTATCGATATTCGTATTTTGAACATCGTTAAACAATTTAGTGGAAACGTATGCAAATTGGTGAAAGGGAAATCGGTAAAAGTTACGATTATTGAAAAAGATCGTAATCAACAAACCCTGCAGCCGTACCGTACTAATCGCAATGGAATGGTGGAAATAAGAATGAAGGACGATGGGAAGCTAAGGTAGTGATGCAGTGAGAATCCACTTTGGCGCGAAATGAAGAGTAACGATTCCTCTCCTAAACAAGTCGGCTGAATTAAAGTGGGCACAAGGAGTGCAAAATGCCTCTTCGTTTCGGTAGTAAATGAAAAATGGTGAAGGAATTGCCAGGATGAAAAAGTTTAGCGGAATGAAAAGAAATAGAATGAAAATAAATTGTGGCCAAGTGTTTGTAGGGTTAGAAAATGGAAAGCGAGAAAGATGTCAAATGTTGGGAAAAGCTACCTCTGGAAGTTGGCAAAGGAAAACATGTTTCTCATATGTCTTGGGAAATTTTCATTAGACATGAGGGACGTGAAGCAGAGCATAGGATAGGACGACCCTCTCTCAATTTCCAACAACTACCCTTCTCCTATAAACAGGGAATATGTGTGCACCTCGTGGCTCCTGAGTCTTGAAATTAGTTAAACAAGAAGCTATTCAATCATTTCTGTGTGATTTAATTCTCCGAGGGAATCAAATTTTAAACTAAAGGACGCGGATACACTTCCGGTATTTCATGCATATTTAAAAAAAAACTCTAATGCAATATTTCAAAACATAACCGTAATTTATGATAAAACATTTTTCCTAACTTCTGGGAAATGTTCATTTTCATTTCAAAGTACTTTCGGGTATAAAATGAGAATTTTAAAGAATAAAATAATGCGGTGCTAACTCTTTAAGAAGAGCTATTAAGGAGAAGTATTCGCTTTAATATTATAGAGAGATCTTTTATAAATAGGAATTTTCCTTCGTTTGCTTCGAAATCTATTGAAATTTATAATAAATGGACGTTTAAATTCATAGATATCGTGAGAATTTCTAAGAATATTGTTCCCTAAATAAAGATTTAAAAAGTTTGTTAATGAGAAGAAAAACTCATCTTTAAAAGGGATCGCGCATGAATATTTTATTAAAACTTGTGCCTCCAAAGGAATATTAACGTTACAAACTTCCTAATAAGGAATTATAAAGAGACGATAAAGTTAAAGTTTCTGAATTAACCTGAGTGAATCTAATAATGTAATTATATATTAACAATAATAATTATAACTTTTTAATAAGTTACGTATTACCTTTAAAGAGCACATGAAAAAGAACATTATTATTTATTTTTAATAATTAGGATCCATATTGATTAAATGCGTGAAATCGTTTCGATATCGAAGAAACAATCAAGTGAAATCAAAGTGGTTTGTGTGGACCTCTTAAACTCTGTAGGAATCATTTTCGAATAAAGTTAGCATCTCGGGAATGATAAATTCTTTTTTCGCGAAAAGATTTCTTCGCAAACGATCCTAAGACCCCATGCTATCGACTTTTAAGATGGGTAGATCGTTAGATAGAAACACACCGCTGCTCTATACCCTTAACGATGTGGGCTGTGTGTAAATGCTTACTCTTTTCGCGCCTCTTTTAACAGTTGCTTTCACTTCCCTAATGTTTGCGACAAGGAACGCTCGGGTTGGAATGACATGGAGGGAAAGGGGTCAACTTGATGACTGTTTCAACGTCTCATCGTGTTTCACAGATACGTCTTCAATCGGTTTTTTGCCTCAGGGATGAAATGACACAAGACTTCTCGAAAGTAGAACGTCTGCAGCTTTTTTTGCGAATGTTTTCTTATATATCGTTAATATTTACTTTCACTATTTTCTTTCAGGAATCATTACCATCATTCTTAATGAGTTTCACATTTATCAGTAATATAATGAAACGATGTGATAAACGAGCTTTTTCCATGGCATCAATAATTAAAGTCTATACACTCTCCATTGACATTAATGATTTAATACTCTTCATTTAAAGACATACTACAAGCGTAATGCGTTGTAATAATTCTTCTAATACTAACCGAGAATACTAAAGAGACTATCTTTAGTATTCTCGGTTATTAAGGAACTAAGTCCTATCCTGAATTTCACCATTTTAACTTTTATTTATAAATCTTATTTTGTCATATATTCAAAGTGCTATGAATATCTTACAAATATTATAATTCTTTTCAAAATTTCCTTTAATAGTAATGTACTGATTATTTACAAACTGTCATAAATTCCAGATATTTTTAAAACTTCTCTTCACATAAGCTTCATTGATTAAAAGGCTCTTTTAAATTTCATTAATTTTAAAGTTCTACCAAATCAGAGTAATTATTTTCGGAAAATATAACGACCGCAGATCAAACTGATAATGAAGCACAGCTTTGTATCCATGAGCGTACTGCCAACTTCTCGAAAGCAGTTAACCCACACCTTTCACTCAACGCCCAGCTAATTATACAATATTGTTCGAACGTTAAAATGAAAAACAGCCATTTTCAATTTTCGACTCTAAAATTCGCTCATCTACAGAGCCTAATTAGCTCCTAATATCATCAGGGACGATGTGTATAAATCGGCACGAATAGCCAACCAATAGCGGGCCCTTGTTTTCTCAAACACTTAATCCTGATTTCCAATGGCAATTAACGATTGCCAACCGAATTATATTCGTAGGCGTTGATGCATCTCCTCGCCCTTCCAATCAGTCAAATAAGTTCCATAAACAAGCGCGAGGCACACGGGTCAACGCCTCCGAATAAATCTCCCATCCCTCGTCAACTGCTCCACTTTTCATCCCTAGAATACGAAAAAACTTTTTCGAATATCTTTCAGTCGACCACCTCTTCCGGATCCATTTCAGACAGTGTGGGTGTGTGGCGGAAGAGTCACAGTGGCTTTCTTGGGAAATGTTTCGTGAAGCATTCGTTGCCGATTTGAGAGTCTCGGTTAGAGCAATGACTGGGATGCAGCGTTGTTTAAGGGAGGATTCGTTGCGTGGGGTGGGAATAAGACAGAGAAGGCGAAACGGAGATCCCCAACGGGAAAAGGGTCTGCAGTGTGAAAGCCATAGCCGGTCTTTGCTGAGAAAGAACCGTCGGTGACTCCCAAGCGTGTCACTCCACGTAATGAAACCGAAGAGGCGTGGTCCTCGTGTGTCACCTGTCGCCATTATGGGGTAGCCGACATCTGCTTAATTAGAACCGCGGAGTTGGGCGGAGAAAAGTGGAAAGGTTCCTTGCAACGGGAGGGCGGCCTAAGAGCGTGTTAGAAGGGGAAAGAGGGTAAGGAAGATAAAAAAGGGGGTTGACGGTTGTCCGATATGCGGTGTAGGGACACCGCAGGGAATCAGACGGTAAAATGTTAAGCCGAAAAGTTATTATCGCGTCATTCATTAAAATCCTAAGGGCGTTGTGAAATATTAACGATTTCGGATTATCATTATTCACCAGAATGAGATGAAGAAGTCGCGTCTTGGCTGAGCTCCTTAGAGAAATGAAAGTTCAGAGAGAACGGGAATAAGACCCATACATTTAGAACCATCGCTCTGCGACGTGATGATTGAATCGATCCTATTTAAAAGATAAGATAAAGACTTAAGATTGTGTAGAACGATTACATCTGACGTAGAGTTCAATCAGTTGAGATTGAAAAGACATTTTTTTCTGAAAGTTTACTCAGTAAAAAAGTTATTTCCTATGAGAGTACTTATTGATAAATTTTAACTGATCCTCACTATTCGTATAGTGATTGATTTCAAAGAAAAGGAGAATATAAGAATATAGGGAATAAATGTGTGAGTAGGGCCTTTACGGTACATTGATGTCTTCGCAAAGAATTAAGCTATTGAGTCGATACAAGATTCTGGATTTCAATTATGATAACAGTGAAAACGGCGATTTTTAAATTAAGTTTCATGGAGAAGGAAATAACCTCTTTCGAAAACGAAAATTGAGGTATATAATCCGATGGAAAGGAAAAGATGAGGAAAATGTGTAGTGAAAGTTGACGAATAAATGCTAAAATATTCTAAGGATAGTTACATTAAAATACAATAAAAAATATGAATTTTTATAGAAACATGTCAACTTCTTTGGTTTTCATTTACCTCACCTGGAACCGAGAATCAAAACAGGGTTCCTCTCGACCCGAGTAATATTTTCCGGAGAGAATTTAACCCCTTCACGCAAAAACCAGTAAAATCAAGACCGAAGGGTTAACGTACTTAAAGTTCAACTTCATTTCCCGTGTACTCCCACAGCCTTCGTGTTGCGGGCTGCTTTTCTTTCCCGAGAAATACGAGCAGTTCGAAATTTGATAATCCGTCCCGGTAGGATTTTCCGGCTAATGGAAAACGGTGAGGCACGTTAAGTCGGGAGAAAGGATAGGCAATAGGCAAACGAGGGGTCGTTCGAGTGGGTCTTCGGCCGTTAGTGAGTGAATGGTTTCCTCGGAGGGGAGTCAAACGGCGCAGGATTCTTCCACCGTGAGCATACCCGCACGTCTTGCATTTGGGATACGCGAAAAGTATCGACTTTTGGAAATTCCCTCTCCTCCGAATGAAAAAGACGCAAGTCGCAAGGGGATATGTGCGACGACGAACAGGAAATTGAGAGCACAGAGAAACGGAAGCACGACTCTATTCTGTCCCATCGACTAACGTACACTATGCGCTCTCAGTTTCCGTCTATTCTCCCCCTTCGCGACCTTATATCGCTCAACAGCCAATCAAAAAGACGCAAGCCGTAAGAGGAAGGTGCCGATTGGCTCCTATAACAAAGTGATCTCGCGTTTAAAACCGTACGCTTCCGCGAACGGCGAAAACGGGTGTCGCCGATGCGCCCAGATTCCGGAGTGAATTAAAGTATTCCGGCGCTCACTTAATTAATATTTCTCCCTCATCCGCGCCAAGGATAATCCCCGGAGCGGAGGCAAGCGAGCGGAAAATCTCGCTGGCTGCACGTGACAGAACGTTACATAAAGAAGGTAAAAATAATTCGAATCGAAACATTCTCGCGAGACGAGATTCCTAATTAAACTCCGCAGGGGGTATTTCAGGAATGCAATGGTAGCGGGGTATCGTGGATGTTAATTAGGAAAATGATTAAAAAGTTGTGTAAATAGTTCCGAAGGAACTTTAGTATTCATTAAAGCGTTGTTTTTTTTTTAAAGTTCGGTAATACATACGCATCCGAAACTCGGAAGCGGGTAATGTATGTGGTGTATGTGGTACGCGGGAATGTAATTATCTTTGAACTAATTATACTGTTAAAAGTGTTAATCAGATGAATTTATCTTGCTTTGTGTTGTGACCTGGACGGTTACTTTTGAAAAGTGTATCAGGAGAGGCGGAAAGCGTGATAGACAGGCGACTAATTATATATCATCTTAATCAAAAATCTCGCGTTAATAATTTTTTCCAAAGACTATATAACCGATCATCGGGAGATAATTACCAATTTGATAATAATCATACTAAAAATTTCACTTTGAGCAATAAAAATTTAGACCTAATGAATAAGTGGGAATAGAAAATAGGAGAAATTAATGCATCAATAAGAGATAAATTGTTTTCTTCCAAGCAAATGCATTTTAATCAAATATTGCTTAATGTATTTAGGATCATTAGAAAAGGTTGATCAAAGTGATAACTCTCGAAGATCAAATATTGGATACAAAAACCCAAAAAAATACGCTTAAACTCATATATCGGGTAAAAAACCCTCAATATTACAAAAACCATAACCGAACGTGATGAGAACCTAATTTGCATTACGTTCGCACTCCAGCATGAGCTGAAACATATCATCGGCAACGAAACGTAAAGAAATCTCCAGTAAATCCGGGGTTTATTTAATTCACACTTACTTTAAAAAAACCCTAAATACTTAAAGGGCTCTGATTCCCAATCGAATAGCGCATCAAAGTTAAAACTCCACCGAAAAAAAGTTCCGCGGATCGAAACAGAAACATCCGTCGCGAGAGATATGCATCCGAGACGAACAAAAGCGAAAAAATCTTCATCCGCGAACGCGGGTAAAAAATTCCGAGAGGTTAAAGAGGTTAAAGAAAAGCCTTAATCACTTCATCATTTCTTACTCCAATTTACGTTGTAAACACGGGCTTCTAATTGGGCAACTTTTCCCCTTCCCACGGCGACCGGAAAGCGAGGGTAGAGTTGAAACAGCTGAAGATCTCCAAAGAGGGGTTAACTTGCTTTGGGCAATCACCCGGGCGCAGGGAGCAGAATAGCCGAATCCTAGGCCGCTCAAGGAACGGCGACCTAATGGTGAAAATAGGTACCTTACGCGGGTTCCTGGGACGTGTACTGCTTTGAACAAACAACGGAGTGGGGGTGGGGTCCGCGTGGGCCTCATTAACGCGCGCCCTTCCCCAGGAGGTGAGATGAATGGGAGGGAGCAAATTAGCGAGAAGTGGGGAGTAATGGGGCAGAGGTGAGGACGAAAGTAGGAAAAGATCCAGTTGATTAATGTTTAGAGAATTCGGTTCGGAAGTGGGGAGAGAGGGTGAGTTAAGTGGGTATGAGCGTGTGTCTAGAGTCGGATGGGAACTTGGAAGGCTGCATTGGGAAGGTGAATGACTAACTAGAGGGGAAAAAGATTCGTATTTTCTGGATACCTGGAGCGGTGAGTTGCTGCTATCCACCGATCTTAACACTACATTTTCATTCGGAATTAATTAGAGTTCTGGCGAGAGATAACGTGGAGAAGGTGGATGTTATCGCTGTGTTGAGTTGCGGACGATTTCATCTTCAGAAGCTTGCTTTCGCCTCTTGATTTTATGAGGAATCGTTCCACTTGATTATTAAATGCCCACTTCCTTTAGAGTGGTACATTAACAAGTTTACTGCGGTAGTTTAAATTGTTGATTGGTTTGTTCGTAAGCTGTTACGCCTAGTTTATCCTAATGTATTCTCTCACATTACAAATTCCTCTTGGAAATAGGCTATCTTTCTATCAGTCAGAATTTCAATAAAAAAGGATTTATATTTCGAGAAAGGGTATCAATAATTATTTCTGTATATTCTTGATATTCTATTAATTAATTGTTGTCCTAACAAGAGGGATATAAGAGGATTCCATTTGAAAGTACTTTAAATTAAATCCCGTTATTAGATATTCAAGTAATTTCAAATGCTGTACCTTTTACTCCAACTTCTAAAGTACGTAAGTTACATAATACTTGCTTACTAGCACTTTTAGACTTATTTTAGCCCAAAAAACATTTCGTATCATTTATGAAATTTATATAATTAGTACTCACTTCTTTTCCAAGGTGGCAACACACTCTGTAAAACCTGAAGAAAAAATACTCCAAGAAATATCCCAAGCTAAAGTAGAGTCAATATTTTTAAAGTGCCCCTTTAATAGCAGCTAAATTAAACAGAATAAAAGAAGACCCAAAAATTAAACAATTGCTCCTTTTAAATGCATAAAAATTATCACATTATATTCCTTTATGCGCAAAGCCACGAATATAACCAAAAGATATGCAACAAAATTAATTCGAAAGAACCTTTTTCTCAGTAAAGCGACTTATTTACAAGAGGAGAAAAAAGGAAGGGTAAATTTTAAAAAAAAATTCTTAGATGAATTCTGTAAGTATTATTAGCCATAAATTCGAGAAGTGCAAAAATAACCTTTATAAAATATTGACTTCCTTCGCCTAAGAATTATTAAAAAATGAGTTAAATATTCTCTGAATCTCGATACTAAATATTCAGCATTTATTTTTCTGACCTCCTTTAAAATGGCTCAATCTCTTCTCGGATGAAAAGCATGATGTTCGGTCGTTACAGGGCAATCACCTTACCACGTAACCATAAAATTTCTATATCAAATACTTATATGGATTTCCAATTTTTATAGGACCTTACCTCTCAGTAAAAAATATTCTGATGGATTGAAATGGAAACCTTAAATTCATTTCATATTCTTTACATTCGTATTGCTAAAAACAATGTTATATATTCGTCTTTTCCGACTATTCCGACTGTTTTACATAAGCGATAGAGTTGGAAAGGGTTATGATAAGTGAGTTAGAGTTACTGATAAGCTAAAATTATATTCTTTTTCAATAGATGAATAAATAACCTTAACAGATGTTTAGTTAATGATGGGTAGTACTCTATAGATGGTAGCTTCGAACGAAAAATTGAAATTTGGAAGACTAATTATAAAAACTCACTACGCTGGACTACGAGAATAATCCTACAAAAATTACACCGAATTTTGGGTAAGGAGGAAGAAAAATCTTCGTACCATCAGCTATGAGTTAGGAAGGGTACTGAGAACATAACGCCCTCTTTCGTCGATAATGAATACATTTTTGCACGTTGCGCGAAAGATTTTCGCGTAAACAAGAAATTTGAGAGTCGCTCGGGGGGGTGTAAGTCGGGTGCGATCCCGGGAGAAAAGAGTACGGAGGCGAAAGATTTCATTTACCCTCCTTTTGAGAACGTCGGAGACAAAAGATCAGCCGACAAAAGGGATTCCAATAGCGGAGAAAGCTCGGAGGAAGCGGAAAATAAATATGCATGTAAGCCAAGATGTAGAAAGAGAATAGCTTGTTTGGCCATTAAGTTGGAGGAAGGTCGCTGAAAAAACCTGCGGAGAAGTTTTGTCCCGAGAAGAAAGGTAAACAAGACAACCTAATGAGGGAAATTGCGTGAAAAGGAAACATTCGTATAGATTTATTAAAGTTGGATTCAAAGGGGCGGAAAGGTGAGAATCGTGACGCTTAGAAAGACAAAAACGAGGAAAGGTTGAATGAGGGATAATAAGGGCGCGTAAAATTAATTCGAAAAGTGGGGAAATCCGCCAACGCACTTCCTTCGTAGAACTCGTAAAAACGACCCCCGAAAGACATCATCGATAGTT
Source organism: Pantala flavescens (assembly GCA_020796165.1). Lineage (NCBI taxonomy): Eukaryota > Metazoa > Arthropoda > Insecta > Odonata > Libellulidae > Pantala > Pantala flavescens. The sequence goes on along the minus strand of CM036889.1, from coordinate 12,354,073 downwards.
TATCTCGTAATATCTCGCTCCTTCGCATCCTCGTATGGCTACTTCACATCGGGGACGTCCAACGCTGATAGGACACCCATTGTATGTTGTCGGGTGCACAGCCTCGTTAGCAGCAGAGCCTCCACATTTCCCGCTTAGTATCCTAGGCACGGCGCATAGGCTTTCACGTTCCCTAGTGCTCGCCATCACGGTCCCGCGTGATAAATTCGCGTTTATGGGGCTTAGCGCAGCTCTCTTGATGATTGGTGAATCGTGTGACAAATTGAGCCACGTACCTACTTTGACAGAGTCTCTGAAGTCCGTAGAGAGAGCATAATGTGTCTATGTATATATACTCTCCGAGACAACTTTCGGCGTCCAAATACTTTAATTGCCTAATCGATTGCTCTGGTTTATCGTTCGTAGGGAAATGAACTTCCGTTATGGCGTATATGTGAGCTTTTATTTACTAACTGAGGATATGAGTTCTCCGTGATAACTTGAGGGATAGTATAAGCTAAGTCACTCACGTAATTTACTATTGATAATTATCACCGCGGAGGCTGCACGAGAAATCATCACTAGCTGCAATTCGTTCTAAGAACTAACAAACGAACACTTATTTAGGATCTAATTATGAAACTAGTTAATAGTTACAGCGGGCGAATGAGCGTTACATATCAAGATAAATTAATAGGTTAAATTTTTACATGAGTCCTCGATGTCCTTTCCAAATCAGAGTTTTCTTTTTCCAAAATTTCTCAACTAGAGCGGGATTTGATATTCCTGGTATTTTCCTTGAAAAAAAAAATTCGATTAAACTTCGAGCAACTTCAAACGAGTTACACTATCTTTCAATTCGCATAGTGGAAATAATTTAAAATATTTCATCAACCTTGCCAAAAATTGCCTCAGCCATACTCAACGTTTAAATATTGCTAGAAAAATTTTCCGTATTCAAAATGATCCCTTTACTGTTTAGATAAAAGATCAACCGTGAGTAAATAACGAACTCCATTGAGCACTGAATTTTATTCTCCTCCAAAAGACGAATGATTCGTAACAACTTTTTGATTCCGTAATTGAATTTGTTAAGAAGTTTACAAAATAAAGAGTCGGGAGCGAAAATCAACGAGTTTAAGAATAATTGAAAATTTTGAGACATTACTGACACGTCTTACGCATTTCTTCACAACCTAGGATATTATCTTCCGACTTTAAAGTACCTCGCCGAACATATTTCTCCCATTAAGAGCTTTATGCGCAAGGTAAGTGTAGCCTCCAATTAGAGCAACGAGGACCACAAAGGATACTAGAAAATATAACCAAAGAATTAGCTTTGAGGAGATATCTACTTAATATTTAAGAGCAACTTTTTTTTCTTTTTACATTTTATAATTACTCGCAAGAAAACTTCCTACACCAAGCGAACGCGAAAAGAAGCAGTTTTCCTGAATCTTTCGATACCGTACCTACAAAAGAGTTTCCAGTACATCGACGCTGCTTCTAAGAACAAGTTAGAAGTCCTTCGGAGTGATTTTAAAAGAGCGGCGTAAAAGACTTCTAAATGCACTCTAGCTGTCGTCGGCAGCTGAGTGAGCAGTCGGCCTAACAACCCGTTTCGGGTGGGAAATTAAGCCGGTTAATTGGAAGCTGTACTCCGTGGTTCTCGAAACGCTTCACAATCCCGTAATCGACTCCTCTCCATAAGTTTCGCTTTCCTATGAGGAAATTTCGACGAACGAAATGGTCGGAAAACGTCCAAGGATAAAAAGCATTCCACACCCCATCGTCGATCGGTCTAATCCTTCGAACGCAGTTTCCCGTCCTCTGTTCCCGACACACTTCACCAAGTAATTCCGCGAACCGGTCGATTTAGCTGGAAGATTGGGTACTTGATGAGACGCGTTGGGAATAAAGTTGGGCTTCCCCGCTACGGAAACTTTTTCTTACGGCCGTTTTACCTTTGCTGCAGTTGAAGAGGCGACAATTTTTCGCAATTTACTGCACTACTTGTGTTCCTCTCGAAAGCCAAGGAATCGTGTGACTTCGAAAGGTCGCGAGCACAAAAAGAGAAAAGCGATCTTCGATGAAGACAAAAAGGACTCCTTCGAAACAGTCCCGCATGTGTACGAGTGGATGTAGCGCACGCAATCCTAAACGTTCCTTTAGGTAATTGTCGTGCGAGGAATTCGGTCGCTGGACTGGATGCGAATTGAACACACCGAATGGTTTAACATCAAAGCAATCCCAGTCGTTTGTACGGAATTCATCACATTCTCGGCTCTGCTCAGGCAAAATTAAACGGAAGAGTGAGGACGCTCTGCACTAAAAGCGTCAATACGCTAAATTTCTATTCGAATTAAATAAAAAGGACGATCAAATAAATTTCATGGTTCATCACAATCGTTACCCACTCGTCGGATTATTATTCAGTTATGGCATCATCCTCACAAACAAATTAATTTTCTTCTGAAATGCAAAAATATACAGAGAGATTTATTCTTACTATTAAAAAATATAATTAGAATGACCCGAAAGCCTTTTATTCGGATATATTTTAGATAATCGGTCGTTCTTTTTGGTTGAAAAATACCGAAAACAATTTATTCTATATTCACAAGAGGGAGGCATACGATCTTAACATTAAATCAAGTACAAATAGTAAATCAAATCAAGTACTGATTAAAATTCAGAGTTAATTACTTAAAAATCGACTATAGGATTAGAGTTTTGAGTTACCCTCAATTATCTTTAAAAACTAGAGTTCAGTAATTTCATTAGAGTTTAAATTAATCACCTTAATTAACTATGATTCATTTTTTATCAAAATAAAAATTTCCTGAGGATTTCATTTTTAAGACGACTATAAAACTCAAAGAATCTATGGCTTAAATACCGAAATAGACCTTTAGTATTCCTCCTCTTCAAATTGGAAAATATTTGTGGAACGGATAAGCCTGAGAAGAATGACCGAATAAAAGAGAATAAGCAGCTTTTGATATGAGATTTTTATGCGTAAATTTTAACCGTATTATTTTATCTCTGAAGGTTTAACTTGAAACTTAAACATCACCTTAATCGCTTGCAGGCTTAAATTCATCTCTATTCCGTGTCGTAAATTTCTTAATCATGACCACGGAAGAATTTAATCGTAAAATAATCCTTTTATAAAAGACCAATTTATAAATTAACACGCGTCTTGCGATAGTTGTCCTTTTCTCCCATTCCAAACCTCGATGGTATTTCAAAGATTTTAAAAGTTCAGTCGCAAAGGTCACGCCTTACCTTCCCTTATTCCGTACAAATAATCTCCGTCTCAGCCTTTCCCCAACAGACCTTCCTTCATTATTCTCTTCAGTAATCCCCTTTCCAGATTTTTCTCACCCACTTCCCACTTTACTCCTCAATCGATGCCTTCCCCTACCCCATTAATACTTCCTGCAAAAGCTCACAGTAATGAGTAGTGACAAAGATGGAGTAAAGATGGATGAGTGGTAGAGGCGTAAAGAAAGAGGAAAAGAGTGGATTACGCGCAAGGAGGATTCGGGGAAGGAGCAATTTTGTCAGGGGTGGGTGTGTGGGAGGAGAAGACAGACTGCATGCCGGGAAACGGTGAATAATAAAAGAAGGGGAGAGAGGTCTTTGGCGTAAGACGCGGAGGATGGCGAATTGTAGTTTTAAAAGAGGAATAAAGGTATATTACGAGACGGCAAAGGGAGGGATGGGATTTGGAAGTGGCGCGTGGGAGTAGATGTGGAGAAAGACAAGAGGGCAAAAGACAGGTAAACATTGAACGAAGCGAATTGAAGGGGGTAGAGATGAGATTATTCTCCGAATGGAGGAAGTGGTTTCGAGTGGGCCGGTAAATATCATTATTGAATACACATGAGCGGCGACAATGATGAAGGACGGTGAGAATTTTTAATGTTGAGGGGTTTTTCCCCTCCCCTGATCTCTTTAGGTAGCCAATCAGAGTCAGAAGTTCAAGAAGATCGAAAAACGCGAAGGTTTGAGTCGAAAAATCACGCCGTGGGATTGGGTATCTCTCTATGAGCTCGAACTTGCCTCGAGGGAATCTGTAACTTCCAAGATGCAATGAGTTAAGCCGCGGAGTCTACTCAAACTTTGTGTAAAACGTGGAGAGAAGGCCATTATCTTTTGTATAGCTGCTCCGTCCGTTCTTATATTGCGCTCGGGAACTTTTGATGGGATTCACTTCCCGCCTATATTCGACTATGCGAAATTTCTAACTCCTTGAATGGAACCGATCGGAATGTAATCTTCTCCCAGATACTGTTTTGTAACAAATCGAAGCGAACGCTCGACTCTATCCAAACCCTTAACTTAAATTTAAGATGAGGAAAATTAATAAATACCAAGGAAACAATTGCGATTCAATAGCCTGATAAAGTCGTCGATGATGAAGGCCATGAACAAATTCATAGTTGTAATTTAATGCGTGATTGTGGTTCCGATGGCGATGCATTAATATGCAAAAATAATAATAAAACACGTTCATAACAATTTTACTTAATCTGTATTTATTCCACCATGAAAAGCAACCGCAAATTGGAAGCCGAAGTGTTAGATTTGGACGCTAGAATAATTTTAAAATATATATCGAAGTAATAACGAAGCTGATCACGTGTTCATTCGCAAAAATTATATTCCCAAGCGTGTTTGGCCAATTATTATTCAAACACGATTCAGGAATAGAAATTTTGATTCGAATTCTATTTTGAACATTACATAAAAGGCGTTTTTAAAATTTTCAAGTTACTGGGATTGATATTCAAGGCATAGACTCAAGAGACGATTAAACCTTTCAACTCAAATGTCCTTCAAGGAAAAATTATCCAACGGACGATAATCGATCATTCAAAAAATAACCGAGTAAATTGAAATATCTAGCGAGACAATCGTTACCAGCATCTCTTTTAATTAGTTGACACTTCAAAGAGAAATGTTTAGGAAGTGCTATCGAGGGTGGAAAATCGATACTATGAATGATTCGAGATATCGAGTTATCGAAGATTATTGTCGCGTACGATATAGCTCTCGCGGATAGATTACTCAAGTGAATACTAGCAGCGAAATGCGGAAGAATACGGTAGAACGGCGCGGAATGGATATACGATAGGGAGGAGTGGAATTTGGTAGGGACGATACGTATTGAACCCTGTGTACGTTCGAGGATCTCCGATCCCTTATTCAACCTCTCCATTCTCTCGAGGGTCCACAGGGACGATGCCTCTACTCAAGTTTTATTTTTAAATGGCTATGGGGTCGGGGCGTAAGCCAATTCAAGCTTCATTTGAGTTATCGATCGAATTTGCATGAATAGGCGACATAGGTGAAGTAGCCTGGATGAGGGGATATCGCGAAAAACTCAAAAAAGGTACAAAAAGCTTGAGCCCGGCTTGAGGACATGGGTTGATTTTAATTTCCCCTTTGGTAGGATATGGTTTCAAGAGGTGCGTTGCCGGAAGGCGAAATTTTCGAGAAAAAGCAAGGCGTCGCTCGTTTCCGGATGAAATTATTATGAGAGCCAATTAATTCCGCCGAGCTTCTATTTTTTCTGAATTAATACGTCTTATATGGGGAAGAGTGCGTACAAGAGACTATTACGCGATTGACGTTGCGAAAAATCAGGATGGGCTGGTTTTACATCGGATTTCTCTAATCTATAGGCAAAATGCATAAAAGGCATGCATCGGTTGAATAGTGAAATCCTTCATTCGATTTACACGTAACGTTAATGACCAAATTTCAGTAGGTCCTCGAATTTCATTCAAGCGAGCAATGCCTATATTTTAAACTAATTTAACGAATTCTACATTTGATGGAATGCATTTTAAAATGAACATAGAGTATACCATATACAACACGTAACATATAATACTTTCCAAGGTATCTTACGGACTGAACTGCAAGACATTTTCGCAAAACTTTATCACTAACCGAAAAAAAGCAAACGCACTAAGACCATGCTACGTATGTAAAATTAAAAAATGAAGGCCTAAAAACGAACAGAAACGAGTTATTGGAGCAAGGACTGTGATGAGGCTTTATGCTTTGTTAAATGTTTCAAAAATATAAAATTCAGTTAGTAAGGAAGGGGATTTTTTTTGTAGTAGTGATGTATAGAACGGTACTTATAACTGACTCCTGGACCGTAATGCGCACATTTACTTGTCAGATTAACCTCTCTCTTCTTGGATAATTAATGAGAGTCCTTGTCCTAAACTCAAGATTTGTTTAAATATTAGGAGAGGAGGAAAATCTTGTATGTAAACTTTGTTATAACTCCATAAAGTTGATGTAAATTTTCGCAAGAAAAAAGAAAAATAATTACTTGTTTTAACTTAAACATGATTGATACTATGAAAGTTTTTTTTACGAACATTTTTGTTGTTTCTACCGTATGAATTAATATAAAAAACTCTTCGTGGCTCAAAATAAAACTACCAGAAGAATCCAAAATGAGTATCTGTTTATACAGACGTACGAGTTCAGTATACCTATGAACCTGCAAAAAATCACTATTAACTCAAAAGTTTATGGAGCGAAAGAATCGTTAACATTCATTGACACGAGTCCATTCTTGGTCATATCAAGTGGATACAGTATAAAGTAGAGTGCTATAGCTGCGAGAAAACCCTCTCCGGAAGAGCTTACCTTCAGTTTTGTCACGTATGACGGTAAATGTCACACTTACGTCTACTCAAAAGCAGTTATGTGCATACTAAAGGTCGATCGTTAAGTCGACGTATCAGCCTAGCAGCAATTGGAAGGATGAATTCGAAATGAACTTGAATTTCCGGAAGATGCCTACTCAGAAGCCTAATTAGGGATTGTTCGGAGGACATTTTCCCCTATGTAACGCTATCCTTTCGGAAGGATATCTACGTGACCTGTCAGCTATTTCGTGCTCCCATCGACATGAATAGATGCCAGATGGGTTCAAATGACATGGATTCAAAATTAACCTTTCCCTACTGCGCTTCCTATTTTGACAGCGCCACTTACGAATAAATTTTGTGTCGGTTTACATCACTCGTAAGATGTCATCGTAGACCAGTGCTGCAGCCAAACATTTTCCCGCTGCCATAAAAAATACACGAGATAATTGCCAGAGAGAAAGCTGCCACCATATTTGTATGGTTTCGTTCCAGAATTGAGGTCTCACAAATATCTCGCAACATCCAATTCGGACGTGCATTAATTTAAGCAGCAGCATTTATTACCGGGAGCAGAGTATCGTTAATTTATTAACGCAGCGTATTGAGGGTTATTTTGAAGTGTAAAGATGTGGTAATAACAATAGTACACAAGAGCGGAAATCGAGTGGATTAAACAGCTTTAGAGCATGTTTGTGTCCTTTGAATGCATAGGTCCGCAGCGTTATATATTCCACGAGGAAACGTCGGTTGCTTTACTAATTAATTACGCACAGATGGGGACGACAAACATATTTAGGAAAATGTCATATTAATGAGGTAACACATACATAAATAAACTCATTCGAGAATGAGGAAACATGATTAAAATCTCTATCGATCAGCACGGACCCGTGACTGACTTTTGGACTAATATTTTCGTATAATGGATCACAGTAAGTAAATAATATTCCTGAAAATAATACTCCGCTAGAAAATTATTTTCATTTCTCTGTTAAAACAATAATCGAAGAAGGTAACCGCACTTTTACTGTTTCTTTGTATTTTTCTATAATACTACTGATATTATAAACACGCATTCGTTTATAAACAATATTATATTAATTATATACATATTATTAATTAATATGCATATTATATAAATAATATTATAATTGATTAAATATAAGTATGTAACATATAAAAATAATTATAAATATTGGTATTGATATTTTTTATTGAAAGAGTAAAGTTTTAACTAGTGCTATGGTGAATAATTACTTATGTATCTACTATTAATTCACAAAGGTGACGAGTATGGTTTACTAACTAATCTATATTCAGGATAAGTGCAAACTTAAATAACGATTAATTAATAAAGGGATAATGTTTTTTTTGATTTTTGTACAATGAGAATTCACTTATATTAGAATATAGAATAGTCCTCATCAAAAATCATAGAGGAAAGTTTCTGTAATTAGATAGAGTACGTATCCGTTAAATGTAGTCCTATCTGCAAAGTTTATTGTTTTCTCGCTGTTGTACGAGTTGATTACAATTTTTTAAGTATATTTTTAATGATTAACGATTGGTGAATGCCATGTAGATAGAAAAATAAACAAAATCGTGTATGGTTGTTTTCAAACACATACAACATAGGTGAAATAATTTAGCATTAGACGTTTAGATCATAAAAAATCAACAGTTCGATATCCTGAAAAAAAGATCTGGTTCAACTGATATGACTGCTTTATAACCACCTATTAGCATTTGTACTTCGGCAAAATACCATCCATACAATTAGATAAACAATTAAATACGAGCATAGTGGATGTCTTTAGAAATCGTATAAAGGCATGAAGGAGAGACGAAAACCTCACCTCACTCTCCATTGAAATTTTCCGCGTATTTTTAACTACGTCGTAAGTTATTCACTCCTAGTCTCTAAATTTTGCACCCGTGAAGAGGATTTCGTATCCGCGAGAAAATAATCCAATTTAGCGAATATCTAGCGAACGAATAAAAACGCGATAGCAGATATAAACGCGTACATCGATTTTCCTTTCAGACAGTTATGTATCACGTTCACTAATACCTTCATCCAGGCTCTGTCAATAAAACGGCTATCATATCTTCCTAAGAGGGCTCTATTTCGCATTACATATACACCGAAATAAATCCAGTGTCTGTGGGCGCGATACGAAAAGGCGAGAAAAATTTTCCTCGATCTCTAAGCAAATAAACCGCGAGGCGCATTGGATGTTTGAGCACGTTTTCGGTACACAAAATCAAAGACATTTTTCTGCCTCTCTAAAGAATAATCTGTATCACAGTGTTTGAAGACGAGAATAAGCAAACTTAAGTATGTTTTATCATTTTTGATGAGTGTTAGAGAATTTTTAAGTACTTTTGAGATACGAAACATGATCCTAAAATTTACCGACTGAGATTTATTTCATTCTTTATAATAGTTTTAGAAATCCTTTCTCAATCAACTATAAAATAATATAATTCCTAAACAGTATATCTCAAAAAACACACGACCGGTTTCGGTAGACAGCCATCACTTGATGATCCTCATTTAAAATGTCTTTCCAAGAAGTACGGCCAGAACGAATCGAGTTCAATATAATTCCCTTTCTTTATTCCAGCTATATAAACGAAAATTTTATGTTCATAGAAAAAAAAACAGAACAAAATAGCTAGTTTCAAGAACTGATTACATTGTACATATAAATGCTCAGTAGCCAAATGTTTTCGTAGCATCGTTATGAAATTAATGAAAGAATTTACAGAGTAAAATGTCTCTCATCTCTAAGCTCATTCTTAAAAGCAAGAGTCACAATCGCTAAACGTAAAGTTGGAGGGCTCAGACCTGTCAAAAAAATGAATTTCTTCGAAATGGACGAAAGCTCTCTTTAGCTTTCTACGCTCACATAAGCTGTCATAGAACCACCTACCTCCTTCTTAGTGTCTTCGTTGACGGAAATCTCGATTTACATATCATGAAGACGTTTTGGTGTCACAAGCGATTTTCTCTATATAAAGCCATTAATACCCGAAATGGGAAGAGAACTAATGTATACTAAAAATAGTCGCTATTGTAGTAATATTTTTTAACTTGTATGATTTTGTCATAAATTTAATTTTTATTGGGAAAATGTTGAAAATTCCGCAAACCATACCGTACGTAAATTGTATGGTTTCAGCTGCACGCATGCTGAAATTAGAAATGATAAATTATTTTTTCATTAACATATATAAACTCATAGATATGGCTTCCCAAAAGACACGGAATATGTAAAATAATGCACGCACTGAAATAATGTAAAATATCCTCATGGATCACTGAATTACAATTATTTTAAAAATTATTATGTATTACTTTGGCATTAAATCTGGACCTGGTGGACTTCACGTTATATAAAAAATCTATTCAAATGTATGTACCGTAAAGCAGTCTGTTTCCCAAACTACAACCATAAAATCTTATTTTTCTTTCTTAAGAATAGGACGAGTCGTTAATAGTAATTTTGATACATTAAAAACTGCCTTGTTAACAATGTATCCCAAATATTGCGTTTTAATGAATATCTTAGGAACCGGATTCCGTAATGGACCCCAATCCAAGTGATGTGGGTTGAATGAACTAATTTCACGGAAGAATTAAATTGAATTATAAATAGAGACAGAATCCATTCCAAAATGATTGTCTCTGGAGTATAGGTAACCTTTTCAAACCACCAAATTAGTTATACAATCAATTCCAATCATTCGCTAAACTTTTCGTAACAGAAAAAAAAAATAATCAAAGACGTGCCACGTAATGCTGGATGTATTCGAGAATAAGGAAAGCGACTGGTTATAATCAACGCGTTAAAAATTCTTAATGACAGGTCGCAGGGATGATGGAAATCTATGAGTCACTAGGGCAATCATTTAGACAAACCTCATCCCTTATTAGATAAAGCAATTGACTAGCTGAACCATTAGCATCCACCGCATTAGAATTTTCGGCAGTTCGAGAAATCGTGCATGCCGCTCGCCCAGCCACACTGATTGCAGAGAGAGATTCTTAGTATGCAAGATTTTGCTAATCTGAACGGGGCACTCGCCGTGGTCCACGTAGTACGTGGCTGTTTGGCAGGGAACGGTAAACACGATGATTTATTTGTAGCTCGGAATATGCGTGGATCCACATGTCCACGGGGTCTACGCCCGCCTATTTACGGAACTGATCAGTAGAGGTCAGTGGGAGGAATACATAGAGCTTAGTGGAGAGGACGGTTGAAGTGTGGTAGAAACCTGATGACGGGATGTTCTCTGATGTAACGAACCACTACAGCGTACTTCAGAGCCTGAATAAACATCAAGCCGATGACAAGGAACGTAACTTTATTGTTTGACCTCGATTCTTCGAACGGTAGAGCGTTCCTTGATGAAGAAACGATTGAAAGGTTTTTTTGTCGGTGATAAACCGATGACAGATGTAATGCGGAGAGCTCTTTTAAACGATTGACCGAAAAACATTCATTAAGCTTCGAATCCCCTTCTCTTCAAGAGCTATGGAATTAAAAATGGAATTCGGAGAATCGAAGGAAACTTTTTATGGGGTTTTTGGTGTAGATATCGTTAGAGCTCAGCTTGTTATGGGATCGCTCAAACTGTTTTATGATCCTCCCTTCAGATGCCGTATAAATCCTACATTTGCTGTAAGGCTACGAATTGAACAGGAGAATTGCCCCGTGTTCCTTTTTTGTGCATGAATACTGCGAATATTTATAAAAATCGAATAGAAAAATGTGAGCGAAACCAAACAACGAAGAGATTTTACGAAATTCAATTTACTCACTTTATTATTCAATACGACTCCTACGAATATAATCGCGTAAGATTTAATTTCCGTTAAATAAATCTTTGAAAATTTTATCGTTCACGTAATAAACCTCCAATGAAAACTTTCAAAAGATTTTCAATAAAATTTCAAAACCTTCGACTTTGTATCACAATCTCATTATTTTCTATCGTTGATATTACATAAGAGATAAATAACAGCGCGCCCCTTAGAAAAAAAAAAACAAATTTAAGTTTGAAATTTTTTCCCTTAAGTTCTTCTGAACTACTCTAAGTAATGGAAATTCGCTCTCCTCGCATGATATTCATCCATGAAAGTATCTCCTGTGAAATTTTGAGCGAGGGAGATTTTCGAATATAATATAGATAGACTCTTTGTAAAGGTACAAAGGGGCATCTTAGCCGAAGATAAGAGCACTACTAGAAGTTTATTTTTACTGAACCGACTTTTAAGATCCGAAGGAATCCTAATGCAAAACATTTCGGTTAAGAAATGGAAAAATGTTGCTAAAGAGCTCAATGAGAGCAAGATTCAAAATGAGTATTGGAATATTTTAAAATTTAATTTTCGAGACTAACATCAAATATTCATATAATATTATAAGAAGCTTCCAATTTTATTCGAGTAGGGATGTGATGAGGAAATCAATGCATCATGATATAATCAATCTGCAAATATCATTCATAAAGAAGACAAGGGAATTTATGTAATATTTTGGAAGTGCAAGTTTAAATTTTAGAAGGCAAAAAATTGGATGCATTCTTTGTTTTATAGTAAGATATCAAAAGTGGAGATAAATTCGAAAAGTAAACAATCTAATCAAAACATTAGTAATTTTAATGACATCAATATGAGAAGGCATGACTTCGTGGAATGCCATAGTAATAAAAACAACTTAGTAAATTTCCACAGAAAAATTTTATGTGGAAATTTATAAAGTTGTTTTTAATCCAAATAATTGCTATAATAACCTGGCAGTTTTTGAAATCTTATTCTCTAGGAATATCCTACCTTTTCTTTAATATTCCCGTCTTCGTCCTTATCTTAATTTAAAGCAAATATACAGTGCTCAATTTGATGTGACTCAATTTACGTCAATATTAAATATCGGGTATCATTATAATACATTAAATGCGATAAATTTTTTGGGTACGATCAGTATACCCTGGCCACTCCTAGTCCATCGGTCTAATAATCAACGAACTAACATAAAAAATTAAATAATAAAACGAGAATACCCTAGTTTTCTGTTTAGACGAGGAAACTCATCATTCTTCATCATAAACTCGCATTGATGCGCTGATTAGCGCAAGAACAACAGCCGCTGAACAAAAGATCGAGGATCAATTGTAAAACACATCCGGTGGAATCTTTGTTCCAAGAGACTGAACACCGGTTCCCGTATCGACCCAAAATCGAACAGAGTATCAAACAAATGCTCCGGAAAATCCGGCGATATTCTCAAATGAGAGGTCTTTTGCATCTAGCGCGGCTTCAAGAACACCAATAGGCCCTCCGCTTCCAAACCGCGTTACAAGCTCTTTGTGGCCCTAAATAGAGAAAGCATCCACCGGGCACGAGCGCTGTTTATTCCACTACGCCCTATCAAGGGAGCGGTAAACATTCCTCCCATTTCGTGATAACAACCACAGTTCCAACCGAATTTTCGTCCGCCTACCACCAACCTCGGTCTAGTAACAACCATTTAACATTCAGTTTCTACTGCCTCCGCGCTCGGAATGGTCGTAAGTCTGCTTCGTGGCTAACGAGAATTTGATTTCCGCGCGAAGGACGCCGTTCGGCCGCTCCTAGCCGATTTACCGAACGGCAGAGCGCGGAGTTGTCCGTTGTAAGAGATGTCACGTTAAAGGGAGGGACAAAAAGAGAAACAAGTTGGGCTGGTAAAGAGAATGGAATGATAGATGATTGTCTTTCTTATAGCGCAAGTCTACTCAGCTCCCTGAGGAGCGAATCCATCATCGGAAATAGTTGCGGGAAGCGGAGCAAAAACTGTGAAAAGAGATGCATACCAATAAGAAGAGGCGTAGTGGAGAGTCATTCTCAGTGCGAGGTATGGAAATGTGTTTCTCTGCAAGAATACTCTAGAGGTGTACCAGCAAAGTATTTCAATGCGCTAAATTTCAAATTTCCGTCGCCTTTACTGTGTCTCCAGGGGAACGGGGCTTTTCCAACTGTGAGGGTAAACTAGAGATGGTGTACTAAAAGCCTGTTTTAATGCACTGAATTCCACTGCTTTGACATCATACGCGAACAGATTTCTTAAAGGAAAGATGTTCAAAAGGTTATTTTCTTATGTATTTAAATTTGCATTAAGACTGAGAAATAAAAATTTATATTATAAAAAATTACTCAGTAAAGATTAATTTATACTAAATATTCGAATATCTCTATAATTCCTTCCTCAGTTAAGTTAACCAATAAATTAATCGTTGAAAAACAAAACATACTCGAGATAATATTAGATTAGAGATTAGTATTTTATATATATAGAAGAATATTCATTTAGAAGAATATATATATATATATATATATATAATACTAATTCTAAATGAATTGACCAATTTACTGTATGGTTATTTGTATCATCTAAAATACACATTTATATGATGTTTATTGATATATTATTTATTTTTTTAGTTTTCGCTGAACTGTCTCTCTAGCAAGACGAAATTTATGTTAAAATATATAGGATATAGATAAGAAAGTTATTTTTTACCGTTCCAAAAATTAACTAGCAAAATGTTTTTGGTTTTATTAAATTTTGTGGTAAAATTTAAATTTGATTCATTGAAAATTATGGAGCCCAATAAATTCCAATACCGCCTTCAGGTCGTAAATAAAAACAAAATTATATTTAGCCGTAGCGGTGAATTTTTATACATTTTATACTCGTAGAAAAGTTTCTTGGGAAATGAGGACATATACGTTTCGTGCGCACTGCGAGGTAAACGGCAACTGAAACTTTTATTCCACCGGAATACATAAATAAGACGAAACGTTTACGGCGATGAACAACAACAAACGCGGGAAGAAGGAAAAAGGCAATGAAGGTAGACGAGCTCGGACGAGTTAGGAGTTGAAAGAAGACGGTAGGGAAGGCGTAAGCAGAGGAAGAAAGAGAAAGGAGTTTAGGCATTTATTGGCCGGAGTAGATGGTATTCGTGACCGGGTGATCAGGAGGAGCGGGGGATCTGTGTTAGCACTTGGATAGATATTGCACACGTGGGGGACGGGTTGCTCTTCCTCACGTCATTTCGAACTCTTTCCTCTCGGAAATGGGGCACTGGGGAGGTATCGAGTGGGGGTAAGGGTAAGCCATTGCTCGCGGCCAATGTTTCGAGACGAGTTGAGGGCCACAAACAACGGATCCTTTCCCTTCCAATGCTTTTCAATGGACCGACGTCCCACAGTAGTCCGAAATTCGCGCGCTTTTGGATGTGTAAAGAAGTATGGCTGCCGTCGGGTTGAATAGGCAGACGGGGTCGCGATACATAAAAAGGCGTACGGATCTTTCCATTTACGATCGGGAGAAAATTCAATTTTATGATCCAGTAAATTTACAAAATACTCCGACGAATTCGTTGCAGAAAGGGTTTTCATCTCGCGGATGTATCGCCAGAGAAGAAGATTGTTGAAGGAGAAATTTAACGAAGTGAGCGAGAAATTCCGATCCGATATTTTATCGCGGGGTGTAAATTTCGAGACGATTCTCTGCCTTCGGGGCAATAAAGTTTGGGCGTTTGAATGGGAGGATACGAAATATATTATGAGGCATATTGAATATCGCACGAATCACTAATTTTGAATCCTGTTGACGTATATTGTTCCAATCTGTTATTTGATACAATCATCGTTATTTTGTAAAATTCGTTTTTAGATCCTAAGGCATACTTATTTCATTTTGGAGGATATTAATGTATTTACGGGAGTTGAAATTGAAAAAATAGTCGTCATAAAACTGTGAGAGGTGCTTGAAAAGGAATACTGCACAAAAAATATATTAAAGTTTATTTCGTTGCCATAAAATATACTTTTCAAGAAAAATTTAAGGAATAAATAAGGCAAAAATGGATAGAGAATGAATAAGAATCCACATTCAGTGTGAGAGAAGAAGTTCCAGTAATAAATGCGAATTTTTAAATAATAAAGTGATAAAGAGGGTTTTTCATCCCCTTATATCTATTTAGTTTAGGAAACGTATTGAGAAATATACTCATTATATAACGTGAGAATTTAACTTCTTAATATACGTTAAGCTAAAATAGAATTTAAATATTTAATGAAATTTTAATAATCCTTAGAATCTAATGAAGGCTAATACTCATGTCAGTTCCGGCGAGAGATTTTTCCAATTTATCCGACAGACAACGTTTGGGACTCAACATGCAATTGTGATTCCGTGGTTACCAATACCTCGGACCACGGTACGCCTAATCAGCCCCCGCCCAACGTAACAATCCTCCATCCACGTCGCGTATTTGGGTTAAGCCCCGTAGAAATGCGAGCCTGCATCGATCACGTTTAATAAACAAATCGCAATTAAGGCGATTAGCATTAAGCATTCGCAGATCGAATGCGAACGGAGGAAGCCGTAGGTCAACTACGCGAGCCCTTCGACGTTTAGCCTTGCAACCCGTTCGCAGTCAACTGGCGCACCTCCTGGGGACATCAACTCCATTGTCATTTACGTACGTACTTCCGTTGAGAGCCCTTTTCCCCAGAGAGAAGAAGAAGCGGGCCGAATCTTCTCCAAAAAACTCGGGAGGGTGAGACAACTGCACCGAGTATCGTTCGAGAGTACCCGCACGGCACCTAAGTATCTTCGGGGGCGGGATTCCATGCGAGCGATCGAAGATACGAACGGAGGCCAGAAATGGATGCGAGGAAAGGGTCGAGGAAGGTGAGGCGTACGCTTTTGGGTCGTGTTCGTTGCCGGAATAATTGAAGCCGTCACCGGCGCACGGACCGCGCAAATGAATAACCCCGGGTTAATTTACCGAGAGGTTCGCCGGAATCTACGCCTCGCTTTGAGCGCCCTCTCTTGTTCGTCCTCGTGTCTCGACATTCAGCATCCTTTCTCTGAATACCTCTACCCTGCACACCCCGAGGAACGACCGAGGTAACTAATAAAACCCTTTTCTACATCCAAAAACGATTTCTTCCCGTCCTTCGGACCGATTCTCTTTAAGCTTTATCGTTCGTTTTGACGCGGATGAAAATTTATGGACCGCGCTATCCTGGGGAAGTGTCGGGTTGCCTTGGAAATAGGAGAAGGGGTCGGCGGCGCGAGCGAGGGTGTTTCAAGAAGGCAGACGGGCGGGCAGATGGAAGGTGGAGACCCAGAGTATGTATCTTCTTGCGTAAGTTTCGTTTATTTCATTCTATTAGGGGAGATATCCCGGTCGCCGACGGAAAGGGGTTAGGGACGGAGGGTTTTTAAGGGATCATTCCAGGGGTATTTGATGGACGGATTTTCGGACGGGAGAGGATGGAAGAAGAATAAAGTACTGGTAAGTAAATAAAAGTCTATATAAAAAAAGAGGATAAAGGATCGGAATAGAAATTCGGCCAATGTGGTAT
Source organism: Pantala flavescens (assembly GCA_020796165.1). Lineage (NCBI taxonomy): Eukaryota > Metazoa > Arthropoda > Insecta > Odonata > Libellulidae > Pantala > Pantala flavescens. Next base: position 12,336,976 of record CM036889.1, on the reverse strand, counting down.
CGGGGGGAGGTCGAGTGGCGGGAAGGGAATAAGATTAATTTCCTTAGGACTTTTTTCGTTTCCTCTCGGGGTTAAGAATCGTAAGAGAAGAGGGATGTAAAAGCGGGTGATATGGGGCTAAATGGAGGAGAAAATCTATAAATTAATTTGGGATGCCGACAGAATCATCGAAATAACAATAAAACTGCAAATGGTAATAAACGGACGGACGAGTATGTCGTTTATTCAAGCCGACTGGGCCAATAAAGATGAATCTCGGTTGGAGAAAATTTTGTGAAGGGAGATATTTCCCAATATGTCATTCAATCATGATAAAATGTCCGAGTATACGACAAAATCTCGCATATCGGGGTGGATTTCGAGTTTCCCCAATTCTTTATTCTTCCAGTAAGTAATATATATCATCTATTCATTAACTACTCATTACTGCGATTAATCGGGCATTGGTCAGGTATTAAGTATTAGTCGAACTTTCGGACGAATAATTCCTTCGTTTTCTTTTAGAAACGATACGGATAATCTGCATGATTTGCATAAGAGAAAAACAGTTGAAATTCCTTTCTGTCCAATCGATTCTTTTTATCTGTGATGGTAAATGAAAGAGTTATTAGGAGAATTGGAAGTGTGGCTCTTATAGAGTGGATGATTTTTACCAAGATGTATAAAAAGTTTGACGTAAAGCCCAGAGAGTCAAAAGACGGGAGAAAAAATCGAGTACAGTGCGGCGTTTCGGTAATGGAGTCTTACAAATACTATTTGGGAACGATGCCAAAATCTCGGAGGGAAAACGGAAGCACGACAAGCCGATAAAGAGCTGGAGAGGATTGGAAGAGCAGAAAAGAGCCGATATGAATGTGGGAGGAGAGAGGACAAAACTGTCAGACGCGGAATCTTTGGAAAGGAATAAATATCAAGGCCAAATTAAAGAAGACGTCAGAAGAGGTATCGGAAGAAGAAAGCAGGAAGAATTTAGGGGAAGTTGGGGAATTTTGGAATTATAAAGAGTGGGATGGAATTGTTTATGGGAAGGGAAACCTCTGTTGGCTCGTTTATGTACTACATGCGTTCATGTTTGATACATGAAACCATAACGGGTAAATTGATTCATTTTTTTGCATCAACATCACTTCCATTTAGATAATATTAACTCGAAAAAACTTTATCTCCTTAAATTATTTCGCGTTTGCGAAATTTTACTCGCATATACGTTATATTTCTTTTGAAAACTAATAAGATATTCTATTTTATTGGTTGAATTGGCTGAAGGTAATTCATTTCAATAAATAATTATAAAGAGAATTAATTTTAATTGATTCGTAATAGCGATTCCATGAAAATGCTATTTGAAACATTTCTATTCTTGGGTTTGGTAACTTAATTCCAATAAACCCCAAAAGTTTTTACAGTCCAACATTTTCGGAGATATAATCTCAAAAATTGAATTTACCTGAGGAATAATTACTCTGGATATTTCTTTGAAGTTACGACCTTGCACCTACAACAGTTGTCAACATTGCGTTTCATGTTATTCCCTACATAACTCAATTGTATCATCCTGATATTCTATTCATACCTAATATCTATCAAAATATGGTACTTATTAACGTTACTTATTGGATTGTCCAGACCTTTAAGTTCAAAACGTATCCGCCTTAAACTGATTCTGAATCCTCACTCATTTTTAGCAAATGCGTAAGACAGTTGATTGACTAGGGTGATGTAAAAGATGATGTATCTTTAATCAACTTTTCGATCTCCGAAACTACTGACTTGAAATTCTTCCGAGACATAATTATTATGAATACAATAATAACAAAGCTAGAACAAAGTGTATAAATCAGCTTCATATCATGGAAAGAAAAAGAGGAGAAGAGAATTCAATTTCATTAGACGTAGATAACCGTAAAATGGAGTTTATGGCTGATAAAGAGGAGCTGTAAATTTGAAAGCGGGAGGAAGGGACGCGAAGAAAACAAAGAGCATGGATATGGGTAATGGAAGAGGGAAAGGTTCTGTAGAAAAAGAACGGAGAAACGGGGCAAAGGCGTTTCAAATGAATAGTATAAACATGAAGCGGTAGAGATGCAATCGAATTGGACCGGTTCTCCTTATTCTTGCCGTAAACACTGTGGCATATGGAGCAGGCAGGCCTCTCCTCCGAATAAAAGCAATTTATCCATACGTTCTACAGTAAGCGTATTGCCTTTCTCCCTCTTATCCAGAACTGGTGGTCGCTGCGCCCACAACGTAGCGGGTCAATTTATCACCGCGGTTCGAAATAGACGCCGACAGGAAATTCCTACCCGGTTGAGGAATCGGTTGGTAATTTTCTTCTCTCTCCACCTCGAATCTTCCTATTCAAACTCTCTTTTTACGCCTATCCTTACTCGTTTCTTTCAAAAGGGTATCAAAATCCCCGGTTTTGCCATCTCAGAAACGTCTGCAAATGCTTTCTTGGAAATTGAGTGTAATGCACACCCTATCCTGGAATATTTTCATCTATGCCGTTCTTATCTCTTTGAGAATTTTGTACATCCAAGAAGAAATTACATTATACTATATCTCTTGCTTTAAGGCCACCCTATTGAAGCTTGTATCTTCTTTTAACTTTATTCAGTACTATGACCTTAGTACGTTCTGTGCTTTATTTATCACAGTAATTGCATTCAATTCAAAAAAATTCTAACTCAACGGTTATACATGAAAAACCTTTTATTTGGCTAATAATTATCGTATTATACTTATATACTAAATAAGTGGTCTTTCAGAGGGAAAGCAAGGGAAAGACTGAAAATGTCATCTAACTATCTGTGACGGGTACAGTCATTTATTAGTTATTATATGTGTATATTATATAAGCATAATATACTTATGTAGTATAATTTGAAAGCCGTAAAAAATATCTGAAAAATTTGAAGTAGCTAGATAATAACAGTATTCCCCGTAATTCCATAACGTTCTGGTATAACTTTAAAAAAATGGAGAAGAAAGTGAATATAAGTTCTCAACGTTTTGAGGCTGGATTTTATTCTTTCAATAAATTATTTTTATAAATATGGAAGTATAATCTCTGAAACATTATATAAGACCCGGAATATACAAATTCTAATTTTATTTATGAATAATCATGTGTATGTTCCTTTTTCTCGATGGCAACCCCTGTATATCACGGAAAAACTCTTTTCGTTACCCTAATAACAATGTTCATCAGTCAACTGACATATAATTGTTTCAGTAAGATACATGTACGCAATAATAGAAGATTAGCCAGCATTAATAGTATTGTGCCACCGCCTATCAGTGGGACAGGAGTTGTAAGACGCCTTGATCTTATACATTAAGCGATGCGTTAATGTACTGCGTGTAGTAGCAATTCACGGGGCTGTTTCCGTTTGATAAGCCTCAATGCCTTGTATTGTATGATAAAGCTTCATTCAATCAATATTTCAAACTATTATAATCTTTTCGCCTTTTTTATAAATTTATACAATTGTTTGGATATTACCCACATTATATTTCTGTTTAATGATTCATTACTTTATAATTCAGCCTTTTATCGGACTTAATTCAATCGTAAATTTTCTAGTTCTTTGATAAAATCATTTACTTCCAATGCATCAAGTTTTTAGTCCCGATTTAACCACTATTTACAAGCATCATCCCATGATTTAAAAACAAGTCAAATAAAATTTACAGCTTCTGGAGACGATTACTCATCTCGTAAAATTTAGTACCTTGTATACAGCCATGAAAGTTTTGAAACACTACTCTTACTATTGGAAATATTTAAGAAGAATGTTTCAAACTATGAAAAACCGACATATCGCTTCACAATTCAACGTAGAAAATGGTAAAAATGTATTAGTTTACGACATATCTATGCTATACCTTGGATTTTTTATTTTTATCTTTGAATTTCAACATTTATAATAGTCAACCCTTCAAATATGCTAATCAAATTGTTTGGTTATACATTTCTAAAAATAAACACGCTTTACTGCTTTTGGAAAAATATATCTCATAGTTACTCAAATATATATGGTATTTACATTGATCACTTAAATCGGCATCGGTGAGGAGGAAACAACGGGTTGGATACATTCGGAAACATGGCCTTTATGATAATGGACCAATCTAGAAAGAGGACCTTTTTGGAATGTAATTTTTGGAAACGGGAACCAAAAGAGAATAGCGAGAACATTCACATAGGAAATCGATGATCTAACCCTTCGTGATCCTCATTTCTTTTTGCTGATGGATTACTTCCGCCGTATTTTCTATTCTTAAACTCGTATGGGCATCTTAATGCCTTGATTGTCACTTCTTGTCGCGGAAACAATTAACAACATAGTTTAATTGAGACCCTCTCTCCCATATTGCATCGCTTCTTTCCAAAACTATGCATCTCCGAAGTCCCCTTTTCCTTAACGTTCCTTCCCTACGCTTAACTATTCCCAAAGAAAACTCCAAAGTGGACGACTGCAGAATCACATGCTATAGATACCGATAAAGATCGAATTCTTCCGATGAAGCTTTGGTATTCTTGCTGAAGCAAAGAAATCTCAGACGTGCACTTTGATGGAATACGTCGTTCTGTTTAGGGGTATATAAAAGGAGTTATGATCTTAAGGAAAATCATCTGAATTTTTATTAAATTTTCCGGGAAAAATCTGTCGATTCGATGAAAAGATGATTTTTTTAGAGTATCATGGAAAGTTCATTGGGTTTTTTATGGTACCTACCTCATGAATAAATATGCCATAAATACTCTAATGTGTTCATTCCATCAAATATTTGGTTGTGTGCTCAAAAGAGGGAAATTACTTGAAATTTTAAAAACTATTTATCCTATTAATTAATACCAGTTATTATACCCATCATCAGGCATAATTCAAATTTTACTCATCTGTTTAAATTATTACGATAGCATAATTATCAATTTCAATATTAAATTATTTTAAAAGCATTAAATTCCACGCTAAGTAGAGATTTTGACGGTGATTCAATCATATATTGGAATATGGGTCTCAGAAATTTTAATTGTACAATTTAAGGAACTTGATTCTTCGATAATTCAAGTAGGTACTAAGATATTAAAATTAAAAGTTATAAACATTGTGTTGATTTAAGTACCGCAGTAATATATTTTTACTTCGGCGAAGGTAATTGTTGATATTTTTATAATAATATATCCTTAACATTTTAAATGCAAATTTTAAAAGTACCTACCAGAGGCTTCACGAATCCAATTAAATATAAAAATATATAATCAGATATGTTTTAACATAACTTGAGTTAACGGTTAAACATTTTTAGAACTTTAATAAAATCATAGTATTTTACTTTCTTAACTTTCGTGCGATTTAGGATGCGTACAGGTTTAACTCGCTATAGATGTAAAATATATCAATTTTGGCTGAAAGTAATCTTAATTCTAGAAGCAACGCTAAAAGCAAAAAGTATCAACGAAGCGCGGAATTATTCAAACTCATAAAAGGCAGGCAGATTACATTTTATCGGTTCAGCGGTGGTCAGTTGCTCATTTGATTATTAATCTCCTGTATTTGAGCGGAAATATTTAATCGATCCGAACGCTCAGCAAACTAGAAAATCCATTCCCAAAAGGTGCCAGCAAATGTTATGTGTCAGTTAGCGGTAAATATTCACTAATTCTCTCAATGCGATTTTAATATTTAATTTGGAAGAACGGAAATAGTCGTAATGTATTAACGATTCAATTATTTTGTCACGCTTTGCCGGAATTAAAAAGCAAGTACATTTTTTATGGAGTAGCGAAGCGGACCGGGATACATGATAAAGAGGACGGAAGAGATACTGCGAGTAAAGTTACGGAATCACTCTCTCAATTAACCGACACTTTTAAAGTCACCAGATAACCGGTGATGATGAAGATGATTGGACCAAAATAAAAGGGAGAATGAACCATTGCATCCATTCAAAAAAAGGCCGCTATGAACGAGGTAATTCGAAACAAATTGTTAAAAGTGTTTCGTTATTTCTCTCCGGAGTTTATGCTCCGCATTACTTTCCCCAACCCTGCTCTTTTATGCCCCAAAATCATCGATTAGGGGGGAGGTAAATATCGTGACCGAACGAAGGGAAAATCGGCAAAATTCCGACGCGCCGACAAAATCAAATTACACTTAATTACCCAAAGCTCTCAGGGTGCAAAGGTAGTGTTTAGCGCCCGCACGCATCGGTGAGGCAATTTGCTTTAAAACCCGATAGATAGAGTTAGCGTGTCGGATGTGTCATCAAGCCGGGGGTTGGAAAAGTATGTTCGGAAAGAGTAATTAATGTAAATGATAGGAGTGTCGTATGGTCGTGAATTATGACGACAAAACAGGACAATTCCAGTTGTTTCGTTCCACAACATCCCCTCCCAATCAGCCTTGAGAAAAATTGCCGTTCCGAATTTTGGGAAAGCCAAAGAAGATGATGCATACAAGGAGAGTAAATAGAGATTGTGTGAAGGGGCTGGCCGAAGTAATTGAAATTTCAGATTGGGTTCAAATGCGAATGAAAAGCTAATAGCGAAGGAATGACCTTTTCGCGTTCATTTTCAGCCCTCGGACAAAAAACCCAAGGTTAGATTACGTGATGTAACAGACTTCGATTGAATCTGAACGACATCGCTACCAGGCACGTATGACATTTGAAAAAAATTGCTAATCGAAATTCAGCTTAATTTACCCAGAGAATGATTCTTCTGTAAGCCAAGGGGACAGAGTTCGATCTAAAGGCTCCCGATTTTGATTCTCGGATGCGCAACGAATAAAGGCATCGCAGAAATTTTATACGGCGCAGCAATTATATTTTAATTCACTCCTACTGTAATTAACCTATAATTTATGTATTTGACAAACGCTAAAACCATATCAAAATCAAAATAAGAGTATCTTTCAACTAATATACATATAAAAGGAGCATATTTCGTATACTTTAGCTTGAGATTTCTTAGACTTACGTTTAAGTTTCCAAAATAGCATGGATGCGCTGACAAGCGCGAACTTACCTGCGAAAGAAAACAAAGATAAAATTAATTACATAATAGATCAATGAGTAACTTTGCTCTTTAGAGTTTTTTTTTAAGTTTTAGATATATATTTTCTAGTTCCTACAAATATGAAAAGATTAAAAGATTATTTCACAAATAAATCTTTACGGTAGTTCACTCTTCAGTTTACCATTAGATATGCATATATTATGTATATATATAATAATATATTTAATACTAATAATTCAGTTTTCTTAGTGCTGGAGTTTACAAGAACGCTTAAAAAAGCGTATAAGCATTTTATTCAAATATTTCTCACTATGGAATAATTACTATTCAAATTTTTCACTTATTTATTTAAAATTAAATCGATGAAAGTGGTATAAATTTGAGCAAGTGTCAAAAAAATTCGCTTCTTCGAGTACGAGAAAATTTCTCTTCAGCTTCAAATTTCAAACTCCTCAGTTCTTTGGAAGGATAAATTTCAAAAACAGTTCAAACTTTTATACATTGAGTTAATAAGTAATATTATTAATACAATAATAATCTTTTTTTAGCTGCATTAGGTGATTAAATAATAGAATCTAAGTAAATATCTAAATTTTGACACTGGACCGCTCAAATTGAATATGCTCAAACCGAATATGCTTAAAAATGTCACAATATTTCTCAGGGGGAAATCCTACTTAAATATTTCGGTTTCAACAAAGGGAAAATCGATAAAAAGTAGCGAATATTTTAGGAGAGGGAGCGCAAAAAAAGGATCACGAGTGGAATTCTGAAGCAAATAATACAGCACACAGCAGTGCGGTGAGAAAAAATGAACGGAATGGGAAATGTGTATTTATCGAGTCGGAATTCGGTGTTAAAAAGAAAGCATTGGAGTGAGGGTGCAATATTGGAAGCAATCGGAACCTGACAAAGGGAAAATGGTGGAGCGGAAGAACGAGGCAAAGGGAAAGAGATTGTGGGACACTAAGGGGAATGAGTGAAAAGTGAGCGAGTGAACTGTAGCGAAAGAGCCCGAGTAAGGTATCTCACCTATGCGAGCATCTACAGATTACGCTGCCGAGGATTAAATGAAGAGATAAAGCATATATAAACAAAGCGCGGAATAGAGATGGGAATTCATCCTCGTGAAAGATATTAATAAACGAATATCCTGATTCCATATACTCTAAGAATCCTTTTGAGCGACGATGAAAATTTTTTTTATAAACATCGCTGGAAACTTACGTAAATATTATCTTTTGAATTGAGAATTGAATTGAAGGAATGATGAATATCGTACAAATATTTAAAATCCGAAAATATATACGAGAATTGAAGCCCATGAATGTTATATTCACCTTCGACCTTAGAAGCATTTCGTGCTATTACCGGAACCAATAGGATTATTAATAACTGAATGTCTCATATAGATTCAATTTATACATTATTTTCTTCGAATTCATATATTCCTAGACTACACAAATCTTTTCGAAGATTTTTTACTCAATTTATATTTGTGTGTCTGAGGTATTAAATTAAAAGTACTCTGTTTGATAAAATTAATAGCAACAGAATTTAGAGACAGAATTTGTTAAATTTTAAAAATATGTTGATGTTCTGATTATTGATTTTTAATAATGTATAAAACTTTTAGAAATTTAAAAATTAATAAAAAAATATTAATCATCTTTATTATTTATTTTATTCAAATGTATAAAGTTTATTGAATTTTCAAGTAGGAAATGAAAATAATAATAAAGAATTTTTTAAAAATACATAAAACTCCAAAAATTTTGTAATTGGTATTTGAGATAAATTGATTTGAAATTTAAGTTTTAAGTATTTATTAAAGAATAAGAAATAAACCACAATAAAAATCAGATAATCTCAAATGAATCATCTTTGCATGATTTAAATAGCTCCTGGATTTGAATAAAAAATCGTTAAGTCTCGTTCAGAAAATAAATAGTAATAACGAGTTATCTTAAAAATTTGAATACCGATATCAAAAAAATAAATTGACGAGTGTACGAACAGATCCCAACATTCCCTATCTCGCAGCAATTTTTTCGAAAACAACGCTCGAGAGAAGTTTTAAGATGTCTAATAGAGGACTTAATTCCCCAAGATTCAAACCCGCCCATCCTAAACCAATCGTGCCTTCAACACTATGAAAACATCCATGAAGCGTCGTCAGAAAAGACCCTGTGCAGGGAACCAATCATCATGCGCGACGTCCCGCTGGAACGGTAACCGCTTCGCGTGTAGCAATTTCTCCACTCGAGATAGATAAACAGAAGTGAATGAGATCCACGGAAACCATCACTCGCGGTAGCAAATGATTCGGAGAGCGAACACGAATCTAATAACCACCGTCCGCGGATCTTTCACCCTTCAAAAACACTCGCATAGTTGATTTTTAACTCCGCGGGTTGTAGTCTCGAGAAATCTGCGGGAGGATTACGTCAGCTGGAGAGAGCGGGAGTACGTAAGGCCGCCTTCAATTGTTACGTGAGTCTGTTTAATCCTTTCTTGCCGCTTGAAGGGAGACTCGTTCCTTGGGATTGCTACCGTAATCGGGGAAAGTCTGGAGAGTCCGGTCGGCGGACAATGCGCCGGGCGACGCCCAACGAGCTGTAGAATCACTCCCGCCTCTCTTGAGCGTTCGCATCCCGACCATTGTTTCCCCACCTGCCGCTTTCCCATCGGCCCACACCACCGCATTGTGATTGAGGGATATTATGATCCGCTCCGGATGCTTCAAGAGGTTCTCCGTGACAAAGTACGTCATTCTGCTCAACCTAGAACCTACGCGTTGTAATGGGCGAGGAGAATGTACCAGAGCTACGTGGAAATAATGCCCGATGTGGGCATCTTTTCCGGTGATGCATGCTTTACGGCTTAGTGGAATACGATTTCGAAAGGGATGCTTGCTTGTAGATTATTCATATATACCTATATAGATATATCACCACGTTTGCCGTATATCTAACCCAGAAGAGGACAGCGGGAGATTTTAACTCCCTAACGCTGACTTTGCATTGACATTTTAAAGAAAAGGTTTCAGAAGGTTCCTCGAAATAACAAACCAGTAAAAAAGTATTTAAAGGTAACGAAATACTTCTATTACTAAGGAAGGCGACTTAGAAGACTATGAAAGAAAGCTTCCGCACATAATTAAAAATATGGGAATACATTCGGAAGTAATTCGTAATTTTTAATGACATTTTTTTCAAGAAGCTTTAGTCACAGTGCCCAGATGTATTTGATGAGAAAAGCTGAGGCATATTTACATCGTATTCCTAATTATGAATCGAAATATTAAGAAAATAAAGAAAATAATAAAAGAAAAAATAAAAAAACTTTGGATATTTATTTGAAGTTTATTTGAATCCTTTTACTAACTTCTAGTTCTGTTTACTGATTAAAAAACTTCTAGTTTTGTTTAATAATTGGTAAAGAGTAAGTAGTTTTGATAATAGAAGGGCATGGAAATCATTTTTTCCCACTTATATGGAAGTATACGTTAAAGTTTTTTCCTTGCATTTCTTAAAATATATCTAAATAATTTCTCCAGAAATTTTCAAATGTCATCAAATTATATAATTATAGTGAATATAAAGTTTTAAAATGTGCAAAACTTTATCATATTTACTACTGAATAAGAAAAACGTTTGAATGAAATGATTAAATTAATTATGATTTTATTCATTGAATTATGTCCTCGGCTGAGAGTTATTGAGACCCTGTAGTATTATGCGAAAACATTCTCATTAACAGAATCATTTCGTCAAAGCCAGAATTTATTTGGGCACCTATTACATAATCAAAGAAAACGTAAACAATATCTTTACAAATTTATTTTAATCGAGGGAACAGATAAAAATTTTCTGGCGATATTTAATTTATCGCCTTATTGTACTCGTAATATTTTTGACAAATTTTTTCATTACTGCTCATTCATTCACAAGGTATGTTATTCGTTCACGAAAAAAATGATAAATTATAAATTAAAGTGAAGAGGTTCGTGTAATGTAGGATCCCAATCATTCCGCTACATACACGTGAGCGAAAAAATTTTTAAATCAAAATGAATTGCTTTATGCGAAGAATTATTTTGTTCTCTTTAACTTTGATTAAAAGAATCTGATTATTAAGATGTTAAAGGAGAAATATTTTACAGGTCTTAATGTCATACATATACCCTAAATAAGCCGGTGAAAGATTTCCTTCTTTCCGGAGGTGTTTAAACAAAGCTTTTTCGAAAACTTAGAGGATTCTCCACCCTTACTCTCATGAATAATTCCCCGGTCTCTCACATAATAGACTCGAGTGACGCAGCTTTCTGCTGTTTTACTTGCCCTCTTCATTTTTGGGCATTAAAATATCACAGGGTGAAAGGTTAAAAGAGGATGAAACAGTAAAAAAGTCTTGTAAAGCAACAGATGTTATATCATGTTACTCTAATACATGCAGTGCGTTTTAGAACATTTTATTGAATATTTTCTTAGAAGTCAGTATACTGTTAAAATTGAAGAGTAAATTTGAGGATTTAAGATTTTTAGAATCTTTCATGTAATACATCAATCTGTATTAGAGTCATTACGATCATAATATAAAATTTTTATTCATTTAGATGAAACGAGGAATTGAGAATAATACCGAAAATTCATAAGAAATTAAACTATTCTGTCAACATTTATTACAAATCGTATTATTATATTTAAATATGCATTTTTATGTGTGATACTTTAATCTATGTATTCATTTCCTTTTTGCACATTCGATAGCCTTAAAAAGAGATAATGTTATAATTTTCATTAGAAAATATTATCTATATAATACATTTATAAAGTATTTATTTAATTTGTCTAACGGTAATAAAACCTAGTAATTCGATCCTTGAAACTGTCTGTATTTGTTTTAATAGATTGCAATTGGCAGATATCTGATAATATTTGCACAAAAATCGATTTTGGAGTGAAATCGAACACTGGCGAAAGATTTTTTAAAGCTTCTTTTTGCTGGAAAATTGAACGTGAGTGGACCACTGAGCAAATATCGATAGTGGCCGACGGTATATTTATGTTTCAGGCTATCCGGTTGTTCTTGTCCCCTTTCAATGACTAAGATAAGCAGATTCCACGGCTCCAAATAGGGTTCAGTCTAAGTGGATACGCTTTGAGTGGTTGATTCGGCATGCGTATTCGAATTGAGGCGAAATGCGCTATTAATGGATATGCTATCACTACGGACTTAACAAAATATTTCGAAAGGGTAAATAAGGAAGAGAGAAGTGGATTGATTTTGCAGTATCTGAACTCCAATTTCCAATATTACATTTTGCTTTCCTCTTAACGCACGAGAAAATGTTTTTTAATCCAAAATAATCTCCCCGAAGAGTTCTATTTGCTCGCAATAAATATTCCACAGGTGATTCGGCTTAAAAGAAGAACTTAGTTTCGACACACAACTATCGCCAGCGTTATCCCTATATCTCGTTATCGAGTCTGTTAGATTAAGTTTATATTAAAGTCAATATTTCTCCAACAAATACAGAGATTCGTTGAATAGATAATTTATATTTCTTTAAATTAATAGATCATTGATTCTTTAAAGAGCGAGATAAAATTTGTATTACGAATTCAGCCCATATTTATTAAGTTTTAGCTTTCATATTTACTTACAATAACTTTATTATTTATGCTATTTAAAATATATTGAATTATATTAATAAGTTTAAAAATTAATTTTATATTTGATATTTTTTATATTTATACTATATGAAATTTATTAAAATGAATAATGTTTAAAAAAGCCATTAGATTACAGCATCAAAAAAGTATTAGACATATTCAAAATTGTCTTTTTCTTAATGAAATTAACTTTTGTATACCCTTTGATAGGATATTCACGTGAAAATGAAATTTCGGGAAAGTACGATTCGATAGAATCAGTATATTTGATAATAAAATGAATACGATGTATTTAATGTTAGAATGCCTTTCTACGCATTTAACTTCCTGCTTCGGTTTCATCGAATAGAACATTATTATTTTTACAAAAGAGATTTCATTTGTAAAAATGTTGCAAATATTTATAATTAGCTCTAATTTAATTACGATGATCGATAAGCAAAATTGTCTGAGTCTGTGTATGATTTACTGCGTATCTGCGCATTTGAACCTGATTTGCGTGTGAAGATGATCCTGAAGGGAAAAATATGTTCCAGATTTCCACAACGTAACCGCGGATATTTGTGCACAAAAAATCACATCTTGCGCTCTGCGGGAAATCCGTAATATTTGATGAAGAGAGACAACCAAAATTTTCATCTAAATCTTAATATTTTTCAGATTATTTGGTATGGTACTTCTCTAAATATACGTACACATGTAATTTAAGGTACGTAGACAGAAAGGGATCCATCTTAATGAAAAGAAAAACTAAAACAAGATACCTTGCGTCTTAAAGAAACAGAAAAAATTAATTTTAAATTATATAATTTTATAATTATATGCTCCTATTTTGATTATTCTAGTAGTTAAAATATTTTTTGTTTCAACTCATAATTTCGGAAGAAAATCATTTAGTATAAAAATTGCTGTAAGATATCATTTTGAAGGAGCACAAGTTTTATTACCCTTACAAATTTAAAGTCTAATGCGGTATTTTAACGATACAGCGAACATCCGTAATCTTGATCCACCACACATTTTATCTCGCATCTACACATCTGACTTTTGAAACATCTTTCCCGCGCTTGAAACCCTTTCCCAAAAACTCCGTAACAAGGAGACTCTCCCTTAAATTTCCGATTTGGCTTCCTTCGTGTCGAAGACACTGAAGTTCATTCGATGAGGCAACACGCGAAGTATATGCCCCCTAGGAAAAGCAATCGACCGGCTCGGGTTTCGCGAGCCCTGATTGGCCATTGCGTGCAATAGCAACGTCGCTCTCGTACCTACACCGTGCGCGATAACAATGCTTTAGGTGTGACGGGCTAAATAATCCAACTCGACCTGTCCTTAACGAGGATATGACCCCGCCCGCCTGCATTTCTCCGAAAATCCTTTAGGGTGAGGCCTTGCTTTCAAATATCAGTTTTGGGGTCGATTTCGTTCGTGAAAGGGAAATTCTGCGGTCAGACGGCGTGCAAATAAAAGCGGCTGAACAAAAGAAGGGAGGTTTTTCGATGCAGATGAAGTCGTGGATATTTGCCCCCATAAGAACGGGTGCGTTTTTTCTCGGAGTATCGAAGTCTCTGATAGGATGTGGACGCACGAGTCTGCTTCTCTCGGAATATTTTCGGTTTCGTATTCAACGGAATCCGATTCAGAGGAGAAATCTATAGCGCGTCTATCCAGTGGTAGAGATGACTATGAGCGGAATCTTTCCACCTGTATTCCAACGACTAATTGTATTCTGGAATATTCCTTTTACAAGTGTAGTATTAGCAAAGCTATTTTGAAATTTAGACACAGCTTTAATCATAATTACTTTGAACCTCATCTCTAATCTAATTGTAGTTTTTTATTTATTATATTTATTTATAATCAAATTATAGTTTTTTATTCTAAAAACAAACTATTAATAATATTATCATGAGTTTACGGGGTGGAAATTTTCTAGATTTTGACAGTAGACTCATATGTTATTATGAATGAAATCAAACCAAACAATAATACATAGATGTTTAGGTAGCTAATTATTGAATCAGTTAGTTTATAAAACATCTGATTTTAAGTAAAAGATCTGTTAGACGTGCCTTTTCAAACAGAACAAAAATGTAGGCACTAATAATAGACCCGGTTCGAGTCCCGTTCACACACACAATTTTCCAAACCCGTTACTCTTGAAAAATTTCACAAGTCGTATCAAAGTTTTCGCACACTTTATTATATAATGTACACCCATCTCTTTTGATCACCATAATTCTTTAACTTCAGGGGCACAAACGTCTGACGTGTCCGCGCAGATACACATCCTTCCCACCCCCACTTTGATGCTAATGTAACGCCCTCGAGACCAGTTTTTACTTCCGCGACTCCCAGCCAGACTTCTGGGGGTAGCAATTTTTCTCCTACGCGGAGTACGGCCTCCTACGCCGCCTCCTCGGGCAGCATTAAATCACACTTATCGCCCTACGCGACTGAGGACTCCTCCACCCGGAGCTAATTATAAGGATACTAGAGGACTGACTTACCCCCGCCCCGCTTCCTGTTTCTCGCGCCCCCACACCGTAATATCTCTCCCGAAAAAAGGGACCCGCCTAAACTACCATCCGCCCAATTTCCTCTCATATCCCACGTAAATTCTCCTGATCCGATGCGCGAAAATCTCTCGGAAAAACTTATAAACAGTTCCCCAATTATTTCCTCCGAGTAGCGATGCTCAACACCTTCTAGAGGATGCAATTAGCACTCGCCCAAGTACGCCGGTCTTATCACTCTTCCTGTACCGCGTTACCTTCCTCTCGACGCCTACTCGTCCGCACTTTTACCCTTTCCCTTGTGTAGAGAGTTCGTTTCGGATTCTTCCGCGTGGCCCTCCCACGTTTACTCTAACTCCCAGTATTAGTTTAGACTATCCTGCAGATCTCCCCGAGGAAGGGGCGTGAAAAACTCGAAGGGATCAAAGCGGCGAGAGGAAGCTTTGATTAAGAGAAATGAGGAGATAACCTTAAGAAGATGGAAAGAGGGGATTATCGAATTGATGGTGAGCGATATGATTTCCCTCGGCCTAGTTCCCTAGTTTTGGGTTCTAAATTGGCTCTTATAAACCGATAAACACGATTTCATGACGACACTTGGGTACCTCATAGATCTCCGTGCTTCTATTTACCACGTCGAAAAGATTAGTTTGATTATTTATTGATATTATTCATATTTTTATTAGGATTCGTTCTTAGAAGTGAAGAGAATACGCTTAAGTTTAGATGCTATTAGGTATTGATAGGTCTTTTCCAATTCAAGTTTTATTTTAAAATCATCTCTGAATATTCGTTTTCATAAATATCCAATTACAATCATTCGTCGTATAATATTCTTATAATTGGGGTCATAAATGACTGTACTAATTTTAAAATCATAACGAGCGCTTAGTGAAACGTGAACTTCGCTTCACCCTAAACCATATACATTTCCCATTTTGATCTTTCTAAGAACCTCTCCTTTCGAAATGGACTCCTCGGCCTGTTCTAAGAAATTATATATTTCATCGCACAAAGATTTCATCCTTTTCTTCCCAAAAGTCGCGGAAACGACAAAGTTTCACGACTAGAGAATTCAAATCATTGTGAAGGAAACTCGTGCTACTAACGGAGTCTGATTGCGGAATTCAACTGATGCAATTAAACTGGAGAGGAGTGGCCGTACAAAGAGGGTTAGAGATATAAATGCAGTCAGTAACTTTTAAGTATAAGGATTGAATGAAACATTTCTTAAGAATGAGAACTGCCAGGTACAGCTAGGCACTTGGGTAAAAACCTCGTTGTAAGAACGGAGTTTCATCACAATGGAATCTGACGAGATATAAAGGATTTGACAGGAAGGCGGACAAGGGAAGGGGAGAGAAATTTGTCCAAGAGAAGGAAAAATGAGGTTGATACGTCAGACTCCGAGGCAATGACTTGCTCATGAATATTTTTGAATGAAAATGTTAAGGGTGAGACTCTTGAAAAAAAGAAAACCGGGTAGTATGACGATTAAGATGGAATGCAAATGCGAAAAAGAGCTAAAAGCGGAAAACAAAGGAAATAGCAGACCTGGAGTCGTAAACTTTCAAAGGATAATGTAGGCCGCTGGAATGATGACGGTCATTCATGTTTTTTTAATGCTTGGTTATTTTCAACCTTTCTATGCAGACATAAATTCATAGATATATTTTCATACCCGAATTGCACGAAATGATTTCGATTAAGTTTTCGACAACGAGCCTCTAGGAGTTTTGATTACTCAAATTATATAAATTTGATTAATAAGATTATACAAATAATTATTTACTTTTGTAGCGCAAAATTCATTATGTCCTCGAAATATCTTAATACACGTCATCGTCTTAAATTCAGTTATTTACTTTTCCTGATATATTAGAACTTACAATGACAAATTCGGTATATCGTTTCTTAAATAGTAGTCCTTATGAAGTTCTCAATATTGCGCATGAGTTAAGTGATATAGTGATGTAGTTTAGTTTGTATAAAAAACTGCGTTTCATTGTTACCTATACGAATTTTATTCGCAAAACACCGCATCCGAAGCATAAGAAAAGGAATAACTCCAAACACATTCTCACAGCGAAAGGATCCAAACTTTACCGATTAAAAACACGCGCAATATCGTTTCCTTTTACTTTCTTCCCTTCTCCACAGACTATCATACAATGGCAATTTCCTTTGTAATGTTTCCGCTACTTTGCACTCCAGACCACTATCTTCGACCGTAGCTGGTTTTGCATGTGACGTAGGCAATGAGAATGATTTAATCACCACCCCGCACTTTTATTTCCTTCCGACACCGCCCCAGCGCCCCCACTTCCCCCCCCACCATTTGCATAATGATATGAGTTCCACCTCCTCTCCAGAGTGGTCTGAGAGGCTTTCCGAGACTTTTCCTCCTTCAGTCGCATCCAACGGGTCTTCACAATACTCTTTTTATCTCTCCTTCGCCAACTGTTAATGCGTCGCTTGATCCTGGACTCCGTCGCGAGATCATTTGGAAAAATACGACAAGTTCGTTGCCGGAGAAAGGGAAGCCGTGTTCTCGGGCTGTCGTTTCCGACTGACGGAACACGCTGCAACCGCTTACACATTCGCACGTTTCCCTACAATGAGAAGCTGACCGCACCAGGTGACTCGGGACTTTTTTCCCCAGTAAACTAGAACGATAAATTGCGGTATCGCGATACAACGTTCCATTTTCCGATCTGCTCTCCATATCTCTCTGTTCTCCGCAAGATCGGACGGATTCTGGACGTGGTCTCTCTCCTGATGTTTGTCCGCATCGAAATGCAAAACTCTATCTCTCTTTCTGTTATACTCGATTCAGGGAGAGTTTGGGGCTCGAATACCCATAAAGAACAACATCAATTGGATTGAAAGTTCGTTCGAAGCTTCGAAATCAGAGTCTTAAGTCAGTTAGATTGAAGATCTTATAAAGCTGCTCTGTCGTATGGGGTATCCTGATGGGTCCGAAGCGTCATTTTGAAGTTTCTTTCCCAGGTTTATTCGGAATGGAATATTAGGAAGTTTTTATCGATGAAGTTTAATTATCAATCGGAAATTTCGACCTATTTTTCCCAATAAATATCGCGTGGATTGGTAATGTCAAATCGCTCATGTATATTTTCCGTTAGAGTTCGGATGCAGTACAGCTTTCATCAAAGGCAAATGATATTTATTAACTCATTTTGCCCTGTGCACATAGAATGAAAAATACATTTTGTGTGTCCATCGAATATAGATAGGTGAACGCCATAAAAATTAAATGGTATTAATATTAACTGATGACGCGCGTAACATCGGTTTTAATACAACTCATGATTTCCATTTTTTCCTTTTATAAATCGACAATGCATTGATTTCGCCGTGAAATTATCGGGGAAAAAAGCGCCGAACATCCCAACTGACAAATTAAATTACTTATGCACCTTTCTCTTTCAATTATGCATTCAAATAATTTCCGATATCGACCTGGCATTCGGAACGATAAAACATTCCCACCAGCGGCAAATTTCGTTACAATCACTCCATTGCTTTATGAACGTTCTTTTCACAATGGGATTTTTTTCCCGATTAAAAATATCTCTCTTAATGCGAAAGGGTTGATAATTTTCACTCTTTAGTCAAATGAAAGCGGCAATTTACAGGGAGAGCGAACGAGTTGTAGGTAGTACCTTCAAAACGACTATCGATAGAATAATGATTCCAACGAGCGTGAATGCATCTCCATAACCGATTCATACCCTATTAAAAAAAAAGACAATTCGGTTCGAATGGAGTTTTCCAGGCACCGTTAACAATCACTCTTCACTGGATCGAAAAATATAAGCTTTCACGTCAATTATCGCCTTTTCATTTCATTACTTTTCTTATTACATCGCTTCGTAGAAGAGGATATCTAACCCATTTGTCGGGGCGTTGGAGCTTACGAAGGCGCACGAGTTTTTATGTCGTTAAACATTCCGGACCTGAGGGTGTTTTGACAGGGCCATCGGCCGGCGATGTCTAACAAGATGGAAGATTGAGCTTTATCAGCTGAATCGGTAACAACATCGCATCATCGTTGAGCGAAACGCTGGTAGTTTAGTGGCAAATGAATGAAACCTCCCCATACCCTGTTCCCGAGCGTGGGGTCCATAAGAGAGAGAGTGGATACCATCGCGAATTGTGGGAGGAAAGTGAGAAGGCAAATGAATTTTTGGTCCATCAGTGTCAGGGCGATAGGTTCTGAATAATCTCCAGCCCTCTAACTGGTGCGACAATGAATCTGAATTAAAGGGAGCAGTCGCTTTCCCAACTGCCGTGAAATAGTGCACCGACCGATATGCACTTATAGATCGAACGTGGCCGTAAATTAAAGCATTTATCCATCGGAAAATAGAATGATAGCACTAATGGCTTGTTTTACCGAATGACGTCAGCGGTCCCGTTCGCTCATTAGGCAATAGTTATGCCCTATTACAGAATGGAAAACTGCAAATTGAATTTCAGTGGAAATTCTTTCAGTGGCAAATAGCATAGTCTAGTTTAAATTTATTCCACTCATTATCGAATCATTATTATGGATTATAAATTGCCTACGAGCGTCAATCCTTTTTGTAGATTAACTTTGAAGAATACCATAAGTTTATTAACATCAGGATTCCAAGAAACAAAAAACATTATGATAGTTATCTGCAAAGTTATTTTCCCATCATCTTGAAACCAATTTGGTTTGAAGTGATTTATGGCATTCAGAAGGGGATATTGAATGAAATTGGAGATGATGACGCACTGTTTTGAAAACGTGTCATTTAAGCATCTGACGGAGTGGAAAATACCACGGCAAAATGTACAAGACGAGTACAAACTGCCAGGAATCAAATTCTGACACGAAAGCTATTATTCTAAGAGGAACTCATAAACACTAATAACATAGCTTATTTTTTTGATAGATTTAGCCGTTTTCTTAGTAATTTTTTATCCCTTTCACGGAATTTCTTTCACGAGTCCATAGAGAATACTATTCCACCGATTTATGAGTCGTATTGAATATTGTGCCCATGTTTTCATTCTAAATTTCTAAAATAAAGCAAACTCATCATGTTGATAAATTCAAAACACAAAAGCGTATTAAAATACGATAACAACATAAAAACAGCCAATCAAATATAATCATATCAATACAAATATCTTGACGAGAAAAACTGTAACCGATTTTTAGTAAATGAATTCGTTTAATGTTATTTAGGGTTTGCAAACCTACTGAAACGTGCAGAAGAAATTAAAATTATATAATTTAATATACAATTAATATTAGATAAAAATAAAATAATTAAAAGAGAAAATAAGTATCGAAAAATAACTGTTCAAAACTTTGCATTTGCAAAATATTGCAACTCTTGGATGGTCGTTTTGCGATTTTAACGAGCATGAAATCAATTTTGCGCATGTCGCTTTCATTGACACCCGCCGACTGGGGTGAAGTCCTTCCTTTCGGTAAATCACTCAAACCAAAAATTACGATTAATTACCCTCTCGTAATCCTGAGCAGTGATAATTTGGCACACGCACGCCATAAAGTCCCATAGAGGAAAACTCAGAAGAATATAATCGTATCGTTAGTAAGAACCGAACGAGGTTGGATTTATCGACGAGTAAACTGACTCGAAGCAAAAATTTACTCTTCTAGATGAAATCTTACATAATTCACCCCATCAATGCCGACCTTCTCTCACGAGCGGCGGAAATGGATCGGCAGGGCAGATTTGGTATGGAGAGGGGATCCGCCATTCGGAATTTACCCTCAGCTTTGCCTCCCCAGATAAATATCGTCAATCCTACCTCAGCCTTAATGGGACTATTCGCTTCCTTTCCTCTGCCGGAGCGGATTAGTAGCCACTGAAACTGCGCGTGAATAATGGCGGCCGGTTCATATGGATGTGGGCCGCATGTGAAACGCGGATGGGTGGCATTCTTTCCGAAGGGCCTCCGGTGCCACACAGGCTCCCGTTAATCACAGGCTAGACAATCGGGCCGTTTGTCCAACGTGAGAGGAAATAGGGCGGGTGATCATCCATCATCCGTGGAGTGAGTGGAGGCGTGGACAAGATCTGACCGCACGGAGCCGGAGGGAGCTAAAAAACCTATTAAAACCCATAAAGTGACAAAGGTTGATGCATAAAAAATATTTACGTATGTAGCAGCGGCCGACCCGCTGGAAAATTGGGCGTGTAGACGATGGACGAAGGTGAAACAATCGTACGGATTTGGCGGAATTTATCGGAGGGAGGACGCCATTCGCTCGACTCCTAATGAAAAATCGCTATCGTCTGCTATGCAAAGCTAGATTTGCCATTCGGATACAGAGGATGCAGATGTAGTTACGTTGAGTGGAACTTTTTCCGAATATTGGGCATTCGTTTTATGTTAAAATCGAATAATAGCGCGTTTTGACTTTTAATTGTCGTATTATTTTATATGACTGAATTGTAAAAATATGTAATTTAATATTTAATGCAACTTAGAAGTATTTATTTCCCATAGATTACATTAACATAAAAAAATTATACTGTATAAAATGTTATCCTTTATCTAATATAATATATACATATATAAATGTAAACCAACTTGTTCGCCATTTTTGTGACGGAAAGTAAATATTAAGTGCTTTAAATATTAATTTACGTAATATTGAACCTGAATAACTGTTTTTCATAGTGCTAATATTTCAGCTGGCTTTATAAAGCATTGATCTCAATTATACGTATGCTATCCAATCCACAAATATTAGTGCCACGTGGAAGTTTAATTGAAAATATATAAGTATATCTACAGTTTCTGAAGGACAAGCTGTGATCTACAACTGTTCCATAAACAAAAACAAAGAAATTCATCGCATTATATGTTCGAACAGTTATTTATTTCCATTTGTTAATTTATTTATTTTATGTTTCATATATATGTAGTGTAGTTACAATAACATTCATAAAGATATGCTATCGAAATGATATTTCAGTTACATTTTAATTGGCATACCACGTGTTTTAGGCACAAAGTAACTTGAGGTTCCCATTCAAATAATCATAGTGTACATCTCTACTTTACACACGCTGAGGGTCGCGAGTTTACCCGATTCCTCATAATCCCCGTCCGTCACTTTGGGCGACAAAATTTATGCGAATTCTACTCGAAACGTATACTTTGGGGGGCTGTTAAAATGGCCTCTCCAATCCCTCCATGTGTGGTCAGTGTTGAGAAACGACCGTCATGATGTCGTTTACGAGTGACAGACTAGCAGAAAAAGGATTTTTAGGGCAACGGGGCTAAGCGGGTTGCTCGCCTTCTCACCTTCACATAAAAAGGAAAATGAATCGGTAGACCTTGGAAGAAATGGCCTCTACTAAACACACGCCCTTATCCTAAGCATACATCTCCCCATCATTCCCTTCCGACCTAAAAAGACAGTTTCTATCCTTTTGTACACGTCCATCTAACGCGGAGAGATTACCTTCGAGGAATTCATCATCCGCAATATTCAAAGAATGATTGATTATTGAAGCCCTGCATTCCCTCTTCTCGAGGGATGAGTTGACCGTAGAAGACGGCCAAGGAAGAGTTTCGGGTTTCTTCGTACATTAGTCCGAAAAAAATGCGAATTTAGTTCGGTAAATTCTTTACTTTAGGTGGAATAATAATACGATAAACTTAATGTAGATAAAACGATGTACATTTAGAAAGTAGGAAATCAACCACGGAACACTTACATATTTAAATTTAGATTTATCAACTTTTAATAATACTTTTTAAACAACGTACGACCACTACGATTCTAATTTATTCCAAATCCTGACCATTAAATTGAATGGGTACTCGTATCCATTCCTCCGAACAATCTACGTTCACGAGGGAGAGATTCGGTCGACGTTGGGCTCGTCCAGAGGGCGTAGGTCGTGCCCTCCGAAAGGCCAGGGAAAGAACGAAACATGGGCAAGAAGTGACGATTTGTGAGGACATTAGGGAGGAGCGGACTAAAGCAGAGGGAGGGCCGTGGGGGCATGTAAAGGGCGCTGCCGGCTCAACGGTAGAGAGCATGGTGGCGACGTCTGCAAGGAGAGCCCGTTGTCGAAGGGGGAAGCTTCTACAACGGGGAGAAGGGACGGCCTCTGTGCCTGGCTGCGGTAGAGCGGGTCGCGTCGACGGTCATAAGACCGTAGGGGTGAGGATTGCGGTCGAGCTCTCCGCAGAACTTACGCTTCCAGATGCGAAGGATTTGCCCACGGTGAGATATGGACGCAGATGGGGGTCGATCTCAAAAGTGTATATCACTGTTACCTGGAGAGTAGCGTATGTGCACGTTTTTCTCTACAAATGAAGACGTCATTATTACCATTATAATTACGAATAGCGTCCAAATGGTTCATCGACGATAGGTGATAATTCTCTGGCAAATTATAGCATAAGATCGTCCTAGTTACCGGAGTGTGAGGACTGAATCAATATGGGGTTGAATGAGGCTATTTCTTGGACATCGTCTATTGCAGGAAATAATTGTCATATGATTTTTAATGTGCTTAAATATATATATACATATATATGTATATATAATTTTATTTTATATATACATTATTATTATTATATATATATATATATTTAAAGTGAATGCGAGAATAATTTTAGGTAAATAATTAAAGTATTATATTCTTTATATATCTTTAATATATATATATATATATATATATATATATATATATATATATATATATATATATATATATATATATATATATATATATATATAGTGAATGCGAGAATATAATACTTTAATTATTTACCTAAAATTATTCTCGCATTCACTTTAAAAATCCTCACTATACTAGCTGGTTAAAATTGTAAAAATTCACTTTTTCTCAAAATGCTCGAAAATACCGTTTCCACATACCTAAAATTTTACGCACTCCAATTCCCGTAAATTGCAGATTTAATTCCCGTGAAACCGTCTTCCTTTTGTCCTGACCACACTAACGTCACCAACCGTTTTCCAAGAGCTTTTTCATCACTTAGCAACGAATGTTCCCAAACGTCTTCAAAACTCACGAGCGGTCTTACATTTTGTGAACGCGAGCGTAATACCTTCTGTAAACTTACGGAGCGTTTCACCAAACTTCGCAGTGGTGAAAATACGAAGAGATAGAAACCAATACCCTGGAGGTAGTGCGGCACACCGTGAGAAAACATTCCAATTAGATCCAGAAGAATGATATGTATTCAATTTTCCCTAGAGTCTCATTTTCTGCCTCTAATTCTTGAATGAAAAGTAATTTCAGCGGAGATAAAATCTCAACGTGCGAGATTCTAGGTGAGGCATTTTCTCAGTGATTTTTCTAAGCGGAGAGGAATGCCGTATCGTCTCAGTGGTCGGTGAACGGGGTCAACCGATCCTAGTCTCAGTATTCAAGATTTTCCCCTCACCCCACACATCTTTAGTTGCTCCTCCCTTATCCTCACCTGCTTTCCTTTAAACTCTATACCTGTCCTCTTCAGATACACTTGCTCACGTCGTATTTATGGGGAATGGATGTCAACCAGAGTGACATATATACTCTTTCGGCTCATGCCTCATCGATTAACGGAGTGTGACGAGCGTGTACTCGGTTCGCACGAGCGGATAGCACGTGGCAAAATAAACTCTTTCACACATTCTGAGACGTCTTTCCTAGATGAGATTTTCTTACTACTATTTACTCTTACTACTTACATCGTCTAGAAAATATGCTGCTATTTAAAATATGCAATTAAATTAAATTGATAAATAGGGTTACTTAATTTGAGCTTCCAAAGTTTCATTCCAACAAATGTAAATATACCAGGTACTACTGAACCTTAAATAACTAATCCTCCGTATAGGATTCATGAAATAACATAAGGATTTCATAAACCAGTTTTCATTACATATATAACTTGACTGCAGGTATTTCATCGTTTCAGCCGTAAACAAGGTATTTTTTGTACTGCAAACAAAGTGTGATTTTTTTTATCACAAATCCTGAAAATTTGTGTGGAAATTATTTTTTAGATCCAAACGTATTTAAAATGTGGAATATGAGGAATGAAATAAGCCTCTGTAAATAGATCAATCACAGTGAATGAGGATATGGCCAAAATAAACAGTTTCCCTTTAGAAAAATCTGTACAAGGGAGTTCCAAAACTTGGAGAGGAGTACGTTTCCGTAGAGGAAAAACTCTGAACCCGTAGAGAGAAAACAATCCACCTTATATAGTATGCGTATTATAATATCAATTTCTAAATAAACCATCTTGTTGCAATTATTATATATAAAGAATATGATTTTAACTTACATTTTGAAATTATATGTTATCCTTAATTTTTCAATCTCAAATCCTAACCCTGTAACTATTTCATTTCATAAATAGATACGATAGCACTTCACTCTGATCCTTTTAATCTACGATACATCTACATATTTTCCCTGCGAGCCGCCTTTGGGCGTTTGGCAGCGGGTGCATGCACCAAGTCTCTATTTCTCTATGAATTTTCGCGTATAGTTCGCGGAAAAAATAAATTTTTGTAACGCTCCGTTCGCGCATCTATTTCCCTAATCTTTCGCGCCTTATCAGATCGGCCTCTAATACAAGGTGGACGCATTATGCTTTCTCTTAAACTATTTATTTGTTTTATCTCATAACGAACATTAGTTAAACTCTCCTCAGTTCATGATGTTCTTTAAAACTATGTTGAGGAATAAAACTGTGTGCAATTTTATCAGCTCCCTAGAGATATAAAAACGCGAAAGATTTCTGAACCACATTGCTCGGGATATCAACAAATAAAACGTTCGTATTTTTATTTACCAGTGCGTCCCAGAGGCTCCCTCAAGTGACAGTCAGGGGCTGTGATATCCATTGGAGCAAACGTGGGCGTTCACTTGCTGCACCAATGAGGCAAAGAAGGCCCATTGGGTGCAAATAATGTGAATAATGGAGACGTAACGGGAGAGTTCGGGGAAGAGACGGGATGGGAAAAATGGAAATCGGAAAGGCAGATGAAACCAAAGGAGGGACAGGAAAACTAGAGGATCTGTCAGAGATATTGAATAAATGATGGGGATGAAGGAGGGAGCGAAATTTTTGAAAGACGTAACGCCTCGGGAGAGAAGTGGGTCGGTAAATAGCATCTAAACGTGCGTCTGCGTGAATATCTTGAAAACAGCTCTTTTCACATGAGTTAGCGTCTATATTTGCGGCTTTAAGCTCGTCTTGAACCTCGGTGAGCTAAAGAAAGCCTTGGAGTGGTACAAAGGAATTTGACGTTCTATAAAAATGCCACGATATCATGAGCGGAAAACTCGATAATACAAGGTACACAAGTTGATAGTTTCCATCAGTATTCAATGTTTAGTTTGCGATATCACTCACGCGAGAATGTATTTTACGTCATCAGAGCCATAAAAAAGGGTAGGATAAAGCTATAAGGAAGATGAGATATATTTACCTTCTATTTATAAAGGTGGAAAAGCTATTGTGAACCTCGCGTAATATTCTGTTGTGTTCGCACGTTTTCTTCCCGTGTTTGTAAACAGAAATATTCTTGAGCGAGGCGCGGGTCGACCCATCGCTGGAGGAAATTACGTGCCGAATTGTCGGGCGCGACAAACGAACAGGAAATTGAAATAATATTAAAAAGCGAAATGGATGAGAAGGAAAGAAAGGATACGAGCAATGATAAGAAGTAAGGATACCGAAATGGAAACGAAAATTTAGTAAGATGGCAGAGTGAGAGGGAAAAGTAGGCTATGCGAAGAGGAGGAGTGTAAAATGTGTTTCCGGGCTGGCGATTGCGATTCGTCGGCGGTTTCTCTTGAAAGGATGGTAACACGGGTGTGTTCTCCTCCATATTTTACTTCCACGCCTCCCATGTCATTCAATTTGCGCATCGAACGCCGTCCCGGAATCTACCGCAGGTATAATGGGAGCGAAAGAATGCAGCGAGCAAGACGATAGCCGAGTCGCGAAGACAAGGGAACAAAAATCGGGACGAAAATGAATTTAAGGAAAATAAACGAGTGAGGCATTCTCGGCCAGGCCATTGAGTTGAGTACTCCCTCTGATGAAAGAGTATTCCATTATGAGAAACATAAAATTTACGTCCGATGAAAATTCCATCAGACCCTTTCACGATCAAGATGTTTCATCAGTAAGATGCTCTCGAGGTACTCCATTGCTGCGTACCTTCTCTATTCATGCAGGTGACGGTTTTTTTTAATTTCTGACTTTCCGTTTACTCGAATCTAAGTGTAAATATGGACCAGTCTCATGCAATTCGACTTTTTGCCAACGCATTATGTCGTGAAAACTGTACTTAAATTACAGTAAAGATAAATTTATTAAAGATAAACCCATTGTATCAGTTGTCGTCCATTGCACATTTTTAAATTAGACCAAACCTTACGAGCTTATCGTCTCACTTAGCGAATTAACGATAATTATTTATGGTAGTCTAAATCACTACTGCATTACACGAAATCAATGTGAGAAGGCGTGACTTCGTGGAATGCCATAGTAATAAAAACAACTGTAAATTTCCACAGAAAAAAAAAAAATGTGAAAATTTACAAAGTTGTTTTTATTAGTATTACACGAATTATATACATTTCTCTTCCTGTATCATTTTTATACTATAATTTTCCTGACAGAGCCTATTATTACCTTCTATCCGCATACTTTTCCTTATCGTTTTTCAAACGCTAATTATTTTTGGATCTTTTTGTTAATTATATAAAGCTTCATTTCTACTAAATACTATTCCTATTTCCAGAAAATTTGAACTACCTCTTAATAAAAACTTCAAAATTTGAACTGTTGGATCTTAATAACTTCTTTATTATAAAGTAACTTAATTTTTTATCGGAGATTATTTAAATCTCATTATATTATCCGATCCATATTCTTCCTTTGAATTTTATTTGGTGTACGCTCTTGAAAAACCATCCAGTTTCATTTGAGGTGCGTAATTATTAGAAAATTAAGCATATGAGTATATTTCATTTGTTCATTAGTGTAAAAGAAGTAGATAAATCTACGGAGGGTTACTTTAAATTGAATGTACGACTGAGGGAGGTATTAAGGTAGCAGTATCATCAGAGAAGGGATATTCATTAAAGATTATTTTGTTAAATGTTAAACCTAAATTATAATTTTCCCGAATTTATTAAATCAAGCCCGATTTCATTTGAATATTTCACTATCCGGAATCACTAAAATTCCCCTGCTAAATCTCAGAAAAAATATCAAGCGAGAAAGATACCCGAGCGCGATTCATTAATATTCATGAACTAAGCCTCGCGCGGATATACGGTTCGGAATGCACTTTTGCGAAATCTTTTGAAAACAGCTTCATTATAGAATAAATAAAGTGTTTTATTTTACACTTCTTTTTCATTCTTTAGCGCGTAATAATTTTCGAATGTATTAGTTGGTTTTTAACTAGGAATACCTTCGGACGATGAAAGCCACATGGTCTCCTTCCAACGCTTCCCTTATTTAAGGCAATTCGTGACATCGATGGTAAGGGCGTGAAATTTTTAGAGCAAAGACAAAGAGAGTAAAAACGCGAGATTAATGTAATCGCCTTTAAAGATTTCACAGTGTTTAATAAATAGATAAACACCGTATCAAAGGATGGATTTTATGAAGCGACGCTCAATGCACAATTTGAAAATTTAGCACTGGCAGCTTCCTTTCTATTCCTTTCGTGTACTTTACTCGTCTTTTCACCTATTCCAAACTCTCTCTCCCACCCTGATGCTCTAAGCACACAGAAGACCACCTATAGAGCTCTCTATCCTTTGTAAATTTCTGTCAGTGATGAAAGCACATGAACCTAAACGCGTGTAATAAATGAGCACGCTGGTCGGAAAGCTTCCATTTGAAAACAAATTATGGGATTAACTTGTATATCATTGCATAATGTACCTAGCGTTTCTGGTTTCGGAAACGTTGCATTTGATGCTCGAATTTGTAGTGAAAATGGGAAGATTTTTAAGTTACATAACCTTTGTAACATCATATTCTCGTGTGTGTCAATAGCGTGCAATATCTGTCTAGATGAGAGTTTAAATTTCCATTCCCAAAAATGTAGCTCAATGTTTAAACGTTTTGTAAAATGTTGCCAATTTTGGAATTGCAACTGCCAACACCTCAAATATTTATGTAAATGCTTGCTCAAATGTATTTACATGTACCTTCATTCGATATTTTAAAACTTCGATGTATAAGAGCTGGAGACTGTTAATATATAAGTATCCAGAGAAAATATGTCCATAAGCTTCGCATGTTATGCGTCATGCATTATCGGATGTATTATTTTAAAAACGCACTTTGCGTTAGTTTTATTCTTTTATATAGTTTTATCTAATTTAGAACATTATTTCAAATAAACCTCGTGCAGTCTACTTTCATGAATCTCTATTTTAGAGACTTTTTTAAGGTTAACTATTTTCTAAGAACTACTTGAACATCTAAAACTTAGAGCAAACTATAGAACCAAAAGTTTCCTTCCTATGTAATTTAAGACATTACTTTTTAATTTATAAGTAGATGAAAACAATTTATTGCGACATAAAATACTTATCCAAACTTTGATCCGAAAATTATTCTTTTAATTTTTAATTATTATTTTTAATATAGGACAACTATTATGAGTCGGAAGAATTTGAACGTTTCGGCGATAGTTGAACTGAAATTCACAATCAAAATTGCAAATCTAATTGTAATCGATTATTTGATTTCTTTAATTTTCTGCAAGATTTGATTTTGCAAAAAATAAAATTAAAAATGGTAACTCTTCAAATGAATCCTTCATAAACTCAATTTCCTTTTAATCATTTCTTATAATTGAGATACATTAATTTATCCCTTTCCCAGAAATATAGTTAACGTTAATAAGATAATAATTAATGATCTTCATTGATTGGACGCTGCTTCTGAATTATCCATAAATTTATCATATAGAATAAACTGGAATAAAAACAATTGATTTTTATCTCATACGAAATTTAAGTCACAAAAGCATGAGAGATCGGAATAATGATAACTTAATGAAATGAAATAATCCTAGTGGGAATTAAGATGGTCTAATTCCTCTTTGACCGGCGATTGGAAGAAAGCCTATTTTAATAATGTAGCTATAAAAAACTCATCGTCTACAAGTTTAAAATCCTTCTTTGAATTAAAACCAGAGCACTCATCATCATTAATAAACGTATCAGTTTAGATGTTCGAAGATAAAGCAGAGAGAAAGATTAATAGGTAATAGTATCCCGTTATATCTCAATAATAACGAATCTCGTAATATTTTTTAAATGATCCCAACTTAATATCCGTCGAAAATCCACTTTACCCAACGAATGAGTTTAATATTCATATTTTATATTCATCTATTTTAATACCCTTATTATTTTTTCCGACAGAAAAGGATATAAAGCTATTATCTGGAAGGTTAATATGAAATTTTTCTCATAATTGCTGAAAAAAACGGCTTATCGGGGAAGAGATAATCGGATTTTTTCGCTAATTGCATTTATAGAACAGAAGGTGATATTTTCATTGGAAAAGAATAATAAAAATACCGTGGGAGAATATTTTTATTGGAAAAGAACATTAAAAATACTGTGGGTTAATGAGGATCTCTTAGGATTTTACTACTAACAAATTTGTGAGAGCACTCTAAATGAATCTAGCACCCTGTTAGTGATACAATCAACGACAAGCTGCGAGCAACGTAACTGTAAGATCACTGTCGCAAGAGTTTACAAGGAGTCTCATTCTCGAAAGTGAATTTAAAACGGATTCCTTCGGCATTAATTTCCAGATAGGAGAAATAAGTAGAGCCTTTCGAATGAGATTATGAGGAGATTACATCCAATCCGGCGGGAGACTGTCTAGGTGGAGTTCATCGGAGAAAATCCGCACCAACCGAAGCTGAAGAGGGGGAACTGGTCTCTTCCCAGTATCGCACACCCGTAGAAGAAGACGGGGAGTAATATCGTGCAGCTCCACCTTAGAGCGTCCTCGGGGAATTTCCCAGCACGCGTGCACACGGATGATTCCACGACGGAGGTTTTTGTCTCCACGAAAATCCGCCAGAGCCTTGGGGTTCGTCCGAAGATTCCGGTCGACCCGAAAATGAGTCCGGAATATGAAAACGAAAGACTGTAGCGGAAGGTGCAGTTCGCTTGAAAGGGAGAGTTGGAGAAATGAGGCTTCAAAATGAGGGATTAAGGGAAGGTGGGAAATGGGAAGAAAAGCGCGGTGCTGGGAAAAGATAAGAAGAGAAAAAGATTGCTCGGGAGAGAACAAGACTCCTAAGTATGAAGCTTCGTTTCGTGGAAAGTCATTTCGGGGATGAAATATGTTAATCTCGTAGGCGCTATGAGCTCTCAAACCGTTGTGTGCCATCTAGGATTCCGCAGTTGAGAGTTGTAAATTAATACAGCCTCGGCTCCTGTACATTAACTCCTCGGCGGTAAGCCGAGGAATCGTTGAGCGGAAATCCTAGTAGATGCTAAGCACTCTATAGGCTCTTTCATCATCGGAATTTAAAAAAAAGAGATATCAAGTGAAAGTGGAAGGAAGCTACTTTCACAGACATCTTTCCTCGAACGAATCTTATAAGATATTTAAATGATTTATGTAAATAATTATAAAGTTTAGCGTCGGGATGGATCTATCTATCAACTAGTTAAATGTTTATAAATGCACGTAACTGTCATTAAATTTTAGAAAATAATTTTAAAGAGATCTTCTAAAAATAAAGGTATGATTATGCATCGATGATCAATATTTTTAGGCTCATCGTAAAGTTCTTAAAATTTATATCCATCTAATGCTAGGCAGGAAACGCTAAACGTCTCTGAATCTCCTAAGCTACAAATTTTTTATTAGAAATTGAAATTCAAAATGATATTTTCCTTGAATTTGCATGGATTCAAACAATAAATCTTCATATAAAGTTCGTCTTAATTTTCTCTCATTTTTTCTGAATAATCATATACATGTGAACAAAAATTTGTAATAGATTTTAATACAGAGCTAAAAGAGCTAAATTAACATATTCATCATGTTCGAATTCATTTTTTGATTCTTTCCTTAATTATGAATAGGTATTTTTATAGGAATATTAATTATAGGTATTTTTTGATTTATTCCTTAATTATGTGTTTGGATATTAAATTATCGATATTGTTGAATTACAATCGATTAGAATCAACAAGTTTCTTTCGAAAGATTCATTCAACGATACCTCCTAAAATTCGCGAAGAAAACAATGTAAAATGCCAAAAACTTAGAACTCTCTCGATCGAGCGATTAATATAACGCGCACTGTATCATTAACAATCGTGTGCGGTATAGGGAAAAACGCCAATGTGTCCGTCATCTCGGATCACTCACCACGTTACTCCTCCCCTTATAATCAAATTCAGATCATCCCCGTATTTTCGAAGATTAAGTCTATGGAGATTTATGAAGATTTCATCGATTCCAATCACTTCTCCCAAACGTCGTCACATTTCATTATCTACGTCGAAAATGGTCTATTTACTCGAATTCCATTCCCGTCGCCTAATTGACTGATGATTATACAGACGCCTCATCAGATTGCGCCGGGGAGATAACGGATCAAAGGCCAGATGAGGAGAAAATACTCTTGGCAATTCTTGGAAATAGGGAATGCCTTTCGTTCGAGGGATGGGGATTCTTTAGAAGTAGAAGTCTGATCGCTACCATGTGGAAATGATTCAATTTGCGCGTGGGGAGTGGGCGAGGGGGAAGGGTTAGGGAAAGCATTAATTCCAGAAAAGTGAGGGGGAGAGAGAGTTGAAAATCTCGAGGATCCAGGTAGCATTAAGTCAGTCTCTTGATATGGGAGAGCTCTATCTCTTTTCCAGTGACGAGATTTTAAGAGGCTCCTTCGCTCCGATTGCTTTGGTCGGGGAGACGCGGAATAGATGGGAAGTATGGGTTGGAGGGGAAAGATATATGAGTTGTGCGCGGATGAGCGCCTTAAATCGTCGTTCTCTCTCCCTTAATCACGACTTTTCGACGGAAAGTGATATCTTAGACATCGGCTGCCTCCTTTTCTTTGCGGGCGAATGGAATGCGCGCTTAAGTGCCGCCGTGTCCTCTTGCATTCCCTTTGGAATCTACTGCATCGAGTGCATGCGTCCCTTAGCGTTGACTGCTACGTCTGCTACTGGTTGGTCCCTTAAGAAAGGAGTATCGACCTTCAAAATTTTTGTTCGGAAAAAGCCATAGCCTCCATTCGACTCGTATTAGATCAAGAGTGATTAAGTTAAAATTTAAAACCATTCGTTTTACGTCTTTCATGTGCGAGTTAAAAATGCAATTCTGTATCTGAAACTGTCATTCTAATATCTTTTTCGTTAATTTAGGTTATAAAACCATTTTAATGCGTGACTTAATAATGCATTTAAAGATATTAATCTAGTATCTTTTACGATAAAAAATAAAGGAAAAGACTTAGCTAAATATTAAAATGCCAAATTGGACATAATATTGACTTCTAAACGTTCAGCTGCGAGAAGTAAGTGGTTTTAAATAAAATACATCATTTGAAGAATATGTTTGTATTACACGTCAATAATGTTGATTGATTACCATTTTTTACCTTTTGGATTATTAGCTGCTTTGATGTTTAAAAATGTTTATGCTGATCTCAGTTTGACTGTCTTGATGATATATAAATAAAAGGATTGTGTAAAAATAAAAGGCAGAATTTATTGTCTTGTTAGAAAATTAAATTCCATTCTCCCATTCTCTAGAGAAAATGAGCTTCGAAATAATAGAGAAGAAAATAAAATAAATCACACAAAGGGAAGAGTCAAAGACAAAACCAATCTCCGATGAACTCCCTGCGACTTAACCCCGGTGCTCAAACGCAGGACTGGAGCGAATGTCACAAAACGGACCCGAACCTAACCTTGAGCACATCCCGGACAACATAGAACTATTCAGGAACTTAAACATAGGCACAGACACTTCGGCAGCACGGAGTCCTCCCCGAATATTTTGCAAGAAAGCGCTCAAGGCCACAAGAAAATGCGTGCTGCGTCGTCCCCATGGGGCAGCAGTGGCATTCAACCGAGCCCATTGTCCAGTCCGTTCATTTACAGAGTCCCGATCTGAATCGAGTCTGCTGGAAGGGTGTATTAAAATCCCGCTTTGTGTGCGGAAGAAGAATCAGTATGCGGGAAGGTATGAAAGGGGTATGTTGCGGAGGGTTACCATCAGTCCTTCTCTATTCATAATCCCTCCGCGCCTCAAACAGAGGACTTGGACATGTTTCCCCAAAGGCTATTCTCTACTTAGTGCCTCCAAAGCTTGGATCTGGCCTGTCGATATCGGTTCCCATTTCTTCATAGCCTCATCGCGACACTCATAAAAGGATAGTCGTACTTAGGCCCACGGATAATAGAACGGGATAGGTTTATAGGTAAGATGTTGCTACGAAGTAATTTGATTACGAGATCATTTAAATAAGAATCATCCTATGTCGTTCAAATAAACGTGAATAAACATGCAGGAAAGTGAGGTTCTTGGATTTGGGTCGTACATGAATTAATATATGATTTAGAATCCTCATATTTGCCAATGACATACGAATATAGAAACACCTGGCAGCTTCCTAGGAGAAGTTCGACGATTAAAGTCAACGTCTTACATGAGAACTACTTCAATGATATCCAACCTGACAAAGAAAAATACGTAACTTTTCCTGAATTAACACAGGTCTCTTTTCCTTCTAAAAGGTTAACTTCTTCGTTTTCAATTCTCAAAAAATGAGAAAATAATGTTTATGATTCATAACAAATTTCCTATACAGTAATGATAAAAAACATATCTCAAACAGTAGAAAAAATATTGCTAAGAACGGCTAAAAAATAAAAGAGCTTATAAACGATATGACCGGTCCATGTTCCCAATTACCTTAATTCCTTTTTCTATTTCAGCGGAAAATTTCATCGTTAAATATGAGAGGTTATTATGAATTATACGAGAATACTAATTTATTATTCAGGATGTTTTTAATTTGTAGTTTAAAACTCATTATTTGGAACCTGATTAACAGCTGTGGAATTTAACGAGCTGATTAATCTCACATTTCCCGGCAAATGCAAAGTATCGGATTAAATAATTCATTTCCATGCGAGAGATATTCGCCAAAAATTATCAACGCAAACAAGAGACGACTGAAATGAGGATACTTTTAGAGCATATTCATGAAAAAGGAAAAATTGAACAATGAGAGACTATGCTCGGAATGGAAAAAAATTCGCGGTTGAACAATATCAGCGCTCCGTGTAGGAAAAAGCGAAAGAATCCTCGTGATTTACGAGATTCGCATTAACATTGTTAATGGGGATACTACGTTCACACTGCACGATTTCTCTAAATAGCTTGTTAAATTATCTGGATGTAGGTTTTATTCATTCCATCCACAATGCATTGTTTTCATTAAGAGGAGGGATGACAGGAGTCCACGCTTCTTTCCACATATATTTTCCACCGAGACCGGTTCCATTTCCCGCCGCATTACTCACTTTGGACTTGCGTTTTGTTCTCGCTCTTCCAACAGGTCTTTGCCTCCTCCACGCCATTGATCCTTGGCAAAATATTTCCCTTTGTCCTCGAAATGAGCGCTGGAATTCCATCCACGCGCGACTTTTTTCCAAACGACACAAAATTAACAAGGCGTACACAAGCTCCCTCTTTGAAATGAATCGCAAATTAGAACCGCCACGGAACCCTCGAGGTTTCAATGCCAATTACACGGAGAATAATTTTAAAATGTTGTTCCGCTCATAAAACGCAGCGGGGTTTTATTAATGAAAACTTTTGAGTCTTTATGGAGATGCAAATTCCATTAAGGATTGTTTCTCGTAAAGTAGATTCCGATACGTTTCCGACGACTGTAAAAATAGCGAGTGGATCGATATGATGAAACTCTTTTATATTCTCAAAAAATACAGTTTAACGAACTTAGCCGTAATTTTTGGAACGATTTTTTTCAATTTTAAACAGAGACTTTTAACATCTTCACTCTTCAATTTATCAAGGATTGTATTTTTTGGTGACAGATAATTGGCTCATCTATTATCCTCTTCTTGGAACTCCAATATCTCCCTAAAAAGCTAATTTATTTCTCCTTTGAAGAATATCCTCAATTAGCCCCATTTCGTTCTCAAGTTCTCTCTGTATATTAATTTTTCAGAGTCATTTCAATTATAAATATATTAATTTACTATTTGAGCCTTCAGATGAGAATGCAAGAATCTTCATTGCACGTAGTCGATCTTTAAAATAACAATTCGAAATAAACTCTAATAAATAGAGACAATAAAAATCTACAATATTAAGAAAGTTATTAAAACATGAAAGCTTATGTGGGCAAAAGAGAATGCAAACTTTAAAAATCAAACAATTGAATGCTTAAATTGGAAATAGACTGTTTTACAAAGGGAGATGAAGGAATAATAAGATGAATGGGTAGATCAAACATTGAAAGGAAGATTAAGGGATCTGTTAAAGCAGCGATGTAAATGCGGGTGATCAGAGCGGAGAAGACAAAGGAAGGATTTGGAATGAGGAATCCAAAATCAAGAGAACTAATTCGCGAAGAGATTTGTGGGGCTAATATTTAGAGAAATAAATCTTTTTAAAAAATATTTTGGTGAAATATTTGCAATAATGAAATCTGTATCTTTCTTGCATGCATTCTCCCGAAAAACCTTTTCTCAGAATATATATTTCACGCGTAATCTTACATCAGAATTAAGTATTAAAATTCATCCCCCTTCTCCCAATGACCATTTTTCTTTATGTATTATCTTTGAAATTAAACTATACATTTATATTTTTCGAATATAAATTATTTAAAAGTTACCAATATTTTATATATGTGATGAAGGTGCGCAATGATGAAAAAACGCTATTTATATTGCTATAAGATGCGCTATAAAAATTGAAATCTACGGAGAATTCATATTTATCTTTACATAAAGGGAATGCTATATAGGCAAAATTTTGAATGATGTCCATGACGTTTCGAGATTTCAGTTGTTTAACGAATACAAATAATAGAAATCTTCGTATATCTTTATGGAATAGCCAAATAATTTTCAGCCTATTAATTTTCATTTGTTTTAAGTAATATGAGCCATAAAAAAATTTGTTGTCTACCAAATATTACTTCCATGGAAACCCGAGAATCATATTCTATATAATAAAACACAGAAGATTGAGACTTCAAAAGTTTTTTAAATTTGCTTACCACCTGAAAGCCACGCTTTAAGAAAAATACCTCTTTATTCCCAGGTTCCCATGGCCTTCAATTTCGAAATAATATTATTTTTAAGCCAAGAGAAGATGTAAATGAACCTAATATAATTACATAATAGACTTTTTCACTCTGGAAGATGAATCGCAAACATAATTCTCGCTATTATGATTCCCGCGGAGTTCGCTACACAATGCACGGCTCACGCTGACGCGAGCATCCGAAGAACTCCAATTCTCTCTCGTTTGACAACAACGAGAACAATCGAGCGTTTTTTTGGACTCGGTAAATTCTTCCACGAAAAGAATTGGAAACTTTTCTGCCGGTCGAAGTTCAAAGCGTAGAAATTAATTGAAAAGGAGAGAAATTCCGGGAAACAAATAATCGGATGCACCGAGCGGAGGATGCAGGAGTATCCGCCATTCCTTAACGATGCTCCAACACCTCCCGAGCGTAGACTTTGTCTCGAGCCACACGCAAGGTAGCCTCCCACCTTTTTCTCCGGCCCTCAAAAATCCCCGCCCGACCAATCCCGCTCGCTTCACTAATTAGAGGTTAAATAATTGACGCTGGCGTTTCCGTTTGTTTTATTTAGGCTTTAAGGCGAGGTTCTCCGCACGGCCTTAGCGTCGCTAATGAAAAAACACCGGGCCACTTCAGCCATGTCTTTCGTTTCAAGGTGTAGAATGGGAATGAAAGAAGAGGGACAAAAAGGCGTGCGTCCATTAGCGAGGGATGGGTCGCGTTGGGGGAAGCGGAGGTGAACGATGAGTAGAGCAGAAAAGATTTGAGAGAGACGCTTCCTGCAGGAATACCTCTTCCGAGAGAGAGAGTGGAGGAGTACCCGCGAGTTGTTAACTGGCAAAAAAAGTTTTCGGGGGCGGCGTGGAGGAGTGGACGGGATGAAAAAAATAACGAACGGCGATTGTGAGAGGGAAGATGGTTTTAAGAGCGTGAAAGACGAGCCCCTGCGGGAGGGAAAGAAAATTATTCCTTAATCACGTTGTTGGTGACTTGATTACGACGGGTATATTTTTTTAAAGAGGTTATTAACCCTCAATTACACGCACGGCGTATTCACGCTACTCCACGGGGGTCTGAAACGACGCACGTTATCCTCAACGAGTCCAGATGGTGACGGAGGTTTGTTATAAACGATTTTTTTGCGAGTTGCTTTCCGTGTGCATTAAATGAGACGCCACGCGATATTAAGATAGATGAGTAAGTAAACGTAATGGTGAAGAAATTGTTACACCCTAATGAATTACGATGTGACTGCAGGAGACAAGCGTTTTAGGAATGACTCAAATTAAAGCATCATTATTGTTTTTAAACTTAAACGTAACAAACCAATAATAAAATAATGCGATAATTTTCATCCAAACTTATTTCACTTAAGTAATTTTCCTTCCACTTGTAGTTTCACTTTAAAACTCCACCGAATTGGTAGGAAGACTTATATTTTAGATTGATGATATTGATTAGTTGAAAAGGAAACGAATATACAAAATGGAAAGATGCAATCTATTATTAAATTACAGGATCGGATAATAGGCCATGAAAATGGAGAATGAGGTTTACGTGGATCATAAGAATATATTTCGTTGATCATATTAATGTTCGTCTAAATACTTCCGCTCAATTACGAAGCTTCTGCATGTTGTTGGATACCATTCGGAGTTCAATTTACTTTCAAACTGCCCCCGTAAATGATGCTAAGCGTTCCATAAGTGTCATAACTACAAAAATAATAAAGTTTTAAAATTAACATATCGCTGTTGGAGCACTATTAGGTCGTTAGGTGTTATTGAGACAGAATCTAAAGAAACGTTTGTTGAAATAATTGATAAATTAGACCGAAAGTTCTTCTATTTAAACCCTCCCGATTTCGATTTGATCAAGGATAACTTTAATGAGATGAGTCGAAATGCAGTTAAATTCGTCTCATATGCTAAGAGCGATCTCGTCTCATCCGGGAAATGAATTAAAAATGAAAAGAGCCGCAAATATCTCAGATTAAATTATATTTGTATCCTGATAAATGTATTCGAACGTGTATATACCTACACGAACGAGCAAAGGATATAATCCGGGAGCTAATCCATTTGTAGAGAAGTTTAATTAAAGTAATTAATGAACCATGGCGAAAAAATCGAAAAATATTAAAAATATAAAATTTTATCTCGCGGAATTAACTGGCGTACACTTTCGATTCACCGTGTGCAGTAATGAAATGAGGAAAATGTGATCTGATTACCCGAATTTTGTTGAATGCTAATCGATAAGTGGTTCGACATTCGCTTTTGAGTTCGTTAATTAAACGAGATATGGGAATTAAAGAACTGGAAACGTATGTTAATTTTACAGGATAACCAAGAAATCATAGAAGGATAGGGGAAATAATTAATAATTTCCATCAATTATAAGGACAGTAATGAACGATTTGGTGGGTGAACCTTATCCCTATGAAGCGCAACCGTGTTGCAGACGTGGATTAGTTTTTGCTGACACCGAACAGGAAAATCTTTTGCTTTCTTGCTCTTTGATCGTCCGTTTCGTCTACATTGGAACTTTAGAAACAATGTAGGAGGTCTTGAATAGAGAACAGCAGCTTTTGCAGGAGTCTAACAAATCCTGGGGAGCACGAGTGAAAAGGAAAGGGAAGGTAGTCAGGGTATAATGGGAAAAAATGAAGCAGCACATGGTGGATGGGAAGAAAAAAAAGGGCAAACGAGGAAAGAAGAATGCAAGTCAAGACGGAGGAGTTTATTTTGTCCGAAATCGGAATTAAAATCCCGTCTCCTTAGTCTTAATACGCAGCACTAATGAGTCGCGGTAAATTCTTGCAAAAATACCCAGATTAAGACCCAGGATTTTGGGCCTTAAATAGGATTTAAAAATATTCTGAGTAATGAAACATAGAAAAAGATGGAACAAAATTACAACTGTATTTTTAGATAGGAATAATTCCACAGAAACTCACACTGGGAATATTTCCGTTGAATCCGTACTATGAAGATGCGGAGCATTCGAAAGTAACATAAATATCTCAAGCGGATGTTAATTCGATTAGCGAAAAATTCAGCTACGAAGACGAGAGACAACATTTTAGCGTTTGGAAGTTTCCTCTTTAAAAATTCGTCCCCGCGTGGCCATTTATGAAAAAAACAGACACAGAAGTCACATGCATCATAGAACGGCGGACAAAGGCAAGCGGCACAATAGGTAATCAGAATAGAGGACGCAAAGACAGAGAAGGACCCCGAGAGTGTTGTTGTCGCTTTGATTGCTCCCTAGGACGGGAGATGCGATGGGAAAGAAGGCAAGAGAGTTCGTTTTCGGACCAGATCCTACTACGGCGGACTTCCTCATCCCCATCGCTACGAGACCGCTGTCTCCGCGGGGGCTACGTTGACTCGGTGGGGGACGCAACAATGGTCGCGGGCCGGAATAATGAACGCGAACTCATCTCCTTTTTCCCCTCCGTCTCTTTTTTGCCGTCTCTCTTCATCCCCTTGCGGTTCCTTTGTGAGACATCGAGTGAAATGATTCGTGTCCGAGCTTCCTCCATCGCACGCGAGCATTAACAAACTCTCTCCACGCGTGTGAACCAAACCCACGCTTACTTACGAGCATCTATGGGAGCACGTTCCGATCAAAATTCATATTCGCCTCGTGATCAATATTCATTCTCGATATTTCACTCAAATCGGTCCGTTCTATTTGGCGGCATTACGGGGATTCGGAATTTATGACGAACTGCGCACCCATAACGCGGTAATTATCCCGTCTGGTACAATAACGAGAGGACTTATTAAAACATGCATACGAATTATCCTCTTCCTAAAACTGATGGAATAATGCCTGGATAATCTGTTCGTGGTCATTTAATATATTTGCGAATTATATTCGGAAAAAATTGTAATAGAATTTTAGCCTGTCAACTGTCGACGTAGATGTTATCGGAGCAAAAAAATCGTGCTGACATTTTAACAACTCCGTTGCGAATGAAATTTTGGTGTGATTTAATTATTTGGTTGGAACTTTACGTATTATTTTATCAAATTTTTTAACCTTTCAAAACACTTCTTTCTATTACTCCCACTCTCAATTCCGTTAACAACTTTACATAATAGTCTAGCGAAAGTTAAAACTTTGAAGATAGAAAAAGTTTATAATTACATTCATTACTTTATTATATTTCATCGCTTGATAGTCTTTTGATATGGTGAAAAGTTAGCAAAAGATTTTGTTTGGATAAGAACTAATCTTGAGCTTAAAATGTATGCATATTATATATGGTATCTGGAGGTCAAAATATGCATTCGTAAACTCGAGAAATTACAAAGAAAGGTAGTTAGATATTTTAAAAAATGCTACGACAAAAAAGCAAGTATTACTAAATACTCTCAGACTCATGTTATAAATTTTTAAGATGATATGAGATTTGAAGCTATATTACGATTTATCTTAGTAAACGCTTGAATGTAAGGGAAAAATAAGTGTTTAAATTAACTTAAAAAAGCGTGTGTTTTCACATAGTGAAACGAAGAATTAAACAGGGGTGAAAAATAACGATATGACTGGGACTCGAGCCCGGGTCCTCCGCATGCGAAAACAGTTTAAATCTACTTTTGTATCCTTATCGATTTCTCTCGTTTTACCTACAAATTCCCCAACCAACAAGCAACCGGTATTACCAATAAAACACTTGTCAAGCGTCATCTTTCCTCGACCTTGTTCCCAGGGTGAATTTATATGCCGTCCCTTCCTTCCACCGAGCGCAATACCGATGGCTACTTCCCTGAACATCTTCCTCATCTCATTGAATCTCACTCCATATTTCCTCTAGTTCTTCTCCTCCCTCCTCTTTCGACCCCCGCAAC
Organism: Pantala flavescens; assembly: GCA_020796165.1. Classification (NCBI taxonomy): domain Eukaryota; kingdom Metazoa; phylum Arthropoda; class Insecta; order Odonata; family Libellulidae; genus Pantala; species Pantala flavescens. The sequence goes on along the minus strand of CM036889.1, from coordinate 12,294,506 downwards.
TCTCACCCCTTCATTCAGCACACGTCACCCGAACAATTTCCTCGTATCCCCTGACCCTGCTCATTTATCAGTGGCGTCGAAGGAAGTCAATAGGTCAGAATAAAGTGGTCTCGAGTAAGGGGAAACCTCGACTGCTCATCTTCACCGTTGGGCCAGAAATTTGTTTCTCGGAATACGCGCTTTTGCAGGGCTTTAGCAGTAGTTGAATGGAAGCCAATCATTCTCCCGTGGCACATTCTACACTTAGCTAAGTATACGTTCATCGGAATATCGATGACATTTTGATTTCACGATTCGTGCCCCCGTATAGTAGTACGTATTCGTGGATATCACATCCCGAACTATTGAGAAGCCAAATCAGGTTTGGATGGGAACTAGAATTGTCGATTCTTCTATTTGTTGAGTCAGATTTCCCTATTCCAACGCAGTAATTAAAATGGGAAGCTTTTAAATTTGATATTTTATCCCGATCACCGAAATAGTCTTTTATCATTATAATAAACCTGCATTGAATAATGGAAGGTTTGCGTACGAAAAAATGAATTCTATTGAAAATACATTTCAAAATTACTCTCTATCCTTAAAACATTAATAAACCAATGAGTCTCAACCGTGAAATAGGAACCAAATTTTCATTATCTACGAGTAAAATACCTTTGTTTATTTATATAATCGCGTGCTTAATAATACAATACGCATTTAATCGTGTAATAATTATGTATGAGTGGTAAAGATTTCATAAAAGCAATTTCAATGCAGCGGAAAATTAATGCACCTGATGATATTTTATCCCATTGTAAAAAAAATAAAATTATTTTTTATCCTCCTCTATTAATATGAATAATTATAATTATTTATTAATATAATCATATTCATTAATTTATATTGATAATCCTGAGTTGTGTTGATTAAAATGAATATGCTAGAAACAGGTATAGGAAATGAAATTGTGAAAATTACAATTATTAAAATAAAAATTACTGTCAAGAAATTTCCCATTTCAAAGATATAAGTTATATTTCAGGTAATATTTTATCATACTGCGAGAACGTATGTGATAAATGGCCAAAGATTTCGAATATGTACAAATTCAATAAAAATCTAATCTCTGTTATGAAATATTGCTTAGAATTCAAAATAGAATAAATTTAAAATAGCCAAGTAAGGATTGTACGAGGGTTTATATGTATCAGTTTTTTAATTTGATAAAAAAGCCATTGAAATGAAAATTCTAATTCAGTTTCACTGATTTATATAAAAATAGAGAAGTAATATACTTTAACCCTACATCTCTTCAAAACCTTTTCGACTGATCAACCGACTAGACTTCAAAGCCTCTAATGAGTGACACATCAAGGGAATTAGAAAAATAATCAGGAGCTAAACACTTAATCTTTCAATCTCGAAAAACAAAGGGAAATCTGTAAGAAGTGATCAATTTTGCCCTTAAAGAAGTACATACATTTCCAACTTCAGAGTCATCCGTTTCATTGAAAAAGGAAAAATGAGAGACTGAAAACAATATCAAGCAGTCACCCTAAGGAGTTCGATGAGTTATTGCTCAACTTATTAACAATCAAGTGAAAAGCTCCATTCCCTTCTTTGATGGCTCCACCCAAGGGAAATACCTTTTCCTGAACAATGTCTTTCAAGGGAATCTTACATCTTTCATCTGAATCCAAATGAAAATCATGGAGAAACGATCTTGCGTTAGATATGGGGAAAGAATCCCTTTTACAGGTTCCAAAAGCGAACAATAATTAGTAGTTATTTGATGATCATAATCAACAATTTTATCTCAAGTTTTTTAATAGTTACACTTAAATCTATATTTAAATCGTACACTAAACCTTAATATTTTTTGAAAATGTATTAATAATATTCTTTAAAAAGTTCCTTGATTTGAAAATGATAATTAAAAATTTTTTTTTCCTATCATTTGATTAAAAGTTGAAAGTTCGACCCTCTTAATTGACATTATTTCCATTAAAGGTAGAAGAGTTAGAAAACTTAAATAAATGAATATATTTAGGGAATGAATGGATTTATTTTTTACGTAAGAGAAAAATATGCTATGATTGATGTTATCATTCAGTAATTATGCATCGGGAAGTAATTAAAGTTAAGTGGCCTATATTGTTCGCGAAATTGTTAACATAATAATAATCATTTACGAATCGATACGATCATACTGTGATGAACATCACTGGATATAATTAGGTTAATCAACAGTTCGTTTTTATCCCTCAACAAGACTTTCGCGACCGCAGTTTCCAATTTTTGCCTCTACTCCGTTTGAATATCTGGTTCGTTCCACGAAAGTAAGTAATTGGCTATATTGAAGTGATAATACACTGTTACATTCACAATTCATATTTCGGTGCACATCAAACAATAGGTAATTACAATAGTTATTCGTTCAATACTGTGATCGTTGGTATATCTTGCGGGAGAATTTTTTAGCCTCACCGACAATCACCGAAGTACTTGCAGTGGATTGCATTTAAAAGGATCCATGTTCTTATGTCGTCTGACCAACACTCTCACCCTCATTACTCGGCAAGATGTAGAAAGAATAGTTTGTACTATCCGGCGACCCGTCTACAAGAAAAATGTAATTTAAGCACGTCCCATCTCAGGCACCAATCTGGAGCCGGAAAATAGGAATGATGGGGGGTTCCAGACGGAGTGGTCAGTCTTAGTCAGCGTGTTTAGGAGTTCTGAGTCGTATCGCGAGAGCGGTTAGACGGATTCCGCCCTTGGGTGTGAGACACTGGGACCCGCGGGCTCGAGTCACGACTACACTCAGTGCCTTACGGGAACTGTATGAACCACTTACTAAATGAACGGCACTTGATGCGCTTTCAAGAGAAGAGTCTGGGATCAAATGAATCATAGCTAATAATTTTAGAGAATTTTCAGAGAGTTCCAAGCAGAGTCACAAAATGTGATTCGAATTTCAGGGACATTCATGGAAACTAATACTACTGATATATTCTAATAAAATACTTTTATGTTTACATAAATGATACTTAAAGGATTAAGGAGCGATATCATAAAAATTAGAGGTTTTTTAATAAAATTACGCGTCTATTAATCACCTCGACTCTAAAAACTGTTTTTTAAATTCAAATAGGAATTTAATATTTAGAAAAAAACAATATTTTATCGTATTCGATTTAGATTTGAAAATATATATGACTTCATGAATAAACTCTTATATGTGTATTGCTACTCTAATGAAACATCTAGAAGGAATTTAGGAAACGCAAACTTCATTTGGGAGACGAAATCTCAGGTTTGGTAAAACGAAATTGACTCCCGATGCACCAGCAGTAGACGATGTGACAGAAGCCATCAATTTAGGGGCCATCTCCACCAAAACCGACTTGACATATGCAAAGAACAAAGGTTTCAAAACCACGAATAACAACTGGGGGACCAGCGAAAGGCGGTTATCCGAAAGTCAGTGGCAATAGCTAGGATGAGCGGACCCTTCGAAGACCGACTGCCGTTCGACGCAGACACTGAAGGGGAGGAATTTTTGTCGGCCTCAAAAGGTGGGGTGGAAAGAAGCATTGTGGTCCGGTCCGGTTTAGTCCGTTTTAGAGTCGGACTAAGAAACCGCGGGCATCGATTAACCGACCCCACGGGAACGCAAGAGAAACGAATCGGCGGATACAAGGGAAAGAGGCTTACAGTAGGTGCGAGAAAGAAGATAAATCGACAAAGGGAATCAAAAACGACCATTCAGTCCGAACTTCATATCCGATATAGTCCGATTTCCATCTTGACTGTTCATTTGATTCTCACGGAATAAATAAGAATAAAGCGAAAATTTTTCTATTTAAGATGTGATTATGCGGTAGTTTTCAATTGCTAAATTATGAGAATATATAAATACTTAACCAATACGTGAAAAGAGTTTATCACATAATTTTTAATAGAGTTCTGAGATTCCGTAAAAAGGAGTCTATTAGTCCTCATTTCAACGAAAGAAATTCAGCACACAATTATCATCTAATATAACAATTAAGGGAATAATTTATTTTGGAATAAATTTTGCTTTGAAACGTTTTAATTTATTCCGTCCATTGCTGAATTCAATTTAACTTTAAATCAAACCTAAATAAAAATAATATTTTCGAAATATTGTGCAGCTAGATTTTAGTTATTCTTAGAACAATTGTCACATATACGATCAAATAATTCCCAAGAATTGATTTACAATATAATCATTACTTACAGTCATCTTCATAATCGCTCTTTACTTTTATGTAGAAAATTCTTTATAAACAAAAAAGCACAAACCAGATTAATTATTATATATGTTTAAATGTATAGCTACTTATAATGTCCTTCTAGCGTTTATAATGATTTATTAAGAACTTTTCGACATTTTCCAAAAATTCGTAAATATTTTCGTGTCTATTCAGATCACATTATTCGACTTCCATTATTTAAAGATTCATGTTCACTAATCCATCACTTATATTTTATAAACAAACCGTTGAATTAACTCGTAAAAAAATACCAGCTTCAGTTATTCCTTGTTACTTTTCAATTCATTTATCCGGAAATCCATTATCAAACGGGATCATACTCCCATCACAATAGCTTTGAGTAAAAAATTAAAGTGAAATCAATATCAGAAGGCGTGACTTCGTGGAATGCCATAATAATAAAATCAACTTTGTAAATTTCCACAGAAATGTTCCACTGAAGAAACTTTTATATTACGAAACCGGTTGCGAATATAGCATATTTTCTGTGGAAATTTACGAAGTTGTTTCTACTATTAAAAAATTAAAAGGGAATTCCGTTATATTTTTAAAATCATCTCCAACTATGCTGTAATATTTATTGCTCAAACGTACGAATCATATTAATTAGAAATGCTCGAATCAGAACAAATCTATTTTCCTTTGAGTTTTAAGCTTGAAAGTTAAAAATCTTTCAATCGAAAAAATATTAAATACCTTTGACTTTACAAACATGTTTGAAATATTGATTTGATGTAACATTCTATAATACCAAAGAGATCTGAAATTCAACAGTCAGCGTGTTATCGAACTTCAATATCGTTTTCAAATAAAATACGAACTTTTAATTAGCTAAGTGAAAGTCACTTAAAACCTACTCAACTAACTTTCACGCTTTCTAAGAAATTATTAGATACTTCTCAAAAACTCCCTTTCTCTAGCTCCTTTTGTCTCATGATAAATAATATTTCAAAACGCTTCCATAAAATACGTCATAAAAATTAATGTTCACAATCACCCTATAAGGCCGCTTTACTTTCTAACTTTCTAAAACAACTTTCAGAAATCCAGAAAAGAAGACTTACTCCGTGATAAAATATGTACGATCTTCCCACTTCGTCAACAATCCCACTCTTGCCTTATCCCTTAGACCCTAATCTCGCTAAAGCAAACCCTTTCTCACCGATCCAAATCTATCGTCCCACTCCTTCCCGTTCATGCCTTCAAACCGTGTTTCACTTCTCTGAACCCAATCTTACAACTTCTTAGCATCTCAGATCACTGCTTCAACCCATTTCCTCCTTAACTGGCTCCTTTTTCCACTACGCCTTGGATAATTTTTTAACTCCCAACAGTGGAGGCGTCTTCGTCTTGTAGACTCTGCAAACTCCCTGCGACCCTTCTACACTTTGATCACTTCTCGAGCTTACCTCTTCCAATTCTTGCTCTTCTCTTCAACCCCTGTCTCATTATGTAACTTCTGCCTCTCTACCATACCCCCACCTCCCTTTCTAACATCCATCTCACCCCTGCAATGCTTACGATTCTCCGTCTCCCCCACACCCACTCCTTCATCCTCCTCTCAGTCCTTTGCCTCCTCTTTTGAGCTCCTCCCAATTTTTCCTTACACTTTTCCGTGTTCCTTCTACTCCCACACCTTTCCTCATTCATCCTTTCATTTATCACCTTCCTCATCCGTTTCTATCTCTTGAACAGCCCTCGTAAATACTCATCCGTGCTCTCTGTATCTCCTTTCACTTACTCGGTCTTTCCTTTCACTTTTCGGTCCCTTATTTTTCCAAATTTCATTATTTCCATCCAAAATATTTCTTGTACTTTTTATTATTTTCCGGCTTCTTTCTCATCGGCCTTTTCCAGTTTTCTTTTGCTCGTATTCCCAGTAGATCTTCCTTTCCCTTTTTCGAATTTCGTTTTTCTTTTACTCATTTTTCTCTGAAAGCCCATCTCCTTTGCAGTTTCCGTACTTGGCCATTATCTTTGATCTTTAACCATTCCTCATTAATGTTTTATTATTGCATTTAAATCAAAATCGTAGGTGGAATGATGACATGATGATTTTTAAAAATATGTAAACACCTTTTTATTATTACAATTCTTCCCCAACTCTACCGCACTCTCATTTGTGGTGTCGCACTTCAAAATTCGATTCGCCTTTCCTTCCCTATCATCGAATTTCTATATTCCTCTTATTGTCTTATCGATTAGACCATCTAATGCTATTTTTCAACCTGTCAAATTTCCAATTTCTCTCTCCACTCCAACCATTTTTAACACTACCGTGATTCCATTTGCATCTTTCTCAAATTAATTCTTGATCACGACAATAGATTGTGCGCCAACAAGAGATCCTAGACAGCGACTAGGTTACGAGTGGAAGACGAAAGGAAAAAAAAGGAGAACGATCCACGTGTTGAATTGGAACAAGAAAAGGCTGAACAGCCACAGCTTTGAAGAAAATTTCGAAAGAGATTTATGAGCAAGACAGGTAACAGATAGGACGGGAATCGCTCACTGAGTAGCATGAATTTTATTAATAGCCTCGGGCACGTAAAAAGATTTCGCGGAGGGAAATGCTAGCGGACATAGATGAGTTCAAGAGCATAAGGAACCAATAAAGGGTGATTATTGATCGAGACCATCGTTAACTGTAGGTAGTTACATGCATTTATCAATTATTCTTTTCTTTCCCTGACCTCTAACACTCATCGACTTCTGTTTTTCTCTCTTCTTTCTGTTCGTATCTCTACGTATTGGATCCCCCCACGAGTCCCCATCCCCTCACTCCCCCGAGGCACTCAGGTTCCAGATTCATCCCTTTGTTCAGCCCTGAGTTCATTTCTCCCATTGACGATAATGCGAGGCGGGGAGTAGACTCGGCGAGTTCCTAATTCCTCAGATGGGCGGAGCGTTTAGGGAGAGGGTGAATGACGGCGGGGGAGTGCGGACAGGGCCCAAAGAAAATGGGAGGAGATGGAAAAAAGCTGCGAGGGATAAAAACGGGAAATAAAAGGGAAAATTAAGGCACGGCCGGAGGATGACGGTGGATGAAAGGAAGGGATTTGTACGGCGATAGCAGGGAATCTACGCCGGATTCCGGAAGAGGAGTCGAACGGGATGAGGATAGGAATTAGCAAATTTTCAGAGGATACGATGGGAAGAAGAGCAATGTTTAGGGTCCTTAACCGCTTTTCCAGAGGCCTTTGGTGGGATCGGTTCGTGTCATTTTAGAGGGGGCGATTTGCAATCGAGCCGACCTAATGCGCCGGGATGAGAAACGGATGGAATGCCGCGGTGCGTAGCTGAAATGTTTTCGCCGTCATTACGATGTTTACGGGTTTCCTTTTTGTATCGGATGATCGAAACCAGACAATTTTAGAGAAGGGGTGCTAATTACAAAAAAGGAGAGTATTTCCCATACGCTATGCTGCGACAACATGGTCGGTAAAGATTCGAAAACCGGACAGGGTTTTCAGGACAGATATTCAACTGGACGTCTGGTTGCCGGCCTCGTTGGCGAAATGGTTATAATGCTACTCTTCTTCGGGTTCGAATCCCGGCTAGTAAGGAAATTTTCCTCTCAGGGTCTGGATGTTTGTGACGTCTGTTGTTAAGTTTACGACCACACTGTAATTGTGTAGACGGTAGATATTTGTGCGGTCTTTAATAATAGAAAAAATTTAAAAAATATATATTCCTGTTTATTATAATATACTTAATTCAACCAATATTAATTGATAGCAATAATGAGAAATGGTGTTATATGAAGAAACGGGAATGTATATGATAGAACAGCTAATGACTAACTTTTATCATCTTGTTATCTTTAATATATCTAAATCTCATTCATAGAATTGTATTTCGATAAAGGTTTAACTTAGTCATCATTGTCAATTTTGTAATATTTGTCTGGAATCTGAGCTTTGATGCAATACAATTATCCGTTAAAAATCGCGTAAGTTTGACCCAATATGTTTTAATGCGATTAATTTTGGTCAAATACTTTTTTAACTCAAACTTATGGTCGTTCTACAAGTTATGTATTATAATCGGAATAAATCATTAAAAACATATCGTTTAACATCAAGCGCTTAGCTATGAGAACTTCTGGATGAGAAAGAAAATATTTTAGTTGAATTCTATATAAATTGTATTGAATTGTATACAATAAAGCAAAGCCGAACCGAGGGGTGAGATGTAAGGAAAAGCACCAAAGCTTTTTAGATTCGACAGATATTATATCAAACCTATGGCTGGAAGTTGATGAGAACCTTGATGGATGGTGAGTTCTCTTTAGGAAGGAAAATAAAGTGGTGGAAGTGAGAGTCAATAGGAGAGTGTAGCTAGCGACGAAATTGGCAGACGGGATATTTTGTGTAAGAATTGGCAAGGGAATGAGGAGTTTGAGCGCGAGAGGTATAGAATGAGTTAGATGTGGGGTCGGGACGGTGTAGCACTGTCATTTGGCAGGATTTCGGGAGTCCAGCTCCTGAAATTTCCATTGCATGGGAAACGGTGCGCGGGAAGAGAGATTTTTCGCGAAAAAAGGTAACCGAGGCGAAAGAAAGATAGAGGCACGGCGGGGGTTTGGGAGGGATGGAATTTATTTTGAAATTGGTTTTTTTGAAAGTTCTTTGTGAGATATCCGAAAAAAATAAGGAAAGAACCAACAAAAATAATGCGATACGAACGGAAATAAGATGGGTAGGGTTGGGAAATGTTTCCCTGATATCTTTAAGCATTGCAGTCTCTGATTGTATAAGGCTTTTTTGGTGAATGAAACGTCCTCTTATATTTCTTCGAGTGGTAAAAGAGTGCGTGATTACTTTCCTTAATACTCGTGCGGAATATTTCCTTAAAAGTAAATTAAAGATAGTAATTTTGGGGCTACATTACGGCAATGACTCGTAAACACACTATCATAATCTGTGCGTAATCTGAAATCTGACATAATGAATGAACAAAAATTAATTACATTACAAATTAAAGTGTTGTAAATAAAAAAACCTCTCTTTTTGTACCTAAAATTTTGTAAAACCTAGCATCAGCTGGAGATTTATATGCAAATATAGTCACACATTTAATATGCAACTATGTATTTGGGATAATATGATATTTTGTTTATCATCAATTAGAAAAATCGATCTTAATTCTATAAAATATCCTTAAGATATTAATTCGCAGCTAATTATTTGAAAACAAAATCTAATCGTACGCATTCCTCTAATCAGATTCTAACAGCTGGTCATTGATAAAGAGAAAAGACAAAACATCCAAATATAAACTCACATTTTTCTTTAAAGTAGCACCCAAACTAATGTATCAACACTAGTACACATTTTGCATGGATTTCCTTAGAAATCAATAATTTCTGAAGGTAAATATGAGGTAAGCATAATGATAATACCCCTAAAGACAAGAGCAAGATTTTCAGTAGAGAAAAAAAGATATCGATGATCATCAAATGAGGAAAATCGCTATGGAATCCAGGACGTAGAAGTAAAGAACCAATGAGGGTAACGGTTTATGCTGGAAACAGGAACAAGTAAGAAACTTTCGGGACTGCTAGTATGGTAAAAGTTCGCGCCATTTTCACACTTCGATGGCGCGCCTTGTATTCATGCAGGTGAGTCAGTAGTGAGAGTTGGCTGAGGAAGGAACTATGTAGAACACTATCGGGTGCAGTGAGTTGGAGATGGGCGGAGGGAAAGGAAAAGGAGAAAAATAATATTGGGCCGAAACAAAGAATAGCGTGAGCGTAGGAATTAGGGGGAGAATGGGAAAAGAAGAAAGAAAGACTGAAAGAAGAGATAGTGGAAGTGAGGCAGTTGAAGATAAGAGTTAAAGAATGTAACAAAAGATACATACATGCATATATGTGTATACAAAAACTGAATTACGCAATTGTACATATTTTATTAAAACAAAATACAAATAGTGTAATGAGTGTCGTTCTATGAAATACTAGCTTCCCAATTTCTCTAGGGAGGACTATTTTCACATCGAAATTCAATTTCGAAAAAATAATCTTCAACTTTTAGTGTTAAATTGCACTCTTTCAATTCCAAAAGGCGTATAAACAATCCGATGAAATAAGATTACACGATTCACTGAAGCACTTTGATGAGTTCTCGAGTAGTATTTACATTGACGTCACGTTTAATTAATTCAAATGTTACGTAACTTTGGCAAGTCGAATTGTACGAATCATAGAACGTTTATTTTTCCTCGAATAGAAATATAGCGTAATTTACATGATAAAAGTGAGGGGAAAAAGTTTTGCGAACTAAATAACGTTTGCGATGCTTGGGCAAGCTCATGATTGATTAATTCGGCGGAGAATTAAAAGAAAAACTCTTGGAAGTTTGTGACGGCAATACATATCGATCCTATTACAAACCTTTAAAAATCTACCAAATAAAGAAGAGAATATTGTTTCTGTCTCCTATCCTTTTTAAAATGCTTTTTTCCTCAATTAAGTTGAATAATATGAAATAATATTTTTATGATCAATAGTAATTCATACTTTGATAATTCCTCCAAAAAGCTAGTTCAGAGAAAGCAATGGAATTCAAGATAAACCCAAAATCGCTAATTTCCAATAAGTAATCTAACTTAATCATCATTAACAGTATATACATGTATTACTTATATTCAAAATTATTCATCATTTAATTTCACCAATGACTAACTATAAACGAATTTCCAAGGTATTCTAATAATATATAATGCCCCATTGTTTGATATAGTAAAAATATTCATTTACTAACTTTGCCATTTAATCATAAAAATATGAATCTTAGGTCAGATTTTAGTAAATATGAAAATGGATATCATAGGAAACCAAAATATCATGAAATCATTAAAAACTATGAACTATATAAAAATCTAATAATATATATATTTATACCCACAAATTTTTCCCAACTGGTTTAAGAGCAATAAAATCTCTTCTTTGGACTAAAAGAAAGATAATAAAAGACACCTGTGATAATCAAGTAAAAAGATCATTTTTTTACATTGACTCGCATTCTAAGGGACTTGATGGTGCATTGGATCTATCTTTTTGCTTCAATCGCTCTTGTGATTGATTGAAATTCATTTCTTAGAATCTCCTGATAATCTCATATATAACTCGAAGCTCCTAATTTGAAACAGGTTCCTAAAATCCAAAATTTGTACGATAAACTATTTATTTTTTAAAATCAAGCTCCTCTCGGGTATAGTTAATGGATTTTTTTAAAATTCCAAGGATATTAGTAACATTGTTAGGGAAATGTTTTTCCACGATATTAGATTGGTTATGTTAAAAATATTCCGCAGAATTTTGTGATATCGTACAAGTTACATACAAGGATTTAATTTTCTCAATGTTGCTTTGGAATTTAATTTGCATCTGCGTATGAACTAAAGCTCAGAGAATATTTATTAGTAATCTCGATTAAAAACAACCTATTTAATTATTTATGGATTTTAAATACATCGGAAATAATAATCTTTAGGTCTGGGAAGCAATTACATTTCATTTAATAGTGTGCCGATAGAAAATTCAGTATCTTATAATCAATTAGATAAAACACATAAGTATAATAATTAATAAATATATTTTATTAATATAATATATAATTAAATTTATAATAATATACCGCGCAATAAAATTTAAAATATTATTGGTTTCTATATTTCCCTCGATACGACTATATTTGAAGAATAACATATTAATTCATAAAGTGCAGCTAGTGTTCTCATTTGATGTTTACTGAGAATACGTTTCTAAGAAAAACTAGGAGTGAGGAGACAATATATACATACTGCTGTTACATGAACACCGTGATACGGTCTTACATCAATTTTTACGCATCAGCGTGCAGCTTCTTCAAGACATGAGTCGAGAAAATAATATCCGAAATGCATATTAAAGAAGATTGACAGAAGCAAATTAGTGACTAAAATATCGATCATCCCATCTAAGAGAGAAAAGCGTTTTTATCAAAGTACGCGATTTCAACCTGGTTCAATCCAACCGGAGTGGAGAGTGATGCTAATAAAATCGTAGATAATTAAATTTCTGTAGAATAGGCTTCCAGAGCTGTAGTCCTTGACTTATTGCGCGAAAAGCGAACATAATGTCGAAGCAATTGTAAAGGATGGCTTTCATCAATGCGAAAGTAATTACCTAGCCGTCATAGTGTTGTTTCACTCCCAGAACCACCGCAAAATCCGTTTACCTTCAGTCGCGATTTGCCGCTTTATCTTGCCCTGGTGAAAATAAAGCCGTAGAAAAAGACAACGAACGGGGAAAATTCCTATCGCGTAGCAGACTATAGGTGAATACGGCATTCAATCTGCTTAGTGTTCCATTATGAGGGAAGCCTTATTAAGGAATTTAAGTGATTTCCCACGAATTTATCACCGAAAATCGTGCATTACCATTACATCAGCTTATAACTTTGTCGGAGCTGTGATATCACTACGTTAATTAAATTAATGCGCCCTATATCATTTATATGAAAAGTGCTCGTTAGATGGAACTGCAAAGATTTGGATTTAATTATTTTTACTCGAAGTTCCGCAGGGCTCGCAAGGATATTCTTGCGTAATTCGATTCGATACCTTCCTTATTAGAGACATTAATCAAACGTATTTTTTACACCAAAAACTAATCATCTTCCGTGTAGTAAAAACCTCAAAATATATTTGAGGAGAAAATATCATCAAACCCTTTTCATTTTTGGGGGGTTTATTAATAAATTACTTTTGAAAACAACGTCGACTAAGTATGTATGACCGATAAAAAAGAAAAATTGTAGATCACTCTATTTCTATATTTCCTACCAAGTCAAGGTTAGTCAAGCTTAAAAACCGATCAAAAATATTTTTGTGTTTAATCCTCAAAATTTTGAATTCCTACAGAATCATAGGTATCTGAAGAACAAATGATTTCTCGGCGCACAATTTATCGCGGACTCGGTAAACGAAACCTAGATTTGGGAGGCAATAAATCAAACGCACTTCCGATCAGGAATAAATTTCCTTTCTATATTACGGTGATCCATGGGTCCTTGGTCTTCCTGATTTCGTGTCCGTGAGATGTTTCCCTCGTAAGTTGCCATCATTGATGAATGAAGGCTCACTTTTGCCTGATAAAGCACACCATCAATTCTTGCATCGCTAGAAAGTCGGATTAGCTCACTCATTTGATCCATCTGGCTCCGTCAAAACGTTTTGAGCAAATTTACCGAAAGTTTGCCTTTTAAGGAAAAACTTTCCTCATTTATAAGAAGGATAAGCCTTTTAGTTATGTTTCAATCGCAGTCGTTCTGAGTGATTAATCACAAGAGAGATTATCACCAGTAAAATTATTAAAATCCCTCAAATTTTTATTTTCTCTTTGTAATTTTTAAATTTGTTTTTAACATGATGCTAATTTCCGCATTAATTACACGGTAAACAAAAAAGCGATCTTTATAGGAAGGTAGGCATTTTCCAAATCTTTCGATATACAATGTTTGTCTATTTATTTATTAATATATATACATTTCTGAAGTATATTTATCGATCATTAGTTATTATTTATCAAAAGTTGTAATATTTTAATCACCAAACCATAATTTCCTTTCCAGAGGCAATAAATTTAAAATGGTATATATTCAATAACCTAGGAATTCCTTAAACTCACATTATATCATTTTCTCGACTTGTTCTTAGGTCCATCTATTCCTTAATATGAAGTACCCATTGTCGTTAGCGAAGAATTTTTTGGCTAAATAATAAGGATGAGCAAACGTTTCTGCGCAAATCATAAGATGCACATCAGCACTGCATCTTTCTATGAACAAGAAGTAACGTATTTCTGTGGCAAAAATAAAAGCTTCTTCTAAGAAATTGAAAAAATTCTTTCTCAGCCACTTCGATTCAACGTACGTGTTCCAAAAGAATCTACTTCTGGTCTATGAATAGCCACCGTGAGAGGAAAAATAAAAGGTTTTATTTTATAGTGCTTGAATTACTTTGAAAGCTCTATACGCTCGCATGTTACTCGCAATACCAATAGACGTTCCAGGGAGCGTAACTCACTAGCGGCAATATGATCATACAACTTCTGGGAATATAAGACGTCTCTTCGTGTTCGCTTCACTAGTTTAATCCTTCCACGTGCGCAAAGAATTAAGCAAAGAGACTTCGGTCGTATTAGGGCGTATCCCTGGCACGCTTGAGCATATTGGTCGAAGGAAATACCGAGGAAGTTTCTGGTCTCGAGAGAGATGAAACTCGGACTTCCTCAAGGAAAACCCGAAATAAACAGCAATCAAAGGAATAGTTTGCGAAAGATACGACGCAGCGCAAATTGTGGTGACCGCGACGCGTGCAAGTAGACGCGGAAATGTGGAATCTTCGTCGGAAAAACAGGACTGCGCATTCGGTAGACGTCAAAGCGACTCCATAACGCCGGCGATCCCGACGAAAATAGTCTCTGAAAAGCGAGGAGGGGGGTCTTGACAACCGAGGAATCTTCCCAGAATGAGGAAGAAGGCTTATGGCTCTTTGATTGATGCGACGCCCCTGGGCCACCGAAGACATGCTTTCCGTAAAGAGGCACCAGGAGAGGAAGAAATAAAAGGAAAAGGGGTTCTTCTCGAACTTGAGTAGAGAAAGGACGGGCGGAACCAGTTAGAAGTGGCGATTTTCTTTGGGATGGGGTGGATATTATAGCGGACGAAAGCGTGGGAGGAGGCAGCCCTATGAAAAGGGAAACGAAAAGATGAAGAAAGGGGCGTGCGTGAGAAAGGAAAAGGAAAGAAGAAAAGGGATTTGTGAGGAGGTGAAGTGCGTAAGGGACTGATCAACAAAGGAAAGTCTTACAATATAGAAATTACGAGGGGGATGAGAATGGGAAAAGAAAATGGAAAAATAAGCGAGACGAGAGTTGAGGATTACGTGGAGTCTTTAAGACATTGTCTGCTCGTTCCATTCACGCTCCCCGACTAGCTTAAGTGTAAAATCCTCCACGGAAGAACATTTATTTTCTATTATGAGCTTACGGGAGCTAAACGCGAACGAGAAGCAGCTGCCATGTCCTCAATGTCCGCAAAACACATTTAGCATGTGAGATAAGAATAAAAGAGGTAATTATCCCCACAATAGCAGTGTAACAATGCGAAGAAACTGAAAAAAGTATTAAAGGATTTAGTATTTAAATCTGCATTCAAATGGCTACGAAGCGAGAATGTGGATTAAAATGTGCGAAAGTGTGGCGCTTAATGTATTTCGATGGGGACGAATAGTTTTCGTCTATAGTACAGGTTCTCAGTCCACGAATAGTTAATGGTACTTGTGTAATACAATGATAATTACCATGATTCAATGAGAGCCAGTTAATAAAAAGTGTTTGAAGATGTAAATATCTGTGGCGTATTGATTTCATAAGCTTCTAGGAGCACATAATGATACTTAATTTATTTCAGAAGTATTTAAAAACTTTTACCATGTTGTCCTCACCCCAATATTTTCCCATTCACCTTCCAATAGAAGCTCATAATTTTTAGGAGTTTGAAACTTTGGAGCTTCGTTCATCTCGCGGCCTTCCTCCAACATTTCCTTCACGAATGCTGAAGTTTGACTTCGAGAACGCCACTAGCGATTGTTAATGCATGCCGCCTATTTTGGGCACAATGGATGGAATCGAAAGTGACAATGGAAGCGGACGGAGGGAATGGGAAAAAAATTACCGAAAGAAAAATTCGAACGGACAGACAAAGGAATGACTGACAAATACGATGTTGAAATGGTGGGAGAGAAGAGTAGGAAAGGATTTGGGGTGGATTTAAGGAATCGGAAGAAGATGAAGAAGGAAGCAGGTTGTCGGGTTTGAGTATTTTTGAGTTTGAGGAGGGGGAGGGTTATGGGCATGGACGGGGAGGGGAAATAAAAAAAATATCAGATCTCGATTTATGATAAGGGGAACGGAAATAAGAAAAAAAAGAAGGCAAGTTTAAGTGTCGGAAGTGAAGAGACAAGGAAACCGGGTCGATACCAATGGTTTTAGGAAGTAAACAACTGCTAAAGATACACAATCTAATGAAACAGGGAAAGGATGGATCGACTAGCATAAAGCAAAGCAAACAAGCAATTACATCTAAACCAATTCTTTCGTGATATAATTGCATCTTTATTTGGACTTATCTTTTTCACTCTTTATATAGTTTCTATGAGTCTAACGCTCAGATAAAATATTTCCGGGTAATTTTAGTCCAACAAATTTTTTTCCTAATATATGAAGCTATCTAAAAGTATTTTGAACCATCATTTATAAATAAACCAAGAGGGTAGTTTCAAATTCTTTCATTATATTTTCCATCATTTGACTTTGTGTTACAAACATTTTCACTATATTCTGCGTTCAGAAAGAGAAATATGTTATTTAATTTATAATGCTCATTTAGGAAAAGATAGCTTAATTCAATTAGTTTTATAAGTTTTTCATTCATTTGAATATTAATAAGATATTCAAATTTATTCCTACGGTTTGTAAGCTCTCGCTTGTGAATTTCTTTCAGAAAATAATTCTACTTTATTAGCACTCTACTATTAGCCCTATACTTATTCTATATTTTAATTACCGCAAGAGTCCGTAAAGTTTAAGTGTAAGACCGTTAATCGCATACTGCCTTGTACTTAAGGTAAACTTAAATACTCGCAGTTCATGATAGTCTGATCCTATTAAACCGAAGATAAACAAAAAACTTGAAAAGGGGTACAATATAGGAATTAATTTGTCAAATAAACAAAGCTCTAAATTCTGTAATTACCCAAAAGAAAGCTGAAAATATTGTTTCGATAATGTTTCTAATATCCCGTCACAACCCAGCTTGGTGGCAGTTTCCCTTGCAATTCTAACTAAAATGTTTATTTGAATTTCAAGTATTTACCCTCATAACTCCAGAAACTCCTTCGAGAGAATTATTTAACGCCCATTTACGGGGCACCAAATGTTTCGGGCACACGAGTTTCCTTGTTGAAACTGCGGGCAAACGTTTAATATTAAATCCTTGCGAACTTTCTTAGCCGAGTAGTGTCTCAGTACGAAGGCAAAAAAACGTGCGTAAGCAGAAAGCATTACCACCAGATTGATCTTTCCCCGAGTACACAAAGCCAGATACCATACGTATAATTCGTTACATTATTCCCTCTAAATGTACACATTTACGATTGGCCCGCGTTTTCCTCGAATGCGACCCCAACGGACGGAGAGAACTTGGCTTGCGCTGGATACCGTATTTATACTCCCGGTCCTTTGATCTGCCCTCGTTTTGTATAACCTCCGCCCGTCGCTATGCCTTGGGATGCCTCCGCTGTTTGTCTTTCCGTGGTCCTCCGAGTATTCTACGTGAAATATTTCGGAGCGGGGTAAACCATTCGTGCGCGAAGAATCGTTTGGAGACCGGATTTTGTTTGACATCGGCTCATCGCACATCGTATCACATGACATCGTAAGCGGTCACGAACCGACGATCAGCGTTAATTTCCAAACGATCAACGCAAACAGCACAGAAAGCGGTCGGACTCATCGTTAACTTTTATCGCCCTCATAGAGGCCGATTGGAGCGAGGGAAATTAATAAGTTAACGCCCGCAATATTCCTGAGAGAGGTTTCAAATTAGGAGAGAAAGGCCGCAACGAGGAGCTCTAAGACAGATGATGAATGCTTAAAAAAAAAATATGTGAGAAAATTGATCCCTGGAGGGATGGGTTCTCAAGCTAGTAAACTATCGACTTTTTTCTTTGTACGAAGCCTTGCAAAGCCTATCGAGAGCCCATCCAAACATTAAGGAGCGTGGACGGGAATTCAAGGAGAGGAGAATCTTGGCGAAGTGTTGTATCGTAAAATAAACCAAAACGTCCCGATGAAAAGACGAAGGCTTTCCCACTCCGATTTCCGAGTCGAAAGACTTTTAAACCGTTCCTGGAGGGCAGCGCGGCATTTTATGCGCGTCTGGTTTAAAGGGCGAGGAAGAGTTCTCTCTGGAATGAGGAAAGTGTCTGAAAGGGAAAATTTATGAGCGACCCAGGCGAGGTTGAATGCTGGAACGATTGAGGGTCAAGGAAGGCACTACCGTAAATACATTAGGGGAAAATTGTTGAGTAATTTTTCATGCCACACCTTCTCGCGCAGTAAGTGCCCTAATTAAAACATACGTCTACCCCTTCTAAGGAATTATTTATTAGCTGAATGTCACTTTGCATACTAATGTAATTTTCTCTTTCATTTCTGTTTAAAAAGGTTCCTTATTTAACTCCTGATATGACATTAATTAACGTAGGATGTTCAAAATACCGTGCTTATTATACTAATATTGTAATTGGGAGTGTTACAGTATTTTGTAAAGGAATTCCTAATTATATGATACTATCATGATTTATAACCTTTCCGTTGATAAAATCTTTCAAGCTCAAACGATTTCACACTACTATAGATAAGACCAAACTTGAGGGAATTAGTAAAAAAAATCATCAAATTCCTTGCAATGCACAAAATGGTAAAAACGGTTTTCTAGAAACTACTATAATTCAGTTATGGTTATTCTTAAGAACTGTAGAGGAATTTAGGTAAACTTCGTGATTGATTCACAAAAACTAAACACAAATATATTTTAGAAGGAATATGATATAGGCTACGTATTATAACCCTGCGTTTATTATTACGTATATTTATATTTTATGTATAATATTTATACTTACATTATTATTCGTGTATGATTACCATCAGTTAAAAATTTATCTCTGCTTTTGAAAGCTTTTGCCTTGAAGTGAATATTGAAAAAAATAAGGCTCGAAATATATCGTGGAGGAAGGAAAATAAAGGATTTCAAATAAGGTAACAATCCCATAGGAATGGGATAATTTATTTAAATTCCCTTGCATTTAGGGAGATTAAGTTGTTTTAGACGAAGAATACTGCCATTTCGCCAGATGATGCTCGTAGCACATCGGTGGAATGAAACACAATATATCTCCAAGAATCGGCGCATCAGCTATCGAAACCGACGACTCCTGGTCCGAACAATAATGGAGGCGAACAAAGACGTAGGACGAAACGGCGAAACACTGCCTAGGAGAAGGAAAGGGAATGCCACCGCGATATTTTTTGGCGGCCGATGGTCCGGTAAGTACGTGTCCTCTAGTGGATAGATGCTCTTAGGAACGCTGAAAGTTTCCCTACTTTTTTCGCTCGCTCGGAAGATTAATGTGGGAGCGTTGCACCGTAGAAAGATGCCGAGTCTGCAAAAAGGTATCGCCCGCGGACGCTTACGAAAGAGACTGAGTGATTTCAAGAATAGTCACTCAGATAATATCTTTTCATTCCCCTTGACAGACTACCTTCTTTCTTTTTCAGAGTGATGTTTAACCTTTCCTTATCAAACAACCAAATTTATTAAGCTGATAAATATATTATCTCATATCTCACGGAAAAAATAAGATCGTCTTCCGTTTTCTTATATGGTTAAATTGCTATCATAGCAATATTTATAAGCGATGGTTATTTTAAAAACAGGGATTAACAGATATAAAAAAGTCTTCTACTTCTGTCATACTTTATCACATTCGTTATTCCTCGTATTTAAAGAATTTTGATAACAAGACTCCTTGGATTTATTCTGCGTGATTATTCATTCAAAATAGAATAGTAGTATCTCGCTTGCATTACCCCCATGAAACGATTTCTTTTATATCGACGGCTTACCAGTAAAATAATAAAATAAAGCAAAATATAAGTCACTCAACTCTAAAGCTTAGCTGAAAGTGAAACATTTCGTTAGTTAATGAATGCCACCAAATTAATATCTGATATTCTCAAGTTACTAAGAGTTTACTTTTTTAAAGTAGGACTAAGTATTGATTTTAATTTGATAAACTACCATCATTCGTTCTCGCACTATGTTATGATAAATATATATTATCTACGTTCATAATAATGTATCTACACTATAGTCGTGTCTATAAACAGTCACAAAAGTTATCACGTGATAAAAAACCGGAAAATCGAAGTTCATCGGAACTAAACGAGATGATTTTTTTAAGTTATGATCGGGATAGGTGTAAGAAACATATTTGAACTAAGAGTGAGACTTCTTAGGTCAACGGATATTAGTATACATCGATAGAAGACAGTTGACATTTACGTAGAGCTAAGTTGAGTTTAAGTTGTGACCTTCTCTTGAAAGCTTCATACTTGTCGTTATCATGCTTTTTCATCGTTTCTTCGCTTAGCAATAAGAATGAATAGCGTAGTTGACGCTTGTTTAAACTGGATCAATGAAACATACACGAGGGAGGAAAATGGATATAAAGTCATGTATTCCTATAGGATTTACTATTGTATCCATTAGCGGCACGGATTCCTGACCGTAGGATCTCCATTAGGGGAAGTTTTAACATTTATAATTACTCATCCAGTATCCCATTTCCCAAGTAATCAGAATTTCGCATCCGAGTTGTTTCATCAGGATTCCTTGTCAGCAGAGTTAACGGTCCATCGTAATTCAATCCCCGCGTAAGCGACGATATCGGAAACCGTGCATTTCCAGCGCAATCCTCCGAATGCATCCTCGCAACCGATGATTACGCGCGACTCGCGATCACGATATTTTCGCCAAATAAGAACGCGCTCGTGTTTCCTTCCGATGAATCACGGCTTAACGAAGCATCGTCCCATTTCTTTTCGACTCAGCCCGCTGCTTTGCATCGAGCCAGCAATTTAGAGATGGCGCATTTTTCTCAAACGAGTGCAACAAGACGAGTGCCTTGCGGAGCGAGCATTTTTTTTTCGAAGCACAAAGAAGAAGCGTCAATTATCCCCGAAGAGGGAGGGAACGGAGACATATGGCTTTCGGATACACGGGGGGTGGGTAGCTGGGGTTAAAGCAAATGAAACGAGAAAACGAGCAAAATTAGTGCGTCGGAAAGGTTGGTCGGGGCACGGAGAGACAGGCGGAGGGATAGGGAATAAGAATAATGAGGAAAAGAAGAAGCGTCCGATTGCATGGCTCGTGATTGATTGAGATGCTTCGAGGATTAAAGGGGGAATAATGGAAGAGATGGTGCACAAGAAGTTGAGAGTATAGACAAAAGGGATTTAGGACGAAGTCTGAGGGCGTGCTCCAAATTAAAACGGCGTTGGGTTCTGTATCGGGTAACCGAAAATGTCTTCGGGTGCGCGGAATTATCTCGTATGTGCCAGTTTCAGCGAGTCCGCGGTGGTACTTAGGTATTAGCGAGAATCATCCTTCGGTTACCGATGGCCTACACTGCACGATGGGCCTAGGATTTGTCTCACTGGGAAAAATCCCGGACGCTGACATCAGCGAGCGGTACAGAAATTACGACCGCCCTAGATTACACGGGCGGAAACTTTGATAAAAGTTCGATTTTAATCGCCGAGGCGTTGAATGGAAAATATCCCGACTGGATTATTTGATATAAAATAAAAGTGGTGGAGAGCTATTTAAAATCCAACTATTCAGTAGGTAATGAAGTACGTAAAAATTCGTTCGAACCGATGAATTTAAAAGTGTATAAATTTATGGATGCGGTCATATTAATCCAGCTCATTGTGAATGGCTCAGTTGATATCAATCATGCCAATCAGGATAAGCTGAAGAGCACTTAATTTTCGAAATATGAATGCAACGTTTTTTTTATATTTAAGCCCGTAAAAAATAGCGTTGTATAGAAAACCTACACTTAAATAGACTGAACTCGGGGAAAGTTATTGATGTGCGTTGAATACTTTTCATGAAAGGTTAATTTGAATGGATGGGAAAATAAAATAACTCGGATGAGATTTACCCATGGAGGAGAAGAAAGTATAACTTTTTCAATAGAAATTTCAGCGAGCCCGATTTCAATAAGTATGAAAGAGCTCAAAAATATGCATTGAATTGAAGGGATTCCGTTAGAACTCCAAAAATCCATATAGCATTTTGAACACGCAAAAATATGGTTTTTAATTTGCGAATCTCTTTCAAAATATGTAGTACAGAACGATATAGAAAGTGTTATCCATTAATTAAGATTTTTCTACAATTTCTGAGGGAGGTTCAAGGACCGAAAATTAATTATTATTCAGGAATGAATCTCTAAAATCATTTTATTAATATACGATATAATACGATAAATATTAATACAAGCGTTGAATTTTTTTGTTGAATATTTATATTCTTCGTGTATACGTGCAATGGTAACAGACGAGGTTCTCTTTATGGATACAAAATACGCTCACGGAGTAGGTTCGTCTCACTGCGGTGTAAATATACAGATGTGAGGAAGGAAAAGAGACGAAATCTCTCCACCTCAAAGGCATTGGAAGGGATCAAAAGAAGGATAGGGGGAAAGAGAATTTCTTCTTCAAACATCCTTTCCCTCTTAAACGCCTCTCCCGATACCCATTCACGTGTCGTGGGAAAGATGCGATAGAGGACGCGACACGAGATGGAATTTATTCAAATCGTTAGGGAATAAGATCTCGGACAATGGAAGCACATCGGATCAATGCTAAAGAGCACTCGGGGGCCGGATCCAGACCAAAACTCATCCGCTGCAAAGTAGTAGTTTGCTTCTCTGTTCCTTAGATATCTTACGGGAATTCCCACGTTTTGATTTTCGTCTCACCTCTTGGATCTTTAGAGCGAGCGCGAATTCGCAAATGCGGGTTTCGAGAAAGAGTTGGAAGGATGAGAGAGGGAAGTGGGGAGGTAGGCTGCTGCTCTCCGAGATAGATATTAAATAAAGAGCGCCGAATACTTTTCGGGACTTCGTCGATAAGGTTTTTTCGAAAACCTTCCGCGGAAGCTGGACTTTTTCGGCGGCGAAGGGGGATTCTTTTCGAAAACGGATTTCCACGAAGTGGATTTGCAGAAGTGAGATTTTCCAAAGCAGATTTTTCCAAAATTCAATATCTCAAACAGTTCGCTTTTCGAATACTAATTTTTCGGGAATCGATTTCTAAGGCGACCGGTCGCGGGGGAGATTAGAAGAAGTCAATTCTCACACTGAATGGAACGAAGATTATTTTTAACGCTAAAAGCGTTGGCGGCCGATCTCTCATTCTTCCGAATCCTACCATTAATGATGGATGATTATAATCTTATCCGAGATGGTCGTTTTTGTGCTAAACAAACTAAACTAAACCTAACTTTGTGCAATCAAAAAATAGAAATTGCTGCATTGGAAAAACTGCGCGGTATTATGAACCCGCGTATTTGTAATTTTTTCTGGATGAATATCTTTCTAAATAGGATCCTAATAATTTTTTATCTTAAGCCTGTAGTTTACTGATACTCCCCTAGCAAAAACCTTATATCCAGCCTAGGGTTAATTTTTAAAAATAAAAATAATCTAAATTTATACATTATAATCCTATCAACTATATCTGAACATTTTGCAAGTGTTGTAGAATAATATTAGGACTGTTATGATATATAAATAATACGTTTTATTATGAAAACTAGAAAGCTCATTTTTTAGAGTCAAGCATCAATAGCGAGAATGAGACCGTACTTACTCAAATCCTTACAGTTTATTAAATTCTTGACACCTCATCGGTTAAACGTCAAAACTACACTTCGAGAACGACTGGAAACATCATCCTAGCAGCTTTTGGGAGACTATTAGTGGACACCTACTTCGAGCGAAACATTTCAGGAGATTCAGTGAGATTGAAAACATCATTTCGGAAATCCATCCTAGATGAATTACCTGAGTGATAAATCACGCAGATAAGAGAAGAAATCTGCTAGAGGAACGATAAGACTGCTCGACGAGAGATCCCAAGAGAGAGATATGGCGATAAAAAGAGAGTCCCCGCGGAATTGAGTGAAAAGGAACGGATTAAAAAAAAACGCAACGAAGAATCTCGCCGAGCAATAGTAAGAAAATTGGATGAGGAATGAGTGTTCGGCGTCGGGGGAAGATGTAGATAAAGAGTTGCTGGAAATGAGATATTCCGTAAGGTGACGGGACGGACGAGATATTGTTCATGAATGTATTTAAGGGAGACGGAACACGCCTTTCAAAGCGGATATGAATCCAGTGGTACATTAGAAGAGGAAGATAAATCGTTCGAGATTACGAGGGCCAAGGAAGAATGCCTCTGAGATCATTGAAAGGAATGAACCTTGCGAAAGAAGGTGAGGATGTCGGCTTAAGCATCGTACTCTTCATTTCTTTGCTTCAGGCAGCCGAAAAACGGAAAGGATAGCATGAAATATTCATTCCATTTTCGGAGTACTCCAAGATGAATTCGCACACGAAGCGCCGAGCAATTTAGGGAAAGGGACGCTGGCAAATAATGGTCTCTCTGAGAGCGTTAGAGATGGAAAACGATGAACATTACCTACTTTTCTAAGTACGTCATAAAAGGACTTCTAGCTTCTCGCAATTTCGGAGACATCTGAAAGCAGATATTTTACTTCGGAAGACAAGAAGACACGAAGCGAGAATCTGGGTTTCTCTCGAAAATCAAACTGACAATTGGATGAGAGTGGTACCACTTATGTGCAACCATATCCAGATGCATCTGTTACGTGTTCCTTTTGTAAACGAAAGTAAAAATACTGGAGCTGCTCTACAAAATCGCTTGAGTGCTGCCAAAGTACGGCGAGAGCTTCATGCGCGATCGTATATCATAAATGACGGATTGTAGTTTCGTTATCGTATTCGTTACTTAGGGAACTTAATATTTTAATCGAGCTTCATGATAAATATTCTTTAAATTTCTTCTCCGATGTCTGAAAAATCGTCTTAGGCCATTGAAAGTTTATGAAGCCACAACAGTCGCTGCGCATTTCATATTTTGCCAATTTAAGTTTTCCGAGATATGAAATTTTTCGAGACTAACGAAGTAGAGAGCAGGGATCTCGCAAAAGGACATTGATAATGAAGGAGCAGGATTGTGCTGCTCTCCGCCCTAGCTGTCTCAAACGTTGCGTTGGGATCTCTCTATTTTGATATATGAGCTTCTGGTGAAACAGTATAGCGTTATTTCGTCAAAGCACATTTCAAAATTCATCTTTTTGTCTAAAGCCATTGTGATTATATTGAAATTAAAAATGGCGTAACAGTATTTAGTCTTGAATTTGTATGAATTCTAAGTGCTTTACATTAGTAAGTACCAAAACATCTAAAGAGAAACTGCACTTTAATTTAACTATTTCAGTTTTTGAGTTAAATTACAAATCTAATAATCCCAAGTTAGACTTTATGATGAAATATTGTATAAATAACATGTTATAACATACGAAAATCAAATTATATTTGTGTTATATGATATTTAATAATTATTACACAAAAAATGTAATAATAATAATAGAATGTTCATCAATTATATTTAATATTTCAATTAGAAATTAGAAATAATGATCTTATATTACAATTATCACCATATAATAATTATATATATATATATATATATATATATATATATATATATATATATATAAATAAAGGCATGAAGATGTTTATCATGGAATTGAGAAAGGTCAAAAGACGGATTTGACAAAATTAGGCCCACTTCTGATACCTTCTCATACGAAAATTAATTGTCACTATTTTATCCATGTGCCTTGTAATAGCATGTCATATATATTCACGTACACATCCCTGAACTCGTTCAATCTCTATCTACAAATGAAACGCCTCGATGAAAGGAAACTCAATTATCAGCTCTTTTAACAATTCGCGTGTGGATAGAGATTAAAACTCACGCAATTGTAATATTATCTTCATATCTCATAACAATTTGATCAAATTATCACTCCTCCATTCATGTTCCAAACAAACGGACGCATACTGTTACTAAAAGCGTGCTCATCTACCTCGGAAAGTACTCTCGTGGATTATCGTACCAATCAGAAAAAAGAGAGTGAATAGAATCCCTAGGATTCGATGGTGTAAAACAAAGGGACCTACAAAGACACTACGTGGCATTAATCTAGGTGCGTGGGTGAGCTAATGTAACAGGGATGGAATGATGGCAGTGGTAATCGGGGATAGTGGACGGCTTGCATGGTGTGGCAGTTCCCCGTCTACCTCATCCCACACGAGTGAAGCCTTGGTTGCGGTCACTTTTACGGGTCATAGAACATCATCCCAAGCAACTTGTCCCTTTAAGCTGCGAATCCCCCGACAGTACTGCAAAAAAATGAACGGAAAAACCGTTCCTTTCTCCCCCGTAGGAATTCGAAACAGGATTTCGGCCGTTTTTTTATTTATTTGAAGCCGATCTCCTTCGTGCACGCCATATTACACTCACTTGCAATCCTATAAAGGTTTAAAAAGGAGATTGAGAAATAAAACTATGCTCCCAAACCGCCGAGCTCTGTGGGAACGTTTCTCTGGTACGTCTCGTATCCTCTGAAGCACGAGTTTATTCGCCGGCTTGCGGGTTTATTTGCATGGATATTGATTCCCTGCCCTTCGAGAAACGATATTTTTTTTTCTAAGGTGGAATCGTGAACACGAGGGTGAACGCAATAAAATACATATTCAGTATTAGCTGTATTATAATTTCCACGAATTGAGCAAAGTAGTAAAGAATTAGAATCGGAAAATATGGTCAAGGGACGAAACGAGCTTTTTTAATGAACTATCGCATTCATTCCCTTGGGTTTTGTTCATCTATACCTTTTTTAAAAATAGTTTCTTCTTAACCTTGAAAATATACATGTTTATGAATAATTATAGTTACTTCAACTGCATTAAAATATTTAGCATATTGATCTCCTCGAAAACTTTGATAGACTATGAGCTTGTTAAACTATCATAGTATTATTTTGAATTCATTATTGAATAATCTAAACGATATCATACGATGCTTACATGATCTTTTTTCAGGTAATGAATCAGCAAGGCGAATCATCAAACAAAACCAGTAAATTTTTGGATTTAACGAGCACATTAAACTGGAAAGCATTCCTTTAAAAGAAGTTTTAAACAGCCCATATACGTCTAAAAAGGTAATTAAAGAACGAAAAAAGTCTTGCTCGAAACAACTACCAGCTTTCATCTAAACCCCGTTCAGAATCCCACCGACGCGAAACATCGAATTTCTTCCAGCGAGTTTACAACGATCGCGGAGAAAACGTACGGACCGCGAATTTGAATAATTCCCTCCGATTCTAAACGCACTTGCGAGTTTAACAAAGCCCGGTACACAAGTGCTCTGAGCGGAAGATATTTGGAAGTATCCCCTTAAAATTTTTGATTGCGTTGTAAAGCCTTCGAGGGCGCATCTCGAGTAGTCGCGAGTGTCCTACGAGAGGAGGATGAGTGAATTGCTGAGAAGGGAAGAACGGGGTGGCTCCGGGGGATAGGGGGGGTTTAAGGGCAAAGGGATGGTGAAATGAAAAGGAGTACAAGGTGCAGGAAATCGGAAAAAGAGTATGCGGAAAGGTAGGAAGGGTGAAGAAAAAGAAAAATTAATAATTAACTGAGGAGGACGTAAATTTTTGGAATTCCATTATGAAGGAAAAGAGCTGAGGAAAAAAGAATTTCAGAATGAGATAATTAAAAAGTCTCCATATTCAGTGATTGCCTTTCAACTGAGATAAATATTCTATGGGATTTAATCTTCATTTTCCCAAAGATTCCTGTCATTAGCTGAAACTTTTTCCCTATATATACCGCTTTGCCAATGAAGAGGATCCTTCTGTAAATAACTTCTTTTTGTCTCATTAAAGATAACGTAGCGTTGACTTATATCCAAATATTTGCCGTTGTTCCTTTATTTATCCTTCCGGGAAATTTGCGCGTAAGTTTTATAAGATGAGAATATGATGGATGGAAAACTCATGCATATCTTCATACCTTACTCTTTTTAAGAAGTAAAGAGACTTCAAGTCCAAGCAGTACAATCAATAATTCTGAGAGAAGGTGATAATGAATAATTTACTTAACCAAGTACAACATCGATTACAGTCACTACTTCTATTGTACAAACAAAAACTTGCGAAAACTTACTCAAAACTCTTGTACGTGTAGCGGTAGCTGATGGAATATCCTCGTACTCGTTCACGTGCGTATATCCATCCCTCTGTGTATACAGATAGATGAAGACGTGAAGGAATGAGGCAGATGACTCAGTAATAGTCTAAGTCTTGAGGAACCACCGAAGAGAAAGTTAGAAATGAGCAAGTTAGAGGCTGTTCGTAAGGGAATGGGTAGAAGGAGATAAAGCTGAAGTAGTAGAAAGGAGAGAGAGTGGATTTGCAGGGAAAGAGGAGAGAAATTCCCCAAAAAAGTAGTTACGGAGTAGAGAGGGAGTTATTGAAAGACACGGCAGACGGATGAGCCGACTGGGTGGAAAGGGACAGATAACGAAGTGGCTAAGTTTTAAGTAATGGATGAAGGCGAACAATTGGAAAGAGTCGGCCAAAGACACGGGAATACGTAGCGAATTAAACGGAAAAGGCGGGATATAACTCAAAAATGCAGAGGGGAAATTACTTGGGAGTTACGGAAGAAATTATGAAGACATAAATGACGGATATGAGATAAGAAGTTTGCAAAAGTGAAGGGAAGAGATGAAGAGGTTAATGAATGGGGACGAGGGGAGATAGGGCAGAAAAAGGTCTGGTGAAGGGCTACGAATGGAGTAAGGATGATGCGAAAGATGTGTCGCCCAGAGAATAAAGCTCTCTTAGTGGAAAGACAGAAGTTAACTGCGCCATCTGGTGGGAGGATATGACGATGCGAAGAAACTTTCGAAAGAGGGCTGCTTTTGCTGATCGCGTAGTTGCTGACTGGTGTTGACTAGAAGAGTGTAGGGAAATGCGAAGATTCTCTGATAAATACTGCTTTTGGTAACTTTTTACACTCGTCCGTTTGTTTTCCGTTATTAATGCACTTGCGAGATATTCTTTCCGAAAGAGCGAAGTCTTTTCTTGTCCTTTGAGGAAAAGATCTAGACCGGAAATCCTGGTGAATATACCTCGGATGGGAAAATGTTTTCGAAAGAGCGCAATATTTTATTAAACGAGCTTTTAGCAAGCGAGATTCGGAAGAAATATGTCAAAGAATCCTTAGAGATAATATTTATTGCACAACGTAGGTACGCATTAGATGCTCCTGGATGAGAAAATTTACGTACTGTGCTGGAGTACACATTCATATCAAAATATTTGCTTCCCGGCCGTGATTAAATTATTTTGTTCGCTGAGCATATGAGATTCATGTTACGGATTACATCCTTAGTATCTGTAAGTAGAGGAGCTTAAGTTTTAAAACATTAGAACATAATGAGCCCGAATGGCGTTCTACAATAAAACGAGTATGAACTTAAAAAGAAATTTCATTTTACTTTCGCGGAAATTTTCATGTGAATCAGTCTTTCTGAAAATATTAATGCAATTTTATATTTTAAATATTCGATTGTTATAATATAGTTTGGAAATACTGAATATTATATTTCATATATTGATAAACATTCATACTAAATCACATTATGTCGATGTGCCACCAGCACAATATAAATATCTCATCGAACATGGATTCTTAGAAGTCATGCATCTGTTAACATAATAACGGTTGCAACTGCTCAGCATGTTGCCTCATCTTTCACGTAAATAAAAGTTTTTTATACCACAGAAGTAGTTCTACGAAGTCATTATACCGAGTTTCAACAAAAATAAATCTTCGTAAATAACCCTTGACTCTCGCGTTGTATAGTTTTGCACAACTTTACAATACGCGACAAGTTATTCCTGCAATCTCAGGTAAGAAAGTAGTTCCGAAATTACCCCTTAAGTTTTCAACTTTCATGGTCGTAAAATAGATAGCAACAAGAATTGTATTTAGAGGGATAAAACAACTAAACTGAGCATCTCCTTCAGAGAGAGAGATTTTTCTCCAAGTTTTATGTGAGACGCAATTATACGTCGCGGAGCCTTCTTCATAGCTTTGCTGTAAGCTTCGCTCATAAGGAAGAAGGAATGGGAACGTAAAAGCTTCGCGTCCGTTCAACAATAGACCAAATAATTACCCATAGTTATTCCGCAGAGAAAAGTTTGCCACGTAGAAATAGAAACTAACGATCACGTATGAGAGGATTGGATTTCAGCATCATCTGTACCTCTTAAATTCATTGGAATCCAAGGTTAATCACCCGACGTATCTTTCAATGAATCCGAGCGATTCCTATCTTCAAGGATATTAAATACGATACGATAACGAATTAAATGGTCTTTATTGAGCCTCGAAACCTTTCGTTCCTTCAAACGCAGAAAACTTTTTGCGGCCTCAATGGGAATTAAAAGCTCTTTCTCCTGAGAGACGGGTTTCTCTAATCCTTAATACCTTCTAATGACTTATCAACTACGAATCTTACTTGGGAAGGTAAAAATACGGCTTTAGATCGAACTGGAAGTTAACTCGAATAGAAACGAAAAATATGAAACTTCAAAAGTTCAAATCAAGTATTGCAGAAAAAATTAATTGAAAATGTGGGTACATTATTAGCTTGGAAAGGTATCCTTCGAGAATTGATTCAGGCGCATATAATACAACGAACTAAATATTATGGAGTTGTAATTAGTTTTAGCGATATATTAAACAAAAAAATGCTATGCACTTACTCTGAAATGGTTTTTATGTTTAAAATTCGTCATGGAAAATGATTAGGCCGTTTTTTTAGATTTTTATCATTTTTCCGTGGCTTATCTTTAGATTTTCGTTCAAAAATGTTTTCATTTCACTCCGAAAACCCTTTAACTCCAGTTTGAAGATTGAAACAACGGCGGTTAACTATTCATTGATCATACATGCCCCCGAATTTTACCGTAAGCCGAAATTCACGTAACGGGCGTATTGTGGAGCAAATAGCAGCAAAGTTTTGCGTTCCTCTCTATTCTCCGTGCCATAAATTATCGACGACAATGCTCCCCCTTCCATTATTTGAACCTTTGCCAGATCCGACGGTGGAGATGCGAGTCTCTGGTATAGGGCAATTCTGTAATTGAATTCCGAATCATAACGGTCTAAGTTTTTATGCTGCATTCCACTCGAAAAAAAACACCAAAAAACTAAATTCCAGTTTTGCCATTTTATTCTCGCATGAGGCTCCCAGATATGGGCCACTATGCCCGGAATTCGGATAAAATGTTTGTAAATTACGTCGGAAAATTATATAGGGAAACATCTACCTAAATGCGCACTTAAAAAGTATATCACGTCGAAAGTTATAAACTCGGGAGAAAGAAGTAAAAGTTTCCATACGCTAAGAGCACTCCTTTAACTAACTCTAGAGGCCGATGCATAAGATGTGTAATATCTGGAAGAAGCCTTTTCCGACTGTCTCCTTACGAACTTTTAAGCCATTTTAAATGAACCAGAGAAAGAAAGGATTCGGGACAAAAAGAACTGCTTCGAGCAAATCTGTGCATTTACAAGTAAGTGTTTAGGGGAAAATTCAAGCGACTTAAAATGCAATTTAATGCATTGGGTTTAAGAGCTGAACGTAATTCTATGCTTAAATTTTTGTGCGTCCTTCTATTCGAAACTATCCAAAGTAATAGCATTTTTAATAGAAAATATTTTAAAGAAATGCATTTAAATAACTTTTTCTTATTTTTTTAATTGCCCTTTTTTAATAAATTGAGGACCTAAATCTCTATAATTAAGTGAAAACTAAATTGTCCACGCTAATTCCTTTACTTTTCACGGCACACATTAAATTTATTTAAAGTATTACTAAATCTGAGCACTGTTGCATATATAATGAACTAGGTTTGTATTTAAAGGGATGCCTATCAGAATCTATGTAAAATTGATAAACTAAAGTTAATAGAAATCTGTGAAAATCTATTCAAAAACACAAAACTTTAGTTATAATGACAAATAATGCAATTAGTTATAGATATTAATGTTTTATAATGAATATGCTACTTTAAAACTTGAAATATGATTCCGCTGAAACGTTTATGGGCTGCAAACATTTTTTTCGCTTAATCATCAATTTGTGAATTGTAAATATATATATATATATATATATAATATAATACTATATATATATATAATATAATACTATATATATATATATATATATATATATATATATAAAATACTATATATATATATATATATAGTATATTAAATATTTGAGTTGAGTTAATTAACGAAGAGTTGATCTTAAGTGTAAATACTTTTGA
The DNA here is from genome assembly GCA_020796165.1 of Pantala flavescens. Lineage (NCBI taxonomy): Eukaryota > Metazoa > Arthropoda > Insecta > Odonata > Libellulidae > Pantala > Pantala flavescens. The sequence continues at coordinate 12,262,027 of CM036889.1, read as the reverse complement.
ATAAATATTATTAACAATACGTTAATTTTACTTATTCATTACTATATAGAACAAAGGTTAAACTGTTGAATCCCTTTATAATTTAAGATCGATGCATTTACACGTAATCTTTTAACATCAACTTCCCCCATCCAATTACTAAGTGCGGGGCACCATCAGCCACCCGAGAATCAATTGCACTTTTCGGGAGTTTTCTTTTCCTCTTTTGCAATGATGATCAGGCACATGAGCGTCGGGTGGAGAAGGTGTAGTAGCGCGATAAAAGAAATTCGAAACGGGGGGCGGTCTACCCTGACGCTACGGCGCCTCCAAGCAATCAGGGCCAACCCATAAACAGGCGGATTCCTACGGTAGCTAGCATATTAAACGGGGTTAGGGAGGCGGGCGAGAGGGAGGGGTTAGAAACAGTAACGCTAGAATCGGGACCGGATTATTCGGTCCAGTGCGTCCCGTTTCACGGTATGCTGGGCCGCTGCCTCTCCCCCCCCACACACATACGCTAAAACCGCTGGCCCAGAATCACGCTTGATTTGGAGCGCCCTTCTCTTTCGTGGACCGGATTCGAACCTCGCTCCGTGACATCGACGTGGCTGTTCCTTCATTTTTACCAGACTGAGGCGAATTCGCGGTGTTAAAGTGGGTTCGGAGAGATAATGACGGCTAACGCCAATTTTATCTTCCGCTAAAAATATGCCTCCCGAAATTTGAGGGGTTTCGAGAGCTCTGCTGATTCGGTTGAAAAATTATGGGAGATTCGAGAGAGGGATCTAGGCACACGCCAGTCGGTTACAATGTTCCGAAAATTTGACCTACTCCTATAGTGGTGCGTCGATATTTTAAATAATTTTCAATTCCCATACGAATTACCTGTGCATAAAAATAGCCCACTCACAAACGTAAGATGTAATCAGTAAAATAAAGAAATTCAACATTTAAAGCGAGTGAAATGGTAGTCGATCGATTCCATATCGACCTTGTTTAAAAATGAAAATTTTCTTTTTCTTTAGCAACATTTCATTTACGCTAACCTCTATTTAGAGCATATTTAAGGTTTGATTTTAATATATTAATTAAAAGACAGTTAATAAAAAGGATAGATAATTATCAATATAAATAAAATAATGATCTATAATAATACTTTTTATATTTTGCCAAGAAAGATTTCTGTGAAAGCTAAAAAAAGAATGATATAATTGATCTACGATTGACGTAAGGGGTTAAATTTTACTTTCAACCTTATATATACCCTATAAATTTGCTGGATATAAAATAATCAAGTGCACTAATAAAAATAAGTAAATTTACTTTTTAAAGTTTTAACTTTAAAAACAAAATCGGAGTTTTTAAATAAATTTTAATATTTCATAAACTGATTCTCGTTGAAAAATTGGCAACTTTAAAATGTTTCGATACAATTAAAATATTTGAAGTTTGAATTTGTTAGAATGATAAAATATGAATAGTAAAATGAACAAACATTCTCTTTGAATGGGAACATTCATATGTATCCTGAATAAAAGTAAATGGAATGCGATATAGAAAATGGATGAATCTCCGTTGAATAAGAACGAATCTCACCTATCGTATGCACTTCTCCATCTATGCTAAACGGATGGCGTTGATTAATGCGAAACAATTAAGAAGTCTAAAGCGATTAAAACCCTCCATTTTCGATTACCTCACGTCCAGGGTTAATGGACCCCTGATATAATTACAAGAGTGACGTAATTCATGAATTACGCCCAAGATTAAGGAAGAGAGAAAATTTCTTAACGAGCGCGAGATTATATTTCCATTTCCTCGGAATAATCTGATACAACTCTTCCGTACATTAGCATCCCAAGGAATTCGAGACAAGCTATTCATGGCGAGAATTTCTCCGTTAACGCAGCCCTTTTCCGAAAGATGGCACATGCGAAGCGGCCTCTCTTCACTTCTGCTTAAGGGATCCATGAGGACACTTTTCTTCGGAAAGACATACGGGAGAGAGGATAAAAAGATCCAAAACCTCTTTTCACGAAATGCACTGTTTCCATGCATTTTCATCTACGCTAAGTCTCGAGTAGATTCACGCTCCCTCCGTACCGGTGAATGCGAAAAAAACCTTTTCTCTAGAAATATTCGGGAATGCTTACTCCTTCATAATGATAGGAACGTCGTGCGAGTTGAGATCTTGCTGAAAATCTTGAAACTGCGCTACGACTCCTCATAATTACTCCGATTGCTTGCTTTTGAATTTTCCCGAGCGAGAATTACGCCTCGTGAGGGATGTTCCTCGTAAACTTTTTGATAATAAGCAACATATTTCCTCAAATCGATACCCGAGTTCAAGAACTGGGTGACTTAAATATTCGTACGGCCAGAAATTCGTTGTCAAATAACAATAAAATTTTATTTGACAATTTAATGAATTAATTTTCCTAGAGAGAACTCTATGAACATATTTCGGTAAATTTTCTTTTTCGAATTAATGTAAATCGTTCTCGTAGATATCATTATTACGAATGTTATTCTCCTAATACATCTACTAAAATTCTGAATATAAGAGCGAGATTAAGTATAAGTTCCCTTTTGACGTTGGAAAAATTAAGCGAATTCATTAGAAAAGGCGATTTAAAATATCTTATGGAATTCAGAAATAGTCTGTAAAATGAGGCTTTATCACATCTTTTAAAACCCTAGGAATATTCAAGACGCTTGAGCTATTAGTTCTAAGTCTAACTTTACTTCTTCATCTCAAATAATTTATTTATCATCATAGTTAATAGACGCCCATGAGTAGCATTTAGCCATGTATTTTATAATATTTTTTTATATTTCGTATTACATCAAATTGCCGTTTTACTTCACCGAAAACATTTAAATGAGACAAAATACTACGATTCGATCTAAAAATTTCTAAGTCCACATGCTACTAGTTGTGTTGATATAAATTATGTATTAGGTGAGTGAAAATTTTTGTAAGGATGGCTTTAAGGAATAAAGAGGCAGAAAATAGTCACAAGCTTCAACTAATTAATCAAAACTCTCATAGATAGACTACACAATTTCGGATGAAAAGGCGTGTGTTTTTCATTTCAATTCAAAGATTTAATTTAGTAGAAAGGGAATTATTTGTTTTAAAAATAAATGTCTCTGAACAAATTATCGTCACGTGTAATATTTGCAGAATTGTTTTAAAATTTACAAGCCTCGATCAAAAGATATTGCGACGTGTTCCCTAATAAGTTGTGATTTAAATGGCCCAGTTTCTGTACAAATGCCTACGCAGAATCGAAGGAAAAATCAGAAAAGAATTAGCTGATAAAACTTGGGCCACCGCATTACCATGACCCTGCTAACAAACCGGTCAGGGACGTAGGCGTGCGTTGCCCCGGGCGCCGAGGTTTTGAGGCTGAAAAACAATGACGGTTGGTCGAATCTTCTTCTGAAAAGTTCGAACAGGAAATGAGAAACGCAAATTTGCTCGCAGCATTTTTTAAAATGGATTTAAGTTCGTTGATAGACCCGTTAACGTTGTTATCCCTGCAAAATCAAGAAATTATATAGAATGAGGACACGTGAAACTAACGAATTTATGATAAATTAAAACGGTTCCCTCGAAAAAAGATATTATTAATCAATGGTCTATTAGAGTTCCTTTTATTGAACCGCTCACCTGAAAAACCTTAAATACACTAGTATGTGGTGTAGACAACACTAATTTATTCATCAATACGACCCACTAGTATTACCGATAGTAAAACGGAATCTCCGTTTCATTTTCTTTGATTGAGATATTTAAATTACATGTACGTCCCATCATCCCTAATATGTTTTCCTTTTGAATATCAAAAAATTTAATAAGTACTTGAAGAGATCCGTTTCTATAGCTTCATCTTTAATTTAAATGCAAAAATCTCTGTCCTTGATATATGGATAAAATTGATTTAAAAAGCGTCTATTTGCCTAAGTACTCACATTCCTTCGTCAAAATATTATGCGTTTCCAATTGAAGCCCTGACGAAATTATAGCGGAAATAAATTATAAAATGACCTGTATCCAAATTATATCTAATAATCAGTAACCCTTTTAGAACATTAAATGCATTCTTATTATAATAAAAATATGATTCGTGGACAAGAGGTATCGGTATATTATTCCTCCAAGGTATGAGGAAATTTCAAGAGATATTACCATTGGGGATTGATTTAACCCAAGAGTTAAAGCAGCACTTACACGTTCACCTGAGATATTCTTCGCGTCAACTACAAAGCATCGTTGCAGTATACATCGAAATAACACAAGGTATATCTATATGTGGAATAAATTGTGACAGTGCGATTTTGAAAATTCAAACGAATGCGAGCATTTGAATGCGTATGAGGGATAAACGAATCAATCCCGATGCGCTAATACTCCATTGGCCAATCAAAACAGCGGGAGGACGGACACGCAGAAACAAATCACAATTAGAAAGACAAACGCTCCTTCAGCGAACGACCGAAACTTGACATTCCCTCATCACGGCATCTCCACACCCTAAGGGCCTTTCTTACGCTAATCCACTCCTCCCTATTAACGAGAATTCCCATGGGTTTGAGCACCCCCACTTCCGAGACGAGTGGGAGGAGGAGGCAGATTAGGTTCTAGGAGTAGTTAGAACGTTTTGGAATCGAGAGTGGAAAATTGCCATCACGAGGGGAATGATAGACAAAAACTGTGGAAATCTTTCGCGAAAGGAGGAGATTAGCGAACATGTCTGTGGAATCCTCGTGGCTGTTCAGAGGGGCCTCGAATATCTCGTAGGGTACGAGGGGAACGCGGGCGATTAACGTCTTGACATCTTCTCTTTGATTCCTTGCGATGCCGTAGGCTCCGGAACAATTTGGGAAAAGCGTTTCCTTTAACGGAATAGAAAGAGACGTGATGTGGCGCGCGTATGTTTAAATTTAGGCGCTCGTCACGCAATCTCCGTCGGGAAGGACTTAATATTCGAAGAATTAAGCGTTCGGAAGAGTGGCTAAGAGAGAAACATGCGCGCACATGTACACACTCAAATAAAAGGGTATCCAAGGATGAAAGTACGTGTAATGCAATGGCCAAAGAAGGGGGAGTTGAGAACAGAGAGGTAATTTGGCTTAAAGTTGTCGAATCACGAGCCAATTTGTAACAACGCATACCATAGAGGTTCGGGGATAATAATTCAGTCAGAAAATACACGGATTAATTTTTTTATAGCCTCTCTGATATAAAATGTGATTTATATTATAAGTATTAATAAATCACTCAGAAATGATGTTCAAGTATTTTGTCGACATTTTTACTGTATCTCTACACTTTGCGTAAGTTCGTCTAGTTTTATGTACACTTTCAACGCTTTTCAAACTTCTTTTACGTAATCTCTGCCAAGTTTATTCATTTATTTGATATTAATCATTATCATACTTAAATAGATAACCAAATTTAGGAATACTAACTTACGAAAAGGATGCAGCTGCAGAGCCTAGCGTGCGTACTATTTTTTCTACCGATTACAGTGGATAGAGGCTGTTTCAATTGATTGATTTAGATGTATCCAAACCAATGAGCCATAAACTGTTAGAGGCAACTCGCAACTCTAGCGGAAACATCCTGAACGCAGTTTTGTGTTGCATATATGTAAGTAAGTTGCACTTCTATACAAACAAAAAAACCGATTATACTATTGCATCTTCCTTAAAAAGAAAATACCGAATTTTTCTCTCGAGCGCTAAAAAAATCCCTCCGGTAGCAGTACGCATGAAACAATTTTGGCACAATAACTTACTAGAATAGAGAACGCGGAAATTTTCTCGCGCATGTCGTAAAGTTGGAAATATATCCCTCCCATTGAGCAATAGCTTACACATACTAGCTCGAATTCCTCTCAAAACCGCAGCGGTGAGTGACAAATATTTCGGATGATAAAGCGTCAACGTTCTCGAAAGCTTGGGAAGCGGGGTAACGAGTAAGTGAATAGAGGTGGGTAATGGGAGGCGGCGGATGAAATCTCCGTACGATCACGACTAGGAAGCCGTTTAAGCACTCGAAAGGGTGCGTCTGAGTGTGCGGTCCACGTGAGGAATGCGTGAAAGATCGACACTGATGCGGAATCCCAAAGTCTCATTTCGAGACGCGGTCCCCGCACGCTTCCACGAACGAACTCGCTCGGTCGGCTGCCGACTATGGGATTCTCGATCGCTACGTACGTTGTCGCGACATCAAGCGGTGCACTTCTCCTACCGCAGCCCTGAGTTACATCCGTGAGAGCCGCCCGACCGTGAGATTTGATTGTTCCGTCTCGAGAAATCCTTCCGAAATATCCGCGTTGGACGATGTTTGAGGAATCCTAAATACCAACGCCCGAGTGCGGTGAAAAGAGAGCAAAAACGCTCAAAACGGAGGTGAATCTTCGCGAAGGAATGAATCCGAGGGAAATTAATTGCTTCTGGGAACGAGATAGAAGCTCGAGAGAAAAAAAAACGAGAAGAAATTCCACCAAGAAATTCAAAGTACTTTTAGTAATGACAACGCAAAACGTCGTTCGAGCTCACCGAACGCAAAACACTTTTGTTTCCGATGAAAGCGATGCGTTAACGCCTCCTTTGGTTCGAATACTTTTTCTTGAGCGGGGAAGGGAGAAAGATTCGGTGGGTTTCCAATTGCCAAGTGAGGCGTAACTCGGTGCTAAACTGCACGACGAGAGATTCTCACACTTCCTTATCGCTCGCGAGCACCGCTATCCAACCGCACGGCTGTGCACGCAACGATGGAAATCTCCCGAGACGGTGGAGGATAAATCTCTTAACGACCCCTCACCGCCGACGTTTCCTCCTCCCTACTCCGGGGATATGCGTGGGTGTAGCGATCGACTCGTCCCTCGCAATCAAATATCTCATTATCTCGGGAATGAAAAATCCCGGAATCGCGTCTCTAGGTTTCCCACGATCCGAATTCATTTACGGATCAACGCGGCGATTGAACCCTTAAGAGGATGATTATGCGAAGTAAAGTGTCTACGGATCCGCCGCAAATTCGGTGCTTAGAAAGATTCTACGATCGCTGAATGATAATCTCATCTGAAGGATCTATCGTTAATTTCATCGCCAGAATCTTTCCTCAGTAGCACGAGTGAGAAGGAATTGGTGCACGATTTATACCAGACGCTTCAAGGATCAGAATCGTGAAATCCAAGCTCCACGCAAAGGAAGAAGATAATATTCTCCCGTAAAGAAGATAAATGTCTCCTTTGAAACACATTAAAATTTTCATGAATTTATTGAATTTTAGGTATAGAATTGATTGAAAATAGAATCAAGGAAAGTATAGTATTGAAATTTTTACTCAAAGCCAATAAATGAGCTGTATATATATATATTCTATTTTATGTGCTATGACACAGCGTAAATTTTAATCATATTAAAGCGGAATGGCATAGAATCAACTCATCACCTCGATAATGCACGATCAGAGTTTCAATACGCGGCTCAACTCTAAAGTCATTTCTTAGGTAAACTGCACACTGATGAGCCATTCTCAGTAGTTGAGGAAAATCTAAGCGAGGAATCGCCCCTCAGCGACCTTAATGAACTTTCCGACTCAATAGTGCCTTAAAATGTTTCCGTCCCCTTCCATAGTCCATCAAACTATCTTTTATATCCCGTAAAATCTACACCTAACCTTCTCTACTTCACTATATTAATCCATGGGAGGGTTCTTCTGCGATGTTCTCCTACAATAGGTCATTTCCCAATTCTCCATACTCTTCCACTCTTTTGCCCAAATTCCATTTTCCATCTCCCGCCTCCTCCAACCAAGGCGCTGAAGCGAAGGTGGTAATCACTGGTCCGGAAATTGCGTGGAAACAAGGGGTCCAAAGGGGAGAGTTAGGGGTCGGTTGACGGAGAAGCTAGAGATGCTACGAGGTGATGGAAGAGGAAGGTAGACGCCCTGGGGGGGTTTAAAGATGGGGTTACCATTGTTGAGTTTACGAAAGGACGGGTAATCCGAGAGACAAAAAGAAATCGTTTCCTCACTTCATGGAAATTCCGGGAAAAAACCCCCGACGGTTTTTCAGCACGTCAATTTTCCCTCCGTCTCCTCCTGATGCAAGAATGCTGGAGGCCCTCGTCTGTTCAAACACTTGCATTTTGATATGGGCTCCAAAGAGACCGAAGGGGGCGTGACGCTCGGATTAGATGGGATGAAAGAAGGGCAAATCGAAGTAAATTCGACATCCCTTCGGGAATGGAGTGCCAATGAGTGGGATTAGCGACGTTAATGCCTTTCGGATGGCGTCGAACTTTAATTTGAAAGTGAAGTTATGAGAGGTTAAAGTCGATCGGGACGTTTTTGATGGCCGTGACATTTTGATCGAGTTCGATTTTGGCATGGGGTTGACACTGGGGCAACAGAAAACCCGACTCGTGATCATTCCATATTCCCGAGTTACGAAATAAACATATCTAGATCATAATCGTATGGAAAATAGACATGCATAAACATAAGCATTTTAATTAAAATTAATTAAATTTTTATTAAAAATAGTATCGCGTTAAAATCTAGGAGCGAGATATTACTCGTTCATTTCGTAAAATTTTAACAGGGATCAAAATTACTTTTTTGAAAGCAGGACTCTATTATTCATAGAAATGATTTTTTTCATTTCCATAATCGAGAAGAAGCAAACTCTAGTGTAAGTTGAACTTAAGCACTCTCATCAATATTCAAGCCCCTCGATCGTTAAATTGTAATGAGTATTTCATCCCATGAAGAGGAGTCATCATTCTCTCCTGAGAGTTGTACGTGAAGATCTAGGAAAATTTCAATTCATTGGATTGAAAGAGCGTCCTATTAGGGTCAAATCTATTCATCACTCAGTATGTCAGAGAAAGGCTTAATTCATTCCATCAAGTCATAGTTTTTTATCCAGTACTCACTGAAATGAAACGTACTCATGTCGAGTAGGAGAAATTTTTCCTCGCGAAAGAATACGCGTAGAAATTATACTTATATGCGAGAATAGGAATTAATAATTTATCTTCGTGTCTTCCTCTCCTGACACGAAGGAATGCTGGTTATCATTTCTAACCTGCCACCTCCAAAGCTCAAGAGTCATTCCCTATTCATTCCAATTTAGATGACTCACGTTAACCTTGATGCGTTTCATAACATTTTGAAATTCCTTCTAAAGGCTGTGCAGTAAACTTGCCAATCCCGAGTCACTCCACCCTTGCAACCGAGCGCAGGAGGTAGCAATCAAGATTTCATGAATCCAGCGCTCCATCCAGTAACCATACTTACATTCAAGAGGACCTGAACCTATACCCCGCAGTGCACCCCTACTACCGTCACTTTCTTCTCCGCTGAAGCGTACGCCCAAACTCTTGCCATCCCCCTCCTTATTCCTGGAACAACCGTTGAATTTAACATCACTTCATGACTGCGAGCCACTTCATCAAATTTGTCTCCTCTCTATCAAGCTCATCCCGGTAACCCATCAAAACAGTCGCATGGGGATTGACGCCACCACTCCTTGTGGCGAAATCGTCCATTCGTGCGTTTCTTGGAGCGATTACGTACTCTTATGCGCTTCACGCCGAATTGCACCACGTGCGTGGCAGGGGAATTTTTTCGCCTGAGATGTTCTGAGACGCAAGATGGGTTAATCGACGCTTATGAAAATAAATTAACGAGAGAAAATGAAACGAGATATGAGAGGATGAGAACAGAAGAAGCTAATGGATTTGCACCTCCATACGCAGCGGAATCGTTACGGAAGACGGATAAGAAAGATATCATAAATGACTCCTATCAAGATATCTAAACGCTTGACACCTGGCAGATTGTAAAGTGTATCACGCGCTTTCCATCTCCTTCAGAAGTTCCCATCTGAGAGATATTTTCTATTTATAATCCTCGGATCCCCGTAGCGTTACGTTCAACAGTTTTCACAAACGCTCACCTTGACTTGAATAATTTAGAGTGACTGCGTCAGGCCGAGAGATTATTCGCGTGCTTTTGTTTCCGTAAAGCGAGACGTTTTATTTTCTTATCTCTCAAAGTGACCCGTGTCTTCCTTCCAGGCAGACGTCCACTGGCTTTTTTCCGAGATCTTTTCGTCTGATGTTTCCCTATGGTTGTCGCTATGATATTCGCATGAAAGAGCTCCGCCCGAGGCGCCATATTTCAGGAAGAATGTGAGAATTTGTTATCAATTCAAATGCCGTTATCTATAAAAGAGATGCAAAGAGACAGCGGATAAAATGCTGCTACGTACGTGGTCCTCAGAGTTCTTTTTGCAGATCTGACTACCGTCCGCTATGAACACCCTACTGTATTTTATGAAAGTTATCAAGTACTACATATATTCATTTTCTGGGTAAGTGAAGTTAAATATTCATAAGGATTCGTACTCTGGACCTTTAGTTTTTTCTGCTATGGGTTTTTCTACGATATGTATCACTTTATATTTAGTTACCTTGAAATTTTTCATTTAAAATGTTAGGGTAACTTTTTAGTTGTTCTCTAATTATTCACGCTTCCAGGAGCACCGAACACTGTTTTACGAAATCAAAATTTCTAGTTCTCTCAAAGAGGCAAGCAATGAATTTAAAAGAAAGCACTCTCGTGTAAACATGAAACAAGAGAAGAGATCAACACAAATGCATAAAAAGTACGCGATTAAACAAGTTAACTGAGAGAAAAACGCTGACTACACGCAAATAAGTTTTTTCGCCATTTGCATTTTGGAGGAATTCCTCTGTAGCTGAAAAAAATCATTTTGAACGCAGTATCTATTGATATTTGCCAGCGAAACATTCCTTTCCTAGCTCCTTCAGAAGGAAGTTTATGGAGGACATTTTCATCAAAAGGAAGGATCTTTTGGTTTCGCAAAAATCGGACGACTCAAAAAAAATGTTTATGCTTTACCTGGCTCGAGAAGTAGAACGAGACAAAGGATTTGAAGTGCCTTCATGTCGAGAGGGCATCTGGTGCGGCGTTGATTTTTCAGTAAATCATCGGTGCGTGTTGGCATTCAAGTTGCGAGAGGATTTCATTGGTTCCCTTTTTCTTCATGGCGATACCACTCAAATGAACCATCTATGCCCCTGGAATAGAAAGAAAAACATATTGTCATCAAATCACAAATTTTACTTAACATTATTTATATCAAAGTATGGACTCATTTTCGATGGAAATATGCTCGGAGTGTGAACAATATTTTCAAACTCTGAAAACTTTAGTATGAGAAGTAGACTCACTGAGAGATATAAAAAAGAAAATTATGTAACTTATATTTACTGAGAAGGATCTCGAGTGAATGAACGTATTTAGTAATGCAACTAGAAAAATTTCCAAAATCATACTTAGAAATGTGTTGGCAATATTAAACCCTTGCATTAGTAGTATCCTGAGCTGTTATTTTTATGAAAAACCTATATTAATGAGCATATTTATATACGATATAAAACTGACAGTTCCATGCTTGTAATTTACATATTCATGAATTCGTTTTAATATGCTAATGAGTCAGCAAGTGGTTCTAAGATAATTATTTAATTAGTTATAAAAATATCATTATTTATTTAAATTTTAAAGGAATTTAATTATAAAGTTGCCTAATTTATCAGCGTTATAGGGCGCCTCGAATGAATTGCATTGCGGATTCCTTCCTCGAAAGAGCTCTCTACGAACTAACCTTATTAATTATTCAACCGCTGAAACAGATATGAAAGCCCTGACAGATTTCGATCAAATCATTTCCTCTTACTAGTGGAAAACCCCATTTAATTCAGTCTTGTGTTTATGAGCATGAATGCCAAAGTATCTTTCCAAGTGAGACTCTTGAGTGAATTATGATTGTAGTCACTAATGGGAACAGGATAACGCTCTCCTCTCGTAATATAATAATAATCATTGCAAATCTATTTCCCTCGGATTGTTAGAATCATATTAAATATTCTAAATATCATTGCATTTATATCTTGAATCATTAAATTGTTATCAATATCTCGTGAAAGTTTCCTTAAAATCGACTTCATCTGCTCGACCAATTAAGTTTTATTTATTTGAAGTTTCTGTAAACTTATCGCAAAACTTTCCACCTCTCTAGAAGGGAAGTGCACGTATATATGAGAAACTTTTAATGTGATCTTCTCTGGAAATTTATTCCTAATGATATCTGAAGAATAAAACTGGAGTATTAACCACTCGTTTTCTGCATCAGTAGAGGTTTACTGGTCAGAATGTAATCATACCGCACGACTCACTTAAAATATATCTACATTCATGATTCTCCTTCTAAAATTTAACAATTTTTTAGCAAAAAAATTTTTAGAAGCAAGTTAATCATTTTTTAAATTATTCACATAAACTGAAAGTTGAAGATGTCTTAATAAAATATAATTTCTTCGATTTGTGCTTCATTATCTCAAAAGTTGTAATTATCTTTATTATAGTACATATCATCATAATAATATTGCTAAAAAATTTCACTTTTTCAGCATGCACGAATTTTTTAACGAATTTAAATAAGATGCGGAGATGGTATGGAAGAAAATACATTGATATGCATATGCCTTTGACATTACCAAAGGTGAACGACGGATCAAGAGGAAGCTATATTTTCATTTTAATGATAATCCTTTTCCGGATTATCTTCCGTGAAAAATAAACTTTTTTAAAGGAAAGGATAATGATTACATAAGATGAGTTATCTTTGGATTTGATTCCTTCTCTTACTTTTAACGTGGTGCCATCCGACCGACAACAACCTTTAACCAAAGGTGCAACGCCGAGGCGGGTGAGGCGTTCGTCCCTCTCTCACTATCAATCAGTGTCACTAACATTCGCCGGTCACTCTGAACATCGGAAAGAAAGCGGCTTCGAGAGGAGGGATTCGACATCCCGGAAAACAGCACCAACCGAGAGAAATTTCACCTCCTTTAGGTGAACAAAAGAGGCACGATGAGCGAGAGGGCTATAAATGGAGAGGTTTGAAAACCTTGGTGAAGCACCGAAATACTTCAAATCATCTTCAGAACGCTATCGAACGTATAGATTATCAGTTGATAAAGAACCTTTTATCTATGTTGGCTCGCGAGGTAAATAGAAATCGAGAAAATCCTTTCTTAACCCTAATTGAATTGATAAAAAAATGAAAGAAAGAGCTTTGTGTTACAGCTGTATGTACCTAGCACATAAATGCACTACATGACAATGCGTTGAACGAAGGATAAAAAACCAAAAATCCACCTATTCACCTGCCCTAGAATGAGTACACAGAGCCTTGTTCTCAGATCGAATTCCCTTCCTACATTAATGTCGTATATAATTCGATGAAGAATGAAAGAAGAAATTTTTTAAATTTTAATTTAAAATAGTTTAATTTTAAAAATTAAACTATAAAAAAAATAAACTATTTGACTAACTATAAGAATAGCTAGATTTGTATTCAATAAAAATTTAAAAGGAGTCAATTATAAGTAGATTTTAAATTACTTGTATGATTCCAAATTTTATGAGAAAAACTTAAAATTTATAACAATGTACAGATACTATAATAACTCTTATAATATAAAATAAAATAATATAATATAAAATAAAATAAAATAATATAATAACTTTTACCTGGGATAGAAAAAGCTGAATCGACACACCGATCTCAAAATGTTACATTCTACCTGCCACATAATCGATTCCAAAAAAAGATCAAATACCTCAATAAAATTATGTAATAGTGTGGACTATTCCCGAATACTAACTGAGTAATATCGGAAAGATTACTAATCTTCCAATCCTACTTTTAGGGCTTCTGAACACACACATCATCATTTTTCCGAGTGCCTTGCGACGTTTAGTTTAGGAGATTGAGGAGCCGGGAAATGCGGGTTACACGAGGATTACCTCCGTTGCCACGAGATATAAGAATCGCACTTTTTACGGAATAAGTACTTTCTACTAGTGTACCGGATGGGATATGGAAGGAGAAGGAACGGAGGCAGATGGAATGGGGCGTTCGCGATCCCCGTCCTATTTCGAAAGACGAGGAAGGATAAAAGGTAGGTGGTGTGAGGGGATCGAGTCAAGTCGGAGGTTACAGGTGTGGGAAGGGAGGTCCTCCAAGTCTCAACCGTAATGGTGTGCGATCACGTTACTGGGGATAGCGAACAAAGGAAAGGAGAGGGGGACGGGAGATGGAAGACAAAATGGGACGTTTCGCGAAGTGGAAGGAAGTGAATGAGCCAAAGATGACAAAGGTGAGAGTTTAAAAGGGACGAAAATAATGTTACGGCCTTCTAATGGAAAACATAAGGAAGGATCGCCACGGTCGACGGAGAGTTTAATGGTATTGGAAAAGAATACGGAGCGATAGTGGAAAATTCAGCCATCCCACTCCCTCATAATCGGTCATACTCCTTTCCAGGATGGGATAATAAGACGTCCCACACTCTCCGACGCCAATTTTAAAGGGAATCATTACGAAAATGTGTCTTCGATGGCCTTAAGACGTATCTCCCATCGTATAAAAATGGAAAAAATTACGAAGTACTTGGCTGTCTTTACACGTAAACCACTCATTATATTTAACCGATACTCTAATTGTACCATACTATTCATGTGTTTCAATGACGTTGGAACTATCAATTATATGTAATTATAATATAAGAGTTTATAATCTCTTAGTTGAATCATTCTTTTAGACTCATTTGTGATTCGAACAGTCTTCACCCATTAATACATTGACCTTACGAAGAACTAAAATATGAGCTTTACGTGTTGAGTAAACGATTTTGAAGCATAATAGATGTGAACATCCTTTTTTAATGAAATTTTCATATTATATATTAAATATAAATTATAATTAAAAATTTAGACCAATCGAACAATAACCCATTATCAACGCCGAGGAAAAACACTGGCTAATAACAAAAGAGAATCATTTTAAGAAAAAAATCGCAAAATTCATACACTAAGCGCTAAAATACTTTTTAAGTATCTATGTTAATGAAGCTCGTGGGAGTAAGATCATAAATCAACAAGATTGAGAAAATTTTCTTGAGTCTAGGCTAGCGATAGCTCATTAACAACTTTATCAATCAATGATATGATCTTAACACGGCGCTATAGGCATTAGAGATGAATGGCGCTCGAGGATATAGGAAAGTATGACAGGAGAGAAAGAGGACCGTGCATTTAATCTGTCTTTTGGGTTCATAGATGTCTGGTGCCCAGACGTCACGCAAGGTAGAGAAGAAGAAGGTAGGCAAGGATAAATATGCCACAGAAGTTTGTCGCAGGAGCGAAGTTCCCAAAGGATATATACGTAGGAGCCATTAAAGGATGTGATGAAAGCCGCTAAAGAGCACACGGAAAGTTAGTTGCTGAGAGAGCATGTGAATGGCTGAATGGGCTCTCCGAAATTCCAAAGAAAAAGTCGTGAGGTGTGACGGAACACACAACCATTAGTAAAATTATTTTTAATGATAATGATTATATATTCTGTAAAACTAAAAGGAATGGAAAGCTTGATTCCTACATCCTTTGCTTTGTTCACTTTTTAGGATAATTATCACTGAATTACGATATAATAAAAATTATCATTACAGGTTCAATGAAGAACGGAGACAGCTTACGTAAAATCATTTAAATTTAAATCCGTTTACCGAATCATGAAAATGTGCACCTTATGCATTGTGTTTAAAAGGGACCACTTCATTTTTGAGATACTTCCCTTTGAATGACGAATTAGATTTTTTTCTAGGATCAATGTTTTTAAAGAACCTTATTAAATGCTTTTAAAGAACTGTACGTATAGGCATTTGAATATCCATTTACAAAAATACACATATTGAATAAAATGGCAAAACATGTACTTCTTAAAAAATATCTATTAGTCAAAAGGGATAAATATTCCTTGGTAAAACCGGCAGAGCAGACATAAATCTTAAGTTTGAAAAGATTAGAAAAATGCATTATTGGAGAAAACTAACGATTAAACATGTCGGTATTACAAATACTTTGACGTATTTAAAACACTTTACAAACTTGAAATCATAGTTTATCAACTCGTTCAAAAATTTATAAAGCAATACCTTGACCTTATTGAATTATAGAAGAGTCAAATAAGGTTAACAAGAAACCTATATGTTTCAAATTAAAACGAAAAGTACTTCAAACTCCTTACAGCAGAACTCCATCGCGGACTTTTATACCATTTGACAATTTAACGCTAAATTATTTAAGAGAAGAGAAAATGAAAATGCGAAAGCGTCTAATTAAGGAATTACACATGCGAAAACTTAGGGAAAGATGCCTTGTTTAGAGCAGTGTTTCACATGGCACGATGGGAGGATGGGACTTTGGATTAAAGCAGATGAAAAAGAGATGGAAAAAGTAGAGGCGCTTGAAGAGGGTCGTGGGAGGGCATGCGTATTTTTGGCAACGGGGTTCGGTGAGTTGGGTTTCGTCGTGGTGGAAAAAAGGGTCACGTTTACCCTTAGAAAGGAGTCGTGGGAGTAACTCGGGAATATAACAAAGGTCACACGGATATGGGGCATAAAAAAATCCAAAAGGATCCTATTAAACAATAAGGACGATTTCCTTCTTTTAATCCGTTTCCTTGCTAATTAATAGAAGGAAATTGGGTAGAAAGATAATATTGGTTTTTTCCAATAGAATGGTCATTATTAGATTATCATGATATACATTCTCAACATCAATGGGGTTAGTTCTGAGATGTACCTAAGCTTGAATATTAGAAAAATTAAAGCTTTTTACAACAAAAATTCCATTTATCTCATGCAGAATTACTTGATTAATTTGAAGTGGGATTTAAGACAAAAATATCTTCGTTAACAATATATGATAGAAAAGATTTTTGCAGTACAAAATGTGGACAGAACCAAAGGTTATTTGCAAATTGCTTGAGGCTAACATTATTTAAATTTAAGATAACCATTAAAAATATACCGAGATATTTTCAGAAAGGAATCGGATAATCCTCATTAAATTTTTAAAATCATCGGTTAATCTTTTGTTAAATTCGATCAGTGCTGTGATAGAAAGAATATTCCATGGATATTAAATGTCATTTTCTATTTTATCATTCGAATATAAATTTGAAAACAAATTATGAATAAGAAGCATTTAGCTGTGAATGTATTTATGAAAATTTAAAAGGCATCTCACTGATAGAGATATACTATCCTGAAACGCATGCTACAGCAATGCAGATATGTATTGCGGGTTGCCTAAGTTCCGCCTAAGGGGATGTCGATGTTCCAGGATAGCTTGCCGTTAACTCAGGAAGTGCATATCCCCCAAATGATAAATATACAATGCAGTTGTAAATGATATGACGGAGTTGCTGATTGATTCCTTTAGGTCTATTTTGGTAGTTAATTCTTAAAAAAATTAAAGTTTCGAAACATTTGAAGCCACATATTTTTTTGTCTAACTTTCAATTCTTTTCATTTTCTTAGTTTCTTACATAATACGTTTCTTAATAATTACGTTTTTCTATACGTTCTTATTCCCATGATTCCCAAATTTAATGTAATTTAAGATAGCTAATAGTGGATTCATTAGTAATAATATACAAATCATATGTTTCAAGTCCCCATATTAACTAGATAGTTGTGATAGAATTAAGTTCAAATATACAATAACAAAGATATATATATATAAAATTAAATAGATTAATTTTCGAAATAAATACAAATTTGCAAGGAGTATTATGGATAATTATCCGAAAACTCGTCTAAATCTTGAAACGAGTATATATAGATGAATGGATCCCGAGTTTAGGGAGTTCAGAAGGATAGAGTAGAAGTTTTGGCGATGGACAGAATTAAGTCTTCGGGCGAGATTTGTGGTCTCTGATGGAGAAGGATAGTAAGAGCCTAAAGGAATGATACAAACACGGTACACCAATAAGGAGAATACGATCCAACTTATACTAAGGACATGTTGAAGAGCTCTCCTCTGCGCAATTTGAGACGAAAAATACTTATACATGAAGGACTAGTTTGCTCATATATGTCTGTCGAATTCAAAACTTTTGGAACGAGTCTGTTATAATTTGATTTTCACTCTTTCGTAAATGATTGTGTATTTTGAATTCAAAAAGAGGTTTTTGCTTGAGTATTTTCTGTTATTTTTTAGTGAGGAAAAAGAATAAATTATATTTTAGAAAATAAATTTAAATTATTATCATAAGCCTTTCTTATATTCTAATACGGGATTGGAATTCTGGATAAACAAAGAATATTAATATACTGTGATATATAATATAACGATAATATTATCATTAAAATAATTAAAATATTACAAACATAATGTAAATTAAAGCATATCTAATAAAGGTAATATGCTATTGAATTTTGATAAACAGATTATTGTAGATTTAATCAAACTTTAAAAGAATAAAAAAGTCATCCATCAAATGGGAAATAATCTCAAAGGAACATTCGAATCAAATCTCTTTCCAAAAAAGTCATCATTTGCCAATTTATTTTTAATTGCTCTTGTAAGAAACGTTGATTTCACTCAAAAGATTTTCTGAATTCCTTTCATATCGAATGGTCGCGTAATTTTTTTTTTCTGGAACTATACACTTGGAACGAAAGTCGGAAAAAATCGAGTGTACTATGAGAGCAAGTTCGTGGGAATACGAAAAAGGGAAACGATTCTGCTCGTTAATCACTTTCCGGAACCGTTGGCCACTCTCTTAATCGATCCGGTTCAGAATCGATAAAATGCACAAGTATTCGCGTGCATTTGTGTAACTGAATGCGGCTCATTACGGCGTCATGTCCGAGAGGAAAAAAACCCTCCATTCTGACAGTCGCAATTCCCACGCTTTTGCGCGCCAATTAGAACCGCGGCATTCTCGACCCAATGAAAGAAAAGTCCCAAAGCCGACTTCATTGTCCATTCCTCCGCGATACTGTCCGACCAGTAAACCGGAGAGGTCCGGTGAAAAGCCTCGGCGGCCGACCCCGAGGGCAAAAGAGATCAAACAGAAGTTCTTTATCGATGGAAAAAAATGACCGTCCCTACAATGGTCAAACGGACCCCGGACGGAACGTTTTTTTCATCTCGGGCGGTGATATAATTGCTGCTGTTCGCCAAAGCTGATGAAGAGGGATGCGGGCTCTCCTTCACATGGCCTGGCAGACTAATCACGAAGGCTTCGGCTAATCACCACCCGGGATTCACCCGACTTCGTGCCATCGAACTCGTGAAGCCCTTTCAGGTACATGTGCAAACGGATGCGACCGCGGGGAAATATTCCGGCAAAAGGGGGTTCGGAAAGGAAATGAAACGGTACGAGCACACTCCGTGGCCGAACTGCTCTCTCGCACGCGCCGCAAGAACCAGGACAGACAAATATAATGGGGAAAAACGGCAGACTTGGAACGTGATTAAGAGTGAGACTGGACATATATTGCTCATGGCGAGGATGCTCAAAGAATGAGGGATGTGGTATACAAAGTTAAAACGTAGTGGATTTCCAACCCCACCTTAGGAAATAGAATCATTTAATTTGCGCCTGAGGCCGTCGTCGACGGGGTTTTGCCCAAGTTTTATCCCGACTTTTGGGTCATTAATAAAAGATAGTTTTACCTGATCAAAGAAGATGATAAATGAGGCGATAGAAGCCAAAAAAGGTAATTTCCGAGTTTCTTGTATCTGGAGCCGATCTTGAGATGTTATAAAGTAGACGGAAAATCATAAATTACGGGGTGAATTTTGAAATTAAAACGTGTTTGAAAACGTCAATCTGATTAAATGTAGAATCTTTGAGCCTTACTTAATATATAACAAGATTCTATTGTTGTATTAATACTATCTGAATCTATTTTAAAGTATAGAACAGTATATAATAATGAACTTATTTTAATTATGACATTGCTTTAATGGCGATATAATTATTCCCACCAAGAGAGCATCGATGGTTTTTATAGTGCTGAGAATATGACAAATCACGCTAAACTTCAATTAACGTTTTTTTCTGATATCTTTCATGTCAATGCTGTATTTACTATCTTAACATTACCCAAAGTATCAAAACATACCACAACAACCATGTCCTAATGGAATACTTTCCGTTATACATACATCAATTTTTATTTGATTCGAATGACTGATAAATATTTATGGTGGCAAATGTTATAAATATTACTTACTACTCAGCACTATTTTCATATAAGAGTTATCTGATGGTTTTTATTAATATTCGATACAATACCCAATATTTATAGCATTCTTTATGGCATGAAAGCACATTTTTATTCCGAAAACAAATTTTAAATTAAAAAACATCTCCGTATTTCTTGTTCTGGTAGATCTTCTCTGGCGAAAGATGACATCCTAAACGCGAAAAAAAATTTTAACTTTTTCGGTAATAATGTTAATTAGATAAGTCTCTAGATCAGCCCCTTCTTCCCAAAATTCCTTAAAATTTCCTTCAATAAAGCGGAAAGTAAAAGTTTCAGGGGTTGAAAAGATTCGCATAAAATGGGAGAGTGGCACACGGAGTTCAATCTATAGTATTCCAACACCATTCGCGTTTGCGCCCTGATCCTGACAGCTGCCATAGTCAGGGAATATCGAATCTCTGGCCGTTTGTTGACAGAACTCATCATGTTAAGGGGCCATAAAACTCCTTGCCGTTCCAGCTGCGTGCCGCTGACTACCCCTTTTGCTTTCGATGGGAATATTGCCCAAGTATCCGCATCGTGGATGAGCCCCGAGCTTCGGAAAAGCAGTTCCCGTCTCGGATTTAATCCGCTTTTTTACCTCTGGGCTACGAGAAGCTATATCGCGTTACTCTCCGCTCTTGTAATTTTATTTTACGATACGATGTGGAAATTAACCATGGAGCAAATTTAATTAAATAAGCATATTTATGAAATAAATTAAAATTTTCGTTCGCTACAAGCTCAAAATATAATTTCGCTTTGCGGAAAATTCTCGTTTGAAATTACTAAAAGCGTCATTGTCTTTTTTTTATACTTCCAGCTCTCATCTTATCCCGAAGTAAGAACGTAGCGTTATTATTTTTAGAATTCTATTTATAGATCAAAGACCTATTGAAGCGTTTATAACCAACATGCAATGCGGAAGATCGAAAATACCCATGAAGTTATGTGATTGATTACAGGGTTGATTTTAAAATAAATAATATTTAATTATTACTTAGCTTTAAATTTAAAAACGGACTGTAAAACTTGAACTTGTAAGCATACAATGACTGCAAAATCAACGTTCTGTAATTGATAACTCTATACCGCTATGGGCATTTCTGGAGAAGTAATATCTGGCTTATGAATATTGATTTTCCGTATCGTTGGTTACATGAATAAATCACCTGACTCCTCGAAAAGATTTCTAATGAGAACAATTTATGAAAACGAATTTTGAAATAAACCAAAAAGGGAGTAAATGCACTCTTTTAAACATTCTCATTTCGAAATGGCAATAAGACGTGTAGATTTCAATCATGAGAAAAACTTCACATAAAAGGCTGATACAAACAAGAAATCGAACCACCACCGAGCCTCATCAGCGCACCCTTTTTCTTTATCCTCGTAAAATGCACGCTAATGATCGAGGGTATAAATTTACCGTGGAGGAATCCATCGAGCATAGGAATGCGAGATTCGATAACATAACGAACGGGAAAAGAGATAACGAAGGAAGCCAGAGATCGTAGATTGATGGAAGTTGGGGGGGGGAAGGTACGCCAATGAAAAATACGCGACAAAAGTGTTGAGTGAAGAGCGCCACTTAAACCTTCACGGGAAGGGGAACGAAAGGGAACTGTATAAACTGTCCCGAGCCCTTTGGCTGGGTTACGCTCTCCAGAAGAGATCTTCTGAATCCAGAAACCCTCGATGACAAGCATCCCAGTTATATTAATGAATGCGAGGGAGAAGGGTGGCTGGATTGTTTGCCCGCCCTGGGAAATGGATTGACCGTACGCACACCTAAGTTCTGAACCGAACGGAGTAAATAGCCATTGGATGTGGGCCAGACGTGCCGGATTGGTACGGAAAATAAAGGAGAGATTAGGATACGTGGGGTTGCTATACTTAGGCACGACTACGGCGGATGTAGGTTGGCGTTTGATGTTTGGAACGGAAGAGCTAAAAAGTGATTCCTACGACTTCCCTCAGTTTTCGTTTTGATTCCGCCAGTACGTGAATCGAGAGGAAAACAGCGCTCGCTGGATGGCTCCCTGTTCTTCTTCCCCATCTGTTTATCTCGTGCATCTTTATTAATTTCTAATTTTTAAACCTTACCCTCGCGTCGCGTTTGTTCTCCCTTCCAATCGTGGAAATTCTTAAGGAGGAATTTCATCTGTTTCGAATATATCAAATTTAAAGTAACTAAAAGACTATATCCATGGAAGAACATATATTATTGTGTAATCTCGTATGTTTTTTACAACGAAGAACTATATTTCATTGTCCATGTATAGGAAATTTTCTCTTAAAAATATTTTATCCCATTTACCCTAAAATACTAATTAGATTAGAGATCAAAATAAATTACGTTAAAATTTTATAAAAAATATTCATATTATAAATAAACTTCTCCCGACAAAATCATAGATACATAATTATATTTTATTGGTTTTATATGTGTACGTTACATAAATATTAAGAGAGCTGAAGGGACCAACCCCTATTATTAATAGGTCTGATTGAAGAATTTTCTCCACGGTTTTCATATCTAGCACTTGATAGTTTATTCCACTATTCATTCCTTGAGATGTTTAGGAATTTTCTTAAGGCCCTCAATCAAAGAACAGCTAGTAAATCCATTGATCATGCCCCACTTCCATTACGATGACATTGTTTACCGAGAATTATCAATAGATCTAGTTAATAAGCTGCAACGTATCCAGAATGCATTTGTTCGATTTATATTTCAATTCGAGAAAATACGACCATATTTCCGATGCATTTAAGAAATTATATTGGATCAAACTCGAAACTCAGAGGCAACTTCATATTCTAACGTTAACTCACAATTTTTCGCTAATGCAATCTCCAGAATATCTCTTTTCTGAATTAGCTAGATTCGAGTCCGTCCATAATTGCAATACTCGAGAGAAATGCAATTTACTAATTCCGTATCACAAAACGGAGACGTATCACAAATCTTTTATTATAACTGCTTCCAAACTCTGGAATCCTCTTCCCTCCCACATAATATCTTCCATTTCCAGCCGACATTTCAAAAGAAAATAGCTTGCTCATCTACTAAATAATCATATATCAAATTAATATCCTGCATCAACTGTCATCACATCTCTTCAGCGCAGATCAACGCTCTCTCTACTGCTCTTTTCAATCTGAACCTCCAGTCATTTTATCTTTGCACCCGTGCTGAAATATTTTTTGCAGTTCTATGGTCCAATATCTTCTTATTGTATCATTTACACTTTGTCTCTCTTTTCAGCATTCTTCTAAAATATACCATTGAAGGTTTTTAATTACCCATTAAGTTATAAGATAAATTTATCAACTTTAATATGATCTGATCTATTGATTGCCCTTGTAAAGTTGAAATTTCAGTATTCTGTAATTTTTATTTTGTGTATCTTTTCTTACATACTTCTTGTATCTCTTAGTGTATAATTGCCAAATGTTGTTTCGGATTGTATTGTGTTATGGTATTTTTAATTTATTTTTTGTAACAATTGTATTATTTGATTTTGATATTTTGTATTTCTATATTATGATCTCTTCTATTTCTTCATTTATTTTAGTTAATTCTATTCGTATGTTTGTGCAGGTTTTTCACACCCCCCTTCATTGTGGGTGTTTTCCTGCAGTGGATATTTTTTCCTAAGATTTTCCTTAGGTTTTAACATCCACTTAAATCTTTCTTTTTATTATTATTTGTCTCAATCTTGCCAACACAAATAAAGACATAAAGATATCGAATTACAAACTCTATATCCACCAAAACGGTTTGTCTTAACTCTGAATCGATCTTTCATTCCAACCTCCTGCCTTCGAGTACTCTATTTATAAATCCCTCCAAATATTTGATGCGCCATATTCTTCCACCATCGCTATATTTACTCTATCGAAACCGTTCTTTCCTCCTCACATTTCAACACTCCCTGAACGCTTCCCTATGAGCTCTTCCGACATTGTTTCATTTTACGCCCCACCCTTATCACGGATGCTTTCAATCACTCGACGATAAGAGTAAATTACCAGCCAAAGAGGATTTTTTACGCACCGACACACGATGAAATATCGGGAAATATGAAGCAAAGCTTTTTCATTCATTCGCTAGAAAAGTTTCAAAAAAATTGAAAGAGTAGAATCATTGTCGAATAACGGCACCATCCCATCCAACAAAGTAAGTAACTGATTTTATATCGCCATTTCTATATTTTCAAGCCTCCATTATTGAGCCTCTATCTCAGTCTGATGAATAAAGAGACCCAATTTTATCTCTCTCGTATGAAAGACAAGTGCTGCCCACGATGCGTGAGGGAAGTTGTAGTTGATGCATTTTTTTCCATCATTTACACGTCGAGTGTGAAAAACGGTAATCAATCATAGTTTCGGATGGCGAAAATAAAAAAAACGAACTCTCGTATGTCGGAAAGCCTCTCGCTGAATTTTAAACTCTTCTGACAAAAAAGCCTCCGTATCATCAATAATCATGCGTTCTTTCCCGTTCTAATTCAAAGTAGAATTTCGTGTTCAGAATGCTCCGAAAGTTTATAAATAAACTCCGAAATAAGACTGACAGTAGATGTCGATGTAGAGCTCCGAACCGTGCCAATCTGCGCCTAGAGTAAATAAATATTTAGAAAAAGATGCGTAAGTCGTCCATACACTAAATTTTTTATTACGATCCGCGCAAGAAGCGTTGAATATGTGATGTTTAATATGTGACGCATGAAAGAATGAAATTCGAGCTCGCAAAAAAGGCTTTCACGAAATACCTCGGGTAATAAACTTGATGTATAGCAGCGTGTGATTTGATGTCTCGAATATTAAAAGAGTGGCTCCCACGAAATTCTTCCGTGTCTTATTCTTGTACACTAAAAAAAAACTTTCTAACCCCCTCGAGAGTGTAACGTAAGTTTTGAAAATTTTCGATTGAATAAAACAAGGAATACTCCCGGAGCGGCTTGAATACATTTTTTTTCATTTTATCGCTTTTCCTTCACCCACTAAAATGAAGCCCTTCCAAGGGTCGGAATGAGTTTTATGCTTTCATTAAAGAACCAGCGATCTGAAGCGATTTATTTTCCTCTTTCCAACATTCAAGGTGAAGGGGGAAAGGACTTCATAGGAAGATGGCGAGGAAAAATTCACTTCCTGAGATAAATATTCTCTGAAAGGCCGGAAAACGGGTGTGTGACTTCATTTTTACTCTTTCCTCGGGGATGAGAACTCTGGCAATTCTTTCTGAAAATATTGATACGCATACACTTGAGGTATGTATACACCATAGAACCTAGGTAAACTTATACAACCATGACGACACAATTATCTTTAAATCATCGCGATTAAAGATTTTCATTTCATTTCTCTAGTCAGATTCTTAGTTTACGTCAGCAAGGTATATAAATTTTGACGTAGCCATAAGTTCGCTGGAAATACGAAAGATTCCTTTCCGCAATGAAATAATAGATCTATCATTGTCTTTAGCTTTGGCAATTCTTAAATTAGTTTGAGAGGTTCAAAGGCAACTCAATCCTATTCACGAACTGTGAGATTCGGCTGGTTGGTCACATCCACTGACGGACAGCGTTCCTCTGCCGCCCTACACGGAAATTCGTCAGAGGCGAGGATACGCAGGTTACAAGGTAAACACAAGGTGGTGTCTAGTCAACACACTACTATTTTCAAGGGGAGACCGCTTTCTCTCGCCGGTTCACCGATTATCCAGCCGTATAACACGACAGCGACCTTACGCAACGGGCGGTTCCAAGGGATTAATTTATACGCGGCAAATCGTGGAGTGATAAAAAAAGCTTAAATGGATAAGCCATTCCATTCAGTTTTGCCAACGATTTTTTAAATATCGATATATTGAAATATATCGATATTTAAATAAATTCAATATATCGATATATCGATATATTTCAATATATCGATATTATAACTTATTATATTATATCTTATATCTTAGCTTATACGATATAACTTAAACTTCCTATAAAACCACGACCTTATTTAGAATAAGAGCTTAAACATAGCAGAAATTGATCAGAACTCTCATCTTTAATGCCTAAACACCTAAAAACAGTTTTAATTATTTCCAAAGGAGTATGCAAGAAGTAATTTAATTTATTTTTACAATCGACTTTTCACTTTACATTTTCGTGAATCTTTCGAGATTCTTGTCTCAAATTATCATTTCAATGTTTATAATATAATTTAATTTTTCATACGAAGCTCTTAGTTTCATTCGTTCTTTCATTATTAAATATATAATGGTAATAATTCGTGATGGATATTTTACTCATCGTTTTACTTCGAAATCCTTTTCGTCGTTGATGTTTCCTCCGAAAAGTTGTGTGTGTATGTTATTTATCCCCTTAAATTATTGAATCTATTCTTGAAATTGTTTACTTTTACTCTACGCTTAAGTCTTTCTTTTGCTTCCATCCCTTTCCATATAATTTCAGTTTTCCGCATGTTATTATCAAAAAAGATAAAAAAATTACCTCCTGTAGATACTGCTTTTACTTCTGCATTATTAATCCCTAAAGGAACAAATTCCTTCTCCTTTAAGAAAATTCTTATACAATAAAACAGATAAAATCAAAAATTATTTATGACGACAGTTATGGCGAGATAAAGGAGAATATCTATTATTTCCAAGAGTATCACAGTGAAGCTCGTATAAACCTATACATTATGCATCATCTCGCCAAATTTGTAGATTTATCAATCGATATTTGCATTTTGAGGAATTTGCATAAGCTTCGTGTCGGATTTCCCTCCCTGGAGGTGAAAATAGGTTTAAGTTTTTCATACCTCCTTCATTGTGGGTGTTTTCCTGCAGTTGATTTTTTTCCTAAGATTTTTCTTAGGTTTTTATATCCACTAAAATCTTTCTTATAATTCTTATTTTCATAATTCATTTCAAATTCTCATTGTACTTTTAACTTTTTCTAAAGAGGTTAGATGGAAGAAGAGACTTTAGTCTCACAATAAAGACCTAAAGACCTAAAATAAACAATAAAATAGTCGTAATGGACGAATAAGTCTATAAGAATATTTGGGAGTTAATTAGAACATTGAGAACCTTAATAATGCACGAACGACCTTCATAATGGATTATATAAAAATAAATCTAGTGCAACATAATACGTATGATTCCAGAGCCATTTAGAAGTAAGACGCTTTTTTTGCGATTCATTTATCAGAAAAGATTAAACTTCGATATGATTCATGATGATTACGTTAATTTGGGTAAAAATATTATAAATATTAAAACTGATCTCTGAATATGCATTAAAAGTAAAACCGCAACGAGTTAGTGGGAGTATCTTACGAATGAATATTCCTAAAATTCATCGAAAAAAGATTTGTCTTAAATCGTAAGAAAAATGAAGAATAACTAAAGATTACGAAAACACCCATAAATTACGTACAATAAGAATAAAAGTGATAAAAATTTTTCGAATTCCTTCAACGTTACATCGGATTAAACATTAGAGCGTATAGAAGTGAATTATACGGACGTATCGAATTTATATGGTCCGATGAATAGCGCATCATCGAATGCCGCATTCGTCTCTCTGAATGTTTCGTTATTTAATCAACGCGCGGCGCCGAGCGTGCTCGCGAGTGCATTTCACCGCAATTCCGAATTTATCGCCTTTTATTACGCGCGCGAAACCGCAACCATACACAAATCTACCTTTTTATAGAGCGACGCGTAGTTAGCTAGGACGCTAGACCCCGTTCGATATATATCGCAATTCGATAAACTCGTCCATTCGAAACATTTTGTCGCCCTTGTCCTCGCTCTAATTAGTGCGACCTAAGCTAATTTATTTCAAATACGCTGGCGTTCGGTCGTTCATTTACCAATCCTTCATAATCCCCTCTCTTCTCCATACACCTTCTTCCCGACCGCAAACACGGTGTCCGCACGAGTGGACGTACCTGTGTATTCCACCTGCAAGTTGCGATCATAGATGGGGTCGAGAATAGCCAAAAGGACAATGGTAATGGGAAGGAACATTTCGAAGTGGGAAAGTGAAAAAAACGAGCGTATATGATGTGGGGAAGGTCTGGCGTGTGGATTTGGCTGGCAAGTCGAGGGTTAGACTAGTACTGAGCATTGTTCCAATAGGCAAATAGAGCTAGAGAACGAAGTAGGGATGGGAGATACGCCACGTTTTATGCGATCGTTATCGCACGCTAAAACGCAGGAAACCCCTTTTTGTCTCCCATTCCTCTACATTTTTTCCGCGAATGTTCGGCTCGCCATTCTGTGATGGCTCCATATGGGTGAGTGCATACGCGATCTGCAGCGTGGGTGCCCATAAAACATGCTCGGAGTTTTTCCATATGGAATATTTTCGTCCGGGAATTAATTGGCGTTTGCGGGCTACGAATGAAAGTATTACGTGGCAGAAATAATCGATTTGATAGGTTAGAATCAGTATCCGCCGGTTATCGATTTAGGTTTGTATGACATCAGAAGTGTGATTTTATAGAAACGTAAAGATGTTGCAATATCATTTGCAAAAAAGTACTACGAGACGAAAAAATCTCTCAGGCCACAGTATAATTAGATTGGTACAAATCAAGATTTTCTGTTTTGCTCTTTTCTTGGAATGAACAGTACCGTCTGATAATTTCCTTGCCTTCTTATGAACAGATATTATTTTTAAAATTATCAAAATCAGCCATTAAGAGAATGTAAAATAAAAATCTACATAAGAATGCTCTAAATTATGATATTATCCCTGAAGAATGTCTATATTCTACTAAAAGCATTATTATTCTTTTTGGTGTCATTAAATTACATTCTCTAAAGACCTGAAAATTACAGGAACTCATTATTTTAAATAACACTAATTTCGGATGATATTTAAGATAAATTTAAGGTTGGAAACATAATAAAATTATCTAGCTTAGTAGTTCATTTTAATAAAAAAATGTGATTGTATTAAAAAATACTGGTAAATACCAGGGTTCGTTACAATCTCACTTTAACTATTTATTAGCTTTTTTCCGTTTTAACTGTAAAACGTTTAACCTGCAAATTCTACTTTAATATATAATTTTTCAAGTGTTATTCAAGATTAAATGTAGCATAATTATCGAAGATTACGGATTACACCTCGTAAATATGCATAAGAGAATCAGGTTGATTAGACTGTTATTCTTTATTTCAGATGATAGCATTCCATTGAAATCAATTTCAATATTCGACTGTTGTCTACAGAGTTGTTGTCTGAATTCGTTGAATATTAAACAAGATGGGACAAAGTTAAAACGACTGAGATTCCAAAAAATACTGCTGGTCCGAATATGCACAGAGTTACCTCGCTAACCATTTCCATTATTAATTTCGTTCAAATGAAATTCACGGTTAACAATATGCTTTGCGTTCTCCCGATAATGATGCAAAAACAGCTCTAAATGTACCGATGAATTCGGATATTGTTTTATGAATTGTTCGCAAATTTTATCCAGATCACTTCCATATTGCTTTTTTAATTTATGGCATTTATAATTAATTAGATTTAGGATACGCTATCTGACAGAACGGATACCTAATTCTTCCATTACGTTAAAACAATGAATAATTAACCAGCTTATATCCCTCTAAAAATATGCAGAACCGTAACAAATTTGGGATAAAATATGAGAGAATTTTATGGATAATTTTAGCGTATAGATTTCAGTTTTAATCTGAAGATTAATTAATTACTGCTTCTTTTTATAAAGTCTGACGGTATCATATCAAACTACATCCCACTTGCCATTCCATCACATTAATTCTATTTACAGTTGATCCACAAAATATTTCTAATTCATCTGTAGCAATGGCAGAAAAAGTAAATGAACTGCTTGGTTTAAATACTGGGCAAATGGTAAGAAATTCTAGACATTAAATATTGAGTAAATAAATGCGTCTCATTTGATTACTTTTAGCCTGAGTTGAAAGGAAAACTTGATAATATTATAAACACTATGACAGTGGAAAAATGAAAAAATTGTGAACTGATTACTTCAAATAATTTTTCTTCTACTTTTTCAAAATGTTCCTATCTTTAAAGTACACAATAAAATTTCAATTCGAATTGGAAAGTTTTGATATCCAATGTGCTAGAACTTTAAGGGATAAACTAGTAGTTTCAGTAATCAAATTTAATCGAATCACTATTCGAGTAATTATTTCAATTATAGAGTTTCTGATTGCTTGTTTCATTCAGCTTAAACGCTCTGCAATCCGTATTTATTTCTAATGTATTCTGTCATAGCGTATCGCTATCTCGAGGAAACTCATACATAAATGCAAATAGAATATTTGGATAGTATTACGGAGCAAGTCCACTACGTAATTTTATGAATATGATGTAAGAAATCTATGAGAACATGAAAATCTAACGCTATCCAAAATGCTTTTGTATATTATTAATATGATATAAAGGCGTATTATTTCTTCATGTCGGCATACATATTTTTCCCCCGATTAGTTGTATACAGTGGCATTAAGTTAATAAATGGAATCTTTTAATCACCAAATGATCACGCCTGGATCACAATTTTCACATTGACACAATTTTTATTAAATTTTAAATCCCCCTCATTGAGATGTAATTATTCTATAAATTTTTTAAATCCTTGTAAAACCGCCGTAAAACTTCACATTATGATTATTTATGAGCCTCATTCAGAGCCTCATGCTAATTCGACCACCTAATCTAAATTCTTTACGTCACTAATTTTGAAAATTCCGATAGCTCATAAATACTTCAACCCTCATTAATGCTTGTCGATGCACCTGCGTATATATATATATATATATATTTACAGCACGAAAAATAAATGATAAAAATCTATCAAATTGACTCGCCTGTAATATTTTTCGAAATAAATTTACTCTGAGATTATTCATATCGTGAATTTCCGACAGAATACAAATTTTTCTACTAAAGAACCAAAGGATGCATTCATGTCTTTGGCGTCTTATTTAACCTATTTATTAGAATACTGAATGTCATATACATCTTGAGTGTTTCTTGTCTTCGTTTCTTCATGTTATAATAGCTTTGACCTCTTTTAAGATCTCATATCTTTAGTAAGGGAAAATGTGAATTAAAACAACTACTCATACAAGCTTTCCCGTAAATTTCAACACGAACAGTATTTCTAGAATTCCTCAGTTTAAGAGGAAGTTTAGAAGTTTAAAAGGAAAATTAGGAAGATATTAAAACAATTTATTCCATAAAAATCTCAATATTCTATAAAGAGTATAACCTTATGAACGAGCTCAATAGAAAAATAAATGTCACGAAAGTTATAGAAATAATGTCGTGCATAACATTTTGGATCGAGAACCTAACTTACCCCGAGAGAAAATAAAGCAGGTTTGATTGAGCACATATATTGACATATTTATAATATAATGCGGCAAATGCATTTCGTATTGCACTTGTAATTGAAGTCCTAGTATCAGGTAGTTTTGGCGAAAAAGGCTTTGCATGATTAATGACTCATACTAAATTACTAGGCGAGCACTCAAGATATGATAACAATATAAAACATAATATAGTTGTGGTATGAGTATTTCGGAGCTCATATGGGAAAAATACTATGATTAATCGGACCCAGAACACGTAAAAATGGATGGCTGCGAGCACAAGAATGGAAAAGTGGAATGGAGAGCTGTCATGTTATCACTACCTTAGGAGTGGAACTGAATTATTTAAGCGGGTCAACGAAACCTTGATGTTATACTCCAGATGCCTCTTCTTGTCTTTCTGTGATACATCTTCGTAATGGAAGAGGCTTCACACGAGTGAATTGAATGCTGCAGCGAGGGAGAGCTATATGGATCTAACAGCAACGATAAAAAGAGAGATAAATCTTTGTAAGTTGGCAAAAAATTTTGAATTATTTCGTTTTAGGGAAACAAAAACGACGGAAATTCGTATTTTGGCCATTTTGGCTTAAGATCCGAAAAAAAATTATCATCGGCGTAAAATTCGCGGAATAAATTTCCCGTTAGCGAAAATTAAATCTTTAAGCTCCTCGCGTTGTTCCAAAATATTGAAAAGAAGATGAATATCAAATTTCAAAATTTTCGAGCTTAGTATTAATACTGCTATAAGTATTAGAGTTTGGTCTATAAAAATCTCCTATCGTACAATTATTTTTGTCGATGCGGCTTTGACTTCCTTTGCGTATTGTCGAGATGAGAGCACGAAGCCGCAACTTTAAGTGGGATTTTGAATTTAAACGTCTATATTTTCAATTCCTATTTAGAAACCCGTTTGTTATCTTTAATTGGTGCCGAAAAGATTCAATTTGCATTTAAATTCCTCTTTCGTCCAGAAGAGAATTATTAATCCGCTCCGCTTGCGAAGGAACCCTCGAATTTCAAAATACATCCAAGTTGACATTCGTGTAGCTTGTCCTATTTTCCCGCTCCGGAGGGCTAGTCCGGATCTTTTAGATGAGCAATTAATCTTCCGCCGCCCTGAATAGAGCGTACTGTAATCTTTAAATTGCGCAAGAACTCGCTGTGAATGCTTCCTCTCCAAACCACCTTTCCAGACCGATGTAACTAACTCTTTAATAAAAAAAAAGAACTAAAGAGCTAACAGGAGAGCTCATTTTAGACAAAAACCAAGCGGGGTCTGGAGTCATTTATTTCTCGCAAATTGATGAAGAGGAAGAGAGGGTCAGAGAGCGTTGCGCTGCCAAATAGACACGCCCTGCTCATTCCACGCCGCCTCTGGCCTAAGTTATCGGCTACCCAAATGAAGAGGGAAGCGGCGCTCGGTGAAGGATGGCCCCAAAAGAAGCAACTGCATCCAAAATGACGCGTGAATTGAACGCCTTATCCACGACCCGAGATGAAAACCCTCCGAAGATATGAGACCGAGGTTGGGAAGAAGTGGCGACGAAGGAGTACAGCTGGAAAGACATGTATGGGAGAGCGCGTTCGAGGACGGCGGTGGGTTGGAAGCGCGTTGATACGGTGGGAGTAAGACAGGATAAAGGTTAGCGATGGAGGAGTCGGGAGTGGGGGGCGTTTCCGTGGAGAAGACAAATGGCTAGGGAGGGTGTGGTTCGGAGGGCTTTTCCACGAAGAATATAAACCCAACGAGCGAGTTCATTTTTTTCAGTCTCGTACTCTCCCGCCGTTTCGCTCGACCGTGGCCGCTTGTTTCCATTTATTCTGTCCCGATTAACTGCAGATTAAAGAAGGTTAAGGAGGAAAGAATTTTTTTTGCGGTCGATCCTATGTCTTAAGTCTTGTCGACGGAGGGACGGATAGGGTTATCGGAAAGAGCAAAGTGTCTCCCATGGGAGATTGAAACACAACTGCGGTTGTTGAACGACAGCGTGACTTTTAAATGCGAGAATATCGGGCCAAAGGGGCTTCTTTATACTGTTGCGATTTATTCGCCTGTTTACATAATACTCTAATGATCATACATACTGCCTATTGAAAGCTAAAAAATATTAAACAAAGTAAATACAAATTATTCTCAACATAAATTATGGTAGAGTTTGACGAATAAAGTGAATGCGTACACACTTCAATGAGGACAAAAGTGTGTCGTAAAATTTCTAAGCTCCTTGCTCATGATGGTTACGGTTGAAATTTTAAGCTCAAGTTTTGGATTACAAGGCCAAGAATATGATCACAAGTCGAAGAATCTAAAAGGAGGGATTTATTCGAAAGTTTCTTTTCTTCGAAAACTTCTTGAACTTGTTCAAACTCAAGACCATGACCTATTTGAGGATAATTGTTATGGTCGAAATCGGACATTTTGAAAACAATTTGCGGAGAATATTAATGAAGTCACGAGATCGTTTCTTCGCTAGAGTAGGTATTCCTTTAGAGGTTAATTCTCGTGTTACCGCCAACAGATTGCTTGCTGACTTCTAAACTGTACGAGGAATACCCTCCGAAAAAGAAGTAGGGAATTAAATCACGAAAGTTTTCAAAGGTTTTCTTGGAGTGCATTTAGTCGATAATGAAGACTTAAACTTCCTTTTGAAAGAGCTTTCACAACCAAGATGAATTATTCCAACTTCTACAATTGCATAGATAAAAACAGCACAGGCTACTTAAAACTACTCCCGTGAAACGAAGAAATGAAATGTAATTTGACTACTACCTTCCTCTAAGATAAAAATTAAACTCGTTTTACCTGAAGCTCCTTTCGGTAAGTATAGCTTAAGGAAGAGAGGACAATATGAAAAAGCAAGATCTTTTTACCAAGTCCTAGAATATAAGACTGGTAAATTTTTATAGAATTTTAATTCTATCTTAAAATCTAACCACTGTGTTAAACTATGCAGTTAACCAGATAAAAAGCTTTATAAAATAATTATTTTAAGATTATTAATCAAAAATGAAACTAAAAAAATAACATTCTGCCGTAACTTGATGTTGAGATTTTTTGAACGATGATACATCTATGATGGTCTTGATATGTGATTCTCAATTAAGATACTGAATAAAATATCCCTTTTCAATATAAATTCCATCAAAAATTATTGAAAAGCATTTTTATAGGTTTATTTACAATGTTTTCTAACATTCATGTTAATTTACACCTTCCAAATTTTTTGAACGAACCGCAGAAAACTTTGACGGAGTTGCGGTTAAATGCTTGCCGTGGTGAACATCTTAAAGGAGCATGTTAAAGTAAGAAAGTGAGATTGTTTTGAAATTTCCCTTAATTAGAGGAAGTGTGATCGATGAAGCAGATTTTCTGGAAACGCTACATTGACGATCAGAAAACGTTTGCTAATATCGAGAGTTGTATGAAGTTATTCAAAAAGATTGTCGAACTGAAAATATTCTGCGTAATCGTTTCCTTAGAAAGAAATTTCATATTTCTAACATCATTTTTTGTCTTAGAAAGGCCTCAGGGAGGGTAAAAATTCTAATAAAAGTTTGAAAGATTGGAAAGAATAATCATTGAGTGCTAGAGTGAGGAACAGCAAAAATCCGACAATTTTTTTATTTATTCAAGGTTTTGAGGCAGAAACAGAAAAGGAATAAATAGTTCCCGTTATGAGTAAAGACTTTTATTGCATTAGCTATTAGTTGAGTGTGTAAATAATGTATCGATATAGTTATATTTGACAACTATAACCCGATAAACTGTTTATACAAACAAAAATTCTAAAGACAAGTATAACAAATTTTTAAAAATAGCGAGATGAAAATAAAATTACTCTAAATTACTCTGATTAATTACATTAATGTATTCAGGTTAAATGGAAGATGGGACTTTTTAGTCCCACTTTCGCCTAATAAAGATCTATGTATGTATGTATGTAAATTGCTTCATGATTTTAACTTGAATTTCAATAAAACTGTAAGATAATATTTCTTCACCAATTTCTTAAAATAACCCATATTGCTCGCCTAAAACATTTTTAAACATATGCTTAGGAATCAGAAAACAAAAGGAGCTTTTTACCTTTTCGTATATTACTCGGAAATAAATGGAAATTACGGGAGCATAATCTAAAATTAAAATTCACCATTTATGAATAAAATACAGTTCTTATGTGAACCGTCGTATTTGAGAACAACTTACGCGAAATATCATTTGTATAAAGGATTCGCGACTTTACCAAGCGAGCGGCCTTCTTTAGCGTAAACTTACAAGTGATTCCAGAGGCTAATGCTTCAAAGAGAAACCAAATGTTTGAAGAGTTTGTGAAGATGAGAGCATTTCCCTATGGTTTATTGCTCTCAAAATACGTAAAAGAGATCGGAAGATACACTCTGAGCTAAGTTTGCTTCAGTTTAGGGTTAGAGGAAAGAGAGTGCTTTAGCTAGAGGAAGGAAAAGAACCTAAGTTCTTACAAGAAAATGTAAGAACTTAAGTGGGACCGTTTCTATTGAATCAAAGAGGATATTATAGCTATCAATCCCGAGAGTAAGTATCAGAAATTAAATGTTAAGATTCCGTCTTTTCTTCGTCCGTTTCTATTCTTCATATTAGCCTCCCGCATAGTTCCAACCTACACTATTGAGAAAAGGTCATTGATCTAACTTTAACAAGCAGCTATTAGTGGTACTCTTTTCTGCTTCAATGCTCTATCATTTTCATTACTTGCTTCTATATTTAGCCCAAGAATATACATTCGAGATAAATTATATCCTATTTTTTATGTTCCAATTCAAATCCATATTTTTGAATGCATATTTTACGAATTTTATAAGAAAAAATTATCAATGAATAGTCATAGTTTTTATACTCTTCAATATTCTTAAATATCCTTTTTATGGAACTTCGTTTTCATTCTAAAAGCTGAAATATGTTTAACTTTAAAGATGGTGGAATTTAAAAAGCAAAAATGTTCGAATAATGAATACAGAAGCGTAAAAGGTAGAAAATTAATTCCAAACCTACGAAAATCATAAGAATACATTTAAAAATATTTATTTTCTGTTCCATTAGACAAGCATGAGAAGAAGGGAGAATTAATGAGGCACTTTGCTCTTCACCAAACAAATTGTTTCTCGAAAATTTTGGAGGAAAATCTCGCTTCCGTATGCAAAGAACAAAGAAAAGGTCGTAAGAAATGAATTTTTTAAAAGTATCGATCTTTTTCAATTTATGTAAGGAAAAACAACGCTAATTTTCAAAGGCATGTTTGCAGGATAAATGGAAACTTGGAGGAAAACGAGATATATTTAATCATGTTTCCATTCACCATTACAGGCTGTAAATATTGAGTTTATTATTTAAATTCAAATACAAGTTATTCCGAAACTGCGACCGCATTGAATTTTTTGATCATATCAGATACCGATGAAGCATAAGTCAAACAAGAAAGTTGAAAATGATCCCATGAATTTAAGTAGTATTTTGAATTATAATTTTGAATATTATCTGAAAATAACTCATTAATCTAAGTAAGATTATAATCTCTTTGAAGAAACTTCGGCACAAAATATCGTTCTAGACGTTACGGAATATCATTTCAATTTATTAATGAAACAAATGCATCTAATATCTAATAGTAATATAAATCTAATATTATTAGCTAAATACGCATAAATTCACAGAAATAATTAATCTTCCATAAACCTTGGCAGTCCAAAATTTTTTAATAAATTTCGTACTCTTGCGTTTATGTGTTGTGTATGTTTTATGTGTGTTGTGTGTAGTGAGAATTCTCTATGAAAATTATATTAGACCAAGATTATTATTCGAGTAAAGGTTCATAGGTAGGAGAGTTCGTTACTTCCTTATTAAGAAGCCCATTTAGAAAATTAATCAGTATGTCAAGTACTCTGGATGAAAAATATAAAAATCCAAAGGCAAAGTTTTCAAAAATTCCGATAATCCAAACTATCTTCAAAGTTCAAAAATAATAATTCAGCATATGAATTGAAAATGAGATTAAAAATTAAGAAAAAGATATACGTAAATTTTTGCAATTTTTGAGTATTTACGGGTAATACAGCGGTCATCAATATATGGTGTTTCCTTCATTTATGAATTAAAATATATATTCATACCAAATCTGTCGTATGGCTTCGTGATATAGATCTCTTACTTTTAAATTGGATGGAAGTAGAATTACACCCCTTATTTCCACTTGTGTCGTAAGAGCTAAATGTACGTATTTTTACTGCATAAATGCGCGACGTATTACATAATCTCCTCCAAGTTTCACGTATGTTCACAGAGAAACTCCACACGTAAGGTTTAAAGCATAGAGAAGGGACGAGAATAAGACTTAAGCGATGATTACCACGAGGGCATAATGATACATTTACAGTTCCGTAATAAACTTTTTCCTCCACATTACCCGAAGGCCACTTGTCCCCATTCTGCATGAGGACCTGGAAGTCTTTGAGAAAAGTCGAAAGGGAGGGGTTTAGAAGGGACAGAGTAAAGAGTTTTAAGCAGAGCGGAGGAGTAGATGGGACCGGAACGCGATATGCTGTTTAATGGTGATTCTGGTCTTGGTCGGTGCCACTTGGAGGTATTCATCATGAAAATGTAAAACGGAGCATCACGGAGTGTCGCGATGAGATCCTTCCCTCACCAATAACCCACGAAGCTCGTGGAGTTATTAGCTACAGAGCGAGACGCACTTACGGCTTCCAAGCACCATTAAGGGCTCATAAAGGCAGCGCGAGGTTAAATCTCCTACAAGATCCCTGGCCTCATAATCAAATGCGGCGACCCCCCGCCCCCCCCCCCCCCACCGACGGGTCTTTACTCCTTTCCCTCTCCCGCCAGAAAGCATTATATTAAGCAGAGTGAGATCGTCGGCTGTGAGGAAAAATAAAGGCACGTATAACTTCAATACTACGAAGACGGAGTGAGGCTGATTTTGTTTAAAGTGCGTGTCCAAGATCGTAATTTTTTCCTCTTAATAGCTCTATTTATATTTTCCGTGTGCGATCACAGATGTCGCTAATCTAGAGAACACCGATATTTATGGATGTTTGAATTTTTTTTTTCTTTTCAATAAAAAACAGTATTTTATATGAAGTCTAAAATTTCAAAAATGTCTTTCTCCGTTTACAAATATTAAAATAATTCCTCTTAAATTTTAACGTATTTTTCTCTCATTTTTGTCCTTTAACTCTATTAAGAATCAAAAAATTCTCGAGTTATAGGATAGGAATTGAAATAAACTGTTACTGGAATCCGGTCCCTGAATCTTGTAGGTTCAACGTATGGAGACTATGTGAAATTCTAATGAAAACGTTTATTTTTTAATCATCGCATGTTTATTCATAAGTTTTCATAAAGTAGTATCTTACACCTTTTTTAGGGCTAAAGTTAAGTCATAAGTAAAATAATTAATGTTGTACAAGAGCGACAATATATTGCGGGATTTAACGAACCGAAAATTATATTTTACGTTTAACATT
This sequence comes from Pantala flavescens, assembly GCA_020796165.1. NCBI lineage: Eukaryota > Metazoa > Arthropoda > Insecta > Odonata > Libellulidae > Pantala > Pantala flavescens. The sequence goes on along the minus strand of CM036889.1, from coordinate 12,222,900 downwards.
TACATAATAAAATTTGATTATAGAGTTAGCATACATAAACATCCTTCCCTTTATTAGCATAAATCAACAATTTAAACGATAATAGGTAAAATTATTTATGTGACTCTCGAATGGGAGCATTTGGCCTACATAATCTGTTTATTTAACTGCTTTCCAATCGGATTCCAACAATCAAGTTGCCTTCAATCCGGAGGTGTGGTGTTTCCACCATGTCAAACGAAGGTGCGTGACATAGCACTCGACAAGTGTCGCACTTTTTCCCTTCGATGTATCATAGAAAAGAGAAACAAAACACGAGCCATGCGAGGTCGATTTTTCCTGGAATGCTTTAATTCTAAAAATTCATGCTCCATTTACGACCGTCCCGCGTGTTATGACGCTCTTCCGTGGAAACATGGGATGAATTACGCGCAGAAAAAAGGGTTCGTACACTCGACATGTATTTCCCACGAATCGGATGAGAGTAGACATCTCCTGCATATCAACTCGGCGAACAATTTCATTCCACGACGTCATTCGCGAATTTCCGCGCGTAACCCGCTCCGAACGCTCGAGCAAAAAGCGGACAACCTAAAATTTAGACTAATGAAGACATCTAGCCTAACATCTGTTATGGGACTTGTATTTGCATAGAGGTAACGAGTCGAAATAACTTATACGGATTCGAGACGGGTACGGAGCTGCACGCACGTCCTTCAACGGAACGAAGAGCGGTTTATGTACAATATCCCGTTCTCGAACGGCGCTTCGTAAAAGTTACGAGCCATCAAAGGTCTAAGGAACAGAATTAGCTTTGTCGTAGCACTTTAAGGACGTGCATCTAGAACGGAAATCTTCCTCTACCTCGTTATCCCAGCTTTTTGTCTGCATTCGGACGATTCAAATTTCCCCAAGCTATTCCCTCCTCTTTTAGAGTGGCCGGGAGTTTGAGAGGTTCTACAATCGCGAAGAACCAGACTTGTAACTGCGATGAAAAGCGAGATTTCAGCCATTTCCATGACCTCCGGATGAACGAAAAACGCCCAACAATTGTACTTTTCGTTTGTTTTCCCTCGCTATCTACCCTCCCTTACACGGCCTGTTTCGAATAACCACCCGTATCCCCTCGCTGCTACGTCTCACACCATCGCTCTCATCGTCCAATCCAATATCCGCCGCCTTCCGTTTTTCCAGATTTTCCATTAAAACTCGGCTTCGGCGCTCACCAGAGGAGAGTGGATCGGATACGCTTTTTGCGGCCGCTCGCGAGCTATAACGAGAGAGGTTTTTGAGGTCGCCGCGATGTGAGGCACGCGCACCCCCTGCCTGCACCCCCTTGTCTGGTGCCCACCCACTGCCAAACCGATGCCCTTTATATTGTCATAGTGCCTTCTGCACTTCCACATGCCGACATCTGACCCCCGGAAGCGGTTTCCCGCGGGTAAAGAGGTTCAGAAGCCACGCGCGCTAACCCGACGTGTGCCTCAAGGCCTAGCGCTAGGCCCATGAAAATTTGAAAAAAAAGCCTTACAGCGTGGTGGAAGAATGCCGGAGTGTTTTGAAGATAGATTTAGAAGTTCCGCGTGTCTAATAGTGGAAATATATTTCTGTTTCGGTCTAATCTCTTTTTTTAATTTTAAATGGAAAAAACGGATTTATGAATGCGAATTCGCAGCGTTCGATTCCGCTGGATTGGTCTGCGGTGCCGGCGTTTCCTTTGGCCTCCGTCCGAAAGCGGATATCGAGCACTTGTTCAAACGCGCTCGTTTCGTTATGGAGCAAATGACCGGAAACTGTTCGAACCGCCGCGGGAATGTCTCTGCGAGAGTAACCGCGTGCGGACTCGTTGTGTTGGAGGAGGAAGTTTTATTTGCATGCCCCACAAAAGGGGAGCGATCGTTAAAGGCGTTGGTCCATCTCCAAAGAAAAATTTTATTCATTCTGTTTTCTTTGCGTGAGTTTTTCGTCGATATGAGCGAATACGGTTTGCATTCGTATGTTCGGAAACAATATATTCTTCGTGTGATGCAATACATCCTATTGATTTATCTCTAGGGCAAACCATTGGACTGGAAGACCTCGGGTATGCCATTCGAACTTCGATCATAATTACGAGTTTTTCGAAGAATATTACTAATAAATGTAGTCAAAGATTACGGAAACAATTGCAATTTACGATTCGGCGAAACTAAGAAAATAATATTTTGATAGTTGAAGTATCAATATTTAAGAATTACTTTACCGACTTAAACATTCATAGTTTAGTCGGAGAAACCATTTATAGTCCGAAAGCCTTAATCAAAATAGCACATGGAAAGAAGGGGAGGGATACAGGACTGGTCCGCTTTTCCATCTCATTGGAGGAATATAATTGCTTTTCCCGAGGATAACATATGGTTTTTAGATCTTACGCATCCTTTTAAAGCTAGTTGAGTTGACGTTTCTTTACTTCCGGAAACAAAAATTCATCTTTAAAGTCACTAGTTCTCTCTCACACTCTAATGATGGAATTCAATATTTTAACCAAAATTCCTAGCCTAACCTATTTAAAAATAGCTATGGTTACCCTAATTGTCATCAAAGTTTAGTCTATAATGAAACTGTGAACTAAAAGAAAAAATATTTTCTTTATCGCAAAAAAGTTTGCTTTATGAGTTTTGCTCCTTAAAGGAATGCTAAAATATTTTACGTGATTTGTGGCACGATACAATTATTGGTAATTTGAGTTTACATTCCAATTAAAAATCCTTAATTCATCGAGTGGAATTTAATATTTACGAGAGATTTATAGGAAATGTTTCCAGCAATATTCTTCTCTGTCCCGAATCATGTTGAAATTTAATCATCTTTGAAATTTTTATCTTGGAGAAATAGTAACGGAATTTCAACGTAATAATGGAAAAGTTTCAGATGCTTTTAGAACGGGCTATTTTGGGTATTACGAAGTTCATGCAAAAAAGGCTTCATGAACCAAAGCCCTCGTAACATATCGTAATGACACCCCAAAATACGTAATTATGGTCTGGCTATTTGAGGTGCTGGCGAAGGGAGATAAGGCAGGCAAGAGCGGGTTTCGATTTTCACGGGAATTTAAATTTTGTATTTCTCTCATTTCTCCCGCGGTCCAGAATATCCGAAGCAGCAGTCAATATCTCTGAAATTTTGTACGCTGAACAAGTGAGAAGAAAAAAGCTATTCGACTATTTTAACATCTGAAGTAATCAAAATTCGTAATCAGAAAAATATCAACAAAACTTTTTTCATATCATTTTTCTTCCATCTTCCTTTTTCTAATTCAGAATAGAGAAGATCGTAAATTAATCTTTTAAATGACATGCTACGACTTTGTTTCCTCGCAATTCAAATAATTACAGACAGTACTAAATCAAAAGAAAAAGTCGGTGATGGTTTTAGTTTTGTTAGTTCAGATTCACATTACTTTTTCGTTAATGAGATATGAATTAATCGTTATTGCATCTCTAACTTCTTTAAAATCAGTAATAAGAGAGAAATAGTGTTCATCATAATATAATATCGAACAATACTATTAAACCTATACCTTTAAAAAACCTGAATAATAATATTTACATTCCTGCCCGAGTTTGAAGATTCCATTTCTTATGAAGCTATAACAATTATTAATTTTTGTGATATTGAATAATTTTATTCTAAAAATACAAGCATATTGCATGAATACTTCAAAAGCATATTATTCCAGTTATTGCAATGCTTCATAGGTCCCTAAAAATATTTAAATTACCCATAATCGTGAATATGTCCATTGTTTCGCATTCTGATTTAGGAAATAAAACTTTAATTTGGGTGTAAGAAACTTCTTATGACTCTAATCACGCCAAGTATTGTTCGTTTCCGATATAATACATTGTGAGTGTATCTAGATAAAAGGGTATGCATGATCATAGTAGAATTCTTAATAAAATTTACGTAGAAATACGATATCATTTCAAACAAACGACAAGCTGCAGATGTGCATAGAACAGACGTTTGAATATGTAATTCAACTGAGGTTTTCGCCTGGTCTAATGCCGCAATTAATACGACCATAACCAAGGGCTAAATCAGTCAAATCGATATCCCGGATATTAAATCACCTGTACAAATTCGGCAAATTTTCTAAGCCTAGGAGTGTCTCGTATGATATATTCACGACTTGAAATGATGCTGACTATATGGTGCGAGCGATAAGTCTCTTTCTACCAGCGTTCCAAATGGAAACAGTTATTGCCAAGGAGAGGAAGTGGAACCCATAAACATTTTCTTATTTGGCCCAATTCCATGTCTGCCCTCAGATGTATGAGATAGAGAAAGCGTCATGATTCCCTATTCTCCGGCTATATTCTTCTACGGGATGGATACTAACCCCTGAACACGTGCAGCATGGGAAAAAACGAAGATATTGCATCGAAGTCTCTACAAATTCCTTCGATTTCTATCAATAAGAGCGCGACGAAAAGAAGATGCGATTTTCTTTGGCTTCGGCAATATATTTGATGGTTACATATAGATTCCTTTTCTATGGACCCAATTTCCCCGATGTCGGAACGAAATCCATTTCTTTTGATGAGCAATACTCCCAAAGGAGCACAATTTCTTTTAATGTATTTTATCTGGGAATGATCGATATCTTAATTTCAAATCTTTCGTGAACAATTTTGAAATATTATTGACGGTTACATAATTAATCGCCTAAGATTGATCTCCCTCCATTTCATCTCAAATGTGTGTATTTAAATTTATACTAATAATTTCCAGGAAATTCAGCAACTATGTACTTTACTAGTATCAAAATTAAGCTTAATGAGAAAGGAGTGAAAAACTTCTCGTGCCGAGTTAAAAAACTACCCATCTCTTATTATAAATTGATCTTATAAAATCTCCTGAATAGATAGTTATCTCAGAAGGGAAATATTGCAATATGAATGGCATTTCAATTTAGCTCTCTCATTCCCCAAGCTTATAATATGAATTCAGAAGATCATACGATTTCATTACCAGCTTCTCGGAATAAATGACTTGACTCGATTGACTCAGTAGGTAGGTTATTTAAACGACAGTAAACTATTCCTTACGAATTCCAAAAAACCGAAAATTTGAAACTTCCTAGTATTCCTGCTATACAGCACAAATTACTTTACTACTTCCGAGGCTTTGTCAATTATTTCCCTTCCCTTATCCTAGGGATTTCAGAGGCACACAAGTGTAACTTTTCCTCCCAATGATGTATTTAGCACGGCCTTGGAGCGTAACGTCCTCCTCTACTCACAATGTTTGGCGTAAATTAGTATGAAAACGGCCATGAATCTTCAAGCGCTGATAGCGGAAGATGTTTTAAGGAACTTTATGGTGCTTCTTTTCGTTTAATAATGGCCTCTTTCCTTCCTCCAGCAAATAGGTTATGAAACAGCTATCGCCGTTGACGCAACATCTACATACACGCTCCCTCGTCCTGATATAAAAGAACCACCTTATGAAACGCGCTACAATTAAGGGAAACTTGCAACTTGGAAGTAATGAGGTAGTTCCCCTCCCACAAACGTTTCCTCTGATTTTAAAAGAAAGCTTTCCCTTTGATGCGCGAGATGTAAAATGCGTCGACAACCATCCACGGCAATAACATCATTTGTCACAAAGCATGGCACAGGAGCAAATACTCTCTCGTTCTCTCCTATTATGCTGAACTATGATCTCTAGAAAATACTTATCAAGCCATAATATTCGATAAAGCTTTTATTCTGCAAAGAAAATCGTAGTTTACGTATTGAATGCGAGATTTCAATTTCGACACAGAATCCCCAGTATTTTTCAGCTGAGTTTACCGAGTATATATTAGAGGAAAGCTCTTGTGCCATCAATTGTACGCACTCTCAACCCATATGCGAAACAGCCTGATGCCCCCAACCGCCTGCAAGAGCCGCTTCGAACGCCTCTTCCTCTGATCTGGAAAAACAAGAAGGGCCTGGCGAAGGAATAGAATATGGAAGAATTCGAAATGGGTGGATAAAAAGGAAGAGAAGTTCGAAAAAGAGAGAGTGATGGCACTGGAAGACCCCTATCTCCTTTGATCATAGGAACAGCCGATGCCTGAAACATACAGTGGAATCTGCTTCAGCAAGTTTGATTATACCGCACGTTGCCTCTTCCTCCCTTCGCACACACACTCGCCTCCACCCGTTCGCACTTTTATCCCAAATGTCCTTTGAAGAGTATCGAGTTTTAACTCTTTTTTTTTCTTCTCTGTTTTCTCATGGCCTCCCGTTGAGTTGGCATTGTATCGCCCATTTCTCGAAATCTCCAGCGTCTCAGATGAGCCGACGGAATTTCATTCATTCGGAAGTGGCGCCTATATATGTATCCATCTACATCTCGTTGTTTAAGCCTTCTAGGCAAAGCACGGCTTGAGTCTTCTAAACCGAGAAAGATGATCCTGGTGTTCCTTTCTAAAGAAGCATTCTGTCTCCTGTTTCTGTTGTTTCGACGACAACTGATAAGAAATATCGATCGAGGAAATTTTTTCTACGACTGCGATTGTTAGTAGTCTTCGTAATGTGAGAAATAAACAAATTTTACGCCAGTATTCCTTAGCTCAGTAAGATTGCGTCGTAGGCAATTGTGGAGAATCCATTGTTTTCCTGATTGGGCCCAATTTGCGAAGAAAAAACCCTACTGCTCCCGTTTCATCGTAGAATGATTGTGAAGATAAATTTCTTTGAAAAGCACACTGACGTAGATGTATATAAAAAATTATATATAATGAATACGGCAAAAACGGATAGCAAGAGACATGCCAATTTAAGTTGAAACAATATTCGAACTTCTTAGATGTTCACTCACAATATACAAATTTACTAAATTAAATAAATAAGCATAAGCGTTATTTTCCAAAAGAAACAAATAATGTACAATATTAAACATAATATTATTTGATATATTCATAAGGAATTTGGATAGCATTTCTACTTGAAATAAAACCAATAATTCTTCCATTTGAAAATTTTCACTCCGCTTTCCTATTCAAGCTAGCTAAATTTGACATAAAGAAGCTTAATCAAATAAATATAGTTTGAGGCAATGTAATCCAAAGACTCGGCGTGAATCGCTAAATAGTTGCTTAATTTCTTCAAAGTTTTATTGTTGAAGTAAACACTTTGAATTCAGAGCGTTTAATATCATCAGAATCTGACGCTAGAAAATTTATTTTTGTCTGGAAGGTGAGTAACTATCTAAAGGGACTTAATGCTTCGCTCAGAGGCTACTGACATCAATTCGAGTGGAAAAATTGCCTTTATAGAACACAACAGTCAAAGGCAGACATAAGATCACGTGTGCATCGGACACGTTATAGCGCGATCGTTTTAAAAAGAGATACGGCATCAACGGAGAGTTAGGAATTCCCTCGCATACCACCTCCATAGCGTTATGAAAACGTGCCTATTCGATTTCCGAAGGAAGGTTATAGGATGAAAATGATTGTGGCATTAGGAAGGAGCGTAGAGGTGATAAAACGAGAGTGTGGACGGCTTGGAAAGGAATTTCCACTGCAGTTTAAGCGAAGTTTATTCCGTGAAGTCAAAACGACCATACGAACTTGAGGAATGTTGCCTTGGGTGCATTCTACTCTGGAAGAACTGAGTAAGGTGTCAAGCTCACGTGGAATGCATACCTCCAAGCAATTATCCGATATTCTGCCTTATCCATTCTTCGTACCAAAGTCCTTTCCTTAAACTTCGTCATTCCAATATGCCGGCGAATGAAGTGAGCTTATCCTTGGTCGCCCGTTCACCCTTAGCGAATGCGGATCGAAAATTTGAGGAAATTCTTTGGAATGTGGGGAGAATTAAATGGAGTTATAACGCATGAAGACTCACGTGATAAATGAAGTGCATCTCCCGATCCATTCTCAAAAAAGTATCCTCTTCGGTGTGATTTAGAATCGAATTGGGTTGCAAACGCCTTTCATCGCGTGACCCACTCTTTCAGATTTAGTTTCTGCACGCGATGATTAAATTTTTCGGGTGCATCCTTTCGCGTAAAATGATCTCAAATTTGCAGATATAACCCACTTTCCGTAAAACAGAATCTTAAATTGCCGTTCTATTCGCAGATTTGACCTAATTTCTGTGAAAAAGGATCCCAGAATGTTGTTAAATTCGTAGAACTACTTAGCTTCATAAACAATTCGACCACCTGAGCTCTTTTCAAAGTTCTAATTTACTCTTATAGATTCGGTTATCGTGAAAAAAGTAAACAAGTAACTACGCTCTCGATATGAATCGAATTTTTCGTAACTTGATTCTTGCTATTCTGAATAGGCTACAAAACACGCCTAATGAAAATAACACGAGAGAATTTTCTGCTTGACTTCAAACACTCATCGTATCGGATTTAATGCGCGCTCTTATTATGGGATGTATAAAATTACGTGGAAAACCTCTTAGGGAACCCGACATTCTAGCTACTGTCTTCTTTTGGCCTCGTATATTCCATCCAGATTTCCTTGAAGCAAAAGCCATCTTCAGGGAAAGAAAGTTGATATTATTGAGAAACAATTACGTTCTCTCTCAACTTCCGCTCGCATGAAGCGCCTGAATTAATAACAAAAAAATACGCTACCAAAATGTAATTAAGTTCGGAAATTTATCCATAAAAGTCTTTCAAAATTATGGATGCAGAAATACTTTTGTTTTAATTTTACAGATCTAGGCAGACAAATATATTAATTGAATATCTAACTAACAAGAGGCAGCTTGGTGGAGTAGTAGTCAGCATACCTTCCCGGCAAGTGGGAGACCTGATTTCGAGTCTCAGTCATATTGTTATTTTTCATTTTTGTTTAACATTTGATTTGGAACGCTTTAATTTTGGAGAGTTAAATTTTGGTGATATTTTATTAGTATAATAATCAATATTGATTGGGTTGATTCTCGTGTAAACGTAGTGTTCAAAAGGAGTTGGCGCTTATATTCAATATATGCATAAATATATTTAGACCCCTGTATATTTTATGTTGTATCTATCATAGTTTTAACTCGCTACAGTTAAAAAAGAAGCATTATTTTCTGATAGGTACGCTGGATAATATTACCACCTTACCTAGAGTGTAAGTGCAACTAACCTGCGTGATAAATTAGAAATAGGAGAATAAATCGAAATAAATTTAAGCCTCCGATTACGACACTTTCTAACACGAAGAGCCTTCCGTGCAAAGATATTTTCGCAAACCGTTGCTCAGATAACGTGAGACGACGAAACGGAATGCATCGAAACTGCGAGCCGCATTCCGTCACTTCATTACGCGCAATCGTACGGCCACGAATCCGTTGGCATCACATACTTGCAATAGTTGACCGCAAGAGACGCTCTGGTCAGCGAAAACCTTCGAGGGCTTAGATAACACTGAAAAATCCTTTCGTGCCATTCAATCCCGCATTCCAGCTCCCAAGACAAACAGCGTTCGCAGACATGCCGCCCGGTCCACGACTGCTCCCACTCCGGCATACCACTCAAACAACTCCGTTCTTCGGAGGAAATTCCCCGTATCCCATCATCCAACGACAAGTTTCCCACTCTAAAAATGACAACCCTGCCTTCCTATTCTCAGCCAATCCATTACGGAAATCCCACATTCTTTTCCTCTCTCTTTTTCCTCTCGGAAATTCTGTTGATTTAACTCCATTTTCGTTTCAAAGGGAATACTATCTTTTGCTGATCGCACAGCGATGGCATTGAGAACGGAATGATCCGAGTGATTTCTCTTCTACAGCTGAGAAACTCTTGATTGCCGGGGACTTCCACTAAGCAGTGCTCTCTTATTTTCGACGGAGATTTATGGATGATACTCAATTGGGGGCATTTAGCGGCATAGGATCGACAAGGCCATTTAACTTAATTTAATTTAACATACAAAAATTAAAATACATGATTAATTTAACATACATACATATATCATTACAAATTTATCAATTAAATTCAGTTGGAAAGGGAAATAAATCTACTGCGATGAAATATGGTTTTATAAAATATTGAAACTAATCAAAATATACGATTTACAGGGTTGATGACCAGTAGATTATTTTTTGTTTACATTTATATGTTTATTGTCGATGCTACATTAGAGTATCAAATAATGGGACATTTTCTTCATTTTGTTTTAATTATTGTCACCACATGAACATATATATTTGATGATCAATTGAAATGTTTACGTAAATACTGGATGAAACGATCCGGCCGTACGTATAATGGTAATTTACAATTGCACGTGGATTATTTCTGAAAGCATAAAAAATAAGCTGAAAAACTGCCAATCAGCAATGAAAACGAATTCAATTTTTCACCTTTAATCTAAAGATGCTTATTATATTATTTTGTGAATATATTTGCTATACATTTACTTTTAACCCCTATCTGAACGTTTATACATATACAAACCTAATATTGGTTTGCTAGAATCCTCATTTTTAATAAACGAATGCAAAAATTACAACAGATACAACAAAAATACCTAAAAAAACTATCATCATATATTTTCGATCCAAACTATTTACGGGTCCACTCGCAGGTCGACGATTTACAGGAAAATATGTATGAATGTAACAAGTAAAAGCCAAAGGGACAAAAGGAAAATCATGTAGCCAAAAAAAATGAGATGCTGAATTATTGAACCTTTTCGCTACTTCTTCAAAAACACTCGATGTAATAAGTCTCAGACTTGGAATGCCTCCAAAGAACTAATCTTATTAAGTAATTTTTCGACGCGGAGAAATGTGAAAGGAGGAGGTTTTTCAATTTGTGGATATGAAATCCTGATACGTCGATTCCCGCGTTGTTTTGATTCTTTGTCCTTTACTTTTCGAAACAGCGCTTTAATTATTAAATACATGGAGCAGATTTAAAAATAGATGCAATAATAAATAACCTTTAAAAATTAATTATTACTATTTCCCATAATTTATCACAAGTATTGTTCGCGAAATTTTGACCGTTCTTGAAGAACGTAATTCCGTAATAGTTTTAGGCTTGAATGAATCTTACATAAATGCGAAAGATATAACATTTTCTGCAAGAAAGCACCACATCCTTCCTTTATCCCATGTTTCATAGATCTCATCGGAGCATTAAGAGTACATAATCTCGCTTTGTCCCAGAAATGTCGCGGGTGGGGGAATCTAAAATCCTACGCTCACCAAGTTAATAATGGCCTAAAAATGCAGCGCACCTCCTTTTAGCCGCCGTATCACGAAGAAAATTCCACTCGCTTAAAAACCCTCGCCGATTACTCCAACAATAACGTACAAAAGAGCTCTCAATGATCCCACGAAACAAGAAACGCTACTCGGCCTAAAAGCCACGCCAAAGAGGGAAAAGACATCGTCCAGTCCAAGTGGAGAATAAAAGTGAAAAACAAGCAACATTCGCAGAAGGAAAAAAATTGTATTTGAAGAATGCGTAGGATCACGCACCAGGGTCTCGGACCAAAGGATCCGGATGTCGTAGAGCGAAGGAATTGGAAAGGAGCAATCGAGGAGTAAGATGAGGGGAAAGGAAATGAAAACGGGGATAAAGAAGGATGTCAGGGGTTTTAGCTCGGATTTAGTGAATTGAAAAAGGAAAAGCGGATGGAAAGCAATATCAAATGGCGTAAATGGAGGAAGTGACGGGACAGAAGGGTACGGATATTGCCCCAATTTGCATGTCGATAAAACAAAGCGGACCAATAAACGAGATGAATAGCATGAGAATAAGAATATAGTGGAAATGTTCAATCTGCAACGGTTATCAATGGCGATGAATGAATAAAGACGTTCTTTTCGACATTAATCCGAATCCTCGTTCATATACATGTTCAACACGAGTAGCTTAGTTCTAATGAATTTATTAAGAAAGGAAATGTATTCATAAACTTAACTAACAAAATAAAACTAAAAGAGAATAGGTAGATATTATACCATTAAGATTTAAATAAAACCTCGTATATTGCGAAAGTATTGGAAACATTTTGGTGCAAAATTATCATGAACGGATGGCAGACTGAACTAAAATCAAGGTTTATCGAAGTTAAAATGATCAAATTCTATGAATATGTTAATTCCACTTATGGTCACCGATCCATTATGGTTACCAATAAAGAAATCCTTAAGTCAAGTGGACACAAAAGAGCTAAGAAATCCAAATTATTGTGGAAAGAATAAGAAGTGAGAAAGTTATTGCGATCTAACATTGAAGATCACAGATTATCAGATCACAGAAGATACATAAAAATAAGCAGACAAAGCTTTAGTTTAATTAAACAGAAATATGAAATTGTGAAAATAATTTCAGTAAACCTTCCCCACAAACCCGAATCCTACTGTTTGTAACTTTCCTCAATCCAAGAAAACAGTTGATAGTGTTGAAATTCAATTGTATATATCCATATATGAAATCAAATTAAAATTAAATTAAATTATTTCAGCACAAAAACGTAATCATTAGCCTATTTTTAAGAATAGGACAAATGGAAATCATCAGAAATAGGACTAAACGAGATTTGAGATATAAACGATCACAATTTAATACTTAGAAGCCTAAATGATTACGTCCTCAAAATAAACTGCTCTTGGATGGATCGAGAGATGGACGGATCCGATTATAATAAAGGGACGAAAGTGAATCGGATAAGGAATGCGAAGGAATGTGGATAAAGGAGCGTTAAAGAGTGTGCGAGGGTGGCAGTGATGAAAGAAGATCACTCCTTCCCGAGGGTCTTGGAGGTGGGCTCCTCACAGCGGAGGGTGATGACATGTGATATTTCTCCGAGGAGAGGATAAAGACTGGTGAGAAGGGACGGCAACTACACGACTACGTGCAACACAGATAATATCTCCTTCTGTAATGTTAGACTCGCACCCTTTGTGAGACGGATCCATAGTGATGTTCCGTGGGGATGAAAAAAAAAGAATAACTCATCATAAAACCATCTTAAAAGCTGATATCGTGTCGCTATTCCGTTTGCAGGTTTTCTCGTTGCTCGCTTTATTTTATTTCTCTAAACGCTATGTATTTATTCTTTCTCTACTTTTTAAGTATCGTTCACTCTAGCGTAAAATATATAAATAAAATAGTCCACGCCTTAAGAAACTTATAATACATTCTTCTATTTTTTACAATTTTTGTAGGACAATAAATAATTGATGGTTATTGATATTTCTACCATACCACACCGGAGAAAAACATGAAAATATAAATGATGAAATAAACCTTAGACACAAGGATTATGTATTATCAAGGTTATAAATAAACATGCTTATTAGGAGTTCCCAAAACTATATCAATAATTTATGCCGTTATCGGCTATTTATTCTCTCTTGAGATCTCGAATACAATGATTCGATTGTTGATGCGATGCTGAAAAAATCGTTGTATTGGTTTTGTCGCGAACTTTATGATGATATGATTCTGAATATTTTTTTAAAACGATAGTCGTGTTCGGAGTGGTATAATAATAACATACGGATGTGAATGGAAGCAGTTCTTGATTCGGGGCTAGTATTAGCAGCAAGTAAGCAGCTCTTTTTGTAAACAATTTCGAATTGGGTCGAATGATTAGAGGGACAAATTCCACGCTCCTTCTGAAACCGTTCACAAGAGAGCATAACTTGACAGCCGAGGAAAGGAATTTGCTACTGAATTCTCAACACCAGGATAACCACAAAGCTCATCGCAATAGCGTTGGTTTAATTGCTTTACGTTTCAAGGTTATATTAAGGAGCCGAATTTGCTATCAGGTCTCCGAAAGCGGGAAAATTCCGAGTGAACGCATTCGTCCACTCCTAACGAGAAATATTCGGGAAATTCGGAGATTAACCGCTTCAGGTATAATTACGTATTTTCCATTATTTCTGCGAGAGAGGTAAAACAGCGTAATTTATCGATCGTTAAGGAAATTAGCTCAATTATCATAACTTGGAAAACAAGGAGCGTACGGCGATGGAAATTAAATTGAAGTTTGTCGGAGGAGGTGATTGATTTGATGTGCCGAGTGAATTCGCTAACGGTGATCATTAGAGAAATCTCAAGGGGTGGATTGAAAATGAGGTTAAAATGTTTGAAGTGCGCGAAGCGATACTCCTGCAACGTTTTTTATGAATCATTCCATTAAAGCGTTATTTTTAGAGTGGATCGTACGGAACTATCCTCTTCGTATCGATTCGTAAATGTCTCAATTGAGTATACCTCTAGAAAGTTATTCTCGATTAGGAGTTGCGAGCGATTGAAATTGACTGCCTAAGCAAACTTCTTGTGAAATTTGAAATTCAATCCGCTATGGATACATAATTTTTCATTGATTGAAGGAAAACTCGATCGGGAACAAATGTTAGGATATTCTTTTCTCGATATGCCTTCGGAAACTCGTAGGCCATTATTTCTCCGGAACCTAATTTCCACCAGAACTGAGTTGAACTAAATTTGGAACAACTCAAATTTCTCTAATACATTTTTATTTTTATGAAATCAAAAAATGAATTAAGTAACGAAAATGATACTCCTCAATCAATTTTTGAGGTCTTTTATTGAAACTTGTCTTACATATCCTTGGCAGATATACCATATCCGTTGGGCGGGGTGTGATTTGAGTATTGTAAAATTCTCAACAAGGAATTTATATACAAAAAAGCCGAAATAAATTTGGATAATAGCACGATAATCATTTATAAATATCTACAGTCGTTAATTGTTGATATTTAAATTTCTTTGGAAAAACTTTCATTTTGTGGTCTTTAATATTAAATTTAAAATCCAATACATTACAAAAAAAATAAAATTGAGAGCTGCATGGACATCCAGCTTATTTAATGATAGAGCTTCTACAGTTAGACTACGACAGATAATATAGCGAAGTTTAGATTTAAAAACTCTTTCGTTATAATGAGAAATAAACTAAAGAAATTGGAAATCAGAAATGGTGAAGTAAAGATAACGAAATACTTTAAACTACATTAAATTTATGGATAAACATTCCTTATGCAAATATTTTTGGTACAAAGAGATGGCTGTATTTCGATGATAGGTTAAATATCCTCGTAACTGACAACTACTTTAAGCATTTAAATCGATAAACACGAATTCTGGGCGTTTAAAGATCGAAAACCGCACTTTTTCTGGTTCTCAACGGAATGACGTAACAACAAAAACAACCTATTCAATCCTACTGCGCTGTGCGTTCCTATTGATGAAGAAATAGACGTCTGGATGATATCTCGGTGAGTCTCATTCTTACATACGCAAACCGCTCGTGGAATCGATCGGAAACCTACGACAGAAGAGAGTAAAACAGGCGACGAAAGCGTACCACTCGCCTCATAAATACCACGAGATCTAGGTTTCTCATCCGAGCCATAAAAACCTTAAGCAAATGGCGACTATAAAAATGGATTCGCGAATCGCTGCGGATTCACTCCTTCCTCTGGCAATGGCTCGATACATATGGAAAGGATCTTGGTGATAAGCGGAGCTGTTTCGTAGAGAAATTTACTGCGGGGTTGATTCTGCCGCGGGGGGGCGCGATCCGGGAAAGCGAATGGCAACGGAAGAATCCCCAGTCACTGGGTCATTCCGCAGCCCACCCACGGGGACTTTGTAATGGTACTAATATCCTGCTCCACTGGAGAGGGAAGCAGAATAATTTGCTGCGGAACGACACTCCAGCCACATTCTTTTCACTCCGCACTTTTTATACTCGTGTACTCCCTATAGGCTCTTTCGCTCGCTTACCCTATCCATCCGATTTCGTTCCGAATTTTCCCCAATGTGTCTCTTCCATTAACTTTCGGACCGTTGCCCCAATTCTGGCCAAGTTCGGCTAGCGCAGTCTACACACCCGTTCGCCGTTTTACGGATTGTGCTCGACAGCTATCAATTTGTGCGGCGCAAGATTCGGAAAGCGGCCGATTAACCCCCTCCTCTTTTCATAAGGTCGGGAATGTATTAATGGCATCCACCCGCCGTTGGTCAAGAGTGGTGCATCTGCTAAAGGACGCAATTTCGAAGGAAATTAAGTAAATAGCGGGAATAAAAGAGTGCATGATGTGCAACTCGAGCGGGCCAGACGATTTTTTAATGAAATTAAGCCACATTCCTCGTACTATTTTCCGCAGGAATTCATCTCGAATGGATGTCGAAATATCTCCAATCCTTTAATAATGGAAATCGCTGAGAGTTGGAAACATCATTTTTTCATCTAGACTGTATGGAATTAATTATTACCAAATGAATCGTTTTAACTATTTCAATCTTTTTTATTTCGTAAAAATATTTATACTAAAAATTATTTTCGTAGAAATATTTTTATTTTTTACTGTAAAATTGAGAATTATCTATTCAGTGAAATTTAAAATAATTTGTATTCCTCGTTTAATTCTTGAAATTTTATCAACAAAGTTTTGATTAAATAACCACAATTTAACTCTCTTTCATTATTCACCATTCTGTACAATGTTTAAAAAATTTATTTTTGATTATGTTAAAAGCTGAGTTTTTAAAATAATTTAAAGATTACTATGTTATAGTGCTTCATTAAGCTCCTATCATTACTACATCTTTATGTATAAAATCTTAAGTATCACCCATATAGAATGCATGAAAGCCCATTATAGCATAAGCATCTGCATCTGCGATGGGAATTAAAGAAAAAGATAATTTTCACAGGAAGTATTCGTGAAAATATCTATTTGCATAGTAAACGATAAGCGGATAAAGAGATCACAAAATTCTGATTCTAATCGATGTAACAATCCTAATATGCTTAGTGTTGAAATCAGCTCCGCGAAGTTTGAAATTCATCGCGAAATTCAATTCTTAATCCTAAAATTCTTGAACCCTATTTTCTATCATCGCGAAAGAGATGAATATAAATAATAACAGGAACTAATACATCATTATCACTTTTCAAAGAAGAATACCTACTTTAAATACATTCTATAAAAGTGATAATGCATCAAAAGATGAGCTAATAATAGTCAATTAAACTGACTTGAATTGTCTTTTTTTGATTACATTCGGCGATTATTCAGGTGCTTGTTTTGTTCCGGATGTTACACAATGATTTACTCGAAGAGGAACTCTTTCCTCTTCAGATTTCCAACTGAAACCTTTTGTAGGATTACGTATACCATTCGAAACAATTTTAATCAGATTAATGACAACAATATCCTCCACCCTTTTTAAAGGATCGAAGAAATGAATGCTCAAGTGCCTTTTGAAATATAACAATCTTCGTAATATAATAATAAGAAGAAAACGGGGGGAGAAAGTAGGAATGGGGTGTCTTATTGGGTTTCTAAAAGAAAGAGAGCGTTGAAACATGAAATACACTTATTATATACGAAATAAATACGATGAATATTATATTTAGTCAATTAATGGTATACTATATTGGGAATTTTGGCACTTCATATTTCTGAGGATTTATGCAAGTTGGTATTTTTTGTTTTAAATATTCTCTTCGCCTCAAGACATTTTTTTAAATATCAAAGCAATTTTTTAGCTGCCAACAACCTTTAATGATCTCATTTACGTATCTATTATTTTAATTAATTTCTTTTAATGAAAGAAAATACGATTGCAGAATTTAAAAAATCTCTCGCAGATATTTCCAGTAAACAAAATAGGTGCCTTGGTCAGAAGAAATGTATCTGGTGGAGGAACTTAAAAAAAGTAGCAAAAAAGAAATTAAAAGAAAAGTAGTGGGCTATAATGTTTTGCATGCCGTGGAAAATATTTTACCAAATTCCACTGAAAGGTAATGACTACAGAACCTTTGATGGTTCTTAATCGTCCCGCGTAAATAAATAGGATTAGATTCGCACGTAATCCATGTACCTCATCCACCCTAATCAAGGAACTAGCTTATTCCCTATCTAAGAATCATCTCCCCTCAACCTCCGGCCTATTAATTTAATGCCTTCTCTTCACACACACTACCATACTCTACGCAAACCCTCGCTTAAGATAAATTGGACGCCTCATCACCCTCAAGGGCATATGAGTTCAGCTGCGGCGTTTGCTCGTAGCCTCAAAGTCAGAGGCTCATGGCACCAGAGGCAGTACCGCCTGGGAAATCCCTCAACAGCGACCAACCCCCAAGAGAAGCAATTCCAACTCATTCACTGGGACTCTAACATTAGGGAAAAGCAAGACAATGGACGCCTTTGTATTTCTAGAGTTAAGTTTTGTTTCATGTCTCCTCGACCAACAAAAATAACTTAAGCAACCCCTCCCGCCTCACCCTGTCATCCTTTCACTTTAAGGATTAATATCTATTGTAATACTCCCTGAAGGGGTTAATTAAGAGAAAATTGAGTCGGGGGATGTGTTCATGGCACTTTGGTTCTGTTGAAAAATTTCCCACCTTCACATATATTTATAGGGATTAAAGTCAGAAAATAAAAGTATCGGTTACATAGGTACTGTGTGAGTCTCTGTAACATTTGATAGAGGAGATATTTGAGATCAAAATTAGATCATCAAGGATATAGATAATTTAGCTGCTAGAATTCGGTTTCCCTTTCATTTTAAGAAAAATTTATAGATGCTGGAGAGCTTTAATTTCATTTTCCTATAATTTCTTCAAATTTTATACTCGTAAAATGATAGAAGAGAAACAGTACGAAACGAATAAATACGTTTGAAATATCTATAGTAAAATTCAAACATTCGAGTTCCCTGAGTGAGAATGTATGATTCCATTTTGGTGATGATAAAGATGAACAATTATTATTTTATGGGGCACGAAATTTCACTATTATCTTTTCTTTCTTCAAATAGTAACTGGTTCAATAAATATTAATGCAGTAATGAACTATCAGCTTATCCTTTTCCAGCTAATCCACAGAGTTTAGAAAATTTTTAGGATCGCTGTTTCTAACGATATTAACGAAACTTGAAAAGGTTAACTTGATTCGAAGTATTTAAGTTTTAATAAAAATGTTTGTTACAGCTCTGATAATCTACATGCAGGATTCTTTTGCTTGAATACAAAGAGAAGTTTCTATTACGTTAGTAACAGACAGAGAACATTTAAAACACCTCTTTGTTGGCTACCCAGATATTCTCTTTTCCAATCTTATGCATTTATTTGCTTTTATTTGCGGCTTTATCTCGTTATACTTATCAAAAAAGTAAAAGTGATGTTTTTTGATTAATTTTACTCTAAAAATCGGGAAATCTTTTTCGAGTTTCATGATGCGTAGTACTTGATTTCGGTGAAAGGTATTAAGTACGCCGATTTTTCTTGATAACCTTTCCTTGAATCTTATGAAAAAATTATAAAAAAGTTTACCGTGCGTAATAAAAAAGGAAAATCGGCTCAAGAACCTCCTCCGGTGGGGCTCACTGAGAAACGTTTTCACGAGGTGACATCAATACTTAGGTTCAAAGCAACGATTTTTGAAATTTTTATTCGAAACGGTTTTTCCCAGTATCCCGCGCTATTGTTTGGTACACCAAAGGAAATGTACAATATGGTATTATTCGAAGATTCGCAGAATTGAGACCGTAAACCACGCAGCTGATACAACTTCCTTTTACTGAAGACTAGAGGAAACCTCGATTGCTTTGAACTTTCAAAATATCTTCTTCGATATGTACCTGAAATTTTTTCTCTACTAAATGCTGTATTTTGCGAGAATAATAGACATTTATCCCTTTAGATTGCTGTTTAATTTTTTATCACCTTAAATGCCTAACAATGACAGTAACAAAGAAAATTTTCTGTAGTTTCGTCTCCACGTGTTATACCCAATCCTTTATTTTTCCTTCTTTATACTTAAACCTTTCCTTTGTAACTGAGTGAGTTCTATCATTATTATTGTTATTATTGAGGATTAATGATAGTATTTTTATAAGACGAGATGATATCAATAGACGATGAATAAAAAGGAGTTATCTGGTTTATAATTTCTCTCTTTCTCTATTCAATTGAAGTATGTGTATCAATTAATTGAAACCCATGCCCATGAATGTTGGATTCAGTGAACCTCTTTTTTGAGATACGGTCTTCAATTAGGTTTCTGATATTTAGGATCGTCCTTAGAAATTATGAGGATTACTCAAGGTCCATGCAGTATAATCACCATATATCATAAAACTTTAAAATAGAGCATATTATGACATTCTGTATCCAAAGAGTTGGCAGAAATGTTTAGAATAACAGTAGATCCATCAAAACCCGCGGGAAGATCCTGGGAACAATAAAGAATTTTTGGGCGAGGATCTATTTTCCGCTTGAGCGAGTCAATCAACCTTCACACACAGGAGTTTATATACGATTCTCAAAACTCAAGAACAGGAACCAGTGAGCAAAACGAAAACTTTTGCTGCATGATGCTTCCCGACCGTTCGGGGACATTTCCATAACGAGTGCTAAAATTTTCCTTCTCGAACTTCCTCCGCCCGTTCTCCCTTCTTTTTCCAGGAACAAGCTCTCTTTCCTTGGTTTGCTGATGAATCCATCGTCAACCAGCCTTATCCCAAAACACTATCTCATCTCTCGTGACCGCAGTCTCCTTCAACGCAACCTTTTAGAGCAATATCCCCCGGAATGGATATCTGGACGGAGCCATGGACTCCGTGCGACTCACTTAGACATACGTTGCATACAAAGTGCTTCCGGAAGAGGGAAAAATGGTACCTTGTGAGGGAGGTGGAGCCCCGCTGAATGGTTAGGAGCAGTTTGGAAGATAAGGAAAAAACATTGGGCGCACACGTTCTTTGCGAGATGTACTACTTCTGGTAAGTGGAGGATCTGCGACCCTTGATCGAACTCTGTAGTGGGATGGAAGGAAACGTTGACAAATATTTATCGGTCGAAACGTTTGCTGGCTTCCGCTGGGTTCAGCTTCGAAAAAAGTATTCCAAGAAAGGTCAAGTGATGGAAATTCCCGCATAAGATAATCCCTACGCATGCTTTTAGATGAATATGCATGCAATAAGTTTTTAAACATATTAACATGCAATATGATTTTCATCATTCCCGGAGAGTACAACTTGAATCGGAAATAAACCACTTTAAAATAATTTAATGTTAGTCAGAGATTTGAATCAAAATTTTCTTGGTCTTTCATTTAGCATTCGTCTACATTAATCACAGTCAAGAACCAATAAACAGAACAACAAAGCAACGTATCTTTCAACTATTGATGGAAACATCATATGTGATGCTTTTATTTAAAGTTCCATGGGAACATCCATAGCTGATGGTCATAATTGGTCTCCATTTTTTGTTTTGTACTGATCTAAAATCGATCAAATATTTCGGCACTTTGGAGCAATGTTTTCAAGTAAAAAATACTTCAACGTGCAAGTGTACTTACGATTAATTGGTGATAACGTACGAGAAAGTATTTCACTTCCCTAAATTTCCCTTTACCCTATATTTTCGGAAATAAAACGCGTCCTATTCACAATCGCTATCCCGACTAGATTCAGTTCGGCTCAATGAAATCATCCATCGTAGTTCTATCGACACGGTATGCATGGAAGAGCGATGCAAGTGAATTTCGTATTTTCAGCAGTTTCAGAATCGCTACCAATTAGAGCTTTGGAGAATGTCTGCACGGTGCAAGAACTTTATTGGCAGCAGCAAAAATAGAAATAAGAGAAAACTGGAAAATCAATCTTGACGTGGCACGGTGAACCCAACGATGACACGGCAGGCCTGTTATTAAACTCCATTTCACGCCACTGGTATGCCTACGAGGCGAGATGAATGCTAAATTTCGCCCTTTTAGTGAAGTAAAGAGGGATTTAGGGAAGGCAAAGTGCGATAAAAATCTCAGTCCCCTCGCATGGATGCAAGTGCAGGATTTTTCATTTCCTACTCACTATGGGATGAGATGAAAAGATACGATGAAAGAGAATTAAAGTTCTGAAGGGAATTTGTGAATAGGGAAGGTTAAGCAGAAACGTATAGAAAATGACTATTAGCGAAGAATAACAAAGATTTTAATGGGCACGAATAAAAATAAAACAGATGATGGGATGAATTCGACAGAAACTGTAATAAATTAAAATAATAGAAATTCTAAGAATTTATTTTACCGCATTCACTTCCTCTGGAAGAAGATTGCGTCTTTTATATTTAATTTTATATCAAGATCTTTTCCTCTCAAACTGCCCTCTACTGAATTCTAGTTAAAATAAGAGTAAATAAATAATTAATCTTTAATTAGAAATAATTAATTACTATGAATGTAAAACGAATATATAAAATTTAGCTCAAACTATCATTTTCAACCAAGGACATTATCCTCATTCAAAACTACGTCATAATTTTTTTAATTATTTATTGAAATTACTTTTTAATAAAATGAAATACACATTTTCAGCTTCTGAAAACATCCACAACGGTATCACAAAAAGGTAACACCAACTGTATTAGTAGAATTCTCAGAAGACTATTCTTACGCCTTCTCAATCACTATTCTCATATTAAAATGCATGAATTCAATTCTAATCATATTTCCACTTCGAAGTAAAATTATTCAAATTTTAATCCGTCAGCCTCATCTAATCGTTCATTAATCAACAAATTTTCAGATTATCCGTGGATCCGTTATGAAATTTTAATGGATACGTTATATAATGGAATAGAATGAGAAAATATTAGGCTACTATTCATTGCGAATCGAATTTTAACGGATTGAAATTTGAATCCATCATTTGAGTCCGAAAACATTTCTAGGGAAGACGCAAAGTCGATAAAATCTGAATCCATCGAATCCTTTCTTTAAAGAGATGTTAAATACAGAATGGATGAGAAGCTTGTGGTGTGCGATGATAGAGGGAGTTAGAACCTTCAGCAAACGTGTAACCGTCAGCTTCGCTACGGGGCTTATTTGCCTCCGGACCCGCTGGGTTAATTAACACCCGTTCTCTTTAGAAACAGAAAGTGGAAGCGGCTGGCGGAAATAGATCTCGCGAAGAAACGAGGAAGACGAACGGTGAAGGTAAATGGAACCACGGTTGCCGGGGAAAAAGCATCTGATAGAGAAAGCAATAATAAGGTCAATTTAGCTCCCGGAGGGAGGCGAAATGGTCCCGAGGAAGGAGAAGCAACTGCAGCAAAAACAGAGAGAATGAGACCTCGATTTTGAGATTTCTCTGAATGTCTTGCATAGTATTACGAAGGATCGCTCTCCCTGAAATGCATAGAGTTCTAATCGAGAATACTGCGCTGAAGAAACGTTTAACGTTTCTGGGTCCATGTGATAGTCTCTATAATGGTTCAAAATTGTAAGATTATTGTATGGAAAATGGTTTTTTTATGTTTTAATGACAGTAAAATTAATTTCATCACTTTTTGTTAAAAGTAGTACAGAGTTAATTTATGCGAACAGAAACGGAAATGCTGGTAAAATATTCACAAATAGGAAAAGGATGAATTGAAAATATCAATATAAGTAAAAAAACAGAAAAATCTTCTAAAAACTATACCTAAAAACTATATTTTTCAATATCTATAAACAAACATTCGACTGCTTTTAATCTGAATTAAAATCAATTTATTTTCAAGTGACTTAGATGTTTTAGAATGATTTACTAAATATTTTATAAAACTGTTGAATACTTAACTATACTATTGCATAAATATGATGCATAAATAACTCTACTTCCAACCGAATAAAATTTCGCTTTCGTAAGAAAAATTTACATTTTTTCACGATACAGTATTATAAAACTGAAAGGAAATATATCTCGCACTTCCTTTAAAGCCAACCGCTTTATTTCGAAGAAGACGATATCTATTTCACCGAATTTGTCAAATGATTGAAAGGCGAAATGATGATTCCATCAATAACAGAAAATATCGATCAAGAGTACCGACGAAAAAGACAACTAATACACGATTATTGAGACCTGGAAACTTCCCAGTATCTTTTTCGTAGTAAAGAGATCCGATATCTAAGCCTCGGCAAAGATCGAAAGAAAAGCCTTTTTAAAAACCCATCCCGTTGGCCGTCTAAGAACGTCTCTTTGTGCCATATTTTTTTTTAACGTATAAAACTTCTCGAAGAATTGGAAAATGAGAAAATTCTGAGGACCAGAGAGAAGAGGAGGATGTTGAAAGGAAATAATGGGAAAAAGATGAGGAGCGAACCGTCCTCTCGAAAGTTATTCTCGAGGTAAAGGCGGAGGACGAGAAAGAATTAAAGATTATCGGAACAACATGAGGGGATGGGAATCAGAGGAATGTGATTAACTGAGTAAATAGTGGCGCGGTGGGAGTTTTGATGTCATTAGTTTAGGTTCATTTCTTTGAGAATGTGTTCGTTATTATTCAACGCTGAATGCTTTTATCAAGTACGATTCATCTACGATTAAATACATACTTAAACTAAATACAGTATAATGTAATGTAAATAAATAGAATATTACGACTCAATTTGAAATTATAGTTTTAAAAATTACATCATTAATCTGATTTTATTTAAATGAATTATAGGAGTTAAATATTTTAGAAAATAAATAACTTAATATAAAGATAAAATCATTTAAATAACTGGAATGAGGTTAGATAACCAGTGTGTATATCGTTCAGTTTATCAACATAAATATTTCACCACTATGATTAAATGTTCATGAGTTGGAAAAACGACTTTATGTACTTCAAATCCGTAAATCGCCGATAAAATATTTTCCTTGGAATCTATTCTATAAATCTATCTTAACTATCAATAACGTGACCGTTTAATTTTTCAATAGCTGATGAATTTTCGATGAATTCCATTGAAGATGACGATCATTCTGTTTTTTTGAGCACGTAACGAATTGTATACGACGTATATTCATTGGTTATTAGGCGGAATAACTCTTTTTGAAACTTCTAAAACAGAGGCTGTTGATTAAAAGAGCGGACTTCGAAACCGCGTTAAGTAT
Source organism: Pantala flavescens (assembly GCA_020796165.1). Taxonomy (NCBI): domain Eukaryota; kingdom Metazoa; phylum Arthropoda; class Insecta; order Odonata; family Libellulidae; genus Pantala; species Pantala flavescens. Next base: position 12,197,988 of record CM036889.1, on the reverse strand, counting down.
TTTATTGCTTCGAGCTTTTTCCGCGAAAATCGCATGGCGGGCAAAAGGAGAAAGGCGGACTACAATGGAGTGAAGATGAAAGGGAATCAGAAATAACGGGGCCGAAGAATGAAAAAGAGATGGAGGTTCTTCGTCGAAGAGGCGATCGTATTAAGGATGAATCAGGAACAGCGATTGTTGGGATGAACGTCCTTTGCGTGGAGAGCTGTATGAAAGTGACAACACTGCAATATAAAAGCATTTTTTTCGCGGAATTGGAATTCAGAATTTTTCAGGAATTCTCATTCGAGCCACGTTGATATCACTCTCGAACTCTATTCATGGCGTGAAATGGGACTAAAGAAGAAAGTGATTCGCTTCAAAGTAGAGACAGTTATGTTTTAGGGTGCCATTCTCGGAGATCTTCAAACTTTAGCAGTGGACCAATTTATTGCTTCTTCTTGATTTAAGGCGATTATGAATTAAAATGATGAACTGAATGAAAGATTGTTATGAAAGAATGAATGCGAGTCAATGACTTTAATTATAAAATATAGTTTACATTCATATTTACGTAAGATATTATAAAGACAACGAATGAATTTAAGGAAAATTGGATTCATTACCATGGTCCATAATAAAAATCGAAAAGTTCAATGCAATCGAGGTTATATGGTACATAAAAATGTGAAAAAAATTAACATAATTTCTAATTCTCTGTTACTTACTCCACACAGACTAGCAAAGAAAATACCCTGTATTTTGGGAGAGGAAATTCTGAAAATATCTCGAGTATTTTATGATGTTATTTGGGGAAGATTAATATCAGTACACTCCTCTATATTCCAGGCAAGCATTGTCGAAAATAAACCTCAAAAAAGTGTTTTGCAAACGAAGCAACATGGTATGTTAAAACACTCGGGATAATAGTTGAAATGGATAAACCAGAGATAATTAACTCACGATGATCTATGAGGAAACGATAATAATGAATGTACAACCACTAAGGAATACCTGATGAGTTGAAAATAACTTTCGGTTTGAGTTCCGAAATCAAATGTACTTCTCTTCATACAAGCGTCGTGTGGGATACAGTCTATTAGACTCGGCCGATTCGCGTGGAAAATTCCTACGGAGCCTTCACCCTCCTTTGAAGTTCCCATTCCCTGTCTGCTCCCTGAAACATAAAGTGCGAGACGCGAGGAAGATAAGGGAACGTCTGCGGTAAGAAGCTGCGAGCGAATGCAGATAACGCGAGCGGTTAGATGCGAGAGATTTCAGGTGAGGAGAACATTCTGGGAGGTATTTGGGCACAATTGAAACGCCTAATTTCCTTTCCGATGCAAACAGAAAGGGACGGGATGCATGTTCTTTTTCTGCGAGAGAACGCTAGTGAATCGTTTGTTCCGCGAAAGTTTTCCGTTTAGCCGGTGACACAGTGTCCGCGGTCGTCAACTTCCAAATTGCCAATTTTACTAATGGAGTTACAGTTAGCATTCTGAAATCCGAAGTGTTATAAGCTTTTTGAGAGCGTGCGAGGGGTTTAAGGCGTCGCTTCGGGGGGTTCTTGCACATGCTTTGAGGTGAGTTCGTTTGTCGGGAGGCGCGCTAAAATGAAGCGTGCCAGATTTACGCGGAACGAGGAATAGCATTTTTAAGAGCGAAGGAATAAACAGATCAAAGTATAATTTACGTTCCAAAGGGGTGATGAAAACCGCTTATAGCAATTGATTCCGCTACTTTTCCCCCGTAGGTAATTGAAATCTTGTTGAGGAATGTGACCGAAAATTGTGAATTACATTTACGTTCCCAGAAACTGAAGGATAAAATTGCGAAACGGGATTTAAAACTCTCGAGGGTTAAAACAAAGGTTAAGCGAGGATGAAAACATTCATCGTATAAACAAAGGAAAATTAACGAACGCGGCGAAAATATCCTGAATTTGCTACACCGAAACTTTCCCCCTCGTGTGCTAATCAAAGAAGACATGCTCGAGAAAGCAGAAAAATATTTACGATGAGAAATAAAGAAGATATTTTAATAGCTATTTCACGTAGCGGTAGAGTTGGCTCAAATCTTAAATGAACACCCGGATACACGAAAATAATTGGATCTTTGGGGGAAAATCTGAAGCAGGAAACATATTTGGCTCACGTGCCGGATCTACGAGTAGGCGTGAAAGTATACAGGGAGATCGACCCTTCCTTGTGGGGATAATCAAGAAAATATATAGTTCAATTCACTATTCTGGAATGCGGAATATAAAAGAACGTTTTGAAAAGAAAGTGGATCCGATAAAAGCGGAGGATTACCTGGCTGGAAAAAGGTTTCCAAACGAGGAAAAAGATACAGTTCCGAGGAGAGCAAGCAATTTCGAAATTAATCACCTTTTATACCTCCGTACTTTTTAAGTTCGACAGCGTTAGGGGAAAAGCGAGCGTAAACCGGAGTCTCGACGGCTACATTTCCCTTCTTCCCGCTTTATTGAAATAGCCTCACAGTGATCGAGCTTTGCGAGCAGCTCGGTGTAATATCAATATTCCGTCCCCTGTATTGTGACTCCCGAGGTATGAAAATTGGCATTCGTGTTTGGGAAATAAGAATCCGGCAGCGTAACATCCATTTCCCCCACTTCTGCTGACCTATGGAACCAATCCAAAATTCATTTCCGTTCTCCAGCTTTGCTGCCAACCCCTTCCTCTCGCCCTCCACCGAGAGCAGTCGAAACATCGCGTTCCTTTTGGTCCGTCTGCGAACGAAGGGATGCGAAGATACTCGAGTGGGGTGAGGCGAATGTGCGGGTGCGCGAACGTAGGGAGACCGGCTGAAGCGTGCGGGATATTCGAGCACAGAATGCATGTCCCCGCGGAGGGGCGGCTATGATGTACAAAATCAAAGGGTTTGATATGAAGGAGGTGAACAAGCGGGAAAAAGAGTGGTTGGCAAAGAGATGAGGATGGAAGGGTTCGAAGAGGATTCGCTAGCGGGGTTGGGTGGGTGTAGGAAGACAAAGAGCAAGCGAAAGGCAAGTGGGAGACTTTGGGGATAAATATTTCGACCGCGGCTCGATTGAGACTAAAATGTATGATATAACAGCCCGTTGGAAAATAGCGAAGCGCTGATTAGATATGCTTTCCTCGGAGAAGTTTATAAATCATACATTGCCTTTTGGTGGCGATAAAGCAGCTGTTTAGGAAACGCCTCCTAAAAGGCTTCAATTTATTTAGCATTAGAAAGTTAGAACGATTGACTTTCGTTTCCAGAACTATTCCAATTACGCTTTGTGGTAATCGCTCTTCATCGGAATACCTCCACCGCCGAGGGGTGATCAGATTCCGTTATTTATTTAACAATTGGCGAGGTCTTTCGAACGCAAATGAGTCAGGAAAATCAACTGGATGGAATTAAAGAAAACTTAGTTCAAACAGAAAATCCTTGTCGGACGCATTGTTGAAATTAAAGGAACGAGAAACTCAAACATTTGGTGAAATATTAAGGTAGAAAGCACCTTACGGTATATGGAATCGATATATCTAGTCTATACTTCCGCTTAAGTCAAGAACCAGACGGGAAATGGTTATCCAAACACAATCTCCGATCGAGACGCAACAAGATACGCGAGCCGTCAGTTCCAGCTATTTGTTTACACTTCTATTAGTTCTTCTTCCTTCCTTTCTGACCCTTAGAAAGTGTTTCTATGAGATTAAATAAAGGATGAGAAAGCTACCTAGCAAAAATCTAGCCTTACATTTTTATACTCTCGGAGGTACGCGATCGGAAGTCTACAGTACGTGCTCAAGCCGAGGAGCGATGTAGCATAAATACTGGATTAGACACGCGAGACGACGAGCGAATCGGAGAAACATAAAACCGAATGAAAAGTACGCGAAAAGGGAAAGCGGGAGGCAATGTAAAAGTGGAAGATCGGTGGGGAATAAGGTTATGGAAGAAGACGCTTTGTGGAGATCAGGAAATGGAAAATGTAGATGTGCTTTAGTGAGGAGGGAGTGGGGTGTAGATGCACGCAAAAGATCAAACGAGGAAGGACGGGTTCGGTGGCTGGGGAACTGGACTTGAGTGCGTTTCTTAAGGATTCTGTTCCAAACTGGACGAATCGGTCAGTCGGGAAAGTTGGAAAGTGTTTGCGAAAAGTCGATCCTTAGATGGATGCGATATTGATGGATGCGTTAGGGAAATGTTTTCCAGATCGAGCCAAGGAAGAGTGAAAAGTTTTCCCCCGAAAAAAAATTGGAAATAAGTTCTCTTTAACGTTTCGCTATTCTCTACAGCCTCAGGATGTTGAGCTTTATTTCTCTAGTCAAAATTTTTTGCTGTTTTTTTTTTAGTTCCGCTGGAACTTTCCGCTCGTTTGAATAAAAGATGGGTTAATATTTAGAGAAAATAAGGATGTAATAAGAAAGTTTCTTTAAACCTACATTACTGACAACTTTTCAAGCGGCTAATTCCTAACTGCTTCAATATAATCGATTAGTTTGAATAGAAAAACATACCTTTTTGTCGCAATTTTGCTTAAAAACCTTAACATTCAGGTTCGAAATTTCTTTGAATCAATCACTGACGATGGATATACGGATACACACAGTGCCAGATGATGATATGCCCACGTGCGAACTGAATTCATTGAACTGACCTGGCCGAACTATATATTGCAACTCTTACGGCCGTATAAGAGGGGGAAGTTTCCTTATCATACAAACCGAAATAACTGAAACTAATCCTATTTGAGAAATAATGAAGACATCGTAACCAGCAATGACAAGTCCCCCATCTGTCGACGCAACTGCAGTTCGCGTAATGAGATATTCAAAAAAGGCGCGTGGGTTTAACTCCCAAACCTCTCCGAGTTTAGGAAAAAATCTTTTCGAGCGATGAAAATGTTTCGGATTTGAGGGGAAATTGATGATGTGATGAGGATATGTGGGGTCGTACGGTAAAGAGAGGAGGAATATAGGAACCTTGGACAGAGAACAAGAAAGTTGGGGAAAGGGGAGACATTCGGCAACGTGTTCATCGTGACGGCCTCTGAAAGAAATTCCCTACGTGAAACGCGCAATTCCCTCGACATCTGTACAAAAATCGTAGACGCCCGTGGGAAGCGAACGGAGTAAAAAAGGTGCCATTCATCCCTTTCCGCCGATGGGTAGAGTACGGAATGAATAAATTAGCGCAGGTAATCAGATGCGGTTCCCGCTCCTCCTGCCTCGACCGATTCCGCCACATTAAAGAATGTCTGCTCTTTGGGGTGCAACGCAACATTTTCCTGGGGGCGAATACTCCGCCGCTAGGTTTCCAACGTAGTTAGATCGACAATCCTTCCGTGGAGTCGAAAAAGAATCAGGTCCATAGATGTCTGGGCTCAGGCACCGAAACTTAAGGAGATGAGATTTATTCCAAATATCGGGTGATTTTAAAGCGTTCCGGCCACTGAAAACTTAAAAAGTCGTCTTTAAAGAAAACTCTATTTGTAGCTCCATCGCTCTTTAAACTTTGCAAATAAACCGACCAAGAAACATTATCGAGGAATTAGACAGTCGTCCTAGCACGAAGTGAATTTCTGGAAACAAATTTATCTTCAAAGGGATTGATAATATAACCTAATTTCATGCGATACGTAGATAATTAGGAATCCAGTATCATTGTACGATAAATAAGCGACTAAATATTAATAATAAAGCAACTATTAGTTCAGTAAAGCATATCCAAAATCATAAATTTACCATTGTTTAAACAAACAGCATACAAACATGTTGATCCCAATTATTCTAAGTAATTAAATTCAGTTCGTTACCCATTCTCCACGAATCAACAAACTATCTTATAGTAACATAAGACGGTAAAAATACAACAAGGGGATGCTTTGAGATCAGAGGGCTAGAAACATAAACGCTACGAAAATAGGATATAGCGGTTACAGAAAATGAAGTTTTGAGAGGTTCTTTTCAAAAAGTCAAAGGGGTTACCTACTCATCTTCCATCCAATAATTCGTCGAAAATTGCACAGCCGTTTGAAAGAGCTTTTCCAATGTATTATGGCGGGAACAGCAGTTTTGGATAGAAAAGTTAAATTTAAAAAAATACTGTCGCAGTAAATTCGTGAGTAGTTTCACCAATTTGTCGGTTGAAAGGATCGAATTTCCGATTCACCAGTTAATTTAGAGTCAATCTAATCGAATAATAATAAACCGAATCGAATTAAAGTTTGTAGAAAGGACTTTAAACTGCGTGAAACTGTTCTTCAATTTGCTCAGACATGGCAAATGAGAATGTTTAAAACAAATTCGTTCAAATATATTTTCATTGATAAACTTGACATTGTACAAACTTTGGGAGTAAGTACCATCGAAACCAATGAATTCAAAAATAAAATCTACAAAGAATGAAACAAAGAGCTCTTCATTTTAATTAAAGTTGATCTATCAAGAAAATTTACACGTATTGAATTGATCTTTCCACTGAATCGATGTTTTGCTTTAGTATAGTATATCCAAAATCATAAAATTCCATTATTCAAACAAAACATATTCAAATATTTCGATCCCAGTTATCCTAAGTTAATGAATTCAGTCTATTACCTATTATTCACGAATCAACAGACTGTGTTATACTAACATAAGACGCTAAAAATACTGACACTTTTCAAAGGCAATAAAATACAAAACCGACAATTATTGCGCTCTCGATGCTGAAAAATAATCATCCTCAACATGCAGAAGGCATTATTCGCGTAACCTTTACGCCCACGAATTTTATACTTTGACCCAAAAAATACGTTAGACACACGTGAAAGGAATCTGTTACGAAATTATGGTTTTGGGCTGCAAAATCTTTTTCGAATTAACGGACGCCGATCTGAGAGATCATAGAGATTTTTTTCATTGCATAAAAAGCAAAATCTCTACAAGGGGACGCTTTGAGATCAGAGGACTAGAAACATAAACGCTACGAATATAGGATATAGCGGTTACAGAAAATGAAGTTTTGAGAGGTTCTTTTCAACAAGTCAAAGGGATTGCCTACTCATCTCCCATCCAATAATTCGTCGAAAATTGCCCTGCTGTTTGAAAGAGCTTTTCCAATGGGTAATGAGTCGGCGGGGAAAGCAGTTTTGGATAGAAAAGGTGAATTTTTACGCCACTGTGGCAGTAAATTCATGGGTAGTTTCACCAATTTGTCGGTTGGAAGGATCGTATTTCCGATTCACCAGTTAATTTAGAGTCAATCTAATCGAATATAAATAAACCGAATCGAATTAAAGTTTGTAAAAAGGACTTCAAACTCCATGAAACTGTTCTTCAATTTGCTCAGACATAGCAAATGAGAATTTTTAAAACAAATTCGTTCGAATGTATTTTCATAGATAAACTTTGGGAGTACGTACCATTAAAACCAACGAATTCGTAAATAAATTATACAAAGAATGAAACAGAGTGCTCTTTGTTTTAATTAATTTGGTCTATCAAGGAAATTTACATTTATTGAATTGATCTTTCTACTGAATTCCTATCAATAACAGTAATGATATTGCATACTAAAAAAAATAACTCTTGTGATTTGAGTACCTTCTTAAAAGAAATTCGTAGAGAATTAGATAAGTAGATAATTTCTACCGTTTCTAATTAAATATTTTAATACGATGAAATATTAGCAGCATGTTAAGCAGCTTTCACAAAGATTTTTTAAGAATTTAAGTTTAGGTTAAGAATTATATAACTATCGTAAATTACATCTTACTTCGAGAGGGTCTTTATATCTTGCTTTCTCTTATTATTACTTCGTTATATTCTAGTGCATGTCACAGTGTTCAGTGTTTTATTATTTTTTAAAATTATTTTTTAGATCCACGCATTTTCTTTTCGAATCACATCATTTCCAATAATTCTATTCTAATTTTTTCTTAATTGAATCGATTTATAATATTTTGGTATTTCTCAATTTGGAATATTTTAATCTTTCACGTTTTAATTATCTATATATTCTTATTAAGATCCGTCTATTGTTTAATTCTCTAACTCTCAGGCTTTAATTTTTTAACTTTCCACTTTAAAATCGATAAATAAAGGCGGGGAGTTTGAATCTTACTTCTCGAGCCCAAGTTCGAACGGCTGTTTTCTAAACGCGGGATAATTATTTTAGTAACTGCACTGTCATTTCAGATGAGAGGCGAAAATATTATTGTCCTGGAAATAATAAGTATCGCCTGGGAATGCTTATTCCGAATTCCTTACTACAGATCTGAAGCGAAGATATTCTCCTGTGGAAAAGTTTTCTCCACCCCTCTTGCTTACCTTTGTACCCCACCGGGGATTCTATCACATCCTTAAAAACTTCTGCGCAAACATTTCTGAAGTCGCCCAAGTACTTTTCGGTTCTTTATTCGCTATGGGAAGCTTGGATATTGTGAGGTTTATTTTGGTCGCATAAATAACTTCCGAATAAAAATGCTGAATCTTATGTCCCGCTATCTAAACTCTGTTTTCGGACTACTTCGTCCTTCGCACTTAGTGTTAGCTTTTGAAGTTAAGGTCGCGTAAAGAGAAATGAATCTGAAGAAATTTCAAAACAAAACTAAAATCAAACAGTGAGAAGCTTTTGATCTCCTTCTATGTAAGGATTTACTTTTAACAAAGAAAATTAAATCTAAATTCTACAATCTACTAAAGTAATCATGCTATGTATTTCTTTCAATTTACCAAGATTATCACGAACTCAATTTTTTAAACGCTCAACAGAAACGATAAATCGACAAAGCAACTGAAATAAAAGTTACTTTAAGTTTCGATAAATTTGATCGAAATTTGGTCAAAGCCAATAATCATTTATTTTAAGTGCTGATTTCAATCAAAACCTTTCACATCAGATATATTTGTTTTTAAATTATCGATATTCAATTATTAATGCATTAGTGGTCAACAAAATAATAAATTTTGAATGCAGCAGAGGTATATAAAATCTCAATTTGAATTATATATAATTTAATGAGCAGATCAATTCTATTTGAATAGAGAGCGGCAAACTACCCTAACTCCCACAACTCTATTTCTATCCTCTCCTCTAAAAATTTTCAATTCTCTTGGAGAACAACTCATTTGCATTACGTAGCTAATCCCCTTCATGTCGTACCCAACCTCCAACTCGCCTCCTTCCCTACAACCCCCTCCCCCTGTACGCCATAGTACTCGTGTACGCACTGGCCACGTTAAAATATACACTCTATCCTTCATCACTCCTTTAAACCTCTCGTCCTAAGGCTGTGTTCTCATATTTTCCACGGAATTCGGAATCTTGTTCGTACGTATGCTAGGAATCAGGGATTTCCGGCAATATAATTTTTGTATACCCTCATACTCAATTCAATTTCGCAGTTATTAAATCAGCGCTCGTGCGAACGATGGAGAGAATTCGCCTAAGCTACCTAAATAATTCAGCTTTGAGTAGCGACGTCGGGTACTTAAACTTCAATTGCTCGTCCTTATCAACTGGAGTGGTTGTGACAGATACCTGGGAACGTAAGCCTCTCAAAATGGAACAAATCCAGCTCGCGGCAAGAGTAAGCTCGCTCCGTTCGATTTTGACTATGAGAACGCTTGCATCCTGACAGTTTCTTATCCGATAGTTTCATAGAGGCCTTAGAATTCAACACCAAAACGTTAATCCAATCTCTGCAGACTTTTTCGAGAGCGAACTAAGAATGTCACTCGATCTAGGGAAACTTAATAGGATAATTATAATATCCCCTAAACAAGATTCCAAATATCTCTAGGAATATTAATCCTTAGATCCACAATACAAGGCCAAATTTTCAATTAAGACCTCTGGAATTTATAATCTAGGTTTTCTCCATCCTAACCAAAATGCAGAATAGCGATAAATTTAATCCTGAACATCGATTACTCGTTAAGATTACTAATCTGTCATTAGGTTGATCGACTGATGTTCTTATATACCGACCGACTGATATATTATTCAACCTAAATGTGATGAAATATTTACTGCATTGCGAATTAAAAACTTCGTAGCGGACAGACGTTTATTTGAATTTAGTAGAAAAATAATACAGATATTCCAGCATTATATCTCCCGCTGTTCAGCCTTTCAATATTCAGAGGCATCGCCATCAAAATTAAAATTCTGTATTGATATTCTATGAAATTGGGTTCGAAAATTTTATCTCCATAATTTTATGATAAATAAAGGTTAGAAAAAATTTCACGCGGATTTATAATTAGATGTATCGATTTCTTTACTTTCGATTCCTTTTCATTTCGATATTTCGATGATGATCGATTTTTTTGGCTTTATTACGCACCTCAAACACGCTACACTTCGCTGAAAAGAGTTAAGTTAAACAGGTAATTGATTTTAGGCGTCTAGTTCAAGTTCATTTTAATGTTCTTTTTCATCTTGAATAAAATTTACGAATTCTAGCAGGAAGCATGGTTTATACTCTCAAAAAATAGTTATGCGAATTATTAAGAAATCTGCAGTCCATTTGTTAAGGCAGAATCTGTCAATTTAGTATATTTTGAGTTCTCTTATTAATTAAACATTATTATTGTCGGTTTACTACTAAACAAATTAGCCGCGAATACAATCTGATCCCGAATACGTAATACATATACTGATACTGTTTTTTCTCCGAGATAAAGGATCCGGACTATTGAGAAAAGTGACCTTGGTTTGAAAAGAATCCAGTGCACCAGAGTGGGTGTGGATGAAAATCGTAAACAAAGAAAATATGAACCAGTCAACTGTCTCGCTGTACCGCAAACGGGGACGCAACTTCTCAAAAGAGCACCGTGTCTGTCAGACCCTCACTTTCGAAAACCAGAGGTAATATGGGCCCCTCTTTTTGTATGAGAAACACAAACCGTAAGAAAGGAAAATCTTATGGGATCCCATAAATCCGGATAGCTCGCTCATTTCCTCTCCACTCTGAAGTCTCCGCGTCCGTAACTTAATGCTGGTGAAGATAATTTAATCGCCTGCCCCGAGCTATATGATCTTCCGAGGGAGAATTTTTGAGAGCATCTCATAAAAATATCCACTCACAGCACCCGTCAACAAGCTGAGGGGAAACAATAGGTTTTTCTATGCATGGGCAAATGGTAAGGGCAGGAAGGCGTGTCGAGGAAAATAACTTTCCTAAAAAATCCACTCGGCTCCGTCTAAAAGGAGTTCTTCCGTCGGATTTAGTTGGATATTCATGTGGACCCATTCAGACTAACTTTTAAGAGGTTATCTCGTGAGCAAGGTTTTTTAGTTTCCTAGGAAACGGCACTGCGGCTACAGATACAGTTAGGGCGGTGGAATTTAGGAAATGATGGTTTTGCGGTGTGGGAAGAATGAGGAGGGAAGATTGGGAATGATCGCCCACGACTCGTTCAAGCCCCGCGTTAATCCATTTCCCCGGGATAATGATGCAGGCTGTTTTGATAAACATGGAGCAAGATACAGGAGATTACGAGTAAGCGATTGCCTTCAGAATGGGTATTACGGATCGATGCCTAGCTTATCATACGCGGCAGGACGGGAAACGTCAGATTATACCGAATGCGACATTTGTACCTTTTTGATGCCCTCGGACGCTAAACATAGTCGGCTGACATTTTCAAAGCGTCAATGACACTCTAGTATGTTTCCACGATCTACATCCAAGCCTCCAAAATCCTACTCAGTTTATTATCCCTTGTGCGTTAGATTCATTGTCCCTTTTGGGTTGAGTTTGAGTTGTCCCTTAAATATTAACATATAACACAGAGAATCCACGCATTTCTTTAAAAGGCGATGATTTTTCGAGCTAGCCTCATAAACTTGCTCACTTGTTCTGGGCAAGTTCGCAGTTGTTGAAAATTTAAAGCGGTCATATTTCAGTATTATAGCCCCGGCATACGGAGTTAATTTCTAAAATATTTCAGTTTTGAATTCGCCGATAATATCCTCTCGCTCCAATTTATTCGATTCCATTAATTACGCATTGATTTACTCTAAATTAGATCGTTGCAATTATGATCTTCGTTAAATTCTGATAATTTCAATGAGTTCTATAATTAAATCTATAGCCTGTAATTTTGGTGTCGCCTGGTACTTTAATTTAGTTATATATAATTTCTTTCTGTGCTAATGTTAATTTGAAAGCTTTACTAGTTAAATAAGTGAAGCCTACTAATTATCTATGAACAAATATGTCTCTAACCAAATACGAGATGATGTCACCGTAAATTTCCAGAGAATCCAGATCGTGAATGTGAAATTTAGAAGTTTATTGCATTATGATGATTAAGCACACATTTCATCAAAATGAGACCATAAAGAATTCAGTGATATAATTTAAAAGTTTTTTAACCGTAACCTGCTGAATTTATGTATCCATTGGTATATAAAGATATCATATTCTGCATTATAGATATAAAAATATTTGCTTCTTAATGGAAACGTCTTTGTTAGAGATATAAATCATGAAAACTGGAAATAGCTAAGTTATAAAAATATCCAACAAAAGTATTAGGTCTTTTTCACTGACGACATATATTGTAAAAAGGGATAGTTGCAATGTAACCAATGAAGAAGACTATTAAAGAGCAACAGTTAACTATGATCTAATATGAGTAGCTATGGATCCTACAAGGGGACTTAAGGAATAATATATAGAAACACTAGGGGCCAACGCTCCCTAGTTTCCTTGTAATTAATGTTTAGACATCGTCAATCCTAGCCACTTCCAATGTAAACCCCTCAACAACTGGTTATCAACAATCAAATGGGGGCGTGGTTCAAGCGTGTTAGATGGCTTAAGTAACTATACGTGGTTCAATCCTGGTTTATTCTTCAATCACTTCATCTTTTAGGAAAAATTTAATCAATTTAAATGCTACCGTTTTACTATATTTTTATCGTTCATATAGTTTAAGCGGAAAATATATAAATTTTTTAAGGACCATAGTTGAAAGATACCAACGTTTTAATTGGGGTGCATAATAATAAGGGTCGTGGGAGATACCAAATCACAAGGAATAATATTCCCAAGTATAATCCCGACCGGTCATTAAATTAAATGAAATTTACACAATACTAATTTTTGGATAACAGGAAATTAATGGCTATTTCGAAATTATACTGTAAATATATTTATACATTGATACTTTTGAAAAAACTTAATTTTTTGTAATTTTTTTCTTTAATTTGTATTTTGTAACGTCGAAGAAGAAGATGTGGTTGAAGTTTAAGAATCCTGACCTCAATATACTGGCAAACAAAGCATATCCAATCATATCATATATTATTGTACAGAAATAAAAATAGAAATGCACAATAGGGTGAATTCGACTTGCATCTACGCGAGTATACAGCTCAATTGCTGATGAAATCAACTCTTGATAGTTATGTATTCTTTTGATTACATTTTTATTACATCCGAAAAATACCTATGGGGCGGTCGACATATTAAGGTACATGACAATGGAATAATCTTTATTTTACACATTGGTAACCGTTTCAATTATCATATATTATAAAATACTAAACAAATTTTCTGTATTTTCCGTTAAAATTATATGAGCTATGAAAATAAATAGTAAGACAGCATTTAAATTGATTAAATGTTTGACAAAAAAGTAATTGAAGAAAAAAATGAATAATAAAAACCGGATTGGAACCACGTATTCTTATATAGACAATCTATATTATTATACAGACACGCTAGCACCACGTTTGACACCACCACCACGTGGCATTTGTTTGATGATAAACAGTTGCTGCGGGATTTATATTGGAAGCGGCTAGGATTGACGATTTCTAAACATTAATTACAGTGAAACTAGGGAGCGTTGCCCCCTAGTATTTTCAGGTTGTTATAAGTAATACCTAAGTTACACATCCATACCGGTTTTATCCAAAATTCCATGTTGCAGTCCTAAAGGTCCCCTTGTTAGTTCAGAAACATGATGTAACAGAAAAGAAAAAAATCTGTTATTTTTAAGCTGTTAAAAGTTCTCAAATAGAATTAGCATGTTATCTAAAGGCTCATCCTCCCTTGAAACTGACCTTCCTTCCTCAAAACAGATAATTATGAAAGTTATTGCAAGACTCGACGATAGTAGGTCGGATAGTACCTAACTTGATTAGACCTAAGATATTGTACACTAAATAGCTCTACATGGCAGGCGAGAAAATGTCCTTCACTCTCAAATCACATTTTTATAACGTGTTTCGAAATTACAGATAGTACTATGGAGAATTTTCCCATCAATTTCTCCGAAGATTTTTGATGGAACCGTACGTTCAGGTTGTAACTCAATAATGAGTCCATTATTCTTGGCGCAAAGTCTATATCATTGACAAATAGAGTTTATTGAACGTTATTGTAAAACACAGGGAAGTTTCTATCAAGTTGACAAAAGAATTAAGAGGAAAAATAAGCGAATTTTTGATATTTTTCAAGTTAAAGTTTGTTAATAAAGTCGTGAAATTATTTATAACTTTCATTTTAATTCAGTATCTTATATCAAAGTGAAAGAAAAGAATGATTAGGATACAAAAAAAATTAAATTAAAATTTCATTTGATTATCAGTTACGTGTAGTAATAGTGAATCGGCCACAATATTATTTTATTTAATCGTTCTCTTCGTGAGTGATGTAATCGACGTAAAAAAGTTCGTTCAAAAACTTTAAACCTTAAAAAGGTGCCCCTGAGTGTAAACTACGGCCATTTTCAACTGTCACGAACGGGGAATTTTATCTAAATCCGATTGCTCATCGGTGTAAAACAAACAAACATCGTTTACGTCTCATACAAATGATTTGATGGCATGAGATTTATTTAGCGTGAATCGATAGAACCGAAATATTGTCTCTAGTTCTCTATATATATGTATAGCATATATATCATCAATCCGTTTCATTTCCTCTAGTGTGCTACGTGATTACGCCAGCTCCGATATCGCTCTGTCGTGTTAGTTACGGTATACAAAATTCCATTCCGATTGTATCCGTCTTATCTTTATTTTAAGTCGAATTCCGCAAACACGGTGATTGAAATTTACGCATTAGTGGAGAACAAAGCTGTCCATATTTGCACACTCCGAACGCGATATTCAATGTCTCGGTTAATTAAAGTACCAATACATTATCCATCGTGTTTGTTCGATGCGGCACTTGTTAGTTAGCCAAGGAGAAATAAATTCAGTAATAACGACTCTGTTTACGCATCTGCACTCTCTCTTGTATACCTTGATCTGGGCATTGTTATGAACGTTATTTCCGTACCTAAAATAATACTCGTGATTAATGTAATGCCGCAGAAATTGGCATGCGTAAAAGTTTTCAAACTAATGTACGGACGCTGCAATAAGTGAATATCAGCAGAGGACATTGTTTGCTAATCATTGAGGTTCGTTACAGATAGGACTCCGTCCAGCATTATTTCAGAATCAATAGGATTTGCGATGTAGTTGTTTATTTAATTTAAAACGGAAATTGGATGCAGTCAAGTATTCCGTGCTTTCCATGTATAGGTTGGAGTCAAATATTTACCTTAATAAAAACCTATCTCACGGTAATCGAATCAGAGACCCAGATTGTTTTTAAAAGGTTCTCCACTGTGACGCAGCGTACTTATATCTGTACGATATATTTCGTAAAACGGAACTTTATTGACAAAATCAAAGAATTTCACGTCAAGAATTTTGAACAATATTTTAGAATACATACATCGATCGAACGGATAGACTACAAAAACCATCCTTTACATGAACGTAAACACCATTCTTTACTAAACATTAAAGCTGAGGAAGAATTAAATTCCGCAGCATCTGTAGAAGTATTCCATCGCATCCGGGGGTAAGGGAATTGTAGCTGTTAACGAGCGAGCGAAATTGTGTCGGTCGATCAGTTACCGCTTACCATCCCCATAAATCTGAGCGAGCAGCGGGGGTAATGGATCCGAAAAGCGAATCGAGGGTGATTTCTCCCAAAAATTAAGATAGTTGGCTACCACTCAGGATAATACTATGTGCCCTTCACACCAGAGAGGGGTTAGGGACGAACCCTTATGGTTTAAGGGTCAACGCGACAACGCCCCACTCACCCAATAACCGACTCTCATCTCTGCCCTAGAACAAAACGCCAAGGGAGCATTACGCCCGCTCCAAACTCATTTTTGTCGTGTCTCGACTTCCTGACCCCGTGGATTGTCAGACACCGTAGTGGGACCCGTTAATCAAGGCGTATCCGGGCTTAAGTGAGATCTACATTTTCCTCTATCCCATGCGACTCCCTGATCTTTCCAAAGCCTCCGTCCCTCCACTGAGGTCATCCAACGCCACTAATAACTCCTCCCGTAACTTGCAGATACGCTACCATTACCATCGTGGATACGTTCGCCTTTTAGTGCGGGAAAAGCTATTTAGGCACAGGCATTCCAGGGGGCTTCGGACGCCCGACTAGCGAACTTAATTTCTACCCGTATTATCTCCAAAATGGAAAGTTTACGGAACGCTGCGCGTGACTGAAATTCCAGCTGAGAGTCGTTGCAAAAAAGGTGTTATGCGCGAATTCACCGGCTATGAGGTAACGAAATTTTGCATTTTATTCTCGGTGCCCTAGAATTAGTAAGGCGAAAGTGTCACGCTTATCGGAAAGGGAGGGAAAATAAAGGGTGCCGTTTATCCGAAAGAGGAAAAACTTTCTTTTCCCCGTAGCGCGGCGCGAAAAGGTAAAGTTAGAAAAAGAGAAATGAAAAAATCACTTCTTAATTTTCTCAGTTTTTCACACAAACAAAATTTAATCGTAATTTACTCAGAAGAATTCTTCGATTATCACTATAGATTTCCATAAAGGCTTAATGCTAAAGAATTGCTTTCATTACAAAAGGAGGCATATTTCAACAAATTGCAAATATTAATGGAGAAGAGTGTAGTGTATTGCTTGTATTCTGTAATCCGATAATAATCATCAGTTTTTCATTTTATTTATGTAAATGCCACACAACCATCCAATTACTACACCATTACATCGTGGTTCTTTACTTATAAGGGACACCCATGACCTGAAATGAAAATTTCCTTGTCAGCCGAGATTTGAACCCTGGATCTCAGCGTTATAGATCAGTACGTTAACCATTCCGCCATCAAGGCCAGGCCATTTCATACATACGTAACTTGAATAACTCTTACATAAAAGTATGCGTTGTATTTGTTCATATGCCGATAAAGGTACTCAGCCGCTAAAATTCAAATTTTTCCAATTCTAAAAACGAATTGAGTCAAACATGGATTACATAGACTGAAAGATATACTGTACGCTGTCCAAGTAATGGACGGGAACGGAAATTTTCCAAGGAGAGATGTACGCGTAAAAAAATCCGATATTAGCGGGTCTCAAACCCAGATCTTCCCATTTCCGGTCCGTTGGTCAACTCAATTGCGATAGTGGCGATTGTCCTTGCACGGCCGCTCGATTGGCCGAGCATCCGACCGGAAATGAGGACAACCTGGTTCCAGACTCCGTAACATCAGACTTTCTTCCTTGCGCGATTGTTCATTTCCTAATTGAATTCACACACTTCGAGTGCGTTCAATATTGACGAAAAATATATATCGCGCCTTTACTCCAATATTGAACGAATCGTTTCTGCGAATGAAATGGACCTTGATGACGTTAAAGGCAAACGTAAAAGTCATACGTGCTAAAGCAATCACTGAGATGCCTAACCTTTCCATTCCCATTTCATTTCCCTGTTTATTTCATATGCTAACTCGGAACCGACCATTCCATAAATTTCCTCCGATCTAACCTACCATTCCCGTGATTTCCTTTCCATTTATCGCCCATAACTACCTCTTAATCCCATCCTCATGAAAATGATCATCATTACTCTCGCAGATTGGCTTCCATATCTGCCATCTCACCGTCTATCTGAAATCTTGATTCGGGAGTGCAAGTTATTCCATAGTAATTGGTATCCAGACTCCCTAATCGAGCGATAGTCAGAAGTAGGAGCAATTAGCCGCGGGGTTCTCCTTCCAACCCAATCATCCTTCCCCTTTATCAACGAGCGTACACCTCACCCGATGTTAGACACGTTTCAACTATGATAACCGGGAGATTTTAATGTCCAGTCATTTATCTCTTCCTCTAAAGTAGTGCATGAAATTTAACTTCACTTTTTCTTCTTAATTGAATTCTCAAAACGGAAACTATTATATATACATATCGAGCCAAATTATATTCTTACTCTTTAGCTAATAATAATCTGTAAAAAAAGTCTCTTCCGTTTTTTAATCCAACTTACATCAATAACTTTATAATTTTATCTATGTTATAAGAATTATAAATCGTGGACATTAATTTAAATATTACACTTTACCTTGAGCGTATAAATAATAGAAGTGAATTGTAAATTACATTATCAAGATGGAGCAAGGGATTAAGATTGAAACGATTCTCTTTAAAATTTTAGTCAAACAATATAAAACCCTTTTTAAAATATAGATACGACTATTAAAAAACCAGGGAAACATCGTGGGATATCTACACCACCATTCTCTTTTTCCAGCATAGATTTCATCGCATCCACCAATACATTTCCCCATCCCGAACTAACTTTCATCCCTCCACTCTCCAGGGATGTTACGGATTTGGAGAATAACAGCCGTATCTAACCCCGTCACCATTACTCCATGACTTGGCGTCGCTTTTGGGATTAAGTAGATCATCCTGAGCAAACCAAGCCGCACAATGCATGTCTCACGGAGGGGAAAACACACAAGTGCCGGATACCTCCCCACGATGACCCAATTATAAAGGTGTACATCTGTTTAGACGCGCTATTCCCGCTCCCGAAAAAAAAACACCGCTTATAACCCAAAGCCCTTCTGAATCCTATGGGCGAGAAACGCTTCGGATCTATAACTCAACCACGTCTCGAACCCAGAGTTCCGTTGCGACAACTTTGTCGTGGGCGACGCATCGTTTCACACCTCATGAAGCGATCCACCCGTAAGTAGGGGTGATGTATTCATCTCGAATTACGTCGAAGTGCGGGTCAGATAATAATTCCTCACTACGGAAGTGCGAGGGAAGGCGAGTTTAAACCCTCCGGACAGACTATGAACGAATTGAAATTCGAGCCGCACGCTTGTTTACATCGTTTTGACAAGGTAGCTTCCGTGCGACACTCAATTAGGAAGTTTGAGCGCGCCGGTAATTTGTTTGCAGGTTTCATTTTCAGCGACAGAAACTCGCGAGCTTCCCGCCTGGGGGCGATAGTGCGGATGATTAATTTTTTCCGCGCGCGATTAAAAGCCGAGCGTCCCATTGTTTTCTCGAACCGCATGCGACCGATCGGTGCAGGGAATGGAATCGGTGGAGGAATAACGAAAGGGACGCCGACTGTTTTTCTTCCCTTATTTATGCGGGTAATGAAGTCACGCAATGGCCTGAAAAATGAACTCTTGTCGGATATAACGAGGCCGACTCTAGAGATTCATTAATCTACCCGATCCGCGGCAGACTGAATGTGCTATCCCTTATTCGACGCATCCTATGCACAACCTCTGACGGTTTTCCCGTTGAGTTTTGTCGCAACACGGGTTTCCCCCTCTACGAGCTTCCGTCACTTTCATCCGCCACTGCTACGTTCGCGTTACAGTTCCATCTCTCCCGCACCAGAACTTCATCGAATATGATTCCGAGGCATTGGGGGGCAAGAAGATTATGTACATTAGGGAACGTCCTTTTGAAAGGAAGAAAAGTTCCGCGAAATTGTTGGAAATCGAGTATGAACGAGTACTGAAAACGGCGAAAGATACTGTAAGCGATGCGCTTCCAGTAGGATCTTATCTCTCCAAAGGAACTGTTTGAGAGCTTCTGCACACACGATCGTGATGAACAGCCGCGTAGATCGTTCGGTACGGGCGGGGAATTTCTAACATACGAGGGAGCCTATCAAAATTGCAACATGTCTTCGAAGGGTTTACAGACCTAAATAAACTAACCCCTACCTCAATAATGAATTATAAACACAGGTGAAGTGAGACGTACATCGGTATCAGAAGTCAAAATTCCATTAATGCACTACTTCGACAATGGGAGAATACACATATTGGCGGTTCCTTTTATGGGAATCGAGCGTAGAATAAATATTTTTTGCGGCGCGTTTTGTAAAAGTCTCGATATCGCGTTCCGATGCACTTGAATGAAAATCTAATTACGGATATTGGCCTTTCGACCATTTTCCAAACCGATGGCACTCACTTTCAGCTCGTTTATGGGAACGAATATTCCATTTTGAATATTTTCTCGTGATAAAAACGGCATAGCGGCTCAATCGTACAGAAAAGATTTTTTCGGGCATTTTTACGTATTCTTTCAAAGGACTTAGTTGGATGGGGCTTGCCCAGAGATAAAAAGTTTATAATTTTGAGCATTAGAAAATTAGTAACCCCCCGATTTTTTAACAATAGAAATAATATTCAAAAGCGTTTTAGAGGAGTAGATTCTTGAATTGCACGATATCCTGCAAAAAAGCGGTGCGCGAAATTAATACTTATAGTTCCATGCAACGTTCAACACTAATGTTGGGTTCTATAGGGTGCATTTCCATTGTTTTGGACTCAGAGATATGTAGCCGCATTCAGGCTAGCTTGTAAGGTTTGGGCGATCGCCAAAGTCCTATTATTCCGCAAATGAATTCGGTCCTCTACTGACTCCGTGTATCTGTTATTTATAAGCGAGAGAGCTTTCGATTCGGGGAGCAAGTCCTTAACGAAGGATAACAAATTTTAATTGTGTGAGTTATTTACACGCCAAAGTGCGGGCAATTGAACACATTACGATTCTGACAACATATCGGCTCTCTGTCATTTACTCCCTTCTCTAACCTTAACACCAAATTGTATTCGCGCTTTCCATGTCATGTAGGAGGTGAGTTGAGTGATGCTCTCAAAGTTTTATCTTTCACATACATATATATATACATACAAGCACGTAATACAGATGTTCCGCCGAAAATGCAATAACTGTTAAAGCCTGATAATTTTATGTCATAACTTCCGTCAAGGGATATTTTTTCAATTATTATAGATCACATAAATTTGAAAGTATGTTATGATTGTCCGAATGAAAAACGAGCTTTTAGAGAATAAAATAAATGTAACCTAAAAAACTGAAGATAAACATATTTCGACAATTGAGCTCCTTGTACATCAAATTATAATTTCATCTAGTTCTTTTGATAAGTCCGAAAAGTATATCGTATGAACAAAACCTATGGATAACTCTAGAATCTAGTTACTTATCATATTTTTTCCTTGAAACGTCATAAGAATAAAATAATATGATTTTACATTTTCGACTTCCCTTCAATTACAACGGAGGTTATTGACATATTGATGCCGGTATCAATAACCTAAGTTTATTTATAATTTATAGCCGTAAATTACAAAATGATTCTTTTGATTAAATATCGAACGAAAAATAACCTTTCTCAAATGTTCAGGCTCGACTTTCCTAAGTCATAACCGCAGCATTAGCAGAGGATAATCGTATTAAATGTTTTTTAAATCCTCATCCATTTCGAAACAAAAAATATTAAAACAATCCTACATTCAATTATAAAAGGGCCTGTCGATTAATTAATTGAAAATTTATAAGTACCTTAAAATTGAACGATAACATAAAATACGAGAAACTTGTATCTATATTAAAATTTACTGAACCCTTTAAATGCATAAGTTTCGAAATATCTATAGATATACAAGTTATATAGTGTATTTTCAAAACCCTTCCCTGGTTCAAGAACTATTTAGATAAATAATTCTATTTTCAGTTTGTTATAATATCATCTCGTAATATAGTACTCAAATTCTTATCGAGCGAGAAATAGATGTGGACTCGGAACTTTTATTCTTGATGTCCGATTAGATATTGAGCTCTTATAAATTTGTTGCAGTGAATACTCATGCTATACTCGCATGTGGTTCAGAGGAGAAATACAGTTAGAATACCAATTACTTTTATCTCATAATACCTGTTGTCTAGCGCAGCTGTGCCGCGTTGGAACACTTCCAGAACTGCTTAAGTTAGAGCTCAAGTAAGATTATGTGCTGTGAAATGATCTTTGTCAGGAAGAGAATGGGTTAAAAGGCAATCTTCCGAACTTTTGAGCGACTTAATAGGCTAATGTGAAGATTTAGGTGTACAGAAAATGGTATTGATTCCATAAATTATCCTCAAAACATTTCGGAGATATTCCCATCTTCCTCTGGAAAGCACTATGTGCGTTCTCTACAGAAACGGGAATAAAATATTGCATAACTTAGTCGATTTACCCTATTCACGCAGTTGACACGAATTTATATCGATAAATTTTATTTGAGCATTTTGGATATGTATAAACTAATAGATATTCGCGAACGGAAATACATACTGTAGAAATGTTTGCGAAGTATTAAACTACCTAACTAGGGCGCGGTATGAAAAATAAACTTCAAACAAAAGTAAATCGTTATTTAATAGCGAGCGCAAATAGTTCGTTCCATTTGAAACACTGTAAGTAGCAAAGTGCAAGGGTTAGTTGAACATTTTGACATTTCCGAATAAAACACGGAGAGCTAAAGAGTGGGAACTAGAAATATATAATGTACATACGAATGACGTTTGGAGCGTATGGAAGTCATAATTTTTTCAATTCGGGACGAGCGAGTGTTTCTTGGAATTCGCGGAACCGCTACCTTTGTGTCCGTTGAACATATTCGCATGCGCAGATGCTCCTAGATTCACTATATGATTGATAAAAAATATAAAGGAACTTTGATATGAGAGTTAATTGAAATCTGACTCTCCATCCACGAGCGGCAGTTCGCGATTTTTATTTTGCACGGATGGACGAACACAAATGTCGCAAAATGTTTTCGACGAATGACGGGCCCTAAGCTTAACTTTGAAAGAAATCGACGATTGGAGGTGGTAAAGAAAAGAACTATTCGATGATTTTTCAATTTACTGAATTCCGTTCCACCGGGGCATGCGTTTTCCGTTTCGAATGTAAAGAAAAAATCCGAGTTTGTTGAAAGTTTTGGATGACCGACTTTTCCAATGAATTCAGAGACCAATAGTCTATTTTTCCGATTTTTATTTGAATCGTATTCAATATGGCAATTTTTTTTAATTTACTAACCCACCTTCTAATGAAGCCTTGCTAAATTCTGAAAGCGTACCTTAATGAAAACGTTCTGAGCCATCGTAATGCGAAAGAAGGGTTGTACCATCCTGTGATTGCATTTAGATTGTATATCATATAACTAAAAATTAGGGACCTGTAACATTATCATATTTCCTAAATATTTCTTTTCCCAAACTTTATATGAATGTCCTTGTACTTTATCAGATTATTCTAAGTTATTACTTACTATTCTGTAAGTAAGAATTCATTTTGGAAACATTATAAACGTTATATTTAAATGACGAATTGTGAAATAGAGCTTGACGTAAAGCATCATCGCATCATGGAACATTATAAATCACGATTTTTAATTAGAAATTTAAGAGAAGGGTAAAAAGAAATTGCTTCATATCCCCGATGTATCAAAAGGTGAAGTATTTAATAACTCGAACTATAAGAAGCATAACCCGAATAGTAGAAATATCTCAAGATAAGTAAACTATACCTTTTATAAGCTTGCAGAAAATAGTAATGTGGATAAGAATTTACTCCTTTGGTAGCGTTTAATAATTCACGAATAAAAAAGTGGCAATATCATATCTTCCATTTATCTTATATTGACTTTATAAGAGTGTCAAAAAGGAATTCACTTGAAGCGCAAAAAGGTGTTCGACTTCGCTGATAGAATTCCTTCTTTCTCATGAATGAGTTCACCTGTTGCAGCAGAAAAATTATCTCAGAAACATATTAATCATCGCTAAAATTCGTCTCTCGCTGAATCAATGAAACTCGAGCTCAAAGTTGTATATCTAGCCTTTAGAGTTGTCGTATTCACTTCTGTAAGAACTGCACTGTAATTTATCATTTCCTAAGAACTTTGCAGTCCAACGTAATAAGACCGTCAAGTTGCTTACCCGAAAACAAACGACGGCTGTTATTTTGATTAAAGGGAACATTTTATGTCGGAAATAAACTCAGAGATGGACGAAGAAAATAGCTTAATTTGAGAAGTACTATTTTAAATACAACCAAAATTACTAGACGGTTATTCGAAAAAAAATTACATAAACAAACGAAAAGGAATAAATGAATTTCAGTTTACTCCAAACAAATATTTAATCGATTAATTATATTAAGAGGTAATTTATTCTTGATTTAGAACAGAAAATGTACAGTTCAAGTATAAGTGATTGAAATTCTTCTTATATATTTGAAATTTTTTAAATTTTCGTTCATCCCAACGCGATATCATTAAATATTTACAGAAACTATATCCAGTTTTGTTTATTTAACCGATAATACGATTATTCTTGATTATTATGGTATATAATATATACATCTTTGATTGGTAAATGATTACAACAGTGGTCGTGGATCGTGGTTAATGTTTTGTTGTCAAATGATTTTAAGTAACGCAATAGATTATCGTATTAGAATGATAAAACAATCCGTACAGAATGGATGAGTGAATAGGGAAGTGAGTAAACTCTTTTTTTTCATCTGCGTTTTCTAATCATTAAAATCAGATAAAATAATTTTAGATAATTTTAGATTGAGGTATATATTGCTCTTGACAACACAAATCCTTCAAATGCTAAATAAAATTATGGCAATGATTCCTTCTTCGATGGGCTCTCAATTCATCGAATACGAAAAGCTGCGAGCGAAATATTATTCGAAGATACACTTATTGGTCATACGCATGGGTATGAAGGATTAAGGAGACATTGAAATACGGTCGGAGGTAATAGGGCGAATGAGTCTGATTGTGAGTGATGAGAAGAGAAGGCAACTGTGACGGTAGAGCGTTGGCTTTAGGGAATTTGGGGCAAAAGGGTTGTGTGTGTATGAGAGAGAGAAGGTAATGGGCGTCCACAAAAAGTGGACTGTCATAAAAATGTAGCGGTGGTCTCTTCTTGTCCTTCGAGTGGTCCGTGGGCCTGTGCAAAAAAAACATCCGGGATCGGTTGGCTCTGGAGTTTGTTCCTCCAGATGCAAAGGGCTTCTTATTCGAGAGGGGTCAAACATTTAGGGGTAAACGTTTGATTCTTGAATGAGGTAACGAAAGGATTTTTTTCGAAGCCCCGGTTCGATCGCGAACAATATGAAAAGTCCGTTGTCTGCCTCCGACGCAACTCTTTGTTCCCGTTTCCCGGACTTTCACTTTGTAGCATATTCCGCAAAGGATGATGAATGGATCCAATGCATGGAATGGGAGAATCTTAAGCAGTTTCAAATGCCCGTTGAGGAAGAGCACGCCTACCCCTCGTTCGGGAATGAATCGGCTTCGAGGAAACCGGTGGAAAACAGTGCGGTTTATTGATTCTACGTCTCTTATTTGGAGCCGCTTTTGCGATAAATTTGGGAGCTCCTTAATGAGAGATGATGATCAACATCGATAGGCCGTGGTTTCGTTCCATTTTTAACCGTAAATGACAACGTAAAGTCGATGCACTACGTATACAAAAGGTAATCAAACGCTTCCAAACACGATATGATGCAATAAAAAACTTTGTAAATTTCCACAAAAAATATATGCTATATTTGTATTTTTATTTATCATACTTAGTTTTTTATTACTATGGGATTCCACGAAGTCTCGCCTTCTCGTATTGATTGCGATATGATGTGATGATGATTAGCAATGGGAATAGGAAAGCTAATAGATGTGACAATAATTAAATACGTCAATGGGAAATTGTATCACAATTATTTTTCAACTGTTCAACCTTACTTCTAATATCTTCGACTCTACGTCTCCATCCTATTGAATAAATTATTTCTCTTTTTTTATATAGAGCGAGTAAGAATTTTGAAAACTAAGTATAAAATCATTTATAATAGTATATATTTATAAAAGATATCTTTTTAATTTTGAGGATTCGTAATAATTTAATACTTTTAACGTTCTAGAAACTACTAAAATAGTATGTTACTATCCCACCACCTATAATCTAATCATCTAGTGCAATATTATTTCGATCAATGGTAAGAGTCTTCAATCTCTAAAAGCTTGACAAAATATGTGGAATATTGTATTTTCAAATTGCGAGAAGTCAAGAGAAAATAATGCTGCTCAATGTCCTAAACACAACGTGGCCTTACGCAACCCTTACAGCCCCTTGAGACGAACCGGTATTCCTATACAGGTAATACGTGTGTAAATCATTCGTAGGTGTGAGAATTCTTAGAACCACTCGCTGCTTTCATTAACCCAGGATAGGAATATTAAACGATGATTAGTATACGAAAAAATAACAACAGCCACCACGGCAGAGTGCATCCCTGAAGCCAGACTCTTCGGTTCACATGCACGAAAAAGCCCGTAAAGCTACGCTGACGAAATAATAACTAATACCCCAGGGAGATCGTTCTTCATCAGAGAAAGGGTTTTTACCCATTCCTTCATCCCGTGCGAAGCGTGAGGCCATAGCTAGGAGGGAAGTCAGCTGCAGATGATTGCAATGTAAACGAGGAAGGGAGATATAGGAAGACATTTCATGTCATGCGGTTTAAAAAGATAAAAAGTCAGGCGCTCCGGATGAGATTGGAGCTGTTGTGGAAGTGACACACAAGGTCGGAAAACTGGGAGACGAAGCGAATGTTTTCGTCGTCACACAAGGAGGTGACGAATCCAAATGATTGGCTTAAATCGTTATAAAAAAACGGGCTTTTGTGTCCGTCAAAAAGAAACAGCGAGCGAGCGCTGACGTCTGTGCAAAGCTTTGTCGAACGAGGTTCCAAAAAGTGGTGGTGGTAGTGGAGAAGTGAAAGACAATGGGATGGACAGGGAGAGAGCTTCGTCATTAATTCCGAACATGAATTACGAAAGCGATCTAGCGAGAAATTTCGACGTAAAATCGCCTGCCGATAGAGTCCATCTTCTGAATTGCCATATTGAAAAAAATCGATCGCAAAATGTGGAATTCGGTGTTTTTCTATTTCACGAGGTTTTTGAGGAGTGTTTGTGACAGTGTATTACCGAGATACTTAAATCTATCTGACTCAAAATAGATACCGATAAATTTCCTGATTATTATCGCCAATAATCGATATTTCTTTAATATATCCGCCGAAATTTCGTGCTTAAGGATGTATTTGTTTAATAAATAAATACGCGTGCTTTTTATGGAGATAGATTGGTCTAAAATGGGCCTGAATTCGAACTATGAAATATTTCAAGAACTTGATTCCTCTATTCATCCCCCATAATATTTTACATACTCCTCTATTACTTAAACTGAATATGCTTTTAAAAAGAGAGAAGTTTTTCGTGTTGAAAAATTTGTAGATAGACGAGTAAATATCAAATATAAAATAAATTTCGAATTCGAATTTGAATAATATTAGTAATGTAATTTTTCCGTCGATGACAAAGTGAAATAGGAAAGCAAAGATTTGATAACGGTATGAATTTACTTTTGCTCCAACCTAGCGCAATCAAAGGTTTTCCAAACGGCAAAATATCGGCACGTAAATAAACTCATCGAGGTTTTATGTTGCTGTAATTCCTAAATTTATATTCCTGAATTCCGAATAAAAGCCTTTCATATTTATTATGCGTAAATAAATAAATACTGCAAATATTAATATGAATCATCACCACGTTCCGTATTCATCTCGAACTGCGCACCGAGAGGTGTTTTGAAATTTAATGATACGGATCCCCTTTTCAAAATTATAAACTAATTTTGTGGTTGGTTCTATTTATGTTCCGAAAAATAACACGCGAAAAAGATGAGCGGAAGAGCGTCCGTAGCATTCCACCAACGAAATAATTGAATATCGCAGCGTAACTTATTTTGGGTTGAAAACTACGAGGCAAAAATTGATGAACTATTTGAGATATTTGATCACGTTATTAATGCTATTTATCCTAAATTAGCACTAAAATATTTGTCTTTTCCCACTCATAGAGCTCCTTTTCAGAGAATTTAATGTTCCCGCGATGGAATGTGAATGACAGCGTGTTCTGGAATACGTATGCAGAACGTCGTGCTTCAAAATTTTGGAAATGGATTGGAATAAAAATATCCGCATTCCAAATACGTTTCAGAGGTCCTATGGAAGTGACACGAAATAAGCTGTTGATGGAAACATGAAGTGGATCGGGAGAGGGAAAAACGAGGCAGAAATTAATATAAAGGTGTTAAGTTTATTTTGGATGATCTGCGAAGATAAAAATTCCGATAAACTCTTAAGTTTTCATTCCTAAAATTAGCCCCATTATCGATCAAAAAGTTATAAATTGGATATAACATACCAATTTACCAATATATATTATGAATGTTTTACATATTAAATAATTAAAAATATACATACATAACATAATGTCAATTTTTATACAATAAATGTATTTATATGTAAACTGTATTACCTATAATTACCTATACGATTCGAAAATTGAGTATTATATTGGCTTCATGATAGAGGTGTTGGATTCAGCAGGTAAGAGGCAACTAGATTATTAGTTGGCAAAGACTTTTCTTTAATAAGATAATCAAAACTGAAAAATCCAAGATTATATACAAAATCAAAGATAATTTTAATCTTTCAAATGATTTCAATATTCAAATTTCTATATTATAACTAAATCTTGAATCCTGTCCAAGCAGGTATCGAATCTAATAGCGCGGTATGGAAAATCGTTTTTGTATTCTCTATTTAACCTTAAAATCACTCACCGATAAAAAGATATCCAAGGGTTTCGAAAAAACAAAATAAAATTGCAATTCTGAAAACTTCCACTATGGACTGCCATAATCTCCAAAGTAAACTCAATAATCCGTCAGTTGATTGATCGATTCGAAATTGGAAACCTATGAGTTTTATATTCCCGTATGATATCGTAAACCATTCCGATACGATGCATACGAACCTCAAAGGAGCTTACTATCCTACGTAGATCGACATACAGAAAGTAAAAAGTATACTTCTGTTTTGTTCTTACTGCCCTCACCATGTCTCTAAGGTATAACTTGAGGAATGTTATTGGTTCCAATACATCGAAAAATAAACGTGTTAAATGAGAAAAGAGGTTTCCAAAAAGTATATCTAACTTAAATATGACGTCATATTTAAATATTTAGTAAATCATCATATTCTTATACATAAGTTTACTCGTACAAACTTATTAAATTAATATTTAGCATTTAAAATATCAAAGGTGTGTTTCCGACAGTTCTAAAATTGAACGTTATCTTTTGTTATCTTCGCAGACCAATTCTAATGGCCAAAACAGTTTAGATTTAGGGACCACCTAAAGAATACAAATCTACTGAAGCGACGAGTTTAAGTCAACCAGTACTTCAAGCATTCGACGTGGTAATGGTTAAGAGTTGAGATGGGGTATTTCGGCAATCGCTTTGAGAGATGGTATCGACTCGAATGGAAATTAAGCTGGAATTTTCCTCCCTCGAGTATAAACCATGCCCTACGCCAGCCTAAAAGACGCCTAACGGAGGTCGGTAAGGAGGGGCGTGAAATACCGTTCGCTCTGTTTCCGATAGGATCTGACGATATATTTATATTCATCGCATGAGAAAGCAGAAGATACGGTTTAGGACACGAGATCCAACATACGCCCACGAACACGCGCCCGTGGGTACGCATGAATTGAGTCTAAATGAGGCATTAGACTGCCGAGAGCCGTATGCAAAGTGTGGACGGAATTTCGGAATAAAGTAACTCGGAACGTCCTGAGAGAATAAAGATAAAAGAAGTATGTGGAAATCCTTCGCGAAGCATTCGAGTGTATAAAAGGCTAGATTCGTTCGAACTATATGAAACGGGGAGTGAGGTCAGCACGTTAAAGCAGCTTTGAATGCATTCGTAGGGAGAAGTTAAATTTTATCTTCTTCTTCGATTGTATCGAGTAAGGAAAAAATAATGAACCCAAATGTAAATTCAAGAAAAAAAGCGAATGAATTATCTACTCATTTATAAATACCTATTCGTAAATAAATACATATTCCTCCTCTGTAGAAGAGTTACTTTGGCAATATCAGGCTCTGATGCTAGTGAAATTGTTTCTACACGTAACGACAAACTTTTTTATCCAAATATTAGAAATCATATGGGAATTTAAAAGTTATATTCATTCTGTTTAATACTGCATGTTAAAAAGGGGTCTACTTTTCGAAACAAGATATTTGTATTAATGTTATTTTTACGGTGCAATGAAATAGAACTTTGTCTAATCTCTTCCGATATTTGACCATTGCGTCAAGCACGATTAAAACTGTATGTGAAGTGCATCATCTCCCTGATGTAAGTTTATCTAAAGATATTATCAGACGATATCTAACAACTTTGAGAATATAAGTTGTATAAATATATTATAGAAATTCATTCCCATGAAATTTGGAATTAGGCATCCCTTTCTCTCAAAACCGCGATAAAATTTGGTATAATTACGGTCAATAAAATTGGTAAAATCATAATTTTCAAGACAGAGATGTTATTTTAAAATAATCCCACATAATATTCGTACTTTTTCATTAAATTTAATTTATAACTACCTTATGAAGTATGAAACTAATTGATTTTGATTTTAGGCACAATGCATGGAACAAAATTCTCGTTTCTTAATATTTCAGAGAATAATGTACCAACAATCAACTCATAAATGTCAGCAAAGTTTAACTCATTCAAAATCTAAAATTCACCCTCTCGCAGTGAAAAAAAATCAATCTCGCACACTGCGCAGCCCTAGATCAACGTGTTTCAAAACTAGGATGGTGAAGCATTAAAAACTCTCTCGCTCTATGGAAACGGACTGAATGAGGGGACGGAAATATGCTTAAGTATCGTTCCGACGGCAAAAGCCTTGACTAGAATAGTAAAGTCGCGTATCAGGGAACGCCAGAGAACCAAGAGGTGTCAACAGGTGTACTATAAAAATAAAAAATACATTAACGAATGCGTACAGAGGATGTTCCTCTTCTAATTTCTGCAGCGTGGAGGGAAAGTTCCAACGTACAAAGTGCGCATAATTTTTATACAGTGAAAATGGCCCTTTGATATTGGCCACCTTTCATTATCTCTCTCCTCCTATTCCTCCATATCCCATTCCCTTTACCGCTTGTGCTTGTCCCACTGGCCCCCTCTAAAATTCCAGCATTCTTATCGATAATGTGGACCAGAGAAAGTACACCTTTCCCCGAATGTTTCATGGGATACAAAGGATTTATCAATCATTCCTTCCATACGGAATGTCCCTATGGTCCCTAAATATAATGATGATACAACATGCATGCATAAAGTTCACATCATCAGGTTTTCACACTAAATTATGTATTTGCGATCGGACGTGTTAGATTGGATATTTTATAAAAATGTATCTTTAGATGAATTCGTTCGGCTCAACCCAATATTTTACAATTTCTCATCATTTTCGATAACGATCTACACGTCCTATTCCGTCCACCGTTAATTTAGTTTCTTTCCAACACCCTTATTCATTTCACTGAAATCACCCGTATCCTCTTCTGATTCTAGTCCAACTTTTCACATTGTTCCTTGAAAGATACAATTATCTTTACAGTACTTTTTATTATAGTATTCTTTACCAGATCCTATACCGAATACCCCATAGATTTCAACGACTGAAATTTATAAAAATTAAATATGGTGCGATATTCTCCTTTTCTTTCCACATAAATTCGCATATTTTTCATTTCAGCAACTAAATATACCTAAAATAAAATTTCATTTCCATTTAACTTCTGGATAAAAAGAATGCATCCGACGACTGCAATGGACTAAAAAGCTGAAAAAAATATTGGCGAAGCCCTCAGCGAGTTTAATTTCAAATGAAGAGACAGGAATAGATGAGATGGATAGAGGTGGAAGGAATTTGAAAAGGTACGAATGTTGACTGGACATTTTCTTTTTCTTCCCTTCCCATGTCACTATTCCCTCTCGATGCATACACATCCCTTATTGCCTCCCCGGGAGCTTCGTAGATTAGGCGTCGGCGCAGGCATCCGTTTACGTATAAATTATCTCGAGAACTGCGATAATTTTCGAGCTTGATGAATTATAGTGCCTGCTTCGATTCGCATGGTGTCCTGGGAATCCGTGGGGTGTGCGGATGTAAACGGGGGCAAATGGGGGTGGAGAAGCGGAGGCAATATCGCGGAATTCTCTAATCGCAGCAGTAGAATTCTCTGGCGCCATTTCGATTGACGGCTGTTTGGATGTTGTGTGCACATAGCGAGGCGTGCTGGTAGCTCGTCCATAACTAACCCGACCTCGACCGTTCCAACGGCTGACGGTAGTCGGTGTGGGAATCTAGCTGAACGAACCCCTTTATCCGTCCATTCGATACCGGACTCGATTGTCTCTAACGTTCGGGATTTGTGCCCTGAACGATCGGCAAAACCGTCTTAAAATACGAGGGGAAGGAAATTTTGGCCGACGTCGATTCGGAGGTATTTCGTTCGGAACGTGGTGAACGCGTTTCCGGTCGTAAGCGAACAGCGCCGATCCTACGAACGGATAAGTTAACCACGTTCAAAACCCTTAGGAAAGGTAAAGGTATTAAAACGAGCTAACGTGAAAAGTCACACAGCTAGAAATACACCCAGGAACAATTCAACAACTGTAACATTGAGATGGTACCGGGACTCGAACCCGTGTCCCTTCGGTATCCTCGTTCAGAAAGTAGGAGATCCTTGGTTCGAGTCCTGGTACCATACGACTTTTTCGCGTCTATTGATTCCTGGGTCACTGTCTATGTAGATACGCTGCGAGCCACCTTTCGGTGTATAGCATGGGGGTAAAGGACGAATTATTAAGCCGGGAGCAGAAAGACTGCTAGGGGTTTACGACGTGTCACTGTTAGGGACCTAGCGAATGAAGCTAAAGAAAAAATTGTTCGCAGTGATGTATGTTAGGCCGATTCGTTTCGATCTTCGCTCCCATGATTACCAAACGCTCTCCTATTGCTCGAAAAGAAAAAGGAGTCTGATGGGAAAGGATGGCCCTGCGAAAGTTTTCCCGATGTCGCAATCGTCTGCATTTGGCGTCTGAAATTTACGGAGGGGAATTCAGAGCGAAATAGCTACCAGACGGAGTTGATAATGATTGGACTCCATACGACCTTAGCTCGTTTCGAGACTACCAAGGCGAGACAGTTTAAATTTCAATTTCACTTTAGCTGAATACTTCTAAAAAATAAAGCGGAAACGGCAGATTTTATGGTTCCTAGTTCTAGAATGTTGTGAAGATAATAGCTTTATATTTACGATATATGTAATCATTATCATCCCCTTTGTCGAACGGCTTATGAACTGCCGAGTCTCTCCGGAGTGACAAGGAAAGCATTTCATTCAAAGCAAAAACCCACTTTTATTTTCTAGGAATCTGGTTGACTAAGAAAATTTCGAACTTGTATACCAACTGTTTCAAAGTGCATATATGAGGCAGATCCTATGGGGAATGTACCTTCAATTTTCAGCAGTGGATTTTGGAGGCGCGACACTAGATTTCCATCCAAGGTCCCTCCCTAGGCGTCATGTTCATTATCCAAGATCTGAATCGCGATAAGCTATATCCTCCCTTTTTTCCCAGAGGATTCAAATGAAAGAGAATCTTCTCCTGGAGGAAATGAATCGCTTTACAAATTTTTCGACACTTTGTTACACTTGTCGGCCCACCTTAACGGTGCCCCGAGCGGTGGAATAATTTCTAATAATGAAATTGGCGTCGTTTGAGTGAATTTTCTACATCTATCCTTTTTGCTTCCCTTTCAACGTCCTTATTATATGAAAAAGGATCCAATATTACGAACCAAGCTGAAAATTAATTGGATAAAGGAGGTTTTTGAGGAAAATGGCGTCGAAAATTCTTTTCCGGAAGTTATCTAAGTTTAATCAATAGTTCTTAGTTCTTAATAAGTTCTTCCTTGTTTGATTACAGGAAATACTATTTTTCTTAAATGTTTTCTAATAAAATGTAAACTACATGTAAGAATAAAGTTTAAAATTTTCAGGTTAATCATTTAAATTACAGCTTTAGAAAATGTCTACCTATTCTACTGGAACAGAGAAACTGAAAAGCATAACTTCTAAGTTTAAATCCCACAGTTAAATCCTGAAAGAAGCCGCATATTGGCGAATTGAATCCGTAACCACTGAATTAAAATTAACGGAAATTTTATTATAACAATTTAGTGAATAATTTATTAGACAAATAAATATGTCAATCTCTAATATATTTTTAATTGTGAATTTTTCTCCATAAAATTTTTTTCGCGTTCAATATTTTGACGCTCGAAAATTTATACAAATGATAATATATATCATCTTTGATATTATTTGCAATATTATTTACTAAAATGGATGTTATTTAGGAGAATATTTAAAAATATTCGATTTAAAATGAGGAAACGGATTAGCTCAAAACTTTAAAAAGTGACGTTTTTTTATTCTTTTACTAGGTTACTACGAAAAGAAATCCTTTTAATCGTGCCGCCAAAAATGAACACTCCGGATAAACCAACGTTTATTAAATCAAGGTCTTCTTACAGGATCCAAAATCGATCTGGCGAAGAAATGTACCTAAAAAGAACATTTGATTTAACTAGGAATTCTAATAGATTTCCAATCATCGCTCTTCTGATTAATTTGCAATTATTGGATTATGGATTTTTTAGTATTTATAAAATTCAACTGAACTTCTTCTCGACTCAAGGTAGACAAAATGGTGACTGACAACCGCCTCTCGCATGACAAACCCTCACGAATTTAAGGATCCGAATTTTTTTATAATAGAAAAAACATTCACGGACTGAATCCGAGGAAATACGCGTCCAAATTTCGATCGAGACCAGCCTATGCGACAAATTCTCCCAAAATTTAAACCTTTAACCGGCAACGGATGGCTAACACAACGAAGGAACCCGTTCGGACGTTTGCCAAACTTCACGGGAGGTTACGTTCTGTTCACAATCGATCAATTGGCATTAATCAGAATATCACCGACGTCCGTTTTACCGCTCCAAATAGCAAATTCGCTAAAATAACGAGCCATAAATCTTACTTATCCCGAGCGAGTTGAGATCTCGCGCTACTACGGAAGCCACTTCGAGTCGGAAATTTTAGCCGCTCTCTTCCCCCGTCCTTCCCGCCGGGGTTCCCAAAAGTTTCGCGGAGGCTGTAAAAGATCGCGGGTAGAAAATTCTTCGCTTCCAGCGTCGGATCTCAATTGTCTCGCCCTGTAAACGGGAACATACATCTGCCGCTTCATAATTCTAGCTCGCAGAGGCTAAGAACGTAAAAACTTTGAACTATTTCCCGCAGTTAGCGATTCGCGCCAAAACTCAAGTCCCAATCCTGCCGGATACTCGGGATCCAAAATCTTTACCCTCCGAACCGATCGCAAAAAATTATATATTTCGCCATTAATAACTGATTTTTACAGCGAAATTGTCTCTAAACCATCCTTTCGAAATTAATCTCGTTGATATTCTTCGATAAATCCACATAAAATCGCAGAGTGTCTCGTGTATAACCTTCCTCCGATAATAGCATTCCCGATAGAAAATTCCAGTCAACAGGATATCATTTACGGAAAAAAACCATCGGGAAAAATGAGAAAAGATGATGAAATGATGAGAGACGATGCATGGCGGGTGGCCCACGGATATGCAGGAGCCTTGAGAGAAGAATAGAACAAAAAAGACCAAAAATATCGAAGTACAATCATAAATCCCGGAAAAACTGCATAAATATATAAGTCAGAAAAAGTTAAAGTCCAAATCGAATTAGAAACAAGTTCAAGATTCATTAAAATCTCCGTGAAATGATGGAAATATCCATGGGATACGGCGCGCCAAAGTTTCGGCGTTCGGGACCGTAAGCGGAGAAAATCCAAAGCGTAAGACCCGCAAAAACTTCCAGAAAAGCGGAAAATATCGCGGGTCGAACCCGCACAGATGCGGACGAAGGACCAGGAACTCGGAGCGGGCAAAGTTTCCGTCGGGGCTTCGAAAAAGTTCCCGAACTATCCGAAGGCGAAGAAATAAGCCCGAATAGGGCGTCGGCTACTCACCGCTAAGGGACCGCGGGTGTCCCCGGACCTCGTCCGAGGACAGGGGGCGTCGGGTTGCCCACAGGCCCTGGCTGCGGGTCCGCTGTCCCTCTGCTGTCGGAGAAGTTTCAACCCTCTTCCACCGGTGGATCGCGACCGACTGTTCAGAAGGTCGCGCGTCGTTTGCCGTCCCGAGTGTTCCGAGTCGGTGGAGGGTAGAAGGGGCGGGGCGCTCCCCACCGCCACCCGAACATTTCCGAAGGCGACAGATGAGAGCCGAACTCCCCACCCGTCTCTTCCTCTACACTCCTTCTCCGACTATTCTCTACCCTTCCAAAGCAACCCCTTCTCCGCCTGCTTTGGCTCCGCCTCATCTCCTACGCACGATTGCGACGTAGCAGCGCGTGCCGATCCAATTCCTCCCCCAAGAACCTTTCGGTAATTGGATCATCCAGCGGATTATAAATATATATAAATTTTACGAAATATATGTTTTACGAAATCCGCGGTATCCTACAGAAAGAGAGCAAATTCGAGAATAATGGTCTGATCTCGCAAATGAATATCGCTGATAAGTTTGGCGTCAGTCTATCTCGCAGGATTCGGGAGGGTGATTAATTTTGCACGTTAAATCGAGCGGCTAGAGTACAAGGTAAAGAAAGCGTTACGACTGGCTTTTAAATTCCTTTTCAGTCGGAAATCTTAATTTAAGATATTAAATTCCATTCTCAAAATATCTTTCAAACTATAGTGGAAAATCGACATGATTGGGACTCGAACCCAGGTCTCCCATCCTCTTCGCAGGTAACCTTACCGCTGTACCAATATATATTTATGTACGGGTCTATGCCGTCTGACCGACACGCACTTGCCCGACAGCTCACTTTACCGACAGATCGACTGAACGACAGCTCCATTAACCGAGATAGAAACTTACCAAAAACTCGCTCGCATAAAATTATTTATGAGTTAAATGAATAGATGTCGTTGCAAAAACTATTTTAAATCATTATTTTAAAGAATCCGTTGGCAGGCTTCCCGTAAAATTATAAATCGGTAGTTGAAATTAATGTTTGTGGTTAAAAATACTAATGATAGTTATTTATTCACGAAATTATGTTTCATGAATTATCAGTACGGAAAATTGTTTCCTTAATTGTACAAAAATTTATATTTTATACAATAATATAAAAATGTATATTTTTATAAATACATAATCTAAAAATAGAACACAAAATTAAATATTAAAACATCTTTTA
Organism: Pantala flavescens; assembly: GCA_020796165.1. Lineage (NCBI taxonomy): Eukaryota > Metazoa > Arthropoda > Insecta > Odonata > Libellulidae > Pantala > Pantala flavescens. The sequence continues at coordinate 12,160,535 of CM036889.1, read as the reverse complement.
CTAACTTTTCCGAAGCTTGAGTTCAACTTAAATTAGTAGTCAAATCTACATATATAATAAGTATACACAATATACAATAACTTTCATGAATGTAACAACCCTTAATGTGTGCAATTACGTTTTTCGATTTATAATCTCAGTGAAGCGAATTCTTTGATACTTTTTAAAACTTTGTTCTTTTCCAAAATATCAACGCAGATACAAAATATAGTTTTTTACTATTTTTCGTACAGATTTCACTCTATTTTGCAATAATAATGTGCGAGATTATTTCGCTTTTTCATTTGATTTTAACCTTGCATCAATCTCTTTATTGGCCTTGGCTCCTCCTCTCTCCTTGGGCCTGCAAACTATGGGTTTTCTTTTGAATTGCGTATCGCTCAAGTGCCGTTTATAAGCTTTTCTGTCGCTCTTCATTTACTATTTCGGCGTACTTTCTACTAAAGAAAAGACTCTCCGTGGGCGTGCACAAAGACTGGTTTGAGGAAAAGAGCTCACTGCCATTATACGAAAGTCCTATGAGATTAGGGAAGAACTCGGTTTATCTGTTACTGAGAATTCTACAGCTAAGAGAAGAGATTTAGATTAAAATATTTCAAAAGAGATTCGTAAGTTCGAATCCTACCATTCACTGAAATAAAACGGAAATGATTTAGGATAAATGTACTTTCCTCTTCGAGTTATTCCTAAGAATTTCTCGTCCTCAGTTACATCTCCAAAATGATACGTTTCTAAAATATATGATTTTCGAGTTAGAGATAGAAATTTGCTCTCATTTTAGGCAACGCGTTAATATATACTACTCCTCCATAAATTACTAATCCTTTCGAATTTTAATTCTCTATATACGTTATCGCCTTTTAGTATAAAAACGGAGTAACCAAAACATGTATTTCATTCCAATTTAGTTTTCTTATTAGAATCATAGCATGCAAGTACAGTAATCATTCCAAGCTTTCCCTAGTCCTCAAATTCTTACTTTACTGAAAGTTTCCATACGAGAAAGAAACGAGAAGGTATATCATCTGAAATTTATGGAATAATTTAGTGCGCTGTCATGAATATTTGGTGTAAGAGAACCGTAAATATATGAAGGAATACCAGCGTCAATTTCACATTCGTCAATTTATATTGTCTAATAAAACAAAGTCGCTGCTGAATACGTATTTAATGGAATATCCAACTGGAGTGCCATTCTTTCGAGGCGGTAGCGTAAGGAACTAACAAAAGAGTCGCGGGCTTCATAAATTGAGGGGGCATACATGTATTCGAATATTTATTCAAGGCCGAATATCGTACATAAGAAAATGAATACAAATTTAATCTATTTTGTGCATAGCATTAGAAGATAATTTATTACTCTGTATATACCTGGAGGTTAGATATATCGGCCATAGAACATGGATTGCCTTCGTACAGTTCGTAAAATTATTTTCAAATATACTTGTAGCCACTTTTCTTGGTGAGATTATTGTCTTCCATTGTCAAATTAAATGTATTTGTAGGAAAAATGAAAGTTCGACCGAGTATTCAGCCTCCAACTTTAATTATATCGATTGAATTAATAAATATTGCCTATAAAAGAGCGTTGTAAATGTCGTTGCATATTATATATTTATTGAGTGTCCATTACAGATACTTCTTCTAATCAACTCTTCCTTCAAATTCTCAGCATTAATCATATCGATTGTCCCTTTCAAAATCATCGTCTCATCAACTTTCCCTTTATAGGGTTGTTCAAAGATCTCCGTAGTTTCGAGCTATATGACCATTGGAAGACAAACAACAGGCAGAGGTTTGAGGTTTCAATAGGCAAGGCTTGAGGGGAAAATCCCGATGTGTGCTTTTGCTACGATGTATCCATCTTCAAGGAAGAAGAGGGAAAAAATGAAATCTGCCGGTTGTTTGTCTTCGAATAGGCATCTAGCTTGATGCAACGGCTTCTTGGAGATTTTAACTCTATTGTATCAACAGTAGTATTCCCTTCTTTTTTGCGAACGTTCTTAAGAACAAAAAAGGCTGCTATCGGAAAAGAAAAGGTAAATAAAAATCATCATGAAATTACGACATTTCAAGTTAAGAATCATCATTATATACGTGATATGCTTATTAGTATTTTCTAGCACAAAATACTTTAATAATTCCTCATTAGGAACTTTTTTTCAGCTTTTACTCAATTTGCGTACCTCTTAGTAATATTTAATACCTTATTGTAACATTTAATTCACTGCGTAACAGCCTATCTAATATTTCCTTATTTTCCAAAAGTCTTCCTCGTTTGTTAAGAGGTACAAATATGTATAATTTTAATTAGAAATGAGGTTTTGAATAGATGAATACAGAATGGAGAGATAAGGTGAATTATACGTATAATTATTTGTTACTATACGTTAATTACACGTTATGTATTCACATACTCATTAAGGTGAACATTATTACTCCAATGTGTCATTAGTAGTAGAGGGAACGCGTTGGTAGTGATTTAACCGTGAATTATGACGCTGTAGAGTGATTACTCTGTTCTCAGAATTACTAAATGGAAGGAGCCAATCGACTATGGAAATCTGTTCATTATATGGACTAGCGTGGATTGGATGCTTGATATTTTTGTTCCGAGACATCCAATCAGGAAATTGGGCAATAATCATGGAGAGCGATTGGTTATACTTTATAATTAATAAACATGTATCCGATGGGGAAACGAAGACACTAAACATCAATTGTTTACCCTTAGATACTTGAACCAATTTTGCGTGTTTGATTTTCCACAAATCTCGAGATGTATCTCGAGTTGTGGACGCACGCTGCCGTTGGATATCAGGAAAAGAATTCACAAACGTACGATCCCTCCTCTTGCCACTGTTCGATTCAAGGACTCATAACAGAGAGCTGTATTTCATTGGTATAATTTTTATTCAGAGGATCATTTTTTACACTTTAAGTTTGATTCGAACTCATAAAATAAAAGGTCATTTCATAATGTGTAATTAAAATCTAAAACACGCTATAAATAAACCACAAAGAGACGATTGATATGACCACCATCATCATTAAAGTATTTTTTTGGAGTCGAAACGTTGTATACGTTCTTCGAACAGAATTCGATGAAAGCTTTGTGGTGAAACAATAGTACTTGGAAGTTTGCGTTATAGATTGGACTCAATTTATGAATAATGCAGAATTTTCGCATGGTTCAATAAACTATGTTTTTTTTAAATAAACTGTGACGTTCCAATCCTGTCATCGCTAGTAAATTAGTTCAGGGAAGAAAATATTAGTGTTCTTGATAATTAATATTCATCTAAATGAAAACAATTATCAACTGCAGCTGTTATTATAATTGATTTCACGTACTTAGGAATATTTTAATGGTGAAGATATAACGCATTCTGAACATTACTGAAACTCCTCTAACACCATTGTAAATCATTCTATAAAGAAAAGCTTTTAGCTTCAAGAGCAGAAAAGGATAGGTAAAAATAGTCCACTAACATCAGCTCAAGGTTTAAAACGGATTTACTCTAATTTTACAGCTTCAATACTTTAATGAAAGATTCAGGATTCGATTCAAAGTCACCTGCTACACTTTCATCCAAATAGGACCAGAGTTCTTCATTATCACCACTATATTTTAAGATATTCATGCGGACGTACGTGAGAACTAAAATAGCAACAATTGTATGGTGCATGAATCTTGAAGATCAAATTATTTTATGATACTTCATTTACTGACTATATTTCATTCTGAAAAAATTAAAAAATCCTCCTAGTACGTAATTGTAACACTCTTGCGTTACTAGGTACTCGTAATAATTATGAAAATGAAATGGGATGCATGAGGTGAAAATAGATGAAAATAAATATGCAGCTTTTTATTCCCCAAAACGTCCTTTCATTCAAAACATTTCGATGATAAAAGGGCGCCGGGGGAAAAGGAATGGGAAACAGTTTGAGAGAGGTCAGTTCTGTTGAAGGAAGAAGAGGTGCCGTTCGAAGAGAAAAATTTGTGCTCTCAAAATCAGAGACGCAAAGCTAAAGTGGTCTTGTTACCTTAGGATACAGTTTTCAACAGAAAATCTTAGCTGTGGAACATTTCTGATATCACAAGATTCTAAGAGATGCTTAATTAAGGCCAAAAAATAAATTTGACTAAAACAAAATGTTAGCGATGCCTGATCTTTTTACAATACTAGTATTACATTCGCACATTATATTGAATTTGAATTCAAGACGTAAACCATCCCATTAGCGAACTTCTACGACTCTCACATTTTCTGGTCAAGTTTGAGCAGATACTGGTGTACAGTGCAACGAGGAAAGAAAAGAAGAGCCAAGAAATACTCTAAGACACTACATTTCGCATTGACATTACGGGTTCGACTTGGAGCGGCTAGTTTTTATCTTCTTCTAGAAAATGTTTTGGCAAAATTCCGGAGCGAAAACCATTTCACGATGGTTTCGAGAAAACTACGATTTCTGCGTCAATAAATATCTCCTATTTCGATCACTCCGCGTTTATTTCCTCGACCGATTTTGCAGCCTCATTTGTAGCCCTGCGGATTCAGACTGTTGTTGGGTTAGCCGCATACATCACCGTGTATCTTTCGGGAGAGGATTTTGCGCCGTCGCCTTGTCGGCACACGTAGCCTTCATGCGGGAACGATTTACGAAACCACCCCTCGAGGCGCCCCCAGGTTTCGGAGATAGCGTAGCATCCGGTTCACGAATATCAATCGAAGTCTATCTTCGCCCGAACTAATACGCCCCCGCATCCCCTTCGCATATGTATCTCAAAAACTACCTTTCTCAATCCTCTGCGGGATGAACTTGTGCTATATGCCAAACGATTTACTCGACTCGTCCCTCGATAAAATCATTTTAGTGGAATAGAAAGGAAATTAAAATTCCTACAAACCTTTATTCGTCCGCTTTATCGCGATTTATTGTTTTCGACAGATACTCGACTTAATATTTCAAAACTTAGATTTTAACCATTCTCGTTGTGTTATTTTAGGATATTGGAAAGTTATTTGCGCTCTCGATCGTAACTTAAGTTAAAAATTATAATTTTTATTTTCATTTTATTTTCTCTTAAAAGGAAAATAGGTTAATAAGGTTTTGTATTAAATTTGAATGATTTTTCTCATAAATTCGCAATATTATCTGAAAAGTAAAAAAATTAGATGTGCCCCTTTCGTATGAAACAATTACGGATAGAAATGGTAGAGCGACTATTCGTAATCTGCGCATTTGGGGTTTCTGAAACCTTCCTCATGTCTAACAGGAACGAATCGGAGCATAATGGAGAATGGAAGCTAGTGATATTACTTGGAATATATTCAATTGAGTGCATCTTTAAGATTGCTTCGAGAGAAACTCTACATTATTCCTTCGTCCCGAAGATTCTACAAAAGTCTCTTCTAAAAATTGCCTTAACTGGGCCAATAAGTATAAGATATTTACGTATGTAAGATATAAGAATATATATATATATATATATATATATATATATATATATTCTTATATGGAAGGCAAACTACTATTTATTTAGTATTTAGTAATCAACAACTAGGATCATTAATTAATTATTAAATATAAATATAAATATTTATATTTAGTTTCATTTTTAAATTAGGAGGTTTTCAATTATGATATATAATATATATATAAGATTATAATATATATAATTATATATATTATATATATAATGATATAAGAATATATAATATATGTTCAATACAAATATATAAAACAGAACATTAATTTATAAATTGTAAATATATACTTCATTCCAACTAAATATAAAATAAACTTTCCCGGAACCTTAAGAGACATTTGAGTCTCTAACTGAAGAAAGATTTTATTACGAAAATTTTCAGATTCAATTGAGGGTTTGAGATTCTTCCATTTGATACTAACGTATTTATCTCTTTAAGATCATTTTCTAGGAGGTTTTCAATGATATTTTTCCCTGAATACCACTCATAAAAATCCTATTATTCATAGAAATGTATAATCTCAGTATGTCATGTATTTTAAATATATAATATTACAGTTACTCAAAAATTTATATATCAAGTTCGAAAATAAAATCTAAATTATATTTTTCAGAAATAGAACGTATTATATAAATTAATTATTGAAATTAAAGAGTGGTTTTCCGTTCATTAGTACTCTAAGGATTACTTCTATGTCAGGCTTTAATATATCAATGACATGCTCATGAAATTAATTTAAAAGATCATATCATTTTCTTTTTTATTTACATTGCGAATGCAACAGATGAAGTACTATATTGTCCTTTGATAGATAAAAAAAATTATTTCAAAGCATAATAATTGATTTTATGCCCTTTCAAAGCATATTTATTAATATAGGCTTAATTTAATATGATGAAAATATGTAAGGAAATGTATGAATAAGGGTGAGTTTGGATAAAAATTTCATTGTACAGCCTAAAATAAACCAGTTGGAGGATGAAAAACAGATGACGAGTTATTAGTTTAATTTGTGTTTTTATTAATAACTGGCGGAATAATTGTACATTCTTTTTATGTTTATTTTTTCTCAAAGTTTAAAAATACGAATTATTTCGTATAAAATCAAACTAGCCTTCTGTCACATTTTCACAATTTTTAGAGGGAAAAGTGGTGAAACATATTGAACTGTACTTAAATAGATCAAAAATCTATAAAATAAAAACACTTAAACTAATATGACGTAGCTTTGACATCCAGATTCCACCACAATATTTTTTTCTCTCACTAAGATATTTAAGGATTATTATTCTCATTCCTATGTTTGGTTCATCAAGCAATCTTTCATTGTTTATTACCTAGAAATTTTTATACAGCTAATGTTTAATTCTTTCTCTCCAATATTGTTCTTTTTAACGTGCATTTATCGTTCCTTTGATCATGAACTGTGACGACAAAAGTCAATTGCATACGTTTATCAAACTTGAACAATCTTTTTTTAAGCCGAGGTACCAATTATTTAAGAATCTCTCATTTCAGTTACTTATATAGAATGAGTCCTTCTTCGACTGTCCCTGACTTTGGTAAAGTTTCTTGCCTAAGTTCTCGTAAATATCAGCATTTTGATCGTATAAGAGACTTACGTGAAGCTATTATTTTTTTAAGTAAAGAGAGGTGAGTGTATAAGCCTCGATAGAAATGACTCGCTTTTATGTTATAGATGTATTGCCGTTGTTTTAGTTTTCATTTCAAAAAGTTATTTGACATAAGAGTGGTAAATCCATTTCAATATAGAAATGAATGTTGAATCGGTGCTTGCTTAGTTCTGTATACTTCTTCAAGGTAAGTATATTGAGGGCAAAAAGAGAAAATATTCTATAAAATGTAAACAATTTCACGTAATTAAATGAATAAACTATATGATGAAAGGAAGGCAAGGATAAAAACAATGCAACTTTTACAAACTCTTGGTTCCCTATTATTTAACATATATCACGAACCATAGATTAGTACAAAGTAGCAAATACGTATAGCATTATAATAATATTTATTTTTCTAGAATTTTTCATTCTCTATATTTATCTCTTAATGGATTAAAAGCTGTAAATTATTATAATATACAACATGAATTAAATTTCATTAACATAATTGGGGCAATTAGTCATTGTCGAAATATTCTTCAGAGAAAAAAATTTTAATTTATGCCTTCTAGGAAAATGAACACTGAAATGCAAAATAAAGATAGAAAATTGACGCTTTGATGGCAATATGATACTTTTATGTAAGAGAATAAAAGAAACACTAAATGAAAGGTACAATAAAGAGGAATATTTTAATTTACCGCATAAGAAATTAGTTACGAAACACTCTGTAAACGCCAAATATTTCGGCAAAGCGCGTGATATAAATAAATTCACTTGTGAAATCGATATATATTTAAATGAAAAATAACCCTGCTTTATTGAATTAAAATATTTTATGAGACGAATCAAACATTCGATAAATTTCGACGAGATAACTTTTCCAATTCCTGACCGAAAATTCGGAGACTCAGATGGTCCGAGCGGAATTTTTACGCTCTTCTAAAGTCTCCTTTATAAACTCCGATATCTATCAATCGTTTCATCATAATCCCAAGATCCGCTTCTCTACCACGTGTTCCGATCCTTTTTCACCGCAATCCGTGCTGTTTTCCGGACTCTCGGCATCTGAGCCATTATTTTTCCCTAAATCCTGTGAATATTCATACCCGCAACTTTTCCCGCTTTCACCGCTACAGTTCGGGCCAAAAATTCGGAACAGAGAGGGCAATTGCCTGTGACAGGTATAATGAGTCGTAAACGTGGATGACAGTCTGATTTATGATTCCAACGAAAGGCAAATGGAATACTTTCTGCTCAGCACTCTTGTTCCCCAACCACATCCGTCGATTTTCCTCAAATGTGTGTTTTGTCTTCGCGAAAATAAGCTCACACCCACTCTCAACGTTCATTTTTCCTTTTATTTCGTTTTTAGCTCATGATGCTCAACTGGATTGTTTGCGACTAAATAAACCGATGATACATGATAGTATCGTAGAACTTGTGCTAAATTTGTAACATCATTATTGTTTTTACTTCCATTCGTTTTTTAACTTGGAGGATGTATTTTCAATCCCACGATGAGAACAAACAGGAAGTACAACGTCAGAACCATTATATGAGAAAAAGTAAAAAATTGAGAGGTGGGTTTTTATTTTTTAAAAACACCGGAGGAAAGAAACTAATGAGTATATCTACATACTCGACGAATGTGATACATGATATTATCAATTAATTTCATTTTTACGCATTACGTTGATTAAATTATCTTTTCCTTCTAAAGATTTTATGTGGAACGCTTTTTTAATTATTAATCATATTTTCTCGTGCTCTCGATAAACTAAACATAATAAAGAGCGAAAAAACTTCCCAAATCTTAATATTATATGTTTTGAGGTATTTCTATTCTTATCTTTTATAAAATTTCCCTCTTAAAATTTTAAGTAATCATGCATGCAAAAATGAAAACAAAATACAAAAATGAGTGGAATTCGAACTATTTAGTCCAATCTTTCATTTAGTTCAATCTTTCAACTCTTAGTAGCAACAGCATATCGATGCTTTCTGTCAATAAAAGTTGCTTGTCCTCATTACCGTATAAAAAAAAACAATTTCCAAGCGAGCGATCTCGGGGCACACGCGTGATCGAAGATTAATAAAATTATCAAAGGATTTAGAGCTGATAATTCTCAGAAGAGAGAATCATTTTATCCTTCACTTTTACGCTGTAGCAGAATAGATAATTACGTCCAAATGTCCCATAAGTACTCGACTCTACTTCAAGTGTCCTACTGTGAAAATGAGCATCGATAATTAACTCTTATTGAATGTACATAAAGATTATATTCATAATCAGTCAAACAAACAGCTACAGCTGTAATATTGACGCAATGAAATTGTCGTTCCATTCAATTAATCTCAAGAGGATTTGGTCAAATCCGTCTAATCTAAAAGTATTTGATAGCTTTGATAGAAGAGTTAAAAATTATATTGATTACCAATCGTGACAATGACAATTAAAAAGATACTCCATGCCCTCATTCGCTTACCGGAGTAACTCTAATCGATTACTTTCTTCGTCTATCTCTGCGAAGTGGGCAGCCAAGCTTACGCGTCGATGCTTCACGAGAACGTATGAGGATAATCGCCTTCTACGAAACCATTGAAATCAACTATAGCACCAAAGAGCGGTAGCTGAGTTGGATATTCCACGGAAGATATAGGTGTGATTTGCGATAAGTGCGAATTTGAATTCATCATAGTAGAGGACTTTATCAGAAAACAAATCAAGCGCGAGTACAACACCATCCAATCACTGGAGTCCGGCGAAATAATGCTCTAGTCATACTCTCACAGTTTCCCTCAAAACCACGTATTCCGGAGAATAATCCCCGGGTTGGATAACAACCAGATAGCCGTATATTCATCCGGGTTATTTATAAATATTTATCCGGAAAATACGTTGGAACTTTGGCCGTCCGAAAAGCTTTTGATATTATAATGGGAATTATGAATATGGATGCATATCTTCTTTCTGTATAAAGAGATTCTTCCAGCGTTAAAGCTACTCCTGATGATAAATGTTTAGCTGCTGTTTCCGATTGTATCTTGTTTTGTTAGGCGTTCATCGGGTATGGAATTGATCCTCTTTAACATCAAAGTCTCTTCTTCATTCCACATAAAGAACTCAAATCCAGCCGCCGTATCCCGTTGTTTTTCACCTGCAATCGTTTATATCTATTTTTTCCAAAACCATTAATTAATTTTCGCATATTAATTTATACCCGCTTTCCCTCGTAGGATTATCTCGGCAAAGAAATAAAACAGATTTGTGTAGAAACGAAGCCATGATTGCTTGTATTATTCTCTTTTGTGAAAAAAATAAATGATTATTATGAGGCTGGAAAAATTTCATATATTTTTGGATATTATATGCGATTATCATGCAAGATTCTCTGTAATATTAGGGTGATTTATTGTTTTTATATCCATCGCGTATTTTAGAGTTTTAGGGATAAGCTCTTTTGCCTCTCGAACTAAATGTATGAGGATGCAATTAGAGGTTTTGATGGTCAGCGATTTCAGGGTTAGCTGAACGATCCTAACCACTGATTAAAGATAACTGTAGGAGGTAAATTCGTATCCTATTCCGATTTCTTTTTATTTCTACTCTAAATCCAAGGATATTGAGAAATAATGGTCTACAGAATAGGAGAAAAATTAAATATCATTCGATAGGATAATAGATTTTCACTCTAAAATAATACATGAAATTTTTCATGCGATGCATATTTTTAATCAAATAAACGATTTATTGCCATATAATTAATTTAACTCAGGCACTATCTATAAATAAAACATTCCGGAAATATTTTTGCACATTAGTTCTATTCCAGAATTAAATTCTTAAAATTATTTTCGTAATTTCCTCAAATTAAAAAAAAAAAACATTTAATTCAACGACTAGAATTCGTCTCTAACATCTGAATAATATCGCATACCGACGAAATAACAACACGCAAAGAAAACAATTTCGGAGAAGGAAAATCATAGAATCCGTTTCCACACGAGAGCAAAATGATGTTTATCATTTGAAGAAATTCCTTATTCTCCGCTTTTCTCAGAAATGCTAATTATCTCCTTTACGTATTTTTACTCATTATATACTAAAAGAGGTTTTTAGAGATTATTAAAACTTGCTGCAGTAAAGGATTCTTTCCTTTCCTAAGTTAGAATAAGAGGGATAAAAAATAAGCATCCAAATCTCTGGATGTTCTTCTAATATAAAATTTTGAAAGGCATTGTGTAACAAAATACGCAAAGATCGGAAAATTTAACGTTGGAAAAAATATAATCTGCTCTACCCATTCTCAGTCAAAGCAACGAAGTTCATTAAGAGGCTTACAATAATACAAATAACTGATGGTAATATTCAAGTCTTGGAATTAAACTTCAACGCAAACGAACAGTAAAACTTCATCCAAGTCAAAACTCCAACTACTTCCTTTTCTGTATATGATTTTCCATTTTGAATTTTAAATATCGAATTAGTTATTTTGTACTGTAAAATAGAACGCATTAGTATGTTTACTTTACGACTGGAGTTTAATAATTTAATGAATTTAAAATATCAAGTGCAAAATTTTTTCGCTTTTTGATTTCTATAATTTCATTTAATACTATAAGCCAAGTTTGAGGGCTTTAACAGATAAAAGATTTAATGAAAATTCTGCTAAGAAAGATATTTTCTGTAAGATATAGCATCTAATCTATAATTTCACCTTCTGTTTGTTGGAAATAACTAACTAATTATGCCTTTTAAATATCTTCAAAGTAATAAGTCAATTAAAAATTTTAACCCAGTAGAGTAGATTTTCCGGAAAAATATTATACGTTACGAAAAGAATCGCTGTTTTCTTTTATACTACACCGCTAAAACATTAATACGCATGTAATTCTTCAGCTATACTCCCAAATAGCTCCTTTTTCTCACGAAATATCCAATTCGGAAAAAAAAATAATTCTTCGGTGAGGAAACAAATGATAACTATCAGACTAAACTTCCTGTTGCGGTGATTCGAAAATGTGTACACTTCTTTACAGAACAGCCTATATAAAATTAGCGGCTCCCACAGTGTTTTTCTTTGCGGCGGCATTTATACGCTGTTATAATAAAATCTTCGCCGCGCCTCTTTCCCCAATATATCCATCGAATTTTCCTATAGAAACTTTCGGGATATCCACACCGTTATTTTCCCTGCGTATCTCAATGACTCCACCGAACGCTATCTATCCACTTGCTCGCATTCTAAAGGAAAGAAAAGTTCCCTCCCCTTCATTTTCATTATAACTCGGACCAACCTTCCAAGATTTCCCTTTTTTCATTTTCCTCCCCTTCGATTTTATTATTCGTACTCTTCCTTCTTCATTTCCCAGCATTTGGGTAGTGAATTCCGCTGGACGTACTTTAATCTCGACATGATCGGAGATACGGAGCGTGTTTTTCCGTTCGAACCCCTTTTTTATCCTACTCACGTGAGAGACGTCGATTATTATGTATCGATTGCATTTGTCAAATCCGGTGTTTTGATAGAATCTCTGAGAAATTAAGAAAGGGTGGACGGGAATGGATGGACGGGAATCGTCGACGATTATTCTCGCGCACAAAAATAAAAGAATAGTTAAACTGATCTCTTCTCGTAGAAAAAAACTAATTCCGGCTAATTACCTCCATCCCAAAGAGTTCGATTCCTTTGTGAATAAAAGAGAACTTAAAGCTGAAGGACGAGTTGCGGAAACTTTCCCGCTCGTGACCTGATTAAACCGATATTCCTCTTATCCTTCTTCATACTTCTTCCTTAAGCTATATTTATGTAATTGACCCTTTTAAAATGTTTACGTACATTATTCACGTGATTATTCATCGTAATAAAATTTTTAATGAGCGAAGATTGTGAGTTAAACACTCTTTATTGACATACACGTTGCAGGAACTTACACCAAAAGTCAGATATATATTTGGATACATCAACAGTAAACATACATGCATGCATAATTGTATAATTAACATTCACAACTCATTTCATAAAGTAGGACTCCTTCCACAAACCATTTGATGTGAAAATCAACCTTTCATTAAAAAAAAGCGACATGTACCTGTCTCAGAATCGACTGAGCTGTATCATCAGCAGACGAAAAACAAACCTTGCCCTACTTTAAAGACGGATTTTGCCGATATGCTGTTTTATCCCCCGAAAATTCCAATTCCTTGTACAATTCCGATTCCTTCAGAACAAATTTTCTTCGCAACCCTAATCTACGGTTACTTTTGACAGCGATACATTTATAAATAATTCCAAGTGATTTCACACTTAACTAATGCTGAATACCTGAATGGCTGCACTACGAAGGGAAGTTAAACCATCGAATAATTTAACGAAATATATATATATATATATCCATCTTCGTGGAATCCACATCCCGCTCGAGCAAATATATCTCTCGGAACTGCGCGCGCTCCAATGCGAGATCAAACTTGGCGCGCAAATATCCGTCGGCGCTGAAAAATCCAGGCAGACCATAATAAAAAACAACTACTCCCTGTCCATTACCCCTTAGACGAGGCGAAACAGAGAGAAACAGAGCTAACCCCACCTTTCGATCAAGGTGCGTTGCAAATCAATAAATACTGAACTAAAGAGCACCATCATTTTTCCAGTCGTTTAAAAACCTACTAAGCCGCGTGACTAACATATTTTACTTTGGCACTTTTCAGCGAATCTCACTTCAACGCATTTTACGCGTTTTCTCTAATGAAATGGAATATATAAATCTATACCCTGAACCGTCCGTCGGAAGACATTTCGTCAACAACGCTTCGAATAAAAATTTTTAAACTTACTCTCAGTCCGTGATCTCTCGTGATTTACCTATCTCTTCTATCCTGATTTCATTCTACCCCTTAAATATATAAATATATTAGGTTTTAAAATATCTCGATTCTATTTTCGCCTTTTCTCTCTCGTCATATTAAAATAGAAACTTTTCGAGAAATAAATAAGTGCACGCGATTCCACACTCCCCCGTTCTTCGAGATAAGAAAATAAAATTATCAAGCAATCATAATATTTTGAAAAATCATATCCCGTAACATAAATATTGTTCCGCACAGTTCCTCACCGGGTACACCTCATTTCACAGCTCCGCTAAACACAAGCCTTAGTAGATGCTCTAAATGCACAACGATAATGTACACTTGAAGCATGAAAAGGAACACTTATCACATCACGACATTTACGGATTTTTATCATGGGGAAGAGCTGCATGCAACACACGCCGTCGATCACACTAACGAATCACTTGGATCATAACGACAACAAAGCGAAATTAGAACTCTTCCTCTCGCCGGAATTTCACCGACTGACACACTGCCGCCGCTTTTATCTTCACAATCGCACACCGCCACTCCTCCACGCCCCGACTTCCACTCGCACGCCGACTCCGTCTTCTCATATTTCCAAATAGTAATCAATTAAATCCTCCAACAATCGGGAAAATTTCCGTGTCCCGTTCCGGTTGAGCTGCGTGCCATCTCTCCCCATGTCTTCCTCACCCAACCATCCGTTGGGATCTACGAAGAAAATCCCCTTACTCTTGCAAATCCAATCCAAATAGTCGTTGATGTAGTCGACTTTTGCGCGGGATACGTCCTTGCGACGTATCACTCCGCTCACAACAATCTTGGCATATTTGAATTTCTTTTTCGCCGTAAGGCACAGGTCGTAAATGGCACTCACCACGTCTTCCGGGGATTTGCACGACTTAATGCTGCAGGTGCCCACGTGGAGAACCACGAGGTCTTCTCCCCTCTCGTCGGTCATCTTTTCCACCTTCTTTCTCAGCTGCTCCGTGCGAATTCCCGGGTAGCACTTCACTTTTATTCCCCTGCATCTGCACTCCTCGCTCACGAACTTTATCATCGAATCTCCGATCAAAAGGCACTTCCCGTTGACCAACTTGTTTCTCCGCTCCAACGTCTTCCAATGCTCCTCCGCTACGGAGAGCTCTCCGCCCCCGCAAGCCCCCTCCTCGTGGCTCTCCATGTGTAGCCCTCTCATTTGTGGTCTAGTTTCCACCACGTGCCTCTTCTCAACCTTTAATTTGTCGATCTCTTCGGTTAGTTCCCTTATCCTGAACTCCGCCTCTCTCAGCCTGTGTTTCGTCGCTTTCAGCTCTTTATCTTTCTCTTTCGCGGCAATTCTCTCATTTTTCAATACGTATTTGCAGCATCTCGGAAGATCAACACGATCGCGAGTGTAGTTAGGACGGCTCTTGTGAGGTTGGAAGCAAGAAATACACATGAATCTTCTGATAGGGGCATCATCGTCACTTGTGGACATCGCGCTGCCGAGACTCGCTATGCTTGCTGCCTTCCGTCTCAGCGACCGACGAGCGACTGATAGGGGAAACGCACGGATAAAAGGTACTCTCTAATGTTGGGGGTAGCATTAGACTCACTCTCGCTGTACCCGAGGAGGGAGGGCACGGAAGTGTCCGAACAAAACCGTTTTTGTCGGGAATTTGATATTCTTCCGCCAATCTCTATATTTTCTAGCCTGGGGTTGATTTCATCACTTTACATCAAAATTTAATTCCCGGCGAATATTTTCGACGATAAAGATAAAAGAAAACATAGTTTTTGGTTGATGAAAATTCAAAAAAGTGCGTTTCGATTGAAAAACGATACCTATTCTCAATTTTACGAGTTTTTATAATTGAAAGATCGTTTTACTGGGTTAAAAATGATAATAACTCCGTTATTTTGACGACATCTTTCATTTTTCAGAATTTACTCCGTTTTTTCTGCTCGAAATGTGATAGAGGAGAGACTTTTGAACTTGGAAACTCAAGATTCAGGGTCGTCAATCCCTTTTGCCGTAAAGCCGTCATGGGATGTCTGCTTCTTAATCTAATTATCGCATCCCTGTTTTTTTGGTCGAAATCCTCGCGCGCAAGGATTACGGATCTAAGTTCGGATTTCATTCGAACAAATTCAAAAATTAACTCGTAAATAGTTGTAACAATAATAATAATAGTGATTTACAAAATAAGCTTCATTTAAAAATTAAAGGCAGACTTAAAAGATCCTAAAGTAATGGTGTAACCTCGCACTTCGACATACGATTTAAAGACTATTTAACGGACGTATATCTCTTATATTTCAATCGGAGTTATTCCTTCCGCTCATTTTTCGCGTTCCGGCTCAACTTTTGCCAGAATTAAACTATTATACTGACTTAGACTCTACGATTTCGAACCAAATCTTCGTAAGAGACGAAACGAGATTGGCACCTCTAAAGTAAAAGGCGAAAAATATTACGATATCCGAAACTTTTCCCTAACTAAAGTTGATATACATTGGCGAAGATAGATTGCAAACCTTATGCATAAAAATATTTACTGACAGAAAGTTCCAGCTATTGCATTTACTTCCATTTACACACGAATTTAACTTCAATTAGTAACTTTAAAAAACAGAAATCTATGAAAATGAACCAAGTGTACAAAGAACTGATTACTTAAAAACCTGAAAAATTTACAATTAAATTATAGTTATACATAAATTACAAAAATTAATTAATAAATTACAAAATCAATTCTACTAGGCATTTGAATTAAAGAGTTCGTTCTTGAGGAAAAATGCTACTCATGCGCACTAGTTAAATCTTTTTTGAGCAAAAGAGAAACGTAAAATCGTACGTATATCGTAAGTTTAAGAGGACATGTAGCACCGATTCTCACCTCTATTGCAGATTGTAATATGTTTCCATTCCAGCCAGGGGCAAGTCCGTGTTATAAGCTCGTTAACACCTGAGGAAATGGCTTCGAGTCGGAAAAAAACCTTTCCGAAACTGAAATAGCCTTCGACGGACCTCCGCGAAAAACACTTCTACCCCTTAAGGGGTGATCTGAAACAGCGTACTTTTTTCTAAAGTAGTGCGCAGCTGCAATCGCCCCTGATGACATAGGGATAGATTCGATCTCTAACGAAATCCGAGCTCTATCGGGCGGCGAGCCGTCGATGCCTTCTTTGAATCTACAACTACCTGTAGATATATTTTGCACGGAGGCGTGGATGAGTCTGCGGAAGTGGCTCGTTTGTCGCGTAGCTTCGAGACGGTTTTCCTGGAATTTCGGGAGGGGGAGTTTTGGTAGTAATGAAAGCGGTGATTTTGATTAAGCACACAACGTACGTTCATTGATATCCTGATGAAGATTCCGTTGCGCATCGCAGAAAAGGGGATGTAAACGTAAATGTCAAGCGGATGGTGATTCCTAGCGCTGTATTCTTCTCTTGGCCGTGTTCGAGGGGATCATTGCGGCCGAAAATTTAATATCTTGTGAATTCCTTCTCGTAGTGAGGATCTGCTAGACTCTACCGACGGAACATTCCGATGTGAGCTGTTAGGACGAGGTATCAAATCACGAAAGTCTTTCCCAACGGCGAAATGAAGGTCACAGGAAAATCGGAGAATCCCACTCCTGCGGTGATGGCCAGGACAACAAATGTCACGACAGAATCCGTTCTTCTCACTGTATGCTCAAGAATTTTAGGGGATGGGAGTCCGTTAGGTTTAGAAGAGTCGAACACAATGAGTTCGGATGCGTCTCAAGGCTCTAATTAACTCACACGAGCCGGAGAGCCTATACGGAGGGGATATTAGGGAAGGAGAACAAAATTATCTTCGAGCTGAACGCTCAGATAGATATGAATTGCATTTTTGATCGAATGAGTCGATATATAATTAGGTCCAATTTTCTGCGACTTTATTGAACGGCAATTTTGTAATATTTTCACGGGAACTCAAAATTCATTTTCGTATGAAATGTCATCAGTCACATCAATGTCGTAATTATCCGTAACTTCAGTGCTTTTTTACATTTTCTGAGAGCATTTTCCTCGATTCTTAGAATTAATCTATCGCTTCAGCATATTTTTGAATTGAGATAGATTAAACTCAATATTTTTTATTAAAACGTCCGTTGATAAAAATTAAAATATTAATGTGTCCGAAACTTTTTAATAAAAATATTCTCGATATTATTGAGTATGTACTAATATGAGACCTATAAAAATTACGAAGTAACAATACGAAAATGTAACAAGTCACTGAAGTTACTATAGGTTTTCCTGGTTCTCATTAACAAAATCAATGGCTGAAATTTCCTATAGTGTTCCAATATGAGACCAATTTAGACCTATAAAATTACGAACTAATTTATTTTAGACCAATTTAGATCTATCAAATTACGAAGTATTTTTTATAGGTCTAAATTTGTCTCAGATAAATTAAATGGTGGACCTATAAAATTACGAAGTAAATTTTAAAGGTCCACCATATAATTCCACCCATTGATTTTGTTAATGAGAACCAGGAAAACCTTCAGTAACTTCAGTGCCTTGTTGCATTTTCTAATACCATTTTCCCCGATTCCTGGAATTAACCAATCATGACAGCACATTTTTGAATCGATATAGATAAAACTCAATATTTTGTTATTAAAATCAGTAGGAGGATACATCTTTGGTATCGAAAAACATAAAAAAACTCTAAAATGAATTAGAACTAACCAATTTTTATAATAATCTTCCTGCTTCAATTTTTAACATTTACGATGAAAGAAGGTAATTCATGTAACAAATTTTCTGATTATTAATAAGGGAAATAATTTAAATTAATATTTTCTCTTTTGAAATTTCATATTACTCGCCATCATTTTCTTGGAAGTAAAAAATGTAACATTTTTTTATACATCATTTGTTTGAGGTTTCATCGCAAATGGGACTCGGATAGTGAGGTAAACAACTATTGGGAAATTTGGTTTAACTTCCTCTCTAAATTTATAGAACTCCGTAGTTTAAAATATTTACTTTCGTTACTCCGAATTCCTTTCCCTTTGATTGCGGCGTGAGAAATTTATCTAGAGGAACCAACGATGAGAATTTTCTTTGAATCGAATGAAACTTCAAAATTACAGATATAAATTAAATCCTTCCAAATATATTGTTAACTCTAGGAATAGACTTGATTAAGAAACTTTTTATAGATTTGCTCACGCTTAAAAAAAATACCTCTCACTAAATTTCATAAAAATCAATTAATGAAAAAAATCATAATTCTCCAAAATGAATAAAATCTATTTCAATTGTGCAAAGAAATATTCACTGTTAAATGCAGAATTCAAAGTCTACTACATGTTTGAAGCTGAATGAAAATTATGGAATATCGAGAGCAACATTAATTTAAGAGATCGATAAGTTGCTAATTGATGCTTTGGGCAAATGGAGAAAGATAGGTCGAGGAAAAAGTTACTTTTTTAAATCGTTATCACATGAGTTATTGAATTTCGCCTTTGATTTTCGGTTAGAGAGATGATAATGATTTTGTCATGATTTTGCTGGTATAAGGCTGTAAATATGATCTGGCATCATTCACTTCCACACATCCACCACGTAGAGATTCAGTTTCTTACGTGGAGAAATTTCTATTCAGACTCAAATTCGACATCAAAAAGTACGATTCAATCTCAGCGGGGTGACTTTTTAATCAGATACAACAGTTAGAATAAAAATAGCTAATGTTCATCGTAGCGATAAATATTCACTTAACATGCAATCATACTCGTGAAAAAACTTAGACGTATTTGAAGAAATCAGTACACTTTTAATATCTTCTTCTTTCAGCCATCATACAGTCTTTTAATTACGTAACTTTACTAAACAAACAAAGAGAGTGACATGAACAACTCAAAGTGAGTAAGAAATGAAGTGACATCTGAATACATTCACTCTTCGTTGGTAAAAGAGGTATTGTATCGTCAATAATTTCGACGCAAATGTAAAAACTATATTTCAAATTCTCTAAAGTTTTGGGTCAAATTGATCTCTAAAATGATGAGGTACTATTTCCGAGAAACCCGTGTGGGAAATTAATTTCAGCTGTTCTGGTTATTCGAGCAAAGTAGTTCCGCTTCTAAATTTCTCTGAATTTCGCAGCTCCCTTTTCTCATTTCATTCTGTGATATGATTTCCCGGTATCTTTTGGGATCAGAAGGAATACCCTAGAAAATCTATGGGATGAATAGTTAAGATTGAGTATTATATTACAGACTCCCATTTTTATCGGGTATCAACTACATAGAGAGGGTTAATAGAATGAAGATGATATTCTCAAAGGTAAATGCGGAATAAAGAGTGCGTAGAATTTCAAGTAATAACGCTACTGAAATTTGAACGGGATTGTGATTGAAAAGTGGTTGAAAGAAAAATCCGCATACGATAAGTAGAGAAGATACCAAAGAGCATACATGAAACTCCGATGAAATTTGAATAACGTGATGAAATAAGGGTTATTACTATCCCTTGAATGCAAATAACTACGATGAAAATTATGGAACCTATAATACGCTCTTTAAAATAAGTTAATACTTGACGTATATATTTAAATTAAATATTACGCGTTCTTGATTGATCATGCATATCACCAACTTAGTATATAATTTAGATTAATAAAGTCAGACGGATTTTGATTTTTTGACGGATTTAAAAACGTTTGCTCCACCTGATGTACCATTGACATAAGTTTCGTATTCTATACTACAGGTACTGTGACTTCAAATGGCATAACAATAATGCAGATGTTTATTAATTCCAAGTAGCCGTAATCCAAAACTAATAAGTCATACTCCATAACCAATGCATGTGCTTATATTGCTAATAGGGATACTGGGGAACAATGAATATCACAAAGGCTTGATCTAGATATGTTCGTATTTGTTGATTTATTAAATTAGACTATAATGGATGAACGAAGAATTTTGCTTTAGCTCACCACAATTCTATGTCAACTGATAGTGGCAGCGAAAAGAAAAGTGGGCCTATGCAAATGCGGAGAATTTACTGAAATGAATTCCACAAGACAAAGGTTTGCATTTCTCCTTTAGCGAAAGAAAATCCGTGAATTGCTTTGTGGAATAGATAGCATAACATACGTTCTGAATCGAATTGGAGAAATATGGTATTAGTATTCAATACATCCCTTTGAAATGAGCTAATTATGAGGAATGATTATCATGATTACCAAATGTGAAGTTCAAATACAAGCGAAGGTATTAGAGTGGCTGAATATACATACGAAGAATTAAAATCAAAATGCAGGCATTCGTATATGATTTTATCTGTAATGTTGCGAGAATGAAACAAAATTTACCTTTGAAGATAAACAGAATCATAAAGCACAAATCCAAGTTCTGCTCTGACCAAAGTAGGTTAAAAACCAAATAGCATAATAACATTTCAATGTATGGCATGAAAATACTACGAATCCAAAAAAAGAACTTTTAATTTTTTCATTTTTATTATAACTTTCAAAGCAACATAAACAATGTTAATTGAGCGTACACCCGTTGAGCGTTTATGAACCCACTTTATCATAAGAGGACATCGTTCCACCCTCTGTTGACGAGTGACATTCACCTGAGAATCGATGATGACTCCCAGTTCAAGTTCAAGGCAATCACCGCTCGTCCCGTTTGGCTGTGTGAATTCGAACTCATTTTTATAATCTTAAATTGATTTCGATTCGTGTAAATGGTAGCTAGGTCATTTTTTACATCCATGACTATCATAAACGGGTACGGCAAATTAATAAGATAACATACTTTTTACTTCTCATTTTGAGTGCAAATGACGAAAAATAAACTTTTTTCACGATTTATTAGCTATTTTCGGTACTGAAAAAATCGAACAATGCGTTTTCCCTTAGAATTCAAATATCTGAGTTGATTAGAATAAGCTAAAAATATTTCATCAATGAATCACATGTCAATGCGCTATACTCCGTGTTAATCACTCATTTCGATAAGAAAGTAATAAGAATTAGTAGTCCTAAATTATGATCGATTGAAAGTAGACTAGAGTCCGTTTATTAGCGAACGTAAGATTTAATAAACTAGCGCACCCATTGTTCCAATTCTTGCGAAGCAATGTCCCCGATTGTACTTTATTATAGTTCGCTAAGGAAATTTTCGTTCGTCTATCTTTCCCCCATATAGGATGTGACATTCGAATCAACTCCGCAACGTAATGCCATTAGAGACAACGAAGATATTCCCGGTAAAGATCTCTGGACCGTGCTAACTGGTAATTTGATTGACCCTGCAAATGCACCCATCGTTGAATTCAGACGCGCCTAATGCACTCCGATGTCCATCGGAAGAAAAGCTTGATGCTCTGGTATCAACTGCGCAAAATAAAAATGAGCTTACCCGGCAGAATGAAGGGAGGTATTCTCGGGAATAGTCGTTAGGAAATAGACGCCAAGGATATTTCTCAAAAGTGGAAGCCTAGAAATGCAATTTAGCCGTAAGAATATAATTGCAAAACCCACCCGGCGGAGATATTGGATATAAAGTAGTAAACAAAAGATTGATATCCAGAGTCGATCGATATTTATACTCAAATAGACAATTAATAGAATAAAAATACCTTCTCTTACGTCAAAGTCGCTATTCAGATTGATTTTCGATTCTAGGAATAGCATCGAACGGGTAATGGGTATTTGTATTCTACATCCATTTACGATAGAAAAACCTGATTCAGGGAAAAATTGTAGCGTCTATTTAAAAAACCGTTCATTGACATAACGAACCATACATATTACATTGGAAAGTTACAAACACAGGAGCCTTTTTCGTTCGGTGTAATCTTTCAATGCGCATAAAATCTTTTGTCCGAAAAAGAATTCAATATCACTAATTGTCATTTTTAGCTCTCGGCGTCCACGGGCGTATGCAAATATTCCGAGCATCTGGGATTATATTCCCTATGCGCATTTTGAACTCGATGAATCCTTCTTTAGAGGTGATCCAATGGCAAAATTATTACTTTATTTCGTAAAATTTGAGTGAAATCCTAAAAGCGACACCGTTTGACGCGATTATTTCATTGCTTTTTGAATAATTAATATCCTAAGGCTGCTCGCGAGGAAAGAATTAATTCAAATTTATTTTTGGATTATATGAAAAACAATTACTTAGAGAGATTTTAGTATTTTGAGATCGCTTGTGAGGAGCATTTTGAAGTAATGATATATATGATACTACGTAATGGCTTAGTTATTTTTATTTTACTTAATATCCTTGCATATGAATTTCTTCCTTACTCTTTCGTTGAAAAGTTTATTTGAATGGGATTAATAAAAACTTTTACATTTATAAAAGGATTATAAGTTAGTTTCTCTTTTTTCAGCGATAAACTGAAAATAGTTATTCATATTTCCTTCATTCTTTATTTGTTTCAAATATAAATATCAAAATAATCTTTACAATCAAAGAATAATTTAAAAGAATTAAATAATTACTAAAATTAAAAATAAAATTATCATATAATATTGAATTCATTCGTAGTTTTCGAACTTTCGGTTAAACATTTTTTTAATGCGATATTTTATAAGCTACTTTTTCCTAGTGCGATAGATATTTGAACTCGTATATTATTTTTCTTAAAGAGTTAGCAAAAAAAATTATCGTTGATAGAACATACTCCAAATATAATGACAAAATAATAACAATAAATGAGTGTAAGCATTCAAATTCTTTCCTCCACTTTATATCTCGAACTATAAATCTGATAGTTGAATTCGATTAGAGTAATAATCGAATTGATGCCTTTTTAAAATATGTTTTAATTACACTATTAAAACTTTAATCAGACAGTGACTAATATCAATATAATAGCCTGTGGAGAGGTTTCCATTGGTGATAAGCTTGAGGCATATATACTGGGTGGCGTAGGATGCGTATCGACTCCATCAACGCTCGAATTGTCTTTTTCCATCCCACTCGGACTCACTACCCATTAATAGCTCCCTAATTGAATCAAGACGTGGGCCAGAGCAACATGATCCCCAGCGAGGTTCGAACCCCAGGCCGTATTCTCAATTAGTCAACTCCATGCCCGAATGGTTATCCAGGGCTTGTATCAATAAATTGATTTACCGCGCAGCTAACTTCGTTTAATATTGGTCAAGTTATGATCCGATCACCTTCCGTTTATAACACTAGAACAGCGGGACTAAGGCATATACTTTTGCGCTTCTGTAAAAAAGCATGAGGCAGTCGTATTTTAATCTCCAGGCTTTCCTTAAATGCTTAAAAATTAATAACTACGTATGGCTACTTATTTATTGGTAGGTCATGAGGTAAATAGTTGCTAAATTTTTAATATAGAAATTGTTGTTGAGTTCAATCAATTCCGTAAGACCTATATTCCGATACAAAAATATACAGAACAGTGAAGTCAGAAATTATGAATATGAATAAATTAATATACAGCCTTTTCCAGATAAAATAATTATTTACTTGAATAACTTATGAAAATTATCCGATTGTATTTACAATTTACATGGGGCGCAAGAAAAAATAATCTCGCGTAATAAAACTTTACTGCTTCACGTACCTTTCTTTGATTTTATTTCACAACAAAAAAAAAAAACAAAAATAAGGTTGATATACAAACAAAATCTAACGTGTTATTTGTATACATAATAATATTCATTTTCCTATTTTAACACATATGATGTTGTCACAAAATAATTACTCCACAGAATCCTTCCATAGATAGATCTTCTTGATGTTACAGTTCCTATAAACCCATTCCTTACACTTCCGTACACTTGTCTGTTGCTCTATTACACTTGGATTGTCTTTTGAACAGATATCGGTGCCTCCATCGGATGTTGTCTCGTGCATTCAATGATTATTTAGGTGCATTTTGAGATATCTTTGGACAGCTTAGGTTTTACCATGTTTATCTGCGATTCGTTGCAAGAATCTGGATATTTGGCGACATCTTTTCAGTATAAATCTGTTTAAAATAATTACAAATAATCTATACATGGACTTCTGCTAGATAAAGTTCAATGTAAAAAGGATGCATCAGACAACGTCGTGAGTCTGCTCTCACTGTGTGCCTACGCGCCATTTGGTCCACTACACCGCATTTTGTACATGTATGGTACGTCACCGCGTCTGATATTCTTTTACTAATACTGAAAAATACGACATTAAAAAGTATCTAAATCGCGAGAAGAACATATTTATTCGGTTTAATTTTATAAACAGGGATATTTCTTACTTTTTCGACAGCATCGCAATTCACAGAGTATTTTTGCTAGTTTTCAACTACAGCGACTCTCATCGCATTTTGTTCAACCTTCCTAATCAAAAATTATCTACTTTCTTCAGCCTCTTAAATAGTTCCCTTTATGTAAAATAATTATCGGTCATTAGTTAAATTCCTTTCACAAGAAAATGTCCCATTAATGTCATGACCACAAGGTTCAGGAAAATGGCCTATCCTTCATCTCGTCAGCGTATGGAAATCTACTCGATGCATATTTGGCATTAAAATCCATTACTAATCGAAACTTCAGCACATACTTATCGGATTTATCAATAATAAATTGTATGAATGAATATCTACACTTACGGAAAAAAGCTGATCATTCACCGTCAATTTTGTACCGGGTTTGCAGCAAGCTTGGCAATATTCAATGAGTCTGTTCCATAAAAAGATGTAGGGTAAAATTGTCAGTTGCGATACTGGAAATGGGAAACGGATCTTACGTATGGAAATATTAGAAAATAGAAGGCAAATCTTTTCCAACTCAAATCATCATTAGAATTACTACCTCAAATTTTATACATAACAATATAATTCCATTTATTTTAGAGAGAAGTTATATAATTATAGCAAAAAGAAATATTATCTCAAAGAACTTTTGCGAGAGCTTCCAATCTAAAATAATGAAACTTTTATCATAAGAAGTAAGTGTAAATATTAGGTAGGAGTCCAGAGGACACCTCCGCTATTCTAGGGGATATATGGTAGTATCTCCTATTAAATTGGGTCAATAGATATAAAAATTGGTGAAAATATGAAAAATATTAAATAAATAATAGTCACGAAATGAAATAGATTTTTCTTCATGATAAAATTATAAAAATGGCGCGTTTTTTAATGAGCGAGGTGTCCTTAGGACTCCCTCCCACGTTCAAGCGTTAAAATATTCATCGCAGTATGTTACTAAACGAAATTTCTTTTAAGTATTCCAAGTATTTTTAGAGAGTTAAAATAAATTTTCGTTATAAGAGATACGATGTTAGCGTTTTTTGTTCTGGAAAATTTATTTTTTACTTCCACCACTTCTAGTATTTAATCCTGTTTCTCGTTAATTGTTAGTCCTTCCCCTAGTATGTAATTCTTTTTCTTATGCTTCAGTAACTCCAGAAATATTGACCCAATTCAATTTCTGTAATAATAATATTTTAATGTCACCCTTCCTGATTCTTGTGAAAGTGTATTTCGAGTTGTGAAACTTCTGCCTCGCTTACTTCAAAGGAATATCTTATACTTTTCTTTTGATTTACTTTGTGTCACATTTCATTGAAAAAATTGTAAAATAAAATTTACTATGATTCTTTGTCACTCAGATTCAATGGGTGGCCAACTCTACACAAGTAACGATAAAATATCAACCCAATTCCCTCCGAGCGAAACATTCAATTCAAAAAAGATCAAGGTAAAGAATTGAACCTCATAAAGATGCTCATTTCAAAAGATTTGATTTCTTTGATATCTCCCAGAAATTATTTTTTAAAACTTACGACGAGATGCGCTTCGAAACAATCAACGTTAGTAAATTAATGAGAGGACGAAGTCCAACCAAATGCCGTCCCCAGCATCTGCTCCACGAGGAAGCTAATTTCACAAGAAATTCATCGGTGTACACTTAATAGCTTTTGCTTTGTACATAGGGTGCCTGTCGCTACGGATTCTCCACCCCCGCAACAGCGAGTTCATTTTGGAGTGCCAAGAGCGGTGTCACTTGCCTCCCACGGTACAGCTTCCTGGACACGCCGATCTTTGCTGGAGAAACAGCCCCTGAGTCGTTTACCATGCCATATATAGCCTTGAAAATTTAATATTCTTTGTTGTCAGAGCGGATGTATCGAGCTTGAGCCATCATATTCCTCAATCTGTGTGACGGATCAAAGTTTTCGCGGCGAGAGTATCGCTCGCGTAAACTGACTGATGCACTTTATTTGTGTCGAAGTAAAATCTACCATATGAACTTCCCTTAAGTACGGTAAATACCCCTAAGTACGTACATACATAGATTTTGGAAAAATCCCTAATTATTTTTCATGAAAATAATTTTTTCGTATATGATCCTGATCACTAATCTAACATTAGAGTAAAAAGTATTTACAATATTTACAGAAAATAGAGAAAAACTTGTAATTTGGTCATTTTAGGGGATGAAAAGGAAAATTTGTATGCTCAAATTATTTCGAAAAGCGTATGCAGCTAGTATTTATAAAAAAATTTTAGATGGACTAAATGAGTAAGTTACGGACAATTAAAGGCGGATAAAACCTCGCTCATGTGTACAGGTGATAAAAATATATGATTCATCATTAGGTATTCGACAAATAAATAATAACAGTTAATATCAACGTGCATTATTTGTAAAAGATTTAAAGGTAACACGCGTGAAAATTTATCAAGCGCCTACGAATTGCGTAGTTGACAACTCGTAATTAATACAGTATGCTAAATATCTTGGACCTTCAAAGATTGAATCAAATAATAACTACTATGGATTTTTGATGATCTGAATTTAATGATTCTGGGACATAAATATCTGAACCTGATCACTTATCTAGGACATGTATGTCCTTTATTCATTAAAATATCATAAAACTCATTAATTAAAGCTATGTTACTCGTTTCGAGCTCCAAACACACAAATACCAACTCTTAAACATCGATGTTTGCGCAGGCTCTCTACATCGATAATGTAAGGATGACTTGAAAAATAATGCTATGTTTCAATTTTAGTATAAATGCTTCCGCAACGGCTAACGAATATTATCTGTCAAAGTGCTTTTATCATTTACCATATTTTGAATTTCATAAATAAAAATAATTAAAAATCAAGGAGGCTAATAAACGAAAATTTTCGATACGGAAAACATCGCGGAATTCAAATAAAAAATAAATATGAGAGCAAACAGTAGCCGAATCATCATTAAGTGGAATTAAAAAGGCGAATAGATTTTCATTCTATATAAGCCCACTTATACTAATTAATGAATATCAAGATTTGGAACACGCGATAGGTTTTTTTCCTTCTTCATCATTAATTCTTTAATATGCGAATGATGAACGTTAATGAGCGTTATTATATTTTTGGAAAATAATCCCCATGAAGTTCTCGATACGTCTTATGGAGATGGTGCGTTCATAAGTACATGAAAACATATTGAAGAAAATCTCGAATAGCAAAAAGATGAAAATAAGAATGTGGAAAGATGAGCGACGTGTTGCAAAGGGAGATGTTATGACACATATCAAAACAACGAGCACTGTTCGTTTCTTTTACATTTTTTATTGATCTTGACCTTCATTTCAGTTTTACTCCACCAAGTGGGACATTGAGTTAACCGATATCAAGCCTCACGGAACAAACTACTAAATGTCGGCATGAGATAACCTGTCTCCTGATCTTCAAACGACGGGACAATGCTTCCTTTTCTACTCCATCAATTTCCATTAGAGAGAACACTGAAGCCTTTGCTCTCTCTTCAGGTGTAGAAAGGGCAGTCAACTGCGAAACGGAGCGAGCGGGAAAGAAGCTCGAAGCAGTTGAGTTAGACAGCAATTGATAAGGTTTCTGCTTCTTTCAAACACAAACTTCGCTCTGGCAAAAATCACAGCCCCTCACGTTGACCAATTACTTTCGGTCTCTTACGATTTCCTTAACGTCTCATCTCTGCTTTCCGATGTACCCATCGCGTAAGCATCGGCATTCTAAAGCAAATGCATCGCTCTCTTTAATTTTTCTTACTCATCCGTTTGCCGTTAAATTCTCCAATAAATAAAAGACGAGGGATTGTCAAGTTTTCGTCAATAACGAGATGAAAGTATTTTGTGCTTATATTTGACCTTTTTTCGTAATAAGTTTAAGTTTTCAGAAACATTTTCGAAGGAGGGGGGATTTTAATAGGCGAAAAAATGAAGGTTTGAATATAATGGATTTTCAAATATTGCTTGAAAAAAAATTAATACCTATAAAAATATCTTCTTTCCGTAAATTAAAGTTAAATCAACTTCAAGATATTTAAAATAGTCCTTTATTAGATTAGATATATGAACGATAAACTATGATGTGATCCATATTATATGAACGTTAATGGCATGATAAAGTATTGTTGTTATTTATTGTCATATGTTGTTATAAATTGTATTTTTCTTCTAATATTTTGGACCATAATTACGATTTATAAAATGAAATTAATAAAATAATTTCCATATTTGTTAATACGTTTAGCAGTATATTACTAAATTTACAATTACCGAAGACAGTATTTTTATTAAGAATTAGCTTAATTAGAATTAAGTACTTGAGAAGTACTTAACAAGAAGCGAGACAAAAATGATACATGTAATAACAATGGAGCTTTCTCCTATCCTTCTCTTTAGCACACCCCATCCCCATTTCCCCTGCGGCGATATGTGCCTTCCTCGGTGATTTTTATCTCTTACACCACTTTCCCCACTCATTTATCTTTCACTGTGTTCCTTCCTTATTTAAATCCTCTCCCACCGAGCTTACTTTCCTTGCGTCCTATCCCATCCAATTCTTCCCGCGCGACAAATCCTAACCACCCCATCTTAAAATGGTAATTGTGACCGATTCTCTTCATCCCAAATCGCCAAATTTCTTCCCATAACCGATTACGGTTCCGTTGTCCGCCACCCATCATGACCACGTCGCCATCTCGATTAACTTTGAACCGTGATGAATCGGCAGCTAAGCTTTCTCGAAAATAAATAATGATGCAAACTTTTCCATCCCATCCTCTCCTAATTACCCCATTATTCTTGCTACTCGCACACACCCTTGCTATTCGTCTCCCCGCCCCTCCTTCCCACCCCCCATTACTCTCTCTTACCATCCTCTCCAACCTCATTTGTCTTTAGCTCTTGCTGATTCGTCCCATCGTTCATTTGTCTAACACAAGAATGAGGATCCTCCTACTATCGGTTAGCTTTCCTTCTTGTTCGTTATTTGGAGAATATCCTCACCTGCGCTGGAGTTCGCGACCGTAAATAGTGTAGGCAGCGCAGCGATATCCTTCTCGCTTTAAGTCGTCGCTTCATTTATCGGAAGAGGGTGAGATTTAGAGAATGAGCATCTACGTCTGGATCCACAGTATCAAATTAAATCCGACAATTAGGCTACCATCGATGCCGATCAGTAAGATCAGCAATTTACTTGTTCTAATTACGTAAATACTAATTAATTTTAATTGATTACCCACGGAAAAGGTTAAATTCAGTTAATTACTCGCGGATAACATTAAAATAGGTTCGAATCAAAACAATTGAGTACCCAAACAGCATAGATTAAACTGCAATCAAAACAGTATTCGATATTTCTTTTTATAATGTTAGGTATTCTAATTTGCATTATGTCTTTCCGTAATGAGTACGTAAATATTTAGTAGTCAAGATGCAATCAGAAACGAAAATTTCTTAAAACAAAGTGTTGCATGAGCTTCTTTTTTCGTATTGCATTTGCCATACAAAGTTCGGGAACGTGATCTACTGAGTGTGCATGAACCTTATCAAGTTGATTATTTTAGAAAATGCAATTGAGAAGTTCTTTAGGAATATACGTGAGACTTTTGATTGGAGTTGATGAAGATAAAAGGAGAGTTTATCGTAAACAAACCAATTAGTAATCCTTCGATGTAGAAACACTCAAAAAATTTACTTATTCTTCATCTGAGATTCTTCGATATCAGGGATTCAAGTTGCTTAGGTTAAAATAGTTCAGGTTAAGAATTTGATCGTGAAAGAAACTTTGGAAGGACGCGGTATTTTCAGTTGTAAGTTCAGGTTACATAATTCTAAAACATTTATGATTAAATACAATATACTTTACTTCCATTTCTGAAATTTATCGGAAGATTTTTATGATTCTCCTTCGTTGAAAAGTCATCATGTTTCGGAACAATTCTGCACCCTCAAATTCTGGAGAAATTTCCCGAATTATAATTAAATACTCGGTAATAAAAGGAATGAAGATAGTCCAATAGAAATAAAATTCATTCAATCGATAATTAACATTAAGAAAATTTTATCATTCACATAAGTAATCAATTATTTTGTATCCATAAATTCTATCGTGGATGGCCGCACTTCGTGAAACGACATTCTAAAATGAAAGATAAAGTACTTAGTTTTTTCCACAAGATTTTTTAATGAACGACCGATTTCGGCGCAAAAGCCATTATTAGGACACCTGATTTTTTAATAAAAAATTGCCTTTATTAATGAGGGCGAAATTTAGTCTTTATAGACCACTCTTACATTCAACCCCTACGGACGAACACAAATACATCCCATTCCACACAACTTTCCGATCCGCATTGACTCGAACGTGGGACCTTGAGACAAAGAGCGCTAGAAAATGCGCTACGCACTCGGCCACCGCCGGCAGGTACAGGTGTATAGGTATCTATAAGTGTACGAAGTTCGATTGAATCATATTCAGTAAGATATGATTTTTTTTAATTTGAAAATATTTCACCACTTGGCATCGAACCCATGACCATTTGCAGCTAAACTATGGTATTTTTACATAGAATAATAATAGCTATAGCTATATAATATTTAATATCTCTCTCAATATTAAGTTCTTAATATCATTCCTTGGAACCCACACGTCTTTTTTTGCACCGTGACCATAAAATAGATCACTATTATTTCCAATACCATGAAATACGAAAGCTTCTTGTTACTGGTACGTTTGCTGGCTGTGATCAAACACTGAGACCCTTTCTAATTTGTTTTCTTCTAATCTAAGTCTCCTAATTTGTGATTCAGAGCAGGTCATCAGATAAATGAGAATTTGGGCTCTCTTCTAAACCATCCACACACTGATTTTCTCCATCTCTTTAAGTGACACTTTCCTCCTACATTTCAGGGCCCCATCTTCTTGCCTTCTTAGAGTCATTCGTTCCTCTCTTCCTCCTTTCTTCTTTATACCCACGAACCTTTGCCCTTATTTCTACTTTAATCCACTCCTTTCACCAAATGGAGGGCTGCTTGAAAAGCATCGTCGGACCCTAAGGGCAGGGATAGGATGAACGGGGAGGGGATGCGTTAGGGGTTGCTGGCAATAGCGAATAATGGAGCTTTGTTTGAGATCTCCTCGAAAAATCCCTCTCCAGCAAAATACACTCGCATTACTTTTATGCAGAATAAACAAGTTAATTGTTTTTAAAATTTGTCAAGGTGTGAATCGTGCAAAACGCTGACTGGTACCGGAATGATGGAAAGCGCTGAGCATGGAAAGACTTCGGAGGAGTCAAAGAAACCTCCAGTTGTTTACAAGCGTTGCCTTCATCGACCTCTCGCTTGGAGTCTTGGCTAGAGGATGATTTATGTGTTGCATGCAATTTTCGTGTTCGACGGATTCCAAGCAATGCGGGTACACAGCCCTTTCCCCGACTAATATGCTAACAAGTATTGCGAGGCCACCAACAGATGGAACTCGAAATGTATTATTTTGCGATTTATTTCCACTCAAACTATCTCTATTCGAAGAAGAACGAGCTTCAATGCTATGATTTTTTATAACGTGTATTTTCGAAATATCATCTTCCCTGAATCTTTAAAATTGGTCAAATATTCATGAAATTTATTATTAAACAGGTTTTCCATTTCATATAGTTCTGCGATGAATCGAGTACAATAAGTGCATCTCTAGTTTAATTTACTCATTACATCTTCCATATAAGTAAGAACTGTTTGCACTTATTATTATCGACTAGAAAAAGCGGCGAAAAGTCTAGACTAAGTGTTTCGGTGGTTCCATTTTTTAAATATTTACAAAGCAAATTATTTGCCTGAAAACATCCATAGAAATCTTGATGTAAATCTTTCAAAAGGTATTTCTACTCTACGTCTGCATATTTTAATATAAGTAACGATGAAAATACGATAAACGTGCAATAAATGTAGACAGTCACTCTTAAAGGAAACCCCTTCGGACGACAACCTTTAAGGCATTTATGATCAAGGATTAAAGTTTCTGTGCTATAATCTATAAATTAATATGAAGATAACGCTGAAACATCATTTATACATTAATTTAAACAAAAATTCCTTGTTACTTATAATTTTGTTAGTGAATAAAGTAGTAGAGAACACAATTAGTTTTATAAAGTAATCAAATTAACAAAATAACTTTTTGGACTTAATTAATTCCATCTTTATAAAGGCTTACTTAAAACAAAATACCCAGGAGCAACGTAGAATAAGGAATAGACCATCCGCTTACTCTTACTCAATGTATATCAAACTGTAACCTTTATCAATCCCGACTTCAGTGTGGCTGAAAAGAAGCCCGTGGGTGAAGTTGTCTAGCGAACGTCATATTTAACGAATACTACGCTCTATCAAAAAGATCTCACTTTTACTTCGTTTCGATAAGAGGATTTTGCCTTCAGGGTTATAATCATCTTTGTAATATAGGATACCGATTATTTTACTGGAATAAAATTAAAACTTACTTCTGAAACTTTTCATCGATTAATTTCTCGGTTAATGAATTGCCGACATTCATTATTCAAACATTTCCGTCGTCTTGTACTCATCTCATATTTATTCTGAATTAATAAACTCGAGAAAATTTTCGCCCAAGGAAGAGTATAATTGTGGGCTATCGAAAAAGAATTATCTCTCTAAACTAATAATATTGGACTCTATACATCTTTTACAAGTGTAAAGTAAAATTACTATTTTCAATTTTACCTGATTCCTCAATTCGCTGATAAAATTATATGGGATATTGATTTGTACCTAATGTTCTTTTTAATATTATTTCTGTACATGTACCATTACAATTATATTTTTACAGTAAAAAATAAAAATGTGGTTCAAAG
This sequence comes from Pantala flavescens, assembly GCA_020796165.1. Lineage (NCBI taxonomy): Eukaryota > Metazoa > Arthropoda > Insecta > Odonata > Libellulidae > Pantala > Pantala flavescens. The sequence goes on along the minus strand of CM036889.1, from coordinate 12,126,394 downwards.
TATAACTGACTTATGAAATTCAAAAAGATTTAAATTATGAAAAGTTTAATGAAATAACTTCCATCGAAAACAATATTCAAAAATTATTAATAATATAACATTTATTTTAATATATTCTTGAAATAATGACTTAGTCATCCAATCATCCTTCCTCATATAATCTGTAGAAATTTAGGACATTCATTGCGAATTACTTTTCTTTTCATTTAGTTTTTTTTAATGAAACTTTCTTTGGTAATAAAGATGTGAACAATATTTTATTATTCTCGCGAAATGAATTAATCAATGCGAATTATATAGGAATTCCTTAACACTATCTGAACCTTTCTCAAAGAATGATATTTTGAATTATTTTTTATATGAATTCTTGAGTAACATAAATGTAATATTAATCGGATGACTGTGTAAGTAGAGTTTTATATTAATGATACTTCGGAATTCCCCTGCCATACTTGAGTCAAGAATTCTCTATTGTAAGTTGTAGAGATACCTTTAGAAAACAAATATAGTAGTAAAGATATTCACTCTTTTTTCTATCTCTACAATAAACTTGGTTGAATGGAATTTCCTTTTTTATATGCACAGAAATGAATGTCTTAAGGCAATATTTCTTCATATATTTTGAAAAAATTCTTGACATTCTTGTATTTTTATAGACTAACGATCGTTAAACTATGATTTAACATACAAATGACTAATGAAATTTCATGAATACCTTTGGTGACGAGAAAATTTTCCCTAGTTATGTGAAAATTGTCACAACAAAAGTTCAATTCAATTAAAAATAAAATTCAATAATATACTCAATTTTGAAAAACGCTACTCTTGGTATTTATTCTTTACAACTTTGAATTATCTCAATAAATTACTTTTCACAGCAATAAAACAACAAAAAATCGATAATTACAAATATCTATTCATTAACGGTAAAAATAATATTTGTAACTTTTTAAGAGTAATAGCATAAAACTGAGCGGCGATAAAAAATCTCCTAATATTTATTTTTGTTGATTTCAGAATAAATTAGTTCTGGCGCGGGAGTTAACAATATTCCTCTCTCGATAATCCATAGTCAAGTTATTTAATATAATTAAACTTCCGATATAATTGCAAATAATTCTGAGCATTTATTAAAAATAAAATAAAACAATTATGGAGACTTGTTCATTTTAAATTTGCATTGAATACAGGATCAATTAATATTAGTATTTTGATATAATTCCATGATAAAATGTATGATATTTTTACATAAATTACTGCTCGTTATAAAATAGTTTCCATCAATTTTATCAGATGTTGAATATCTATTCGATAAAAACTTTTGGATGGTCGTAACTAAATCGATAAATTATAATTTTATTAAATTTATTATTATTTAATCCAGACAAAAATACGACTGCTATAATTGGAATGAAAAAGTAATAGGACAATTTGTAATGGGCTCTCATTATATTTTGTCGATGTGCAGAAACTTAAAAAATATAAAACTTCAATTTTAGCTAAAGTACTCATAGTGGTCCATCATGGTGTAATAAGTTTTTTCTCTTTTTTTCACCTTCATCCTAACTATGTTAATTATATGATTATGATGATTAGGCAATAATTCTATAATTTCCAACTTCATAATAACAATTTTAAATATTTAAAACACGTTTTATAAAATAAATAGAAAAGGATCAAACCTCTCATGCACCAGATCAAAAGATTCCATCTCTACCCATTAACCCTTTCAGCATTTCCTTCACAGTTAATCTCCCCCTTCAACTCCCACTGCTCCTCAGCCCAAGAAAACCTCTCTTCGCGTTTAATCTCTGATTCCCCATTCCTAAATCTTATTTGCCTTCATTATCACCGAAGGAACCCATGTTTACCTTCTACGGGCGCGGTTATTGTTCGCTCCCTCTATTCTTCTCACTGTGATTCATCCTCTTTCGCTTCTTCAACAAAATGCTTCACCATCAATTTCCTTTAACCCTCGGAATTTCCAACCTAACGATATTCCCTCCGTAAATAATTGATTTTACATGACAATTATTGTTAATACGATACTTCATTAATCGGTAAAGTTCGGGCCTGAATTGAACAGAGCGATAATTTACACGTAAACAATTTAAATAAACCCTTAAATAGGGAAATTAGGGTTTGAATTTAATCATGAATGCGGTGTTTTAAAAGATTCTATATCAGGATATACTTTTTAAAATTAAATATCACGAACCGAATCATCTCTGACGTAATGTATAAATCTGACTGCAATGGGAAAATTTCTTCAATATTCGTGTCATTACGAGCTCGAATCTCTTCACTCACCACACCGAACGTTCGACCAATAATCCACTCAACAGTTCAAACGCATTTGAGTATTTTTTGGAATCATAATATCCCTGAGTAGACTCGGTCGATTCATTAAAATTTTCTGTCCATATCTCCGCAGAGTGACAGGAGCAGGTTTCCACGAATTATGCGACCTTTTTAGTCGATAGCAAAATGTGAGATTGGAAATGAATTGGTGGCATAATTTATGAGGGACAAATTAAATATCTAGTGATCCCTCTGCCCGCAAAGCATTTCCTTCGCTTCCCCTGAATACGTGGCATCATTTAAAATATTTACTTGTATTTCAATCCTTTTGACGGAATGAGGACATCAAAAGCTTTGATAAACTAAACGCCACCGACGGCGGTTAGAATCAAATTACGGATTAGTTTAATAAAATCAACCGAATGATATTTACGTTTCGATTACGACTGTTCATTTTAGGAATTGACTGATAGGTAAATGATGTTAGAGTAGCGGATTGACAACAGGTAAATGCGTCTGCTAACGGAAAATAGGACTTGAAGCAATATCCGGTTTTCGTGAATGCGAAATTGACTCTATATAACTCTATGAAGTCCCCTCTTAGATTACTTACTATAATAATATTAATCATAATTATGATAGATCATTTATAAATCAATATCCTTATTTCATATTTCTTTCCAAAAACTTATTTTCTCATATGGAAACTAACACATATCTACTCGCAGACTTGTACAGTTAAAACTTCAATCGTCACATATGTAAAATTCGAATTACGTAAATTTAATCGTAATGAAGGATAAAAAAAACAATCGTAAAAGTACGATGAATCTATAAAGAAGTATTTTACGCGATTCAAAACCCTATGAAGAAAGGATAAACGAGAAAATTGGAAACTCGCTGGAAAAACTATCCGTAGGATTTCATTCGATACAATCGTTTCCCGATATCATTTCTGTCTCATAACATCGAGTTTACGAGCCCATAAATTTCCACCCGGCCCTTAAAGACAACGACGGCGATAACAGACGTTATACATTTCCGCTCCGCGAAAGAATCGAACGTATGATCACTTCCTTCGACGGCTAAAAACCCCTCATATACTCAAGCGCCATTCCCACCCCCGTGACCGTCTGTCTTCATTCTCTTCCCATTCACTCCTGAAACTTTCCTTCCCCTTCCAAACCGATGACTCTATTTCCTCAGCCAAACTTTCCCTAATCGATGAGGAGGAAAGGGTAAATGGGGAGTTCTCGGAGAGAGGAATCTCGGGGTAGAAGCGGGATGAGTTCGCGAGTGGGTCAGATAAGAGGTCTGAGGACGGATTTTCTACTGCGATATCTGCACCACTCCTCCTCACTCTTTATTCAGCTCTGATCATCCCAATTCCGTCTCGACTCGGGATGAAACAAGCGACGAACTTTCGTCTCTTTTGCGCATCCTAGTGAGAAATTCGAGAAGGGAGCGAGTAAAGTTGCTTTCGTCGGGAAAGAACAATCAATTTCGCAGATTGCTTCATCTTTTGTCACGTCCCCTTGCCTTCCGCTCAAAACTTTAAATTTGAAGGTGCGATTAATTTCCATTTTTTCAATCTCTCCGGATTTACATTTTTAGAGATTTCGGTACCGAAGAATCTCCTCCTCTTTGATGAGCGCCGGATCCATACGATACGGAAAAGGTTATTTACATCGCTCTCCGTGATAGTCGAAAGAGAGGACTCTGCTATCAAAATATTCAACTTTGAGAGAGTCGTGTTTAATTCATTTTCCGTTAGAACGGATTCGACTCGATTAACCGACCATTACTTCTACTTCCGCGAATGTTCCGACTCGAATTTTAAGGAGGAAATGAAGGACTGATTTTCCCATTCGAAAGGGAAACGCCGCGGAAAACATTTCAAATCCTCGATCTACCATTATCATTCCTAATTCGATTTCAACTCGAGGTACTCAACAGGACAAAAATAATTACACGTTACTTCTTCAACAAAAAATATCAATATCACAAATAAAAACCAAGACTAGAATAATATAATGTGATCGATTATATTAGAATAAAACCTTGTATCAACCCAATACCGAATTCTTGAACTTTATCAATAGAAAAATTAAATAATCGACATTCTCACCACTGTTCTTGCATTTTACTATGATGCCGCTCTATTAGATGTTATAATATAAACAGATTTGGATAAGATTAAAACAAATTCAACATTAAAACTTAATAAAATAACGCTCCGTTACTGAGCCTAGAAAAGACTCTGAAGACTATAAAATGAAGGATCGGAACATATCGATATTATTCCTTTTTACGCAACCGACGCATTGAAATACATCAATGAGAGAAATAGAAGACACCGCAGTGTACAAAGAACCGACGACGGGATTTTGACAGCATCATGTGCGAGACTCGCATGGGCACTTCCACGCCGCTCCGAGTAGTTGAACGCTCCGATTGAGTGTTAAAAGGAAATGGGGACTGTAATAAACCAAGGAAAAAGAAAATTAAATTTTATACATCTCTCAGGTTCATTTACGTATCAAGGCGTTCGCTCATCGACGTCGGACGCGCGGATAATTCGCGGTAACGTAGGAGGAAGTTCGCGTCCAAGAGGGAGAAAAAATATCTATATGTTGGAGGAAGGCACGTGGCAGATGCTTTGATATGAAACGTTGAAAATCCATGCAGCGAAATCTAATTAGTTCAGACAAGATCCGAGAGAATGGAGAATCGACCGATGATGTTCAGAGCGAATGACGCTATTGATTCTGAAGGTCACCTGTCATCTCGAGAAGCAATCCATCGGAATGAAGAATGACCGATATTTCCAATACTATGGAATTCTCTGTTTATATAGCGTGGTTCGTGGCCAAAATTTTTTCCGTGTCAAAGTCGAGAGAAAAACAAATTTTTATCGACGTATCAATGACATAATCAGTTTGTTCAATATTTATCTATTTTACTCGATCTAATCAAAAATATACTTCTTAAGTGATACTTTGGTAACGGATTAAATATTACATATTATTTAATCGTTAGATATAGAATTTAAACAAAAAAGATGATTTTATTTTCATGAACTGTCGTATATTTTTGGGGATTGCCTTCATGCACACACGGCCAGTACAACAGGTCTGATATGCCCGTAGGACACCCAGTATGGCCCTTTTTATCTTTGACGAGGGGTTGAATTTGAAATACAGTTATGGACTTACCCGTCACATGTACGAAATTTAGCACGATCGAGTGCTCATAAAGTGCTCAATGACACACTCATATTGTAACAGTTGATTCCTTAGAACGGAAAACTAGGGGCCAGGGAAAAAATCTCTTTTATATATTCCTTGAAAGTTTTTGCTTAGACTTGCAAAAATAGATCATATGAACGAAATAATGAAGAGGTTTTTTTCTTAATTATTCGTTAATCCAATGAAAATGCTCAAAGGAAATCAGAGATTGGAATTTGAAGCACGATTCAGTATTGTAAAGAATAAAAAATGTCTTATATGTATTTATAAAACGAAGTGAACCGTACGATGAATGATTTGATTATTCGAGCCCTATTATGTATTTCAACTGTCGTAAAGGAATTTCATCAAACCCATTGTAGCGGAAATAGCAATAGATAGCTAAGACCGTCAAGGGATGACGTAAAAACCTCCTTTGTTCGGCAAATTAAAAATGAAACGAGAATTTTTTCCCCTTGGCGCACCCGGTAATTAACTGGGATGCCATCATTACTCTAAGATCCGTTTGAACTCGAAGCTATACAGAATGCACGATTATATGTCGAGATGCAAAACGATCTCTCGTGCGGTGAATCAATGCACGCACGTGCCTTTTGAGCCCATGACCTACACCTTCACCCATTTCGCCTCAGAGGACGACCACCCCCATTCAGTCTCCGTCCCGTACAACGTCCAAAGCGAGCAACCCTAAACACGATCTTGCAAATCCAATCAAAAGCCCTTGGATATGAAGAGCGATCCATCGGAAGGGGGTTTATTAACGCAAATGGAGAGTGGAAACGAAACGAGCCGGAACGACGCAAGGACGCAGCTTTTCATGACAGTTCGCGGAACGTCTTACAAATGGGGGTGAAAGGGTGGGGACAAAGGGAGCAAAAATGAAACGCGAAGATCGGAATATAAAGAGAGGAAGAGAAAGGGTAAAAACGGGGAAAACAAATGGGGGATGAATAGGGTGGGATGAAAATGAGAGGCAGTGTTCCACCTCCTACCTGGTGCTCTCCCGAGCGATAACAATAGAGAGAGAGAGTGGCTGAAAGCAGGAAACGGCAAAGTACGAAGCAAATTGGGGGAGGAAGGCAGATTAGCACAGACCCGCGTTTCTCGTGATTTCGCTAACAAGCAAAGGGTTATGAGATGCTTCTGATTCCCTACGGCGAACCCACCCCCTGTCGACGCCAATGAAAATTTCGCGGGAGATTCTTTCTTGTAAGGACGTGCAGAAAACGAACGGAGTTAAAGACGAAAGCTAATATGATGGGGAGAAACAGTCTGATACGATTTGTGACACTGTTTATGGGAGTAGACTGAGCAATTTAAGAAGGTTCCGCGCATCCTGCGGGATGATGCGTTTCCATGCGCGCAGTGGAAACGGAATTCGGGTATTCAGACGTAAAGAATGTTTCTAAGGGAAAATAGTGAGTTTTTGAAACTTTCTGTGGTACATCGGGCATTAAAGCTCTTACTTAAAGTCTTACAGGACGGCAAACTCGCGAGCAGCTGCGAAAACAATCCTAGATTTCTGCCAAATCGCGGATATCTTCAATTTTTTATTGATGTTTTAAAAAAGATTTTCTATAATAATAAAAACAACTTTGTAAATTTCCACAGAAAATTGTTATATTCGCGACCGGTTTTGTACAAAAAATACAAGAAATTTACAAAGTTGTTTTTATTACTATGGCATTCCACGAAGTCACGCCTTCTCACATTGATTTCAAGGTTTTCTATAATTAGAGGAGGCATTGATGATTAAATTTTTATTAATTTTATAAATATTATAATTTTTATTTCCATATTTATGCTATAATAAAATTAATGGATCATTAAACGTGAACATAAATGAACGTCAATCGGATGTCTGCATTGCTCCCCAACCATAATTATAAATCGATGTCCGGAGAGCATACGTAGAATAAAATTCTAATATGATATCAATAATAATAATAATGAACGGTCTCCATCCAATAGCGTCCCATAAACACTATAAAGACTAATTTGATAATCATTTCCTTCATCACGATTGACAACGCTGATAAAGAAAGAATATAAAATCATCAGTTCGTAAAAATCTATTTCTTACCCGGAAGTAACGGTCAAGTCTATTTTTAAACTCTCTACTGTACCAGATCTCTTCCCAATTACGTGCACGTGCGGCCTAACTACAAAGTATAGACAACATCCTTCAAGGACTTCTACTTCTTGAAATTCATACTATTTTCCGTGTTTAAAAGCTGATTACTAGGATACTGTATCTTAGTATTTAGCAAAACACACATTTAATCTCTGATCAAATTAATTATTTTTCAGTTCGTTCGAAGGGAAAAATGGTAAATCCCGAAAAGGGTGTACATAACGGTAGGGGTATGGTGAATAAGGGTCAAGGTAAAGTCCTCAGTATTAATTCAGTTTCCCAATGAATAATCGGAATTAGGAGACATTGACGTGGGACACGTACCAATGACGGACGGGTCCGTCATTGAGTCCGTGATTATTTATCCTCGGAGAACGAGATTTATCCAGTCGACTTCTCGAACCTCCTCTCTAAACCCTTTACACTATCCTCTCCAATCCCATCTCGACTACTTAACGTACGGCTAATCTTAACTCAGTTTCCGTCAACAAGCATTTCCGTTGAGCCTCGAACACGCTTTCGCCGAGAGATTCTAATTCCTACTATTTTTGCAGTGATTGGCAAAGCGGAGAAAAAAAAATTGCGAGGGATTTAATTCTTTTACGCATCTATCCTATTCGCTGGTCTACACTCGTCGAATTTTTTCTACCTGTACCTCGTAACGCTAACTCGATCCGTTTTGTCACTTATTTCCAGATTTAAAAGCCGAATGGTGGCGAAAAGTGGCGGCGGCAATGCGCATGCGTGAAGTTCGAGTGACGGGAAAAGTTGGGCGGGTCAGGAGTGGATTGTCAGCGTACCGATTTCTCTGGGAGGGAATTTCATGAAAAGAGCGACAAAAATAAAATTCATAAAACTACGAAGGGAAACAATTTAACGGACATTCTTTTTTAGCATTTGAAAAGGAGACTTAGGAAAAATTATGAATTGATTCAGAGGTTTAAGAGGAGGATAGATTGTTCCTGAAGGGAAATTAAACGAGTAAAATAAAGTCTTCCCACTCCTAAAAGTCGTATAATATTTAATAAGCTTTAGAAAAATTTTTCTTTCATTTTACACTCATTATTTAATCTTTACTTCGACGACACAGACGTGTTAAGAACCATTTGGCACGAAGTGAACTTTAGGGGAAAAAAACATACTTTGAAAGAAACCAATCAACCTCGGATATTATAAGAGCCGTGCCCTTCAAAACCCGGCTTTCCACAACTGTCCCATTTTTCCTTCTGAAAGCTTTTAATCTCCTTCTTTTATCTTCTCCCCTGGTCCATCTCATTACACTCCCTCTTCGTTTCGTGCATTTTCACATCCTGAAATTTCACTTAGCCCCGCATTTTTTCCTTTCTGCTCATTTTCCCATTCCTTCATTCTCGCATTGCGACCACCTCATTAAGTCGGACCACCACTTTTCTTCACAACGTCCAGTTCCCTACCTCCCCTTCGTTCGCTTTGATTCCTTCTTCTCCGAGAGAACGCCTCTCCGCTCTAAATAAAACAACAAGCTTCTTTTCACCCAAAATGAATAATTCCTTCCCTTCAAAGCGATCAAGGTATCTTCGATGCTAAAACCCCTTTGATATTCCGTGGTGTTCAATGAATCGATTGATCTGGTCGTTAAGACTCGCTGTGATCTCTCACCCGAATCAGATCCGTCATCAATCGACCTCTCGACTGCGCTAACTAGGAGAGGAAAATTAAAGTCCGTGGAAGATTCGCCCGATGATAATCTTAGATCCTGAAACTCCTTTAAGAAACTGCGCCGATAGTGGAGTTCGAGAGATAAAGGGATGAACAATTCAATGCAAAGCAATAGCACTCTCGTGGGGCAATGGACGTTATTCTTGGCCGAACTACATGAAAAATATTCGTCTTTTGTCGATGTGAAACTCGTGATCTTAAATCGAGGAAACTCGTTGGCCTAAATCGATAAAAATTAAACATGCTCTAAAATTAAACAAATATTATTTATTTTATGTAAGCATATTTTTAGACGAACATACAACTAGTTTAGAATGATAGTTTTCTGAACTGAGTATATGTTCTATTCAAATACGTTCATTGAAAATTCCGTTAAATTTTGAGGATAAGGCAAATTTGTGAATGCGTGGGAGATTAGAAAATCACGGTAATGTGAAGGAATTTATTACTTTTTAACTACAAATATATACCCTTATTATAACAAGAAAGATATATATGGAATTATGAGTCTCAAGCGTTATTATATATCCAAGGATAAAATGGTTCTTGTATCAGTAGATAATATAATGTTATAACAGGAACACAAGTTTTTCTCCGCAACTCCTGGATTCAGAATGGAGTTGGTCAGTTGAACACGCTCTTATCGTATGTGAATAGTTTAAAATAGCTTATGTAGGCGTATATGTCCCATTCATTAGGATACTTTTTGACGAACGCTGTCTCTGACTTTGTGATGAACGCGATTTGATGGAAGCATGGTTTAATGAATAATATACGGAGGAGACGGTGCGTAAAAGGTAAGATAAGGACATCAATGTTGGCTATGCTTTATTTCCACGTGCAGTGATACTCATCAGCCTGGACTACTTAAATACAAAACCCATTCCCCCGATTGGATTTAAGGTGACCGTTAAACAAGCTCATCTCTTTTCGTGAAACGAACGGATACAACGTGGGAATCTGTAACCCGATAAACATTCTGCTCTTTCAGCCTCAAGCAGCTCCAATCCTAGCCTTTTGAATGCGTCATTTTCCAGGAATCTTTTACTGCAATGGTTTTAAAAACACTCCTTTCATCACGATTCTTCGAACTCTCTTCGCGGCAAAATTTTAAGCGATAGAACTAAGGATAATCTAATACACAATCTCACTTTTATTAATCCAAAAAAATATGACACGTCAAATCTTTATAACATTTCGAAATTCTGAAAAGATACGCCTAATTGATAGTTACGCCTAATCGCCGCAATTTAAATGGAATAATTAAGAATTTAACCAGAAAATTTGGTAAAAAATGAAAAAAACAATGACGTAATGAATTTAAAATAGTATTTTTGTAGAAAATGAGGGATAGTTTCAATAAAGGATTAAATAAAACGAATTTTATTAATTTAACGGTACTGCCAGAAATTATTGAATATTTGAGAAGCAGATTTATCATTTAACTGCTTCTGGAAATGAGATGAAATGTATCTCTTAGTATAAACCGTTTCATTTATTGAGAAATTTATCATTTAACTGCTTCTGGAAATGAGATGAAATGTATCTCTTAGTATAAACCGTTTCATTTATTGAGAAATATAAACATTTACAAATATATTTGGCTTTTGCGAAGCGTTTTGTGCTACTCATCCGTAGCTACTTGTGGTAGCTATCAGTTTTCTCGGGTTTCTAATCTTTCTCGGTGAACCATGACGCGAAATAATTGCAGAATTGAGTTCTTCGCAATCAACATTTTTATTCCTAACGATTATACTTCGCACGTGAAAACCTGCACGTGTATATACTTGACCGATATCTAATTCCGGAGTCTGGTATCGAGATTCTTCAGCTCCTACAAAACATTGAGGATAAAATCATCAAAGTACACCGAAAGCTGAGAATGATCCCAGCAGACATTAATTAATAGCTCCCTTTGGAGTACGGATACCTCGAACTGGACAAAAGAGAAATAAATTCTCTCTATTTTGTATCCTTTGCGACTTTTCCGATGGTGAAAAAGAACTGATTGAATGCTGCAGCGTTCCAGCAGCAGAACGCATTCCTATAGAATTAAATGTTTTCCTCGAAGACCGCTTATACCTCCATCTCTCTCGGATGTTTCTAAAGGCAAGAAGGAAGCAACATCCAGATGAGAATGTCAAGCGTTGAGGAAACCTTAACGCTAGGTTCACCTTTACTCCTGATCTAACGAGTTCCCCACGGTCCAGTTTTGGGTCCCCTAATTTTCTGACGTCGAACGGTCGCCTTTATATATCGTTCACTCAAACCCCCTCCGACTGCGCAAACGAAAACCCCAAACCACAGTCTAGATCCTACGAATTTACATCTAAATGGGTACCGTGTTGAAAGAATCGAGCGAGTTTGCGACTTCTTCCTAGTCATGAATACAAAACACTTCTTTGTCTCGCTGCCTCCTTGCAGGGAGGCCGCATACCCCCTTCTCTCCCTACGGCTCCTTTCCCCTCACGCACTCAGCCAAGCTCCGCAGGCACCGAAATGATTTGAGCTCTACGGGTTAGGGAGTCCTTTGGGAAAGCCAAAGGTTCTTTCTCGGACTTTTTGAAATGGAGTTGCCACGGGCAATGGCACGAGTGAGCGCTCGAGAATGACCTTCAAATATTACGCTACCGAATTCCTCCCTCAGTCAAAGAAGAGAATGCATTCCAGATTATCTCAGAGAAATAAAGGGTAGCCTAGGAGCGTAGGGTAGCGAAAAAATCTCCAGCGCGCATCAAATTTAAACTCTTCTTTATACGTATTTATCGCCTTTTTCCGATGGAAAGCTCATTCTCGTCTCGTACGTGATCCATTTCTTTTCACCTTAGTAAAATCTAAATTATTCAACGGTCCTGAGAGGCTCATTTTCTTTCGCTGTTTGCTATTTATTTAATCTCACTTTACTAATAAAAATATTCAGTATTTTTTATTATAAATTTTTCATTAATTAAAGTATTTTTTAAAGTTTCTTCTCCTTATTTATTCGAGTGTAACAAACTTATTTGCTTGCAAGGAGTTTGAGAAGTTGCTTTACATCATATCTTCTTTAAATAAGAGAAAGGAAAATGAAAATTAATAACGGAAGATTCTGAGCACTTTTTCCTTGGATCTATCCCTTCTCCCTGCGTCTTTTAATGAGATATCTTACAAATAAAAATCATAAAATAAGTTTCTTTTCTAAAATTATCAAATAAGTTTAGAGAGCTTTGGACTTGAAAAACTAAAATACAAAACCTGGACAATACAGAAGATAATGTATTATTAACATTAAAATTATTTTCGGCAGATAAAATGGTTCGAATAAAAAATACAGCTACAGAAAAAAATCGGCCGTAATTGTATTAAAAATCATCATTTTAATTGTTTTTATGTTAGAAAAGTATTAATGTTTCTATTTTATACGAGCAATAAAAATATTTTAATGCCTAAATGCAATTTTGTATTCGGAACTCATTAACACCATTTTTTAGTTGATTTCAGCCTAATTTTTCTAAATGTAATAATTACGATATAGCTACATCACGAAACCGTTCTCGTGCCTTTGTATCATTAAGCGAAATACTCATCGAATTTCATATTGACAAAATTTGGGCGTATATTCATCCCATTAAAGCTATAGAGAAACGTTTACTCTCTGCTTTCGTTAAGGGAATGGAATCAGTGGATATTAAATTAACTCGCTCTCCTAAATCGATTAGATGATGCCCAACGCTAACATTGTTGAGTGATAACGATAGCTTAACAATGCATTATCCGGACGACAGTCAATTTTGTTCTTCTTTTTTGCTAGATCTCGTTACGCCAGAAGCATTACAGCTCAGTGAACTCGATCTAGATTTTTTCTCCGCAGGTAATCTCTAGTTCTACATCTACATCTACATAAGTACCCTGCAAGCCTCTTGATGAAGAAACACGATCTTCCTCGGTCGTTATTTCTCTATAAATCACCGTGTCTTCCGCAAATATCCTCACTTTACTTTCGATATCGAGGCTCGAGTCGTTTATATATATTAAGAATAGAAGAGGCCCGATAACACTGCCAAAGTTCCACGTGTGATACGCGCTTGTTTCCTCATTGGCTAATTACTTCTACCTCGCCGTGTTCCTCCGATTTTCCGCGTCACAATCCGTTGTTAAAATTAGGAAAGATATCTCTTCGCGCTCTGTTGATAGCTCTGTGAAGCGATTTTCCTTCTTGATGAAACACAATGAGTCCATCCCCTATTGAGTCAAAAACATATTTCCAAAGGATTTATTCAATGCTTTCCCTCCAACGACGAGAGAGCTAAGATACAGTAGAGATACTATAATGAAGTGTAAACAATTTTATGTCTACGGAAACCTTTATTGGAACTTTGAGGAAGACTAAATTAACCTGAAGAAATTAAACCTGAAATCGTTCAAGATTACGTCAATATACGCAGGTCTATGACCTCCCTTCCAGTAATATTTTATAATATTCCCTACATATTTTGGTATAATACTTTACGATATTGATACCTGTAACAATTTATTTGAGAGATCATCGTTGTTAATAATCTAGTTGAGAATTTTTGCCAACTTATATCATTTATAACCCTAAAAATACCATAAAAATAACCTCTGTAAATTATCCTTTCTATCAAACCCAAACTATTCATTTCATTATCGTCGACAGTTCTGCTTTCGTTTCCTCGCGCAGCTCAGCGGAACTCAATATAATAGTAAAAACTCATGGTTAATAAGGCTTTGCAATTAATTATCTTGTATTATCAATCAAAGAGGCGAAAGAATCATACTGGTTACGTATAACTCTAAGTGCATTGGTGAACAAAATTTAATACGAAATAAATAAATATCCGCCGTGAAAAACTATAAACGTAAAATAATTGAGCTATCAATGTGAAAAAAATAATTCATATACTTTTTAGTATCTAAAATAATATGAGGTTGTATATTAGTCGAAAATATTCGAGTTAACTGCCATAATTATTCAATTAATCACAACAAAGTGAAAATAAATTACTGCAGGAATAGAAGAGGCTCTTGATTGAAGCTCTACAATAATACATAATCAATGAAGCTCAAAGGAAGATGGTTTACAATTCATTTGAGTTTAATCGATAAATACTATCTAAATTTTAGCGTCCCACAGCACAGAAATTTGGATGTCTCTTTAATTATATCATAATTGACTTTGACCGAATGACCTTCATGAAAGATCTATCTCTTTGTCACTCCAAATCTGCTTAATTTACTTTCATAAATACATACATAGGACTTTATTAGGCGAAATTGGGAATGAAAAGTCCAAAAATAGATTGATATAATAAATCATAGAGTATATACAGTAATAGTAAAATAGAAAAAATAATTAAAAAACGAAAATATATATATATTTAGAATAATAAATATACTTTCACTCTGATGTAACTAGAAACTCAAGTGGTTCGAACGTCATATTAAACTTGCTTTGTGCTCATTTCATTTATCCTCCAAATTTGGTGAAACAAGACTATTAAGCACGTGCCTTGGTATTGATAATTAAAAAGAGAGATAAAACGATACAGTGTGAAGCTAATGAGCCAGTTGAGGTGATTTCAAAGCCCATTTCCTAATTTTATGAAATTAATTTCACTTGACCTCGATCTATATGTACTTTCGTATGGTGATTTGTGGTCGGTTTTGATCCCAATTGAAATTGATTGACCCGAATCGTGATAATTGTTCTCTGTTTAATAAGAGAGTTTGTAAATTATAACATGCTTCAATAAATACTGTTTCGTACTAGGAAATTCTAATATATAAATACGGACAAGGAAATTATATAAATATTCGTTCGCCATTTTCCGATGTCTATATCGTTCTTTGTAATTAAAAGACGTAATTTTTTCATTTTTGACTATATGATGCATATTCTTCGGTGGAACGTTCCATTAGTGCTCCGTTTTCATTTCGGTTCAAATTTAATTTTGATTAATAAATTACTACTTTTGCAAATGATAATTTAATCAAACTTTTATATTAGCTTTCGGAGAATTTTTATACACAAAATTCGATAGAAGGTATAATTAGTAACTAAAATTAATTCACAAATATTTATCGAAAAAATTTGGATTAACCGCAGAAAATTTTGGAGTTTAAAATTCACGTATCTCATTTCATGAAATTCTAATTATTTTTATCCGATCTCCACAGTGATGAAGGTATCTGTATTTGATGCGGAGTTTCACAAATCAACCGCTTTTTTAAGAATTGAAAGATATGTTATCCATAATCGTACGAGAGTTCTTTTTTGTTATACTAATAAGTTCTCTCCGCTCTTTTGCTATTCCTATCAATATCTTCTTTATACAGAAAGGAGTCATGCATCAACGTATGCTCTTCAGCATATGACACATAGTTATGGTATAATTAGACTAAACATTCAAATTCCGTTCATCCATTCAAAGGAGAAGATTTTTTTAGCAAAATCAATAAAAATTAATCTAATAAAGATATGCAAAACTTTTCATTTAAATATGGAGATAAAATTTTAATGATATACCTCGTGTTTAAATCGATTGACGTAATTCTTCTATTAAAACTTCCACTCAAATTAAGCCAAAAAATCTTGATGAAGTTTAAACCGAACGTTTTCGATTTGAAATGTTAATAAATGAGGGATATAACATTCCATAAAACAGTAGAGAGTATTTTTGCGGTGTACCTACTTAATTCCGCCCGCAATAAAGACCATTATTATTATTATTAATTTCATACGAATTAAATATTAATAGCTCGATTTTATATAAATATGAAGCAGGTATTGTGTAAATACTACTGCGTCCGGGATAAAAATCTAAATTAGCCCTTTAATTAGATTTTCTATTCCTGATTACAAAAAGTTAATAACAGCCTAATATATAAAATAGCATTTTAAAAGAGTATGCTTATCACTCGCTGAATATTCCAAGTATAGTATATGATTTGAGTGTTATAATTTTCAGTCAAAACACCACTTGTTCGTGCGTTTTTCTCGGAGAGTATTTCAAGAACCAATCCACACAATATAATACTTATAATATTAATTAAATACCATTAATAATTTTTAAACAGCGAGTATCCTTCAATCCTGCATTTTTCGGTGCATTCTCCGCATAGGAAAATGGCGATTACAATAGTACGCCGCATTATTGCCTATAATCCGCATACAGCCGATCACAGCCGCCCTTAGAAAGTCTGCCTTTCAGAGTTACATTATAACTCATCCCTAATTCAGCTTACCGTGCGCTGACTCCTTTTTCGGCTCCAGATGCAACTGCGGGACATGCGTTATTTAGTCGAATCCGTGCGCCGGAAAATCGTGACGCAGTGATGCACTAGCATGCGTCGAGGATCACGCGGGTTTTACGGCTCAGCCCTGGAATCCCACGACCCGTTGTTTCGCGAGGCGATAAACGTGCCCATTCTCCTCTTTGAATCCTATCGAATTCTACCCCCTCTCGGACGTGTTGGTACACTGGAAACTTGGACGCGGAGCACCGATTCGCATGGTCCTCCCATTCAAACCTACAATTGCATGAGGGAAAGGATAGAATTTAAACTTCTATTTCGGGAAATCGTCGAGGTTTGAATCCGGCAGACTTTGAATCTGTATTACGTCCTCCAAAGAGCGTGACGCGCCATATCTTTTTAAGTTGCCATAAACTGTACGTGCTCTATCATAAATTGTGCGTAGGATAAGTAGGAGTTACTTCGGCGAAAAGAAAAAAAGTGCGCTTTTGCTGGCGATTTTTATCCGTGGATAAACCGGTTACGGCACGAAATATTCTTTTTTGCGATACGAATCGTGAATTATGAAATCTATTCGAATGCGGAGGTTTGTTTGAGATTTTGGAGAATAAATTCAACCTTTCTATCACAATCGTATATAATAATATATATTCTTTTAAATTTTTATTTGAATTTTGTTTAATTTAATCTGTATTAAAGCAAACCTCCCTGAGGAACTTTTTCAGAAGTTTTTCCCTGAAGAACTAGCTAGCACTTACTGCACTTCATTCTGATCGCCATGCGGAAACATTTCCTCGTTTGTACTTCTTTCTTGATTCAAAAAATAATTTTTACCGCCTCACACTTAAAATTTATCGTTTCTTATCATCTTAAAAATATATAATCTGGAGAGATGTCAATATCTGTCGACTTTCCTCTTATCATTCTAATTTAACTTCCTCAAGTTTCATTACTTGCATTCAAATACATAAAGTGTTATTACTTCCGTAGATTCGTTAAAGAGGTATTTATGAAGTATCATCTTATATTTTTCTCGGAATAATTACTTCCTTGTTTATTTAGATTCAATCGTTTACTGATTAAGCTCGCCGTTTTCCAGTCGAGCTGTCTCCGCAAATAATCAACACAAGTACGGAGGATGAGCAAAATTGCCACACGATTCCAGTGCTCTAAGTCTCGAGGTCCCAGGTTCGAGTCCTGGCGGTTCGGAAAATTTTCCGGTCTGGGATGGGATGTATTTGTGTTCGACCGTAGGGGTTAAATTTAAGAGTGGTCTATATAGACTAAATTTCGCCCTGATTTGATAAAGGCAAATTATTCGAATATTATTCGAGGAGGTCGAAAATGAAAAAAAGAATACGAACAAACAATAAAAATTGCATTGAAGAGGTGGTATAATATAGATATTTATCGTATTGAATGGAAGATTCCGTTCATCAGACTAAATATAGAGAATAATTTCGAAGGCCTTTTCCCAAACCTTTTGTTTCTATAATTATTTTATTATTTCAATGTTCAGCAGCGAAAAATATAACAATTCAAATGTTCATTCGTTTCATTAAAAACTCTCTCACTCCGAATCACAATTCTCTCTACGATATCTTCCTCGCAAATCGTGGGCATTTACTGCGGCAAATATTTTATGGCACGCTCGAAAGTTACTCCGCGAAGTAGTGCGGGTTTCGGCGAATGCATGAACGCCATCTGACTTCTCGCGGCGGAGTCTTCCTTACAATAGGGAAAACGACGCTGCCTGGAGTCACGGAGTTACCTATTGTGTCTTGTCTACTCTCACAAATCATCCAGCACCGCGTACCAATATTTTAATAGCTTTCAGCGGCAGCATATTCGGAAAACACCTTCCACGGCCCATCCTAATAAAACTGTTCTCGTGGGTTGCGACGTAAATTCAGCTCGCTCGTAGTTTAGTGGTTTTAGTTTTCCCGTCTATTCCTACCCTACGCTCGGGGAGGTTTTAAGTCCCCCGCAGCCGCTCCGACGGTTTCCGAGAGAGGAATGTCAAATAGTCGCATTTGTCGTCCGCAGTGAAGGGTCGCCGTGGGCGATAATTTGCCCTCACTGAGGTCGGATGGGTGCGAAATGACCACAGCTGTTTCGTCGTTTGAAATATATAATTCGCCGCTTTAGAAACCCGTAGTAATTTTCTCGTCTTAGCGATGTAATTGAAAGGTTAGATACGATGAAACTAAACGGTTGTGATAAAAAAACGCGACAAAAAAGTAAAAACGAATTAATATCGAGAGGGATTATAGGTTGACATGGTAGGAGAAGTAGTTTTCAACGCAAAATCCGGTGGGCTTATAACTGCGTGGACAGTCGTTAGTAACCATGTTCGATGTATCGACCTTTTTTTGTAAACAAAAATTTCTATTCGCGTTTACTAGGCTTACAGGTATGACCTGCAAGATCTATTTATTTCCTTTTTTAAGGACTTACTTTAAATTAATTGTGAATGAAATGAAAAAAACTAACTTACTGCCTTGATTTAAATAAGGTGCCATTAAAGAAGTAATTATGAAGGACAGATATGCTAATAATTATGAATATAAAAGAAAGCAACTGATACTCCACCGATGCAGTCTTATTAACGGCGCCGTGGCTTAGTTTGTAAAAGCGCCTGTCTAGTCTTGTCTAAAGCGCCTAACAGGAGATCGTGAGTTCGAACCTCGTTTGCATCTATGGACGAGTGCGTAGCTCATTGAGTGCTTTTGATCAGTCTCGAAGTCCCAATTTCAAGTCCTGGCAGATCGGGAAATTTTCTGATCTGGAGTGGAATGTATTTATGTTCTTCCATAGGTGTTAAATGTAAGTGTGGTCTATTTAGACTAAATTTCTCCCTGATTTGATAAAGGCAAATTATTATTATTACTATTATTACACAGGCGAGAAAGATAGTAAAAATAACGCAATATTGGAAATATCACTATCATGAACTAGCGATAAAACAAAAATTGTCATCAGTTCCTAATTATGAATGTATGGGATCATTACGAGGTTATATATATATTTTTATGGCACAACGTAAGTGAATTCCTCCATCAAGTAAATAAGGATGAGAACTTTGTATAAGAACTTCACACAGTTTCATCATTTCAACAACGATAGGTTTCCACCCAAGATATAACCCTTAAAAATTCTTATGAAAAATATCAAGTTCCATAGCTAATTTAATGATAGACACTCCGCAAATTAAGCCGATAGTGATAAATGTCTCTATTAGCTCTATAATTAGTATCCTATACCCTATACTAGTAATTAGTATTAGTAATTAATAATTAATATCCTGTACGGTTAACAGAAATATTTTTTACAAACAATATGAGGTTTTTTGTCTTTATTCTCTGGAGAACAATTGTTCAACTCATGAAATCTTTGTATGAACTACGAAATAGTCAAATCGACTCAAATCGAGACGCAAATGACGTCAATTAAACTCACGGAGAAGCTTGAAATTTCCGTCATTCACTAAGCTGTCTGGATAAAAGTTCGAGACAACAAAGGTGACCATTGGCTCCACGAAGCGGGAATAAATTCACATTGATGAAAGGGACAGAGTAGGCGGAAAATTTAGAGAATGAAATGCCATCGCGGCCAGAATTTCACATTGAGAGCATGGTTCTTGCCCGCACGAGCGGCCTCTGTGATCCATACAGGTCGTGTATCGAGAGCTATCACCATGGTACAGCACCTTCCCGATCGCCAAAAGCATTGGCCTACTAATCAAAATGCACACACAGATTATAATGAATGGACACGTGGGCGATATTAGACATAGAACATAGATCTACACCCATGAGTCCGTAAGAATGTTTGGATGAAGCAGCCTTGTCTAAATTCATTGGGGCAAGGTTTGAGCGGCAAAACAGAAATCCAAGAGACCTAGAAAGCAAAATAGGAAATCCAAATACGCATATCGTTCCCACGGCACGCTGTCCCTTACCTGGGATACGCGAAAACGCGTGAGATAGGATCGCGTTCGGTACAAAGGTTAAATTATCTCCTTCATTTTCATTCTTCCCAAACACGTGAGGCCAAAGTATTGCCGGACGATCCACAAGGTCGCATGGCTCCGAGAGATTAGCGATTGAACATTTCTGTCGCTGCGATTTTCAATCAAATTTTCCTCGAAATTCCATTTGTTCTAACTTCTTCTCATTTAATCTCAAAGCGTACTTCAATAAATTTCTCACAAGTATATATACCATTTTTGTACGTAATGTGAGCAATATACTTATATTTTTTATTTTTGCACCCTCGACATAAATTGAATTGCATGCGCACGCTCAAGAGATAGCAGTCAAAAGCTCGACCTTATCGTTGGATAGAGAATAAGCTCCTTCTATTCTCCTTTATGCAACTATATAGGGGATTTGGAACGTAATTGGAGAACTATAAATCCGATACCGAGAAACATTGAGAATACAATTCCAAGATATAAAAAGTACAAGGAGTGGAAAAATACCGAGAAACAGAAGTTTAAACAAGAAATAATGAACTTCACGGATCCAAAGACCGGAATACGCAAAAATAAAGTTCCGTGCTGAGATTTTGAATAATGAGATGAGAGCATTTAGGCTAATTAATGACGCATCGCTAATTAAAGAATTCGGTGAAAACTCGATGATAGGTAAAAATAATATAGTGAGAGAAAAAACCTGGAACGCAACACTGTAATCCCAATAGGAAATTTACTAAGCGACGATAAATAAACAAATAATGTAAACATAACGATCAATCCATCCTATCGATTATTAAAAAGTTATCAAGGGTGTACATGAGGAAATTTCGATAAAAGGGTTAACATATATGTTTTAACATAAATTATAACCTCACCATATTGTTCATAAATATATATAGTTAAATTTGTACTTACGTGTGAGAATAATAAAAAGACTCTGCTGATTAAAAATCAAATATCATAACGGTTTAAACAATATATTGTACGACGATACAAGGGGAAAATTCGATAATTCGGCTAAAATGTACATATATGCATATATAAATAAATAATAATAAACATAAACCTCATTAAACGGTACAGAATTGCATTGTTAAATTTGTACTTACGTATAAAATAAAAAGAAGAATCTTCCTTTAAAAAATCAAATGACATAACGGTTTTACATACAAATAATATGACTACAAGCGTTGCACTAGACACATACCCTTAATACCCTTTAAATTATTCTTCAACTATAAAAGAATTCATTTTGAATATAATTTTTCCTTCGTTTGAATGCTAGCTGTAATATTGATCGTAACATTAATTCTCGATCTAGCTAATGAAGGAAAGGTTGTACATCATTTACTTTTTCGTGATATTCATTAAGAAATATTTCGTTCATTAAATATCTAGTTGAAAAACCTATCGATTCCTTAATAAACTAGTGAAATAATGGTAATATAAGTCATCCTAACTGTCCAAAAGAGAATCTTAAACTTAATATAAAAGCTTTCAAACAATAAATCGCTCTCAAGTTACCTCAAATTGGTGTAATAATTTATATAATCAGATTAATATCAATAATACAATCAGATTTTCCTTTCGTGACTTTTAAGAAAGCGAATTGATTATTATTTGATTTAATTTTGCGACTGAGTGAAGGAATAAATATGAAACCGGAACAGGTAATATGTATCTACTCCCTCTCCCTAAGACTTAGAAAGCTTATTTAGAAACCCATTTATTAAGAAAAATGTGATTCCCAAAAGAGAACACCATGGACTGTCATTTTATAGCGATGTTACTTGAAGTTGGTCATATGTACCCAAATGAGCACTGCTTAACCTCCCCCAATTTTCGGCTACACCGACCATCGCTATACCTTTGCTATCTGTCGGACCCTACCTCTCTCGAAGTAGTAAACCAAATTGAGCCCATTCGTGCTAGATTATCCGACAGTCCCGACCAGTAAGTAAAATAGCGCTTGGCACTAAAATTCTTACCTTTAATTGGTCCTTTTCCTTGCAGCATTTCCAGCATCCATCCTCCATTTCCACGACTCCAGAGACACTAATGTACGTCCTTTCGTTCTTCAATCCTCAGCTCTTCACCTGCGATTGGATTACGCTTTCATTAATTTTATTTATAATTAATGGTAAAAAATAACTCCAACCGATACTAACGTTAAAATGATTTCCAAAAATTGAATGCATCACACCAAGGAAAATAAATTTTAAGTTTAATAATATTTAAATAGTTATAATTTGATTAATTAGAAATTATTTATCTATTATCTATGGTTATCATTCTGGTTCTGAAACATTCCGCATTATATTTGATAACCTTCTAAAAATTATGATTAAAATATTAATTGTATTTTATCATTGATTGATAATTGAAAACTCATTTCTACACAAATTTTAATTATTTACAGCTTAGATTAATACTGTCCCTTGTTGGATTCACTACTAACTGTGGTCACCCAATCTCGAAAACAATTCTTTCGTAAATAATGAAAAATAGCCATTGATTGCATAAACTGTGTAATGAGTACTTAATCGCATGAATCTACCAACCTATAAAAAGGAAATGATGATGATAATTCGTAATGGGGTCGATTCATGATCTTAATAGATAATCTGAATTAAGGAAATCCCTTCGGTAGTCGTAATTATTCCGTGAATCTCGTGAGCCGGATAAATAATTATCGAATGATAAGATCGTGAGGAGCTCCAGATTTCGCTAGTATACGTTGACGTAGCTCCGAATCAGAGCCCAAATTATTTCAGATCAGCAATTTCAATTTCCAGACAAACCATTGTTGAAATCCCAGGGAAAGGAAGACCGAGTGAGAATCTATCACAATGAGAGTGATCCAGTGAAGTTTTGTCTTTCCTCAAAATCTCTTTCCCCATTCGCGTCCGTCTTTGCACGAATGCTGATTCGATTACTTTGCTCAAATGTGATGGTAAGAGTCGGAGACAGAATGTGGAAAGAAGTCACGATCTAAGGGACGATGTCTGAGAAAGATATTGGGATTGAGGGCGTGCGATTCGACAAATCTCGCCAAATGAGATTGCTCGCCTCTGTTAAATCCCTTAAAGTTGCGAGTGTCTCAAATTTACGTTTCGTCCCATTAAATTCCTTCCTTTGAAGGAGGATCGATCCCGTTCTGATATTTTGTCTCCGTTAGTATCGAATGGAATACACTAATAACCTCCTTATGAATCATTTCTATGCTTTATAATCAAACTTTGTTTTACATCGGCGAGAATTTAGTTGCAACAAATTTATTTTCGATTGAAAAAAAATTGTCAAAAAACTAAAGATCATAATAA
This sequence comes from Pantala flavescens, assembly GCA_020796165.1. Taxonomy (NCBI): domain Eukaryota; kingdom Metazoa; phylum Arthropoda; class Insecta; order Odonata; family Libellulidae; genus Pantala; species Pantala flavescens. Next base: position 12,102,457 of record CM036889.1, on the reverse strand, counting down.
AGGAGTAAAAAATATTAAAAATTAAAACGAAAGAATTAATAATATCGAAAAAAATATCATAATTTAAGCACGGATAACGTTGTAAGTTGTAGAGTTTTGGCGAGTATAGAGGCATTATTATTACACAATTAAGCGAAAATATTATTTTAACAACGGTCCAGATTATTCCTATTAGGGAGTGTTCTGGTATCTTAATGCAGCTCCAATTTTTATAACGATTTACATCTGATTTTATTCACGAGAGTGATGAAAGCTAAATATCCAAATGTATGCCAAAAATTTTATAATATCCTATGATAGTCGGATGCATTCAAAAGAAGCAATTAAGGGCATCTTGAGCCACCTTTTGTTTGTAAGATTTATTAAGCATACTATTTGTAATTGTTTAAATCTAATACTTAGAATGATAGAAGGCCGATCTTTATGAAAACTGCATCGTTGAAATCAGGCATAGGTAAAGTCATCTTTCGCTAATTATCGTAATATATTTCGTAAAGTTATGCACAACATAGCTAACTAGAACTTAATAAATATTTCTGATTTTTAGATATAGTTACATAAATAAACTACCAAAATTTGTATTATAACTATAACATCCTGCTGCTAATAAACATCAGTTTTCAATGATCAAATCAATTTTTGTATTAAAATAAAAGACCCTATTCTTATAAATTTCTGTTTTCGGTCCCTACTCATCCACCAACTTGATACAAGTATTTATTTTGCAGTCAAGTAAATACGTATGAACATGAAAATTAGATTAATGATATTGTACCAGAGAAAAGACTGGTTTTGCCTTGGTCGCTGTATCTCGATCGTATCGGTGGGTTGATTGGTGGAAGGATTTATTTGGCCTTATTGCCCCGTAATACAATCATATACTCATTTAAACGAGAAGAACGTATTACCGTCCTTAAAAACAACACAGCCCATGACCTAGGATTCCTACTGAATAAAATACTTGATAAATTCAATCGATAGGTGAACTCGTGCTTTTGAGGATAAACTTGACTTATTTCCATCGGAGGGATTGTGTATACAAGAAAATTCGCCATAATGAACAACAGCATATCTTAAAAGTCTTGAATTTTCATTTAATGGCATGCGATTAGGGATACGCTCGACTATTACTGGAGTTTTCCTAGGGGTAATCTGACCAGGAGACATATAATGCATGCTTCCTTTTACAAATCATCAGTCCCCGACCAAATTTTCCTCAACCACGCGATCAAAAAAAAAAATGAATTTGCCATAGTCACTATTATCCAGGCGGAATATCGCTTTCAAATTGTTCCATTCGATCCTAGTACAGGTTAACAGAATCTACATGTTTCAACCACGTGCTTCCAATTTATGAATTCTACTTCTAATTCTGAGATTGTTGTAAGGAACTACTTTAAAAACAGAAATCATGTCTACTGCAGTCCTTCAGAATGGAATTATAATTTACCCATAAAGGAATATATTATAATAAATTATATTAATATTGCATTAAGTGAACAGTCACATAATGCAATAGAAGTGAACGAATATATTTTAAGATATTTTATTGATAAGATTGATTATTTAATTATTACTGTATCATTTTCAGCTAAAAATAAAATGGAAAACTAAATCTAATAAGAACATAAAAGAATCATAAAATATAATCGCTCAAAAATATTCATTTTAAAACAAAAATGGTTAAAATCAAATAAAAAGTTGATTCCATACAAAATTTACTAACGTATGATGAAATCATACAATGTATATAATATAATAACTGGTAATTTCAGAAAATATTTTAGACAAAATTGCTAAAAATAAACCTAAAAGTCCTGATTTCCGGAAACTTTCGGTTAAAAAATACTCAATTTCTTTCTCAAAGATCCTATTTTCTGATCTTTTAAGATGACACGCCTAAGATGCTCATAAAATTGACATTTTTCTGTACTTCAACAACAACATTTATTTTTCTTGTCATATACCATGTAGGAGAAAAAGCGGTAAATACAAGACCGCGATTTTCTTCTCTGGCCTCCAAATTACTAGGGCATCCCGTCCAAATGTTTGCTTATAATTTACATTAAACATCGAGTTTGAGTCCCTCGGTCCTTCACTTCGTACCACATCTGACCATCTTTATTCTTATCTCTGTTTACATAACGCAGATGCTATGAGGTTGAAATAAACCGTGATTCGTTCCCATCTGACGTGTTGTCACATCGCACTCGAAATCCAAGAGTACTCTCGCTGGTTACATGAATTGGAGCCCTGAAACACGCTGGAGTGTAGCAGCCCCTAACCATAGGAGACGATGAATTCCTAAGTATTTGCTCTTGTAGACGAGTGTGCTGTAAACAAGAGTCTATGCTGTTCGCTGAACTTGACAAATACGTTCCGTGGTGTGTCATACTACTACTGTATGATGGGCACATAGAGAGAAACATTATTTCCTACTTCCATTTCGCTCTAATTTTATGATTCGAGTCACCGCTGCGAGCTATGCATTCCTCCCGCCCCATCGCCATGATACTTTGGACCACTGCTTATCTCCGATAAGCTCATAAAAACCCTTCGTCCTCTACTTATGGAGGCAAGAGGGTGGCTAGGGGTAAATATCGGTCTCAGCATAAATAGATCGTATCAGTTAACGCCATCTATCTTTGAAGTGAGAGTCAAGTGGCTGTATATGACAGCAGCAACAGATAAGCCCAATTGATTGTCATTTACATTACTCGCTGCAAAAGGATACGTTATCCTCATAAGTTTCCTTTAAAGAAGATGTTCTAGGGTATTGAACTTAATTCAACACGCATGCCAAAACATGGGGAAAGAAGTGAATGGTGGTCAAAATAAATGTCGAAAAAGTAACCGAATCAAATATATTAAAAATTTGTAATCTACCAATCCTATATTTATATTATCTATTAACTATAATCAAAATATCCTATAGTCTTGAAATAATTCCTTATTTAAAAATAGTTTGGGAAGTAATTAAGAACTGAGGAAATAATCATCAATAATTATTTCTTCGTCTTTTTTAAAATTTTGATTTAATACTGATTCTCATAAGCATAAAAGATTTATATTTTTTATAGTCCAATTTCACTTCTTTTTGTGTTTCATGATGGATTTATTTTCATTCCAGAGTCAAAGATAATCATAACTTCAATATAAATGCTGCTTATTTGTAGGCACTTTACGTATGTAGCGCAATAATTCCGACATCTTTGAATATTCGAGATAAAAATATGAATGCGGTAAAGTCAAATTTTGTTTAAAATTCGGTTAAAAACATTAGCTCATATCAAGTTTCGCACGTTAGAATAAATCTTTACAAAGTCCCAATGTTCTTCTTCACCTGTCATGCTTACACCTCTCTTCTTTCCCAGATTGTGAGCCCTTCACACGCATTATCACTATCTCACAAACATCATGGATTAACCACATTATATTAAGCCTAGAAATACTTGTGTTGGCATGCACCCCTTACTTGTTTATAAAAAAACATTTCACCTTGAAAAATAATACGATATCAGTTTCCAAGAAGAAATTTTCTACTTAATATGTTAAAATTAACGTAAAATAAGTAGCGAAATACACAAACTTCGATTGAAATAGAAAATTAGGGTTAAGGATACAACAAATTAAAAGGCGATTAAAAAGCAATCTCCTGCAAGAGTTGATTTTCGATTGCTTATACTATTAAATATAAAGCATGCTCAAAGTCGGTAATGTCGCAAAGAACTGAAAAATTTAGGGTTCAAAAGGCTATTTCATAAAATTTTACTATAAAGAAATTCAATCAGGACGATTATCGTAGACGATGAATTAGGAGTGGAACTTTTTACTTTTAATACTTCACCTACAAACCCACAATGAATAAATATATATTCATTCATTAAACTTCTTCGTTCGGCAGAATCAATCTGTTTCTTAATTATAAGTATATAATTTGAGTAAAACCTTAATAATATATTTTGCCTTTATATCTGTATTTATTTTTTTGGGTCACCGTGTAAGGAAATTGAATCGTGGAATATTTACATTAATTTGCCATTGAATTGGGCACCTGAGGAATCCAGCTGTTAATGTTTATTCTGAGAACTTTATTAATCGTAAGAAATTAATACATTTTTTTCATTCCAACGAAAATTAATTATTTATTATTATATATTCAGCTCTGAAGGTTGAAAGGGAGATTAATTTCAATTATCGTCTTAATTTAAATAGATGCGATTCCTTTAATTGTTGAAATTGAGTAAATTAAAGTTTGTCTCGATATAATCCAATGCATGAGATGGAAATACATCTTTTATTGAGTCTTAATATTGATGTCTGGATCTCTTTTCGTCAAGAATTTCTTAGAATAAAGCCGCAATAAAACTTTCCCTACCTTAATTGGCGAAAAATGCTTTCCTAGCACAAAAATTTCCGAGAAAAGTCTTTCATCGAGAATTCTAATTGAGTGGAGGTGAAAGCCGTCCCAGATTCGATCCCTCAAGGAAGGATTATAATTAAGGATTAATTTGGCATCGGAATATAATCGTCTTCTCGAACCGATTGGCAGTCCAAACAAAATTCGGATTTGAAGGCGTGGGAGCTGAATACGTACGTATGTCTGAAACCCTCCACTAATCCTTCCCAAGTGCAGCCATGGCTTCTCATCGCCCGTAATCGCAAAGGGAAATATTTATGGATTTTTTGGAGTCCTCGATGGAGCTAACCCTTTAAACGCATGCGAAAGATCCTAATTCTTCGCAAAATGAATTAATACTTCTTCCAGATGTAGTATCTCGAATCTGTTCGGAAAACTTTTCGACGAGTACGATTCAAAAGCCAAGAGGAGTACCTCAAAACTTCGCTGATTTTCGTTTGGAAAATTAAAAGGTCAACTAGCTCTTCAGGGAAAGAACTAATCAGAGTACGATTTCTCTAAAACGGAGTGCTTTTGCGACTTTGAGAACTGGATAAGACTGATGGTTAAATAACTAACGAGAGGTGGAAGAGGAAAGTTTGATGTGGGAAATAAAATGAAACCTTACATGCTGGTGGAAGGTTCGGCTACACTCTAAGATGATTACAAGATGTATACATCACTACGTATGAGCCCTGCAAGCCTAATTTAGCCATTTAGAAAGGGATTATCCCCTAATACAAGTATATATCAGTACGTGAATTACGTAGAGGGAATAGTTTACCCTTCCTACCCATGTTTCTTATATTATATAATGTTTATTTAAAAATTTTATTTCAGGTTCTGGAATGTATTCGACGAAAAAAACACATATCATAGCTAATTCATCGCATTAATTCCAAACATGCCAAAATAAGCAATGACTCCTAGTGACAAGAAGTATTGATAGATGATGAAATTACTTTCAGAAAGATTTTTGGCGAGAGCATAAACGCAAAATAAAATTCTCAGAACTTAAATGAAGATTCAAGGATAAAAAGCTTATAAAACTAATGGAAGACTTTGTGGTAAAAATAGGATCAACATCTCTCAATTTTGTGAACCAAATTTAAAAATTCCTCGGAATTCCTATCCTATATTTTTTCCAATATTAGACTCCCCGCGTCAAAATTCATCTCAATTCGCTATTTTTTTGGGGAACTAGATATCTGATCACTTGCGTTCAATCCCTTAAATGACAACCTGTTTAAGTCGTCCTTCAATTAAGATGAAAAGCAGCCTCAAGAGCTCAAATTCTTTTTTACATTAAAAGGATAATCGGCTCAAAAGAATTGTCATCGCTTCCGGGAATACCTTGAGGCCTGAGTATTCCACTTGACTTGTCGAGTGCAAATCCAGGAAAGAAATTATGGAATCACAAATCGAAAGATTTTTACTTTCTGAGAAATGCATCTATTTAATTAATTTTGGGGATAGGGATAAGAGATTCCAATCAACATTGAGATCTTTGATTTTTAGTCCGTTTGTGGATAGTTAAAAAGGAGTTCATTCATTCAAATCAAGAGGAGCAGGGACGAAGTGGCGATATGATGAAACACGAGTAAGTTATTCAACTACATATCAAGTATTCTCTTTCAATTACGGATGACCTTTTGTTTCGACATGCCAATTCCGTTGCTGGGGACTTACTGAAGATCGGAATTCCTTTTATAAGACTCATTTTGTAAGACTCAAAACCTCATAAATATCATATCTATTATCACATTTTCATTAGTAGTAAAATGAGAGCGAGTTAAATAAAAAATGAGCCTAAACATGAAGGAAATTTTAAACGAAATTCAATTTTCTCCATTTCTTTTTCAAACTAAATAATTATCACATCAGTATAAATGGATACATCAGATACATTTTTAGGTGGCAATTTTGATGAACACTTTGGCTTCGTAATAAAACTATATCAAGTTGAATAAAGTTATACTAATCAAAACATAACCTTCGATCTCCATTGTTCAACTCTATAACGTTTACATAGTGAGAAAACTTGGTTCTTGTCTTATAGATCTTAATTTACGTTCATCCTCTTCAAAATACTAGCCCAAGATTGAATTTAAAAACGTGTACTTTAGGTAACCTAAAGTATATTATCGAGCAATAAATTCTAATGTTAATACCATTATCGCTAATTGCATAGACTTTATAGCTTAGTAAAAATTTTAATAAAATTAATACCTATAATATCTATTTTAGAATTTTAAACCCTTCATATTATTTAGTTCCTCCTATTCCTAGAGTGCATACTATAAAAAATCTCTTCTTTGATTCCCACCCAAGTAAAACGCTTATTCCTAACTACCCAAAAAGAGCTAAATTAGAGTATGCAAGATAATATAAATCAAGAGCACAATTTATACTTCATTAGTTACAAGCTTATTACAATCTTATATCTCCTTTTACGATGCAATAGAGATTTTAAACGCCACTCTAAACAAACTTACTCTTGGAGTTGGCACATCGTAAAAACATGAACTGCATGCAATGTTAAAGTCTTAATAAGATAGTGCCTTTTCTCCCTATACTAATAAAAGTGATTAACAACCTTATATGAATCCAACAAGTATTCCTCCAACTCAACTTCGTATTGGATACGATACATATTAAATTACACGTAAACTCCAAAATTTATTCGATACTACATTTCATCCCTAATTCAAGAATGTAAATCTCCAGGAACATATAGACCGAAATGTGTAAATCTGAGCGTAAAAGTTAGGCAAAGTCTCCCCTTATGCGGCCCTAAACAATTCTACGAGGCAACAATGAATGGAGAATCATTCCCTGAGGCTCCTTCTCCGAGGAGACCCCAACCCGTTAATACGGATGAGATGACCTTTCTTGGCCCTTTTATAAAACCATGCCCACTAAACGAATCCCCGTCACACCTCAGATTAATGCTTTCCCTCAGAATTTCATCACTTACCGCTCGGCTCCCTCTCCTGCCGCGACCATCTCCTTTCCCTCTGAATCTTCCCAAATCTCTTCGGACTTCCCCGTAAGCAGTATCGACACCTGCACCGGAACCCCCTCATCCCTTCGCGCTGCCGATCCTCTCCCGAACCCTTGCCTCAGGCGGACCAAAACGCGAAGATGGGGAACGTAAAGCAGGAGAGTGGGGTGAATGGTGATAAGCAAACGATGGAAAAGTAAGAAGGTAGTTTATGATCCCGAGCTATGTTTATATTCTTAGAAGAGCGATGGATCATTAAACTCGCGAGTAGTGCGATGAGTTTGGAATTCGCGACGCTTAGTGATCCTGAGGATGCAGCAGCTTTTTTCTATTTCGATAATATTACATTACTTCGTTAATCTTTCATCGACAGAGTACACACTGCTAAGCGAGTTATCTCACGACGATGACTGAGATTGGGAAATGTTCCATCTCCGCCAACGATGCAGTAGAGATTTTGAAAGCCTCCAAATAAAATTTCTCTTGGAGCTGGCACATCTTAAATATATGAACTGCATGCGATTTTAGCGTCTTACGGATTTTTTTCTTTTCCTTTCTTATTGAAGTGATTGACAACCTTCTTCTTCCGTTTAGTGAGAGCTGTTCTTTAACACGTTTTGTACGTTGTTTTTATCTTAAAAAGCTTTTTTGAGTTTTGTACTTAGTGAAATTAAACTTTCTTATTTACTGTTATTCAAATACTTGCTCAGGAAGTACTATAAATGTTCCTGTTCAAAAGAAAAATGTTCTTGTTTCTGGAAACTATTAAAATTATTTCTGGAAACAGACATTTTGTATATATCATGGCTTTTGATTAAAATAACATTTATCTATCCTTCATAATCAATTCGGTTATTAATCATGATATTGCTAAATCGTGATATTCATCACAATTGATATTCGGCAAAAGAGCTCTAGATTTTCACCGGTTTTCGGTTGGCAAACAGGTGACAGCGTGTCTGTAGCCTCTCCACTAGGGAGGAAATTCATAAGATACGGAATTGGAGACACGAGGAATGAGACCACTTTAAGGGTTATCTAGTGTTATAAGGGATATACATTAATTCGGGGGGCTTGGCGATGATTTAAATCCCAATATACGTACCTGTGGTTCCAAGTACGAGCGATACATACATACTCTTACGATTATTCGCGGGATGAGCAATTGTCATATCCCAATGTCTTCCATCTGATTTGAACTGTATGCTGTCTATGACATTAAAGTCGTTCATAATTTCAAAACAGTTATTAATCAATGTATTATTTTATCGATAAACTGCACACAGGTGCGGAAATTTTGAAAAACGTCATCTATAGATATTGAGGCCCTTATCAACAAATAAAAACGTAAATGCGTTCATTATTAAACTTTGCTATTAACAACGCATACTACACCTGAAGGTCCATAAAAACACATCCCAATATACGTAACAAGTGTAAAGAGAACATGAACGGTATTTATATACTAAAATCGTCCTTATTTAGGTCTTCTTTTAATGTACGACTGGAAATACCATTCTCACGACTACGTGGACAAGCACACAACCATTCCTCTGACGCTGTCTTATTATTAATTCCACCAGCGGTAATAAGCATATGCGAAGGCGTTTGAGAGAACATAGCTCGCATATTAAACACAATTAACCAAGAGAATAGAAGGTGTGCACTGGAAACGACGAATAATTCGGCTGTAAGACGAGTTCACTCGCTAATAATATTCCGTCGGTGACATCCGTGAATGGAATGTGCTCGTAGTTAAATGCTGGATCGGAGAGGTTAAAGAAGAGGGAATCGGGAACTCGAGGGGAAAAGCATTTAGTAAAGGAGATGAGTAAACAAAGGGTAGCACGGAAACGAAACGAAGAAAGAGAAGGGTTCGGAAATGGAGGGTGGAGGAGGGAATGAAGAGTGGGAAGCGTGAAGTGATGAGAAAGAAGGAGATGGGATGAAGGAGCTTGGGTGCAGATCGCCTCTGCACAAAAAGAATCATGCGAGCTAAAAGGAAGATCCGAGAGTCGGAAAGCAATTATATAAGCTTCTGAGGAGGAGATTAAAAAAGAAAGGGATGAGTGGGAGCGGCGTAATGAGGGAAAATGCACCCCGTGGGTTCAAAGCGATGCACGGGGGAGAGTGAGCCTGAATGTGGAGTGCTCTCCCTAGGATATTTAAATTAATGCGAATGTGTGTTGTAACCATTTGAGAGAGGGGGGGACGGGCTCTTATCGACATCTGCTTCGAGTGGGGGCTTTTTAAAACGGATTCCTGATTTCGAGCTAAGTCTGTTTTTAAGAAGGAGCTGGAATAGACGTCTAAAACTTCCGAGAAAGCCTTTCTCTCCGGATCTTGGAGTAATTTCCCTGCCGCACGCAAAAAGGAGCTCTCGACTCTACCCTCCGCATCAAATCCTTTTAAAAGCAATCCCTTCGGTATTTAATGATAGATTTAATTCTCTAGTGTGGGAGACTTCGTCCTTTTCCGATTTCATTTGCAACCCGCTCATTCGGTTTAGGCGGTAATTAAAGCTTTTTGTGATTCCAGACGCTTAATAGGCTGGCGTACGAATCAACCAATGCAAACAAGACTATGAGAAGTGAAGACGCCCCGCAAGAGAGGATACGGAATGAACGAAATAAAAAGGCAATTATTTTATCATTCATTCATTGTCATTCATTCATTCTGGTTAAGGAAAATCCTAATTCATAAGAAAAGAATTTCCAATGTTAACTTTTCTCAACATTTCAATGGTCTATTTTGAACTTTTTACGATATTTAAAACGTAAAATTACTAAATGCTTTTTAAAAATTCTTATAACTTCGATATTTGAGAAATTTTCTGCACCCTTTTTTTCCAACAAGTAGTACACAACTTTTTAAAAGAAGAGTATTATGTTTAAGACAAAATACAGCTCTCGAATAGATTTTTTGAATAATTTTCATCCTCGAAACAAAGGCTACGTTCGGGTATAAATGAAACTAGAGAGTCACTTACTCTAAAAATTATAATTCCAAAATGGCTTAAATACGAGAAATTAAAAACTCCTAATGAATGGATACGGAGGGATAATAATCAGCGAACATTTAACGCAGAAAAAAATAAGAAAATAATGCCGGATGGTTTCATTCAAGAACTTATCGTGAGTTCTCAAGCTGAGAGAATATTCCTGATAAGAATATTTTATTTAATACTATACATTTAAAAGGATTAAAGAGGGATATCTATACGGATTTAAAAAATTTAAAGACATTTATGTTCGTATTTATGTAACTTAACTATATTTCACAATATCATTCAGAGATGAACAACTAAAAAATGTCTTCATATCTATAGGCATTTTAAGAACAGAACAGCATCATTTTCAATCATAAGTGATATTTTACTGTTACACTTCTCGTGAATACCAAAGATGTCCTTCGACATACGAGCATACAAAGACCGTGTCACTATTAAAAGGAGGTTCAGTTGCTGCGATACCGAGCTGGTTTAGTTTGAGTTTTCTTTTACTCATCTTAAGCCACCATTCAGAAAGAGATTGTGAATATAGCACTGCATATATTACTGCTGTGATTGGTTTCGATTACTTCCGGAATATACCTTTAATCCTACGACATCGGAGGCTGGTAATTAAAATTCACAAAAGATTCCTAAGATTTGCGGAATTCTCTCTCGACTTCAATTGTTGGATGAAACAAATGCTATGAGAAATGAATTATTAATTTATAATTGAAGGGAAAAAAGGTGTCTTCTTGGGTTCACGGAAAAATGAATTTTGGAAAGGACCCGATCGCGCATCTATTTCCCTGATCTTTCGCGCATTTTCGGATAGGCCTACATAACACGGAGGACGCATTATGCTTTCTACGTCTACTATAAAAGAGCTCTCTCTGAATTTATTAAGTAATTTAATTCTTTGTTGCGACCTTCTTTCTTCTAATGATTCCCAACCGGCATCCTTTAGCATCTGTGTTACGCTCGCTGTTTTATCGTAACATTTTTTACACAACGTATCGCCTTACGTTGGACCTTTTCTAAATCTCGAATGCAGTCTTTACTGGCAGTGTCCGATATGCTGCACGCGTGCTCAAGGTGAGGCGTAACTAACGTGAAGTAGCATCGTTCGCTAACCTTTTTTTTACTCCACCATTTATACCAGCAACTTTTAATTTTTATATCAATTTGTGATGAGGGACTAGGAACTTTAATTAGGACTCCCCATTAGGCAGATAACGAGATGATGAAAACGAGCTGTGATTAACTTAATGAAAAATTCGACCCTTCAGGGATTCATATTGCATTTCTTAACAGATTATTTCACGTATAATGAATTACGTAACTTAATTTCAACGTAATATTTTTTTACATTTTATTTGATTTCAATGACTATCGATCAAAGTTCACACGAAAGATAAATCTATATCGATATATTTGACTCGAAATTATAATTAGATTGATGCATAAAGCATTATGTGGTTAATATCCCAATCAAACACATTTAATATCATACGGCGTTAGGAAGGAGTACAACTTTGATTTAAATAGGCTTTCCTATGCGACACTCAGTGTCAGCAAAGGCAAAACGAAATGCTATCTGCACTTAAAATTCTCTTAAATTTTTTGAAAAAAAAGGTTTCTATAAAAAATGCGATGTAAGCTGCCTCTGTAAATATTCAATTAATCAGTCCAATGTTAATAATCTGTGAAAATCGTGTCGTTTTATTGTATAGCGCATGACTACTCAATATCACCAGGAATGTGGATGAAGCTGAAAAAGTATATTATGAAAGCTATAATAGATAATTGATTGATTCAATTAATTAAATAATATTTTTCATGAGATTTATTCAATTTAAAATAACGTTTCCTTGAATTGAATTATTGATAGAACTGCAAAACTACACATTCAAATTATAAATATAATTGTTTTCTCAATTTATAAAGCTCATATACATTTTTAAGTTCTTTAAACCGGCTACATGTCGAATACTTTGAATATTCACTAATTATGCTAGGGAAATTTACAATATTAACAGCATCGCATTATATTCCTATACTCTCTTTTGAGAAATATATAAGTGTATGTATATACGTATTAAACCAAGATTCGGAAGAAATCGTTTAATATAACTATGTAGTAAATTAGTAAAATTTTGAAAAGGGGTAATGAAAATCCCGATTTTTGGAGACCAATCTAATAGAATAGCAAAGTGTTGATCGCTAATCTCAGTATCGCATCTTAGATACTATTTTAACGGCGGAATTAATTCTGATATTCAGACCTCGTCGAAAAATCAACAATATCAGCTGAATTTGACCGAGAAAGGGCCGTGAGAACGAATTTTGGCAGGGATTTAATCCTTATATCGGAATCTTCCGCACGACTTCCCAACTTTCTAAGTTAATTCCAAAGAACTTATAATTTGCTTCTAATCGTCCTGGGGAAATGAAAGGCACGGAATAGGAAGGAGCATTTTTCACAAGTCGATGCTCCCTTTACTCTAAAGGAGAAAATTCATTAAATACAACACTTTTATTCCATCTCATAAAATTAGTTATTCATTGAGCTGAAAGATTTTATGATAAATTAAGACCAAAATCTTTCATGTTCTAAGTGAACAAGATTGGATTCCATAACTATCACATCGTCTTATCGTGAAAAACGTTCTAAATTTATCAAATTTGCGAAATGTGAAAGAAGTATGATTTAGGAAGCAAACATCTTCGAAATCTACTAGATAGATTTACGGGAATAAATTGAGTGAAAATATCTAATTCATATTCTACATATCTCATAAATACATATATTAATAAATTATTTAACGTCCATGAATTAGGAATATTTCATTGACCGTAACATTTAAAACCACTAAATTTTATAAAACTTCAACGTAAAACGTGTCAAGAACAACAGTTTTTTTTTAATTTAGACACGTATTTTTTACCCTTAAAAGAATAAGATATCTATAAATTTGAATGCTATGACACAGCGTTCCTCTTAATCTATCTCTCTTTCCTAATGAATTAAGCAGACAAAACTCATGATTTCTTAAACAGAAAACGTGCTCCTAAAATATGAAAATTAACTGAGGAGTTTAGATGAATTTAAATTAATATGAGTAGTTCGAAGTAACAACCGAGAAAAAAAGAATGTCGTAAAACAAATTTGGATAAGACGCTCTTTTGCGGGATAGGACTGAATTTGGAACAATGGAAAAATGCTCGCTAGAATATTTCCCAAAGAGCTTTATTTTAAAGCGAGTAAAATAATAGATAATAGAGTTCTAGTATCGTGATTCAAGAGTGCTCTCCACGCATGATAGGGGAAAATGGAATTCCATGGTAATGCGGGATTACTTCAGAGTAGCTTATTATATATGTGAGTAGGTCGCCGGGAATATGCTGAAGGATTTGTCAAAAAATTCGAATTATTTGATTAAAAACAGATATTGCTCCGGTCCTCTGTATGCTATCCTAGCAAAAATCATATTAATTCTGGATGACCTTTTTCTAAATTTTGTCTATATTCCTATAGTCAGTAGTTTATGCTCTTACACTTCTGGTTTAATCGTGAACGATATTCGAAAATTATGAAGAAAAGAAATTTTCAAATAACATTTACAGGAATCCGTTTGCACCACGTTGATAATGCGTTAGTTATATGATAGCATAATCATTTAGTTAATTTATAAAGAAATAATCTTTAGATGTTGATTTCTTTATTTCACTTAACGTAATAGCACATTTATAAGTACCTTTATTCCGAGAAATATTGAGAAAATACAAATAAACTAAGAAAGAAAGACCCATACCTCTACAAACATCGAGATTAAGATATACTTTACACATTGAAGCATTAAACCAATATGAATTTTTATATTAAGCTGGAGAAACCTTGCTGAGAAAATATTCAAATACTTAACAGAAGTTTAAAGAATTCTCTGATACAAGCCATAGAAAATAAACAAAAATCAGTGGCAATTGTACTGTCAGTTTTATTTTTTCAAGGCATTCGTATCCCAATAATTTTCTGGTTCACCTCCTTAATAATAATCCTCAAATAATTCAATAAGAAAAGCTCCAAGAACATACACGAAACAAATATTTAAATTAAATAATGCTTCTATAAAGTCAAAAAATTTCGCCATAGAAAATGGCCGTACGATTTTCGACGATCGTATAAAATTCTAGTGATGCCCTGCAGACTTGAGGGGATGGAGTCCAAGTGAGGGAACATTATAGGAAGGTGTAAATGGAGCGGGTGGAGAGGAAGTTACTGTGGTTGGAGGAAAGAGTAAGGGAGATGTTGGAGTTTGAAGAGGAAATAATACTGGATTCAAGGAATTGGAAATGGACCATATTTGTGATCGCAGGAAACCCTTAGATTTCAGGATTAAATAAATATTATCTGCTGTTTGAAATTTCATCGATTTCTCATGGAAATTTTCTGCAAATTCATCGTATACTCACCAATCAAAATAGAAATGGGAATTTATACCTCAATTTCCCGCCAACGGCGGTGTTCTTGATAGCTTCTGGAAAGGATTTGAGGGGATTTGGGGCCAAGGGAACCTAATGATAAGCATTCTGTAAACGGGGAATTTAAAGAATCGAAAAGGTATTAAAAATTTTGCAATAAATGGCAATTTAATGCTGAAATTAGGGAGGTTTTGAATATTATAGAATCACTGCATTAAAACTTTCCGGGAAATAATTAAAATGCTAATACCTCGATTTATTACGTTAATTATGCGGTTGAGGTCAGCACGTACTTGATAAACGAGGTAAAGCGTCTACTTTAAACTCTGCATATTTAGGAAACCATAATTCAATAATGCGTAAATTATTAACTAATCGATTAAATCCTTGCATATGTACGCGGCAATTTTCATCCAGTATTTACCCTGGATACTAAGATGTAAAATTGGTTTTTCATATAAAGACACATAAGTAAATTCGGATAGGTTACATTGTTACTCAGTTTGTCATTCAAAATCAAGCCTTCGCGAATTGGTCAACTTCAAAATTTATCCATACTTTAATATAATTAGCTGAATATGATTGATAAAATAAATTATATACTGTTTCTTCATTCAGTGCCTCTTTGCTCCAAAGCAATTGAATCCGGGGTCAGCATAACAGAAACTTAATTTTCCACAAAGTTTATTTTCTCTTGTCCAAAACTGAGCCCATTGTTTTCCCTTCATGAAATAATTTTGCAATCTACATCTACATATTTATCCTGCGAGCCGCCTATCGGCATTTGGCAGGGGGTGCATGCACCAAGTCTCTATTTCCCTAGGTGATTATTTTCGCGTATAGTTCACGGAAAAATGAATTTTTGAAACGACCCATTCGCACATCTATTTCCCAGATCTTTCGCTCATTATCAGATAGGCCTACATAACACGGAGGATGCATTATATTTTCTACGTCTATTATAAATGAGCTCTCTCTCTGAATTTATCAGGTAATTTAATTCTTTGTTGCGACCTTCTTTTTTTCTAATGATTTATCGCACAACGTATCGCCTTACGTTGGACCTTTTCTAATTCTTGAATGCAGTCTCTACTGGCAGGGTCCGATATGCTGCACGCGTACTCAAGATGAGGCCTAACTAATGTGAAGTTGTATCGTTCGCGAACCTTTTCATCGCTCCTACCGCTTGACGAAACCGAGTTTCCTTAGTGCTCGTACACATATATTACGGATGTGGGCACTCCTCGTTAAGTCATTCGTCAGCGTAATTCCCAGATATTTTACAGATTCCACTATTGCTATATTTTTCCCTTGAATGCTATATAAAAGGTTATCGGTTGTGGATTTTCTCTTTAAAAGGTTGACCACTGAACATTCATCAACGTTAAGCTCCAATTGCCAGTCTTCGCAACATTTCATGATGCTATCTAAATTTCTCGGTAGGGTTAACCTGTCCTCTCTACTATCTATTTCTCTGTATATAACCGTATCGTCTACAAATAATGTAACGTTACTATGAATGAGACTACCAATATCGTTAATGTACGCTAATAAATATAAGGGCCATATTACGCTACCGGTACTCCCGAGGTCACTTTAACGGGGTTTAAACTAACCCCATCTATAACAACTCGCTGTTCCCTGTCGGAGAGAAAGTTTTCTATCCAGTTTATTACTTCGCGATTTATACCAACTTTTAGTTTGTACATCAGCTTGTGATGAGGGACCTTGTCAAACTTTTTTCGAAAATCAAAAAATATTGAATCGTGCATTGTATATTGCATGCAATGGGATGGTATTATGAGCTTCTTTAATTCAACGGACAGATATGCAAGAGAAAAATTTCAAATTTTCTGAGAACGCTTCTCCGAAATACATTATTTATTTCTGAAAAAGTATAATTTTCTCCAAAAATTCACCACATGAGTTAATACGGTATTATAACTTTGGAAAAGGTACAAAGTCTTACTCTGCTGAAGAGTGATCGCAGCATACTTAAACTGTTCTTATAAAGGTAATCTCCATAATTTTTAAGGGGTTATACACATGTTGGATGCCGAATTTTGAGTGTCATTAAAGAGGAAGAAACAAGAATTGGATTAAAGAAATGGGACGGCTGAAGGATACTTCTTAATATGATGCTCATTAGCTGAATATGTCGAGTGATACAAGCGGTGGATGCCTCACGGTTCTCCATGAAGGATTTTTCAGTCTTTCGTATAATGAAGAAGAGAAATAAGGGCAGTATACGATGTGTTTATTAGAGAATTCTCCGAACAGAATCTTTTGTTACAGGAGAGATTTATTTCTAATGCACGCGAGTAAATTTAATCAGTAAATTAAGGAATGCCTTCTTCCATATAATAATTCAAAATGAAAGAAGTTTGGATGCTGGAAACTTGGGACTAGCATAATCCTATCTGGCTATGTCATTATTTTGTTATTAACACGTGTAGTTCCCGGAAAGTGCGAGTCGAGTAATATCAGCTATGCTTTTAGCATCATTATTTAATTCGAAGAAACGACTCTTTCAAAGCCTTTGCATAAACACTAAGGATGAATATTCCACCAAATGTCGCAAACATTCTCTCAATTTTTAGTCGATGATAATATTTTAAAAACTTGGTTTCATCATTTGCAAAGGAGATTCGAAATTTCAGTTCCTCGTTTCATTCTTCTTCGTTTAACAATAATCTAAGTTATGCCACTATTTATTGATAATATTGTACTGCTAATTTATATAATTTTTTAATCTCCACTTGACGAATAAGCTATATAAATTTCGTTATTTCATAAGAATGATTGTGCGTACAATTTATTTGGTGCTTATTAACCACAAACCTGGATTCCGTTTCATGTTCTTCTTAAATGTGAAAACATTTTCACGATGATTGTTAAAGTTATCAATTATTTTAGTTTTCAGTTTCAATTTCCTATGAACAATCTATCAAACACCCTTGTGCTTATGGTTTCGTGAATGATCAAACATTTTCATTTCCCTTTTGCGGAGAGGTTCAGTATAACTGGTCGCGTACCCTCAGTAGTTATCTTTTTATCCCAAAATGTCCACTAATCGCGGCTGCATTTCTTCTTTCTGTGGAACCCTCATGAAATTTGCAAATTCCCTTTGACCATTGTTTTTCTCTCTAGTGAACTCGGAACAATAGCTCTATCATCCCTCAATAAATTCCCTTTGAGATATCGCGAGGAAAGGACTGACGCAAATGATTCCATTACGGCAACTTATTTACCTGTCTGATCTCGTTGTCGGAGGCACTATCGAGAGAGATCTCAAAAGCCATTCTTTTGATCTCATTATTCCAAAAATGAATGCGCGTCTTGATCAAGCGCAAAGAGGGAGAGACATGCAAATTCGATACGCCTCTAACTTCGGAGATTTCGAGTACACAGGATAACTGTTGATGCTTTCACCAAAAAGGAAACCTTTCGATCGCGCATTATTCAGGTATGTGCAGCGCCGAAGCCCTTTATAGGACTGCATTCGTACAAAATGAGGCATGAAATCTTTGGAGAGCGATCCCTTTGAAATTTTTCTTTGCATTTCGGGAGATTAGAAGTTTTACATTTCGAATTAAGCGAGAGGCTTTATAATTACACTTGGTGTGAAATTCGCGTGGGGAACATGAGGGGAATCTGTGGATCAAAATCCAAATACTCTGTTTATCCAACTCTATTCCACAGATTCGCTTATCTACGCTTCGTCTATTTTCGCGAACACGTCCTCAGAAATAATACATTACGCGGAAGACACACCACCACTTCATTGATCAAAATGTTCAGATTTACCTAAATAATTACTTTGATAAACGATCGGAAAATATACATTATTTCCTTACAATAAAACATAAATACATTTCGCTAGCCTGCAATAAGAATTATATTATATTAATGTTAAAATAAATAACCAATTTCGTCTAACATCAGAACCGATGAATTACAACTTGTACCTTAAGTCTTTATCGATACTCAATTTTCTCTTATTTCACTCGAAGTAATCAAATTTGAATTTCATCTATTACAGAACTTTCTTCGCCCAGGAAAGAAGCGGCTTCGAAACTAAACAACTGGTGAGAATCCGGCTCTTTTCATTCAATCACATTACAATATCCTTGGAAAAAATAAAGGTATCGTGGACAATATGGGTAAAATGCATGAAATGGATAAAAGCTCTGATCGGTTTCGACACAGCCGTGTCATTATCAGGCAAAGCTTGACGCAGTTGTGTCATCGAAAAACGACTGTGCCCAAAAAGTTCGTTGCTTCTTTTCGTTTTATCTACTGGATTGTACTCGTATTGTCTTTTATTCTTTTATCGTTCCGAAATGGAATTCCGGGGTATCGTTCTGTCATTTTCAGGATTCCCGATTTTCCGACGAATCCCCACGCAAAATCCATTCCTAATGAATATAATGATGTTTTCAAAATATCTCCACTCACGCGCCAAAACGCTGCATACTGAACCGAAATATATATACAGTTTGAGGGTAATAATTTTGAATGTGTGGCAAAATACGAAAAAATTTGATTAAGCAACTAGTGAGCTCGAATCGATACGAGTTTTTGTATAAAACTTTCGGAGTTATATTTGAATCATCAATTTAAGTACCTCCTTCAAATCTCATAGCGCTAAATAAAAAAATTAATTATAAATAAATATATCATTTTAAAATTTTTTTATGAAAAAAAATTTCCAAAAGAAAAATCTTCTTCGAGGAATTAAATATTTTTAAATAAAAAAATATAATTCGAACTTCGAGAACATATTTTAAAATTTAATTTCAAATAGGGTCTTTTAAAAACAATAAAATAAGTTTGAGTTGATTTGCTAAACGTAAAGTTTCTAGATGCACACATAACGGTCTGAAACTGAAAGATGATCCAACGTTGCCCTCATACAGCCACTACTATTTGGCCAAAATAATATTTTCCTCTAATAAACACGGAAAATAATAAAAACCGATGTGACAATGATTTTAGTTATCTAAGAAAATCACAGTCAACTTGCTCGAATATCTCTATTATTATGCGCGAAAGATGTGAAGGAAGTAATACATCTGCATTTGATAAATCAGATGTATACTTATACCAAACTTTCCAACGCAAATATCACTTTTTACCCATATGTTTTCCGAAACTCTTTTGTATCAAGAGGCCTAAAAATAATTGAATATTGAAATAGAGCTTGAAAAAACAAAAATTACGTAATTGGACTGAAATAATGTTGTCGAGTGTAAAACAAACATTATTCACGATCAGTATTAAGGGAAATACTGTTGGTCCTCCATAAGCTGTGGATGTTTCAATAGGTAATTTGGCAGTAAGCCTCACTTAGATTCAATTAAATTTTCGTGGTATCGGATTCCGCCTCGGGCCTTTCAGCTGAGCCGATTTTCCAACTACGCTTAATACAACCGAAGCATCAATTCAAGCCGAAATACGTCGGAGAACCGGCGATTAATTATCTCAATTAGTTGATTCCCACATTCGATCTCAATCTTCATTAGTTAATTAATTACTTGATACCTATCGGAGTATTTAACGGGTATCCGATTCGAGCAAATAGTAAACCCCCTCCTAGAAATATCTAGGCGTTAAAGCGGGGATCACTATTGGTAATAATAGGTACGTATCGCTTATAAAGTAGTGAGAATGTTTCATATTTAATTTTGTATATATTGTAATTTAATGTATCGACTTTTCGCTAGAATTCCTAGGTTAAATTTGATATATAATATTTCGGAGTTATTTAATATCTCTCCCATAGAAGGCATCTATTATAATTTAACCAGCGACTGATTGAAGATAGTAATCCACTTAAAATTTTCTATGATGATTTTCACGAATCGTACCCACCAAATATCCATTGATTAATAAAATTTTAAATTCAGAAACTCGCAATATTTGATAATTTTAAGAGAGCAACGAGAATTTGATATACTTGATAAATGGTCTTACATCAAATATTTTCTTTAATTTTAACCGTAAAAACCCTTTGATTCTATCAGGCATTGAATTTTTTTACCGGCACCTTTCTACATCCACATAAGTACCCTGCAAGGCGCCTTTCGGAGTGTGGCAGGGGGGAACCTTTCATCTAAATTATGTAATTTAAAGTATGAACCATTATTGGAGCATCCTCTACCACTACCTCTTCGATGATTCAACTCTTGAAGGACTTGAAACCCGGAGAACAGTTTTTCTAATTCACTCTCATATACGTCATTCAACTGATTAACTTCCTTTTGGTGCGAATTCGCTGCATCAATTGATTTAATATCCGATCATTTATGCTAGTCTAAACTTCCAATAATCACCATCGTAGTATGTACGAGACGTCGATTTTTTAAGACGGTTCCCAAATACGTATTCTCGATCTATTTGCTCTTTGAAACTCTTAGGGAAAGATCGATGATCTTTTCTCTATTGCTTTTTAAAATTTCAATGAGATGAATAAAACGTTGCCAACAGCTACCATTTTCCCACCATTTCGTCCTTATTTCCTGTAAGTGAATAAGTTTTTTTCCGAGTCCGAGAGAATAAAACGCCTTGAACAAATTTTGAAGTGATTTTTTTGCATATTTAAAAATCCAAGATGATTCCATTCATAAAAATCTAGCAAGAATCGATCCCTAGAGCATTCGAACCGAGTTTCAATCTGTTATTTGTTACCGCTCTCAGCTTCTGAAATGTTCGAAATGTGCGCGCAAGAATAGCCGACGGTGGATCCATTCTTTTGATATCGATTTCCAATCATTCACAGGCTGTTTAAATATGCGCTCGCGACACAATGGAGATATTTCCGAGATGAAAAAAAAAACACACTTAAACGGGAAGCTTAATTTAACTCCATTATTTCCGGTCTTCCTGATATTGATTCTCTTTTAAAGGTACTAATTTTAGAAATTCCTTGGATATAATTCCGGAAAAACGGTAAATGTCCTTTTAGAAGATTCATGTGAAAGTTTTTACATTGTCCTGAATGTATTTCTACTTAAATTTTTCTTTTCGTGGAATTCCGATGATCCAACGGTTTGCACATTAACCTGAATAATTTACATGCTAACTATCTGCGTATCAAGACTATAATTTAATTTAAGGAGGAGAATTTCTTGGCTGTTCGAACAAACTTAAGCAAATGGTTTATTTAATCGAGTAAAGTAAACTCGCTTATTGAAAAGCTATCCATAAAAGAATTGTCTTATTACAACATGTACGCCAAATACCAATGCCCTCCTTTCCATTGCGGACGAAAAATACACACAAGTTTCCGTGCAATTCCCCTACATCCGCTGCGACGCGATTCCAATCCAGAAACAAACGCTAGGGGAATTCATAAGGAGGAGACATCGGTTTTCGAGAGTCTATTGTTCTCTTTGAGCCCGCGAAATGGAAACTAAACGGTTCCAGCCTATCTCCTGGGTAGAATACGTCATAATGGGTGCTATACCGAGAGCATTGTTCTTGCCTCACCGCACAAATCAGCAACGAGTAATTCGGGCAATTAATGAGAGCGGCTCAGGTATGGTTCTTGGTGGCATTACGGTGCACAAGCAGACTTGGGAGGGGAGCTTTGTCGAAATAATGGAAGCCCATTAGGCAAGGGACTATGTATCTCACGCTCTCCAGCGTCCATTCAAAACTGCGGGTGATTTAAGATTTCCATTATAAAAATCGGAACGTTGAATTTCCTGTCTTCGAATTTCCCTCGAACGAGATCTCGAGATCGCATTTGCACGCGGGAAATTTCTCGTGTCGTACATGATTTTGATGCTTCGTCGAGATCGAGTTTTACGAGCCGTTATAGCTCTTGTGATGAATGCGTCTCTCGTTGGCTGGAGTTAAAAAAAATGAATTCCTGAATACCGTGCGGTGAAAATTCGTTTCGAAACTTTCGATTCATTTCCTCTGATTCGTTCCTTCGCTTGAACCCACCCATAATTGGCTCTCTATCGATTAGATATTCATTCGTTCCCAGCAAGAAATGCGTTTTGTATCCATTTCCTCTTTTGCGAAATGAATTCCTTCCTTTTCTCTCAGACATCTGCCACCTTATTCCTACGTAGATACTGAATGCAATGCATCGAACTTTTGATTGCCTGACGGAAAGGATTTCTATACTGCTCATGGAATAGTGTGCATTGCAGATTGCTTACTGATGTTTTTCACCGGTTGCCCTGAATTCAAAAACTATCTGCAGTATTTGAATTGTTAATATAACTATTTGCAATATCTATTGACTCTAGTCAGATAGTAGTCCCAGTTGATTGAGTTCTGGTAAAATTTCACCTGATTATTGTATAAATTATAAGGTAATATTGTAAATACGATCAATTTTTATTCGTCGAGATGTAAATAGATGACTCACTTCACTTCTCCGTTTATAAATATATATAAATATGTAAAAACCATAGCAGTTGAAAATCTAATTGATTGTTAAATATTGATATAGCCTATAATATTGTTTTGTTCGATTCGAGTAGAAATTATTAAAACTCGTCCTATGGAAACGTAATCCAAAATAAATATCAATTTTACAACAACAATACGCAGCGACTCCTTTTTTCATCACTATCGCCTTCCAAAACATTTCCATCGTCTTGTTGGAAACACTGATCATTCATTAATGTATTAAAAGTCCACCAAATGAAATGGATGGAATGACCATCGTAGAGGAGTTGGGAACCAACCTCACCGACGGATAATCCAAAACGATAACCGAATTTTATTTGGAGAAAGAAAATAAAAACACGAACAGGCAAACACGCGGACCTCCACCCGCTCACACAACAATAGGCAATAAAAATATGGAATCTCGAGTTTTTGGCCTCGTTTGGCTGAAATTCTTCGAGGAAAAATCTCCCTCTCCAGTCACGTTTCCCGCATTGAAAAGCATCTCTGAAGGGAATCGGTTTCGGCCAGTTTCCCATTTAATTAATCAAGCATTCTTCGGCATAAAAAAGAAAAGATTTAAAAGCTTCGGGTGCCGGTTGATAGAGGAAGGAGAAGGGAAATAGGAGTTGGATGAAGGCAGAGGGCGCAGCACAGCGGATGAGAAAGAAACGTCTGGGTTAAAGGTGACCGAGAGAGGGTGGCCTGGAAATACGGAGATATTCGCTGTAAAACGAGAATCCTTTTTATCAATCCCGTGCCGAAGCATTATTCGGATATAGTAAAAGAGATTGGTAGAATTCGTAAAATATGCGGCGTTTACAAATAATCATCAGAGATTCAGGTTCCACCCTATTTCCAAGAAGGTGATAGTGGGATGGAAGGCCTCGATAGAGAGGAGGGTATTAAAGCAATCAAAACTGGAAGGAAAGATTAGGTATTGACACTAGTTAGGCTTCACTAACCTAAAGAAGTCATGATATAAAATCTTCCGGGTATTTTCTCCGGAGATTTTCTTGGTATTTATACTCGCGGAGTGATTCGATAGAGAAATAGGAGCTCGAATAAAAATTTCGAACAGTTATTCCATATAAAATTTACATCGAGAATTGGATGTATTTTCAATTCTATAGTAAGAGGGAAGCATAACGCATGCCGATTCCAAGAAGGTAGAACTAATGAAGATTTATATGAAGCCTTGTAAATCTATGTGATAAAATGTGATTGATGAATTAAATTTCCTAGCTAACATATCAGGGATATCCATTTGAATCATGAATAAATATTAATCATGAGAAACAATATGCATTTCTATGCATTCTGATTCCCTTTTTCATTATCATCCTCATTCTCTTCCCCACTATAGTTAGCGAGTAAGATACGGGTGTTTTACAACAATAGTGTTCCTGCTTCATTGAATGATAGCCTATAATATTAATTGCACAAATGTTCTATTCTCTCATACTAAAAAAATAACAAATATGATTGAATTTATTTAATAATAATAACTAGTATATTCTTAATCAAAAGTGTATTTCAGTTCATAGTAGAATATAAATAATTAAGTAAAAAATGCGAAATCAACCGATATTGACGGAGAAATACGCAAAACACCTCTAGAAGAGTGCATGTGAGATATCGAAATTTTAATCAACTTAATTTAAAATAACCTCGTCTAAAAATTGATTCTCTACGGACCGCTTTTTTCACTCTTAATCCAAATTAATTATATTAATATAAATCAATAAGACTCATTAGAGCACTGATATTAAAATATGTTTTGATTTTTGATCTTGTAGGCAGGTAAATGAGTACCGATGTATTCGAATTTTTAATATTTGTTTTCACTTTAGTTTAACGGAGAATATAGTTATAACAAAAACAGTACTAGCGTAGGTTTCAAGTTCACATACTCATATTTCTTTTTATTCTGCTGCTAAGGTGAAAATTTTTAATTAAATGTTATGTACTGATTGCAACTGGGTTTTAGCTTACACCTTAATAATAAAACTTCAGCATTCGACATTATGAATTGGTCGCATCTGGATTTTATGGATGGAATTATTAGCGTGTAAGCTAAAACCAAGATGCAAACAAATTGTAACATTTCATAATAACGTTTCATTTTAGGAGCAGATCAAATAAAAATCATCAGTCTGTGAACTTAAAACCGATTCTCGTTTTGTTATTATGATGATTTTCGTTATCTCGCAGTAAAATATCATCGAAAATTCAAGCGAACCAGTATTTAATTACCTCCACGCGAGATAAAAATTCAAAATATTTTCCAATTATACATGAAGTGATTCGCAATAATTCACGTGTGTGCAAATTATCTTCTTTTCTATGATACGTACAAAATTCGAGGCACAATAGTAGAATCACGCGATCCGTAAAAGTTCGGTCTCTCATTAACGAAAATCACGGGAAAGCCCACCAAAAGTTGTTTTGTTTTGTGAAAGTTCGAGCGGGTATTAAGTTTCAAGTCCCATCTCCTCTTCACGTTATCAATTTCCAACCCAATAATAATGCACGTGCACTAACGCATCATAAAATTGAATCGGGAATTTATTTCTTTTTCATAGGACGACGAGATTGATTTCCCGGAATTCGGCAAACTCTATCCGCGCGAGTTTATTAAATCGGCCTTATTTCGGCACGCGAGATAACTGAAGAATAAAAGGATATTTATTAATTGTTGACTTCCCTCTTTCCCTGACCGTCCGGGTTCGAGAGGATTCTGTGGAAATCATTCGAACCATTTGAAACCCTTCCTCGCGCGAGATTCGGATAATCTATCATCGAGAAAAATCTCTTGCAACTTCAAAACGGGCGCGCACAGTGGACCATCCCACTCTACCTAAACGATTCCGATAAAAATTTCCGGTCTTTCGTTTTATTTATTGTTTTCCGAATCGATCGATTTCGGCTCTTCTGACTTGGAGTGCCACCGATGAGTGACCGGGCGTTGTGATGCGGGACGCCCGCGCCTCTCTCCCCATAACCTCTCGATCACTTTAAAATCAAATCTGTGAGTGGGCGTACCACTCTTCTCAAATCCTCCCCTTTTTATTCTTCTTCGTTTCCGAATTCCATTGCCGTAATCGTCCTCCATTGCGAACCCACTACCGTTCCACCGCTCCGGTAACTTCGAATGAGTACCTCCCCATCGTTAACTATACACACTCTGCGGCCCGCACTTCCTCACGTGAAAAATCTACTCCGAATTTCCTCCGAGGAATTGAGGAACATCTTATCGTGGCATTATCGTCCTCAGAAACGAATGAGATATCTTTGGCTGAAGGAAGCTACCCATTCCTTTCTTCCATGGCCTCCCGTCAGCTCATCGTTACAAAAACGAGACAGTTTCTACGCCGTTAATTTCCCGAATATTTCCACTCTCATTCGTTTTCGTCCACGACTTCGGCTCTACCCTCCCGCGTCTCCTTCATAGACTACTTCAAAACGTTTCCAATCCCCTCGACGTAATGCGAAACGAATCGATTTGTATACTGTTTTTATTTGGAAGGACTCGTGTTCCCGTCGAACCAATTTTTTGAAAGATGCTTCTCAGAAATGAAAAAAACAGCGCTTCGTGAGTAAATGAGTTAATTTCACGGAGCGGAAGATTCTGAGTCCGGTACATAGATTTATTTTCCCCGACATCGAGTGGTTGGAATAGAAGTCGAAAATCCCGATAAACGGGTAGTGATCGCGGCTTCAACTTTTATAAAAAGGGCTGTATTTGTAAGGGTTGAGTTCTCTCTTTTTACGCACTCTAATTTCTACATGCATCCGGCACTTTTCGCTCGAGAGCGATTTTTATTTTATTTGTACGTAAACTGAATGAGGTATTTCGTATTTCATATTTATTGCAAATATTCCCGCTTGATGCGAAATGCGGAATTTGTCGGAATAAATCTGATAAAGCGGAAATATATATTCCATAAAAACATGTCAACCACGATTAAATATTAAAAATAATTATATATCAGCATAAGCAGTTGATATATAACTTTTATTCCTCGTCCTTTTGTAGGAGAAAAAGTTATTCTGTCAATTTATTCTCAAATTTAAAACAGTTAATTACATTCCTACTTTTAAGTTCTTAACAGAAGAATAGATAATGGAAATATATAATCACAGCGTATAATTTATACTACAGTATAATTTGCGATTAAATAATTAGAGTTAATTATTAGAAGTTATACAGCGTGTTGTTTGCTTAAATATCCTCATTTATACATCAATTCTAACTTCAAGTTTCGTTAGATATTAGCCATCATCGTCATATTGCCAAACATTCATCTCATGGTAATCTGAGGTCTCGAATTTCAATTTATAACTCGCCTTAATTACTTTCTTTTTGTATCAGTGATAAACCTCGCTCATAAAAAGTGGGTGTGATTGAGGATTGAGAAGTACGAAATATCGTAAAACTATAGGAATATTAACGTGTAAGAATCAATCATAGAAAGGTAGAAATAGACGATAAAATCTTAAAAGCAATTATTCGTTAATATCTACGTTTAATTCAAATAATTTAATTTAACTAGGTCTATTTTAGAATCTATTAATCTTATATCACTAAATTGTACTTATAATTATGGCTCTATGTGGAATTCATCTATCTTTCGATAACAATCAACTTTAGATCGAAACCAATTGATTACAGATCGACATATTTCGATTGGTATTAACAACAGAGCACTATTACAATAGCTGAAGCTTTGACGCTCGTAAATTAACCTTGTCATTCGCATATCATCTAAGATACTTGACGGATCGAATGCTCGAACGAAACGTGGACACCCAAAAGTCAATCAATGATGCTCCCATCCCCAGTGGCCACTGGACGTGATCGAATCCCTTTTCAATTGAACATATACATACTCATGGGGTAGACGTAACGGAAGGCAGGAGGACAGAGCAAGATATTAATTGCAGTCGGTGAATAAAGAGAGAATGTAATGAAGATCTCTGGAGTAAAAGAGGAATTCGTAGATGAATCGAATGCCTATTGTATTCCTCTCCAGGGTAAAAAGCATTGACTTCGGAGCATCTGAGAACGATAACCTCATCCGTTTGACCTCCTCATTTGTATCCACAAAACTCATTCTCATTTCACGAGAAAGGTTTGTTAAAAATTGGATCCAGGACGGTAGGAAATTGCTCCATCGATAACAGACTGTATAGCCGAAGGAAGATTGAGTGATGACACGTGCAAGGTAGGGATTGAAAGTATCAAAATCAGCAGTACTAATATCAACGAAAAGAAGCACGCGTTCGTGTAGGCGTCGTACTTTAATTTATTCATCATTCGAAATAACTGAGTCTGTTATTTTAAAAATGAATCTTGTGACGGGAAAACATGGTCAGTCAGATGATTTTCAATCTAATTTCAACGTCTCGTCGATGATCTGGATAATCATTTCCCCTCTCTTGGATTCCACGGGAATTATCCGCCTCTTTCAAAACGCGAGGATATACCTACGAATGTATTCTCTCCTCTTTCATTACGTTGATTGATATTTCTAATGCACAGATCAGCAAACGATACTCCACGTATAAATCGGCTCAAGAGTTCAAATATTCTCAGAATCAAAATCCTCTCGGGGGTTTGTAAAATCGTACATATAAAACTTTTACATTTGAGAATATTTGACAAAGAGTTTTAAAGTTATATTTATTACATCAGAGATGAATTTTGTGTGTAAGGCACCGTAATAAACTTCTTTGAGTACATGAATCTATGTGGAGTATATAAATACAAGCTAATTCGTTTGAGTAGAAATTGATGCGATGAAAGCAGAGACCCTCCTCTCTATATTACGATATGTTACACTCAATATTGAGGTTAAGGTCATGGGATAGCCATTTTTTATATCCCTTCTATCTCCCTCCACGTGCCAAACGAAATTGAGCCAATATATGTACCTGTCTTCTATATTTTCCTAATACACGTGCAAGTGAAAAAAGACCTGAAAGTTCCTTCCGCATGCATGTAGAAGTATTTTGAATACTGAGCCGAAGGCCAATTACCGAGGCTTCAGAGATAGATACTTACATTCTCGGGTTTCATAAAAAGCTCTCGAGGTGAATAAATTAAAATTCATGAGTTGAACGTTGTTGATAAATGATGAGAAGAGTTAGAAATATCGACATGAAACTGATTCTAGTAATTGTTTCGCTGAAGAATCTAATTACTAATAATACGGTAAAAAATGAAAATGTAAATCTTAGATTATTCGTGGGGTTTTGTTGAAATATGGATAAATTTTCGGTCTTTTATCGTCATTCTTGTTATAATTTATTTATAATTCTGAAAAAAATTAAAATGAAAGAGAAAAAATAATGTTGATATAATAACACGTAACATGTAAAATCGAAATACATACATCGAACTATTATAAATATAGAACCATTTTCGATTCCTTATTATATGATGTATGTATTACATACGATTATGATGTATGCTTGTACGTATCTTATCCAAAATAATGTAAATAAAACCTAAGATCAATATTTTCGTTTGATATTTTACACTTTCGGGCGAAAAAACTTAAATGAGCGATTTTCTAACCCGACCCCAAATATCATAAAGTTACATTTGAAAGTATAACAACTGTAAAGTCAGGTGGGCAAATAGGATTTCGTTGAATTGTATCCTAGAATTCCCACCTGCTCTCGGCGGTACGGTCTCTCTCGAGGTGGATCGACATAAAATGTATCCTTAGCTATTGTATCAGACTGCCATGAATTCCCAGGCCACAAGTCAAGTGGGTTCGATTGATGAGTTGCAGCCGGCGGAACGGATAGGCTGTTCCCTTCTAAGCTCTCGCAGTCGTTGTTGGGAATCTGCATTATCGCAAGACAAGTGGAAATAAAATCATGTTCAGGATTGGACTCTAAAAGATCTAAGAATAAGTAGGCTTATTCGTGGAGATATAAATGGATCGCCAATTGATTATGGAAAAGCCAATGAACTTCCTCTCGGATGGGAATAAAAAGATTTCCATTCCTGAGATAGAATATAGCGATATCAATTTGAAGACAATTAAATGATTAATCCCGTCGAATCTCTTTCCTCGGCCTTTCATCTTCTCTCTCAAATCTTTGCTAAATCGTGAGCAAATAACAATGGTTCTTCTAATTTTCACTGAGTGACAACTCTGATGAAGAGTACGTTCACTGTCGATAAGAGACTCAGACCTCACGAGTGAATCAAAAAAAATTAAGCCATTTGACTTCATTAAGCAAATCAAACTCTACTTCGATGAAAATTCAATCTGTCTTCTATCATGAAAATGGTTCTTAATTCGTTCTTAATAGCTTTCAAAATTACTGACGTTAAATTATGATGTAGTTTTTTCTGAAGCGAATAATTAATTAATTGCATTTTGATTTTTTTAATAAAATTTTATATGTAACTTAATCGATAAACTCTCATCAACTCATATGGGCCACTTTTATGCTTAAACACAAGGACAATCAAGTTTTAAATAGAAATATATTGCAATAAAATTAGCAATAAAATTTTGACACGTAAGCATATACATGTCCATGAGCTGAGAGTATAATAATTCAAATGAAATTAATGCAGGTATGTATGGCATTATAAAAACATGTTTATAAAGAGAGTAAAATTAAGATAGGTATCTGGTCGGAAAACATTGGAGAAAAATTATGAAATTATCTTAAGTTTCGCTTGTGGAAGACAAATCGGTCATAGTCATCAGGGTACAGACGGAATTAATCCTTAAAATTTCAATCGATTGTAGCCTCTCTCATTGCGGTTTTCCCAATTTCCTTTGGATTCTTTATTGACTCCTAACTTACCTTATTCCCGACTAAAATCTGTTTCCTGGAAACTCCATTATATTTTTTGGATTGTTCTATTCAAGTAAACTCGATACTCATCTTTATTTCCAATTAAAAAATCAAACGATTGATCTATCGATGTATTTATCATCATTTTCTAGAACATTTTTTATCGATTCGTCCATAGACTTTCCGTGATTACTCAAATCCTTTTCAGCTCTATCTAATTATGCAGGACACGTTTAAAAGAAATTACTTAACTTTCTTTTTATGGGAAATATCCAATTACCATCGTGTCGATAGATTCTACCTAGAAGCTCGCCTCAGAATGAATTCATCCTCATGTATGGGAAGTTAATCTCTTTAACAAGCTTCCGTTTTGATTAGTAATTACCCTCGGGTAAAAACCTTCCATTAACTAGAATCATATGAGGTGTTCACAGCCCACGTTAGACTGGACTCGCAACCAGAAAAGCACGTAATCTACCAAAACCTCTGCGGCATCGGTTATCTCCGTGCACTAAAAACATCATATTCTAGGGAACTCCGTTAATTACCCGCTGATCGATAAATAAAAATTCTCTTATATAAAAATACGTCGAATAAAAGCTTACGAAAAACTCTCGTTTTCTCTCGTGTCAGAGGGTGAATTTTCTGTATCTATTGGGAATTCTCAACCTCCCTGTGCGAGAACTCAATACCTCGGTTTTTTTAAGGGAGGGATTCATGTAAGGGGAGCTCCGAAACACTGCTTTTGAAAGCTTTCTGGACGGAAAAATAAACGCAACTACTGTTCAACGAACTTTTACGTAAGCATGAGTTTCGAGAAATATTCATCAAGGAAGTAATCTAATTGAATGAAATTGGATGCTCATTGTACTAATACTTAAAATAATGATTAATTCCAAGATGGTAAAAATATTCAATGAGATTGAAAATTAACCTTTCAAGATAAAATCATCCATATATATTTCCATAACGTCTGCGAATTGATGCAATGAAAATTTCGGCAAATTCATAGTTGTCCCCTCCGAATTTCCTGGAACTTTTGATGGAGAAAGCTATCAAATATAAAATATCCACACATTCAGAGAAATATTCTCCAAGATCGCGGATCAAAGAGAATTTTGAACCGCTTAATAATCATCTGCAGATTAATCTGCTCATAACGAAGGCGTCAAGATGGAATATCTCCACCGTTTAGATGCGGTACCTCCTAATAGGACAATATCCCGGTCCTACCTTTAGTCAAGTGTTTCCTAACCGGCGGATACAGATCAAGACAAAAGATTAATCCACTCAAGCCAAAAGGTCTATTCAACATTCGAGCAGAAAAATAACAGTTAGTAAACATATTCCTCAATTTCCAATTGAACTTTTAAGCCTTTTCTCTCTCTTATTCTTCTCTTCTTAAATTGTTTATCTAATCTGCAAAAACACATTACACTTACAAAACAATTACTAAAAATTACTGCTTCTTATGAATTGGTCTAGATAAAATTTACCACATAAAAATTTTAAGTAAAATTTAATTAGATAAAGATTAATATTGTCTATCATATGGTGGTTTTGATGACATTTCAATGTTACAATTTGAGGAATGGAGTCTGATAAAACTATGATCAGTACTTCTGTTAGTTAGTGATAAATCAATAATAACGCTGAATTTTTTTCTAAATCGTTCGAAAATGTTCAATAAGGTTTTAATTTATCTTTTCTATATATTTTAATAATTATAACTCGCTGAATATCTATGTCATTTATCAAAATTATATTAATCGATTGCTTAATCCCCTTACTTCCTATTGTTTAACTGAACCTAGCATTCTTACTTAAAAGACACAAATAGAATAAAAATATTACATTTACACAAATAACAATACTTTACCATTTAATTTGCTTAATTTGGCATTTTCTTGACTAAAGATATAAATCAGTTTTCAGCCATCTGTTAAGGCGTTAGAATTATTGTTGCTCACTCAATAATTTTACACAAAATAAATTTGGTTTAATACAATCCCAAAATCAAACTGATCTGTATAACCTTCCTCGTTTTTAATGAAATTAATCCACAATTTTTATTTTATTCGCTACAAAAATTATCTTAAATTGAGAAAATATTTTGCGGGAAATCAAAATCGCTTGCGTATGCTGTAATTAATGTTTGCCCTTTTTAAAACGCATCGGCTGATTTTCAATGAAATTATATGCACAACAATTGCGGATTTTCATAACAGTGATGTGATATTAAGAGAAATTCGGGAGGGGGCTTGATAAAAACAAATTCATCGCGTAATTCAGGATTTCCGTGCATCGAAGCGTGCACATTTCACGCGAAATCTATTCAATCGAGCACGCTTAGCAGCAATCGCCGTTCCTAATTTTTAGAAATTAATTCTCGATGAATAAAACACACGGGTTAATTCCAAACGAGGCATGTAGAAATTTGAGGATTCGGTTTTATAAATCGATTAAAGCTGGTTTCTTTCATAAATTACCAGTATTGAATGATTCGTAACTAAAAAATAATTAACCAAAATCAATATGAAAAATGTTTGACTAATGACAGAGATAGAATACCCATAAATTTTTACTTTTATACACGTGTTGTAAATAAGATAAATTTTAATTCTGGCTTGATAACTACGTACATTCATTTATATAATGTATAAATAGAAAGCCCAGTATATATTTTGATTCATGAAATTCTATATTTCGATAAAAAACATTTTTGGTGACTATTTTTTTTTAATTCTGCACTGTAATGTACCCAAAAACAATAAAATCAGTGAATTGCTCATAAAAATTTCAATTATCAATTGCAACAGTTATTAAATACGTATTCGAAAATGTTCAACAAAACATTCATTACGAATCCAACCCTTTTTTCTACAGAATACAACTATATCATACGAGACAAAATTCGATACAATATAAATGGAAAAATTCTGGTCATCATAATTTCGGTTAAATAGCGAGGTATGCTCTTGAAAAGTACGATCCGCGGTCTTTTAATACTATCAATTTAACCATTAATAAATTGGCCGAATGCCGTTGATATATTCCAATTGCTCCGCGGTCTACCTAGATATTTGCTCTACAACGTGCGCTGTATATACGTGCTCAAAAAATGGGCATATTTGCGGAAAAAGTAGCGGACGACCCATTTCTGTAAAAGGCCTCTCGCATCTAAAATTACTATCGAGATAAACGGAATCATTTTTTAGGACTAGCTGTCAGTGACAGGGATACAGTTTTAATAATGCAATATGGAGCATTTTCAATGCGATAAGAGGATTCTGCGAATCTGTAAATTCGCGAGAAGGTGGAAAATTTTTGGATTATGATTTCGCGAAATTATTTTTTAGATGAATTAACGAGCCTTTTAAATATTTTTCATCCAAAAAAAGACAGCTTAGGTGAGACTCTGACACAGAACCTCTGTTCATTTGATTGCAAATTCTCTTCTCTAGGGAAATAATTCTGCGTATCGAAACGGAGTAACATTAATCAACTAATGGAACTTGGAGTCATTAACTATACATTTCTGTTAAATTTAATATTTTCCCACGTATTTAGTGTATAGAAAATACGATCAATCCGCTGGATAGGATTCCTTTTATTTTTCCTTTATTTATATTCATTCGATACATTGAATCGTTATATTACTTTGGTGACTCATTTGCAATCAAATTGACAGGATCCCTTGCCATCTACTTGAAAAGTAACCAATCAACTCATGAGTTATCATAATATCCTAATATATTATAAAAGGTTAGATAGTAGAGAAAAATACTCGTGATATTTAAAACTCATACTTGGCAAGTGTAGGACCTAGGATCGAGTCCCAGTCATGTCGCTTCACTTCCGTTTAACCTACGTGAACAATTCGCACGACCTATCGTTCAAAGTTAAATCTACTTTATTTATCCTATTTTAAAATATCACTTAATATTTTTAGACCTATCTCTTTACTGAGTTAATTTATTCGTCTAAAAAATTCATGATCTACGAACACTAAAAAATACCGCGTAAAACTTTCTTGAAGAACATTTTAATATTTTTTTAAAACTCTTGAACTTAACTTTCGAAACCTATAATAAAATAAAACAGGGCTCCTTAAGAATGAGTGCGTCATCGGTAATACCAAAACACCGTCATCTTCTTCATATATCTTACACAGACCCTTCATCTTCAATAAAATTACTTCCTTCCTCGGCTTTCAATCGATCATTCGACGATGACACATAGCTCATCCGTCTTTGAAATCCACAGACCCAACCCAAACTATCCTCAAGGTTTCAAACTCATCCTCTCCTTCGTCTCAAACTTACCTCTTCCCCGCTTTCTCCCATCTCTGCTTTAAGTTACTCCCCTTATGATATTCTTACACATGCTGTTTTCACTTATTAACACGACCATTTTAATAAAAACCTCAACTTGGATGCTTTTTTTGAAAGATCAGTATATAATATCTCAAGCTATTCGTTTCATGTCTTGCTAAATAAATGGACTTTGTATTTGAGGTAAAATTAAAACAAAAGGTCCCAAATATAAATATTCCATAATTAACGGTACCAATAGCTTCCTAGAAATAGATAAATATTGGAGAAAAAGAATCTTTTAAACACTTTTTATTTGCCTACAGCTTCTCCAAAGTACATTTTTAATTGTTGGAAGTAATTTTAAGCATCATATTAGGAATCAATTCGATTAATTGAATTCAAAATCTCAATTGCTACTCCACTGAATTGCAAGTATCATTTATTATTTTCAGTACTCCATACAGAGAACATGGATACACAAGAGAGAGATAACGCAAATATAGATGCTACTTAAACATAGGTTTTAAAGAATGACTTTATGATCATCCAATTAATGCGAAAGCTTTCAATATAGGATTACAACCTTCTATGGATAGTAATAGTTAATTACATAGCTAAAATGAATTTTAATAATGAAAGAAACGTCGTTCAAAAGATTGTTCAGGTATGGTTAAATGTGTACTCGATGCACCAAACTTCACATCGGTATCTCATTAAATTAAAATATTCACTATTACATTTGCTCTGGATTTATTTCACGTAGTATTTCAAAATGAACTAATTTCGTATAAATCTGTATGGAATTCGTTTTACGAGTGAACATGAAGGTATCATTTTCGATGATTTTGTAGATCACTTTCCTTGGTAGATATTTTTAATGAGATACTAAAGTTATGTATTTCAATACTGTTCATTGTTGTTCTCGAATTCATACTTTATGTACTTAAAACGCACGATTCTAAATTAATTTTTAAGAGGAAAACTTTTAATTGTAAAGAAATTATTATATCATACATTGCAATCATACCTTCAAGTCTCAAGATTGAGACAATAACCCTCTGATCAGCCATTGTAAAATTAGTACGTATAGAATATATTTACATGGGTATTCTGAAAAAATTTTAATGGTTAATAAATAAACCTTTTATACTTTCCTTCGCTAAAGTTAAAAGATACTCAATTTCATGATTAACTAAATTACACCTAGCAGCCTATTTAAAATTTTTAGAGAATAGCGAGTACGCCCTAAAAACCTATCAATGGGTTAATTATAGGTGCCTTTATTAGTAGAGGATTTCTATAAGGTCAAGCAATACGACGAAAGATGAAAGAGAAATTTCAGCAAATATGCGTTAATCCCTAAATTAACCCACCCATCTCGATTTATAGCTGCTGAATGTAAACTCAAGAGCTACAATTAAGCTCCATTCTCAAATATGAAGAGATAAAAGAGGAATATATGGAAAAGTAAACAGATCTGTGATATTGTTAGGAAAAACTAATAATAACGATTTCTTCATCATATTAATAAGATTTTTCTGTTCCATATAAAGCAATTGAGTTTAATATCCAGTGTTGCAAAACTTCTATATTTTTTGTAGATATTCTAAACGAATTTTCAGCCCGTTAAATTTCTTTCATTTCATTTTCTCGTAAAATAGAAAGTACATGAAACAAAGGGTCGTTTTTAGTTATCTTATGTTAAACAATATTTCATTTTCTTACACAAAAAAGTTCAGCGTATTATAATATTTATTATTATCTGGCAATTTACCAACTCTTAAATATTTGGTATTTTACGAATGTGAAAATATTTGTGAAAATGAACTTTTAGAAAGGAACGAAAACAGTGATTGCTTTATATGTCGCACAATTATGAGATTATTTCTTAATTTTGCAACGCTCATTACAACCATTACATAATTACACTGATCGGAGAATCGATCGACACATGAAATTATGATACAATATTATCCAGTGATTGTCCTATAAAATGCATTCAGTTGATTAATTCATAATATTATTTACTGAAGAGTTTATGTCCAAGAGCTATTATTTACGGATAATTGTTGACCCAGTGCAAATACAAAAGCAATGAGAATACATGAGCAATGAGAAAAAATGATTATAAATCAAACAGAATTGTATTGGTAAGCGCTATTTACAAAATCTTCGCCAGAAAAATCGGGATAACCTTGAACTACTAACTTTTTCAGAACATTGAATCGTATTATAACGCGTATATAATTTCCCTTGGGAATATTTGCGTGTGATTTCATAAAATTTTCCAATAACTTCCATTCGATTTTTAATGCTAATAATTTATTTAATTCAACTCTGAAATTGGACGTCCGGCAATCCCTACTAAAAAGAAAAGCTTATCGACAAATCAAAACAAAATATCACCAAAGAAATTCCACAATTAATGATTAAAATTCTCTTTCAAGCATGGTTCTGACAGCTAGTATTTACAAAAAGTAGGTTAAAATCCGTAATTTATATACGTGTGTATTTTAAAAACGGCTAAAGATATGTAATTTTCCCTCTTTCGAGCCATGCAAAATGTATCTATCATAATGTAGCTAATATCGGCAGAGTACAAAGTGGTTTATCCCGAAAATTAGGCAACCCTTGTTTCACATCACTACCTAGGGTTGCATTCATCAGGAGGTTCACAGGGAAATTTTCCTATGGGAATCTCATTGAATATAAAGTATAAAATAAAATTTAAGGCGCAATTGTTATTTACAATTTTGAAATTTGATTCATAAAATCTGAGATAAAACTTTTCTACAGAAAGTTAAGGTTTTAAGCTGAAATGTCTTTAATATACAAAAACTACTTGAATTATCATTAACAATTATTCTTTCTCTTATTAAAGACTAAACATTTAAAGAATGGGTAAGAAGGTTTCTATATCTCGGATCTAACGAAAATGGGATAAATTACATCTCTATTATAAAATATATAATATATTACGTTGCGATTGTTTATTCTACAATAAATTGCTGTCATATATGCATAATTCATCAATTATAAAAGGTAACTTATCTACTTTATGACCATTACCGATGGCAACCACAACCAACCCGATTTATCTTTCCGATAGTGATTGAAAAGTAAGACAAAAGCACCTAAATTGGGACTTTTAGTTTCGCACGTGTAGGCATGAATAAAGGCAAGAATGCCGCGATGAAATAGTTTCCTTATCGGCTAAGGACAGTAACAATAATTGCTCTCATTACATCCATGTTCGTAATTAGCAATTAAGGGATATGATACTTTTCTCCCTGCGTGTGAGTGAGGTGTTTTCCTTGTTAGCGCCTCAATTAGGTGCCTGTCATAACCTTCATCGGGGTGACAAATAAAACCTTCCGGAGAACTTAACTTCCACAGGAAACTACTGACTCACTTCATTCTCCGCGAGGGAGCATTTTTATCGGTAATAAAACGTTTTCGTTAAGGGGAGAAACGCGACCTCCGTGCAGGTGTTTTGAGGCTGTTCCGCAAAATCTCTCTGAAACAAAGGAGGGAAACGATATAATACTTTTGGGTTGCTTTCCATTTGAGGACCGAATGATGGAATGACGAGAGGTGGAAAAAAAACGACTGATCCGATTCGTTAGCGAGTAATTTGTCGCGCCCGTGGAAACGGTCACGACTTGAACGGTCGTTAACAATGTACGAAGGGTTGATTTAAGCCCGGAGATTATTAACCCCATCCGAATCGTGATTTTTAATTACCGCTCGCTGCTCTTCTCCCGCGTTCGCTAATCCGTCGTGGGTGCCGGAGATGCGAGACTTTCCCATATTTGTGCGTATACATCCCGATTTCATTTCGGTGCTAAATCTATCTCCCGTCCGTAATCCTTGCTCGCATGTCGATCGCATGAGATGCCCTTGTTTGCCGACAGCGTGCATCATCGCTCCGTAAAAAACGAAATTGAACGAATCGTTTTCCTATGATTGAGGTCCAAAAAAGACGCGACTTAAACGGATATGAACGGATGTTACGCCTCCGGTCGGAATAGGATACCAGTGGCCGGAGGTTGTGGTTATCATTTTTCCGCTGTCGGCGATCCCAATTTGGGAGTTCGTTTTCCCAGCGATCGACAAATGACGCGTTTTTAGGTACGATTCCCAATGCTTCGATTACTTTTTAACGCACGCTGCCATCGGCCCGTTTCCCTTTCTATGGTTGACTATCGAACATTTGGCACTCTCTCGAATTATAATGATCGTCAAATCTCTTACTTATTAATTGCTTTTCGTACTAATCCCTCGAAGAAAGATACTGAGTAGAATAAAAATTTTTCGCGATAAAAACAAACTCTAGAAATAGAAAGATGCTATCGTAAAACAATTAAAACTTAAACAACTCATCCCCAATCCATCCAAGCACTAGATAAAAAAGATTGGATAATGGTATTTAATATCTGCTGTGATGTGGATCATTAACACCCATTAAAAATTCAAGAATATGTTCCATCTCAAATTTATTTTTGTTTGATTTGGGAAATAAAAAATCGCATAATCTTCCTTGTCTTGAGACTTTAAACTTTAACCAAAGTGAAATTTAATTCAATTGTGCATGAAATAAGGTTTTATATGAGTAATTGAAATATTTTAATTTCAGAAATCTTATGAAAGATTCTCAATGAAATAACAATCCCAATCAGGGCAGTGAAGAGCAATACTAAAATATACTCCACTGTTTGTGGTATGATGTATTGTAAATCATCTTTTTTTCCTCTACCTTTTTCATAGAAGGAAAATTCCCTGTAGTCATCCTAATTTTTTCCACAGAACGGTCGTCTGATTCGAAAACAAAGAAGTTTTCGATACATGTTTTTTTATATTTAGAAATTAATAAAGATCAAATACACATTCCTTCTTTTCACGGAAATTTTAAACATTTTCTTCTAAAGAAATATTAATTGCTCTTAAATTTTATTTTATTTCTCAATTCATCGTCAAAGGTTCTTTCATTGTTTTTTACATTGCTAAGCATCCTAATTCTTGTTTTTAATTCTTCTCAAAAGAGCGGTCCTTTGTCTGTAACATCGTCATCCTCTATTTCTACGCGTAATTCCAAAGCAAACTTCGCTACTCAATAGTTGGTACATTTTTTCCTGAATCCTTTTCTACTTGAATCTCTTACTCTATAACCTAACTCTAGTTTCCAATCTTGTATGTATTTAACTTTCTAACTGAACTAGTTAGTCTAATATTAGTAGTTAATGAAATACTAATATTAAGCTTTCATAACAAATTTAAAATGCTTAATTATCTTCTTTATGTAAGGGTTTTGTATTCCATATGAATTTTCAGCCTAAAATTATTGCTGTACATTTGTTTCAATTGCGTTTATTACGTAATCTAATTCGTTTTTCATTTTAAATTAACCCCCCAACACCCTAAAACCAATCCATCTCTATTATACATAGAATTATTAAGAGATCGTTTCCGTCAGAAAGGAAAATGTATTGAAAGGCTTAATACAAATACAATGAATCGGACGAATCGATTCTTTGATCGATAAAAATACAGTTAGTACAATAATTATTGTGAAAAAGATTACCTATTTACATTATAAGAATCATATTCCTATGCATAAAATCTTAGTTCCTAATTCTGTGGTCGAATCAAATGATTTACACTATCGCATAACTATTTAATTTAATTAGTGATTATCACTGCTTTATTAAATATCTTTGGACCGCGAGGCACTGTATTTACTCCAGTAATCTCAATCAAATCTACTCTAACAATTTCAGTTGATTGAAAATTTGGAATTATTTTCGCTTAAACGTTATTTAAAATTATAAGTGCGTGGATACATCTATATTTTGATTAGTTAATGAAATACTAATATTATTATAGCTCGTGACTTATACCAGTTCATAATGTTTGATTTACTTTATAAAAAGAGCTTGATAATATTACTCTCTTTTCACGATTCTTGCCGGATGCAACCCATAATGAATAAACCTTCTGAAACCAATTCGTCTTCTGGACATTCATTTACTCTCACTCAATTAGTTTCTATCCCTCCCTCACGCAGAAAGTTCTTCTCTGTATGTTCTGTCTAAATAAAGCATAATATAACAAAATATCTGTTCCATTCGATGCCACATCCATAATTCAGATTTTTTGTCATTTAGAATTCAATATATCATGAGCTAAATATAAATATTCAACTGTAACACACTTTCCTCTTAACACGTTTATGTAATTCCATCTATAGCGGAAAAAAATCTTGAACGATTCGTAAGAGCTTCTTAATTTCTCGTCTTAAGATATCAAAATCGATAAAACCGACACCTGAAGCCATGCTTCAGAGTTTCTCCATTACTCTTAAGACTGCCAGATCGTACGTGGAAGGCCATCCGTCACGGACTGCATACATCTCGGAGGGACGTGTTGAGGCAAATACCTGACACTTTCCGAAAGTTTGTTCCAAAGGGAAAGAGATATCAGCGATGAAGGTGACAGTTGATGGAATCTATCGCTCCTTCGAACAAAAAGAGGTCATTAATCAAATGAAGACAGTGTTTTATCCCGAGCCCTAAGAGGAAATGGTAATTAAACAAGAGAGGATGGCCGTAAAATTTCTCCCCTAGTGTGATGGAACAACGAGGATAACTTCGAATTTCCGCTCAAACGAGTAGAGAGAGTTGCAATAGTGTGGAACTGGTTCCTGAATACCCTTTGCGTTGCTCTCAAGCTAATTGTGTAAGCTCTCGCTACGCTCTCGCCCGCTTAAAATGTCGCCGCGTCTTATGACATTGTTATATTCTAATTAAGTCCATATTCCGGAAAACATATTTTCAAAAGCTGTATTAAAAACGTTCGTTCTTTTGCACTGCTTCTGATATTATTCAACGTTTTCCTATTAATTTGATTATTTTACCGTAATTTTTATTGAACTTGGTATTGTTTTTGTATGTATTTCTATAATTTCTACGAAATATTCGTCAAAATTGGCTTTTAAAATACTATGATAAATTCTGATACTCTTAACTATTGGAAAATTTCTAATAGACAGAGTTTTTAGTACAATAAACAATGAATTCTTATGGAGTCATCAGTAGCACTATTATTTTAGAATAAATTTTGACAATGCTACTTGACTACATTAACAAGACCTTATATCGCTATTATATTGTTTTAGATAAAAAATCTGGAAAAAAACCTACATGTATACGACTAATGATTTTCGAATTAGATACAGTTGAAACTACATTAAGTAATATTACGAATCCCGGCTCCGAGGCAATAATTACTCAATGCACAACTCGCAACCGGGATTAAAGGAAAGCAAAAGATTTTTAAGTTTTTGAATATTATCATTCTCTCTACGTGGATAGAATAGCATCACAATCAATTCAATCCTTTCCCAGATACAGAAGTGTATTAATTAAAATCGGCGAATAATCCGTCTGAAACTCTACACAGAAAGAAATTCAGGTACAGATCCAATATCTGAGAGTCATCCATCGAAATAGGTAATTGGGAATGAAAACCTACGCGAGCGAAATCATTCCGTCAATTAACACCACGATTTTTAGTCTAATTGATCCCTTTTTATTTCGTTCAGAACGGCACACAATGCCTATTGAAGTCATTGTTAGTGTTTTTATCATAGAGCTGCGGCAGATGCACGGGTCTA
The DNA here is from genome assembly GCA_020796165.1 of Pantala flavescens. Lineage (NCBI taxonomy): Eukaryota > Metazoa > Arthropoda > Insecta > Odonata > Libellulidae > Pantala > Pantala flavescens. The sequence goes on along the minus strand of CM036889.1, from coordinate 12,059,356 downwards.
TCCTCGATTGATTGCCCACCGCATAAACTTACTGCGCCATGTAGGAAGCATCATTATGCGTCGGTGAATAAAGGACGGTGATTTTCCATTTATCGACTGTCCCCGTTTGAAGTCGCCTTTCAAATGACGTATATATGGTTCCACCAGTGCGACCGACCACGGCTCGTTATTTTGCGAAGTGAAAGCGCTCAGAAGTAAATTGAATCACAGGAGCTCTGAAAATGTTGAATGGAGCCATCTCCTCAATTTGAGTTTACTTTCCGGTCGAAGAGAGTGCAGATAGGGGTTAGCTAAGATTGTGAACAGAAGCGCATCATGAGGTACTTAAAGGTATCATTCATTTTCTGACAATTCTACGAAAATTTGGCATAATTTGGCATTCGTAAAAGATTTGATTGAAAACTCGTAGAAATGGATGAAAAGTAACGTATAAATTTGAAACTAAAATTTCGTCCTGGTACTAAAAGAATAAATACAATTGACGATTAATTTCCATCCAGAAAGTGGAATAATTGTGCTTGTGGTGGAAGTAATCGTCAATTTTATATCTTCGTTTACCAGTTACGAAGATCTTAAATTTTCTCTGAATTATCAGGTCCGTGCTAGGAAAAGTCAACGGTTAATATCTCGAGGTAGAAAACATCTGAAAATGGAGTATAGTTTTATTGTAACATGATCAATTTTGCCTCGTATAGTTTGAAGACAAAGACGAAATTTTAAGCCTTTGATTTTTATTAAAACGCCTTAGAGTTTAGAAAAGGGCAGTCTGAATTTTTGCGTATAACTGATTTCCTTTTCAAATATCGACTTAACTACCTACTCGATTTTTAGCTCTTGTCAATTTTTTTGTAAACACATTGTATCACACTCGGCTGTATTTCTTGGAATGTAACATGATTTTTAAAAGATCTCTAGAAATCTCTCACTCTATCTCTAAAAACAGGATATCTGTTGATGTTTATTCACCGAAATCAGAAAGAAAAGAATATCTCAGAGTGTATATTTACATAGTTCCTTCCTTTTGCTCATTTTGGTGAATTCAACACTGTGACTATTCTAAACAAGTTTATAGTATTGAAAGAAAATAATTAATCAAAAACCGCGGCTAGTCGATCACATCTCCCCAATATTACGCCCAAGAGCACACACGTGTATTTGCTCTCACTAAACAATTTGCTCATAAAACGAAGCTTTGTGGAAAATGAAACTTGAATCCAAACTGCTATGAAAAGATTATTCTTCTAAACTTTAGTACAACACATAATTTGTGATCTTTGACCGGGATTAAAGTGTGAACAACATCAGGATAATGTTTTTTTAACAATAAGAGTATTCAAAAAATATTGAAATGTCGCATAACCCCCAAATTCGAAATTTCGATGATTAAAATTATTGTGACTCATTTTATGACGTTTTACTTTTCTGCGAATCAATTCTGCAATATTTTTTAATAACTTGGAGAAATAATATTTAATAGTAATTCTATCGTTTAAAGAGTAATTTTTATTCCTATTCAATCAGAATAAACTTTACAGATATAATTTAATTTTAGATGGAAATTCTATAACTTTAAGTGATTGATTCGATTTCATTATGAATTCATGATGAAAATTTTTAATATTTTTATTTAATTTTTTAATATTCGTGAAGCGAGAAACATCCACAAATATAGATTTTATTGAAAATCGAACACGGAACTCTATGATTCCGAGAGAAAGCGCTACCGACCAGGGTATGTAGGATTCCCAAAAGAAATTAATTCAGTTATGTGACAAAGTGCATTGCGTTCCTTTGAAGGATATTGCCGAGCTATATTCACCTTGAGTGCCACTTGGTCAGTGAAACTAACCGTAACGTTTAATTACCTTGTACGCGCTATAGCCTATAAGGACTCATTCAAAGGAATTGCTTTCCTGTGACCCAGAGGACATCCTTATGGTCTGAACTGAATTTATATATAATATTCGAAAAAAAAACATGTAATTCGCTAAAGACTAAAAATGATCGAATGCTAGCTAATGAAGCACTTCATACACCCTCCAGTATAATTGAAAGAAAGTTTTGTGAATTTTTAATGACCATAGAAAACGTGCCAATTGGTGCAAACCTTTTTTGCACGTAGAATAAACTGTATCTCCGCACAGATCGCTTTTATATATTGATAAGTCTCAATATCACTTCTTATTTATTCGAAGGAAAACGACTATATATTTTTAATGTCTTCCAATCAGAACATAAAAAGTCATATCTAATTTTATTTTCTCAATTTTCATTCATTAAATTTCGGAAAAATAGTTTTTATCGATAATATTAGGATTTATGCATTATAATGAGAGCTTGTGACTTTCTAAAAATGGATGAGAATGGAGAAACTTAAAAAATAGCCTCATTCAACCGACATCATTCCCTTGTAAAATCGTATTTATCCCGCCAAATCGTGCGAAATGAGATTTCAGTCAATGGCTCACCTGAATTAAAATCACTTATGTAAGAGTTTATGTTATCGTTCTCGGAAACATTTTATACTCATATTCTCAATTGTAACTCGATCGTTTTGTCCCTTAATCCATGCTAGAAAGAGAGTATCATTTTTACAAAATTTTCACCTTTTCTCTTTGAGTCTCACAATGTTTTTATATACCACCTCTTTTCCTTTCACCTTGAGCTAAAGAACCTTCTACAATTACTGGAGGCGCCGAGTTTAATTAACATCATCATTAAGCACCTCTGTGACCGTAAATTTTCCGTTTCCTTATTCTCTGCCCTTCTCATTCCCCCTTTCAAATTTCAGGAGCTTACAAATGTCTGCAGTAATCAGCAATATGATATGTAGCACGTGAGCCTCGATTCTCAATCATACCTCTGCAGTCGTCACGGACACACGAGAATAATGACATTTACATTCCGCTCTCGATAAACTGCATGCGCCAATTCCGAATACGCATCTGTTTATCTAATAGCTTTTGGTCCGGGCACGTGTGTCCCGAATGATCGAGAGGCTCGGAAACAAAAGTTCAAAACGAGATACGCTTCAATTAACTCTTGCGATCGATGCACAATTCGTTCTAATTGCGGAATTTCGTTGAATGGAACTTTTATGCGTGATAACTTGATCCATTACTGTAAAGGAAGCGCCGGCGAGGGGATTCTAATTGAAAAGTTAAAAGAGATTCAAAACTTCCTAGAAGCCCACGCCCGCGGTAAATGCTGGCGAACTCGTAAAGAAGTTATTTCGGAAACCTATCAAACAGCTTTCGGACACTAATACACTTAACGAAGAAAGGAAACACCTCTTCACTTTCGGTACGGTATTTTTCGCTGTCACTTGTTGATTTTAATTATTTCCCAGCCTTTGAGTACTATTCGATACAATATTTGTTCATCCTAGAGCTTTAATTGTTTCCGAAAATTTGGTGATTTCGATTGAACAACCGTTGCTCTCTCGTAATATGAATTGAATTTGTCGTTAGCCTTTGGTAAGAGACAAAATGGTTTGGGAATTGCTTGTGCTGCTTCCTCAAAACAAGACGCTTTCATATCATATGTTCCCAAACTCGAATGTTATCCTGAGATAAGATATCGATTACCTATGGCGTATTGTCAACACGAGTCAATACTAGAAATATCATGCTTTTGTGACAAATATTATTCCAAAACATATAACCCTCATTTGTATCTAGCATGGGCTAGGTAAATTCTATATGTTTGTGTATCGTATTGTGTTTGTGTGTGTAGCATCTCAGATGTTACATTCAATCCAACACCGGATATAAAACTCCCCATGCTATCTCCAATACCTCGATTCTCATCCGTGTTTGACTTATTAAAACAAGAGATATCAACTTGAATTCTAGATATTCAAAGAATATATATTATAACATATTTGCTCAATAAATTCTAATGCAGATCGTATTCAATTCACCTTGGTTTAGAGCATAGTGCTATGATTTTTTGGTAGTCATTTTTCGTCAAAGACAAACATTACACCATTTTACCAATTGAAAATATTAAATATAAAATTTGAGGTAGAGAAATAACTTCTAGTTGCCCACTACTATAAAATATTCTACTTTATAAAGAAAATATTCTCTCTGTATACATCATGCTCTACAGACTTCAGTTTCGTAAATAAAAATTCGTGGTTAATATGGCGGTTTGATAATTTATGTATACGTCCACATTCCTCCGCAATGTATCGGAATCATCTCCGTCGGGATAATTACGGGGCGACAACAGGAAAGGAATTCCGAAAGGGAAATGATTACTTCGGCAAAAATGTACCCAGTTAAAAGGATGGAATTTAAAGATACCAAAATGCGGATTAAAATTGTCAGTGGTCGGAGTGCGCCTCTCGTCTGGTGCACATGGGCCTGGAGCTGCGGTTGTATCCAGTACAGGATATTGGCTGAGGGATGTAAATTTGAATTCCGAGAGAATGGAATTAAAGCCAATCCTGGGGCGAGGTTTGAGCGGTCGGCCTAAAGAGCAAAGGGCTGGATAAAAGGCAGAGAGAGAGAGAGAAATGAAGGAACGGAGAAGTGACGAAGGGAAAATGAAACAGGGTGGCATTTAGAAAGTTGAAAAAGGAGATGAGATGATTTTGGAGGGGATTATAAAGGGACAAGAATCTGGAGGAGTGAAAAATTCGCTTCGATATGAGATAATATCGATGCTTTGGCAGAATCGTTGCTTCAAGAGCTATAAAGAATAAATATAATGAACCTAATTAAAGGACGATATCAGAGGATATTAAAGTTAGATATTGTATATTAAAATATACATAAATAGAGGGGAAAAAGCTAAATTAGTGCTTATACAATGAAGCTGGTAACCAAGTAAGTCCGAGTTTTCGCAGACAATATTAAAATGCTAGTAACAACAAAAGGAGAAAGAGGAGCTTATCAACCATAAAGAAAATAGTGAGAGATAGTGCTAAATGATAGTGGTTTCTTAGGAGTTATTCCTACGAAACAAAAAAATTCAATTTTCTATCAAAGCGTACCGAAACTTTTATGATGCAATTTTTCCCAAAGGCGAATTTTCCTATCCATCTACAGATCCCAATTTCAGTATTTAGAGTTCGGCATGCATGGAGATGAATTCGAATCGCACAAGATAAATACGTAGCATAAATTGAAATCAAACTCACTCGACCATCGAGTCAAAGGCGGAAATGAATTTCAGTTTGATTTGCGTCCAGCGTCGTGGTGAAGTATTTTCAGAGTGTTTATATGTTTATTGACGACCAAAGCTGATATTACACTTGAAATAAGCCGATCAATTAGCCGATTACCTGATATGAATTTTTATCCGACTTTCCTTTATGAACTCTCGTGAATGTGTGCCTGATCAAAGATTGAAAAATCTGTACAAACTTGAGATTTATCTCTGAAAGTATTTACGCAATAAATCTAAATCCGTGACACAAAAATGACGGCTGATTCTCAAACAATAACCAGTTGTTTTGTGCGTTGTGTTCTTTTTGATATTTAGTAGCTTAAATATGCACAAAGTGTGTACCAAAAATGTTTGCCGGAAATTTGAGATAAACTTGAAAAGTGGAGCTTTTTGATAAATTTTCGCTTCAAAAGCAGATACGAGTGACTGGCGCTGATAAAATCCTTAAAAATGATAAAAATGAGTTAAAAGTTGTACCGATCGGAGATTTATGGACTGCTTCAAAGGTATCATTAAAATATGTATGCAAATAAGAGTATCATTAAATACTCTTATATACTTAATTGCTATTCCAACGATTAATTTCTACATTATATTCATATTTTCACATCGCCAGATATGTATTCGTTAAAAAAATTTTCCTTTAATTTACATAAATCTCTTAACACTAGAACAGCGGAGGGTGTCCTCAGGACACCTCGCCCATGAAAAAAACGCACCATTTTTGTAATTTGTATCATAGAAAAAAATCGTTTCGTGACTTTTAATTATTTAGTATTCTGCGTATTTCTACCAAGTTTTATGATTATTGGAACATTTTCATAGGAGATCCTACCACATACCCCCTAGAACAGCGGAGGTGTCCTCAGGACACCTACGTAATATTTACTATTATTTCTTATGATAAAACCTTCATTGTTTTATATTAGAAGCTCTTACAAATGTACTTTGAGATAATATTGCTTTTTGCTATTATTTTGTCCCCGTTCTCTAAAATTAATTAATTATATTGTTATGTATAAAAATTTGAGGTAGCAATTCTAATGATGATTTGAGTTGGAAACATTTTGCATTATATTTTCTAATATTTCCATTTATAAGATACGTTTCCCATTTCTATTTTCGCAATAGACTAATTTGTCTTATATCTTTTTGTGACACTCGCTCATTGAATATTGCCAGGCTTGCTACAATCCCGTTACAAAAGTGACGGTGAATGATCAGCTTTTTCCCAGAAAGTGTAGATGTCTATTCACACAATTTATTCTTGATAAACCTGATAAATATGTACTTAAGTTTCGGTTAGTAGTGGATTTTAATTCCAAATATGTATAGAATAGATTTCCATAAGTTATCGAGTTGGAGGATAGGCCATCTTCCTGAACCATGTGGTCATGACCTTGATGGGACCTTTCCTATATAAAAGGAATTAACCTAATGACCGATAATTATTTTAAATTAAAGAAACTATTTAAAAGGCTGAAGAAAGCAGGTATTTTTTATCTGGAACATAGAACAAATTGTGATGAGAGTCGCTGGAGTTGAAAACCAGCAAAAATCTGCAGTGAATTCCGATGTTGTCGAAAAATGAAGAATAATCCTTGTTTATAAAATTAAACCGAATAAACATGTTCTTCTCGCGATTTAGTTGCTTTCTAATATCGTATTTGACAGTATTAGTAAAAGAAAATCAGATGCGGTGACGTACCATAACTGTACAAAAAGCGGCGTAGTGGACCAAATGGCGCGTAGGCACACGGTGAGACAGACTCACGACGTTGCCTAATGCATTCTTTTTACATAAAAATTTATCTAGCAGAAGTCAATGTATAGGTTATTTGCCAGCAGAAAAGAGGTCGCCAAATAACCAGATATAGATTCTTTCAACGAATCGCAGATAAACAAAGTAAAACCTAAGCTGTCTAAAGAGATCTCAAAAAGGACCTAAGTAAACACTAGATGCACGAGACATCATCCAATGAAGCCACCGATATCTGTTCAAAAGAAAATACAAGTGAAATAAAGCATCAGGTAAGTGTAAGAAGTGCAAGGAACGGGTATATAGAAAATGTAACATCAAGAAGATTTATCTATGAGCTTCATGGAGGAATTCTATGGAGTAATTATTTCGTGACAGCATCATTGTGTTAAAAAAGAAAAATTAATATAATTGCGTATGCAAATAACATTTAAGGTCCATTTTGTGTCTTAAACCTTATTTCTAGTCTTTTTGTTGTGAAATAAAATCAAAGGAAGGTACGTGAAGCGGTAAAGTTTTATTACGCGAGTTTATTTTTTTTGTACCCCATGTAAATTGTTGATAAAATCGGGTAATTTTCAAAAGTTATTCAAGCAAATAATTATTTTATCTCGAAAAGGCTTTATATTAATTTATTCATATAATTTATTTCTGGCTTTACTGTTCTGTATATTTTTATATCGGAATATGAGTCTCATGAAATTGATTGAACTCAACAACAATTTCTATATTAAATATGTAGCAACTATTTACCTCATGATCAGCCGATAAATAAGTACCCATACTTAGTTATTAATTTTTAAGCTTATAAGGAAAGACTAGAAATTTAAATACGACTGCCTCATTCAATTTAAAAGAAGCGCAAGTGTAGGTGTCCTGAGGACACCTTCCGCTGTTCTAGGGGGGTGTCCGTTTTCCGCTGTTCTAGTGTTAAAGGATTAATTAGAATATTTCGCAATCATTATGGAATATATTGACACTTATCTTGGTTTATTAAAATTGTAAAGAATTTTACGATATTTAATAGGAAACATTCTAATTACGTGGAGATTAAAAATTTTTGGTATTAATTGGTAATCTGCTTGACGGTCATGTATAAAAAATTTAATTTTTCAATCGTCGACTTTAATTATTCTTCCATCATCTCTTTATTACCAATGTAATTAAGAGTAAAATAAATGTTTTTAGATTTTTTAAATTATTATTAATTATTTTTTTTATTATTGGTATTATCCCTGCGGAGACTTAGCTTACGGTCGGTCCCGTGTGAACTTTTTCTCTGGATTCCTAGGAGATCATCCGTCAAACTGTTATCAGCTGGGACCTCACGCACTACCACTTCCTTGCAAAGGATTAAGACAAAACTTGAAAATTTAAGATTACCAAGGGTGAAAAAAGTTTCGAAGGATGCGATAACTTCTTCATTTAATGAGATCCGATCGGATATACCGGAAATTTGTTTTCTCCGTGGGGAAAGAAATTGATTGTAACAATCTGAAAATATACTTAAGATACGGAGAGGGGTTTATATGCGTAAAAATATTCCGCCTTCACTTTTGAACTGAAAAAGTGTAAGTATTTCGCAATAAGTGACTAGATGTCTTTTCAGCTATCAGAATAGCCACGAAGAGAAATTCATCCTGATAGATATATTGGGATTTTTTTGGGCTGTAATGAAAGAATATTGTGAATAAGTCATCCATAATGTACGCTGTTACCTTGGATATAAATATGAAAATACGAGTGAAATTTTGCTTGCTTACTGAAAGCATTAGGGTTATGTTAGTAATTATGCTTAAACAATGGTTCGCGAGAAAGATTTCAATGCTCTCACACTCCTTCAACTGTATTCCATTTTTTTCAGTTATTCATAAAGAAAGTTAGATTTTCCATGAATTACTTATGGCGGAATTTCACCCGCCCGGGGGTCGAACTAAGGACAATCTGCACCAGAATAACCTATCATTCGCTTCAATTTCATGTTTTTTAAATGTCCTTCTATTTTCAAAAGTGCCTCAAAAAGTGTTGTAAATTTCCCATGTATTCCTTACGGAGAATATTATAAGACCCCTTAGAATAGAACTCATAACCTCCTCTGTAACGAGCATTTTTCTAAATAAAGGTTATTATAATTGCTATAATCATGAAAAGATACAGCTTAAAATGTTAAAAATCTAGATTACAATATTTTTCTGTAAATTTCAAATTAATTTAACGCTTTCAATTGATACATTTTTATTACCACAATGCTCTAGTCAAAAGAATAAGTAATATTAGATATTAAATTATTTATGTTTAATTTTTAAGACATAATAGTACAATTATACCTCCAATAAAAGCGCTCTAACTGTATCAATGTAAAAGGCAGACATCGAGATGCGCATGAAGAATATTTATCTGAGGAATTTCCTTGTATCAATTCTTGGAATTTCGAGAAAATGTTCCGCACGTATGGAGTAATTTACTTTAGACCGTAATTGAATATAAACGTTTCGGTGTCTATCTATCAGTATAAGTGCTTAAGTGATAAGCTTGTATCCATAAATTTATTTCACTATGATCCAACCCAATCCAAATTCAAAGGATTATTTTTAATTTAACATCTTATTTCCTATGCCCAATAATTAATTAAATTATATTACACATTTTGGTCGATAGACTGAAAATATCTGCGAAATATATTAACTATGATGAGAACTTTTATTCGAATGGAGCTTTGGTAAAAATTTGGGAAATCGATTACAATCAAATAGAACTAAAAAAAGCTTTTCCTTTAGAAAATTTTAAAAATTTTACCTTGAGTCTTCATTGCTTCCGAAATGAAACAGATACAGCACCTTTAAAAATTGCTTGAAAACGTTTTGGAAGGAAATTATCTTTTAATGAAGACATTAACATTTAAAAATCTTAAAAATATGACCATTTCTTTTGAACCAAAGGAGCCTAGTTTTAGTGTTAATAATTCAATTCGTATCGAACGATAAAGAGTAATAAATTCGATAAAATCTCTGTGTAGTATTTGAGTATCTAAGTATTGTTCTGACGGAAGTTTAAGGACATTGATTTCATTATTAATGATTGCTTTCATATCATTAAACAGTTAAACTTTACAAAACGAATGAGGAAGCGACTATAAAAATAACTCTTTGTTATCCTATTTACGAAATCTCTGTTTACATCGCTCCGCACAATTTGACAAATATTCATATTCATATCTTTTTCATTTGGATAAGATCAGCTCCATCGCGCAAACTAAAACTAGCTAATTATCAATTTCGTATTTGAAGTCTTGATCCACAATTATTACTCGCTCAAATTTCTAAAATTCCGCGAATAAATTGCACCAGCCGTATCCCTTTCTGTATAAGTCAGCTAAATTAGCCCTGCATCCTTGGGCAATTATTTATGCCCTTCTCCGAAATGAGCTGCTACGTTACCAACGAGCGGAATGATTAAAAAACTCTCACGTCGGGGATGCAGATTAATTTCCCACATTTTTACTAATCTGGTTATTGCAAGACTGGAAATTCGGTCTTTTTCAAAAAAATGTATTCTAAGCCTCCCTTCGGCTAAAGCGTAAATAAAGAGACATAAACTCGAGTCCCAGGGGTAAGCTGTCAGATTCCCAGCATGCCATAACTACGAATTCAACTCGTCTCCAACGCAGAGTGCGAATTCTTTATCTACTTCGAGGCCTTAATTGCATTTAGTATAAAATTAGCTCGCTGATAAACGAATTCCAAATATTAGAGTGTGATGAGAACGAGCTCATACACCTGTAAACGGGAGTCATCTAGAAGCCAAGATTTTGATTTATTCATCCCGAGAAGATGTTTACGGAAGAATAAACTCCCTCGAGTTAGATATCACATTCCAACTGGAATAGTACAGAAATGTATTGATAAAGGAGCGCTGATGGCAATGAAGAATTGATTCAGCGCAGAAATGCCCAAATTAGGATGGGTAAATGGGAGAAACTTGAAAATGAAAGAAGAGGAAAAGTAAACGGCGTAATTTTATACTTAATCCACCACGTACCTAAATGACGTAAATATTATCATATTCCAAATCCATGATTTATTAATATTTTAATTATCAAAACCGCACAAACATCCTCTTCCTCATCCTCAAACACGGGACAATTATAGAGTAGTCATAAACTTAATAACCGGCGTCACAAACATCCAAACCCTGAGAGAAAAATTTGCTCCTCGGCGTTAGAAGATTAGCATACTAACCATTCCGGCCACAACGAGGCTGGTAAAACGTTACGTCTTAAACATTATTTTAAAGGTCTCTCCGAGGTAAAAGGAAGTAACCTCCGCATCATAAACCACAGACTGCTGTCGATAGTAAAATCGACAATCTTACGCTTCCATAAGTTTACTCAAAAAGTACAAATAATCTAGTAAGTTGAAAATTAGCCAAATTTTCTTTATTTACTCGCTAAGTTTCCTTGTTGTCGAAATTAAATATTTCATTCAGCGGAACTCATATATCAGCTCTCATTATACTTCTGCATCCCTTCACTTAACCTTAAGATTGACATAGTTACAATAATGTCGTCCAAATTTTAATTTAATAAATATTCAAATGATTTATGACTTCTATAATTTTAACTAGAATTTTTCGTCTTGTAAACGTTAAAACGTCTTAATGAATTTTTTTCCCGAATAACTGATAGTTCTATGTTCAATAAAATCTCTTAGTCTACTCTGGTTATAACACTATGTAATACTGATCAATCATTGTTTGCACCAAAAAAGTAGATATTCAATGATTTATATCAAATTTTCTTTGCATCTGAAGATGTAAGTCGTAAGGGTTTCGTATGATTCATGCTCGTTAGCCAAAGCGATAATATTCATGTAAATAATTTTTCTTTGGAATATGGGTTCTTTCCAAGTGTTTTTATGCTTCACTACGTCACAAGTCATCCCTGTTCCTTCATACTCTTCCATAGTACGAGAATATGAGAGCGAAATTCTCAACGAAATGTGTAAGCTCGTATAATTGGAGTATAATAGATATTAATGCCGTGCATTATGGACAAGCGAATTAGAAAGGTAAATGAAATCGCTATGTTACGTGCATTTTAGAGAAAAAGAATTGGTTGCAGAATTAAAGCCTAGGCGAATGGAAAACAAAAGAGAGATGAGAGTTTAAAAGGAAAAGTATGAAAAACCGAAGAAACGTGATATTCAAAATGAGAAAAGAGGTTATTCAAAGAAAGTAGAGAGGGAAGTTGTATTAGCATTGTTTACAGAGGGCGGGGAAAGACTCACTCCACTGCGACACCCAGATAAGAGAATCCAAATTATCCCCGTTGGAGTGCTTCGAAAACTTCTATTTTTCCCCTCCGACTGAGTGTATGATGATGACGAAACGGTAAAAATGAAACTCGTGCGGATTATTCGAACTAATGGGAGTCAAAATTTATCAAATTATCGTCGATTTCTCCTCGTTTTCGAGAAGGAAAAGGATGGAGGAGGTGGAAATCGCTGATGAGCTTTTACATCCGAAACAACGTAATATATATCGGAGACATTTTCGGAGAACTGGGTATTAAGAGATTTTCCTACAAACGTCCGTTCCACTCGCGGATGTGGTAATAGGGACCCGATATGGAAACTCTTAAGCTGCTCTTTGGGAGATATTTCGGATGAATAGACGAGGGCGGGATGAATAGATGAGGCGAGTTTAGCATCCTACTGCAAGCATTCAAGTAAAGTGAAATAAGGAGCGTGGACTAGAAGAGGCAATTAGCACAAATGGAGTTCGAGATTAGAGGGAACGGTGATAAAATTCCCGATACTTTATTGTTGAGAGCCAGAGGAGCACGATACTGCTATCCCTAATGAAATAAAACGATTCTTACTAATTCTGGGTAAAAATCTCATCTAAAAGTTCTTCGAAATTTAATTTATTTCTGTATTTATATCTAGGTAGATAACCTGCGAGCCACCTTTCGATGTGTGACAGGGGGTGCATGCACCTTGAATTTACTTCCCTAGACGATTATTCTCGCGTATTATACGAGGGAAAAATGAATTTTTGAATCTGTTCCTTCTAGCATCTATTTCCCTTATTTTATTTGCCGTATCCCATCGACCTATATAGCAGGAAGGGCGCATGATCTGTACTACGTCTTCCTTGAACGTTTCTTCTATGAATCTATTCAGTAAATCTAATCTACGCTTTGATCCTCTCTTTTCTAATGATTCCCATCCCGCATCCTTGAGCATTTTAGTTACGCTTATTGATTTATCGTAACAATTTTTTACGAAACGCATCGCTTTACGTTGGACCTTTTCTAATTCCTTTACATTACTTTTATCGACCGAGTCCCATACACTACAGGCATATTCAAGTTGGTGTAACTAGCGCAAAGTAACATGGCTCGCGAACTTTTTCTACGCTCTTACTGACTATCCTCTTAACGAATCCGAGTTTCTTTAAAGCTTTTACATATGTCTTACGGATGTGGGTATTCCATGATAGGGTTCTTCCGAGGGTTATTCCAAGATACTTAACAGATTCTGCTATTAAAATTTTTCCTCCGCGGAGGTTGTAAGTGGAATCATTATTCATAGTTTTTCGGTCAAAGAATTTGATAACTCAAGACTTGTTAATTTTAAAATTACAATTTTACCACCAGGTCATTATTTTATCTAAATCATTACTAATTACTAATCTATCCTCATTGCTAGCTATTTCCCTGTAGATAATTGTATCGTCCGCAAATATCCTAATCTTACTATCGATTTTTTCCTGAGGTCGTTGACATACGTTAAAATAGGAGTGGCCCGATTACGCTACCCTGTGGAACGCCTGAGGTTACCTATACTACGTTTAAGCAAATACCGTCAAGCACTACTCGTTGTTTCCTATCGTTTAGGAAGTTTTCTATCCACTCTAATACTTCAGAATTGATCCCCGCGATTTTTAATTTATGCAATAATTTGTGGTGAGGTACCTTATCGAAGGCTTTACGGAAGTCTAGGAATATAGCATCGACCTGTCTTTTATTTCCGCAGATTTCAGAATATCGTGTATTAGTAAGGCGAGCTACGTCTCGCAAGATCGCGTTTTTCTAAAACCATGTTGATTTTCAGCAAAGAAATTGGTCGCTTCTAGATAGCCCATTAAGGAGCTAGTAATAATATGCTCCATTAATTTACCACTTAGTGATGTTAATGAGATGTGCCTTTAATTCGCAGGATCGTCCTTTACCCCATTTTTGAATAAGGGAGTATTTGCTATTTTCAAATTTTTTGGGACCCTGCATTCGCTTAAAGATTTGTAGAATATTAATTTAAGATAGGGAGCTACGTATCCTGCTACCTGTTTGAATACCCTAGCTGGCATATCTTCTGGTTCAGGAGCTTTATTCGGATCAACCTGTCGTAATAGTTTAATAATTCCTTCTTCCCTCATCGCGATTTTTTACATTACTTCAGGTATATCTACGCTCGGTACGGCATTAAATGTACTTGTACTAGCGAAAACACTCCGATCCTACTGTCTGTTTTTTACCTTGGACCTCACGAACAAACGACCAGAAAGCTTTAGGGCCCTCGTCAAGCTGTTCACCTAATATCTTATTTCTGATATAGAGGGAGGGCTTCAGGCAAATTTTGCTTGGTATGCAATTCAGCTTCTTTATATTTGATTATAATCTTACTGTTTTTGTCAGAAGGACTTGAGATGGCTCTTAATTTAGCGTGTAAAACTCTTTGATTTTTTTTAGAGCTTTCCTAGATTCTTTATCATACCATCTAGGTGCATTCGATTGTTTGGAGAGCTTAGAGCGAACGAATTAATCTATTTTATTTGAATTATATTATATTTGAAGTCGCGAACTATACTAACTAAGAGGTTCGATGGCGTTTCGTATGCTGGAAAATCAGATTTTAGTTTCGCTTTAACACTGTAAGCTATCGGATTATAAATTTTGATAACTATTGATAATTTTGATATTATTTGAGACAGGACGATTTATGTTGTTATATGACATTGTCAGTTAGGAAAACCGTTCATCGAGTAGCAACTCCTCTTCAAATTCATTGGGATGGAAAACTTTTGAACAGTCCATTCTCGATCACGATTCAGCGTGACAAAACTCACCAAAAGACAAAGAAGGCGTATGGATAATGCTGAGCGGAATGCACTCCGCAAACATATGTGTGTCATCTATGTTCTCACTTCCAGTAGGATATTGAATATCTTTACAATCGAGTAAGGAATTTCCGACCGGTTCGAAAAAACGAGAAGAATCCGAAATAAAAAATCTGAATCCTGACTGTTCGAAACATGAATTCATGGCTACATTCCAGCATCTCTGGGAAGAAAATTCTATCGTTTATTCTTTGGAATTTTCGAAAGGTCTGCAGTGATACGAGGAGGAATTTGAAAAACATTTCTGAAGAAGAGCTCTCGATGTAGACAAATGTAACACGTCAGCTCGCACTTCGACGCGACCAATGTACCGAAAGTGTAAATGATACAAAAATCACTTTTTCTACAAACAAATACAGAGAAAACGACGTTAGGAGCTATGCTCCTTTAATCAGGCTTGTTTTCTTTGGAATAGCTATTTACTCCCGAACGGATAAGTTATGATTGACATAAAAATTTCTGATGCCTTCAAAATAATAGTTTCGTGGAAATTAAACACGTTCAAACGAATAAGATCATGTACGAATACATACCCATTACCTATAACATAGTTTGTAATTTGGGTATAGTAAAATTATTCAATCAATTAATTCAGCTTCCCATTATCTATCAGTTACGAAAATTGTTTTACATTAACTTAATTTTGTGATCGAGGAAATTTTTTAGGCATTTGCTCTATTTCATAATTCGAATTCATAATCTTCATCACCTATTAAGTTGATTGAATCTAGGTCAATTTTCTATCTAAGTATTAAAAATTTTAACACGAGAATCTAAAAACCAAAATTGTAAATGAACAGATACACTTACTCTGTGACAGGAACCCTCTCCATCCTCATCTGCAAACTCGCTCGGGCCACTTGAAGGATTATAGATATATAGAATATCTTTAGAATTCGTGTTGAACTTGAATTTGCTGCATTATGATTCGTCCTGAAGCATTGTATGAGATAAATATTAATCATCGTAGAAAATATATGCTTATAAAACATGACAAAACTAACTTGATATGAAAAGGAAGCCATATACTTTTGTAAATCAAAAATGGAGGAATTCACTTTTAATTAAAAAGGTAAACAAATTATAGATATTAACCAGAAAACTTGACCAAGATTAAATATAATATAAATGATGTAATTTATGTCGGAAAATGTTTCAAAAACTAAATATAACCGCCGCTTTAATAGCAAGTTCTGAAAACAGTTTGACGGATCTTTCTTCGTGAATGGTAACAAAAATAATTCTTGCATTTATTGACGCAAATATTTTTATTTTGGGGAGAATGCTTGGATATCTTCATTTTCTGGAATTTATGTTCCCCAATTACGTTATGCACGTGAGTTTAGTTGCTAGAAACAAAAAAATTAAATGGGTACTGGAAATATACGGTAAACATCGGGATTCCTATGAAATTATCCGGTGGAGGAATTTCAATGATATTTTTCATTACACTCCGCTAAAATTTATTAACTCTCATGTTTGCTAGAGGTCAAACCGCAAACTCATATGATGAACGCAATTTCTTTTCAGTAAATAAATTGCAAAAATCAAATGAAAATATATTTATCGTATTCCTAATTTGAGGGGATGCATTGGAACAAAAAGGTTTTACCGATTCCGATATTAAATCATTCCGATATTAATTAATAAAACATACCTCACCCTAAAATTATTGTGTATCATCAAATTTTAAATATAGCTCAGCAGTTAGTTATAAACTTTATACTAGTAATTGACAAAAACTAGTTTTTCTGAACCAAATAACACAAAACCAATTAATAAAAATAAAATATATGCATACTTGAAAATCTTAAATTTTGTTTCTAAGGATAATTTTAATTTAATTGGATATATAAAAATATATTCGTAAATCCAATTAATTAATTATATATATATATTTAAATATAATATATATATATATATATATATATATATATATATATATATATATATATATATATATAAATATAAATGAATAACATACTCTATATAGATTCATTTATATTATTATATATTTATTCATTTATGTTAGTATGATAATTGATAATATTTATAGAAAAAATATATAGATGCTTTTTAAGACTAATTTTCAATTTAAATATAAATTATAATACATGACATTATATAGTTGGTTGTTTCATTTTTGGTGTAACATAAAATATATTTGAAGGAGACTACTTCAATCATAGAGTAATTTGAACAGAGAACCGATTAGTTTATCAACTATGGAACAATATTTAATAACCCAATTCCTTCTTCTTCTCGCAAAATTAAGTATACCGAATATTATTATACATATTAGTGTTATAGTATTTTATAATTAAACTTCGTCACCCGAATGGTGAGTGCAAAACTCAACGAACCTCTTATAGCGATAAACTTCGCTGTTGTATCCCATCTCTGAACCAGGAAACAACACTCCAAACTTCAAACTTAAATTGATGCCTGTCAGAGTTCCACTTCCTTATCAAACTTGCTTCCAAAGCGTATAAATTACCTCATTAAAGCTCAATCCTCGCTAATCACGCGAAACTAATACCATGAGTTTATTAAATTGACTGTTTATGATCCCGCTTTCAGCGATGATGCGGAATTCTCCTAGAGGCAGTGTTAATTTCCTCGCCATTTATGTGATTCGCAACTCAGTTCGAATCACCGGAGCCGTGCGATGTATCCAGGCTGTCGAACCCTTTCGGATTATGTTACGTGCGCCCTCATTGTCTCAGCACGCGCCAGCCGATGCCCACGACCCGATGGGAACACTCCGTGGCTCTTCATCAATCATTAACACTGCTATTGAGGCTCAAGGACACAAAAACCGCTGGTTATAAAGATCCGAGTTTATGAATATATGGGGTCTCATCCGCTCCATTTGTTGGGAGTATCCGAAACGCGTGCGTTTAAGTGATTTTTGTGGCAGAGTGTCACATAAGTGCTACAATCATCCACCCTCGTTTCCAATCAAAGGGTTCATTAACTGACCATAATGATGATGCCGTTTCATGGTGTGCGTGTGGACATGTTAAGTTGGAATTTATTCCAGGACCTCAATCGGAAAAGAAAGGAATTGGTTTATATTAATAAATAAAGTAAAATAATAAAGTTTCATAAATAAATGAATGTTATTCATAAATAAGGATATATTTTTCATAATAAACAAATAAAGGAAATTAGTAAAAATAAAAGTAATAATGAAAGTAATACAATAATAAAATTAACACTATTAATAACTAATAAATAAAGAAAATCCAATAATAGTCTACAATAAGGAAACTTAAATGATAATAAATAAAGAAAAAATACCCGAACGTCATTCATTCTGTGTTTACTTCGCGTTTATGTTTCACTGAGAACTGTTTTGGTCCACCGACTATTCTTTGTAAGTATCACGAAATATAGTCCTTTCCCTGTTTTCAAATGCTAGCTCAAGTACTCATACTCTCATCTGTTCACTTTTCTTTCCGTCGCTTACCCACCCACGCCTTCAAATAAGCAAATCCCGCTGTTTCCTTTATCCTCAACCGCTATTTTCACTCGGCACTGCTCTGAGAACTTCTGAGCCAATATCAGAGTTCAGAAGGAAACAAACAATTTGATTTACGTTTCGATGAAAAATAAATCGGAAATATATTTGGAATTGAAGCATCCGATACAAAAAGAAATATCATGTCAGTGTTAAGAGCTCGACATATCAAACCGCTGAAAAGAAATTTCGCGAGACGAACGGAAATCGATTAGCATTCGAGACGTAAGAGCTTTCAAACTAAAAATCTTCGGGATTAAAAACTTGTTGCGATTATAAAGTTGGTAATGTCATTTAGACAGTCAGGTGCGCGGATATGAAAGATATAAAACGATGAAACTTTCATAGAAAAGGTTTTTTTATGAGGCGATGTTTGCAGATAGATAAGAGATGGTTATGATGCTGGAAATGGTACACGAAAGATAAAAGAGTTGTATGATGACACCATAGATTGCTCCATTACAATGTCTATTGCGTACAGTCGATTCGAGAAGTATTCTAACATTTCTCAAATTTTTTTGAATTTTAAAAATGAGTCAAGTTGTATATCGAACATAATCGGAACTTTGTACTAGACCAATTACAAAGAAGCACCAATCTAAATTGCGATAGAATACTCCTTTGTCATTCGCATCATTCGGTGTGATTACTTCCCCACTTCACTTTTATTTTCTGGCACTTGGGAAAAAATCTTTAATCGATGAGAACTTCCCCGTAATTTAGGGCATTTAATTTTTATATTTCCCACCAAAGTTTTGCGTTGAATGGACCTTGTGATTGTCCGTTACACCCAATCTCACACCCTCGATATTCTCGAAAATCCAATCCGAATTCGATGGCTGTTAATTGCCAACGACCGATGAAGACTTCACCCACGCGAGAGCATCTCTGGGACACAACACGAGTTCTAGATTGAAAGACTTGTTAGAGGTCGAGAAGGTGACCAGACTATTTCAGCGAAATGATTGTATTCCGAAATGATCGGTTCGAATTTTGACCCGAGGCTTAACAAAAAATGAAATGGATTGATCCGGTCCCAACGATGATAAATGAAAAGCTCTGTCTTACCCAGAATTGCAAGAAAGTATCCAATCCTCCTCTCCCTTACTATTAATCCTCATCCGATTCTTTTTCATATGCTCATAAAGCTTTATTTTTTTCAATCACAATCATCGTAATTGATCTCGCGGAGATTATGAACGCGAATGACACTTCTTCCCCCAGCATTTTAATTGGAGACTCCTCTTCGATTACAAAAATTTATCCATCTCTGGAAACATTTTTAGTCACTTATCGTATTAAAACCGAATTAAAATATATTAGAGGAATAAGGTCCAATTTAAATGCCCTGGAGAATTTGACATTCGCGCAAATGATTTCTACGAATTCAATTGTGATGATTGCTTCTTAAAAGCAAACGTTATATTGACGTCTGAAAATATAATAAAACTGCTTTAATCTTTTATAAATTCAGATTATTCAGCACGTGATGCACAGCCTAGATAAACTTAATAAAAATTTGGATCAGATACGAAGAACCGATTTTGAGTTAAGTAGATCGTAATCCTTTTGGGAAATTTGTTCCCTCTCATCGTAATAACTCATTACGTGTTAGGGACGCAATATATTTTATTCTATATTTATATTATATTTTTATGTACAAAAACACAATTTAAATTGCAAAGTTACGAATATTGTTAACCGAATATGTATGTAGATTTTATCTAGATTTTAGTCTAAAGGTTTGGTGAGATCTTTAGATAAATTCGAGTCCTGAGTCTCCCTAGAATGCCAAAGGATAGCTTAAGGCGATAATTACTGGGGGTATGTGCTCCATTAACCAGTTCATCCTCGGCCTATAAATACATCTCCCTGGACGAAATTCGCGATGCAGGCTTCTCCTATATTTCATCAGGGTCCTGGATCAAAGCCGGTGGCTCCATCAGTAATTGGTCCATAAATGTAGAATGATAGGGGAAAACTCGTCCTACGCAACCACCCTCTGCCGAGCTGCACAGGGTATGCGCAGGAGCTATTTTTGCCATCAATCAATTTCGCGTGATTGAGGGAAGATTTTCGACTCTTCCGAGATGATAATCGAAAAATCCTCCCACTCTCAATTCTGGAGGCTATTCCATCCGAGAGAGGGATGCCTCTTTTTTTACGAGGCCTTTTTTTACGTAAGCCCCATCCATATGGTACGATTTGCGTTGAAAACGGTCCAGAATGGTTCTATATATATCCACCTTCTAACAGACACTCTCCATATTGGTCAGCTTAAATCATTAATGTTAGTAATTATCACTAATAATTTAGACTATAGAATATAGATGAACTATCTGATGTTTAAAACTGCTGTAAACATTATTAGTGTCTAATGTTCAACTTACAGAAGGAAAAAATAGCTTTAAAAAAGCTGTTCGTTTCTAATTAAGTGAATTAGAGACATACCAAAGTTCTCATAGAATATAAACATCTTGGGAGGAAAATCGATCGTGGAATAGGGTTTTAAAACCGTAATAATCCTGTCAGCAGCGAAAAAATTAAGATGAGAGTTAATAATAGAAGCAATAACGTTAAAAAAAATAATTCCAAAAAAACCCGAGGAGTTACTTAATCCTATTGCGTGAATAAAGGGTCTAAAACCTTCAACTGAGAGGGTTGAAAATTTTCGCATTAAAATTAAAACGCTTGAAAAAGATAGGGCTTAACAACATCTCCAAGAATCCTAAACTGGAGTCAATAACAAATAACATGCAACTAATCTCATCTCCAGAACTGATATCCCTCTTCCATCA
Source organism: Pantala flavescens (assembly GCA_020796165.1). Taxonomy (NCBI): domain Eukaryota; kingdom Metazoa; phylum Arthropoda; class Insecta; order Odonata; family Libellulidae; genus Pantala; species Pantala flavescens. Next base: position 12,037,920 of record CM036889.1, on the reverse strand, counting down.
AACCTTATTCAATCTCTTAATCGCGTTCATTCTGACTCCGAACGCCTCGAGCCTTATTATTATTCACAGTCGTCCGCACCTTTTCCTTGTTAGCTTTCATTTAGAATGCGGGACAGTTCCCCCCAGTTATAAGCTTCGGTCCCGCTATCAAGTCACTAAGTGGAGTAAAATAAACTTATGATTTCCCTCATCAACATTCGAACCCTATCCTTCCCTATTGTGTCTACCGACGCCTAACCTTACCTCATCAATTTCCCTCCCCTTTCGAACTATGACCTCCCTCAAACTCCGACCTTCTTATCGTGCCTTCCACTTCTAGCTCATTTCCCGCACTTCAAACCGCTCTTTCGCACATCGACTGCTTTTCGATTCAGTCGAGGAAAAATGCCGAGCTCCGCGGGCCCGGGATCGATCCCGAAGCGATGTGGAGAAAAAAAGGGTTTTTGGAATACTTCCTCTTATCCGTCCGACCTCAGCCGGCTCAAAGATCGGAATGTTCCGGACTTCATCTAATGGTAATGCGACACGGACACGTTCGGCGATTCATGAATAAGCGAAGGAGGCTTCTGATCTTTATTTTGCAGTCCAAACTGATTCAGGAGCTTTCGATCTGCTGCCTGAATATGCTCATATGCCCACACGATCTCCGAGGATTTATGCCTCCGTGGCCGAGACCAACTTACGTCGTTGCGTCTTTTACGGCGCTTTCGCAAGAAACCGTCTCCTCTCGAGACAATGCGCCGCGTTCATGAAATGTTAAGCGGAGTAAAGCGGCGGTCGCTCGGTGCGAAGTCTACGAGCCGTTTGGACTTCAAGACGCTCTCGGAGAGTACGATGACCTATCACGATGCACGTTCGATCCAAGGAGGACTAACCGAACCTAATCCCTATTCCCTGCTCCCAGAAAACATGATTTCATTATAGAAAAATTTTAACGTGACTGAACCATATAAAGGATAAACTCTCTTCAAATATAATCCAAAACAGACCAAAAAAATTTACTATGATAGAGATTTATTATTATTTTGCGTTTCAGAAATATCAGCCTCATGTTTTTAACTTGAATCTAAATAAAGAACTATTTTAAATTTCAACAGTAAAATGCAAGGTTCAATAATTTTTAATACATATATTTCTCAAGCAGATTCTATGAAATTATCGAGTCTTTTTTTTTGAAAATCTAACTTTAAATAATGTATCTAACTATTGATTCACTAGGGAAAATAGTTCGCTGCTTCTTTCTTAGACAGTCTACCAATATCATTTTATATATCTTTCGTACTTAATTTTCGTTCATTTTTGGTATTACATGGTGTGTATATGAACATTGGGACTAAAATATGTTGTAATTATACCATCATTATAATAGTCTCATACTAAGTTTATAAGTTTCATTGCGTAGAGACATAGCTTTTTATTTTTAAAATTTCTATAATTATTTTCCAAATCAACTAAATACTATTCAAATTCTGTCGAAGAATTTTATGTATATACATGCATGAATTTAACAATTCATGTACGAGTTAAAAATATCTCAGATATTTGAGTACGACGTAATAAAATATATTACTATCCAAATCTCTGATCATAAGCACCTTCTGCTTTCGGTAGGTTATAGTGGGTCCCCATTCTATTTATTAATGCTAAAGAATTTATGATGAACGTCAGGGGTCACTACTTATATGCAGGCTTCCTGAATATTTCCGGAGCCCCAGCTTTTGAGAAAAGCTATAAAGTTCTGCCTCGCTTCATAAACATGCAGGGAAGGAGGACTCATATGGGAATCATCTTGAATTAGAACTATTTGAAAGTACGGAATATTCCATGAGTTGAAGCTTTACATTCTGTGCATGATACAGTATCGGGAAGATATAAATGTTCCTGCAATTGTTTCCCTTTTTGATTTAATTATACACTCGTTGTTAACATCGTACATGAATGTAAAGTAGATTGAATATCTTGCAAAAGATTTTGTAAAGAGGTAAAGAGAAAGAAAAGAAAAACTTCAAGAGAACCAGTGCCTATACTATCTAAATGCCAAAACTATCTATCCTAATTAACGAAGAATTCCTTTCATACAGCTTCATTTGTGAGAGATGGAAGGTTCAAAATACCATATAGGATTCATTTCTTGTTCAAGAGATGTGTAAATGTGTAGAAAGCCCACTAAAATACGCAAAAATGCCTGGTACTGCGGAATAATTCCCATTTCTCTTAGTTGCAAGGACGCAACTGGGATTAAACAATCTCACGAGGGGAAAAAAACATCATACGAAGATTTTTTCTGACCCAAACGTGACGCATGCTTAATCTCTGGAATCAAACTATTGTATACCAATAAATAAAAATGAATGCAGAAAGGACTGCGCTAATCCTGTTAATCTTTTAATACTCATTTTTAGAAGAAATTTCAAGTTCCATGATCCCCCTAAGAGCTCTCGTTTAGATGATACGAAAAAATGTATTCAAATGTAAAAAATCTGTACACGTAATCGAAACTAAAACATTCTAATTTTAGCAACCCTTAGCTAAAGAGATAAGGTCTTCACCCACTTGGACAGAGTCTATTTTTAGAAAAATGAGTATAACGGTACCTATGTTTGAAGTTTCTCTTAGAAAACAGTATGCAAGAGGGAAGGAAAAGGAAACAAATAACTTCCTTCTTCGCCGGAAAGATTAAGGAAAGTTCGAGAAAACCTTTCTTCGAAAAAAGAGATAGAAACTCGAGTTTAGTCAATAACACGTTAAACCTTTCAACCGCCGACGGATTCGTCTAAAAGTACACAATTTAATACCAAACGCGAACTAAAATTAAGTACGAAAGATAAATAAAATGATATCGCTGGACTGTCTAAGAAAAAGCAGCGAACTATTTTCCCCAGTGAATCAATAGTTAGATACATTATTTAAAGTTAGATTTTCCAAAAAAAAGACTCGATAATTTCATAGAATCCTCTTGAGATATAAATGTATTAAAAATTATTAAAATTGAACCTTGCATTTTACTCTTGAAATTTAAAATAGTTCAATTTAGATTAGAATTAAAATTAGGCGGCTTGAAAATCTTAAAGCTGGATAAAATAATAATACGTATAGATATGGACACGCTAAAATTTATATAGATGTGTATTGATATGTATTGATGAGATTTTGATTCGGATGTTTGTCTAAGCGTTATTTTTGAAGTTTCTTCACCTTCGTCTGACATTATATTAAATAGTCAATGTATCTATGAATTTGAAATCTAGTAACGGAGTAAGTGCTTAAAACACAGAGATGTTATTATAACTGAATAGCACAAAACAAATAGACGCCGATATTTAAACATAATTACTAAATTTAAGGAATGGGATCATATTGTCAAAAGAAGAATATTAAGCTAATCGCAAATGTTCCATCATGAGCTTTTTCGAGTTATTAAAAATTTAAATTCGAAAATTACGCCGAAATTTAATAAAAACGATCTCTTTAAGAGGAAAAACTTACAGGTACGTTCGTTAATGAAAACGGAATGGATATTCTATTGCTCTCTTTCTTTTTTTAACAGGAGTTGTGATTCGAAGGAAGTTATTTATTCAAGGCTCAGAACTATGCCGGGATTATCGGTATTGTTTCTATCTTGAAGGTCCTATTGTTTATATTTCGCACGAAATACAATCTCGTTCTCCAGCATTAAAGGAAAAAACACGTAACAGCCACGCAGCGTGCGAGATGACATCTAGATTTAAAGCGACGAAGTTTAGGAATTCGCCACCGGCGCCTCTACCAGAAACTTCGTTAAGTTTATACTGATGTAATTCTGCGAACGTGAACAACGCAGCTTCACAAAATATCTCGACGCACCTTAAATCTTTTTCTTCCTCCAGCGATTCATTTATCCATTTCTCACCTAAATAAATAACTCTGAAATTTTCATATCTTGCGTATCTCTGCGCGTATTACGCGAAATTTCATTCCGCGAACGATTTTCAGAGCTGTCGAAAAAGATTTGATACGTGCGAACGCGAATTACACTTTGTTCCTGCACATCAAATGTGGAGGAAGACAATTTACAAAAGAATATGCGACGCCGTGGGGAAAAGAGCTCGGAGAGAAGCATTACGAAAGAGGGTGTTTAAAGAGAAAGGTTGGGAGAGAGGAGTACAAAGCGTAGAGGAGCAGCAAGAAGCGAGGGGAGAGATGAAAGAGCGAGAAATTGAAGAGGAAGATGGAAAGAGATTGTTAAATAGAAAACGCGTGGCAGAAAGGGCACCGTTAAAGGTATGAATGTATTCGATATAAAGGGGAATGTAGTAAATGTAGTCAAATGGGAGAAAATCTGATAGGAATTGATTACAGATAGATAGCTTCTTCGTTGTTTGTGAAAGGATTTAAGAAAACTTAAGATATTTAAAATTAACCGAATAAACAGCAATGAATGGACACTATTACCAATAATGTCACCTTTTATGATTCGACAGAAATGGTCAGGATTATAAAATTAAAATACGTAGTCAAAGCTCCGAATTAAGATTTTCGTATGGTTATATTTTAGTCAATAATAACAACAGTTTATTTTCAATTGAGCTTTGTAGTTTGTCTATTTCAAAGAGATCGTTGAGATTAAATTGCTTTGGATTCATACGTAAGAAATATGTTCCCCGTGCTTGTATTTCTCATCACATATCAATTTCCTCTGATGTAACAGTTTATGCTAGTTTTCTTTTGGCACGAGTCTCTTTAAATTTAACCCATTTTCACGAATAAATATCAAAATGTATTTTGATACGCTTATGGCGGACAAAGCTCGCGCAATAAGAGGACCGACATGCAGGAAAATCAGAGAGGAAACATTTTATTAAAAAAATTCTTGTGTGAGGCGATCAAAGAGATCCGGGAAACACCCAAAAAGAAAAGGTGGCGCGTCAAATTCAGTGAGAGGCAGGGAAAAGAGAATGGGAATCGAAGCGCGGGATGAAGAGGGAATCATAAAAGCGCTCGAGACCTACGATACTTATCTAAGCATTTAATCCATCGTTTGAACTGGAGGAGACGTTCGTCCCCTCTTAAAGAACGAGTAATTACTTAGACAAACTTGAAGATATGGGCGAGGGAAACGTGCGGATTAAAAGGCAGGAGACTGTGAGAAAGCGTGAGGGAAAGATGCGGAAAAATAAGGATTGAGTAAGGAGATGGAGGATAGACGGCTAAAGGAGACGAAGGATGAGTCTTTCGCGGATCAAAGTAACCCAGTTTAGCGAAGCATTTGGGAGGGACGTTAGCGGGAAATAAGAAGAAGGGGGTAGAGGAGCTTAAGGTACAGGGTACGATCATCCGGGAGGCGATGAAAGGTTGGGAGGGCCGCGATGGGGTAACGAGGAGGGAAGTGGGGGAGACGGGAGGAACACTCGACTCGGAGCACAGGCGGGAACGGACGAGAGGCAAAGAAACGTTCTGGAAAGTCCGAGACTAAAGGGTTGATTTATTTTTCTCCCCGAGTCTGAAGACAATGGAAAGGGGGGTTTGCTTCTACTTCTCCTCAAAGAGATCCCCCCCTTCGTCAACTTCCTCCCTGAGGCGAGGTGAGGCACGTGAAAGTAGAACATCCTCCGACTTAATACACCCGAGCGATTCCATCGTGGACATTGGATTGCGTGGGGGGGCGTTGAGGCGTGATCCCACACGCATCGCTCCGCAGACTCAATAGAGGCTTTTATCGCCGTTATGCCCTAACCTGGAAATTGTTCGAGGACGTCGAGGCAACGGGGATCTTGCGATAAACACTGAATGAAGCTCAGAAAACGATGAATACTCACAAGGAGTGTAAACAGTAGTAGTTGTCCCACGACTTTTCAATGAGGCATAGGACGATAGAGGATCAAAATTAAGAAGACCCGTTTTTTCTTTAGCTGCTTCTCGCCGTATGTTAAGGTAATATTAATGTTCAAATATTGCAATTTTTTTAAATGTCGCGCCGGGAAAACCCAAACCCGCTTATCTCAGATATCACCTCTTCCGAGCTCCACTGATATCAACAGATTGGTGGTGGAGTTGGTGGAGGCAATTGAAGAGCTCTTTCAAACCGTCACTTTTGTGTGGTTGACGCTGGTTCGCGACCCGGCAACGGAACTTCTTTCTCTCTGATTGTAATTTTTTTGCCTCGTATTCATCGTCTTTTATACACCGCGTACCCATTTTGGAGTTACTAAGCGATTTAATGAATATTTTTTCTTAGGATTTCTATTCATGATTAGAAATTCTTACACTAAAACAGATATTTTTGTTAACAACCTTGCTAAATCAATCCATTGTCATACCGCAGAGTATGGCCTCATATTGTATGGAAAACTTCAGGTCTTCATACGCGTATAAGAGCCCTGTAGAAAATTCGAATTATTGGTGAAAAATGAACGCTAGACATATGAATTTGGAAGTATCTTCATTATGGCTATCAAATTCAGAAAAATAACGAGAGGAACTAATGAATTATTTCTTAGTAATGTTTTATTCCGCTAGGTTGAATTTTTAAACCTGTCCGATTGTTGGATGAGAAAACGACGCAATCCAAGTATTTGTGACCAATACGGGTCTTCTTAATTTTGATCCTCTATCGTCCTATGCTTGTCTTATTGAAAAGTCGGGGGACATATGTGTTTAGACTCCTTGTTAGTTCAAGCGCTGCGCCATTTCATACGGCTTAGAGTTTCGCATGAACCTAAGTTGCGTGAACTTCCTTGGAAATGTAAGGTGTCGGTTTTCGCTCTTTAGTCGATAAATCGTTTCTCTCGGTAAAACTGCGTTCGTATCCTAGCTTCGTGATGAGCGGGACATATGATTTATTTCTACTGAAAACGGTTATTTAAGGAAATGATATTGTGGTCGATGGAGAAAAATAAAACTTATGCATTATTATAGAAAAATTATTCTGTGGAAATTTACAAAGTTGTTTTTATTAATTAGTTTTATCGTAGTTACCTTTCCCTTAAGGACAAAACTAGTAAAAGTAGGGTACGTGTTCTTAATTAGTTACTTCCAACTTACGGTTTTGGAGTCCTTTCTTAAGAGAATTTTACTAACAACCTTGCCTCTCCTTTTCTACATTATCAATAGTTACCTTTTGTTTGAGGAAATAAACATAACACTAAACTATTATTTTCATGTCAACCATCATAAATAATTATAAGATAGAATGATGTAATTTAAAAACTGCAAATAATAATTGTAAAAAACATTGCAAATAATAATTGAAAAAAATATTATCTTAAAAAATTGGACGAGGGATTAAATAGCTATAACTAAAATAATTCAACCGAATTAAGAAAACATATGAAATTTAGCAGATTCATAAAAGAGGTACGAAGGATGATAGAAAATAAATTAAAAGAACAAAAGATGAAAGAGCTGTGTGAAGTATCACGACAGCTGGAGAAAAGAGCATACTTGAGAGGCTCGGTTGTGCAAGTGGAACGAAGGGAGACACTACCTAAAGTGACATTATAAAGGGGAAAGTCTAGAGAGATACCGTGAAACTGTCCAAAATTAACAGATGTGATACGAGTAAAAAGCACATAAGTTGAGGTGTAGATGGTCATTGAGAGTGAGTGATGGAAATGGTAAGTCAAAGACTTACTAACGTAGAGCTAGGAAAGAGAAGAAAGTAGATATCCCGGTAGGGTATTGAATTATTAATCTATCCTAACATATTAATGTATAATAAATAAGAGATAATAGATTCAAAACACGTAACCAGATCAAAGAAACCCTACATTTTATACAGTGTTGTTTTTTTACCCTAGCTGAGAAGTCCTGATCAAAGTCTTCTTGGTTTACATAAGTCAAGCTGCTTCACTACAACTTATTTTTATAACTTAAAGGACGATTATCTGAGAGTCAATTTTGACATAACTAGAACGAATTCATATTTTTTTCTGACTTTTTGATTCCCCATTCAAAAATTTTCCTTGAACTTCTTCACATAGAAATCAATTTTCAAAAACTTTGCTCCAAATTGACTTATTGAGATAAATAAGTTCTGATAAGTTTTCTCAAGCTACATTCCAGCTCAAGAAAAAATTTGAAATGAGATTGCTCCTACAGAAGTTGTTTGAAAACTTGAGATCTGGTAGTATCTGAAACATAGTGCGATGTAAAACATCGTAAACTCTGTCATTTAAACTTTTTAAAGCGCATCCTTTGCACAAGAATATAATTATATTTGGTTACATAATAAAGGATGAACATCTTTTATCAGTTTCCTGTTTCATGTCATTTGTTTTCCAAACTAAAGATCTTTATATGATGGTATTTGAGTAAAATCAACTATCAGTTAAAGATACATCACATATTCTGAATACATAGTAGCATATTAGTATACTCGTATACAGCTATTTAGGCTATGGTGATTGGTTATTCATGTGTTATTAAAATTACTTTAATATTTTGCTTATACATTTTTTAGCATATACGCATTAAAAATACAAATCATGATTCCGTTTCATTATTTACGTTTTTGTATCTTTTTATTTACTTACATGCACGTAAGATGTTACTTGCAAATTGTCCTGAATCTTTAGAGGATTTTAAGAGATAAATTCAAAAAAATACTCGAGAAACAAGACGTACAATTTGTCTGAGTTCTGGTTCACTTTTATGGAAAACCAAAATATTCGAAAAGCCGAAGTGATCACTAACAAAACGGCTGTCTTCTCTAAACTTCTAAGAACATCGTCCACAAATTAATTCATGAAACTGGCTGAACCAAGATTACATTTAGCTATTAGTAGGTCGCATAGTGTCATAACGTTTCTACGCTTCGTATCTACCACAGGTATGCCGCATTTAATTAAGGAAGGAACCGTTCAATGTATGAAAAGTTCGAACTTCGGGTACCTGAACAATTTAATAACATCTTATATCCATAAAAATTAATTTGAAATACCTATTTCGTCAATGCTTCCATTACAGCAAATATAAAGTAAATTGCAGGAAATAAATACAACAACAGAAATCTAGAGTAAACCTTCTAGGGAAGCTGATTAATCTTGTACGAGATAATCTGATATACACAAATGAACAACAGTAAAAGGCAATTTGTATTCGTAATACTTATTCATCGATTCTCGAACAGTATATGAAGTAATACATTCATACATTCATCATGGACGTATAAGGTTATTATATATATTTATAAATTATTCATAAAAATATTATTTATTCAGAAATTTCAAAATCACACAAAATATTTTATATCTGTGATGGAGGATATTTTATCGAAGGCCGAAGTATAGAATCACATGAATTTAATCTTAACTATACAATAAATATGCGTATACTGTGGAATCGAGTAGATAAAGAAAGAAAAAGAAATATATCAATCCGGAAACACACGGCAAATCAAACTGCGGGAATCGAGAAAGAAAAAAGGGAAAAAATCTGTGGGGTGAATCGGTTTACATTTGATAACGAAAAAGAAACCTCAGAACAAAATATAAGCGAACAAATTTGCTTTGAAAGAATTTTAGTTAATATTTTATAGTCTTTTCGCAGTCATTTCGTCAAGTGAGAATCCATTTATATGCTAAAAATGACGCGCTTATGTTGAAAACTTCCTGTTTTTCTTTGAAGTTCAGAACGTATTTCTAACCTAAAATTGCTGCTCATGTTTTAATGAACGGATTATGCAATTGAACGCATACTTTTTCATGCCAAAAATCAAGAATATCTTAATTTCTTTCAAAGCATGTAATGATTTTTAAAACCTTTATATCTCCCTTGAGGAAAACTTACACAAATCCTCCTTGAAAAGCAATCGAAATAAAATAACCGAATAATTTTAGGAAAAGTCGAAGCTAATTAGCCTGATATTATTTCTTGCACTTAATCATTAAAAATTCAATTAGGAATCTCTTGAAAGCTTTGCGAAAGAAAAAGCCCCCTAAATAAGGGCGATAAATTTTCTAAAAAAACAAAGGTGCTTATGAAAAAAATACATAGAAAACCTACTCCAGAAGGCCTGAAAACACTAGAAATATGCTCTTTAGCTACTTGAATGTTGAAAAAATATAAAAACCGAAAATTGGAAATACCCAATAATACGATTATAACATTTTAAACGTTCTCATTTCGAACTAATTGGATATACAGACGTTAATTCAAATATAATACCCATCAAAATTTTTATGAGTACAGAGAGACAATAAGAACTCGAAGGAAAAGAATTATTTCCTGGAATTGGATTTTATAACGACCCCACGATTTTTATTTCCTTTCGCTATCTAGGAATAATACGCATATGAACGAAACATACAAATCAAATTTCACGCATTGATAATGAATCTTTCGTGTTAAGAGTAACGTAGCTGCCTATGATTTTTTTATCGAACGAATCATGCGATTTCTCTATAAACAAGGTTCATTTTTGTATTCATGAGTTTTATTCCCCTGAATATACATCCGATGGGGATTGGATGGTGAATATCGAGTAGGATTAAGGGAGAATACCCTGGGATTAAAGAAACCTTCGTGATATTCTTAATCGATTTCTCTCGTAATTTACGTATCGCAATTCCCGCTGCCACGAACATGTATGTTTGCCGATATTATGAACGTAGCTCTCAAATTTCGCGGAAACATTTATGAGGAAAAACGAGCACAAAAATGAATAATCAGACGTGAAATACTTTAGAGCGTCAACCCCACAATTATATACTCCTCACAAAAGCGACATTCCAATTGTTACGAAGCTCTAATTTACATCAGATTCGGGAACGAGTCTCGAATTTAAGACGAGGATAAGTTTCCATTGTCAACATCCTTTCTTAATCCCTCACCTCGCGCCCAAATTCGTCCGCGTGCCTATTCTGGGCATTTTATTCCCGACACCGAAAAAATAAAACGGCCGAACGTGGACAATGCGCGAGGTTGGCGTTCGCTGTGTGGGGAGAGAAGAGGTCAGGCTGATATTCAGAAAAGAAGCCAGGGTTGCCCCTTGCATAAAACTCAGACCCCGAATTCATTCAACGGGCAGCGTAACCTGAGTAGCGACGCAGTGACGAGTGATATCGAGAGAAAAAAAATCATGCTTTGACCGTCGCGCGAAAGATTTTCCGCAATAAACACAACGAACGCATGGTATTTCACGGAGAGAATGCAAAGCCCCTCGTCGCAGATCGATGTTCGCGACTCACACCTCATCAATCTAAGCAATGAAAGCTGTCCGAGTGGGAAAGGTTTGGCTGAGGAAAGAATGAAACATTGGTAAACCGTCGAGGAAGACTTTGGACGGTGAAAAGGAAAGAAAATAGCGAGTTTCCGCATTTCCTGCCTCATCGTCGCTTCTATCTTTTCCCCTCATCCCACCGAATCTCTTTTGAAGGCTAATGGCACCCTCAGTGCTTTGGAAAGAGAGTGGAATCGAGTGAGGGACATCATTTCGCCTGTGCGAAATCTTCTCTTCTTATCTCAAAAGACCTCGCACCCCGCACTATCCTTAATCCGCTTCTTAGCCATCTCCTTTGGAAATATTTCTCTTTGTAGCTTTACTACCTATGCCCATATCCAAGAGGATGTTCATGTTTTTAGACAGTTCGCTCTTACCAGAAACATCACCAGTGGGTGAACTGGCAAGACGAGGTGTAAGTTCACGTTTTCATCCTTTGACAAGATTGAAACGAAACGGCACGAAATGCGGAGATACTCCGATTTTTCAGCCGTTTAATAATGAAACGGTTGAATAATAAAGATGTGGTAACATAAACTTTTCCTTGGTTGCTCTGAATAAATCATTGGGAGCTTCATGGCCGAACAACATAAATTATGTCTGACGGTTCCGGATGAATACGTACTCGTTCGAGCTCAAGAGAATGGTAAGATCGGTTAAACCATTTTGTATACTGAAAAAGTCGAGCGGTTGCCTTCACCTCTACTTAAGGGTTTCGTTATTGTGCAGAATGGTATGCGTGAAGTGCATAACTTTATAGCTACAAATTTTTCGCTAAAAATAGACTTATATATGCAAAAATAATATAAAGATTAAAGTTCTTATTCTTTAAAAATACGTAAAATACAATATAATAAAAAAAATTGTTACGTTAATCTGTTGTATTCTTCTCTATTCTAAAAATTGACTACTCCTTTATATCTTGAAATATAAGAAAATACTGATCAATATGTTCCTCTACTATATATTTTCATCAATGTTAAGTATATATTGCGCTATTACAAAACGATGGGAAATTCAAGGAGTCGATTCCATTTAAATTTATCTTTATCGTCATCATTATGCCTTCTTTTACGTTATTATTATTTTCTATAATTTTTATGTTGACGATGCTGAAGATTCAAAAATTCCCCTATTCCACCTTCTCAATAAGGAGTATTTCTCTATAAATATATCTCAATGTAATTTCTTCATTATATTTGGGCATATTTTTACATTTTCATCACCCGCATCTAATTCTCTTCTTTGTCCCTTACGTCCTTAAAAGACTTCCCCTAAATGCTTAGATTACTCTTTCTTGTAGCACCCCATCTACATTTAAGAATTCCACTTTTATTCTTTTTAAAGTTCCCAAATCGCCCCTGTGTTCTGTTCCTTTAGTCTCATATTCCTACTCTGTGAAATATCTCACGTCATTCAACAACCCTTAACACTTAGGGCCTCAATCCATTATATCCCTCCCCTAATGCATTATTCCCCAATTCCAGGAATTCATAAAATTCATCATGGTACAATAATAGATAAAACACACAATCCAATGATGTGAGTTAAATAATTCTTCTGCGTCTAAAATTGAAATTTTTAAAATCTATTAAGCCTTGTTTTGTATCCAAAACATTATATAAATTTCTATTCCAAATTATATCCTAGAGATACTAATATTCGTAAATTACTCGTTAGAATATAATTCGAAAGGAGTCAGATAAATACTCATTGCAAAATGTTATCAGTTCCTAATGTAGTCCATAAAATCTTAATAATCCGAGAAAAACTAAACGAAAGGAGATTTTGAACACGAACGTTCAAGAAAAGTCGCTTTTAATTTCATTCCCCGATTCCTTCCTCGTACTCAATTTCTTCTTCAATAACAAACCGGTTGGAGGCCTCGCGTTGCATTTTCTCCGATTCGACGCTCTTTGCCAGCGCAAACATAAGCGTATCATTTGAGAGTATCGTTTCTTTTCAAACCCACAAGGGACATAATGAGGAGAATTTAGGGTGTATTTGAATCTTTGGGAAGATCGAAAACGCCTTTCCTAAATCCTATCAAAGCAGTTATAAAAGCTTTCAATTCACTACGATTCTTGCATTCACTTTGAAAGGCTCTAAAAATCACGTCTACAATATTCGGACGAGGCCTTGCAGATATTGATTTCGGAGGTGAGTGAATAAAATTTTAAAATCATTTGCCTTTTGAAGCGAGGCACGGGTTGGAGTGCCCGAGGCAGAGAGGGAGATCCTCTTGTAGACGTTAAATGGAAGTGGATGCGGGTCTTCCGGGGTAAGATTCTATCTCCCACGGGAATATTGACGATTATTTACCAAAATTGTGGTTACAATTCCGAGAACAATCTCAGCTGCTGTTTATGTTTTAAAAAAATATGTTTTACGATTCCAAATTCTATCGCAACTCCTGCTTCTGTACATTTTTATTTGAAGAAACGATAGTCTCTGTTCTTTTGGTAAAATCAGTGTAAATCGGTGATTTTTCACGTGACCTTGGATCATGAAGTAGAAGAACAGAAGTAGTGTTATTCTTTTATCAAATCGAGTCCCTAAACGTAATAGCTGTATCAAAGCATAAACTGTAATTGTATATATAAAATATAAAATTGAAGTGTTACGGTATTCTTTCGTGAGGTTAACCACAGTATCCAAAATTTGTATCGCTAAGAAACAGTTTGGGAATTACTATCGGCCCAAGAAGGAACCAAATTTTCCGAAAACCTTCTTGTAGAAAACATTTATGAATTTATACTTAGAGAAACGAAGTTGAACGAAATAATGTAAAAAAATGGTTAACACTTCCTTAGGCCTCAAGATGTTATTAGAATCTTAAAAAAGGTTAATATTTTTTATTTAAACAGTATTCTAATAATTATAATAAATCATATGCGCAATTATCTCTTGTTTGCATTTAAAATGAATAGTCCCCTAATACAGCAAAAGATTATCTGGCATCAGAAACAAGACATTTACCAGCGGGGTTCATTTTACTGTCACGGACTGTTACTGTCAGGCGAAAAATCAAATCGCCTGCACTGATTATAAACCCCGCACAATTTAAAAGATTTCTAGCTCTACCTCGAGAGATGAAAATGTTACATTTCGAAACCTTGGGACCTTCCAATTACTTCTAACCAAGACGCTTCGCGAAACCACGCGCAGACCAACCTGTGACCTCATTATCAGAGGACAAAAAAAATCCCCTGCTCTCCTTATAAGCACGATACAACTCAATTTTCTTCTCTCGCAAAGCTTTCAGACACGGTTGCCCGGGCAACTGAGCATCAATAGTCTCTATGCCTCGACTTAAAGGTTCCACAGTCGTTGACAAAGGAAGGGAACACTACAATAGCATGCATAACTCTTTGAACAATTTCTCAAGGACGAATATTGTGTCTTTACAAAAATATAAAACGTTGGCGATGGCAACGGGTAGAAGCGGAGTCATGTGCTCATAATGATGTCATTATTACCGAGGTTTTTGTCTATATGGACACGATAGATTCTCAACGTTGCTGCTTCGAGAAAAAGAACCGTTTACTATGAACAAATTAATGCGTTGCCTTCCAGGATGTGGTTGCTTAGGCGATTTGACTTGAAATTTTTCAACTAGATGTCTCACATTTACATACACACACATAATGTGTCATATACGTACAATATATCTTATACTAAGTAAGTTTATCGTCAAGGGAATCAAAAGAAATGAATGGCCAGTTGGAGCCCAAGGTGTAAAGATTGGTCGCTATTGTTCCACAGTGGTAACCTTCCATTGAGGGAACTACGTTCACTTTTCTCTCGGTAATCAAGGTTTAATTGAAATTTTCTCTTTATAGTCCCAATGTATCTTGAAGTACTAAAACAGTTATTAAAATTAGTAAAAGAATAGAGAGTAAGTTGGACACTTTCCATAATACATAAATGACACTTTCGACATAATTGTTCTTCAGAATTTCACTCTCTACTCAATTCCAAATTTTTATATAGATCCGATTATTATTTGTTATTTAGATTAACTTTAAAAATATTATGATATTCGTTAGATTCCTTTATGTTTCGTATTGTGACCACTTCATACTTTTACGAAATATAGAATTTTGTAATTTATTTCATTCTAAATTTCCAACCTATTGAAATTTTTTCACGATAAATATGAAAACAATCGCAGGTGTGTGAACAGACGTAATTTGTTTGAACTTAAATTATATACTTCATTTAATTTAATGAAATAATAGTAATGTTCTACTAACTTTGGAAAATACATTGCGTATCAATAAATTATCCTATCTGACAATCTGACTTCTGACAGTAATTTCAACTGATCTTTCAACTTTGTCGTACTTCTTTTCTACATTATAATTCAGATTACATCAGGGCGTGAATATTGGCTTAAATATAGCATGATCGATGGCTGCTCTAATTCATCCGCTATACCTCACGATAAGGTCGTCGAGGCTTTGAAAAAAAAGCATGCTTAAAAAACTGAAAAAAAATCCGGTGATAACTTTAACGGAGAAAGAAAGGGGCTACAGAGGTTTTCATCCGGCTTCTACAAAGCAAAAGATTGAGCTTGGCGACTGAAGTGTTTCTGAAGCTCTCTTCAGCTCTTGAGGAGGGTGGAATGGATTATGAAGGATGAGAAGTGAATTGGCGTGGGTAGATTCGAGGATGGACCGAGCGAAGGGGAGGTGGTGGCCGCACCGCAGCACTTTTAAATCGGGCGAACGAGGTTAAGTGAGTAATAATATGAAAGAGATGAGTTTAGCATTCGGTAAATAGTGGTTTTCGAGCCAAATTCCGACTCTCGGCGACATTCACGGGGGCTCGAGCAAGAACTTGACGCAACATAGAAGAGGCGAGTTAGAGAGGGAGAGAAATTGCCCATGCCTCGCAGTGTCCAGTAAAAATGACTTACGGCCGCTTAATTTCTACTGAAATTATCTTCCTCGTTACCCTTTAAGGGCAACTGTTTGCTCCGTTACTCTAGTAACGGAAGAGTACACTTACCAGAGATCCTTGAAAATAAAATGGGTACTTTAGGCATAAAAATTGATGAATATCTTTCGTCTCTTGGTCGGTGTTTATATTTCAGCGCGCTTTGCTCGGAAAACAATAAACAAAACTTCAGACAAAATTATATTTTTATAAAATCACCCAGCTACGCTGATTCAAGAAGATATCGAAGTACTCCAGAATGAGACTACTAAAGAAGGATTATCGGCGATGTTTCCGAACGAAAGGACGATAAACGTTAAGCGGTAGGGAAAAAGAATCCGTGTGAAGTTACGTAATCGTTTGTTCTTCCTTTTAATGAGTTTCTTCCGCGAATTTTAAGAGAGACCTTCAAACCACAAAAACCATTATCAAAGAAGACTTTCTTCCCAAGATTCACCGCGTGCGATTACGTAGCGGAACTTGTGAGAGAGCTCGAAAAAATTTTAAAGTCAAGTCTAAAGTTGTTTTTTGTACTCGAAAATTTTGCAATCCTGTTTCGATTGATTAAAAAATTGAAGCTTCTATTATTATAAGTTTCCAAAAATTACCGTGATTGGGTTCATTATAAAAGTTTGAAATCGATCCTTTTTAATCTTTAACCTCCGATATTTCTGAATGATAAAAATATTTGAAAAGTCGCGAGAAACTTCAATTCCACCCATTTGTATGGATAGCTAAACCGTAACTAATGTATCATATTCAGTTAACCCATAAAAGAAATAATCGGACAATCATAATCGCTGCTGCTTGGTCATCATGTCAAAAAGAGTAATAAAAATAGCTCGGTGAAACACTCAAGTACACCTGATCGTAGGTAAACTATTACATCGTATTCTTTCGTATGCAAACGGCGCATCGGAGATTACTCCTCCCGATAGGAAAACGCGCGCATTTCGTCTCCATAGACAAAGGACGCAGGTTTGTCTCCGTGAACTGGGGGGAAACCCAAAACGGGAAGTCGGGAGCGCAAAGGTACAGCCGAGATGTGTATTAGATGCAAAAGAGAGGAGCGGGGGAAAAGCGCTTTGAAAGTTGAATCGAGAAAAGTGAGGGGTCGAGCGGGCAACCCTCAAGCCTCGAGTGCACGGAGGGTGGGCAATGCGAGGGCAAGGAGAATAAAGGATCAGGAAGTGGGTGGCGCGGAGTGAGACCTGGATGGGAGTGGACGGAAGAAAAATTGAAGTCGGCATGTGCGAAATACTCCCGCGAGAGGGCAGTGAAGGGGCTCGAGTGTGTAGGAGGGCTGGGCACGGGGCAGTCGAGAATAAAGGCTATAGCGCTCGTATTAGAGCTGAAAAAGAGAAGAAAATTCGGAATGGGTTGGGTCGGCGGCGAGTTGCTTGTCTTCGGAGCAAAACAAGAACAATCGCGCGGCGATTTTTGACAAGGTGGGTCCGAGTAAAAATAAAAGTACTTTTCCTTATGGGAGTCCGTAGACATCCTCGTTTGTATGGAATGCGGGAACCCTCTTAATGGGGAATTCATTGTGCGCGTCGACATGAAAGGGAATGTTTGAACCACGGAATTTTAAACGGGGAGTAATTAATTCCGCGACTTGATTAGACGGGGGATTAAAAAGCATTGTGGTGCAAACAATACCTGAAGAACTTGATGAGATGCGGGGAGGGGTAATCGCTTTTCAAACGCATCTCTGATCCCTTCCGACGATACGTTTGAGCTTAATTTAACAATTTCTGGAGAGGAAATGCCGTAACATATTTGTCCTCGCTCCCACATTGTCTCTCCTCTCTTAAAAAATGTGGCGCTTTAATTTTTGAGGAGTCGACTACTCTAATAAGTGTACAAAGAAATGCTTTCGTACTCGGCTGAAATAATGAGAGCTTAATGTGACGGAAAATTTGTCAAAGCTGCAATTCTTCCTCGACCTTTTCTTAAAATGAGTATTGAATCATCCCTCTTTTTTAGATAATCTCAAAAAAATCGATACGATCGAGTTCGTCTTTGCGGATGATTAGAATTAAAGAAGCCACTAAATGTTCTTCGTTGATTTAATACGGCATCTAGCTTCAATAGTAGTGTACGGCTTCTATCAAACGAAGTCAGGAAAATGTCATTCGTCATAGGCCGACCCTTAAGAGTATGAAAAGAATAATGAGTGGCTTACGTAGCGATACGAATATAATGATGCACAGAAGGTTGGTTATAACGAACCTAAAAGTAAGACGAGTCCTTATTGCTTTCGACGTAAAATCCAAGAAATAACGAAGGAATGAAAAACCTCTTCCTAACCTACTTCTTGACATTAAGTAACTCGGAGATAGATTGAGGAATGAGGAGGTTTGCAATGTTAAACCTTGAGGTTTTATTCTTCCTCTTTCACGAGAAAACATCTCTTCCCATAAGACTTGACCGTTTTTTTTGTAAATATTAAACTTTCTGGTACATAACAGTTTCTTTTGGCATCATTGTATCACATAATTATCATTTATCTCTTACTTAGGGATGATGAGATTAAGCAATACCTTATAATTTTCAACTCATTGAAGCTACCTTATGGATTCGCGAATCGGTATTCGATCACAGAATTGCACGCCATCCCGTTTGAAAAAGCACGTGATTAAATCCATTTATATTAACACCCAAAATTTTACGAATCTATTAATTTCCACCTCTTTCGAACACAATATGCTATTCAGGGATGTTAATTCTTCCTTATTTTGGATTCAACTTCGGATCTCATTTGTTCATATATATCCGTACGGGAAGTACATCTCATTGACCCATGTAACCCTTTCTTTGTAAACTATCGATATCGACGGTCAATTAACCCTCAACGGTAAAACTTTCCACTATCCTCATTCAAAGAGCCTGTTTTGTTCTCACTCATGTCTTTCACCGATGAGTCGTGACATGGTATTTCCTTCCCTTTCCCGCGTACTTGTGGGATTTGCAAACACTGCGCTCGCTTTAACACTAACCATCCACACTTTCTACTTTAATTTCCGCGGGGCAATAAAGCTCCACTCGAGATCATATTTGTTTGAATTAATCTCCAATTAAGGTGTGAATACGTAATACTCTTATATATATGACGCGTACGGATTCTTGTCCATAGCTCATGATATACAACTTAATAAATCCACCAAATGTTATGAATGAGTTTATCCTCTTAAAAGTATTTGCGTGAATCTATTTAGTATTCAGAGATGTTCCTCAGTTGTCTCCCAACCACCGAACGCGACGGGCGAGCCTCATTAGTGCTCCCGTATCCTCCCTTAGTCTCCGCAAATTTGCTTCCTGCTCTTAAAAACATTAACACTACTCGCGCAGCAGCCTCAGCTCTCCATAGCGAAAATTCGCATCTTCAGATGGAGAATCAAAAGTTAAGCGATTGAATCAGTGATCTGAAAAGGATGGATCTTTTAGATTCACGTTTCGAAGAGGCGAAATCAGTTGATCGCCCTTCTCGTCAAACTGACCTGGAATTACTCAATCGGGATTATTCCCAGTTTAAATCAGAGATTCGTGCTCAACTGAATCGCCTCATGTCCAGGATCAGCGCTATGGAGAGCGATTCCACCAGATTTGAATGGAAATCGGACGATCTCGAACAATACAGCCGGCTTAACAGCCTTGTTATTCATGGCATCAAAGAGTCAGCTAAGGAAGACTGTCTTAATCTCCCCAAGGAATTCCTTACATCTAGCCTCCGTATTGGCATCAATTCTCAAATGATCGATAGAGCCCACCGCATCGGTAAACAACGTGATACCTATTATAGTGAAATTCGTTTGCTACCAAGATTGCGCTGAAAGCTCAGGTTTCGTTATTACTGAATCTCTAAGTACGTATCGAATCAAACCATTGAACGATGCAAAAGAACTATTCGGAAAATCCAAGGTGTGGGTTTTTGATGGTAGGATCGTTGCTCTGCTCGATAATGGCCATCGCAAATTCATCACGCGTTTCTCAGACCTTCAGCGCTTCAAATAATCGGTAATTCATCTATTTGTGGGAGGATAATCTTTAGATAGACATATAGTTCGAAGTGGTTTCCAGAGCTTAGTGTGGCTTATACATTTTATATTAATTAGTGCATTGGGATTTTCTGATATGCTCTTGTGTTTGCCGTTTCTTCATTTGATTAATTGTAGTGTTCATACCTATAAGCTTAATATACCTGTTATGGCCAAAGCATTCGAAAAATTGATTCATCAACAAGCAACTTCCTTCATAAGTTCATTCCATCATCTCGACTCTTTTCAATCTGGTTTTGGTAGTTCACATAATACAACTACCGCACTCATCAAGATCACCGTTGATATCCGTCAATCAATTGATTGCATAAAAGTGACTCTTTTACACTAGTCGACTTCCTTAAAGCCTTTGATCACGATATACTTTTAAGTGAACTAAGATTGCTGCAATTTTCTCCGCAAGCCATTCAATGGTTCTTCTCCTACCTCCATAGTCGTTATCAAGGAGTCGTACATAATAACACCTCATCTGACCGGCTCCCATTGCGGGGAATTCCACAAGAATCTAATCTTGGACCTCTATTGTTTACACTTTATATAATGATTATCCCTCACTGTAATTATTGTCCCTCACTGTAAATATCATCTCTATGCTGATGATCTTCAGCCATACCACCATTCACCCGTTGTTTCTATTAAAAATGCTATACGTCGTACGTACACTGATCTAGCAACGAACCAACTCACTTTTAACCCTTCAAAAAGTCACTCAATCATAATAGGCTCCCGTAAACTTCTTGCCGCTCTTAATCATCCACCTACTGTCAGAATAGGTGATGGCAATATCCCCTATGTTAAATGAGTTATCAATCTAGGACTAGTAATTAATGAGACTTGGGGCGATCACATCACTAACGTTTGCAGTAAGGTTTATAGATCCCTCTACTCTTTATAACTCTTAGAAATATTCTCCACCAACCTCTTAAAAAGTATCTTGTACAGTCCCTTCTCTACCCTCATTTTGAATACGCTGATTCTGCTTATCAAGATCTCACAAACGAATCTTCTTATGAACTCCAAAAAGTGCAAAATTCTTATGTCCAATTTATTTGCAATATATGGAACTACGATCACATATCACCTCATAATAAATTGCCATTGCCAAAACTCGAAAATGTAAGGAAACTACATCTTCTCTCACTTTTCTTCTCCATCCAATCCAATTATGAACCTCAATGCCTCTCATCATCTTTCATCCGTGTTCCCTCTATCCATGATCGATACACAAGGGGATCGAACTTAATGTAAATACCCAATCATAAATCTAAAACATAGAACATATCTTTTCATGTTACTGCATGTAGGCAATGGAACGCACTTCCCTCCGTAATTCAAAATTCTCCATCTCTTTCCTCTTTTAAAAAGCTCTATCATAAAATTCTTTTTCAGGAACAACAAATTAATAATATTCAAATCCTTCTTATATGCACTAATCACCAATTTTGTCATTATATACATTTATTTTTTGTTTGTTATTTATATAGTACATATGATAATCTAGTATCTTTTTTGTGATCATATTGCTCATCATTGACTTTTATACGTACCCTTTGTCTTGTAATATTTGTAACACTCTCTCTGTATTCTACTTTACTTATTTTATATTTTTCGTTCTATTTTTTCTCGAATTTACTATTACTTTACTGTTATATAATTTATTATATTAATGTATTTTTAGGTTAAATGGAAGATGGGACTTTTCAGTTCCAATTTCGCCTAATAAAGATATATGTATGTTAAAGGAAATTATTAAAACTATTCTCAATAACTAAATTGTTGATAAATCACGTAAAAAGACTAAATAAATATCGTTATGTGCACATTTAATACAAAAAGAATTCACCCTTTTTGTTGAGCGCTCAGTTTTTCCGAAAAACCAAAATATTTACTTAGCACTCGAATAAATATTATAAATCCAGAGCTCACCTTTTGACTTTTTAGCGTTTTTTTAAATTTTGAGAGTCAATATTTGATTTCATCATCATATGAGCCTTTTAAAATATGTGAATAAAAAGGAAATGTTTACTTAAAAAGCGATGGAATGGTACAGTCAAGTACATCTGTCACACGTATATCTTTCATCAAAGAAGCAGCACAATAAAAGAGAATTCGATTGAATATATTAATGATGAAATAAAAATCGACGGGTATGATATTACTTTCTTATAGATGCTATTGATAGTTATGCGTGTTTACACTCTCGTCATTTTCACCCCATTAGTAATCCTTCAAAGGAATTGAAACGTGTTCTGGGCACGTCCTTCATTAAACATTCCATTGTGAGAGGCTAATAGGAAATGGGAACTATCGATAACATATTGTCACTCCAAATACTAGCAGAAGTCTGACACGTGCGCGTGAGGTGGTGAACGTCAGTTTAGGTCCATTCTCTAATCCTCATTGAGAAGCAGTCCTGCGTAATCTTTAGACGCTCGAAGAAGGGATATGTCCGGGCTTCTACGCAACCAATGTCCCTTTGTTCTTCTAAAACCAGATGGCCAGGACATGAGCGATCTACAATTGCCTTGCAAGGAATTTTTATAGCTTAATTGACGCTTCCCCCCGTTCTTCCGGGAAACAAATTTTATTTCTGCACTCTATTATTTTAGTGCATAATCCTCATTATATGCGTGGAGAGCAACTTTTAATAGTCATAATACCATTTATCTTAAGAAAATTCAGTACGTTGTATGCAGATGAAATTTTTTAAGCGTTTTTATCGCATTTTTTTTGATAATCAAAGGATAGATGTAGCACAGAACCATATTTTCGTATCACGTAAAGCTAAAGTTTGATGGTATAGAATTTAAATTAAACAATATCTTGATAATGATAATGAAAAGTAAACTGCAAGTAGAGATCTAGCTTTATAACCCGTGATATTCGACTAAAAAACGGTATTGCTCAAAAATTAAATAAAAAGCCGCTCTTTACTGTCAGCGTTGGAATGGAAAGTTCTAATTAATTAATTTATCTTGTCCTCTACGCCTAAAAATCAGCCAAATTTTTAATGAGAATCATTAATTTTGAAGCTGTTTCCGGTATTAATTAAAAAGAGCAAAATTTATAATTTGTTTCATATTTGACACGAATTTATCCACAATCAAAGGTAACAGATATTAGAAAGAAACTGCGCAGTTTCCATATCTTTCAAAGAAATAAATATTAGAATTCAATCAGTAATGTACATTGCACGTTTTCATGAGTGAAACCAATATCTGGAAAATTTTAACGACATTAATTGGATGTAAAGGTACATGTATTCTGCGTTAAAGAGGACTGGAAACTGGTTGAAGTAATTAGAATGCACAAAAATAAATTGATTTATAAATTTCATACTATGAGATGTATTTTTTTAGAGCAAAGAGATAATTAGATTCATTCGTTGGATGCAAGTAATCGGAGGGATCTTGGACGTATTTTAAATTTTAAGTTTGAATTAAAGTTATGTATGCATGTACATTATATAAATATGCATTTATTCTATATATTAAATGACATACTTTTCCATGTCTGCGAATAATATTCAACGAAAATAAATTACATATAATTGGTAGAAAGCTCGCAAAGATGATTACGGTTTAACACAATAGACTAGAGAGGTTCAATAGGGATATAATGAAAATCTGACTTTCTATGAAAAAGAGGAATGCATCAATTATCAATAGC
Source organism: Pantala flavescens (assembly GCA_020796165.1). Lineage (NCBI taxonomy): Eukaryota > Metazoa > Arthropoda > Insecta > Odonata > Libellulidae > Pantala > Pantala flavescens. The sequence goes on along the minus strand of CM036889.1, from coordinate 12,014,055 downwards.
TTTTTAAAGAAGAAACGGAGCCGATTGAAATAAGGAAGTCTAGCGCGTAAAGGAATATACATAACTGCGCAAAGGAGCATTCAGAAAGAAATAGTCTCTTTTCTATAAGGAGAAGAAATTTCGAAAGAAAATTAGCTTTCTGACATCCAATTATAGACGTTTGTGACCCTATAATCGCTGTTTTCTCGGTATCATTTATTTATTCCTCAGGATTCGCGAACATATTTTTCGTTTAGCTAAACTTCTACAAAAGCCCACCAATTTCGTTTGATGTGTATGTTACATGAATGTAACTGTGAAAAGATTCCCTATTATCACACAGAACGAGTCTCAAAGTATCCATTCAGGAAAAAGCAGATGTTTCTCGTTAAGGAACCATTAAATGCTGTCACAATATAACGTATAAATATACCTTTTTCGTAACGCACGTGTTATGATTTCCTTTTTTCATTCATGTTCGCTTCCTATAGGAAACTTCAAAACTCTTCCACACTCATTATTGGAAATCCGTATTATTCCTTTTAATATTCTCCAACTTCAACGAATTTTAGTGGATAATGATAGTGCCCGTGGAATGCCAAGTTCATTAGTTTCGTATTTCAAACTCTCAGATTTCATTTGTTAACCCAATTTCATTATTGTACTCTCTAAAATATCGAGATGCTTTGAGTACACACTAGAGAAATGCAGGCAAAGAAGGGGATTATTAATTTTACCAATTAATTTCAAAATTCCTTAGCATTCCCTTTTATGGACTAGCTTACCGAAATCATGGATTCTATATGAACAAATATCTATATACAGCTATAATGATAAAAAACACATCTAATCCATAAAAAAATAATGTGGAATTCCCAAGAAAAAATAATTCCAAGTTTAAGTAACAAATAACAATTCACTACATCATTAATAACTAAATTGAAATATCGATAGGTTACTTCCTAGAGTAATATCTCATAAAAATAAAAATTTTGTGCCCAAAATGCGCACTCTCTTTAAGAAAATATTTTTCAAATTTTACGTATATCATAAGACGACTGAGTTTAAAAACTACGATTTATAATAAAAGAGGTATGAGCATAAGAACATATCAAAATTATAGAATTAGTTCAATTAAGCAAAATAAACTATTATAATGCATAAGTGATAGTGGACCACTTTGTGGACAATTGAAAACAATCAATTCAATCGTTCAAAATAAAAAATAAATGCCTTAACTAGTAGAACATGTGTATTCGTTGCTGCTTGTGATAAGACCTGTACGAAAACGTCCATCTTCAATATATCATCAACAGTTGAAATAAAATATGTACAACGATATCATCAAGGTAACATAATAATTATAACCTTTAAATTCCTAAAATATTCATTACTCAATATAATATTCAAAGATCTCCCAAAATGAATACAAAACAATTAATTCTTTAAGAAATCGAATTTTTCGATGAATAGCATTTCTTTCAATTTTCTCATAAATGTTTTCATTTAATCTACACTATTCTTTCCACCTAGTCTAAAATATTTTCTTTAAGTTGGTCTATTCATTGGATATTGCATGAGCTGACCCTGAAAGAAGCACGATTGTTGCTTGTCTTCGATTTTCAGGTACCCCACATCCCTCGAGAGGAAGTAATTAGATAAGAGGGTCGGAAGAGGTGAGGAGTTTGCCTTCGTAAGAAAGTTTGTCTTGAATCTGCGGAAAAGTGGGACCTTTCGTTCCCGAAGGGTCAGTACGCACGCGATGTCCTTCACGGCGACAAGTGTTCCATTAAATCGTTCGTGTGATTCGATCCAAAAAGAGGCATCCGTTCGTTCCCCTACGAGAATGTCCTCCAGCCTTATAAGTGGCGGCAATATGTTCGTCTATTGCGATTGTCTGGTTGGGGGAAAGAGAATGAGCCTCTCGAGCGTCTCTGATTGCTCAAATCAGAAGAACTTCTCTAGTGATCAGCGAGGGCGGTGATGACGTCAGTATTAGGCGTTCGGTGAGAAGTGTACCACATCCAAACGGACGCGTGTCCTTTCCTTTGAAAACAATGAAAGTGGAAAGGCGCCAACAAAAAAATAAGCTAACGCAAGCCACGGCTTCGGTTCTTTTCCGAAAGAGAACTGGACAGTGGAAGTTTGTTGCAAACCGTGGTACAGATCTTGAAGAACGGTAAATATTGGGTGGAAAATGAGTCTATGAAGAGTTTATCACTTAAGTATGAGAAATGAATGTGACCTAGGACTATTAATTAATATAATCCGTTAAACCCATAGACAGTGACATAAAGTAACCACGTCATATGTAGAATACAATATATCCTAATACAAAAAACCCAGAGGCTAGACTCCTAAACAAGATGCTTAATTAGATAGCCCCGGCTACAACATTGAAAATATATCAATGCACTAATAGTAATCATTCTTGCACGTAACGGCTATTAAAATCTCTGTAATAAAAATAAAAATCTAATCAAAGTTGCCTGATCGATGGAAAGCATACAGTATACGTTAAAGAAGATAGATGAATTTGTAATTCAGTGCACTTAGCGATTTATAATGATCGTGTTCTAAGATCAAATAGAAAAAGGGAACTAAGGTAGAGTATTTTTCCGTGCAATAATAATTTATGTATCACTTGGAATAGAAAATAATCACTATCTAATAAGGAACCAAGTACGACTGCAGCCAATGGATCATAAGTCAATAACACCAAAGTATGATATAATAAAGTTAGAATAGGTTGGAAAAAAGTATCATTTGCCTTCAGTGGACATCCTAGCATTTTTCCTTAATATTTTTTATTAATATGGATAAAAATAATTTTACATTAATTTAATTTTTTATGTAAAAAAGGCGCTAAAAAATAAATTCTACCTCTCTTCCTGCTCAACTAGACAAACGTGAAAAATAATGTTTTGTATAACTCCATAGTGCAACTGAAATTCTTGCGAAGAAAACCTGACGCTATGTACTGTAAGAATTTTGTGAAAAATTAAATTATAAAGTTTTTCTTAATAAATAATATATTTTTGTTAAAAAGTATTTGTTTGCTGTTCAAAGACTCTCAAAGATGATTATCAATGCAGTATTACGTGTATATAAATTGGAATATTATTCTACTACATCTTCAAATACACGATCCGTTTTATCTTCATGCAAATAGAACCGTAAGCGAGTTCATAGGTCGCCACCTCACACTTCGATAACGTCAACAATAAACATCGTTGAAGTCTCCCATTTCCGATTCCTCGCAGTTTATTCTTTCAGTTATCATTTCCTCTCTCCTGAAACAGCGAGAGATAAAACGAACTTTAATTTCCTTTCTATCCTGCAGAATGGGCATTTTCACTATCAGTTCAGATCTTCTCCATGGAAATCGTCAAATTATTACGCAGCGAATTTTAATTCGGAAATTTACACGCATCTCCAGTTGAAATGGGAATTCTATCTTAATAGAAAGAAGTTTTGTTAATTATACTTTTTTAATATGACGTTGAATTAAAGATAATCAGCAATGATGTACCTAAATTTTCTACAAATTGAGTCCTTAGATATATATTACGTATAATACGATAAATATTGCTATACATTTAAAAGAAATTATTATAGATAATAATCCTTTATAACCGTCCATTTTCCTTCATACGCCATCCTTTTATCCCACTATTCTTTTATGGTCTGCATTGAGCATATTTTGCTACAAAATGTGGTAATTAAAGTCGAAATTCATGCATAACTCCTGTTTGAACGGTAGGAATGAAGTCCTGATGATATACGTGGCCTTTTATATAACTTAGGGCTTTTAAATTCGTTAATGCTTTCTGTTGAGTTTTGAGCCGTTAATTTGAGAGAAAATGCGAATTGTAACGTTCCGTATCCTTCATCCCATTAAAACCCCTTCTCTTCCATCATAATCATCGACTCATACTCGACTTCCGCAATAATGATTCTTTAATTGCTCCGTCCACTCGACAATCCCCGTTACGGCTCAATGACTCATTCATTACACCATTCGCCCAACAAACCATCTATCCGTGCAGTAAGTTATTTTCAATGGTAATCTCCCTTTCTAATAGCCGCCACTGAAAACGAACCATATCAAGAGTAATGGATGGTGAAGAAAACTGACCCTTCAGAGACCGTGAGTGCAGGAAATTCATGCCCAATATCTACCGAATTACATTTATAGAACCTGATTGAGAGATTAATAAAACCCTAATTCCGATTAAAATGAAATAGAAAGATGAATGTTGTCATTTGTGTATTAAAGTGTTAAACGTTGTTTTCATGTAAAACTATACATTTATAATTTCCGTTTTAATCGGTAGAAAGCTGATTTATATATAAAGAAATATGATTTATTACACTTAACCTTGATCTGTATTTATTAGAAAAATATACAATTATAAACATTTAAATTATTTAAAAAACATATAATTTAAACACGTATATTCATGTTAATGCATTTATGTATATACATACAGATCATAGTTAAGCGTATTTAATTGCATGGCTTAATATCTTTCCACTGATTAAAATAATATACACATAATATACATATAAATTTAAAATATATTATTTAAACTTATATATATTATATAGATATATGTATATTAGTGATGTATATATTTATTTATACATCTCTAAACGTGTTTAAAGATGGAATGCAATCAAAAAGTTACGGGAGTTACTGGTTGCAAACAATAAACCTCAACGCTTACCACAACAACGCGGCCTGAAAATCTCTTCTCAGTAAATGTACTGATGAAGGAAAGACTTCTGCATTTCCGCAAATGAAATGGAATAGTGTGTCAGAGGTTCTTAAGAGAAAAAACACCCCTCAACCCTTTCAGCTGATTAACGGGGGCAGATTTTTCACTCGGCTCGAATGTCTTGAAGGGACTTGTCCAATTGGATCTCGTAGCAAAACCCCAAAGAGCACGACCGCCCTACGACCACGCAATCCGTTAATCAGGAGCTACATGCCAGGCACGAGACTGCCTCCTCCCCGACCAACAGCTGCCGCCAATCCCAGGATGTGCATCGGTGGAAACAATCGGCGAGTCCTCCAAAGGCTGTACCAAGTGGCCCATTAGCGAAGGAGACGTGGTGGGGGAGGTTACATAGGAAAATATGACTCATCTCGAGCTTGAAAGATGTTTAATAATTACGCGAGGTCTCTCCTGGTCCCCTATCTGGCTGGGTACTTTCAGTCTCTCAAGTGCCCATTGTTTCCCAGAAGGGGACGGGGGAAGTAGGGGGGTTCGTGGGAGGAGGGGGAAGAGGGTACAGGTCGAAGGCATGTATAGAGGTAATGACAAGAGAGAGTAGAGACAATGGGAGGAGCGGGTTAGATGAATAGAGTAACTCTCCTTTCGGGAACTCTTTCATCTCTATAATAGAGTGACTTAAGAGCGCGGTGAATGTTTTGAAAGCGGTGGATTCTGTCGTTTGTGAGGTTCTTTTGCTATATATAGCTTTCCATAACAGGTGATTGTGACATCTCTGAGGCTAGCTTTTATTTTCGGGTGTGAATTCGTGATGTACGAGTGTACTCTAGCTTTAATTGCGCTGAGTGACCAACACCCTGGAGCGGAAAAAATACTTTGAGAGGATGTTAAAGTAAGAGTACGGTATCTCTTTTCTTTAAACGTCGAAAATTTAGCTTCATATTTTCACTAAACATTTACACTTTCTCTATAGTTTGTTTTTTTTATGTATACATAAATCTAGCACGGAGTTTCTGTCATCCGTTTCCGATACAAGCTCTATTTAATCTAAAGTAAACTAAATTCAGCATTGTAATATTCGCAACACTTTCCTTTAATATTTTTTAAGGGAATATATTTTTAATACCTGTGTTTTATACATATTAAGAGCAGTACCAAACGTATATGTTTTAAATGATTCTCTGGAAAAATTAAAACTTCTGTAAAATCAAATCCATTCACAATATCTAATAAAAATTCTTGTGCACCTGGATGCATTCGCTTTCATATTCATTAATTCGTTCACAGCTTTAAGCCCATTTTCCTGAATCTTCAAAATGATTAGTATATTCCATGTTATCCTTTACTATATTTATAAATTTCTGTTTCGTGTAAATTTTCCACAAAATAAATAGTCAAAATTAATACGTACTTATCACCCATACATTACTCTCGATCAATCTCTGCTTCCAAATGAAAACCAGAGAGGAGTAGAAGAGAAAATATTATCAAAGATTTTTATATATAGAACTGATGGAACTAGGGAATAAATTAATTCTACCATATCAGCCAAAAATGACCCATTCAAAGGAGGAATATTTCGTCTATTACTTTGAAATAAAAAAGCTTTCATTGGTAACATGGATTCTAGTCGAAAAAAGTTTAAATTAAAATATATTTTTAAATTTACCCGATAATTTCTGACATCTGATTTCGCTCAGCTGAAAATGTCTATGAATCTCATTATCCGAATATTTAGTGATTTTAAATTTATTCGTGCAATCTTGGAATTGGCACTTTAATTAAATAGAAAAAATTTTTTGATATAGCTGGATTTCATAAACGAAAATCGCCGAAATAATGAATCTATCTCAATTAGTCTTCATTTGAGGAGTTTCTTTATTACGAAAATCTTTTTATTTTTGTATGTATAAGTCAAAGCTAGTTACTTACTTTAGTAATCTATTCCCATTATATATATATATATATATATATATATATATATATATATATATATATATATATATATATATATATATATATATATATATATATATTTATTTATTTATTTATTTATTTCAACTCATTATTTTTAATTTATCTATCGATTATTTTAGTGTTTAAATAATCTTACTACTGAGTGTTGAGAATATTCTAAAGCGAGGCTACTTAACTTCATCTCCGAGTTGCAAAACAAAATCAATAATCATCTCGATAACGCAGTATTTAATGCTAATTAATTGGCGACGGAAACCCGTCGGTTGAATCTGACTGACGAATTTAAGCCAAAATCCATCCACCTCGAATTCGATAGTTTCTTAAACGCCATTGAGCCCTAAGTTAGGTGATCTCGATCCTTGAATCTTTTTTCGTTGAAGAGGCGCGAGACGGTCTCTCCAAAACGCCCTCTTTCCTCCTCTTAATTAATCATCAATCGAGCTCAGCAATTTTTAACTCCACGTCCTGAAAATTCGGGCCTTATTAGCATACGCCTTATTACGATAATGATGAATTCGAATCGCGACGTTTCTACCTCCCGAATCCGACCCCGTATTTGCCCAAATCTCACCGTGTTTGCGGGGAGAGATCGACGGAACCGGGGGCCGAATTGTACTACTCGATCGCTTCCCTTCCGCACGCCTACGTAACTAATTTCCACCGCGTATCATCCGCTTAATAACGCCGCTGACAGTAGTAATAAGCTTGCCGAAGAGGGAAAGCCACGGCGCGATATAGGAAAAATGTATGAAGACGTCGGAAGAGAAATGTGATGGCAGTTATTGGAGGAGGGGGTGAAGATGAATTAGGAGTGTTGAATGAAGGGAGAGGAGGCTGGATGCTGAAGAGGCAAAATAGGAGTGCAAAAAACGGAGGGGATCCGGGCGCGGCAGATGGGCTGACGACGCAGGGGAATAAAGTGCGGCAACGGGACGAGACACACTTCGCAAGAAATTGCGCCGAGCTGATTGCACGGCAGGAGTGGCGGAAAGTTCTTAATGATCAATTTCAACAAATGCGGTATTATTTTTAATAACCTAACGCTCCGTTATGGGCGAGATTCACTGGGAGGCTGCCGTTGTGAGATACGCTTCTCGTCGCTACGGATTATAAAGAGATACGAACTCAAAAGAGGTAAAGATATCAAAAAGTACAACTGTATCCGTATATATTTTATAATTCAGTGATTTTGCGGTGAAATGGAGCTGCGTAATAAATTAATTTTTTCGACGGGTCTACATTATGCCGACGAAATTATGTGAACAGATAGATCCGCGATAAAACGTAGCAATCCGCGTTGAATTTGGTCACGCTTACGTTCGTCGCAACTCGATAGAGAATCTCTTGTTATTCTGGTCACCCGCTCCGAATAGATGAGCGTAAAAATGCGTATAATGATCCTTTTTGCCGTCGAATGATCGAGGAAACCAAACTCACGTTTCAATTAATGCGCCCTCATTATCGATGGTGATGAAATTCAATCATTTCCAATCGTCGAATACACATGACCGATTTGCATCTGAAGGGATCGCGTGGTTTTATTCGCTATTGAATTAAAAGAGCGAAACTCCGTAATTCATCCAGTTAGAGCCCTTTCGAGAGACCGTTGCCGAACGTAAATCCTTGCTATTGAAAACACGTAGTTCGTTTAAAAGTTACTCGTACGTAGCTCATGCGGCAGACTATGATATTAAAGGGCTGACGGTGAAAATTTTAGGACTGAATTTCAATATCCATATTTATTCTGATGGCTCTCTTTCGTGGGTTTCGATCCTTGGATGCTTTAAATTCAAAAGTACACAGACCACCAGCGAATTTGCTCATCGTTCAGTTTGTGGCACTTAGCATAATAATTCCTTCTCGATCGAATGAAAATCTGGTCGGGGATTCTGTGAAGCATTTTACTAAAAATTCGATTGTCAGATGCTTGTCGAATTCTATTGATCATTTTATACCTTAATATTTTTAGGGTCATGGATGTTTAAATAGCATTATTAATCTATAATTTCGATTAGTAATTAAAACTAGGCTAAGAAAGAAAACGCTTTTTCGAGACATTTATTTATCGTAATTAAAAAATTCTTCCGCGAGTTTAAAAGTGTAAAAATATTTTTCCCGTACTTTGACTTTTATTCAGTTTCAAATGAAAATTTCTACTCATTCGCCGCAAGCTAAACAATCCAACTATTATCTACGGATATTATACAAACGAAAATAAATTTAATATCAATTAATTAAAGCGATTCATCTACATTTAATTTCTTTACTAGCCTCATTGTAAAGAAAAGTAAAACTAAATTAGTGAATAGCGTACTTCAAGTTGAATCGTAGTTTGATTCTTTAATAGGTGAAATATTATATGAATGAAAGATTTTTCTTGGACTTTCTTTCTCTTTATACATAATAAAACGAGCTCACATAAAAAATCCTGAAACGAAAAATGTTTACACGTAACTGTGGAAAGTCAACATTTTTTCATGGCATCGTATTTGCCGAATAAATATCGTAATCTCTCTCGTGTACGAAATAAATTTTTCTGTAGAATATTCCTTTATAGCGTATGGTGCTCATTTTCTTAATCCGTTAAATAGACCAGTTTATAAAAATGAGCATTAAAAACACAGGGAAACAGTTTGAAAAAATATATATATATTAATTGTATAAAAGTTCATCTTTTGAAGTTAAAGATAACCAACAGTCTCATACAAGTAGCTGATGAGGGAAGAGTTCGTTTACCGAGCCCTGTTTATATGTTGACGTAATTATTCATGACTACTAAATTAACCGATGACTTCGCTCGTTCATTTTAGCGAGGGGAAGCGCCCAGGCGAGCACAGGAAGAATGAAAGTCAAATTTAAAAACGAAAAAACCTAACCCTATGTATTCTCCGATCGGATGGGGGGAAAAAACTTTATTCGAATGGCACGGCGTATCGTTTCGATACTCTGATTAAAAAATAATTCCTGAGAGGGGGTAAATAATAGGCTACCGTATGAGTTACCGATTCTGCCAGGATTTAAATTCTCCTGACAATTGAAGAGAGACGGGCGATGCCAATCAGATTCCACCTTGTTTGCGAAGACTGGGAAACGAGGAAAGAAAATTATAAAAGCGGAAAGAGGTGTGTGGGGGAAACCGCTATGAGGGGAGACATTTGGCCGAGTGGGGGGAATTTGGAGTGCGCATAGCTGGACTAGCGCAAAAGAGAAAAGTGGTGGGAACGGGTGAAAGGTAGATGGAGGAGTCAGGTGGAGAACAAAGTTTTGAATGAATAGCGGATAAGGTTGGACGCAGAGTTTTATTTCCTCATACATTACGAACGAAATCCGAAGGTTTCGCGGACGATCAAGAAATTCGCGATATTGAATATTGTTTAATTACCCGTCGCAAAAATTCCGCAGGTGAAACTGCTCGGTCCTGTTGTGATTCGATTTTTCCTCGCCTTTTCCTTTTAAGTTCGCCATGTCGTTCGTTAGATCGATAAGTAAACGAGGGGTTACGACAGAGCTTTAATAAAAGGGGTTGATTTCCAATCGTGAATAATAATTTTTCAAAACATTTACGCGAATCGAATCGTGGAAAACCGAAAATCGTTGTCTTTGATAGTTTCGATTCCGACACTTCAAGTACTTGTTGTTTCGCGTGCATTTTCTAATTTTAAAATTAATTTAAATAAAAAATGCATTTATAACCTTTCTAATATGGTCCCTATAGGCTCAAAATGATCCGTATATTTCTGCTGTGGAATTGGTGTACAATTACAACCTTTTTCTCGCAATTTAAACCAAGTATTGCACCTTCCTAACGTTTTAAGAGTTAGATAAATGGGTATGTTCGTAATAATTGTGGCCCTAATATAATAATAATAATTTTTCCTTTTATAGAAAAGATTCTTAGATTCCTTTTATAGAAATGAATCTTATCTATTATATATTATATTATATTATATTCTTTTATAGAAAAGATTCTTTACTATAAAAAGAATCTAATAAATTCGAGAATTGTTAAGGTGTTAAAAATTAATAATTACTTTAATTCAAACGCTTTCTTAATTTTTCTAATAATGTATTCAAATTATTTACTTTTTACTCGTAAGAACAAAAAGTCGTAATCAAGGGTTTGAAAATAACCATGCGAGTTGAAACATATTGCACCATCAAATAATTCACGTAAGTTTAAATATAACAAAATTATTGATAAATATTAATAATTACAAAAAGTCACTACTTCTCCATTAAAAATTCATATTCGATCTATTTATTTAGTTCAAGTCCTCTGTTATCAACTCCTACCACTTTTATGCCCTGGATTTATTTCAGTTGAAATATTCTCGAGCGTGCGCCCTTTTCATTAAACCTCCACTATTAACGTTACCTTAATATGAAATCCATATTTTTTCCAAGTTATCGCGGTTAACTCTCTTCCCACTCATAAAGCAATATGCGACTTCAACCTCGAGCACTCTGAACGAGCGATTCGTCTACGCTGATTACATTAATCCATCAACGCCCTTAAAAATACGGTCCGCATATGAAAAACTTCGTTGCTGTCGCTCTTGCGAGACTCATCTCTTAATCCTATTCAAACGCAATTGAGCCACGAAATGAAACTATGACGGGAAGAGCGTCGATGTCATGGCCACCACTTGCCTCCGAAGTCTCTCCATCCGCTACCCAAAGTGGAAGAACCGAGACGAGAAGAGGGGAACCTGGTACGGTGAGTATGGAGGGAGCGTGAGGAGAGATAAAGAAGAATGAAAGCCCTTTTTTTTAATTTTATTCCCGCTCGGATTTCCTTTTCACTCCCGCCGAAGAAGATCCCATCCGGTGAACAAATACGGCTAAAATAGTCAAAGAGTCGGGCGCCACAAATTCGATGGCTCTCCACGCATCTCCCCTCCGCCCGTACCAAACGGAAAGTTCTTCTTTGGATGGGCGTCGGCACGTCCGTAAGTTATATGCTTAATTAAGGGCCGTTATTAAGATTTTATGGGCTAGTGAAAGTTTTGAGCCGTTAGATTCCTTCGGGGGGTTTCGATGCGAGGATATGCATTTGAAAGACTGGAGTGGCACTTTTCCCAAACGTGCATCCTTGTTCCTCGAGGACATTCAAACCTGCGAGTTTCTGCAGAAAAAGAATTTTCGCAAGAATGAAAACGCGAAATTTGATTTGTATATTCTTTGCGAGATGGTGCCGAGTAATTCAACCAAGAATTTTTTTAAAATTTTCGAAAAATATTCGGTTCGTTATTAAAGTTAAAAAGACCCAGAGTAATGTTTTCTTTATAACAAACAATTTAACAAACCTTTCGCGAATAAATGAAAAACTTGTATTTCGTTTAAATGTCCGCTTTATCCATTCCCTACGGATTTTAATGCGTAATTTCGTGAAAGACTTGGGCAAAACCTCATTTGCAAGATGTACGCGGTAAATTATCAAGTTACTATGGTCCTGTAGTCAAGTAATATTGAAGTGGGGAGGGAAAATGCTGAATTGTCCTCGAGTGAATTGAATCGCTGTCTTTGGGAGTTGAAGAATACTTTTTTTCCGGTTTGGGTTTCCCAGGAGACAACTCTCGTCCATTTGTCGGGCACGTAATTTCCATTCTTCTCGTTTTGCTGAACCTGCTACCGGTAACGATTGGACCGTTCGACAATTGAAAGCTTCAAAACACTTCGAATCATCTGGACTATGATGATTCATATCGGAGACATCCATGAACATATACGTCGACATATTCTCTATAATCATAGCCAGCAAGCTAATAATTGGTGTTCTGTAGGTAAATATATCAAGAAGATCGGCCAAAATACAAAAAAAATGAAAATGAAAATTCTATATCTATTCTATTATATTTTACTCCATCTTTGTCTATTTTATCATATTCTAATCTGTCTCTATCTATTCAATCTATATATCTATTGGAATATAAATGAATAATAGGACATAAGTCTAATTATACATAATAAGAGTATAACCTGATAAGACATATTTTATTGTCATTTTTGCATACAATCCTCCTATAATTTTTTTAAACGACCTGCCTTTACGTATATTTTCCTTCTAATATTGAAACGACCCGTATAAAATGGAGAACGAAATGTATCGAGGACGTCTTACAAGTTTCAATCTATACATTTGCTCACAAATGTCGTTCTTCAGAAATTTATTCCTCTTAATATTCCCATCTTGAGGTTTAATTTATAAAGGTGACGTTACATAACGGGATGGTGAGCTTAATGAGTACCTAGTGCTTTACTTTCCGGGATGATACCACAACCTCGCGTATGATCGAATCGACATACCCTCGATACTGTGGACAAAAATTGTACTCCAATCTCCCAAGAGGTAAACAAGGGCCAACGAGAACTATAGCGGCATGTGGAACCGGCGCACAGTGGGCTAGAATCGAAAAAAGCTGGCCAAAAATACAAAATGCGTTTTTTTGAGTGCGGACTTTGAAATTTCGCATGGTAAATCTCAAATAAATTCTGCATCGACTGTTAAAGTCATTTGACTTAGTTCCCGCGCAATTAAGTTTTACAAGGGGTCAAAGTTGACCAAATTTCGGGAAAAACGGCCGTTCTCGATTTTTCGCAGAAATCTTCAATTTCAAACCAACGCTGAACCAAAACGAATAAAAGGTTCGGACAAAAAACTATTTCATGTTATAAACATATTCTTTATGCTTAATAGTACTCAATTTGGATGATCATACTTGAAAATTTGCCTACTTTACAGCACAAAATGGCGGACCCTTATTTTGGATGTGATTTTCGCACAAAGCGAGGAAAATAGTTGTGAGGGACATCGATGTACACGGAGTTACTTATACCACAGTACTCGTGGAAGCTTCCTGCAACAGGATCTGAAATAAAATCCTGCGCCTTTTTGCGCCATTGGAAAATAATTCGACTTTTGTACAACGATGCAACGACGAAATCCGCGCGGCGGAGCTCCGTCCTCCGTGGCGATTTAAGTTTCCAGATTGTATACGAAGCAAAACGGTTTTTAATGTCGCTTTATAGGATAAACAATATACAATTTACACTATTAAATCTATATTTAACAGTTAGGATCATTTTGTTAGGTATAAATTACCCAATTTCATGTTGATAAATATCTCTTTTTTTGTTACATCTAAGGACGCAAATTTTATACCTTACATGTGTAGTATCGTTCTAAATGATGTATACTTCGCATTTATTACGGATAATATTCTACAGTATGCATAAAAATGCATTTAATGATATAATTTTTGTCTAACCCTCTGCCTAAATTACATTTACCGCCCGAAGAATGGGACATTCTCCTTGTGCCACTTCCTATTCATCATGATGCTTTACTTCTTTGCTCAAAAATATCGATATTGTTATTATTGTGTTGTATAAATGTCATTGGATCAGATTTTAGGCATAATTTCCATATGAAGTACTGATTTGAATACTCAGTCTACGTATTTCTTTTGGTCCCATGTATTTTAAATGGGAGAATCATGCGCGCTGATGCAACCTTGGTATATAAGAATGAAATCAGAAAGATTTGGGTTTAAAACTTTGCAGTATAAGGAAAAAAGATGTATATACAACTTAGCACTAAGTAAACATGTCAAAAAACTATTCCTTGGTAAATTAGAAACATAATTCTTTGCAAAAAATGCTGAGAGTTGGTTGGGATTTTCTCCGAACCGAGGAATTTGGATCCATTATTAAAGAATACTCATCTTTCTTGGTATCAATATTTGCCTCATTTTATTCACTTTCTAATAATATTGTTAACTTTTAAGTTTTATTTAATGGAGAGAAATTATGGGAAGTTATCCAAGGAAAAACCATGAGTTTTCGGCAAAATGAGTTGAAAAATGTAGTCGCCTGCTACTTTTCGTTCTATTTACGTAAGAAAAAACTTCCTGCGAGAAAGTTTCTCAGAAAACCCTGAATTAATTTATCCTTCAATTTTCAACACTCTATGTTCAACGGTATTGTCGATAACGAATTTTTATTACGACTGTAACGCGGACCTGCGCGCGCGGGAAATCGGGTGGCAGGCGATCATTTTTTTTTTAATACTAACCTGGACTCATGAAAGTACTAGGTAGATTTTGGAACACTATATCAGGAAAATTGACTTTCTAATTCACCCAACTAGAATTACACTTGACGAATCTTCCGTTTATATATACATATCGTATCTCCTTCAGCATTGGATTAAGAAAATACAGACGGTTGTAACAAATGAGAGAGACTCAAAATCGCTAAATAATAAATATCTATAACCCCTCATCAATATTTTTGCGTTGAAAATAATAAATAATATCCATTAACGACACTTACCTGAAATTTCTTCTTCAAATTTTCTGCCCAGTTAACAGAAATATTGCAAATAACACTCGAGGAGCTTGGAATATATAGAACAGTGAACACTACTATAAGAGCACCGAAACGCCACTAACCTTCACCATATACAAGATGTAACTGAAAGTCTTAGAAAATTTCGAAATGGAAAATGCTAAAACAATTCGAAGGGTAACCGTTTATCCTTAGGAAGAGAAGCTGAGTGTCATAAAACTATCCTTCCAGATTGTCCTAAGCAAAGGTTTACTCGAGGCGCGCGAAGGATCAGACGAAAAATGCCAGATGTGTGATTTCTTTTCCTTGCCATTGAGGGTTAAAGAGAAAGTTCAGTTTGACACACAGTATAACAACATCAGAAAATGTTAAACTCAAAACGGCACGTGTATCATCTGGAAACTTAGATAGGCACGGAGGACGGCCCTCCGCCGCGCGGATTTTGCCGTTGCATGGCTTTAGAAAAATCATTTTATTTTTCGAAGGCGCAAAAAGGCGCAGGATTTTATTTCAGATCCTGTTGCAGGAAGCTTCCACGAGTACTTTGGTATAAGTAACTCCGTGTACATCGATGTCCCTCACAACTATTTTCCTCGCTTTGTGCGAAAATCACATCCAAAATAAGGGTCAGCCAATTTGTACTGTAGAGTTGGAGATTTTCTGGAGTCTGATTATTTTACTTGAGTATTATGAAGCATAAAGAATAGGATTATAAGATGAAATAGTTTTTTTTGAAACTCATAAAACGGTATGTGTATCATCTGGAAACTTAGATCGCCACGGAGGACGGAGCTCCGCCGCGCGGATTTCGTCGTTGCATCGTTGTACAAAAGTCGAATTATTTTCCAATGGCGCAAAAAGGCGCAGGATTTTATTTCAGGTCCTGTTGCAGGAAGCTTTCACGAGTACTGTGGCATAAGTAACTCCGTGTACATCGATGTCCCTCACAACTATTTTCCTCGCTTTGTGCGAAAATCACATCCAAAATAAGGGTCCGCCATTTTGTACTGTAAAGTAGGCAAATTTTCAAGTATGACCATCCAAATTGAGCACTATTAAACATAAAGAATATGTTTATCACATGAAATAGTTTTTTGTCCGGACCTTCTATTCGTTTTGGTTCAGCGTTGGTTTGAAATTGAAGATTTCTGCGAAAAATCGAAAACGGCCGTTTTTCCCGAAATTTGGTCAACTTTGACCCCTTGTAAAACTTAATTGCGCGGGAACTAAGTCAAACGACTGTAACAGTCGATGCAGAATTTATTTGAGATTTACCATGCGAAATTTCAAAGTCCGCACTCAAAAAAACGCATTTTGTATTTTTGGCCAGCTTTTTTCGATTCTAGCCCACTGTGCGGCGTGCCGAGAGGAATGGGGAGACTTTCAGGAGCGTTCGTTCACGGCTTCCGTTCGCTCGAATGGGTATTCCCGCGCTCGGATGAAAGCACTGTCAATAACACCGATGTCCGAACGCTTGCGGCCTGCTTCGAAACCCCTCACGGATATTTTATTGATCAACTATTCCACTCATCAACGGAGCGGAGCAATTCGGAAAATGCAGACGTTCCCTCCCTTTGATTGTGAATTTTTCCGCCTTCTCCGGACCTTCCCCTTTCCAGCAGGTTCCCCATCCTTTAGCACGCTTCCATCCTCCGTCCCTCAACCTGTGCTCACGGATTATGAAATTTCCAATGCGGAGCGGTCAGGATGAATACGCGCGCAGTGTCCCCGATCGGCTATTGTCAATCCCCCTTCGGTGGTCTTACGTCCCTATTCTGCACGCTCCTCCAGCGCCTCCACCTCCTCCTGACGGCCGCCGTACGTACCTCCACACCTTGCCCCCGAAAGACTTGGACAAACCGCCCCTCCAGTACGAAAACGGTGGCCCCTCCGCAATGCCGAACCCCTCCCCCGGTTCTTTACAAACTCTACCCCACGCTCTGCGTCTTTTCAATTCCACGAAGGACTTGTCTGCAACGGTCATTTCTTCCTTTCCCCCAGACGGCCTTTCAGCGATATTCAAAACACTCGCATCAGGTGCGTTACGAGAGCTCAGTCAAACCGATTATTTTAAACGTGGCCCTCCGAGACAATGCGATCTTAGTCCTCGCCTCGAAATGAAGTGGATGAAATCTCTCGTAGTCCAGGTAATATTTTAAGCGGACGAAGGAGTGCATCGAGTTATTGTTCGGTCGGACGCGCATGAAATGACAAGGCGCATCGAAAAGAGGGATTGTCTATTTTGTGTACGTGAATAGAGGAGAAGTACGTGCCACACGCGTTCTAAAAACTGGCCTCGGTCGCTCCAGAAAACGCATCGTACCCTTTTGATTTACTCGCTAAACGAAACGTTACGCAGCAAGACACGGTAAGCTCGAACAATGGTAGGTGCGAGGCAACCTCTCGCTTTGACTTCCATTGTCGTGGATTGAATGCGAATAAAATGGTTTGAGGTTAATCCTGTGGATTCACACTCCTAACCTGCTACCACACGAAGCGTATTTTATAATGAAGGATAGGGGAAGTACACGTGTTTAGTTTTTCGAGATTTTTCTTTCCACCCGCGTTCCTATGAGATCTCTAGAAAAGCAAGAAAGTAAGAGATCATTTGAATCACACTTACATAAAAGATTTGAATACATTTATTTCAAATCAAGTTGTTCCTCGATTCAACCTCGTAAAAAATTCTAACCAAATACTTATTTATGCACAGATTTGAGTAGAATTGAAGATATGAGATAAAAGGAGTAGATTTTAAGAGGTAGAAGAAAAAGAGCATTGGCCGTTTAATCGGAATTCAAAGGAAATTTTTAATGGGTAAATCAATATGCCAGGGATCTCTAAGAAGTATTATTCAATTTTATTACAGAAAAATAATTTTCCACCTCTAACCCGTTAAATAATAAAATTAAGTTCACAGACAGAGTACACAATCAATTTATATGTAGAAGAGACGAGTCATCCTAACAAGAACATACGGAACGAAATAAATTTAATGAAATTTATTAAAACACCTACTGACTCTTTACGCTTTTTGCATATTTGATATCCTTCTTCCGTCTCAACGTTAAGATTCGTAAGATTTATTTACACTCAATGAATTTTAAGTATTTGAAACGCCATGAAAAAGCTGTAATGTTTATACTGACAAGCGGACATTAAAAATTCGAAACCTTAGTTTTCAATTCAGTACCAAAAGTAACAAACACATACCTATTATTCTTCCCTAATTTTCAAATTTCTTGAATGTACTTATATTTAAGGTTTTTTGATACGTTCGGATAAATAAATTCAAGTTCTTCAAGTAAATCCCACTACAGAAATATATTACTAGGCTGGACTTATCCCCGACGCCTTATCGCATGAACACAAGCAACACTGTGGTCGATAAATAAAGGCGACTCTAGTATTTGTAAGGAAAAGTTTCACTATCACGAATGTAAATAACTTTTTGTCTGATTGTACTTTTCCTTAACCTCAGTGTTATACTGTTTGCGCTTAGTTTTTAAAAAGAAAAATAACCGAACTCTTAACTGTAAGCTTCGAAATAGAAATAAAATTTCTAAAATACTTTCCTCGTCGTCTTCATTATAAATATAATAAAAAATATCCTTATTTCAATGTACGTAGTATTTTTACGTGAAGATATAATAGATCCACAGATCTTTAATTACATCAACATTTTTACTTAATACCGTTGGAGCATACATTGGAAATAAGGTGTTTTTATGCAAATAATTCCTTGTAGAGTAAAATTTAGGGCTACGATTATAAATAAGTCGAACATACAGTATAAGTACAACCTATCGCTACGATATGCATTTAATGGTCAGTTTTAGTTTGATGCCATAAGATAAACCATCGTTATCTTTTATATGACTGGCTCGTTCTTTCCTTTTAACATATAATTAAACTTTAAAGATAGTGATTATTAGCCATCAATCTATGTACTTTTGATGTTCCTAATTTTTTTCCTTCAAATTAATTGAAAAAAATAATTACAACCGGTTCCGAATGAAATATAACTTTTATAATATACACCGAACTTTTTTCGATGATTATCCTGGCGAGCCTACTACATGCATATCATTTACGATTTGAGGGTAAGCATCTATACAGGCACAGATATGCTAAATTTTAATGCGATCACTTCTTTCAGGATAGTTACATTGATTAAAAACTTATAGAATTAGTAATGTCCATCTAAATCGATTATTTATTAATTTTTATAGATATTTAAAATTTCCTCAAAAGATGATGATATTTTGCATTTCCATAACTTATGCCATTTAATAAAGTCATTTTGTTTAATTTTGGTATTTTATAATTATTTATGGAATCATACCTTAAAATATCTCCGAATCAATTGCTTATCTTACGGATACTATATTTAATAGGAATATACAAAAATTATATCCTATTTCTTCATATTTATCAGAACCGTATTGTTTAAATTCATCAAGCAGATAATTTTGGAATGGTCGTCTCAAGCACTGAAATGCCTATTGCAATCCTGAAAATATTCTTTCGCCATAAAAGAGACCATATGTTAGATTCTAATACGTAATATAAGGTAATTCCCTCGCATACACAAATTTCGGGCAAATGTCCCCAGGCCCGCTATAGTGGACATTGTCAAGCTCGTGATGTCTGCTATTATCTGTGCTCCAAGCATTTTTAGGTTTTCGATTTAGGAATGCGACTGTAGGCAACCAACCGCAAAAAATGTAGTGAAACTGTTGTCATGATACCGCTTAAATTCTCCAAAAATAGAATGAATGAATCATGGATTCATCTTACTAGAACTAAAGTGCTTTGATTCCTCGATAAATTTGACCGTTGATAAATTAATAATATGATGCCATTATCTACCTTTTATAACACATACGCACATAATTAGTAGTAAGCATAATCTCCCAGCATTTTAGTGCACTGAAAATGTGCTTTGTTTGATAAATATTCTGAGTGGAATTTAAAGAAGATTTAGAATCAATTAACTAAGAATAAATTCAAACAAATCGGTGAAATTTATAGTCAAACGTTGAAAATTTTCTATTAGTTATTTTAAAAACGAACAATATAGCACAACTAAATATCAGTGCAAAAATATTCAACCCTTAATAATGCGAATGCAAATTAAAATTTCGGACGTAAACGAGTATTTCGCAATTATAATCTTATTCCGAATCGAATATATGGTTGTTATGTTATGGTATTATGGTTTAAATACTAAAATATAATTATTTATACGTAGAATTAAAATGGCAAAATTCAGCACTACCTTTACATTTGTCTAATTAAAGGTCACATTTCACTGTGAGATACCCTTCAAATAATTAATAACCTCAATTAAATGCCACTTAAAATTAGGAATTGACACTATTTAATACGAAGCTCATAATAATGTAATTAGGAATTCAGAGCTGCAATCAAATCTAATTGCTTAAATTTCGAAAGAAAATTGAGATACATCGTACGTATCATGTATGAACAAGCTTTGTTAACATTCCAATGAATTAACACCCATTTTTACTATTGCCAATCTTTATTTTATAAAATTCTCAGAAATGCAATTAATTAATCTTCATGGCTCATAAAATTATGGAATCTTCGCAAATATTACAATTACATACCATTTCCCTTTATTTGGACGCTAATTAAAATCTAATAAAATCCTTCTGTCCTCGTAAATGAGCAATAATTGTTTATTATGGCGAGTCGATGCTGGTCGATGAGATTAATTGGGAAAAAACAAAAAGACCTTAAAAAATGTTTATAGTCGATTACTAAAATTTAAAATAATTAAAATGAGCATATATGCGAATGGATATCTATTGCGTATATAGAAATATTAAATTTCTAATTATTTGATATATTTCATATTTGAATGATAAATTATTTTCAAAATGAAAACATTTTTGTCTATTATAACACCGAGAATATTCAATCGTATCCAAATATGCAACCAAAACTTTATAAATATGATTGACCTATTCGGTAATATAATTCGTCAATACCATACTATGAATCGTCCATTCGTCATGAATATTGGTAACCAAGTTTCCTTCGTAATTCATAACAAAGATGACCACTCAGCTACGCATATTATAAAAACAAAATATAACATAAAAATATGCAGTTTCTCATTGAAAAGAAATTAATAGATTTTGCGCTCCAAATATAAATGAAGTATAGAAGTAATCTAATTTTTTTTCTCCGGTTTATTTATAAATAATTGACCAATATTTAGGCTAAATTTTCTCCTCATTACCTTTCTAAATTTAAAGAAAATAATCAATATCAGATCTCGAATAAATTACCGTCTTAGTCCTTAAATTTATTATGAATTCGTAGGTTATTCAAGATCCTTAATTTTAATTGAAAATACTTTCAAAACACTAATTGAATACAATAATTGAAATCTGAATCAATATATTGATACAACTTTGAAATTTATTGAGTTCATCTCTCAAGATTGCTAATCTCCTTAATCCTCAAACTTGATTTCATTCACAGCTGTATTCAATAACAGCACGAACAGGAAATAGATTCAATATCTTTCTTCTAAATATTTATATTTGTGTTTTAAAAATTGCTAATCACGATATTAAGATTAATCGGTTATAATTGTTTTCATTTAAAAAAAAGTCGAAATATATCATCATCTGAGTCCATTATTTTGAACGACCGTATAAAAAGATTTCCAAAAAGCTAAAATTATAATGGGAACGTTCTCGAAGAAATTTAACTATTCAGAAAGTAATTTCATTGAAATATGTCAAAGTTTGAATGCGAGAAATTCCATATTTCTTTCCCCCAAAATGAGAAACGACAATAATGAAAAGGCATAGATTCAAATATCCGCTCCTGATATTAATTCATACTCGAAAGATTACGTTGAATCGAATTTATTAGTAAAAATCGTGGATTCTTAATCAAATATACTCCGAAGAGGGGAGCATTGGTGGGAATGAGCCCTTCTCCGTACATCAATTACATCCTCACTAACATGCTCCACCAGAGGCGGTTATAACGAATCGCCAACCACCGCACGCTTCGCCTACCCCCCGGAACGCGTGCTTCTAAGCGGATGAGATTTTTCTTTCCGCCCAAACGGACGCACGAGCCTCCGGACGCGTCATCCCGCCCCAAAAACCTGCGGGACATCTCCGCGGACCCTCAAACCCTGGCGGCGACCGAGCGAATGACGTCCGAGGGAGGCTGCCGCTGATTGTTGGCTTTGTTTGCAGAGGTGGTTGGGGGAGACGTGCGTCACCGCGGCCCACGACTCCGAAAAGCGCGGGAAAAAAATTAGACTCGATCGAGGGAAATGTACCTGGGCATAACGAATAACGGTTAGAAGCAAAAGGGCCTTGACATTCGAAAACCGAATCCATTGCAGACCGTCACGTAGGTGCGAATCTACGTGGCAGGAAATGGAACGCAACACGATTCTCTCATTTCCTCCGTTGATTACGGAACTAAATCACCTTCCTCTGTCCCTCTAATATGTATCTTCCCGTAACTGACAGAAATCTTTTAATGCGAAGCATTTTGATTTGGAACTCCCTGTTTTCCTTCCTTGCTGAAATTGTCCACTTTCCTAGGAAATGAAAGCGAATGAAACAGGTGTATGTCACGTAAGTGTAGTGATAGATAGAAAGAACGTGGACGTGAGTTCGGGACATTGGCGGAAAAAGGAGGTAGATTGTCGAGAGAACATGATTTTGATATTCTGTTTTTTATTGCGTTAATTTACTGTGGTTTTGGTTATACTGGCTGACTTGGCAATAATTACGTGGCCACGAGTGACATTCACGATTATAATTGGAGTTACAAGATGCACAAGGCACAAGAAGGCAATGCACAAGATGCATAAGAATGAATAATGGCTCTTAAAGTAATCAAACATGTTCACGTAATTATAATTTTAATATCTTTGCTTAATTAAATGTAGTATTAGATAAAATACAGAAATTTAATAGAGTAAATATCAAGAGAAATCGAACCAGCTCTAAACTAACTTTTCATCTATTAAAATTCTGGCTATTCTGATACACTGCGATACATTTTGATTTTAAATTAAAAGCTTCGGAGACTATATTTCATCTTACTTGTTTCATACCGTTAGAAGTAGCATTAATTTTTCCCTAACTATGCCGTAAAAATTCATGACACCTCGAAAAACAAATATATAAAAAGTATACTTTATCAATTGAGTTCGATATAGTATCATAATTATGTATTGCTATAATATTCTTCTTTTGTGATTCTACAGTTAGCAGCTATTGATAATGTTTAAGTTGTTACGCGGGAAACATGTGTGTGAACTTTATTTAAACGGATTACAGGCTGCGAGCATCCAAAGGTATTTATGTGCTATGAATCGAACACTATAATTAAATTGCTCATCTAAGCTGCAAGAGCTTGATTATTTACCAAACTCCGATGTTTGCAGTACTAAAGAGACACTATCCTGTGATTGTTTGATTTATTCTGCTTGCCTACTGCCATTGTGTTTGCTTAAGCTTTATATCAATATTACAAAAGCTGTGGATGGTAACCTTCTACTGATATTTTCTTTTTTCATTATAATCCAATCGACTATTTCTCTTTAACTTTGTGAAAGTCATCCCATCAATTATAGGAATTTAAATTAAAATTTGAGTTGAGATCATTCAAGCTCAATCGCGCAAAAAAATTAAATTTTCGTCTTTTTTGCGAAAACTAATGTTGAAGTTGTTGGAAGTAATACTGCAAATACATAGCATATTTTCATCTTACTTCCATGAAAAGGATTTATGTTCGGTATCATAGTTTCAATTTTATGTTGATTTATTCCTGTGATGAATCAAATTCGACGAACGTTAGTTGATAAAGTAGTTAGTACATATACCTAATGAGTCATTTGGGTATCTTTTGTCATTGTTTGTTTATGCTGTTTCATAAATACCAATAGTTTAGTCTAACATCAGCAAAAAAAGCAAATCAGTCTTAACGCGTTGTGACCGAAGGAAAACTCATCGATTATCCATCATTAATTCTATTCAAATCGATTTTATATGTTAGTAGAAAATCATATGTAGATTAATCATGTAATTACAGTATTTACTAATTACAGTATCGTGATAAGAGTAAACTTTCTAAATATATTTGATTTAATATATTAATATAGATGACATGTTATTCTCAAATTTTTCTGTTTTACGGGCAGTCTCGGGGTAAAATTAATTAATATTTATCGATATATTATAGTTAATTAAATTATCGTTGCGTTATAGTCTTGAATTCACTAATCATTTTTCGCCCTAGATATTTTTTAACATTAATTAATATTTCATAGATAATTCTATCGCATCTTTCCGCTTCACTCCCTTTACATATCAGTCCCTTGCTATAGTCGATGGCGAAGCGGGTGACCTGATAAGCAAGAGTGAGAAGTACCCTTACTTCTTCTTCAAACGGAAAAGGGCACCGTAGGGATTATCGGGTTCCTTTATAAACCCAAAGGCTTGAACTCTCCTCTACTCCGAAAAATGCAGTTCTTCCTGGAAGAAATACATCGAAATTCACCCCGTGTGTGGATGTTAAATTCGAAAGCATTGAGTCTGCCTGAATTCCATACATTCCATACAGAAAACTTCTCTCTCTCACCTCCTTATATGTGATGTATACACACATACGTCAAATACTACACTCAATTGAAACTTATTACATATAAAAATAATCCTCGAATTTGAATCCGTATGCATTTGCGGGAAAAGCGTCCTCTTAAATCTCGGAGATCTTGGTATCTACTTTTTCCTGTAGATCGCAGCACACGACAAATCTAAACCTTTTCAGCTGATGAAGTATTTAAGTATTAAAACGAATGAACAAATATAAGACGTTCTAAATAAAATACAACTGAAGGTAGTTGCGTGAAATATTATTATTATGAAAAATTATCAATTTATTGATCCTTATCAAATGAAACGGATTACACGGATTGAAATTAAAAATCACTCGACCACGCGGTTTCATCGACACTCTGGCGCAAAAATAAACATTTGAGAGTGAAATTTTAGAATTTTAAGTTGCCATAGAAGTGAGGATGGACTGGTTGCAATAGACACTCCTTGAAGAAGCCTATGCGATCTTAGTACTGCCGCTTTTGATCGAATCGGAAACCAATGCTTTCCTTAGGCGTTTTAATAGGAAAGACGAATCGGTCGGAGATCTTTTTTTTCCTCGAGAGAACGTCACCAGCAGATCGGAAAGAGGTTTTGGAACGGGTCGAGGGAAATAAAGGAAAAGGGAGACTAAGGAGAGTGGTTCTAAGAGGAATTGACTCTTGAGTTGGGTCTTAATTCTGTAGATCATATCACATGCTTGTGATGCCCTCCTCACACGTCCCTACTTTTTTCTCTTTTCCCCTTCCTCTCTCACGCCCTCGTCTTGTTCACGAAAATTCAAATCCCTGCCATAAACGCTGCGAGCATAATTGTATTCCTAAATAACTCCAAGAACATTTATAATGTAATTAAATTTGGCTCGTACGCAGGATTTATAAACAAATCAAATTAAATGTTCAAAACGTTTCAGCTTTGTTCCTGAAGTACATCGAAATTTACTCGATCCCTCATTTTTATTTTAAATGAATAAATTTTTCAAAACTTCCGAAAAAAATGTGTAAATAAAATACATAAGATTTAAAAAATAGGATATCAATTATTCGGGTCGCAAAAAATGATATTAGCATCATTTAACTACGGAAAATACGTCCTGGTTGATATTTAAAATTTAATCGATGATTGTAACTTGTTTTCTACTAGAATATGCTTGAATTTTGTTTAACATCTTCCTAAATCTATCTTTCATTGTATTTATCTTGTCATTAAGCACAAGAGCGTAAAATCTCCTCAACGCATTCAAGTTGAACATTTCATCTTGCAACAGAAAACAATTACGAAGCTTAATACCCTCATGAATCCAATCTAATAAACGTAGAGGAGTTTCTCAATATGACCGTCCCCTTTGAAGTATGACTCCCGCAAAAAATACAAGCATGAATGCTCACGCGGAACCTTTTAAAACAGCAGTTCGTCGATAATTTCTTATGAATATCTCGGACGGAAAAAATACTCCCACAACAAGTGAGCCAATTCGATGCATTATTGAAAATAGAATATGGAACCCTACTGAAAGAATCGTTATCAAGACAAGCATCATAAACTTTCATTAGAAATTTGAACGCTACCGTTCAATTAGCGTCTCGCTAGCAAGTGGCGAAAATTCTACCGCATTCGCAAAACTAAATTTAAAAAACATGCTCATTGATTCGATGTAAATAAACATATAGAGAGATTATAATATCTATAAAAAGATTATACTATTTATATATAATAGTGATGAAGTTTAAAATATATCTATATATCATTCTGAATATGCAAAAAATAATCCAAATACTCCAATCTATGCTTACATGACAGCGATTTGACGTATATGAAAATCGAGGTTAGAAAGTCTCTACTCGCTTATACAAAGATAAAATGTATGTATTTCATTTCCTAGCTTTAGCTCTATAGCATTCGCTTTTGTAGCAACATTTCTATCATATTACGCCCAATTATCAAGCTTTAAATAATGAACTGAAAAAGATAAGCGATAGCCACGAGTTTTTCGTGGAGCCACTTTTAATTGCAACCCAATGAAAAGACTCCTCTTACAGATGTGCCGGAAGCAGCACATTGCAGGAAGAGCGTTTTTTAATTTAGCTAATTCAGTTTCCAATTCGATGGGAAATATGATATACAAGGAGTCCATTAGTCACGCTTGGGTGTGGTACTGTGAGAGCGCGAGGGAGAATGTAAGAGGGGATAAGTGAATGGCTTCGTAAAAGGGGTTGGTTCTTGCTTGCCTTTCTAAGGTTTATAATCACTAAAGAAAGGAACAAATCTACTCCGACAGTTCGGATGGATCATAAGCTTCAGCAGAGCATCGAATAAATACCATTATATTTTATGGTCATTATTATTATAGTTTTCCATTTGGCGGACTCACACTTTTTTAACAGTTTTCGTAACATTCGTGCCCAACTGCCATTCTAACATGACGATTTTATGTTCCTTTATAACAATTTATCCGTATTTCAAATGAAGAAATACATAAAAGACCTAGAATCTAATGTTCGTACGAATGTTTTTTTCTATACAAAGATTAAATCGTGTCCTAAATTAAATCATTTTGATGAAGTGTTCGGAAATCCATGAATTGAACACTCGCTCTTTCTAAGAAAAGTATAAATCACTCATCTGAGAACTTAATATTCCCATAAACTCTCTATAATACGTAGTTTTCAGAAAATAAAGAATTCTGAACCGCAGACTCCATAATGTAGATAATCAGCCATTTGTCTTTAAAACTTAAATGTAGTTCAAATCTCTTTCTTCCGTATCATTAGAAAAGTATTTATGGAAATTTAAAAAATAAATTTTAGACCTTTTTACACGCACTTTTTAGATATACATTTTCCCTTATCCATTGTGATTGTATAAGTATTAAAAATATTACATTTCATAATAACTAAATTCTCGATTAAAAATTAAAACTACAAAAGCATTTCTTTTCCCCTCACCTCAAATTGTTCATGGATTCCATTATGGAAAACCAGACGTTCTTATCCTCTATTACTATAATTTATTCTGTCTATTAGGGAGAAATGAAACTTAATTATTCATCTTGCCGTAACAGAAACTGCCGGTATATAGCCCATAGTAAATGGGCTTGAAATCCGTGTGTTGCATCTCTATAGCATAGATAAAAGGTCATGGGTATACCGTAAATGTATATGCTGTACCTTGTACATACGGAATACCCAGATGAATGATTAATTACTTCAGTTATTTGAGATATAGAGCTTGTTAACACGTACTATCTTCATGGCGAAAGGACACATTAATTGTTCCATCATTCGATGATTCGAAGATAGTCATGAGTGAATTTTCATGATTATTCGGTAATAATTTAATTTTGAAGCAAGTCATCGTCATAACGTTTTTGTGGAATTCCATTTCTTCGACACCATAAATATTTTACATTTATTCACGAAAGAAAAATTACTAGTTCAAATGCTGTAACTACATACCTTTTTCGAAGAATTTAAATTTTTTAAACTTTGCTTATAAGTGTACACGTTTAATATACATATTTTTTATTTAAATATACACAGCAATTTGGCCTGGAGGCCACTGCAGGTGGAAACGTAATTTTCTGTATAGACATTGTTGTGAAGAAGTTTGCACCATTCCATGTTCTACATCATTTAATATTTTTCATACAAATGGAAATTAGAAAATTTTAACTATGCGTACCTGAGATCTTTAGTCTCCAGTAATAGAGCCAAGTTTTCATACCACCAAAGATGAACGCGTAACTATCATGGCAGTCCGCGAGTTCCCAATGGTCTTCTAACTTCATTGCAGAGTAGCAAAGAAGCATTCTATTAAAAACTCAAGTCCTAGAACTTTCTTCATCATATCTCAATGATGAAATAAAAATTATACATTCGAGGTACGAGTTTAAACACCATCATCTTTCTTTCGACGTAACGTTTATGATAAGGATGTTGAACCATGGTTTTAAACTGGATTTGAATCTGAAATAAAACATACAGATACTAAAACTTCATTTATGATTACAATTATCAATTATACAATAAAAGATCTCACGCTTTTCTGGTAAATGCTTTGCGGAAGGGGGTCTTGAGTTTCCAATCAAATAAGTGAATAATTGAGTGAAATATTTTTCGCCAATAGGTAATGACTAGTGGTATATATAATTGAGTATATATCACCAGATCTTACCTGATTAGACATTGAAAATCCTTTCTTTCTGATCAAAACAATGATTATATTTTAGATATAATTTTACAGTTAGCAACTTTACAGTACAGTTAGCTTGGAGTAAATTGTAAGTATTACAAACATCAAAATAATTGCAAATAACAAGTCACTTGGTTAAAAAATAAATTACCTTCTCTCCATATAAATAAAAAATACGAAAGTTCTCTGAACCCTCCAAATAGCGATGCAAACTCCAAATATGAAGAAGAAATATTCTTCAATCATTCTAATCAATGCTTACAGTACTAAGTAAATCTAAAGTTTTTATAGTAACAGTTTCGTTCGAAAAACGTTATCTTATGAACTTGCAGTAAAATTTCATTTGGAATAAAATGGACTTACAAACTTTACTTTTGAATCATTCATTTCAGTGTATTCCAGTTAATTGCTAGTTTGTGTGTATATTCTTCTACATATATTCTTTCTACTGCTAGAGATTCGTTTGAACGCGCACAGGAAGAAAGATACTCAGGTAGGCCATCTTTTCGGTTAAGTCTAGTACTACCAAAGAGATGGCGCCAATCTTGTTTATTGAATGTTTGCTATTTGTTTACACATACGCATTTACTGTTAATTTAGGCTAAATAATATTGAAATTTTTTTTTCATTCTTAACATATCTCACAGAAGATATATATTTCTAGAATTATTTTTTTGTTTATTTTTAATGAATTTTGGCTTACCTCAGTTCATGAGCAGTATAGACGGTCCACTCTAAACATATGGAAAATATAACGGTTGTTGAACATTTAAATAGACCATAGAGATTAATTTGCTCCGAAACAACAATAGTTTGATCGTTTCATTTTCTACGACTCTATTATGAAATTTTAAGTCGTTCTTGAATCTTAACAATTGTGGTCTTTAACCTGCGTAAAATTTGAAAATGATAGGTATAGTGTATCAAAAATACGTAACTTTTATTGCATTTTAAAATATTAATATATTTAATTATAAGTTCTTT
The DNA here is from genome assembly GCA_020796165.1 of Pantala flavescens. Taxonomy (NCBI): domain Eukaryota; kingdom Metazoa; phylum Arthropoda; class Insecta; order Odonata; family Libellulidae; genus Pantala; species Pantala flavescens. The sequence goes on along the minus strand of CM036889.1, from coordinate 11,984,165 downwards.
TATTTCACCTTATTTGTTCGTTCATCATTTTACTTAATTCTATTACATGTAAGACTTTGAGTATAAGCTCATCATTCCGTTTGTAAGGCTAACACTTCATTTAAGTTTCCATTAAAATTTATTAAGGAAATATTGTGTACTGCAGAATAATTATTTTTAGTATGCAGATACGTTTCAGTAATCACATTCAAATAACGCTGGCTAATATGGTTAAGTTTTTCTGAGTGAAAAGATAGTTAACAGATTGCAAAGAGAACAAAACATTACAATAACCTATCAAAAACAAATTTTATGACCAAAATATGTATAGAAATGATGGTGCAATGAAAAGCAACACAGTTATTGTAGAAAACAAGAAACGATATTTATTAAATGATTACTTCACCCTTATGAATTCCTATACTAGTTCTCATTTACAAAAATAGAATTTACTGGAAAAAGTAATACCCTAATTTCCAATTATACCATAATCAATTTCAAGGATTTGTACCAAATGAAGAATTTCAGTTGCTATCACACACATATTTAACTTTGGCAGCAATAGTCAGTGTTCCTCAATTCTCCTATTCCTTTAATTTTAATTAATTCAAATGTCACTCACCTTCATGAGTGAAATTTGATGAGAGCATTTTTGTTTTAACATGTGGAGTGAGCTCGGTTTACAACCATGCAGCTTTGTATGACTTCTAATTTCTGCAGCATGTAAACAATAATTACTAACTTAATTTCTAAAAGCTCAACCTATTAATATTCTATTTTATTATATCTATTAATTTTTTTCATTTCTCAAAATACTTGCAGTCAGATTATATGCTACAATTAGAATAGTAAAATACAGTAAAAGTAATCTACCAACAATTCAGAAAAATCAAACTGCTCTTTTAGATCAGAATGTATTACAATATCTTTGTCATACATTTTATAGATACTTCTTGATATTGTCAATTATCAAACACAACGTAAAGGAGCAGACTGAACTAGCAAACTCGAGGCCAGGTAAAGTGAATGCATATTTGGGTGTAAGAGGTATATTTCTGTTAAATTAAGGAACACTAGCCAAGAGAAACATTCCCCTTACATTATCCTTTACCTAAAGGACTATGAATTTAAACATCAAACTTAAATGTGGGAAATAAGCTCTAAAAATATGATATAATTTAATGTTCAGTTCAATACTTTTGCAATAATTCACAAAGTTCAATTTATTCATTGTGATGTACTACCATAATAAATATAGAAAAGAATTTCATTTAGTTTTTAAATGCAATCTAACAAATGAATTGCATACATTGCAAGAGATGTTACTATGTAGGAGTGACTATGCTGTCTTCTGCCTAAGTCTACGGTTGCAGCTACTTTTATATAAACAACATGTTCTATAATTTATTAAATAATAACCTACAGTCACCAACAATCCTTTTCACTCACTTTTTCCCACAGGACAATCAAAATACCACCATTTCTCTTTGGCACCCTACTCCACATTATAAGGGTGTTCAAAAAGGCACCTCACAGGGCAGTAAGAATTTATTCATATTCATAATTTATAAACATAGTTTAAATGGAGGTTTAGACAGGATAAATTCTCATTACCCAAGCACCTTTTCTGGTCCATTCATCTTTACTCCAAAAGGAATTCTTCCACTAACACTCCAAACAGGAATCCAGCCTAAATGGTATTAGCCTAATGGCTATTCCCTTGCTACACCAGTCAAACTCATGAGAGTAATTCGATGCAACAATACTGGCTGGATGTGATTTAAAGTAACATTTCTCTTACAAAATCAATAGCTGACTTTTGGGGGAAGCTATCCAGCAACCAATCATTCACAGTGGAACACTAACTGATGGCTGATTGATTGACTAACCTCAATTGATAATACATACCAACCAAAAATGTACAAATTGAGCAAGTTCCCAAAAATTGAAAAATATCCAATGCACAATGCTCAAATACTGAAATAATCATTCAGCATGAACCACTTTTCCCAGTAGAGGTTCTAAACTCTCTTTTCTCAGTGGCAATTTAAAGACTTTTGCAATTCGCAAATGAAAATGCACAGAGTTGAAGTAAATTGAAATCTTGAAAATGTAAATGCATGAAAATAAGTACAAAAGGGATACAACTTATTGGGAAAATATAGGAAAATAAAATCACTCTATGAAAATTTGAAAATTCTTTCGAGGTAGTTTGATTTATTTACCTTATATATGGATAATCCAAATATAAAGCTTGTGAACATTTTGAGCAATAAATAACCCACGGTGGCAACACAGGGAATTTTGTGTGACATTCAACATCCATTCTTTAAACAGCGACAAAACACAGATTTAACACAGATATACGAAATGGTGAGGATATTGAATGGCCATTATTGTTTCTATATGGATGGAATCTTCCACTTGCTAGTATTAATAAAAGAAATATTAACTTTTAGAAAAATTACAAAAGACCAATTTTTTCCATAGAAACACTAAATGCTTCTTTCTATAGGAAATTAAAATAAAAAATCATTTTTAGAAGGCCATATACTTAGAATTAGGATGACCCCTTATCAAAAATTCTGATATTCAAGTAGTAAATCACCAAATACAAAGATCTTAAATATGAGTACTTCAAATTCAGATCTTTATAGTACCCACATATTTGATATTCTCAATTTGAACCAAGAAAAGTGGAATTAAATGAGTATGGCAGCATTGAGAGCTGTTGATGACCTAAAAGGTCTAAAGGCTGCAGATTCTTCATCCTCATTCCATAGAGTGAGCGATGCAACAGAGGTAAAATTACAAACATTCTTTTGGTGAAAATAAATAACTTTGTTCAACTCAATCAGAGTTGCAAAGTAACTAAATAAATTGCAACTTTGTACAAATAGCTACTTTAATTTTAAGTCATCTTTTATTTTCCACTTCATCAACTCCATGCAAGCAAGTGCATCTTCGGCACTGTCATGCCCCTCCTCTGAAAATAGAAAGAAGGGTTTGTGATATTTTAAATTATCAGATAGAACAATTGAGTTATGCAGTTAACAGACTTTTTAATTTACACAAAAAATAAATCTGATAACTAATCTTGTACATGGATATGTTCAATTATTTTCCAAAAAATATATTCAGATCAAAACTAAAGAAACATAACACTCCAAAAACATAGAACATATGCTGCAATAATATATACTTAGAAATCAAGCCTACTGCAAGATGCATGCCTTTGAAAGTTAATTCTAATAATTGAATTAAATTTCAGTAAACGAAAAATGTATTCTCATTTAGTGAGAAGCTTCAAGTGAAACAGTAAGTTATAGGATTTATTTTTTAAAAATATTAAGTACAATATAACATCTTATTAAATCCAAAACATACCTCCACTTTGTATAATTTTTTGGAGAATCTCAGCACAGAGGGTTTTCAAAGCACGCTTAAATGGTGGGCCTCTTCTGTGAGGGAATACCACACTAGTATCCACCACAGTATCATGAATTAGCTAAAAATTATCATAAGCAGAAAAAAATTGAAAAATTACAATTAAGAGAGATATTTTTCACAATATCTGGCAAATTTATATAAATGCATGCCAAATTACAAAATACACCAAAAGCTAGCACACTTTAAGTGGTGATTTTGTTTCTTAATACTATATACCTCATACAGCTATTTTAGAGAGGTTGGTGAGTCCTAACAACATGAATATAAGGAGTCATACTTTGTTCGTGAACATGTTAGTTCCTCTTAGTGACTATAAAATTATTTGGATTTATCAGTAATAATCCTGTTGAATTATGCTGGAAATCAATATTATACAATTAAATGATTTGAATGTACATCAGAATGGATAAAATATAAATAATGATATCAATAGACCTATTAGAAACCCCCAAAAGAGCACTTAATATTTATACAATAAATTGGAAATAATAGTAATCAGGTTCAATCAGGTTGAAAATACACATTATTTCAATCAATATAATACCAAATCTAAAGAAGTTATTCAAGCAAAAACATAAGGAGAATGGCACATAACTAACTCAACCTTATTTTCCAATACAGAATATCAATCAACAATTATATGGTTCAATTATATTTGGCTTAATCCCATAACAGATAAACTCTTATAAATGATTATGTAGTACCATAAAATAATATACATAAAATGAATAATATATGAATAATATAAATAAATAAACTACTGATGCCTAAGAATTAATAAAATTTTAAAAAGCTCTACATCAACTATGACATTTGTCGAAATCGGCTAGCATAGTATCAAGAAAAGAGTGAACCCTAGAAAATTTATTATATCCACCTTATAATTGGGACATTTTAAATAAAATATTCCTAGTTCGTACTCATAAAGATGATAATTTTCTTCCCTTTATATCAAAGACAAAATATAATAGTTACCAACATGGCGATTAATACGATAACATAATAATCTTAGATAACAATAACCTACAACTTGTGTGAGATTTAATATTTTTCTTATTTAATCCCATACCTGCATTCTCATAAAATTCTTAAGCTTTAAATGATAGTTAGTTCTGCACTTGCTAGTGTTTTATAAAAAATAAACTCAGTCAGAATAAGGTAAATCAATTAATATAACTTATTCTCAATTCATGTTTGGATTCCTATCAAATGTATTGAATCAAACATCCATCTAAACTTGATATGCTTTTGAAACAATAATCTTTAAAAATAGAAGCAATTGGCATCTCATCAGAAATCAAAGAGATCAAATAAATCTATAGATAAATATATACGCACATACTTCATATATATAAGTGAGGGGAAAAAAGTTTTCTTGACAATAACTTAATTTACCACCAGGACCACCATGAAATCCAGCATAATTCTTAGCAGTAAATGTATGATAAATTCAATGAGATTAAACTGCTCAATGGATCTCCTTTTCTTACACAGCATCCTGAATTCTACTGATTTATTTTTAAAATAAGCAAATGAAAAAAATTGATATAATAAGTGCTCTAAAATTTACTACAATATGGCAGATTAACTAGACTTTAGGGATAGAATTTTCTACTTGAAATGCTAATCACTATCATTCAGTTAAGATTAAAATTCCATCCAGAATTAAGGAAATAATATGCATGGTTAATACAATGAGCCTCTCCAACTTATAATGAAAAAAATATCCCCTAACGTTCTAAGAAAAGAAGTATTCTAGAGTATACTGACAATATGAGTCTTCAACAAAGTAACAAAAGGAAGTTATTATTAGTATAACAAACTATGCTAACTATTACGGATAATATAATAATAAACTACAGAAAGATGATTGTCTATTTATAATGTGAAGATAATCAAAACAAGTATGGCTTTGAACCCAACCTCAAGATTTTAAGTCATAATTCATTTACTAATTCAAAACTTAGATTAGCCCCACAAAGAAAATGATATTGTAGTCTTAAAACTCTCAACAACAAAAATATACATGATAAAGGAAAAATTAATAGAATTGAAACCAGTCACTTCTTCTTAGAATACATTCTCTTCAGTGATTAAGATGAAGAATCATAAAAATAAATAATTGCAAAAAATTATCCAGAATAATTTAATAATATCATTTTCAGGAGAAAGACCTTAATAATTTAATTTATAAATACAAATAAAAGTATATACACCATCCAATTAATAATGTATTATTAATACTGAAAAGCAATGAGATATAGTACTTGAGTAGTAAAGTTAGCTAGTTTTAACATCAGCAAAAAGATGACAATAAGGGATTTTCAAAATTTATGCAAATACACCTACAATTTATATGTACGAATCATACAATTAGAAATTGTTTTGCAAAAACTGGTAGCCTAAGCCACAGTGATAATAAAAACCATCTTTAAAAAGGATTAAGACAACATCAAATGAGATCATTAATAGAAGAGATATTTGTAAAAAATATTCACTCAAACACACTAATTCCGCTAAGAAGAGAGTACATCTAAATATAATTTAAACGAGCAAAATGTCGAACTAGTTCTTTAGCATTGCTCTATTCACTTAATCATAGTTCTTCAAATAACTCAACCTAATTCGATAATTTCAGCTGATGTATTATTAGTGAGCACCCCTCATTACTTAATAAACATCCTCTACTAAAGTGAAAATTGATATTGATAAAAATGTTTGTTTGTAAGATGTCTTTGATATGTTAATTTCAAATAACCCAAAAAATAGTAAATATATGAATAAATAGAGCGATCCAAGTACTTACACTATCACTGATGAAGGAAATAAATTACTGAAACCACTCAAATCATCTCAATTCTAGCAATTATATGTAAGGTATAAAAAATTTAATTTCAAAGGATCTCAATCATCATCTTCCTTATTCAGTACAATACGTTTTTTCATTTAATTTATTTTTTAATAAATTTAATAAAAACCAACTACAGTATACTTCAAATGGAAGATAACATCATCCACATCATTTAGAAACAGCAGTGTACTTCTCTAGGAAAAAAAAACAAATGCTCACCCTAAAAGGTTATCAGATTAATTAAATCTGAGATATAAAACTCAGTTTAACATAGCTAAGCTCTTTGTTCTTGCCTGATTGAGACACTGAGAGACCGATTAAATGGATAAATTTAAAAATTCTCTTCATGAGGTCTTATAGTTGAAGGAGCAATTTTTGCCAATAGGCATAATTAATGTTTATGAAATACTGGTTATAAATGTTTATCACCTGTCAGTACATACCCTGAAGATTTAAGCTGGGGTGTAATGGCACCAATGCATTCCAAAATTGGCACCAGGATGAAGGCAGAGGGCATCCACAAACGCTGAAATTTTGGGGCAAGTTACTCTGCTGACATTCTAAGGTTAAACTTTTAGACGTTTTCATAGATTTTTAATTAACTTTGATAGTCTAATAGGGAAAAAGACTCAGGCTAAAAAATAAATTATGCTCCTTCGAAAAAGTTGTATACCCTAGCAGTTAGCAGATTTTCAATCCAAAATAAGTAAATTTAACTAAACTGTAAAAGATAATTGAGAAACTACTTACTCCGATAGCAACCTATTTGCAATCATCCCTTTCTAACCATTCATTGTACGGTAACTTTAAGAACATATATTAAGTTGTTTACAGATGTTAACCAGAATTATAGAAAAACAGTTTAACCCTGGTATAAATTTGAAAACTTAATTGAAAAACATTCTCTCACAAGGATTTGATATGAAAAGGATAAGGATATTGATGAAGATAAAGAAAATAAGCCACAACTATGAGTTTTCTCGTATTGAATTTATCTGTTAAACTGAAAATAGGATGAGTGTAATTCTTACCTAGTACAAACTGACAAAAACATGAATTATTAGTGGGAAAAAAATTTCATTTCACTGAATCAGGCAAGGTGTTGTATAAATAATAATAAGGAGAATCTAAAAATGATATTTACTGAGATTCTTTCTGAGATAACTAATATTCAATAGAAATAATACATAATTTTGTATTGGAAAGTGAGTGCAGGCTGGAACAGGATGAACCAATTTAAACTGGATCAGTTCCAATGAATACAGAAATAGAAAATAAATATATGTTTTGCAAAATTTAATGAGTTAGAAGAAAAATTTTTAACTGCATTAGAGAACTGTATTATCAGGCATGATAGCAATAAAGCCTATCTTATTTTTATTTTCATGCTTAATACATAGCAATATTCAATATAAAATATAGCTAATACACGCATAAATACAAAAAAATGAATATAACTTAGAAGCTCATGCCATGATAATACAAATAACAAGATGAGACATATCCTTGTAAATAATTATTCATAAAATTTCAGAAAATTAACAATTACTTAGACATATTATTGATTGAATTAAAGCAGAGCATTCAAATTATAACTTGCGTGAGGATAAATTATTCCATAAATAATCTTATTCTTCACTTATATTCATGCTTAGAATAGGAAAGATACTAGAGCTACTACAGGATATGTAAAAATAAGAAAGATAAATCCTGATATGGAAAGAAGTCACCCACAGCAATTGATTGAATTGATTGAAGAAATTTTGAAATAATTTTCTTTGATAAAATAGATAATCATGAAACAAAATTCGGTTTAAATACTTCCTGCCTGTCATTCTTTGGGTCTATGAATCCCTCCAAGATTTTGATATCAATAAAATATTAAAGTAAAAGTATAATTGCTTGCAGCCAAATCCTATTCACACTGCTCTGCCTGATTAACTCTTCCAAATTCTTTGTTCTTTTATTTAATACCCATTTGGTAATGAAATACAATCAATCTTAAATTTGTGTTTTCTACACACCTCTATCATCATCAAATTTTGACTAAATGATGAGCAAATATTTAACAAAATTAACATCCCAGGCAAATTATTAATATCTCCTAAGGATTCTCTTAAAAGATTTTCTAATATGCATGACTAATAATGACGAGTTTTCAAAATTTAATCTTTTCGCTGCAATGAGCCTTCATACATGTAGAGGATGACAACAAATGTAGCTCCTCAGTTCTGTTGTCTAAGCTAATTCCTCTACACATTTCCAAGCTTTTACTTTGTGTTCAATTCCTCCAGGATTTTTATCACCAAAACAACCTAAAATTTTCTATTGGCTAACAACACATACTTATGTGCAACTCTTTTTTCTCAAGTAAGAGCTTGGCTTAATTAATGAAAGTAATATGATAACAAGGTACCTAATTTTTGTACTATGACTGACAGAAGGCTTTGTTGGATGATATCATACCTTAAAAAATCTAATACTAAGAATTTATGTAAAAGGTAGTAAAATAGAAGGACTGATTGAATGTTTTGATAGTATTAAAGCTGAAAATCTGTCAGCAAACTTCCTTAGCAAATGTCCAAAAAGTTGGTCACTCTTCAGTTTGTCACAAAAATTGCCAAGTAAGATTGAAAATTCGCCATACCAAAAAATTTAAGAAATTTGATAATAAAAGTAAATTGTAAAGGAAATTGAAATAAGATTGTAAATGAAAGGGTAGTGAAATTAAATTCATCAATAAAGAAAATGATACTTATTTCCATGTCTTTTAGTTTATAAAACTAAGCAGCCTCTGCATCTTACAACTATAAATATTAATAGTATTAATTCTATCCAAAAAACTATAAACGATAATAAGTTTTCTTTGAACCGAACATCCAGAGAGAGTATTATTTTCATGATCAATAAACATATCTCAAGAAAATATTTTGAAAAATTTTGAATACATATAAAAAATGAAACACTAAGTCTATTGAAGTAAAAACTGGACTCTTCATTGGAGGAATATTTCTTAAGGCATAAAAGAAATACTTTTGTAAATTACAGCAAACTTTATTAAAGGTTTTCAATAAATCAAAAGAAGCAAGGATGTAATAGTAAGAAATAATGGTTGAAATAAAATATTAAGGTTCAAAGTGATTTCCATAATTTTGAAGGAGGATTATGCATAACTGTTTCCAAGATAGAAAATGGTCTCCAATAGGAGAGGAATGCAAAATAAATAAATATTAGAGTGATGAATTCTTTAATACAAAGTGATTCATCATATCGCAGTGTAGTAAGTCTAATCCTATTGATTGCCCCTTGCTTGACTATCTCCAATATGAACTTGTTATAATTTTAATAATGGAAGTTTAATTGTGTATGAAGATACACAGTTAAATAGAAGTGAAAAATAGCGACATGACTGGGACTCAAACCCAGGTCTCCCACTCACCACAACTTAACTTTGAGAGAAAAGTGCACGCTTTAGCATGCGTGCAAGTTCAATCTATCCCATCCTTTATTAAAATGTATGAAGACTATAATCACCTTATTAAAAATAAAAGGAATAAGTGTATTTAAAGATTAGATTTCAAACTGGTAGATACATTTTAAAATTTACTAAAAGAAGATAAATAAAAATCATGCACTTTTACAAATCAACCTTTGCAACAATAGGAGAAATTCAGTATGATGGTATGGTGAGATGGTTTGGTACAAACGAGTGACAACATTTTTCATCACTTTGAATCTAGAGAGGTAACAGGAATTTCAAAGCTAAAATATAAATGGCTATCAAATATTCTCAGTATGAAAATCAAAACACTAATAGCACATTTTTCTATTTCATCAATGATTTCTCATACATATTCCATCTCTTCAGCCTCTAATGACTTGACCAAAAAAAGTCAAATTGAAAATTTTCATTTGATTACAGATAACTTACCTTTAAAGCTTTCAGATCACTGTCAAGACTATGACCTATAAGTATTGTTTTCTTGTGAAACATGGTCATCAATGTGGCTTGGATGTCTATCAAAGTTTTGGTGACATTTTTCATGTCATCCTCTGTTATTCCACTAAACCTAAGATTAACAAAAATAAAATTCAGTTATTAATCACTTATCTAATGAAAACCATAGAGAAGAAAACATTGACATGCTTTAGTGAAACAACTTGAAATTAATTTGAAAAGGATGAACTGATATACATCAGCGGACACTGGATGAAATGTCATCATCAGATAACAGCCACTATCACTTCAAATCATTAATTTGTTACTGAATTAGTAGATAATAATGACTTAATTTTGTTAACAATTTAGAAAAGTTATGAAATAGAATATTGAAGCTTAATAATATTAATTATGAAGTTAAATTAGTAAACAATAAAGTAGATTTTTTCAAAATACAAGCTAAAAGAATAAAATTAATCTAAAAATTAAATTTTCAGTTCTGCATATCAGTCCTCATTAGTACATTATCATGATGACCAGAAAGTCGTCTTGACTAACAGGGAAATGACAACAAGAACTACTATCCTAATTAAACAATAACTTCATGAACTTTGCCATTCACAAATTCTAGGAGTACATTCAGAGGAAAAATTAAATAAATTAATATACCAATTAAAAGAACTGAATTTCAACATAAAATTTAGAGTAAATACTAGAATAAACTTACCCGTATAAAAGTTAGTTATTTCTTCATTATATACCGTATTTACTGACCTATAAGACACACTGGCGCATAAGACGCACCTGGATTTTTCAGGTTAGAATTTACGACAAAACTAAAATACTTGGATGATGCAGAAAAGAATTTAAATGATAACATTTTACATAAAAACGGAACTTGAATATTAAAAAATTAATTAGCAAATATACCAGAGTTTATTCATCATAGAACCGCAGAAATTCCTCATCACTGCTGCTAAAATCATGCGCGTAATATTTTCTCGGGAGTTGTAACTTTCCTCATACAAAATGTCATCTTCACTTCCATCCAGCGCATTGCTGATTCCACAGTTTTTTAAAGACTTTATGATAGAGCAGCACCCATTGCAAGATTAAACTAAACATGCTACATTGTATGTGTTTCTGGTTTATCCGGGAATTTTTTTGAAGGAAGTAAGACCTCAACATATTAAAACTTTAATTCTAACAACCTGCTCAAAAAAGTGTTATCAAAATTTTTAATGAATTGAACTATTTTCAATGCCTGATACACTAAAAATTACTTAATGGTATTTATTTATCCTGTCAAAACGGTTGCTTATTATAGGACAAAGTTATAACCATGATATCCATATACCATCGGCGCATAAGAGGCAGGCTAATTTTACTGCACATTTTGGAGGAAAGAAAGTGCGTCCTATCGGCCAGGAAATACGGTAATTGTAAGATATCTCTCTCATGAGATTTAGTCTTAATATCTGAACTTGAAACATCTTGTTGACTATCTAAGATTATGATTCTTCTCTGCCATTATATTCAGTGATATACACAATAATAAGAATATAATTTTATTCCTTCTACTACATTAATTTATTTTTCCTAAATATATTTTTCTGTCACATATTTCTTTATTTTCACACCTCCCTCAATATAGGATTAATAATGAATCCCAGATTTAAATTTTTGCTAAAGTCTAGGTTAATTCCTTAATATCCTCCTAAAGCCTTTTCCATTCATCATGCTTATTAATAAATTAGAGGTAAAAGCAATATGAAAATATTAGTCACAAAATAGAAGCAATTTCAGATAAGTTCAAACCTATATACTAGGAATTTTGGTAATTCATCTTATATAGTGAAAGAGCATAATACATATTCATAATAAATAAATCTCATAAAAAAGAGGATGCCTATAAGTATGAAAAACCCCGAGGTTGGTTGGAAAAACTGCTGCTCTGGTTATTAATCAATATTAAAGAAAATTAAAGAGGAAATACAAATGTTAAAGGTATAATTGGAAATACAGGATAAATCTCATACTCTTCTCTCTCTTAAATTCATATCCTTAGTTACCTTGTGGCATAATCCAGAACTGGCTTCTCAGGTTTAACTAGAGAGTCAAAAACAGTATTTCCTTCAAAATCAATCACAGTTAACCTCAATAAATCTAAACCATCAGTTGTATAACACATTTCGCAGTCAAGGGAATAGATCAATCCAGTGGTAGCATTTGGCTTCTCTAGAAGCTGAATAAACCCCTTCTGATTATCAGGATCAAACATGTCAGATATATGACAATTCCAAACAGAACAGCCTTCAGCTCTGGCTTCCCCCTGGCAGCATGAATATCTAGTCTCCAAACCTCCAATACCTTAAAATAAAATGATGGACATGAGCATGTAAACCATCTTAGAGAAAAAGAATTCAATTGTAAGAAAACAATTAAATTGGAAAGTACATTTCTACTAGGCTGATGCCAATATTTGAATTTTCCAACGTAGAAAAAATATTATACAATGGCTCATATAATATAAGAAATATAAATTTTTTCTTAATAAGAACGATATTTTTTCAAAATATTATATCATAAAAATACCAGAAGGATCTAAGGCTTTCCCGGTGGATGTTGCTCAGGAATTCTTCTTGGGTTAACAACCGGGTCAGGATAATGGATTTCTCCGACGTTTCGACAGCCATCACTGCTGCCATTTTCAAGGATTTTCAAGGATCCTTGAAAATGGCAGCAGTGATGGCTGTCGAAACGTCGGAGAAATCCATTATCCTGACCCGGTTGTTAACCCAAGAAGAATTCCTGAGCATAAAAATACCAAGCAATATTCAATGCTACCAAAAAATTTTGTTTGGTTTCAAGCAAAAATACATGATAAATGTGTTTTTTGATGATTCTGAGTATTTATTCTAAATGCCTAAAATTGAAAACCTTTTAAGAAAGATTTTGAAAATTTATTGACAGAAAATCCAGGGATTTTTTCCAATGCCTCTTTATTTTGGTAAAATTAAATTTTTTCAGATTTAGAACTATTTTAATGAACAATAAGTTTGAGTGTGGTAAAATTATGAATAATAAAACAAATACAAATTGATGTAGAAGATATTAAAATAAATCATTAAAGCATGTCTTATTTGGAATATTTACCTCTCGTCTTGTACGGCTTTCCCCAATGATAAATACACTGCTCATCAGTTCTACTTAGGCCTTTTTCATTTACCATGAACTCTTTCCCACATCTATCACAAATACGCTCAAAATAGCTCTTGGACTTTGTTTTAGCTCTAAATACAGTTTCAAGCATCACAGCTCGACCTTTCTCTGTTGGATGAGGTCTGGGATAACCATTTTGTACCAACTCTTCTTCTGAAAGTACATATTTCCTCATCATTTGATAAGCAAGGTTTTCTGAAAATAAAATAAATATGAAGGTTAACATTCACCGCAATAATATTCACTCAAAATTTATTGATCACTTTCTTGCAACCATTTACCATCAATTGTCACTGATGTTTTCTTGGCAGGAACAATGCTCCATAATCCTTTAGCTTTAGATTTCCCTCCTATAACATCTTCATGCCTGACTTTAGGTTTGCTACTCGATGTTTCATCTGAAAAAGAAATTAAATTATCTATGATAGGGAGAAAACAAATGTATTGTGAAAGATAAATTAAAAATAAGCTACAGCAATAAATTATAAAAATGCAAGTAGAAACTAATGTAAACAGACTAAGGAGATTCCAATATAATTTAATTTTTGTGCTATAATTTACACACTCGTTTCTTTATAACTGATTCATAGAAACTCTTTATGTTATTAGAGAGTCAACAAACTAATCCCACTAATAATTGTAGATAGGATATTTCTGGTCTGAGATTGGTAGTTTGTCAATTTGTTAGCTGTCTACGACACCCATTTAAGGTCATTATATTAACCTTATTATAAATATAAGTACAAATGATGCAAAGAATTCTACATGGGTTGCTCATTAATAACTGAAATAAGTAAGAAGAATATATTTTCCATTGTGAGAGGTATGGATTGGTTGAGTCTCTCTAATGGTATCTAAACTGGATCTGAGTTCCTCTCTTGTTAAATTTCAACCAGGTTAGAGATAACGTTCTTTACTTTTATAAGTTTCTAATTCTGAATTATTTTGGGTAGTTTAATTATTATACTTTACTTCTATGACTGTATTCTTAATTAGTATGTGCTGTAGATAGAACAAGTAAATGGACTCTTGAAATTACTTGCTTACAATAATTCAGAATTATTTATGGATGTTTAAAATTTTTAATAAATATACTAAACATAAATTGTATGTCTATTGTATTTATAAAATAGAAATTAAAATTAGAGATTTGTATATCATTGCCAAAATTTGGGTAAAGGATGAGTTCTCAAAAAATTTCAAGCCTGATAATTTAAAGATTATTCTATGATAACTAGTATGCATGAATTGCAGCTCTTAAATATTATATTTCTAATACTACCTTGCTACAATATTTTCAGATGAAGAAAAGAGCAACAAAGGAGGGTGTTTGCCTTTAGTCACTGATAAGCATTGAAGATATCCCATATAGGAGAAAAAGAGAATTATTTTGCCTAAAGAAATGTCCAGGGTGCATGAGGAAGAGATTGGATCTTGCCATAAGATATAAAAATTAGAAATATTCTTTTTAGGTGAATAGCAAAATTTTCTGATCATAGTATTTAGGGTCTATAAAAGCCCATCCTCTCATGGGGGATGACTTTAACATGAAAAAGGGTCCTCTACACAAGCTAAATATTCCAAAAGGGTTATATTGCAAGGAGGATGACAAAGATGTTTGCAGAGCATGTCAATGAAACAAAGTTTCTCACTAGGTTGAAAGAGGTAAAATTAAATTGAGTGGGGTTGCTGACAGTGTTGCAAGGACTTAAAAGTTAGTAAAGATAGAGCAATTAATAAAAATCATGAGATATTAACTGACTTGCATGTGAGTTTGATCCATACAAAATTTGATCTGGGAAATATAGTAATAATGTTATCCATTTCTGTCCAGCATTCAAGGAAGTTTACTGCAAGGGGGTTAAAAGATTGAGGTAAATGTGTCTAACTATATTTTTACTAAATCTAATACAAGAGAAAAGAAAGAAAAGTAGTGCATACCCTGAAACTAGGTATCTGAAATAAAAATCTGAAATAACGCCATTCATTTACCTTTGGAGAGATCAGATACATCCATATTTCTTAGCCTTTGGATTGTTATTATAGCTAAATTTACATAAACATTCCTTGTTGAGCTTCTTTTGAAACAGCTTAGCTCTTCCTCTAGACTCTGAAAAAGAAAATAATATTAATCACAAGATAAATAAAAATTTAGGTCCATAAATACATAGCGGAGAGAAAAATTGAAAATAATAAAGAATATCAAGCTTGTACCTTCTTCGTGCACTCCTCAGGATCACCAATTTTTTTCAGTAGCTCATCAAAGATTACATTCAGGTATTTTTGCCGAACATTAGTAGGAATCTTGCTATTTTCTTCTGGATAAACCAAAGGATATTTCATAGCATTCTGAAAGATAAAAACAATAGTTTACAGATATGTGTCCAACTACTACCTATCTATCTGTCAACTATTGTCCAACAATAGTTTACAGATATGTGTGGTTTATGTAAACCTCATAGTTCAAAAAATAATAAATACTAAAAAATAATAAATACTAAAAAATAATAATTTTTAGAAAAATAAGTTACAAATAATGCTTAACTTTTCACGCTCAGTTACCTATTTAACCCTTTCGAGACAAATGCCAGAATAACCCGGTGGGAATTTTCCAGGCTCAGAATACGAATTCCGTGTTTTTCCGGCAATAGTACATTTCGTGCAAGGGTGCTAATGCAAAGGATTATGGTTTAAAGTCTAACCTTTCCGACCTTTTTCTAGGAAGTTTCTGACCTTTTTCCTTAAAGGAAACCTTGCCTGGAGGGTAATTAAGCCCTTTTCCCAGCATGGTGCAGCTGCAAATTAATTGCTATTGCAATAGGTTTGCCAAATACTTATATTAAGGAATAATTGTTTACATTGCCTTGGAAAAGAAAACCTTGTAATTTGGCAACTTTGTACGATTTTTAAACGAAATTTTATTGTGAATAATAAGGTAGTTGATGAGTAACTCAATTTCATCATTATCATTTAGGTTTCACGCTATACAGCTTCAAATTGGCATTAGAATTTCATTTCAAATTTCTACATAGCGAAATGCAAAATTTTAATATTCATTGCAATATTTGCAATTAGTCCTACAAAAGCTACACGGAAATACTTCTGTATTATTATTATTAATGGTCAAGCTTCAAAGCAATGCTGTAAAAAAGAAAGTGGATTACCCCCGGACAATGTTCCATAATTGCCGTTGCTGAGAATAGGTTATGACACCCCGCTGAGAAAAGGGTATGCTCTATGCCTGGCAAATTCAGAGTAGTGAGAACGCTCCGTATCACAAGGAAGATTTTCAGAAATTGTCTCCGTCTCGAAAGGGTTAAGAAAATAATTGATAATTTAAAACCTTATAAGCTGAGTAAGAAGAATGATTTACTATCTCAAATCGAATAACCAATCAAGAATATGCCAATACCTGACTACTCACTAGAATAAAACTCTCACTCAACTCTCATAACTCAAAACTCATGCGGAATAAAATTGAAAAATATAAATTTCAACTAAACAACTTCTATAATTTTATTCCTACAATAATTTCAAGAAAAATATCAAATTTTAAGGCTATACAATAATTCTTAAAAGTAAAATATTTAAGAGATTTGATGTATGTAATTTAAATTTATAAGTTATCATGTCAATATGTCATATCAATTTTTAAACTGCAAGAATCAATATTGATACTACACAGTTTGGTGCAATAGTTAAAAACAAAAACATACCCCAGCAGGCACATGTGCAACTCTATGTTGACCTTTTGGAAGACTTTGAGGAACTGTTGGCTCTGGTTTTGCCACCTGAACTACTGTGCTTAGATTTTTCTTTGCATCCAAAAGTTTGGAAACATTGGGAACATGAGCTATCCTAACTTTCCCTGGAAAATTAATGAATTATGAATACATAAAACAACAGAATATTAGCACAGCATTAATTTACTATAAATTACTTCACAAATTCTAAATCTTATATACATAAATGTAAATTTCAGACCCTTGACAAATAATGTTAGGGTGAACCTTATTTATGAGAAATAAAGAGACTTTAAAATGGTTTAAAGAAATAGAGAAAACTTAATAGTAGCCAGGACTCGAACCCACAACATCTAGCAACTATTTTTTTTCTTTAACCATTAAATATCCATATTCTGAAGGTATTATTAACAGCAACTATAGCAAACTACAGGAAATAGGATTGGAAGAATGAGGTTTTAATCCCAAAACAGATGACTACTACTAATTCATTTCTCACTATAATAATCACACATGTAAAACGCATTATATTTCACTTATTTAGATCATAAAATGTTAGAAATAAGAAGGTGAAATATATTACACATAAATATTAGGAGAAATTCTCCCTCTGTGTATGAGATAAATTCTTTGACACAGCTTATTATTCAAATATCATTAAAAACTTATTGAGGAAAACCCACTTAATTCAAATTCATGCCTAATGGAAATTCTTAGAGAGTAAACTGTAAAGAGCTACTGAAATAAATTATTTAAACAAACTGAATGTAAGCATAAATGAAATTAAAAATAATTTACTTAGACAAAAACATCTTTCTCTAAATAAAAATCTTTCTAATTGCTTACCTGTAGATGGGGCAGGTTTTGGAAATATTGATGTCACTGAAGTACTTCTTTCTTGGGCTGCTTTTGCAAATCGGCTAACCATAGCCTAAAATAATAAAGAACACTATATTGAACATTATACAATGAACTTAAATTCAAAACAAAACCAAAATTTTAAAAAAATTTTAGGAATTTTAATGCACTATATTGATATAATCTGCGCAATTTACAAAGTGCAAAATGCTGAGTGAAACCTAATTTAAGGAGCATTGAAATAGTTGTATAATGCATAAGTGACCCTAATAGAGAAAATATATAATACATAGAATTTAAGTTTGTGAAAAAAAATTTATCTTCACAATCCCATCTTTTATCCTATTACAAACCATATTTGCACTTTTCAACACCTTGAATATTTTATGCTCTAAAAACTCCTATAAAGAACTACATTAATATTTTTATTCTCTAATTTTTATACAGATCAATTACTTTATAAAACAAATATCAATGATGCTACAAACATCATCAATGAAAGTCTTCTACTCCATTTGATATTCCCACATTTCTTTAGAAAGTAAAAGTGAATCACTAAATATAACAATATTTCAACATATTATAGGCTGAGTTAAGACCTCCAAGAAATATTTAGTATCATTAAAAGGAAAAATTAGGCTTTTAGAAAAATTTTGATTTAATAAAGTAAATATACATATAACTTTTATTTGATATAATAAATTCTATAGAATAATTAAGTTATTAAGAAAATTCTCATTATTAATATTATAAATTATATTTAAATAAAAAAATTTTATGTTACAGCAAATACAACTTGATAGAGCAATTGATGCTGTCAAAGTAACAAATACTTTCAAAATTTTGAATAAATACTTACCTTTCTGCTTGTAGCAGCAACAAATGATAGGGTTAACCAAGAAACATAATGCCAATGTATGATATGATATCGTTAAATTGAAGAATGATAGAATGAAATGAAAAATCAATTCTTGTTCCAGTGATTTGAGCTTGGCTTTCAATTAGTAAATAATATTAGATTTGATCAAGCTTAGATTGATTTTCATTACCTGAGAAGGATTTATCACAGGCTTTGGAGGTAGTACAGCTTTCCTTGCAACTAACCCAGCTCCTTCATGAGCAAGCCGCTTCTTAGCTGCTGGAGCAACAGTCTCTGATGGCCCTTTTTCTTCTATTTTGTGTTTCTATATTAAATTCGACCATAAGAAAAGAATATAGTGGTCAGATAAATTAAATTGTAACATACAATTTTAGTGTTCATACAGCATAGGAAAATAATTGAATCTTTTGTTTACAAATAGAAAATTAAAATTTTTTTAAGCAAACAAACCCTATCATTTTCTTCACTGGCATTTTTTTCTTCCGGCTTGTAAGAGTTGAAAATTCTTAAGCATTCCTGCTCGCGCAACTCTTCATCAGTATCTGAATCATTAAAGCTGCCGTAATCTGTAAAATTGATGAAAATATATTTGCTATTCCTAAAATCAAGAGTCATTTACATTTAGCAGAAAAAGAAACAAAGAGAAGTAAAGAAATAGATGTTGCTAAAGAGTAATGAGCCTCATTTTTTATTATATTATATATTATTCATATTATTATATTTATATAT
Source organism: Pantala flavescens (assembly GCA_020796165.1). Classification (NCBI taxonomy): domain Eukaryota; kingdom Metazoa; phylum Arthropoda; class Insecta; order Odonata; family Libellulidae; genus Pantala; species Pantala flavescens. Next base: position 11,964,513 of record CM036889.1, on the reverse strand, counting down.
TATTCATATTATTATATTTATATGTTATTCATGAGTATTTGCTTTTTCACAAAAAAATGCAAATAGAGCCCTCAAACTCAGAATAAAAAAGGGTAAATAAGATTAAATCATACAAGCTAATTTAAGTTAAAAATAGAAATCAGTAACCTTCCACTCCTTATCATATCTTTTATTTCAAGTGTTTAAAATATTACAATAGAAAATCCAAAATGCTAAGATTAATTTAATATAAGATTTGGAAATTGAAAAATTTCAGATCTAGATATGTTACACATGCAAAAAAGGCATAATTAAATAAACATTATAAAGATCAAAGGAAAAGACAGATACATCAATCTAATCACACTTGTATACATGTTTGTAATAAGACATACTACCCATATATTATGATTATGATTTTCTATCAACAACCACAAATACAGAAATAACCACAATTTTTAAAAAGGAAATGACTGCTTATAAGTTCATTCATCTCATGGAAGTCATTTAAAATATTTGAGAAAATTTATTGAAGATTAAAGTTCAATAAATTATAATTAAAAATATATAACATCTGTTCAATTACTTTTTCAAAGAACTAGTTAACTTTTGTTTGAACTGCTTTCATCAAATTTAATTTACCCAAATCTACAAAGGGATTACATTTCAATCTTGGGAGTTAAAACATCACTTAATTTCTCTACAATTCTAATATTTTTATTATTTAGATAATTATTGATAATTTGGATAAAGTTTGAGTAAGTGTTTGAAGTATAGCAATTTTAACCCATTAAGGCAACAAATTCCCATGAAAATAAATACTAATGCTCTATACCAGCTTTTATAAGTACTCTGTAAACATTTATAATAAAATATAACAAGAATAACCAAATAACTTAATAATAAGATTTAAATGGTGTAAATACTTCAGGAAGAAATGTTGTCCGAAGTTTTCTTTACATTTTTAACTCAATTCTAGAACTCACTTCTTTATAGCTATAGCTAGTTAATAACCTCAAAATAAACTTGAAATTATAATTACCCATAGTTTCCCGATCCATAGTTTCTTTCAGCAAATTTTCCATCTTAGCAAAAGAATCTTCTTCCTTCAGCTTTTTCTTAACACCTCCCTTTTGTTCATCCGCTTTCCTCTTCTCTTCATGTTTATCATGATTACTCGATTTATCACTTCTGCTCTTACTCGAAGATGAACTTTTAGATTTTTTATCACTGTACTTTGAATCTTCTTTCGACTTCTTCTTAGTTTTGTCAGAGGAGCTAGAATGGCTGTGGCTGCTATGATTTCTCTCTTCACCAGATTTGCTCTCCTTATGAGATTTGTGAGACACTTCAGAGTGAGTCTTCTCCTTCTTTTCTTTGTGGTGACCATCCTTCTTTTCAGAATCATGACTCTTTGATTTCTTCTCATCCTTTTCACTGATACTACGATGCTCTTTACTGTCTTTATGACTTTTATGAAATTTCTCCTTCTTATCCTTCTCCTCCCTGGATTCCTTTGAACTTTTGCTGTCTTTTTGACCATCATTGCTTTTGGAAGATTTGTGATCTTTGGAACTTTTGTATTCTCTGGAATCCTTCGAATCCTTGGATTTCTTATGGTCTTTAGAATGTTTGTGCTTTTCACTTTTGTCCTTTTGATGTGAAGAGTGTTTTGGCTGAGATGATGTTTGTGGTTCTTTATCTTTTCCATCTGATTTCACTGATGATTCCTTGGAACCATTAATGAACTTCAAATCTTTAGAAATTTCTTTCATTGTGCACTTATGAGTCTCTTGAGTTTTTTCCTCAATTTCCATTTCCTCTCCCTCCTTTTTAGAATGTAAATAATACTTGCGCAAAATTTCATTCTCTGTTTCACTATCACCACTGGGTCCAGAAGATTCTGCATTAGTCTTTGGAATATCCAACTTTTTTAAGCAACCACCTGCTTCCTCTAATGAGTCCAATTTAGAAGGAGTATAAGAGATTTTCACAGTAGACACATCAGGTTGATACTGAGGCTCTTTAATTGGGCTACTACCTCTTGTTGTTGGTTTATAAAGATTAGCAGGTAGATAACTATCACTGATACCTAATGGTACATAGTCAGCTGCCTTTGTTGGCAAAGATGATTTGTCACTGGGAGTGTAGGACAAGTCTTTCCCAAGAACAGACTCGGATGATGAGTACTGCGAAGTTCCATATTTTTGGGGAGGAAATGGTGTGTAAGTTGGAACATCAGCACTGACTGACTTTCCTGACACTCCAGGCACATATTCTTCTCGATGTTTGGTGGCAACAGTTTTAATATATTTGTTACTACCATCACCAGATGACCGCCTTTTAACTAAGATCGTTTTTGTGTCTTTGGGAGTGTAAGGCACTGGTATGTGTCTCTTTCGAAGCTCAGCTATAGGAGTTGGTTTGTAAGACGGCACTGAACTTGTAGCAACAGGCAAGGGTGCTGGAGGGGGAGGAGGCGGAAGAGTAGGAGCAACCAATGGTTTCAAGCCTTCTAATACTTTTTCCACAAGCTTTGTTGACACTTCACTTCCAGCAGAAGATGATGATGGTCCTTCTCCTGCTGCAGTAGAAGATAATTCAGTAGATTGGAGAGCCTTTTTCACAGCTTCTGACACAAGTTGCTGTAATATGTTTTGATCATCTCCAATGCCAATTAAAGATGGTCCAGGATCCCTTGCAACACTAGAACTACTGCTCTGAGATTCCTTAGGCAACGAACTCTCTAAAAAGAAAAAGAAAAATAAATTATTCTCAAGTTCTAAGAACAAGTGTGCATTATGTACTTATATAGGTTTGGGATGATTTGTTCGCTAAATCAAAGCCATAATTGAGAAGAAAATTGATCAAAACAGGATTACCTTAATTCAGTTACTACAAGTATATAGAGACAATATAGCAATAAAATTTAAAAGCTACAAATTATTAATAACATCTAGCTTCGCAAAATTAGAGGAAATAACATTGCACGGCTAGCAGATAAAGCTGAGATCCATTTAAGCACATAGGTGCTTACGAATTAATACACAAGCGATAATTATACTTTGATTCAAAATTATTAACAAAAGCTTTCAATAGTTTTCATTCTCTTCCATTAAAACCGTGATAATCTAAAAACCTGGCTCATATTTTAAGTTAGCTGCAAATAATGTTCAATTATGAGGTAACTCGAAAAAGATAAAATGAAAATCAAATGTTCGGCTCAAGAACATTATATTCCAGCATTAAAAGTCTTAAATACAAACTGACCGAAATAATTGTAAATGAAAATAAGAATAGCATACAATACAAATGGTTGGCAGAGGATGATTCATAGTAGATTTGATTAATATTCGGCATATTTAATGATAGAATAATATTATATATAACATGAATTTTAACGTAAAACACATGAGTATTACTAATATGTAAGAAATAATTAGCTTCTTTTGGAGCATAACCGCATTTTAAATTTAAATATTACAAGAACGCTTAGTAAAAACATGAAAGTACACATTGTCTTTGTATTCAAAAAGATATATATACTCTTACACGAAACTTTGAGAAAATAACCTACTTTGTACAAAATATAAATAAACAATGAAAAATTAATTTATAATCTATTCCAAAGATACAAAAGATCGAGTTAAAGCCTCGATAAATACAGGAACTGATACGCACTCTTGCACAGAGATTTAAAATTTCCAATTACACACATATTTTATAAAGATTATAAAGGAATATAACATGAAAACATACCTTTTTTAACATGTCTATAATGACAGTAGGGTCTGTCACAAAGACCGCTGTCATAAAATGGGCAGTTGAGTGTTTGAAAGTAGCCCGAAGACGGCAACATGCTGACTTCTGATCGATTCTAATCACAATCTCAGATTGAATACTTTCGTTCGAATGACATGAACATAGTTCCACATATTTATTACATTTTACGAGTGACTAACCATAATGTTCCTAGTAATTTTGATCCTTCACAAACCCAACAAAACTTCCTTAAAATTATACATTACTGCCACCTTAGAATAACTGCAGTTAAACGAGTTAAACTACACTTGAAACAAGCGAATGCTGAATAACAAAGGAATATCGACCGGAAAAAACTTGCGCGTGATGGGAAATCCAAATATCAAATTAATCTTCGATAATTTGATTTTTTCGTCCATTTAAATCCCGCATTGTAGTAAAATTTTTGTAATCTAACATTTCTCCAATTACACGCTATACTTAAGCTATTGCATGAGCTCTTCCATCGTTGTTCGTATTGTAAAATACATCACAACGAAATGATTAAAGATACGTAAAAGTCATAAATTACATGCCTCATTAAATCGATGTTTTGGTGGATATATTCGTCTAGGGTGTTACATTATAGATATCCCTCAGAGAATTTTGTCATAAAAGTATATGCGCTTTTAGCAAAGTAATAAGATGTTAAGTACGATTCCCCAACAGTTCAATAACAGAAGCACGCAAAGTTGACGATTGCCATAAAAACTCGGATAAAGTTTGGAGTTGCCTCGGATACCAATTATTAAATGTACCATCAAAATGATTCAATATTTAACTAAAAACGTCCAAATAACATACCGGTTAGACATAATTTTTATGTAATTACAATAAATAGTATGTGTATCGCAATAATTTTGCAACGTTAAAACGACGGCTTTCATCGGTGGCTGAGTTCAATTGTCTTGACAATTTTAGCTATAGCGTAACATTTACAAATAGATGAGAACGAATACCTATTCTCATTTCGTATAATTTCCCTCAACACAAACATTAATTTCTTGCCCTACAGATATGAATTAGATGATTCCGTAAAGATCACGAAAATTGTAATATTTCATCGATTAATTAATTAAGCCTATTAATGAGGAGAATGAGAGAATTAAATTAAGTAGACAGGAGAAGGAGGAAAAAATCTAGACATGAGGGCGGGAACGGTATTCGAAAGGGTAAATCAAGAGCACAATGCTAACCTAATGTAAGGCAGCTGAAGATGAAGATAATAAGGATTCGAGAATGATGTACCGTCGAAGGACGAATATATCTATTTATTTTGTTTCTAAATAAAATCTTTTTTTTTTGAGTTTACTATTTTCGGCTTTTCTAATCAGCCAACTCTTTGGAAGGAATATACTAATAGTAGGCGAAAGTGAATTTATGTTTATGCTATTATATAGTTTATGACAATAATTCTGATTAAATTTAATGAAAACTCGAATTACTATTTATATAACTTACTTCTATTCGATAAATATTCAACTTGAAATAATTTCAAGAGCAAAGACTTCGCCGATATCTGTCTATCCGTAATTTATTTTACATGAAATGCAGTGGATTGCAAGTTCAACGAGTTAATGCTTCGCTCTAGTGAATGATTAAGGATATAATTACTCCCATACCTATACATTCAATAGTTGAAGCAGTTTCTATTGGAAGGTACCTATTACTGATTACAGAATGATTTTACTGAGGAAAGGAGAGGTGAGATAAACTACGATAAGATAAGAATAATGCTTTACAAACAGATATATTTTGCTATTCTGCAGATAAGGTACTGAGATGACGCATTTTTATCGAAAATCCAGTTAAACTTTCAACGCGATCACCGATGTTGAACAATAATAGAATACTTATTATATATAGCCTAAAAAAACCATTACGAATCGGCAATGAGAAGTTTCAAGCATTAAGCTAAATATAATTTACGTAAGTAATGTTAATAATAACACATTGGTAATGTGTTGAGGGTTGAATCAATCGTTTTTTAACTCATTTCATTATTTTTCAGGATTCCAAGGCGAAGATTGATATTCATAAAGTTGTAAAATATTTTATAATGGTGTGTATCAACTGCATTTCAAGGTCATTTAGATTAAATTATTTGATTATTTGTTGTTCTATAATATTTTATTATTGCAGGAATCTTTTATTGATCCATCATTAAAGAATTTTGAATACATTTGGAATCATAATGTGTCATCAATTAATAACTCAACCTTAAAACATTTTTATGAAACCTCATTGTGCAATGTTGAACTCAAGCTATTACCAAGAAAGAAAAGAACTGCTGCTCATGTCCTCCCTCTTGAACCTTTGTAAGTTGGGCTTAACACTAGTTATCTCTCAATTTCACATTTATGTTGGTAAGTATATGAAAGAAATGATTATGAAAATTTCATCTGTTGAATGGAATTAGAAAATAATCTGTTTCCAGTGGAATGCTTTAGAATAATTTTTGGAGCAAGAAGGGAATTTTACAACCTACAGTATTTTGGTTTTGACTGCTTTGGTTCCATTCCTTTATGAATTACCAAATCCTTGCTTTAAACGTTTAGTTTAAAAATTATATTTACAATAATGTTAATGATAATAAGAAACCACTAAAAGAGATGTGATTGAAATTAAACTAGTCCTACAATTTGAATTAATTATAAAATGAACCATTTTCTAGTGATGAGGATTGTGAAATGACTCATTGTCCATTTTGAGAAGTAAGTGTGATTATAAGTAGCTAGGACCTAAAACCTTAGTATAAATTTTAGCCTAGATTGCCATCCGCATTAAGTTACTCAAGTAATATTTCCTGTAAAGGTTTTCTTTGAATCATCATTATTTCGATTTCATATCATAAGACTCAATGACATCAAATTGCATTCACTTGCAATTCGCTAGTGTCTATCACTTACTCAGTTATCAATTAAAAAGAAGTTTAGACATAGCTTTTGATTTTAATTAATTAATATAGGCTAATATACCAACAGAAACCACGTGTATGGTGCACTGCAAGCCATATGAGATTTCTATAAAGTGAGTTCATGAATGTTGATGAATAAATGTTATGAATGTACTTTTCCATTCTATAGAAGTTAGAAGTAGATAGTTCCTATTATTATATTTAGTATGGAGAAATCTTTTGATGATTCAGTTCCCAGCATTGAATAAAAAGTGCAATAGAAGATACAAAATCTGTTATTGAAACATTATAATGTATTATGGGTCAAAATTTGCTCCTGAATCTGCTTATTTCTTTATACTACCCTCTTTGATTATAATCCTTGCATGCATTATCTCTATTGCAGAAAACTATGAAGATAGAGCATGCTCCTCACAATCCTCCAAATCTTGTATTACAAAATTTTCTTTGACGTATATGCTCTCTAAAAATAAAGTCTCTCTATATACTATAAAGTCAAAATGATTTCTTATGAAATTGAATTCAATAATGTAGGAATTAAATCTATGGAAGTGATTAGTAATAAACTACTCATTAAAATGTTTTATTGAAATTGGTGTTTCTTGACTAAGAATAGGAGTGAAGTCTCGATAGTTTTATTCAGATTATTGTTAGTAATAATGTTTTGCCTTTTTGAAGATCTAATCTTCCAGTGCACACCAAGGAGATGGTTCATTTTTACACATCAGATTATGTTGTTGTTCAACATGGTCATGAGTTAGATGCAACTGAAAATGTCAAAAAAGAGCTGAAACAGAAAGTATATCATGAATATGAGGTTGATTTTCTTGGAGAAAAAATTAAACAAATCTCAAAGTAAGAAGACACATTTAAAATTGATTGAGATATTGTTTTGAGTCAATTCCATCTATCCTCTCTTATCTTTAACCAGTATTGCTTTCATTTATTGGGATTTTCAGTGATCCACCTGCACATATTTCATCTTCAGTGATGAAGGACTCTAAAGAACAAGATCATCTTCTATTATCACTTCTACATAATGAGAGTAAATTTAATAAAAATGTGAGATCTTCTGGACGGCAGGTAAATTAATTCTTATGAGTATATTGCTATTTTATCTTATACTTACTGATGACTAGTTAGTTAAATTCGTATGAACCAGTTCATTTGCAAAGTTAATTAGCGCTAAACAGTCTCTTCTGCTCTTGCAGTAACTTACTATACATTTCTGTCTTTAATTTGAAAATGTGTATGTATTCTTCGGAAAACCTAAACTTTATGATGGATGTTATTGGAATCATTGAATGCAACTTCATGTGTAGGAATTTAAACTAAGTGATTTATTTTCAGACTTGTTTGTTTACTCTTCGTTCCAACATTGATGATGATACATTCAAATACCTCAGAGTAAAGCCAAATGTACCTGAAGAAAGTATTAATGGCAGAATTTTGATTGAATGTAACCAGTTGAAGTGAGTAAGGAATTCATAGCTTACTTTATTCCATTTTAGATTTAGTTAATAGAATTATATATCATGTCATAACAATATTATATTTCCTGCTTTTCTACTTCAGCTCCTATGTCTATATTCCAGTATTTAGTTTGTTTCAATTTACTAATTTGTGATGTTGAATACTAGTTTTTATTCTCTAGCTTTCATAATTTTGATTTTCTTAAATAGAGCACTTGAGATCAGAGCCTTAACTCAGAATAAGCCTTAGATTGAGTTTAGCTGTCTTTATCTTATTTTTCACTATAGTTTCAGTTGCCTTTAAACAAAATATATGGAAGTATTCACTAGCTAAGAATATTGGCTCATTCCATAAAAACTGAAAAGTGTAAATTTTGGGTTTATAAATAAATAAGTGTATGAAAAATTTGGGAACCTCTTTGAATTCAGCAAAGTTGCATAAGCCTAAATGCAGTTTTTGAAATCCTTGAAGAATATTTTAAATCCTATGTAATTACAATATAATAATATGTAATTATATTATTATGTCCTACTCATATAACGTTCAAGCATTCCATATATTTTGATTGCTCTAAAAATATTATTTTTGTAATGAGTGCTACTTGTAATTTTTAAGAAAGAATATTAGGTTTGAGTTGAGATATATATCTTGTTGATAACTAAAATGCAGAATTGCATAATAAATATACTAAATTCATTTTTAAATATTGATTAACATTCCCCTGCAACCCTTTGATACGGAATTAATTAGAAGACTTAATAAGTTGAATCATCAACCTGAAAATGCACCATATCTATCCTATTTTTAATCTAGGATTGAAATTGTAAATATTTTGGAAGTACTAGAGAACCTGATAGTTCATTTCTTTAAAATAAAGAATATTATTTATTTGAAAAAAATCAAATTCTCTGCAATTAAATCCAAATAAATCTATGAAAGAAAGATTTCCTTATTCCTCAGGTTGGAACTGGAAGTGGAGCCAATTTATGCATCTATGGCTCTGTATGATTTGACAACAAAAAAGAAATTGTCTGAAAATTTTCATTTTGATATGAATTCTGAATCATTGAAAAAAATGCTTCCAACGTATGACAGTGGAGTTGCTGATGCAAGTACCCTTAGTCGATCTGCTATTTTTCGCATTTCTCATCCCACATCTGGTTTGTACCTTTTGATAAGATTGGAAAAGGTTCTACAAGGGGATGTTGATAAATGTAGTAAACCATATTTGAAACAGCCTAAGGTATGTTATCAATATTAATCATAAATTTTTGATTATCAGTGTAAATTTTTTTTACATTTTCAATGTTTTGCTTGTTACTAATTTGAGTTCATGGTGATTTTGATAAACACTAATATATATTTTGTTCATTTCATTTTGATATTATGAACTAATAAAATGAATTTCTAGGTGTAAGCTATTTAAAATCATATACTTCAATGTTTTCAGAGTTCAGATAAGCTTAAAGAGAAGACAGCCTTATATTGTTGGAGGCTTGGAAAGTATAGGATGCCCTTTGCATGGACAGCAATCAGTGTGAAAGATTTGGTAGCCGGTAGCAAAATCATTGATAACCCATACAGACGAAATACTTTTGAATCAAAGACAAGTGCAGGTCTCTCTTCCATTTATTTTCTTCTTCCTTTAGTTTACCAATAGATTATACTTTGCATATATGAGCTGTTCATAATATTTCAGGATATAATTGAATAAAGTACGGATCAATTTTCTTTATTTCAAAAATAATTGTTTTCTATGATCACAAGCTTTCATCCAGGTATACGTAAATTATCATGAAAACATTGTTTTGCTTCAAAATCTCATTCTATTTGCTGGCTTTTTAAAAAGCCATATTAAAAGCACTAATATATTCATCAGCTGCAGAGCTAACTAATTATTTTCAATGGAATTAAGTTGATTATAAGTAAATGAAGTCGCATTTTAATTTTAGTATCTTATTTCTTTAATAGTAGATGGCTTTAGTAGGACTAGACATGTAAATGAAATGAAGATTAACTCACCATGGAGTAAAAATTTAGATACTTTTTCGGCTGTTACTCTGAAACTAAGATGTTTTTTTAAGCAGGTATGGAATATCTTATTATTTTTTCTCTACTTATAACACTGTAGATTACTTACTGATAGTAAGCCATCTCAATTTTGAATTTTAAATTTCATTTCTCAAGTACACTAAATTAAATAATTTGATTAATGTCAAGCATTAATCAAATAAATTAATTATTATTGAAGTCTTTCTTATACTCTGTTGTTCTCTTGAATTGATTTTAGTTATTGTTTTATGTATGAATTGTGACTCTGTAGTTGTTTTTTCTTAAATTGGTGAGATTATTGATATTTATTTCAGGAAATTGAATATCTCTCAGACATTGAGTTATTGGCACTTGTTAAGCAAGCATCTTCAAGAAAAAAGCAAGACTTGATTCCTGGATCCTTTCAATTACGCATTTCACCCTGTCCAACAGAAATGAAGTGTTGCCTCTCTCCGGAAATGGTGGCTATAAATCCATGTCCAGGTGTATAAATAGTTCTTTAACTCCCTGATAATTTTTTAAATATATGAATGCTTGAGCACTGTTTTCATATCTTTTTTTAATATTTGAAATTGATTGAATATTATTATAATTTACATTGCTCAGCTCATGTATTTATACAATAAATCATAATATAAGTGAAATTTTCTCATTTGAAATTTCTTTTGGCAAAAATTCAATGGTTATTCTCATGAAATTACTAATTATATTAAAGTGAATAATTGATCCATATCTGATCCAAATGTTTACGTCCTATGATTTTTAATTCTCGCAATTGTCTATACCAATAGCTCATTTGTCATGTTTATCAATTTTTAGGAGAAAATAATCTTCCTATAAGAGAATTATTGGAATTCCCTTACAAGGAAATAAATGAACCATATTTATCATATAGAAATCTCATGTACATATATCCAAAAAACTTTTCAGCACATGGACGACAAGGTAAAAATTTTTCATTTTATATGATATGAATATTCACTTATTATATTCATAAATTTCCATACACAATGCATCAAAATAGGTCAGATCCGAAACATCACTGTGAAGGTTGAATTGAGAGAAATTGGTCAACAAGCTAGTATCCCATTAATTTATGGCAGGTCATCTGGGCCAAAACTGGTATCAAAAATGTACACAGCTGTTTCTTATCACAAGAGGTAATTATTTTATTTGGAAGAATCTGTGTTTTTTTTAGTAAAGTATTGATTATTCCAAATAATGTTTCAGGAATCCTGACTTTTATGATGAGATAAAGCTTAGCATACCAGGAAATTTTAACAGAAAGTATTTTATTTTATTTGAATTTTTTCACCTAAACTGCAACAAAAAATCAGATTTGGACGTGGAGAAATGCTTTGGATTTTCTGTAAGATGAATTTAATTAGAAATATTTTATTGATTTATTTTATTTTTATACAAAAGTACAACATTGGATATTCATTTCATTAAGATTACACTATTCCCTCATCAAACTAATTCAAATCTCTAAAATTAAAGCTGGTATAGTTGAATTTGACTTTAAATTGATAATTACTTTATATATGAGTAAAGGTGAGTAATGCTTTAATATATCTTTAATGAAAAATAAGATTTTTCAAAAGATTACTCTACTCAAAAATTGCTAAACATAAACTAAAGTACATTTTTGCAGCTTTCATTGCATTGAGTTCGATTTACTATGCATTTCTTACGGCAGAATTTTTCCTGCACCAGTGTTGAACCAAGGACACCCTGCTTTCATAATCCACTTAAGCATCATCATCTTCATTAAATCTCTAAATTTGAAAAGGAAATTCATTCAGGAAGTACCTCAAAAGGAGTTCATATTTCCCTATACATTTCTTATGGAGATATAGTTAACCCCAAGAATCAAACCAATGACCAATTTGGACATTGTTATGTAAGGTTTAAGTGAAATGTGGCCCTTTAATGCCTGTGTGAAATTCTAAGCTTCTACACTCGGAAATTGCCCTAAAAAGTTTTCAGAAAAATAGCCCATGTATTTCTTATAGGGACAATCGAGATTACTGGTCTCTCTGGAATCGAACCCATGACACATAAGCAACTGCTGATTTTTTTCATGGTACACCACGCACATAACTATAAGTATCAGAAGTTTGAATGATCTATGCATCATATAAAGATAGATACAATTTTTCAAAATTTGAAAATATTTCACCTCCTGGCATCGGGTTTGATGATATATATATATAATATATTTATATATATATATTTATATATATATATTTATATATTTATATCTCCCAAAAGCAGCTATATATATATAGATACATTTTATATGTCTCTAGAATTATTTCCTTAAATTTTCTTAGAGCATTATATCTGTTCATTTAAATTATTTTATTTCTCAATAAAATTATCTAGTGGATCCCACTTTTCATAAATGGGAAACTCACAACTGGAAGTTTTGATATTCCTGTAATCAAAGGAGAAAGTCTTGTAGCAAATTTTGATGAACTACCTGTGATTAAATCAGGAAATGGAATGGAAAATCAGAAAGGGATTTTTAAAGTTATACTCAAAGCCATGTCTTCTGTTCATCCTTTTGTAAGTACTCATGATCTTGTAAAAATATTTCTATGTTCTTTTGATTTTATTCTAATAATTATCGACTTCTTAGGATGATCATGTGGATATGTTTTTGAAAAGTTGTTCTGTCCTAAAAGAGATAAGTTTTCCAAAAAACACTGGAAATGTAGATGCCAATGCAGAACTAATTTTCAGGTATGCAGTTATAAAATTAGCATTCTTCTTAAATATTATATTTATTTAGTTATCTTTTATTGAATTTATCAGAATTTTAAACAATTCTTGTACATTATATGCATACATATTGGCAGAGGTAGTTTTGTATTCTTTATCTCTGATTACTTTTATTCTAATAGTGTAATAGCCACAGTTATATAACACTATTTGAATGAAATACTTTGTATTTAACATGTGCCTTTGAATGCTAAAGATTAAAATGTTCTGTAATAATAATACTTTAAAATTTAACATAATATATGCTTTATACTTCATATTGCCCGTAAGCAAATAGCTCTATTTTTGTTCCAGTCTTCTCTAGAATGTAATCATATGCTAAAAATTTTATACTTTCTTTTACTAGTATTGTACAACTTCCTGAATCAGATACAAGATGTTTAGTGAAGTTTTTACCCATATTGCTGAACAAAATTATCTGGCTTATCATTAATTCATCAAAAAGTACATTAACTGAAGAACGTGTTGGAAAGAGAGCATTTAAAACTTTGGTGCAAATTGTAAATAAAGTAGCTGTGAGTAAATATTTAATTCAATATATAATGAGAATTAGTATTACAAATACAAATACATGGAAATCATATTATTAATAGTCAATTGGAAGTAAACCTTATTTTAAATTGTCTTAAATTTAAATTGCAAAATTCTTTTACTTTGGTGTTTAAATAACTTTATAATAACAATTTTAAAAAGGACATGTGAGTTTCAAGGGCACAATTTCATTTGATCCTTTCCTATATTGTTTAGATCTATAAAAAATGTAAATTACTTCTTAAATGTATTCCTAGACCTCATACTCCGATATTTAAACATTAAGCACATCAAATTGTGCTTACTTTGCTGTCACCATTATTGCTATCAATTCACTTTCATCCAAACACAGTAATTTGAAATAATACAAGCAATATTTTGTTTGGAGTATATGTTGCATAATTTAAGATGTACATTTCAAAGTATCTGAAGTTAATATTTAAAAATTGTTAATAGTATTGAAAGTTGAAATTTTTATTTTTAAGCTTAAAAAAATGAGAAAATTCTTTCAACTATGTTATAATTTAACTTTTCTTCATTATTAGCTTCATGGGAGTTTCTCTACTGAAAATTATGTGCAAAACACAGCATTAGTAACTTTTGTCCATTATCAGAGCCAAATTTCTCATGTACGTCATGAGTTTAATTTAAGAATGAATAATCTAAAAAGCATGCAGAAGAATCTCAGGAAAGGAGAAACTCAAGAGTAAGTCCGTGATTGTCATTTTGCTAAAAGATTTCTCTGCATTTTTGAATTAAATTTAGTTAATAATAATTTGCCATTAGTTACTGGCTTAAAGTGCTGCAATGGGACCTCATAAAGGAATAAATACTCAGAGACCAATAACATTTAATATAGCAACAGTTCTACACAATATATATGAAACTGGTGAATGATAGTGATATTTTTTAGAAATCATTTATATTTATTTAATTTAGCAATACAGAAAGCTATGAAATTGGAGACAAGTGTTACGAAAGTGAGAATTATGATGGTGACTCAATCCCAAAGCTTCTTCATGAAGAGTTACTATTCCATTTAAATAACTCAGAGAGGAACACAAAAGAATTAGCACTGAATAATATTTGGTAATTATTATAAATGTAGCTGATCCAACATTTGGTTTTAAGTAATTATGTAGTCAAGAATATTTTTACAAATATTTTAGGTTTTACTTTGACTTGATCATTAAGAGTGTTATTGAAGACCTACACTGGATGGATAAATTGAATGCTCCAAGAGAATCGAGGGTTTCTGAAGAATTTATGAAAAGCACCTCAGAATTTTTAGAGTGGATATTGATCAATACTCATCAGAATCCAAAATCAGAGGAGGTGATTCTCATTATCTTATAATTGAATGAAAAATCTCTTAAGAATCAACTTCTTTTACCAAATATATTCTATACTTTATTTACAGATTGGGACACATTTAGTCATCAGTGTTGCTCATTTTTTATGTGATTTACTTTGCTTAGTCAACAGAGGATGGGTGTTTTCACTCATAAAAAATTTCAGCAATAAAATCCCAGCTGATCTGCAGATGTGCAAGGTAACAAATTTCAATGCATTATAACCAAATAAAATTAAAGCCACTAAATTGATTACAATATTTATTAAAACTTCTGTGTACCTCAAAAAATATATTTACAGAACATAGGTTGTCTATATTAGTTTTTGATGAATAAGTTCATTAATAAATTCAACTTTCTAGAATTTAAAAAAATTATCATGATTGAGTATGTGTGAATTGTTGAAATTTAGATGTAGTTTATTATCATAGGTTGTCTCGATATAGTCTCTGAATTAATGCAATTTATATCTAGCTCATAAAGTGATAAAAGATTAATTTTTAACCTAAAATTTTATTGTATAATTTGTCTCATTATATCTAAGTGAACTTCAATTGAATTATAGACATTATCTCTGTAATAATCATTAAATTAAATGTTCAAACTGATATTTTATCCACCTTCCCATATAGGACTGCATTTTTATCTTAACATTTCTTTCAAATTTTATTTTGTTAAGTTAATGTTTTGATATAAAGATTCTTAAATCACTCTAATTCTAATAAATTTCTAGGCAATCATGTAGAGTACTGATAACTATACCTTTTTTATTTCAGCTTGATTTTTTGCAAGTTATTTGCTGTCATCATCAATTCATTCCTCTTACTTTGTTTGGTGGTCCAAGTCATTTGCATATTAATGGGAGCATTGACTCGGGGAAAGGTTTTACAAGAAATAAGCAAATTCAACTACCTGATTGGGCAACATTTGATACATTATATGACCTTTCATCCAATTTTAAATCAAATCACTTCTTAGCTGGTCTTTTACTAGTTAATTTTCAACATTTTCTCACATCAGGGTAAGGAACTATTCTCTGGTTAATTATCGCCACAGTGTTAATAAGATACATGTCAGTAAGTTTGAAATTTACAAATTGTATAAGCACACCTCACACTACTACAGTTCAGTGCTTTGTCAGGGTGAAGGAGTGTTAAAGGAGATTTTGGTAAAGTGTAAGCTTGTTCAAACAAGCTAAGAATGCTTCAACAATATCTCATTAACACTAACACGCAAGTATGTGTGTGTGTGTATGTATCAAAACCCATTTCAGGAAATACTGATGTATATATTTAGAAAATGATTAGAAATTCATTTATAAAAATTTTTAGCCTAATTAATAGAGGAGCTTTTTAAGTTTCCACTTAGCACACACCCACAATAGCACTAATATTTTGAGTAACTCAGAAAAGTTTTTTTCAACTAAATTTTTAATATAATAAAGTGAAAATTTGAAACCAGCTCTAATTATTACAGAAATCCATCCTTGCATGAAAAATCTATATTTGGGATGTATAATATCATAAACAAACTTGATAGGGATCCACGATATCAGGATCCATCAGGGAAAGCAATTCTGGCTTCTTTATTTTATCCCATTGTTGGAATCACTATGAGAGCTTTACCTAGATTGAAAACAGAAGACAGAAAGAGTGGTAAGTGTCCAAATTTAAGCATTTCAATGGTTTTCCTTCTTTTGTTCTCATTGATAGAGAGTATTAAATCCATTTTTACCTGCTTTAGTCATCTTGAATTATAATTGGAGTCTTGAATTGAAATTTTAATTGTTGATTCCCTTTTGAAAGTTGATATTACTACACATAGACAAATATTTTAAGTCCTGTATGTAATGTGCTTTTTAAAATCAATATTTTCAATTTATTTTTGCAATGAAATGGATTATCATTAATTCTTACAACTTCATAAATGCTCATAAATAATTTCAAACAATGTTTGGTGATATATTAAAAAATATATAATAAAAAGAAGCTTACTAATTTTCTCCAGAAGATTCTGTGAGTGAACCAGAACATGAAAATGTACGAAACTCAACGCATGGAAGGGATAGAAGAAAGAATGTCACAAAATCGTCATTCTTTCTTCCTGTAGATTTTAAAAGATACAGCGGAATTGAGGTAAGTATATATTGAATTTGAACCTATATCTGAATGATCCATTTTAAAACTATACTGAACAATATATTTTTTAATGTATTCATCAGGAAAACCTGGCACATTTCAGTTTTAAGGAAACTTGTGGATTGTTGATGTGTTTCATTTGGGTCATGAAAAATATTGATAAGAAAATTTTTAAGCTGACTCTCTCTGAACTCTCTCCCACAAGAACTGAAAAATTTTTGGAAGTTTTAGCAAAGTGCCTCATCTGTTTTGAATACAAGGTAATATAGTTTTTGTATAAATACATAATGTTATTAAGTTATAGGTGTCCACTTTTATTGTATTCCTGTAGCACTTTTAGTTTATTTTCTTAGAACACAGGGTTCTGAAGGTTGATATCAAAATGTCAGAAAAACTTCAAAAGTTATAAACAGGATTTGGGATTTTTCCATATCAAAAACAGCTATCTGTACATGCATTAAAAGAGTGAATGTCTCTAAAATTCTGTTAATTGTTATCAATGTTGTGCAATTTCCCAATAAAACTTTAAATAAAAGTACTACGAATGAATATAACATTATTCAATAATATTTCCCTATTGGATGAATAAATTATTCCTTAAATTTCTGTCATAATCCTCTTCATGTTTATTACATTTTAATTTGAACCAATATATAAATAATGGTGCCACCTTTAATTACAACCATTATCCTTTTTTCTTGTATTGGTGGTATTTCATATCTTCTTTACAAAGCTCTCAATATGCAATTTTCTTGTAAATATACTATTATAATACTTCTAATCTAAATTTGCCTTCTCAGGAAAGGAAACTTGTCTGTAAAAAGAAGTATTCAACTTCTCTGAACAATTTAAACAATTTGGACTCATATTCACGTAGTTCATTTGGTTCTAAAAGGATCAAAAGTGAACTTATCACAGGTATGTGAAAGCCAGCACTATCAAAAATTTAGTATCTCTGTGTATTCATCATTTATAAACAGTTTTATAGATGTACAAGATATGTGTAGATTTTTATATCTTACTCACAGTCATATCTTATTGAATACTACTACTTACTAAATTTGAATTTATTTCGTTAATCCCCTATATTATGCAATCAACCTGATTCATTCAAATTCCTATGTTTAGTAAATATCATACTTTTTTATTTAAAATGTGAATTTTTTGGCAGAAATCATTTTTTAGATATTTTATGCACAAATTACAAGGCATAAGTTGTTTTTACTTTAATGGCTGTCGATAGTATTCTGTTTACCTCGTGTACCCTGTCTTATACAAAGATTGAATTATACAAATGGATCAACTTCAGTTTCGTAGAAGTAAAAGAATGTTTTAAGGTTGAAAATAAAGGCTTTTTACAAACTGTAATTTTTTTACTGATGGCTGATGTATTATATAATCAGTGGATCACTAAGCTTTGAATCTCTGTTTATTTTCAGGCAATATATTTTCTTCTGTTATGAACTCAAACAGAAGAACTGTCTATGAGCCTGATAGATCAGGTGAATTTTCTGCTGAAGTTACTCTTATCATTCTTGATTGCTTAGAAATGATAGCTGAGGTGGGTACTGGAATTATAATATTGAAAATTTTAAAATTTATTTGGACATATGATTATGTTAGATGGAAAAGGAAAGTTTACAATATGAATGAATAAATGATCTTTAACATGCAATGTGGTATTAAATTACTAATTATTGATTATGAGACCAACATGAATTATGGAAGTTTTTTTTGGAAAATAAAACTTATCAGCCATCAATGTCAGTTCATGAAAAATAAACCTCAAATTCATTAAAATGAACAACATTAACATTGGTTTCCAAGGAATATACTTTCACAAAATGTTGTTATAAATAAAAGAATTTGTGGTACTACTGTATTTTATGTTTATTAATCTTATTTTATTACTAATTCTTACTTACTTATTATTAATCTTACTTTGTACTTTGTTAAGTTTTAATGAACTTTTCAAAATTACTTATTTGTAACATCTTAAAGTAATATTTAAATTATTGTCTGTACCTTTCACTTTTATTCAGGTATTCTCTGGAACTAAAGATGAGAAGATATATATAGAAATGGTTTTCAAAACTCTTTTGGAAGTTCTTGGAAAAAATCAAAGCACCTCAGTGTTAGACTGTATTTTCTATTCTCAGAGGTCATTTGTTAGAAAGGTTAGATGTAGATTGCAACAAATATTTTAAAATCATCTTTGAACTTAATTATGCTCTATTTGTCTAATTTAAACTAGTAAATCTTTCATATTTCAGTTTCCTCATTTGTTCTATGATGATGAGAGTGATCTTTGCAAAGATTTAAGTCTCAAGCTGCTCTGTCATTGTAGTTCTATTTTGGGAAGAGTGCGTGCGCAAGCCTCCCTTTCTTTATACCTCCTCGTGAGGGAAAGTTATCAAACAGCTCAGGTAAATGTTAGTAATAATACTTAGGTAGATAATATTAATGTACAGATCAAATGGAAATGTTTGTATTTATTGAAGCATTTTTCATTCAAGCTTTCTCAATCCATCCTACATCCATTCATAGGCAATCACAT
The DNA here is from genome assembly GCA_020796165.1 of Pantala flavescens. Classification (NCBI taxonomy): domain Eukaryota; kingdom Metazoa; phylum Arthropoda; class Insecta; order Odonata; family Libellulidae; genus Pantala; species Pantala flavescens. The sequence continues at coordinate 11,944,926 of CM036889.1, read as the reverse complement.
TGTCGTAGTGTATATTCAATGCAGTATATTTATTTAAATTTAATTATAATTTTTTGTAGAAATATTTTCTAGCACTGAATTAACATGATCTTGATTTTTTCAGAAATTTTCATGGATTAAGTTACAACTCACTGTTGCTCTGAGTAATTTAGTTGATACTAGTTCAGAAATACGGGAAGAAAAATTTCATGAGTCATTGAAAAATGTAGTGAAATATGCAGAAGCTGACAATATACATAAAGATACTCAATTTCCAAGTCAGGTAAATATAGTGTAGTATATTATATTTGTAGAATAGTATATTACATTTATGGTATGTTGATGCTACTATTATTTATGATGACAGCAATAGATTGAGAATTATCCAGAACCTCGAAAGTTTAATTTGTATATACCGCATTGAAGAAGTATTTATCTTGAGGAAACTATTAGATTCCACATGAGAGTCAAATTGTGTATTTAATTCAATTAGTATCATTATTATAATTTTAATATATAATGATAATGCTTCATTTCTCTATGAGATGCATAGAGGTGAATGTACGGTAGTTATCAAAGAGGGTATATATACAAAAGACAAACAAATGGAGGAAGGTAGTAAAAAATATAAATTATAGTTTGTCTAGATGATAGAATAGTTTATAACAGGAAAGAACATCTTTTCTTTCTAGGAAACTTTACTTAATTTGAAAATTTAGCAAATAAGTAACATTTTTGCAATTATGTATGTATGAATGATTGTTCAAATATTAGTCTCGTTGGTTTTAATGCTATAAATTCAGATTTTGCTCTATTTTAATTTTTAAGAAATTTGAATTAGTTCCAAGTGAGATAGTTGTGGTAAACTAGATTTGTTTTGCTGTAGAGGAAGTTGGAATGAAGTCTTACATATTTCACTCAGAATGTAATTCAGATGATTTGAAAAATATCAAAAACTTTTAAAATAAGTTCAACTACAGATAGGCACTAAGCCTACTTTGAAGCAAAATTTGAATTTTATTACAAAGTATGTATTTATTTTATATAATCATGTTAATAGTGGCTGTTGGTTTAGGTTTATGTATTATTTCTGAAAAAGTCATCCCAAGGTTTGATTTTATTTTCTGTAATGAACTATTTTTCATACTTTAACAGTCTGATACTCAGAAATGTTAAGTGAAATGATTCATGTAATACAAGTCTGATAAATATCTGGAACAGAATGAAGTAAAATTTTACAGCAAAAATTCTTTTAACAGGTGAAAGAGTTAATCAAAAGTCTTCATGTGATTGTGTCTGATACTATTAAAATGAAAGAATCACAGCCTGACACTGATTTAGTTCTTGACTTGATGCATAGAATAGCTGATGCTCATCGAAGTTCACCAAATGCTCGATTGACTTGGCTTTTCCATATGGCACAGAGACATAATGAGGTAATTATATAAATTCCATTTCAATATCTCAATGAAGGATTTTAGACAGTGATAAACCCCTGTCATCACTGTCATTTCCTGATCTATATGTTTTAGCTTCTTGGTGGAACTAATCAGGACAATATTTCATTCAATAATCTTTTAGCTTTAGTTATCTAAGAATTATATTTCTTTGTATTTAAATATGAACTTTTTATTGCTCATTCATTATAACTTTCCTAACACAGAATGAAGGGCATGCAGAGGCAGCTATGTGCATGATTCATGGATCTGCTATTGTGGCAGAATACATGGGTCTAATTGAGTCAAAGAATTATTTACCAAGAGGAGTTAAGGCTTTTGAGAACATCTCACCTAATGTATTAGAAGAGAGCTTGAATTTTGAAGATATTATTAGCATTGAAGAAGATGGTCTAGGAAAATATTTCACTGAGTCTGGTTTAGTTGGACTCTTGGAACTTGCAGCAACATCTTTTTTTCAAGTATGAGCATTTAAAGAAGTGGAAAATCACAATTTACCGTATAATCACTTCTGTTTGAGTATTTTGATCATATGATCTTTACATTAATGTTCATCACCAACATCATTTTTTCATACAGGCTAAATTATATGAAGCCATGAATGCTGTGTACAAAATAATGATTCCCATTGCAGAGGCCAAACAGAATTATAAAAAACTAGCAAACATACACAGGTAGTGTTACCTTCTTACCATCTTATGATATTTATGTGCTGCTGAGCTTAAATAATTTTTTGTTTTATTTTGCAGTAAATTGTATGATGCCTTCACTCTTATTGAGAAAAACAAAAATAAAAGGGTATTTGGATCATTTTATAGAGTTGCATTTTATGGTAATAGTTTTGGAGAACTCAATGGAAATGAATTTATTTATAAAGAGCCTACATTAACTAAACTCTCTGAAATTTTCAATCGCCTTCAGGTATATACTCTTTCTTTGCATAGAGTCTGTAAATAAGTTATAATTGTGCAGTTATTTGTATATAATTTCAAAAACATTTGTTCACAGACCTTTTACCAGGAGAGATTTGGTGCTGAAAATGTAATTATTGTGAAGGATTCCAATTTGGTGGATGAAAATACATTAACACCAAATAAACTTTACATTCAAATCACTTATGTTGAACCATATTTTGAAATTCATGAACTGGGATCTCGAATATCAGCTTTTGATAAAAATTTCACAATAAGTAATCATTGATTGTAAGAATGACCTATTTTCAAATAATGCAGATCATATTCTATTATTTATACTTAAAATTGTTTTTTACCTAGAGAAATTTGTTTATGCCACTCCATTTACACCTCATGGCCGTCCTCATGGAAGTATTGGAGAGCAATGGATAAGGAAGACTTTTCTTACTACATCACATCATTTCCCTTACATTAAAAGAAGAATTCCAGTCATTGAGAAAGATGAGGTATATAATTTGAATTATTATATGGAGAGAGATCTCATCAATAACTTTCATCCCAACCCTTCCCAAAAGTAATAATTTCAGTGAAATAATAGTTAATCACTCTCAAAGCTCAAAACAGGTTTATGAATTTTTCATAAAGATATTTGTTTAAAATAAATTACTAATAGTCTTTATCCAAAAATTAAATAATAATAGGTTGTGTTGACCCCGATTGAAGTGGCCATTGAGAATATAAGAAATAAAACTTCTGAACTCGCTGCAACAGTTTCTCAGGAGCCTCCAGATGCAAAGATGCTCCAAATGGTTCTTCAGGGATGTATAGGTTAGTTGGAAATGCCTGGACAAATATTGAATTCAGCTGATCAATAAAGATAATTTATCTCATGTCTAGATTTTCAGCATCATATGCTAAACTATCTCTGGCCTGTGGTGAGAGGTTTAGTTTTGGAAAGAAGTTACAGTTTAGTTTTATTTGGTATGTAAGATTATTATGTTAGAAAATTATTTTTTGTATCAAAGTTGAATTATCATACTTATCTGAATCCCACAGTTTCTAAATTTGTTTGAATTCTTACTTAGGTATTTAATTTCTAGATTTATTCCTACATTTTTATGCTAATCTAGTAACACATTTCATTATATTTATATTTTCTTAATTTTATTTTAGTCATTGAAAGAAGTGAATTCTTCGGGGAAATATATAGAATAAAGTTTGGATTCTTCAGGCAATGTGAAGGCTAATTCTTTGGTGCCCTCCTTTTATCTTGTTTATCTTTTTCTATTTGTTTTATATATATCTGTTTACAGGTAACAAAGTGGGGGTAAATATCCCCTCAGTTGAAGTTATCAGGTGTATTTGCTATCTTCATGGATTCCTGTATTACACGCAGAAAATTATAGAGCTCCTTGGTAAAGAACCGTATTTTTCCCGAGTCAATCTCCTTTCCTAGTTCCAAGCATGCTTGTTTTGTGATTGCTGATTTGTTGACCCTATGTATAATTGCTCTCTTGTGTTCTTAATTATGGCATCTTATCAAGCATTCAGATTGTCCAACATAGGGGCCACATTTGCACTTCACTGATTTTTTTCATTTTTCTGAAAATTAGTATTACTCATTTGAAAATGATTATTTACAGATGTACTGATCTCTAATAATGAAATTTCAATAAATATGCTAAGAGCACCTTATTAAAAATTATAATTACTATAATTTTAAAACTTTGAGCTGGATCATTCTTAAAGAAAAGCAGTTTATTTCTTCCATACAAGTGGTTTCTAGCAAAATTAATTTTTACATTTATTCATTTCTATTAAATGACCCAATCTGCCCAAAAGTATTTACTTCAAATCGATCAGGTCATAAAATTAATGAAAATTTACCCACAAAAAGGAGCATACAGGAATATTTATAAAAGGAATATTTTCTATCTATAATCTCTATAATAGCAATATTGCATCTTTATCACATTTTTTAAAAATATAGTGTCTTTCAGTATGCATATTATCTCTGTTCTACTATATCTTCACGTAAAATTCACTTCCTAGGTACAACTGTTAATCAAGGTCCTAAAGAGGTAGCTGTTGTTTTTCTGTCAGATTTGTTGAATGAAAATGCTAAGCCAACAAATTTACAAAATAAGCTCAGAGATTCTTTTAAGGATTTTGCTAGATATTGTTATGATGGGCTTAAGAAAAATGAGAAAATAATTCTACCTGAACAGCTATGTTATCAGCAAGAACTGGAGAAAAATTTTTGGAGATTTATTGACTATTTAGAGCCTTTGACTCATATAAAAGTAATACTAGATGAGGAAAAAGGGTGAGAAATCAAGTCAAACTCTTTTAGGCATAAAATTAGCTACATATAAATATCTTAATTGAACCTTATTCTATTTTCAGAATTTACTTCAGGAAAGAGGCAGAAACTGAATGTTGAAGAAGAAAATTATTTATGAAATTGTAACTGCTCATTCATTCTTGTTATGTTTATAACCTAAATTTTATATTGGATGAGACATTTTCTATCAGTTTTAATTCTGTAGCATATTTATATTTTTTCAATAAATTATCTTGAATCTTATCATTTTCTTGTCTGATTTTAATGTAAATTATCTTCATTAAATTCTGATTTTCCAGAGAGTCTGCTATTTCCAATTTTTTTAGATGAAACATATTTTAAAATATATAATATATATATTTTTTTTCTTAAATCAATTCCTGAAGGAATAAGTGTTTTCAAATGGACTCAAAATATCCAAAATAATCCTCTTTTTGAGATTTCTCTCAATACACTAAGTATTGAATTTTTGAATTGAAGTTGTTTTAACATTTAACTTAATTGATCTAATCAGAAAAGAAAACTGTTATTCAAACAAACATGCATTGTTAAGTTTTACTTTCAAGTATTTCATGCATTGATTCTTAATATTTTACTGCTGTTTAGTAGTTTGGTTCTGTTAGAGAAAGAATTATTGGAGATTACATTATGTCTATATAAGATTCGATAAAAGACTCACCTTTGTATAATATAAGTTATTATAAGGGATATCAAGCCATCTCCAAATATTCACTTTTCTTCTTAAATTTTGGATTAAAAATAAATGTCTAGTTAAATCAGTTTGATTGAAAACTTGTAGTTTAACATACTGATTGAAATAAAAATAATGAAAAAGATAAACGTCAAAGAAGAAATTCACAATAATATCATAGTTATGAAATGCAGATTACATTGAAGAGGAATATTGTTGTCATTTAAAAAAATATTTTCAATCATTTTTGTAACATGTAAAAATTAACCTTAATCAACTGAAGTTAAAAATTATCAGCAAACAATGTAATACTGTTTACACTATTTTTTAGGAAAATGAAGGAATTTATTTTACCAGATATAAGAGGTTAGAGTTAAGTTAGATGAAAAAGACAGTATGCGATTCTCTGAAATAAGGAGGATTAATCGGGCATTTACTCCGCATATCTATGTTGTCGACTAATCAAAGTAACCGCCGTAGTTCAACACGTTTCAGTTTCGCTTCATCGATGTCATATTCTTGTGTCTGCTGGAGTTCACTGATAGTGATTTTAAATAAGTGATCACGTTCGTGAAACAATATCTGAGTAAAATGACTTAAATATTTATCTTTCATATTCTTATTTTACTGTTTTCTCATTGCAAATTTTTGTCGAAAATCCCTTCATACGTAGAAGACGCTTTAAGATCCCAGGATAATGGTTTTCCAGTGGATGAAGTAGAAGAAACGATATCAAGCGATTCAAAACATTATAGCTAAGAGAGAAAGATAGAAATTCGATTGTTTACTGGAAAATTTTAATATTATTCTTGTATAGATTATTATTTATTAGTAGATCGAGTATTTTTATTATTTAGTAATTACATCATGACGCAAAACTTTTCGGACTTTTTTCGAAATGTTTGCAACAAGTTAAATAATGAAGGTTTGGTGCAAAAAATTTCAAGCGAATTTTCTGAACTTTCAACTGATTCTGATCGTTTTGAATTTGTACAGAAGCTTGGATTGGAACATAAACTAAGCCCTCCGTGTTTAAATTTAGAAGTTCCTTCAAAGGATTCGGCTCAATCGGTTCGTATAAGAAATGAAGGAAATGATTCTTTCATTAAGGGGAAAGGAACTAAAGCTCTCAAACTATACACTCGTAGTCTTCTTCTTGCTCCATCAAGCACTGAACTATCATTAGCTTACGGTAATCGATCAGCGGTATTATATTCACTTGGATATTTAGAAGACTGCGAAGCAGACATAAATAGAGCGATTCAATCAAATTATCCTGATGATCTAATGCATAAAATTTTGAAACGGAAAGGAGAATGTCTTTGCAAGTTAAAAAGACACTGTGAAGCCAGGAAGTGCTATCAGGATGCCTTAGTATCCCTAAATGCAGCATCATCCTTAAATGAAAAAAAACTTAAAGATATAGAGATTAATATATCACAGCTACTTGATGATTGTCTTACTACTCATGAAACTTTTGACCTTTGTGAGGTAACCCAAAGAAAATGTCTACCGAAATTGACTGGGGATAGGAATGATGAAGTTATTTGTGCGTCCAATGCAGTTGCAATTCATTACTCAGAAGAATTCGGACGACATGTGGTTGCAACAAAGGATATTATTCCTGGTCAGTAGAATTTATCATTTCATAGTTTCAGTAACTGAAGCATGCTTAAATGTTCTCTTTTTATTCCACCATATTTACTTTCAGGAGATGTGCTTGTCGTTGAAGATCCCTTTTCTTCTGTTCTTTTACCAGAGTTTTTCTACTCCCATTGCTACCATTGTCTGCAAAGGTCATGGTCTTTAGTACCATGTGATCGATGCTGTAATGTAAGTTTTCATGGATTTTACCTCATATTCTTTCTTTGATCATTAGATTATGGATGTATATATGTCTGCTGCTATTGTAATTGGGTTTCATCCTAATTTTGTCACCAATGTCACAAAGTTTAAAGAATTTTCTTCTATTTATTACTTTTATTTGACTATCGTTATCATTTCTTCATGAATCATTGGAAATATTTGGAAATGAATAAATTTTGCAATCATAACTTATTTTAATCAAGTTTCAGCTGTAACTTTCATGAAAGAGTTACAGTGTTCTCTATTAAATTATGGTAATTTATTTTGTTTCTAAAATGCTAACATTCTTCTCTGGTTTGATTTGAAGCTTCTCTCTATTAAACATCAAGTGATTTTTAAAGCAAAGTTTTTATTTAATTAAAATCAACTTACTAATGAGCAATTTCCACAGCTTTTCACTTTGAAAATTTAATCTACATCATCAATATGTTTCAAATTTGAATTATCTTCTACTTCTTTTGACAGGTCATGTACTGCAGTGATGAGTGTAAAGAAAGTTCCTGGTTGAAGTATCACAAAAAAGAGTGCTCTATTCTTTACTATATATTGCAGCTTGACATGGGTAAAATGGCACATTTGTCCCTTAGAATTATCCTTAGTCTTGATGTATTTAAATTGGATGAAATTATCGATGAAATAAAAGAGAGTCCATATTCTTGTTCATCAAGGGAGAAGGGTTTCACCAAGAACAAGGTGTATGATTCCATGAGTTATACGTCAGTATATCAATTAGAGGGACATAGTGACAAAAGGAGTGTTTCTGATCTCTTCAAAAGAACATTTATGTCATATTGTATTGTTGCCTGTTTAAAATATAACACCTCTTTATTTAATGATGAATTGCTCTCAGTTTGTGAAAACCTTGAGATTCTAGTTGGAGGATTGATTTTGCGGCATCTCCAGAACTTGCCATGTAATGCTCATGAAGTTTCAGAACTATATGTTGAAAAGGTAAAGCCTAGCCGTCACATTACTTTAGAAGATGACCGTAAATTGTCATCCTCATTGGTTGAGATTGGTGCTGCTGCATATGCCTTTCTCAGCATGATTAATCACTCCTGTGATCCTAATGTTGTCCGTCATAGTAATGGAAGTAAGGCAGTACTTAGAGCCATACGACCAATTAGAGAAGGAGAGCAAATAATGGATAATTATGGTTATCATTATGCAGTACATTCTATTGATTTTAGGCTAAATAATCTGAGAAGTCAGTATTTCTTTGACTGTACCTGCATAGCTTGCTTAGAAAAATGGCCATGCTACCAAGATTTAAATGATTGTGATATTGAAAAGAAATTTCGATGTCCAAGTTGCAAAATTGGATCTATGATTTTAATTACTAGTGTTGTTGAAGAAAGTGAAATGGCAGACCCAGCTTCTGAGATAAAGAAATTATATGCTTGCTTGAAATGTAAAGAATATGATGACATGGCATCTATTATAGAAAAATTGAATTCATCTTCAAAAGATTTCAGAAATATTTTATCTCAAGTACTAAATGGAGAAACAGTTGACAAGAAAAGATTAATTGATTATTTGTTATTACTTGATGAGGCATTAATTCGGCCATGGAAGGAATATAATGATTGTCAGGAAGCCTTGAAGCATTGTTATGCCCTTGAGGGTAATTGTTTTCATGTTTAGCCTTTTATCTATGTGAATTTTCTTAACTTTTAATGGAACTTTTTATGAGAATTATCCTTTTGTTGTGTAACTTTCAATAAAATTTAAGCCAGTTAACAGGTATATGATATTAATTTTCTTATATTAAGCAAATCTCTGGTTGGTCCCAGTATATAATAAATCTTCTATTGCTGCAATTTTTCATGTGTGAAAAAATATTTTTTTAATTAGCCAGCTGTATTCTAAAAAGTGTTACTGAATATGCATTTACTCAAGGAAAATTTAAAACCAATTTTGTATCATACTTTTTCCTAAAATGTAAACCCCTTTTACGAACTTTATGGAATCAACCATTGCATATTTATTTTCAGTGAAAGAATGTAACAAATTACCTTAATGGTTTTATCATTGTGGTTTTTGCAATGTTTTATTAAATGATTGCTGAACAAGAATGCTGTTATATATTTACTTTGTAATAAATTCATGGCATTTGTAGCTTTAAGTGGCTTGAGTTTTGTAATAAGTATTTTATCTTGGAGTCATAGTCTTTGTGTAACATGAAGCCTGTTCAAAGATGCGATGTACCACTATTGTAGATAATTTTCTATGTATCAAGATATCAGTTGAAAGTTTTATATCAAGTGACTAATCCTTATCAACTTGTCATTTATAAGGAACTAATTTTCCAAAATTTCAAGGCAAGAATTTTATGTATCCCAATTAATCTTCTCACTTAAATGCTCATTATCCTTCAAAAAACAAATTTTTTTTATTGCACATTCAATATTTGACGATTCAGATCGAGAAATTTTTCTCTTGTAGCTCATAAAATAAACAGTAAGTACACCTTACCATAGTGAATTTGAAGACAACGAACGAATGCAGAAATATTGAAGTTGAGATATTCTATTGGACTTAATGTGGAGAGTGGATCATTGTGTTATACTAACACAGGAAAGATTGTTTATTATTACTTGCATAAATAACTGTATTTTATTTGTATATATATGTATAAACGTGTATAAAATCAACCTCTATTTAATAAACAACAAATCTAAGTTACGAGTAACTTAAGCGGCAATTTGTTTGTCACTGTAATAGCAATGAATTAAACTGTATAACAAAGCTTCCCTTCGTACATTTTCCGCTCTGAATAATTTACTGATCTACTCCGGAAAACACTCAGAAGTAGCTTATGTTGATCACTTATCTGTTGTTTCATTTCTAGCGGTTTGTCAGAAGAAGATTAGTTACTAGAAGATACTTAATTTTCAAATTTTTATAAGAAGTATATTTTAAAATAAATTTCTTTGACAGTTCGACAACAATTTATATCAAATCTCCTATCTCGCTTAAAATAATTGGATGTCATCTTTCTATTATTTATCATCCAACGTATGTGAAAGTTATTCAGTTTTTCATGTTATCAGATGGTCCGAAAATTATAACTTTGTAAATTATCCCATCAGACTTACAGATGTACATTATAATCTGTTAAAATTTTCCAAATAATGAGGAAGAAAACCGTCAGTCAACAAGTTATGGCTGAATTTGCTGAGTACTTATTAGAAATTGCACAAAGTAGTTGCGTTGATCTAGAGCGAAAAATCATTCAATCATAATGTCCTTCGCATTTCTTCTAACTAATTCTCGGGGAACGAAATATATTTGAGGAGGGGAAGTTACACTTCAACGATACATTACGTCGGTACACATAGTATACATGATGTACATTCTACTCTCCCAGATAACTACTTATCCTACTTATGCTTGTTAACTTATCATTATAACTTGCAGCTCCACTGTGACGCATTGTGGAACAATAGGAAGAATGTTTTTCTCTGTTCGGATGGTTCTCGCCGTCCTTATGTACCGTATCTACCGCCGCATCGACAGAGGAAATAGATGAAGCATCGGCTGAGCAGAGCAAACAAAGCCTTGCGAGGGATCGACTACACGTGTTATGATATGTCGATGGGAGAATGCGGTGGAAACAGTATTCCACCTATGAAGATACGTATAATATTGCTTCGTGTAGAAAGCTCGAATGAATAATACCGATGAAATATTTTTATATTGACTTGACGAGCCAATGTCGTCTAAATCTTGGCAAGTAAATGAAGTGTTGATCTACAGTTTCTACGACAAGCCAATGTCGTATAAATCAAGATGAATGATGTGCCCTTCTATACTACCAAACAGGTTTGTGATATTTTTCCCCATGAGAATCTATAAAGTGGTAATTCTATTTTAACGAATATTTCCAATTATTGTCCGTCGTCATCCGAGTTCTGTATCGAAGTAATGTATCACTGTAATTTCTAGACACACTCTGTGGAAGATAGAAAACATTTGCCAATTCGTCCAAGAAAGTATAACTTTATTGGATCGACTCAAGGAGCTCATGCGGTTTCATTCGTCAGCAGTGAAAGTATCCTTTTGTGTCTGTGCATGTGGTATATGTAAGCTTTGTTGGAATAAGCTTAGTTGTAAATACGTTGGAAAACATTGAATCGTAGATTTTAGCATTAAGTGTAGTGTTTTGATGTCAAAATAGTTTCCTAAATAAAAACAGATTCTTTGTCTCATCTCTATGATCGGAACTCTGGAAGTTCTTACATGGAACAATGTTTTCAGATATTAAATTGTATTGGGGAAGGATGTTTTGGCGTGGTGTTTAAAGTAAGCAGTCTCGAAGATGGAAAACTGTACGCTATCAAAAAATCAAGGGAGAGATTTAAGAGTTCTGGTGATAGGTAATTGCAATGTAATCTAACAAATTATTGTAGTTCTCAGTAATGATCCATGTACTAAGTGTACTTAGATTTCTTAAAAATTCTTCGACACCATTTACACGTTATATTATTAATTTTATTAGGAAAAGAAAACTTAAAGAAGTCGAAAGGCTTGAAAAACTGCCGAAACACCCGAATTGTGTACAACTTTACCGTGCTTGGGAAGAGGATGGTCATTTGTTTCTTCAGATTGAACTCTGTGAATTCAGTTTGGCAAAGTACACGCAAACTCATCACTTTATTCCAGAAGAAATGGTTTGGAATGTTTTGACTGATATAACTTTGGTGAGTCTTTCTATCAACATTCTCCTGCAGGAATGTATTACACTATTTCTTATGTATGTCTGTTTATGAAAGTAATTATTCAATGTGATTATATCTCTGCTTGCATATGCAGTGCAGTTAAATGAATGGGTTATCAAGCTTCAAAATATGTAGTTTAAATTAGCTTGTTGTTGACTTGAAATTGATGTCTTGAATATGAATATGGAAGAATTTTGCTGAGAACTTGTGTTTGTAGGAAAATATGGGCAAGTTTAAGGTTTTAGTGAGTGAGGTTGAGGATAATTAAATGTTTGTCGATTGATATTCAGAGAAATACAGTGAGGATGGTAGTATTTCCTATTATTTCAACAAATATTAGATTTATCAAATTTAAAGGGCATTTATTATTCAAAATTTCTTTATCATTAAGAAAAAGTGCATAAAGCTAATGAGGAACAATGAAGCTTTTTGTTTACATTAAAATTCTTTGCCTAAAACATTGTATTTTCCAAATCCATTTAATTTATTTTTGTATGATTTCATAATTATAAATTTGTAACCTTAATAACTGTATCCTTAATGTATTGAAAAGATTTTTGGGTGACCAAAATTTGAAATATCTACTGTGTAATATAGTTCACCATGTAAATTCATATCTCAAATTATTATTATTATTAATATAAGAATTAAACTGCTAGTAGGCTGTAAGCCTACGATATTACTAATAAATTTACGAAATTGAAACATTTGCCGAAAAATGTTAGCATCATTAATAGTATTGGATATTTTATCTGGTTGTTCATTTTGAGCTTCACCATTTGTATTTTATTACTCACATTATTTAGAAATCATTATAAGGAAGTTAGTCAAGTATAATTATCTTTCACAGTTGTCATGATCCTCAACATCTCAATCTCCCATCACAACTCATTTTAATTTCAAATGTATTTATATTTCAATATAGGCTCTCAAACATCTTCATGACAGAGATGTAATGCATTTAGACATCAAGTTGGATAATATTCTAATGACGAAGGATGGAACATTCAAACTGAGCGATTTTGGAATAGCTCTTGACTGTTCGCAGGTAAAACAGGTTTTGTAGTCATTCTTCTTACTTTAGAAAATTCCTTTGCGGTGCATGAGCATATTTTTGTATTATCTAAACTTCTATGATCCAGTATGTTTCTTTATTTTACAGATTCTTAAGGATGCACTTGAAGGTGATCCCAAGTATGTTGCTCCAGAGCTATTGTCTGAGAAGTTTACTAAATCTGCTGATATTTTTAGCTTGGGGATTTCCATGCTTGAGTTGTCATTTGATTTGAATTTACCTCAACATGGCGTACCATGGCAAAGGTTGAGAGAAGGTCGAATTCCTCATTTTCGTGTTCGTTGTAAGTGAATAGCTAATGATAAGTGGTGATGGAATTTGTGGGTGTACTGTCTTTTAATGATTCTGATGGCTTCAAAAATTTTTAGGTAAATATTTGGGAAAGAAAATAAGCTCAAATCTTGAGAAGGCCTTGGAAATTCTACTCAATCATGCATTAGTAAACTCATGATTAATTTTTAATGTAACTGGAGTACTGTGGGAATTTCTCAGTTTTATTTCATAATTTATAAGTTTTTATTCCATCATTCAAAGATAATAATAAAGTGAGAAGATATAATAAATGACCTATTTGCAATATTTTTCATCAGCTATTAAAAATGTGATTGCTATTCACTCTGTACTATATTTTTAAGATATGAAATTAGTAAAAGGATATTTATGAATAATATTTTTTTGATGGATCTATAAAGCCAATATTTAAAACTCACTTGAAATTCTTTGATTGCTGAGCTTCTCACTGATAATATAATTTTGTATTGATCCCTAAGATCTTTCTTAATCCTCTCAAAGTATAGTTTTATAGTTAAAATTTTTTCTGTTGATTGTAGTAATAAATATTAATGATTTTAATTTACCTTAGTATCTTTTGATTTAACCACTTGATTATAAATTTTAATATTAAATTTATTAATTAAAATTATAATTAAATCAGTTGTAATGTTGCCTGAAGCGAGTAAATCACTGAAATTTACTTGACATTTACTCAAGCACCTTGCAAGCCACTTTTCACCGTATGGGTGAGGACGCATAGCATTATGATTTTACTTAATTGATAGTTTCTAATTTTTTTTCTCAGAAAAGAATCATTTTTGAAGCTGATGTTTTCGATTGATTTCTGTAGAGTTTATTGTTGCATGAGAGAGTATACTGCATTTAACTCTGTGGATTAAAGTTTATGCATCGAAAAAAATATTTGTGATAAGTTTATGTGGATTATATCAGAGCATTAGGATTAAATTTGAATTCTTATGACATTTTGATTGATATTTGTGTCACTCTTTTTAATTCTCTTTCTTTGAAACTAAATATTGGCCAAAACTCCAAGTGTAGAGTTTTATGTTTGGATGATTATTTTGCTAGTGACTGATAGCAATTTCTTTCTTCGTATTTCCTCTAAGAGGAGGAATTGTACATATATAGTATGAAGTCTTTGTGAAATTCAAACCATCTCTAAATTTGGGATTGTCTCTGTACATCTCTCTCATATACAAACTTTGTTACAGTAATGCTACCCATGTAATTCCTACAAAGTGAGGTGAAGCTTACATTAAATGAGATAAGATAATGTTTGATGACTTTGCAAATATCCTACAATTTTTCATTCTCTACTGATTATTTTTCCCGAATTTCATGTTGCCAATTTTACTTTGGTGTGAAAGTGTAGTTATTTTATACCATGGAAAAATTTGGTTAAGAATTTCATTTTTAATTTTAAAAATATAGTGTTTCATTTCTATCTATTGATATGAAACATTTCAAGCGGGTAAAGTATTTATTAAAAAAATAGAAATTTAATTTATCATTACTTCAAAGACCATGGGTCCATATTGTTTATTTAAGAGAAAAAGAAATTAATATTCATTGTTTGTTAATAAATTAGTAGAAAATATTTAAAATTATGGAACTACATATTGTTATTCTATACCATGCAGTTGAATTTCAGGCAGTTCAACTGGACAGATAATCTTGAGTTTACTTAATGCATTCCAGGATGTATAGCCATTCAGAACCATTTATTCATTTGCTGTTAACACATGGTTTAGGGGCTCCAACTAACACCTTTGTTCCTCCTCTTATATTTACAGTTAATTCCCATTATCTGCATGTACAAATATTCTGATGAAGCAAGAACAACTTACAGGTACTTATTTACTGTTCCTTTGTAACTGAATCATTTAATGCTATTTCTATCTTTTGTGTTGGGGGTATTAGTTCAGGCTAAAATTATTACTCTTTGTCAATAACGTTCTGATTTAACTGAAAATTTGTTTTTTATGAATTAAAATTAAGAATTTTATGTTATTGCCTTTGCTATTAATTTTAATTATTATCTTAGTTCATCAATATTAGAATTATGTATTTTCCATTTCTTCATTATAATTTTCAAACTTTTTATGATACATGTCTTTGAGACAATTTTCTTTTTGGTCAACAAGTTATTTGAAACAAAACTAATATGGCTTGCTCTTTTGGATATACCTTTAAAATCTCACTCTTTGTTCACATAATTGATAAAGGATAATACTGGTATCACTTCAATTAGTTTTTATTAAAATCTTTGTCTAAGTGCCTTAGTTGTTCATTAAGCTTCCTTTAGTTTTATCAAATTTGGATTTAAATTTGCATGGTATTTGTATGATATGTTATTCTCTCTTTAAATATCATATTTCTCATCCATTGCATGCCTTATTGAGAAAGTTATCTTTGTTGTCTGATTAGAATTCCAACCTGTGATGAATTTACCACTGCTTTCATTCTCTCCTCCTCTATAATTGCGTATTCATTCCAATTATATGCAAGTAATTTTTGGCTATGTTATGGTCTTTCACCAAAATTTTTCCTGGCATGAGCTTACTACGGTTTTGAATGTTTTATTTTTTTTCATTTTATATAGCTCACGGCTTAACAAATAGACTTGCAAGTTTTCTGGTATACTTACTGTCTGTAATGCACACACAAGTATATATATTATCACCCTGTATTGTTAACAGATTTTCTTTGTGTTAAATATACTGCCAAGAATACGATAAATATTACCTTTCATGCATGAAAATTATGAATTCTTTACCTTTTGTTTCTAATGGTATTTTTTTCCTTTTTTGCTTACTCCTTAGTAGTATGCATTTCATTTTTGTATGATGATATTAATTCTTAGGAAACGTAGCTACTTTATACCAACTCTACTAATTTCAACATGTATGATTTGAGTACTATTCGAAATTTGCAGCTGTTTCAAATGATTTGTTTGAGCTAATGAAATGGATGATGCATCCAGAGCCTGAGAGAAGACCTACTGTTGATGCAATTTTAAAGCATCAAAATGTAAGGAAGATATTAGTGAGGAGAAACATTAGAAATTTCATCAAATATTTAGTAAGTATTTCTTTGTTTCCAATCTAGCTTTTTGGCTTTTCTTGAAAGTTGTAAGCATGCTGTAATACTGCCTGATATTTATATTTTGTAAGTAGCCAATATATATAGATGATTCATTTGTTTGCTGATTTTGATTTTCCTATCATAAATGTATTCAGAATATCAGCATTTGGTGAGATATCTTATTAATTAGTATTTTCAAACTCACTAAGTTTTATCTTTGTAGCTCATTCTTTTCAATAATAATATTTAAATTTGTAATTATTAAAAGCTAATAAATTTTCAAGTAATATTATTCTTGGAATTAAGGTGTAAAACATTTTGTTTAATATTTAAATCCTGGAAGTATTCATTTGCCTTAACTAATTGTGTATTAATGAAATCTGCAATACATATGCTAGAGTGCATTTTTGGATTTTCATTATTAATTTAATGTAATTATAATGAAAATTTATATTTTTTTAACAATCAAGCAAATCTATTGAAGAAAAGTGATAAATTTTTCCCATATTACATGCAATCCTGCTGCAATGAATTACTCTGAAAATAATTAGATTTTAGGCTTCAAAGCTTCATTAGAAAATGGAAATAATTATTTTACCTATATTATGTACATTAGAAGGTAATTTTCTTTCTAGTAAATGATTGAGGTATATCAAATCACTTATTTTTCGGTACATATTCATACTAAAAAATTTGTTTTGAAGTTATTATTTCTCAAATTACTTAATTGCATTTCCTTTGGAATAACAGTGAAACATAGTGTGTCATACCTTAGTATATTTGATATTTGAAATTCATTGATAAATTTAATGATGATAATTGTTCTTTTGATTACTTTGTAGGCTGAGCCAGGAAAACTTCTAATTTCCCTGTTGACATTTTTTGGTAAAGTTGGTTATGATGTTCTCATGGCAGCCTTATTAAGGTTGAGAGGATTAAATCCAGATGTGCTAACCCCTATCTCAACTATCAATTACATCAATGGTGAGTTTTTGCATAAAATATCATTTTTGTTTTATTTTTAAAATTTAGTTTACTCCCCGACACTGGACAAATGACAGATAATTTGTAATATAATTCATCCCTCAACCATTGCCGCTATTTGTTATGACCTAATTACAATTGATTGAAAATCATTAAATAAATTGATATATTCTTAAAGGTCATTGATTATATGAAAATAAAAATAGAAACTATTTGAATTTATTTTTAATTTTCCAGTTGATGTTCCTAAAAGTGAACCGCCTGAAGTTGTCACCTCTACTCCAGTTTCAGAGAGACAGTATTTGTTCAGCCAAATGACTCCATCATCTAGGTAAATCCAATTTACCCTTATTTATATATTTTATTGACAGTCAAAATTTTGTAAACTTTGAAAAATATATATTCTTTTAGATTGAATGACTCCTGGGAAATTAGTAGCTGTTCTGATGTCTCAATGGATTATGAGGTTCACGACCTTCCCTCTACCAGTCACCCTCGAGAAAAGGAATCTTTACTCCTCCATTGTAGGTGCTTCAGAAGGATTCGATCACATCCATATAACGATAAATTTTATCAAAAAGTTTGTAATTCATGTGGTGGTAAGAGATGTACCACTGTCAGAAATCTTATTGATGAATTTTCTCAAATTGATGATAAGATTGACTGATGATTCTTACTTAAGAAGTTTATAATTTTTTCATGGGCATTCTAACACAATTTTCAATCTCAGGATCCACTATATTGACTTTCATGTTCTTTTGCTCAAGTTTATTTATGAAATACGGTGGAGTTTCTAGTCGATGAACTGCAACAGGAAAGGAAAATCTAGAATGTTTCAGTTTGATTAACATATTTTTTGGCCAAGTGATTGAAAATGATTTGATTGCTTTGAAACTTCAGTAAGACTTGAGGTCTTTTTTTGGTATCCATACCAAATGATCAACATCTTTATTCATAAATAGTATATTGTATTAGATATAATTCTATAGCTGTGAGTTGTAAAAATTGTTAATAATTACGTCATAAATTACTTTCATCATGCTGAGTAATTGCTTTTTCCAATTTACGTTTACTTTCACATAAATTACTTTTCTATGAAAGCGCTCTAGTAACCATAAATAATAGTTTTCATTTTGATCTTCGCTTGAGCATTATTTTGTTGCATTAATGTTTCAGAAAGACCCTGGTAAATTTTTGTGGCTCTATATTGAATTTATTTTGTTTTTCTATATTTTGTAAATAAACTTGATGATTTACTTTCTATTGTTTTGTAAAATACAGAAAGGACTTTGTTAGCTACTTTATACTTCTGACTTTTATAATTATGATAAGTGTTTTATTACTTTTCTTTTTTGAATATCAATTATTTACCTAACATTCAAATAATGTGATAATAGTGGATTTTTTTTAAAGAACATGAATTTAGAAATTCAATTTACAAATGAGGAATAAGTCTTATGATCTTACTGTCTTTCTTGGCAGTTCTTTGAAGATAAAAGATATACTAACTATATGTTATTCCTTGAATTTTAGGATATGGATCAATTTGTTAGTATTCCTATAAATTGTGATAAGTATCATATTGGGCCCAAAAAACATTAGAATGTATATGTTGTTCATTTGCACCTATCTCATGAAAGTAGGGCACATAATATAATGTTGAAATATGGCAGTGCCAAACATATTTTAATTATAATTGTTGATGTTTTTAAATGGCTGTAATATTGATAAAGTAAAGCATAGTGAGCTTTGCTTCTGTATCTTTTCTATTGGCTCTTTTGTAATGATACATGAGGAAATTTGTGTCTCCGTATAATTAGTGTTTTATTTATCATGAAAAGATTTTAAGTTGTATATAAGTCTTTGAACATTGTTTATGTATACAGATCTCAGAAAAATCTAATTTTCAGATGTTGTTTTTGTTGTAAAATTATATTCTTATATGTATTTAGTACAGTGTACCTCTGATTTGAAGCTCCTCTTAGTTTTTGATTAGATTATTGACTTAAATGTCTGATTTTGTACAAAATTTACAAAACATATCTTACTTTATAAGTAACAGATGTTCAATTCCCTCTTATGAATGAAATCGTTTCAAATGATTTTCATTACCTTATGGTGTATTATTCACTTTTTATATTCAGGATTTAAAATTTGAATGCTCTTTGTGTTCAAAGTTCTTAAATGAATTTATGGTGTATTTTCACTAAATCTACTTTCTTATTTATGACTTGAAAGGTATAGTCATACCTATTTGTCTTGTTGCAACAAGAGTCTATAAATCAGCATTTCTCTATGCCAGCAATTCTAATGCACAGTTTCTGAAAAGGTATTCTTTATCCATATTTTCAAATGTATTAGTTAATTCTGTTTTATCCTAGTTTTAATGTATCAGTCATAGTATCTCTCTATTAATATCATTTCCTTAAATTGAAGAGAAACTTAGTTTCAAATGGAAACAGAATCTGCTAAATATTTTTAGGAAATATGTTTCGATGTTTGTGTAAGATGCTTATTTATTTTAAAGAAAGAATTAGCTATCATTCAAATAAATTACTGAAAAACCATGAGTTGTGACTTGAGTTTTTCCCTTTTAGGAGGCTTTATAATGTTAAAAATTGTTGTAGTTATTGATGTGCGAATGGCAGAAAATTCTATCATGTTATTGAGATGTTGTTTAGTTTTTATTTGGTTGAGTCAAATGTCAATGAATAGATCCTTATGAAATGAGTTAGTATTTTTATTACACTGTCGTTAGAGAATAAACGATAATGATGATTGAATACTAAAACTTGACTGCTAACATTACAACTTTGCCTACTAGATTCCCAAGTAATTCTCCTGGATCTCAACAAAAGAGTTGGTAATTTTATGCTCTTAATTATTCACATAATAATTAGCTAACTCGTACATTATTTAAGTTGAGGGAGAGATGAGGAATTTTTTCGGAATTATGGAAGTCAATCAATGTTATCATTCTAGAATAATTATGATTCAGATAAATGGTAAAAGACGTGAATATTTATTATCAAGTTCGCGCCAAATTCTTATCCAATCGGAAAATAACGTGAACGCATGCGGTCCTTGACGCTTTAGACCTTGAAATTTTGGTGAAGATGTTAGGAGATAAGTATCAACTTATATCGCTCAATGTAAATATCATATGTCTTACAGTATAGGAAGCTCGCCACGTTCGGTGTGCAAGGTTTTTTTTAAGTGTAATAAGACAGTGGCTATCTATCATTTGTATAAACTTCGTGCTTTATTGTCATTAAATGCCTAGTTTTTGTTCTTCATCCAAGTTCTCAATTATTCATTGACAATCGACGATTATATTTTTAATAATCAGACTATGAATGCATGCTTTTTCTGCTACGACTCGGTCTCGGAGAAATTACTTTTCGCTTAAGTGATAGATTTATCTGCACGATGAGAAACGTTCGTACAATAAATTGTTCTTATTTGCAATGCCATAGAAGATTTAGTTATAATACCTCAAGATTTTACTCTGCAAGTTACACTATCAGTGACATTAAACCATTTTGTGATATACCTGGCCCTTTTCGCATTCCTTTGCTAGGGAATCTGTACCTGTATAAATTAGGTGAGTATAAGTACAAATAAGATGATCATGTTCATTGGTCGCTAGCTATCTTCAATTTCATTTATTTCTCTTAGGTATCTACGATGTAACAAAATACCAAATTGTTCTTAAGAAACTCCACGAAAAATATGGTCCTATTGTTCGTCAAGATATTGGCTTTAGAACTATAATTCATCTCTTCGATCCTGAGAGTGTGAAAACTGTTTATGAAGCTGAAGGAAAATATCCTAATGTTGAACCACTTCAGGAAACTGTACAGCTGTACAGAAAGCACAGAAATCTATCGCTAGGACTGGGAAATTTGTATGTATCCCGTATTAATTTTCCCATTTAAGATATTTTCTTATACTTTTGAACCACACAACTGTAATTTATGAATCGGAAGGGAAAACTTCTACTTTGAAATCATTAGTTTTCAGCACATTTAATGATATATAATTCAATGTATTTGTTGGTTTAGTTGACCAACCACTTTTAGAAATTACGATATTAAAATGTTACTGGTATTATGAATCCCGAAAAAGGTTTTTTTCTTGCAGAAATGGTGAAGAATGGTACCGTCTACGAAGTGCAGTTCAGCAAATGATGCTGCGTCCTGCAGAAGTTCAGTACTATCTTCCTTTGATTACTTCTGTAGCCAAAGATTTTATAGAGAATCTACATAAGAAAAAAAAATCCAATGGAGATGTTCCATATTTAAGGGATGAAGTAGCGAAGTGGTCGCTTGAATGTGAGTTCTAAAAATCTTGGTTTTTCAGAAGCATTACTTAATCATTAAGCATATGACATTTTCCTTTACACTATTGTAAGATTAGTTTATGCATATTGTTAATAGAAACAAAAGGCATAAAAGAAGGGATCAAGAGTATCACTCTTAACCTATTTAAATAGTGTAGATTGCTGTTCCGAAAGATTTAATGAACAATTTAATACATAAACTTTGTAATCCCTCTAAGAAACAATCAATATATTAAGATTCTTAATAATATAGATTTCTGAAATTGGTCGCTATATGAGATTCCAAATTCTTGTCATTATGTTGGATGCTATTTTAGAATTCAGTCATTGATATAAAAGGTAATGGGATATGGCTTCCATGGAAATTAAAATACCAAATAGAGTGTAGAATTAATAGCCTGAGGAAACTTTGCTTGTGTTGCTTCTTTGTGTTCTGCAATAGGTGCCCAATAGAGTAGAACCCAATAGGACTAGAAATTTATAATGAAATGTACTGCCTGTATTGATACTGAATCATATCGAAATTGGACTGGAATACATGTTTTATACTAAGTAAAATCTGATTTTCATTACAATTTGTGAAAATATTTGTGCTGAATTTATGTAAATAATAATAGAATTTTAGATTTCACAAAGGGTTAAAATACATGCATGATTTCATTTTGATTTTCAGAGATATTTGATAAATTAAAAATTATTTGCATGTACATATCTCATTGAACTGAAATCCTTATTCAGCTTCAGGAATGGTATGTTTTGAAACTCGTCTGGGAAGTTTTGATGGTGGAGAATCAGAAAAGGAAGCAGAAAGGATAATTTCTGCTAATAAAAGTATATTTTACTTATCAGCTTTATTGAAGTTTTCCTTACCTCTTTATAAATATTTCCCATCACCAAAGTGGAAGAAATTAGTAAAAGAAGAAGACTATTTTTATGGGTAATTTCAAAATTTCAATATTTAAGATATAAATTATCATTTTATTTTTCTAAGACTTATGTTTTATTGATTTTAGGGTTGGAGGTGGTTATGTTGATGATACTATCTCAAAAATTTTGGAAATGAAAAAACAGGGGAATATGGATGCAAACAAATATCGATTTATATCATATTTATTATCAAAGCCAGATCTTAGTCTCCAAGATGTAAAGATAATTGTTCTTTCCTTATTTGGGGATGGACTTAGTACTGTAGGTATTCTAATAGCTGAATTTTGAAAAATGTTTAAAATTAGCATCTTTTTATGCTCTATACCATGTTTATGTTTACTACTAATTGCCCTTTTCTTATTTCATATGAGATCAGGAATTGGACAATTACTAATTCAAATATTTTTTTGTTTTCAGACAACCCCTACCCTCCTATTTAACCTGTACTGCTTGGCTGTAAATCCAGATGTACAACAGAAAGCATATGAAGAAGTCTCTTCTTTATTAAAAGGAGAGGCTATTTCAGTGGAATTACTAAATCAAATGATTTACCTGAAAGCTGTGATCAAAGAGACTTTCAGGTATAGATACTTATTAATGCTGTCAATTTCATATGTATTTAAGAATTCCAAGATAGATACACATGTTTTAAATAATTATCTTCTGAAACAGAATGAAAGAACTGTATTTGAACATGGCTTAATTTATTTTTTTTTTATATTTTACACATTATTCGATGTTCTTGTGGACTTTCTCCTTGTAATAATTCTGTTTAACACCAAATAATCATAATATAAATATTATTATTCAAATTTGAATTAAATTCCTTTCAGAGTTTTACCAAATGGAACTGAAATATCTAGGATTCTCAGTAAAGATTTGGTCCTTTCTGGTTATATGGTTCCAGCTGGGGTAAGGTTCAATTGTGTTATTGATTGATCTAGAAAAGTCATTATTTAACCCTTTCGAGATGGAGACATTTTCTGAAAATCTTCCTTGTGATACGGAGCATTTTCACTACTCTGAATTTGCCAGGTATGGAGCGTACCGATTTCTCAGGGTGTCATAACCTATTCTCAGAACAGCAATTATGGAACACTGTCCGTGGGTAATCCACTTTCTCTTTTACAGCATTGCCTTGAAGATTGACCATTATTAATACAGTAATATTTCCGTAAAGCTTTTGTAGGACTAATTGCAAATATTGCAATGAATTTTAAAATTTTGCATTTTGCTGACTATGTAGAAATTTTAAACAAAATTCTAACGCCAATTTTAAGCTAGATAGCATGAAACCTAAATGATAATGATGAAATTGAGTTACTCATTAACTACCTTATTATTTGCGTTAAAATTTTGTTTAAAAATTGTACAAAGTTGCCAAATTACAAGGTTTTCTTTTCCAAGGCAATGTAAACAATTATTCCTTAATATAAGTATTTAGCAAAACTATTGCAATAAAAATTTTTTGCAGCGGCACCATGCTGGGAAAAGGGCTTAATTACCCTCGAGGCAAGGTTTCCTTTAAGGAAAAAGGTCAGAAACTCTCTAGAAAAAGGTCAGAGAGGTTAGACTTTAAACCATAATCCTTTGCATCAGCACCCTTGCACGATATGTACTACCGCCAGAAAAATCCAGCATTCGTATTCTAAGCCTGGAAAATTCCTGCCGGGTTTTTCCCAGCATTCATCTCGAAAGGGTTAATGTTTTAGCTGTTATGCTAAAGATTATCATAGAATTTAGAATAAGATTTTTTTAATTTTCTTATGAGAAACAATTCTCTGGATTTGGAAATAATTATATTATACATTTTATCTTTAATTTCACTCTTGTTCATAGATGCTCAAAATAATTATAAATATCGTATTCTATTGGATGATTTCAATTTTCTTGTATCATTTACCTATATATTGCAGCATACCCAATAGCAGAAACTAATGTTGTCTTATTTCATGAAATTACTATTATTCTGAAACCTGAAAACTCAAAAAATCTTATACAGAATCATTATTCTTTTCAGACTCATGTTAACATGAATCAAAGTGTTCTATATCAATCTAATCAATATTTTGAGAGTCCTGAAAGGTTTTTACCAGAGAGATGGTTAAGAGGCAAGCAAAGTAGCAATATACATCCATATCTACTTATACCATTTGGTGTAAAGGCTAGAACCTGTGCAGGTAATATAACTTAAATAGCAATAGTTTCAATATTTTGTTTTTATGAAGTGTTGAGTTGTATTTGTTCTAATCCAAGGTCCATTTGGTCAAATCTTTCCATGTGCCCTCTATTTATTATTATTCAAAATGGAAGTAATTGTAAATACTAATTTTGTACTATATAATAATCAATCATTAAATATGAAGAATAATTCATTATCCTGTAAAAATTCACATAATTTTTATTTTAGAAGCCAATCAATTTAATTTTTATGAATTTTTTACAAATAGGTCGCCGTTTTGCAGAACAAGATATGATGGTTCTATTAGCTTTTATCTTAAAAAATTTCAAACTAGAATGCAATATTGGTCATCCACTCAACCAGATATATCATACTCTGCTTTTCCCAGAAGAGCCATTAGGTATTTTATTCAAATCTAGGAAAGAAGGGTAAGAAAAATATTTTTTGGGCCTTTTAATCATGTAGAATCACTTCCTCCTATTTCCTTCTTCTATAGCAAAAATACTACAAATGAGGTATATTGGCTGATTTATACAGAATAATAGAATATTTCCATTTTGTTTCTACAAAACCAATTCAATTATCTTGGATTTTGTACTTTTTAAAAGCTCTTGGTCTAGTGATAATTTAGTTACGTAGTATAAGATATTTATGAAGGCAACTTATCTCAATTATATTTACTAAGTCCAGAATCAGGCCAAATAATATTTACTAAGGCCAAATGCAAAATGAGATGCATAGTTTATACAGCTTATTCTTAAACCTGGCCCAGGAGATTATGCAGGAATTAATAAGATAGATATTTATTCCTTTTACATAAATTTTGCCAATTTTAAATTTTTGTAAAGATTCTTTTAATTATCCTAATTCAGACTTCAGATAGAAAATAAATACAAATATCATTGTCTATATGCTTAATTGATTTACATGAAACATTTGTGAATTTCTTTATTAATCAATTTATTTATTTTTAAAAGATACTACTCTACATATTTCCAATTTTGGCAAAGGATAAAGCTTGTTGAGAGTGATGCCTAGCACAAGTGTACATAATAATAAATTTTTTATATTCATTAAATATCCAGAAAAGCTAATTACCATTTTACTGTCTGTGAATGTAAAGGATGAAACCATTTAACTATGTAATGAGGAAAGATTATATCATCTTTGTTAAAATGAATCATCTTTTACCTGGTCAAATAAGTATTGCCAAGAGAGAACCTCAGCTGTTTCAAGAATGTTATGTTAATTTTATAAAACTAGGTAATCAGTCCTCCGATTTTAAGAGAGATGTTTCATTAATTCAAAAATAATCAAGAAATTATTTATTGCGTATGCTCTGACCTGTCTATTTCAAATTGCTTAGTATCCCTCTTTGTTCACCATTTAGGTCTATAAGTAATAACAAGATAGCAATCAACAAAATTGTTATCATGATTTATAAAATACTGTATTTTTATACATTTTTATGAGAGAGGAAATGCATTCAATATTTTTGTATACTGTGTTTCATATTGTATTATTTTTTAGTGAATGGCCTATGCAGAATGATCATTCACCATGATATATTTGATTTTAGGTTTATTTACTGTTTACAATTACATGCCTTCTTTAAAGAAAGGAACTTAAAATAATTATTGCCATTCAATCATCACTATATTGATCTAGAATATATAGGATATATTTTTTTAATGAAACTACAGGTTATAATTCCAAGATTCATAGCAGAAAGTCATATTACTTTTCCAATGTGCCAGAATCATGTTGAAACCAGTTACTTAATCTTGGTTCTATGTGTCTTGAATTTTCAGTCTTTCATATTTTTAAAGATAACTAATGAGAGATGTAACTGAAAATTCATGAATTTAACCCTCCAAACAAATTGTTTTAGAGCCAGTGTGTATTCCTAGGAGAATATTTATCACTAATTATGTGTTCTTGGAATGGTAATATTTTGTATCTTTGATCTATATAATATATATTGTATATCTATTAATTAGAAATAACTACATATGCTTTCCCTGTTATTACCATCGAGTAAAAGACACTAATATCACTCTGAATAAATTTCTTTCTATCCTAAATTTAGAATTATTTTCAATTATCACCCACATTAATATATTATTATGCAATGATAAAATTACTTAATCTGCTTATTGATAAAGTTTTATTCATTGAGTATTTATATGTAATTTTCCATTTAATCTACTAAATTTAGCAATGAACAACCAACATTTAATCAATATCTGATAATTCATTATGATATAAATAATTTAAAGCAAATGTTCTTTTGGATTTTGGATCAGTTTATTTCAGTTTGTGTGTTATATATATGCTTTAAATTATTAGACTTTTTTATAATATAATGACTTCCATATAATTTAATTTGAACTAATCTATGGAATTATTGTAGTAAACAGCAAATATCCATGAAAATTAGGTTCAAAATAACTTAATAAAAGTAGCTGTAATAATTCAAATTAGGGTTGCAACTAACTAATTAACTTATAATATATTTCCAACTGTGTAATTAATAAGATTTAAAATATGAAATTTCACATGTTAATATAATTATAATGAACATACTATAAATAAATATATTGTTAAAAACTACTTAATAGAAATGAAATGATACTTACTAATGAAAATTTATTCTGGTTTGAGTCTCTATTGGCCTCTTTTCTTTCCTTCCAATTCCAGCTTTGGAATATATATGTCCTTGAGAGAATAAACACACTACCCTCACCAAATATAGGAAGGTTTTTTCTGAATATCAATATCTATAAAACAACTATGAAGGTAAATTTTGTTTTCTCTAATATATTACTTTATATGATATCAACTGACTTGAAATGATCAAATTAAATAGTAATGTTACATTTTGAGGTAGTCATCAATTCTAAGAAGTGTTAGGAAACTAGCCTGATGTCATGGGAGTATAAGGTTAGATGAAGAAATCTCATCCAGTAAAAGCTTTTTGCAACCACATAAAACCATGTCAGAGGTCAAAGTCTAACTCTGGATTAAGAAATTAAGTGTATGTGAGAAAATCAATGGCAGTTGTTTATCCTCAGTGTAGTGTTCGCCATCTGTTTCATTCATTTGGTGATTAGTGATACAAATTGAGTTTTTTAAGGTATGTTTTCATTCATTATTTTTTTCTTTTATGGTGTATTATAAAACTAGTACTATAAATAAGCGTCATTCCAATAAATCTGACTCAAAAACTTTCAACTTAAACATTCACTGTTTAGGGAATTGGAAGAGGACACTTGACACTATTACATTTGCTTCATGTTAGTTTTAATCAGTATTAAGATTGTGATTCATCTTTATCAACCATATCATGCATATTAATCTTTTTTATCCATGAATTATTGTGTTCTTTTTTATATAATCGTAATCTTGGGAGTAAGTTATAAAAGCCTTAGTTCAAATCCTAACATTTGTCTGATTTAGCTTAAATTCTAATAATTACGGTAAATCTTACTGAAATTTTTGAAAGAAACTGCATATATATTACTCAGAATATGTAATTATTCTTAAAAGTTAAAGCCCCATACATTCAGCTTAAATGATTTAATAGACATTAATGAAAAATATCTGCAAGTTTGACTTGAATATTACGTTAATCAGCAATAAATAGCACTTATGACCACATAACCGTTTTAATTGAAATTTAATTCCTGCCTCCATTCCGATTTATCTCGAAAGTTTTTTATACGTACAAATTTAACCTTAGATCTTCTTAATATCAGCAAGATGCTTATCCTCGTGAAATTATACATATGTTGCTTCAATAGAAAAGCGATTGGAAAATTTTACTTAATTCGGAAATTATACTATATATTCAGTAAAATAGGAGTATAATTTTTCGTTTTTAAATTTTTAACAACTACTGTCATGATTCTATGAACCCATTTTTATTTCCTCTCTTCCTTTTTGTTCGACGGGGAAAACCCGCCCTTATGCAGTTTAATGACGACTGTGCCCCAATGCTATTCTAATCTATGCAGATAAGTGACATATGTAACCCAAGTAACCCGGTTTCCTCCTCTTGAACCATCTCCGTAGCTCTTTCTACGGATCCTATTTTCCCGTTTGATTATCTTTACTTTTTTAATAACTTTCATGCCCTCTCTAATTCTTTAATGAATATTAAACCTTTTAACTAACAGCCTTGTCACTTATCCTTTTTACACGAGGAACTCGCACAGATTAGCCTATGTTGTGAACTTAAGAGCGGAAATGATTTTAAATGAATCTATACTGTTTCAGTTAACTGCTATAGCCACTAGGGCAAAGCTCTATCTATGATATAATTGCGTCAGTAGAAATGGAATCTTGGTTCTGATTTTCTCGCCTTTTTGTATTTAAATCACTTAATATGGTCTAGGGTTTAATCGTAATCTATATCTCATTGTGAAAATAAATCGGTAATATTATCAGGAAAATTCATTTTCATGTAATTCTCTTATCATAGCTCTTTCAAATTATCAAAGCATTTTGATTCACTCAAAAGATTTAATTTTCTAAGGAAATCAAGTTCTCGAACCAATGAGACGAAAATGCCACATGTTGCAATAGGATTTCCAAATCACGTTATCGAAAGATGAAAATGACTTCGATAATAATTCCATAAACGTCAGTAAGAAAGATATAGTCGAGGAAAAAAATCGAAACTACGACACGCAAATTAGCTTGAAATGACATTTACGAAGGAAATATCATTTCCATACATTTTTTTTATCTATTAAATATTAATATTTTATAGTGAACCTAAGCATTTGAATAGGATGAGTAATAAAATATGCCCTTTCATTATCAATGATAAGTTATTAAATATTTCTTGCCTTCCTTAACCCAATAGTAGATATCGCTTTCAATACGGACCTATAAATTGCCAATCTAATTCTTAATTATATCTGGATTCCATTCTCATCTGCTGCAGAGGAAGGTTACAGAGTTCTATGACAATTGAAACAATACTGAGGAGTTAGATGTATTTTTTAACCGTTAAACGTACATTTTAAAATTGATATGGTGTCCCTGCTTTCAATTACATCAGCCCGCTGACCTGTTGTGGTGGAGGAGAAATTTATCTTAAGTTTACGGTAATTGTTCCCAGAAATATTCTAGTATCTCTCTGATGCTAATACGTCGATACGTCCTTCTCCAGCTATTAAGCTATTATATCGTATTGTCCACTTTCCCCGTAGTTGTCTCTAGCTTCCGTTGATGGTAACTTAATTATCTAGACGTGTAACGTAATGTGTTTATTCTTTCCCATTACGGTTAAACGACCGATTTACCGCTCTTTCTCTTTCATGTTCTCTCGAGGATAGTTGAATTCTTTCTAGCTCATATTTTTCCTTAATTTTTTGGGGTCAAGACGTCCGATTCAGGTATGTATTTCTTTATATTTAGCACAAATGAATCAATAATAATAATTACATAATTCATATTATTAGGGCTAAACTCGTGTTAAAATCAAGATATACTCATATTTTACTTAATTCATAATATATTAATTAAAATTTCCTTTATCGCAAGTGAAATGAATTGCACTTAAGTAATTTTAAGCTATGAATCAATTATTATACTTAATGAGAGATGAGATCACTCTATCCCATGAGTTTTATCGCTTCCCAATGAACTATGGAAGAATTAATTTTATGCATTTTATAAAGTACATATAATTTTGTTTTATATTGATAAAGAGCGCAAAGAAATATGGCTTGAATAAATATTCCTTTACATATCGTTGGTATTACTGAGAGAAACAATTAACAAAATTTCCTCCTTGAACTAATAACGGTCGTATTGTAGAAAACGTTGCAAGTGATTATTATTAATTAAACATATGATGAATCAAAGTTAATATATTATTTTCCAAATTTGTGTCACCATTCAGAAAATGATTCAAGCTAAAGAAAGACGGACAGTTAAAAACCACTATCTTACTGGAGGCAATTTGGCTTTTCGTGTTTGTCTATAACTTAGAATAGCTCAATTTTAGGAGGGGAGATGTACCGCCAGAAGAAAGGCCTACGCTGAGCGCCCCATGCCGCGATGCCTTTCTTAGAAAAGATTACCGTTCTGTACTGTCTCGTCCTCAATGTTTGGTCAATTTCAGATCCATTAATTAATTTTGTTGTGCGTGGGTCATTACCTCTTCACTTCAATATTTTACCTTCAAAAGCTGTTCAGTTACACGGAAAAGGAATTAAGAACTTGTTTATCTGAAACATTGAAGGCCCTATACTTATTTCAGCATTTGATTCTAGTGATAATGAAAAGATGAAAATATTTTTATACATCCGCCTGATACTCGGAATTCATTCTGATCTCGGGTTTTATTACATTACCCCTATTGGCATAGACATAAGTTTCTGTAGATAAATAAAGGCAGTTAAACTTTGCTTATCTCCAAACTAATTAACATAGGTTATCGTGAAAATGGGTGAAAAGCTCACAGTGATTATTCCAGTAAAGGGCGTGAGTAGTCAATAGTGATCATTATTTACGTATATATGAAATATTTCGTACATTGCCAGAAGAGCAAATTAATCTTAATTCTTTGGGGAATTAATACGAAGAATATAATATTTATTATTCAATTCAATAATATTCATAGTAGTTGGGAATTCCGGGTTTGATTCCCGGTATTTTCAGTATTTTTCACGTCTATTAAACATTTGTTATTAATTTAACTTCCTAAAATGAAGAGTTCATCTTACACAGATTTTCATTCGTACTTAAATATTACTGTTAAGCACTCGTAATATTTTTATTATTAAAAAATAAAATGAATAATATCGACGTGTTTAATGAATATGAACATCGATTTTTCAGCCAAAGAGGAATTCTTTCATAACAATCAAATATGCTCTCTGCGTCTAGAGTTGATTGCGTATATTCTCATCTCGGAAAATTATGTCGTCAAGGGCGAAGGTTTCGATCTACTGAGATCGCAGTCACTGGGAATTTGGTTAACAAAGAATTAAATGAAGTAAAGCCATTTAGTCAAATACCTGGACCCATAAGTATACCAATACTTGGAACGTCTTATCTCTACCGATTTGGTAAGTTTTTTATTAATTATAAAGTCATCGTAAATAATTTGATAGTTTATACTCATGTATAATTTAATTATTTCATAAACTTAAAGTATTCAGTCAACTATAATTTTAAATTTAAGCAAAGGATCGGTATTTCAACTCTTATGGATTAACAAAAAAGGTAATTTATATATAGGCAAATATCATATCACCAAGTACCACGAAGCTTTAAAAGATTTACACAAGAAATATGGACCAGTCTTTCGTCAAAACTGGGCTGGTCAGGAGGTGATCCATGTCTTTGATTTGGAAGATGTGAAAACTGTATTGCACGGTGCTGGAAAAACACCTATTGTTCCTCCCATTCAAGAAGGCTCACGAATATACCGGTTGAAGAAAAATCATTCTGTTGGTCTTGGAAATTTGTAAGTTCCATATTTCACATTAATCACTTAAATGATAATATTATGAGCCGTTTTTTAAAATTTATGTACTAAATAAATTCTTTTTATTGTTGGTTGAATTATATTTATATATATGCTTAAATAAAAAAAAATTAACATTTTAGAAATGGGGATGAATGGTATGAAATGCGCAGTGCAGTACAACAGATAATGTTAAAGCCCAAAGAAGTACAGCATTATTTACCGAAAGCGGATGGAATCAGTAAGCATTTTTTGGAACGTATGTTGAAGCAACGAACAGCTGAAGGACATATGAATGATTTTCACAACCTCACGTCGAAGTGGTTCTTAGAAAGTGAGTTATGTTTAATTCGGGTGCTATTTCCGTGATCCTCATGGTCATCATTCAACAAAGTCCTCAGGGATGGAATTTTCTAATAGATCTGTTAATCCCCAAAAACAAAGTCGTCCCTGAATATTATTATTAACCATCTCCACCATATTAGTCGGATCACCTTAATGCCAATGTTAGCGCGCATATAATAAAGGAGTGTAACCCTCTGGAAGAGACTAGCTTTAGCATGCTCAAAACCCTAGGTATTTCCTTAATTAGCTGTATAAAATAAAGAAAGATGGGCTATTGGTCCTTCCAACCCATCTCTTTTTGAGCATATACATGCTATACTGAATAGAATATAGTGTTTTAAGGGATGAAGCAAAGGTTAAGTTAGGTCGATTACGCATTTACTGAACTTCTCTGAATAATCCGATACAGATGTATTGTCCCTCTGCGTAGTTAATTTTACATATATTTATCATTCTATATACAAGGCGTAATATCGCAGACTTTTCACCATCTATAATCCCAATTCAGCGTATTTACTCGCTTTGTTCTGGCTTTCTGGATGGGAAATAAACCACCTCATACAACTCAAAGTAACTTTTTTCTTGTGGAGAGACTGTCGTGTTCGCTCAGGATGAAAAAACTAATATTTATGTTTTGTAATTCAAGTTATCACCCAAGTAATCATTGCAAAGCCTTCGAACATCCGCTCCTGTTCAATGTATTTTCGTTAAGGGGTTTCTTACTGATTATTTTAGTTTATTCTCGTCAAAACTATCATTGCGACTAAACTGTCATTTTTGACGAAGCTGGATTGCCAATAAACCACAGCGGGTTTGACATCAAACTGCTCTCACATGAATTCCCACCATTAAAATGTTATGTTGAATCTTAAATGGCTCTTTCGGTCTCCCAGAGAGCGTTTTAAGTTCGTAATTCTTAGCGAAATCAATTGGAGATGAAGTGTCTTTTCCCCCCTTTGTTGATGTAGAAATATATATCTTTACTGCACAACAAAACTCTAATAGAAAAAAATATCCTATAATTTTCAGTATTCTTATAATCCACAAAGAGGGAAAGGAGAGATTATGCTTATTTGCTCAAAATAATAATTTACGTGAAAGTTAGTAGGGAGAAGCATTAAGGAATTCATGTTCACTTGGTCTTAATGATGGTTTCTCCTACGAAATTAACTGAAGTATAAGTATAAAAATAATAAAATTAAATATAGAAAACGCTTGAAGGAATACAAAATGTGAATATTCATTCGCTACTGTTGAAATTGTAAGGTGAGGCGTTGCATATTGTGAGACATTACGTTTTTCACCTTCTAATAGTTCATGCTAGTTAAAAACTTTTCCTGTGTGCAAGATAGCATCACAATATTTTCTAATTTAAATTTCTTGAAAAAAAAAAAAACTATTAAAATTTGGAATTATGATTTTTAGATGCTGGAGAAATTTTGTTTGAGAGAAGGTTGGGTTGTTTGGATGGCGACACCACAGAGGAAGAAGGGCAGAAATGGATTAACTCTAATAGAGAAATTTTTTACTATAATGCAATATTGAAAATTGCTACACCACTTTATAAATTCATTCCAACAAGGCCATGGAGAAAATTAGTAGCTGCAGAGGATTACTTTCACAAGTAATGAGTGTTTCTCAATATTAAAATAACATATGTGTAATATAAGAGGCTACACTTTAAGATAAAATCAAAGGAATTTTTATTTTAGCTTTTCTCTAAACTTTACCATAGGGCTGCTGGGAAATATATAAAAGAAACCATCAAAACAATACAAGAACTCACAGAGTCTAAGCAAATGACGGAAAACAAGTATAACTTAATGGCATACTTCCTCTCAAGAAAAGAACTTGACCAAAAGGATATTTCCTTCATGTGTCATTCGTTGATATCAGATGGACTCTCAACAGTAATAAAATTAAATTAATAAAATTTATATTAATTATTATAAAAATTATATCTTAACAAAAAATATTGATGAAATGATTTAAATTAGGTTCCATCAAGTTTACAATACAACTTATTCCTCTTGGCCAAAAATCCTAAAGTTCAACAAAAGTTACATGAGGAAATTTCAAAAAATGTTCCAGACACTGGACCCATAACAGTTGATATTTTGAATAAGTTATCTTATGTGAAGGCTGCGGTGAAGGAAACCTTTCGGTATGTAAATCAAATTAATACTTCCTTTGCCTTTATTGTATTACTAATTCCTTTTGAGCATTACATAGCTTCAATCTTATAAACATCTTATTAATCTTCCAGTATGTATCCCCTTGGAACAGAAGTATCAAGAGTCATTCAAAAAGATACAGTCTTGGGAGGGTATCATATACCCGCAGGGGTAATAATATTTAAATTGAAAATAAAATCTCCTTAGTGGTCATAACCTGACAAAAATAATTCATTTTCAGACTGTCATTGATTTAAACCATTCCAGTCAGCTACGAACTGAAAAATATTTTCCTAATCCTAATGAATTCAAGCCGGAGAGGTGGATGAGAGGAGATGATGCTACAACAAATGCATTCATCCTCACTCCATTTGGCCATGGGACAAGAATGTGTGTGGGTGAGTTAAATTCTGTTGCATTACTAATTCATATTTCATGAGTTACCAAAGAAAAATTTTGGTTATTTGAAAGAATTTCAAGCAAATGTTATTATTTTTGATTTTTTTACACATTTAGTTCCTACAGTTCATTCTGTGCATCCTAATAGTAGTAATATAGTATTTCTCTGAATAAGAAGCTCAGAAGTGAAATTCAGTTTTGCATAAAAACTACAATGACAAAGAAAGAAGTTTAAATTGTTTTGTGGAATGTGTTTCTGAAAAATTAAAAAGTACAAAGAATAATAAAATAGTACAATATTTCAATTAATTTATCAGAATAATTAAAATGTAGCTAATTTTATTAGCTTTGGCTGTTCATGTATATAAGATATTATACTAAATAGGTATATATACATTCATAGATTACGAAAGCATCTCAACATCAATTTATTTTTATAATTAAAGTGATATTAAATTTAATGAATATTCAGTCTAGTTCTTAATTGTTGTCATTCTAAAAGAAATACCGTCAAAAATTTTCTTTTTCAACAAAAAATCTGTCATAATGTTATTAAGTTTAACTTAATAAAATAAAATTGTTTTTGCAAAATACAAGCGACGTAGTAATTTTGTATCAATTTATGTAATTTGCTTGCTATTATAGGAAGGAGATTTGCCTTACAACTTTTGCATGTGGGTGTTGCAAGAATATTGCAGAAGTATGAATTATTATGCAACCCTGAGGACGAACTTGGCCAGGAATTTAACACACTGCTCTTTCCAGATAGACCTTTATCCATAAAGTTCAAGTTAAGACAAAAGACATAATGTATTTATAAAACAATAAAAATAAATGGTTTCTCTTAGTTTTTCAACAGATCCTTCCTTGTACCGAGCTGTGTATTATTAACATTTCTGCGTATAAAAGAAAATGGAATGGCATAAATGATTTGATGCATATTGGGAATTCGTTTTAACTTTGATGGCCTCAGGAATAATAATTTGTATG
Organism: Pantala flavescens; assembly: GCA_020796165.1. Classification (NCBI taxonomy): domain Eukaryota; kingdom Metazoa; phylum Arthropoda; class Insecta; order Odonata; family Libellulidae; genus Pantala; species Pantala flavescens. The sequence goes on along the minus strand of CM036889.1, from coordinate 11,908,672 downwards.
AGATAAAAGAAAAGATATTTTTTATTGTTCCACCTGATGTGGAATAATTTGTAATGGATGAAAGGCTGAGACTGCTTTCTATGATATATTAACTACCAATTTCATTCGAAGGATTCCTGCTAAGTCCTATAATTTAATAAAAAGTTGTATTATCATTAATATGTTATATATTGTATTTGCAACGTAAGACGATACGTTTTGTAAAAAATTCATACGATAAAGCAGCGAGCACAACACAAATGCTAAAGGACGCCGGGTGGGAATTACTGGAAGAGAGAAGGTCGAGGCAAAGAATCAAATTATTAGATAAATTCAGAGTGAGCTCCTTCATAGAAGAAGTCGAAAGTATAATGCGTCCACCTTGTTATATAGGCCGATCTGATAATGCGCAAAAGATCAGAGAAATAGATGCAACAACGGAGCGTTATAAAAATTCATTTTTTCTGCAGACTATTCGTGAAAATAATCGCCTAAGGAAATAGAAACATGGTGCATGCACCCCCGGCAAAACGCCAAAAGGCAGCTTGCAGGGTAAATATGTAGATCAATTCTATCATTATAAATGTCATCTTGAAGTAACAAAATAGAGACTTAAGTTATTATTAAACTCATGAATTCATAAATCATTGCAACTCTTCTCATTTTTCTTTAACAATTATTTAATATTTAGAGATCATCTAATTTTGATATTAAATATATGTAAGTATGAACTTTATTATCAAATTTCCTACAATTTCAAAACACAAATAGGTTATATGTTGTTTCTCTAGTCAAACATACTTAGAACTTGAATTTCTTCTTGAAATGTACTGCTAAGGTTAAATAGGTAATTGTGTTATAACATACGATGCAAAAGAACATGGTTCCAATAGCCTAACAGTATTTTATACTTCGAAAATTGTAAAAAAAATTGTTCATCTACAAAATAAGGGAGATACATCTTGGAAATCTTTGAATAAGTTTAATATGGACTATATGGCTGAAACCTACTACAATATGAAACTAATAGTTATTAATAACTAGTAATTATTTATTTGGTTAATTACTTTGGGAAAAATACAATCAATTATCTATCCCCTTCATTAACCCAGCTCTGATTATCTCAATTCAAAATTTCAAGTCAGTACTAATGAGCAAGAAATTAGTATTTCAGTGATTAGACTTAAATAGTTTAATTTTACATTGACCAATGAAATAGACAATCTCAATCATCAGTCAAAGATAAAAAGTACAGTAATACCAATGTAAGATTGTCATAATTCATTGTTAAGCTTATAAGAAAGTTTTGTTTCTCAACCATCATAATTTTGCTCAGTATTTATGAAAATACAAATGGTAAGTAGGAGGTACAATTTTTACAAGTACAGTATGACCACTCTTGATGAACCACATTTATATATGAATAATTTCAGCAAAAGAGGCATACTGCATTGTCAATACATGAAGGCTGTAAAAGAAACACCAAAACAATATTCCACCTTGATAGAATAAAAATGAAAGTCAGAATATTATATATAGATATATCTTTATTAAAATCACTGGATTACTTATTGAAAATAAGCATAAGAATAAATATTATTGTAACAGTGTTTCACACAGAAATAAATGCCAGCAAGTTCTTCAACATATGAACCAAAGATAAAAATGGACAAATCAATTTGCCAATTTCAAAGCTGTCATAACATTAAAAATTCAATTACATCAGCGAAAGGCAAGCCAGATCCCTTGATGGGTTGTGATGGGTTACTGAAGAAACCAATTACAATTTTCAAGGTAAAAGTTACACTTTCAAAGCAAACTTCAATTTTAAAACCTAAATGGAACATTAACAGCATAACCATCCATAAAAGTATCTTTATCCTTGATTAACAGAAGTGATAACTTCACGATCTTTTATTTAATGGCTATCCAACAGACCAAAATTAGGATAAAATGATTATGATTTTCACAATAATCAATTCTTATCCTTTATTTCTGCTAGATAAGTAAGATAGGTGGAACAGTGGACAGTAACAACATAGAGAAATTTTCCCACTTAGTATCTATGTGAAGAGGTTACTAACGAATATTCTCCTAATGTTTAAGCACGGAAATTGTTGATCCAATACAACCTTGACATGTCTCTTCAGAATAGGGATTAATTTACAGTATAATCTATTACAATAGTAAATTCATAAGTTATCATGAAGATTATCTGGGAAGAAGATTGTAAAGGAATCTTCAATAGTTAGTGATGAACACAAATAACTGTTCATTTGATAAGATCAGGATCTATGTAATATGTAAAACAACAAGAAATATTTTGCTGAAAATTAGAAATAGCAAGGCATATATTTGTTAGAGAAATTGCATTCTTTGGAACAAAACACATATAACCTTATATAAATGTTAGTCCTGAATTCTTCAAGTAGTTAACACCTGAAAATCTAACATAATCTCTCAGCCTAACTATCTACTAAAATATCTGAAACAAGTTCATGTTCATCAAGTGCTGGGATGGATATGATACTATTAATCTTGAAACTATTTCATTCTTAAAATTTACTGTTTACCCCCATCATTTGCTGATGAGAGAAAACGAATGTAATCCAAATAAGCAAAACTTACTCTAAATACAGATTCTGTGGATAAATATAACAGCTTAAATTTATAAATCCATGCAGACAATTATCAAGTATTTAGAAACTATCTGTGTGGTCCAAATCCTTCAGCTTTCTGCATTAAATAATATTTAGAATGGCTTTAGGAAAATACACAATCATTAGTGAAATTACTTCAGATAAGCTGATTTTCACCTCAATAAATACATCACTAACTTTTTTAAGGAAGCTCTAATAGGTGAGGCATATTTTCCTTATTCACAAAATGCAAACTTTTAACATGGAGTTATAAATAAAATAATTAATCATTCATCTTCATTCACCGAAATAATATGCCATACTCCATTAAATTGTAAATTCTTATAAACATACAGGTATTCACCCACTATCTCACACACACATCTCAAATTATAGTTATTTACAAATATCAAAGGTATTCAATATGTACAAATAATGTTTTAAATCTGTGTTTATACAGAAGTGATTTAAATTTCATTCAGTCAGTATGAGTTGGTATAAAAGTGATTATTTTTGGATGTTCTAATACATTAGTAACAGTCTTTAATATAGTAAATCTTCTTATAAAAACTTGGTGACCTGTACAATATGATCATCTAGGTCATCTTGATTCATTTACTGGGCTATGTTCATCTCCATTTCATTAAGTATGATGAACTTTTACAACTCAGTATAACGAGGAGTTGAAAGGTTGAGAGGACATTGTACTTCAGAGCCAGTGATTTCATCGGTCTTTGCCAATTCCATCAAAGCCATAGCACCCAACCATTTATCATGACTATTTTCAGGTGGAGAATACAGTGACTGACTAGTGTTAAGAAAACATGTTTCTTCAAGCCCATCACTTATATCCTCCCACTCCTTACCAGCTCTAACTAAAACGGTAGGCCTTATCTGGTTTGTTTGATTGCTTTCATTACGACATTCAGAGAAAGACTGTGGAACTCTAGGTATTATACTTGAGTCTGCTGAAGACATGACATAATAGTTATCATTTAGCACATCATCTCTCTCGCACCAATCCAGAGGTTGAGCAAGCTCTTGCTTGTCACCCCAAATGGACTGATCCTTACATGCCTCTCTGAGCCATCTTTTCTTTGGTTGCTCCTGCTTGTAAACATCATATCGGGTCATTTTTCTTGCATCAGAATTAGATGAAACAACGCTAACTTCTGATGATGGTCCAGGAGAAGTTTCTGCAAACATGTCATGCCTTTGCTGAGGTTTTTCTTTAAGACATGGAGATCTCCACCTCATACCTTGAATGTTTGTGCTGTCTGCTAGTTGGTTCTTCCTTGGAGTTGAATTTTCCTGCTGTGCCATGTCACAAGCCAAGCCTTTGCGACTTTTAAATTTCTTGGCTGAACAGTGGGAACCAACATTTTCGATACCTTCCTTACTGGTCTTCATCTTTTTCTCAACAATGGGGGAAGTCTGATCTTCTCTATCTTTCTTATGCCTGAAAAAATTTAATGGAATATAAATATATATTAAAAATACATTAGATATAAATTACAGAGAAAGGAGGTGAAAAGCCACTATCAATAAGAAAGGCAGATAATAATGCAATATGATTTATATACCCCTTCTTCTGTTGAACTTCAGGTGGAAATTCCAAATGAGATCATTGAATAAATGTTTATAAGTTGTATTTAAATGAAATACTTAATGAATACACCCATGATAATCTAAGGAATTCTAACCTTAATCAATTACCCACTAAAACCCAACCCCAAGTAAAACTAAGCATTGAATGAGAGACTTCAACAGTTGGTATGAATAACATACTATATATATATATATTTGTATAAATTAAAATAAAAAGTGTCATACCATAAGGTGTATGTCTAACTAAGGAGCTTCTAAATTAACAGCACATTATTAGTTACTTTATCTGAGAAAACCTTTATAATCCTTTCTCTATTAATTTAAAACACACATAGGTAATGAATTTCAACACACAAGAATGATACCCTACATGTAACATGAACACTTTCCACTCTTAACGACTGAGAACGACAGGACGAGTACGGGAAACTTGCAAAACTAAATTTTTCTCACATTGAGTACTCCAATTCGATCTTTGATATTCCAATTCAATTCACAAATAAAAATTATACAAAGATCAGTATGAATGGTAAATTAACAAAGTCCGACCGACTTTATCGACGATTTCTTAAAATATGAAACAAAAATGGATTTGCTAATACGCGATTTCTAATTCAAGTACCGATCCGAGAGCAATTACAATACAATAAAATCGATTCCATATGACCAATAATGCATACCTTTCGAGCCACCGGTTAACGTCGTTATTCTGGTCAGAGTTTGATGCAACCGGTTGAAGGACTATATCTTTGCTGCGTCTAAGAGGTGCATGTGGATGATCCGGGCAATGTCTATTGGCATGCGTAAATCTGCTCATGCATCTGTTGATAAACAAATTTTTTTAGCATAAACTCCACAAATACCGTAAAAATAAAACCAAAGCTCCCGGCAGAATGGATCACCCTTTCTTTCTTTCAATGGAACTCACCCTTTCTCAGGACAGAAAAAAGGCTTCTCCCCTGTGTGTAACCGCTGATGCGTCTTCAATTGCCCGCTCTGAGTAAAAGCTTTCGTGCAGCCAGGGTAATCGCACATATATGGTCGCTCACCTACAATTAAAAAATCATTTAAACGTTAAATTTCAACAACACTAAATTTTTCGACTTCGTAATCCTCTATTAGAGCAAGATAGAGCGAATGATACAAGAAAGTCGTCAATTTATGCCTTCACTGTAGTACTGACCGTTACATGACTTGTCGTAAAGACTTACATTACTCAGAAAAAACCTTGAAAATATCACTAAATAATTTAGTAGTTAGTTACAAAAGAGGAAATAAATATATACAAAATATTAAAGGTTAATATAACTCAGGCGGGTTTAATATTTAAATACTTTAAAAAATGGCGGGATATTAAATGCCCCTTTAAGTGAACGCAACACACCTGTGTGGGTTCTTAGATGAGCTTGCAAAGACTTATCCCTTGGGAACACACGGTTACAAAACCGACATTTAATAGCACTGGGAGATGTTGATCCTTCTTGTATTAAAGTATTGATTGCATCAGCACGAGGTCTACCTCGCCTGGTTTCCTGCTTGGACGATACTTCTGGAGAACTACAGCAACTAGCTGGACTAAGTTCCATTTTGCGATTTTCTTCATTCCAATTCCATATTTGCACTCTACAGTCGGTATCAATTGAGATGTCGGAGACATTTTCACTCGGTTCTTGTTTAGTCTTTTCCCTTTTCGGCGTATTGTACGCGAACATGTATCCCTGACCGCTAGCCATGTCTCACACCAACGATATGATCCGAACTTTCTTACCGCCAAGAAATATTTACAAATTAGCCCGCCTTCTTTAAAGCAATCTCATTGGCTAAAGATTGAAAATGGCAACGAAGCTATACTCTTCCCAGATCAAGTTACACTTAATAAACTTAATATGATACATTTATGTAATATTAACAAAGTCATAAATTATGATTATTTATTTTTGATTTTTAAAAGATTTTTACTCTGAAATTAATCGCTACAAGTAATGCAACTCAAGAGGGCATTGTATAAAATTTCCCGCCAAATGGCAGATCCCTGAAGAGCTTCATGTATTTTTGAAAATAAAACATATTTGAGAATAAAGTAAGCTAGAAAAAGATGCGCTTCTCTACTCTATAAAATATTATGAAATTTTTATTTCGTTTTTTGTTTTAAAATGAGATATTTATGTATGTGCATTCTTATCATGAGACGCCCATAAGTTAGCCCTTTAACATACCTCGTGTTGACTTTTGTCGCCATATTGGATGTGTACCACACGATACCTCGTATACTTCTTAATCTGAATTCATCCTCTATCGTCGGAGGACAGTCGTTACAATGGAAAATTCGTATGGAATCGGTACAAGAAATCGATATGAACTATTTCTATCTGAAGAAGATCCGTTGGAGATACTAAAGGCTCAGGAGCAAGAGAAAGAAGCAAAGAAGAAAACCAAGTTGAACGAGAAGGAAAATAGAGGGAAAAACGAAGTGCCTGGAAAGCAAGCCCAAGCAGTCAGAAAGGGAATCAAAGAATCATTAAATATTAAAACCACGGAATATAGCAAAGCGAAAGAAGGTATGCATATGTAAACATGAATGTTTTGGATAATTTGTAGTTTTTAATTGTATTCTCAACGTCGGAATTGTATTCTCACTACGGGGTTTCATATTGATGAAGACGCACATGGGAGCATACTAGTATGGATTATTCGTAAGTTTGGCTTCGAATAGGTCTGCAGATGTACGTTTGTTGAAAATAACAGGAATTTATTTAGGTTTTATTACATATTATAATTAGACATGCATCAGCTCTATTGGTTGGATCTCTTGTTTAATGGTCGAAGTTAGTTGCTAAGGAAGTTGAGGGTGACTTTCATCCTCTTCTTGATATATGTCATTATATGACAAACAGTGCGTTAAGACTAGATTTCTTGTGATTATGTAATTTTTAAGAGAAATTCTGTCGTATCGTAGTACTTGAATGAAGCAGCTCCGTCCATAAAAGAAATGATTTCTCAGCGTGGTGATCCGAAAAAATCTGCCTCACTTTCTGAAGCACATGGTTTCCGAATGTTTGTTTTTCGGAAAGATTTGGACAACTAGTTCTTTCAATGAGAAATATTAGATTATTTCAAGTATTTAGCTAATTTTGTTCATTCTTGTTATGTTGGAAAACGTGTTCGACTTATTTAATGGGTTAAATAGGTGTAATGACTCGGTTATTATTAAAGAAGTATATTTAAATAGATGGAGCTACTCATATATCGAAACGCGATGAAGAAAACTTGTTTCTGTCGGGAGTGAGACTAATACTTAGCTAAAGAACACTTGTTTATTCCCGTAGGAGTTAGATAACTTACTGCGAATTGTTTCGCCCCGTTCTGTGCTCGAGGCATATTAATCAATATTTACCTGGAAGAATTCGCAATTTTCAGATCGAGCGGTATAACGATGCTTCGGTGTGGAATAATTTAATCTCGTCAGTGAAATTTAAACACTTTTGCTGTTTGAATAGATGGAAATTTCATTATTTTTTGAGTAATTCTCGAAAGTGCTAATCCTGATGAGATTGGTGTTAAACCATACGATCGAATTCAGTTAATACGTGTTGATACCAACACTAATCCACGTGTTTGTGTATGGAAGTCGTGAATGATAGAAATATTTAGATTCCTTTACATCTTGTACCTCAATAGCTTTTGTCTTGGTATCGCCGGTTAGATAATGAAAGACTTTGAAGTTTTATCGGCGATTGGCTAGTTTATATAATATTATATTGTTAATGGATGAGATTTTCATCAGGGTAATGATGCAGCTCTTCTTACTTAGTGCATTTCAGAGTACAGGAATGCTTCTGGCAATGTGGATCTATTTTCATAGTATATCGCTTTGTATTTTTTCTGGATGATATGTATTGAGAAATCCATTTTTGCTTCTAATCTTAGTAACTCTAATCTGTGTTGATGATACCGAAAATATGAAGTATATTTATCACGTGTAATGTCATTTTTCAGTTAATGAACTCAGCATCAGTTTGTTTTTGGTACAACATTATTTGTTTGTCTCGTGTGTCCAATCAGCGATTGTGAAATCTACATAAATCTATGCATAGACTGTACATCTACATTACGTGCAATCTATGCGAATTACTCTGATTTCATCAATAAATCTTTCTCTATTACCTATTTGTTTGTTCGATTTTACTGAGTTTTTGTTTTTGTAGTTGTAATTTTCTAACGAGAGTTTAATTTCCTGTATGATAGATTATATTGAAGAATTAACTTTTCTAAGATACATTTTCTTTACTTTCAATAAAATTTTCATGAGCTAAGAAGTTTCTTTATTTGCTGTTATCATTATGATAAGTGAACTAGAAATACACATATATTGAATTTCACTGTTATTATCAATGTAACTATTTCTGATCCATTATTTTAACAAGTTTTTACAACGACGACAAAACTAATGTTCATGTTGTCGTGTTATGGTGACAATACAAACCGATGTTTTTCTTAATGAATTCTAATTCAGCTAATGTATAGCGTGATATATTTTCCTTTGCATTTAAAAACTCTTAAATCTCACTTTTGATTTTAGTTTATTAATTTTTGTATCATAATCTACATCCTTCAACTTTTATATACGACTTCTGTGGCTTTACTATGCTTTTTATTTATCTGGTAATGTTACCGTTCTGGTTGATGTTAGATTTCTATTGATATTGACAATTGGGTGAGTTTGATTTTTCCAATTAGCAGTAAATAATATAAGTAAGATTCAGTGGAATTGATATGCTGAATAAGCATTATTGTGTAATTTCGTTCTTTAAATGTCTCCCTGTGTAGATAGTAATTCTAGTTCTAGCTTTATCATTGTGTGTTTATATTTTTCGTGTATGAAAGTTGCAAGGCTCCTCTATGAAACGTCTTTTGTTTCGCCTTAACGAAGATGTCGTTGGTTACTTTAAGCACCTTTAATAAACCGGAAAACTCATATCGTAAATGTTTGATAATTTTAATTTCTCACGCGTTTTTTCATTACTAATGAATTAAAAATTTCTTCCTCTGTTTAGTGTTACCTATCTTCTGCGAATAATTTTATTTCTGCTTTGTGAATGGTAGAAGAGTATGTATCTCCAATATACAAGTGTTTTGGGGTATATTTTTTGTCAGGCATGCCCTTTGCACTTGGATTTGTGGGTGTTAATGTATTTTTGGCACACCCATTCTGAGGCTAAGGGTGTAAATTCACGTTCACATAGTACGAATATCCGTGTTACCGAAAAGAATGAGACATCAAATTTATTTCTGAATGTCATCTTTTGGCTCTAAGATTAGCTTCAAGGCATGGATTCTGATTTGGAGTAGGCTAATTAGTTTTCATGATTTTAGCATTTAGTTTAATTTGTAAATTTGCATCTCAACTGACATAAGTTTGTATTGTGATGACAATAGCCATTAGTAGCCAATAGTAATAACATATCAGACTACATACACCTATTAATTGATGAACAAATTTTTTGTGGCACGGATCTTGAATGTTTTTATGGTACTATAAAGATCGAGTCCAAGTATTACTCAGAAGTTAGAATTATATTATTAAAATCTATTAAGGTAATATATTAAGGTCTGTTCCCATATTTGGACATTTTGGGTGGAAATAGATTATTTTTAAACCAAGAAGGCATGGATCGGCTGCTGGTCCAGGCAACTTCGAAGCGGAACACGATACTTGAAACGTAGAGCACCTACATCTCTTCCTAATCTGAATCACAGATATGAAGGAATTGAGTTGTTAAATGTTTTGATACCTGGAAACACAAAATTTATTTCCGTTGTTATGTGGGAGCAGTGCAAAGTGCCGAAACTGCCTGTACTGATAACATGCTAGGGTGTACAGAGTTTGGCATCGAAGTTCTAAATCATTTCGTCTCTACTGAGTATGACGTAAACGTTTTTAATATTAAATCTACAAATCTTGAGGTAGTTTTCATTCATTGACGTTAATTTGTTCAAGGGAATTTACCATCTTTTTTGAATTCACAATCTGCGATAGAATAAAATCGTTACCCCTCATATTAGTCTAACTTATGATTTTTGGGAGAAGGTAATTTTTCTAGATTATGCCTCGGCGTTTTCGTCAACTCGGTCAACATAGAGTTAACTGATTACTTAGGTACTGGAATTGCCGTTATTGGTTAGGTTGCTATCAATTTGAGTCGATAAAGCACATATCTCAAACGTGGTTTGCTCTTGAATTTCTAATTTTACTTCGGACATTTTCACACGAATTCACTCGAAGCCACTCTCATTTTCATCATTTTTCTAACAATTCGTGTTCCGAGATAGAAACCCGGTAGCACTTACTTATGCTAAGCCTATATATAAAAGGATTGTCTGGCTGCTGCAGATATGGTAGCCCTCGAGATCTCCGTAGAATCACCTTAACCAAGTTCACTCGATAGTACCTGGTATACAATTTTTCGTTAACTTCAGAGACGAGAGGATTTAATTTAAATGTGAGCACGTGGTGGCCTCACGGCCTTCGCCGCCTGGCATGGCAACTGAACCAGTTGCTCAGTGTACTTGGGTTCTTTTTATTTCCTGTGGCGCTCAGATCGGCTGAATTGTAAGAAAAAAATCTCCCAAAATTGCAAATTATGGATAGGTCGATATGTATCCCGTACTTAGGGCATTGAAGTATGAAATAAATACGAACAGGCTCATTAAACGATAAAATACAAATGGTTGTTGGATAGATCATGAATAGTTTAAATTCAAAAAGAGGTCTGAATGGTATTTTAAATAGTGCTCTTTTCAACACGCGGTTCGAAGAATGTTTCTCGAATCCTTTGGTCCTCAAGATTCTCCTAGTGTTAATAAGACAATGAAGTATTAAGTTTGAGAATTGTGTGGCTTGCTAATTTTAAGCCTTAAATATTTTAAAGGTGAATATTTAACTTACGGTAGGTGGGGATCTATAAACATTTAAACTGCTTAGTCCTGAGCTACGATTTAGTCGTATCTATAGGGGAAGCAACCCTTGTTTCCAAATTTATTTATCCTGATGCTACCCCAGATTCGTATGGTACACATTATTTCTTTAAGTTCTTTATGACAGTCTACGGCAGTGATTCCCAAAGTGGTCTATATCGACCCCTAAGGGTCTATGACAACATGCTAGGGGTCTATAAAAAATAAATTCGGATTTATTATTTATGTATATTTTGAGTAGTTTTAATTTAAATTCAATTATTTAATGTATAGAACTTAACACGTTTTTTCTTTAAGTTTTTAGCACTTAACTTCACCACAGATATTTACAAAAGTTCAGGTAAATAGGGGGTCTACCCAAAACAGATAAACATGGCAAGGGGTCTACAACATAAAGTTTGGAAACCTCTGGTCTACAGTATTAAATGCTCTAAGACAGTTTCAAAACACTCTTATAAGAGCTATAATGTTTCCCAACTATTCAATGTAAGTAATAGTTAAATGCTTTGGTAAATGAATGTATACAGAGATTAGGGTCTTATCTTGTAGCAACTAAAACATAGATAAGCTGGTGAATCTTGTGCAAAGAAGCTAGAATGTCCCATTCTGTATTAGTGAAAAGGGTCTTCAGGTGATCTTTTCTGTTAGTGAGGCTGAGAAAGGCTAAATAAGGATCCAATTCCCTGAAAGTCTCAATTTTTACCCAAGTTGGAGAAGTGTTAAATTAAATTTAATTCTAAATAATCTTAATTCTAATAATGAAGCAGATGTATTCTGCTGAATTTTAATGTTATTCATTTCAATATAATAGAAATCTATTATCACTATTGAGCTTAGAGTTAATGAAAGATAGTTGGTGTAGATATATAACTCTGTTTGAGGTTATTATGAAAAGAGGATATTCTATATCTGCAATTTTCAACAGTGGCTTGTTATATTTAATTGGATCTTGTATAGAAAGCAAGATGCCGGAAGTAATACAGGTTAAATTGTACACACATAATAATTTCAAATATATTTTAACATTTTAATTATTGTTATAATATATGTTATTTCTTGGTTTTCATCTTTGATATATCTTAACATTTGACGTTATAAGTAGAGGTATAAAAGATAAAATTAATATTTTTCGAAAAATTTGTTCAGTTATTTATCTTGTCTCAGATATGATACTGAGTATCTTTCTTTCATTTAGATTTTTATATATCTACAAAAATTTGTAGGGAACTATCTTAAAAATATTTCTGTTCAATGGACTTGAATCATTAAATATATGTATATACAGAATTTCTTTGTTTCTCCTTTTTATTTAACCTTAGTAGAATTATTTTTATCTCATGATAATTGAATAATCTTTTCCCAATTTTCAAGGTATTTTTGTTTTCTTTCCAAGTTAAACCTGATGTTGTATTAGCAACTTTAATTTTATCTTGTAAGAAATGTTTTTAAAGACCATTGTAGACATACTAGTGTTAGAAGTTCAAAATCTTATCTTTTATTACGCCATGTTTCTTTTGCTGCTATGGCTACCATCATCAGTCTGATGATAAGATCTGCAATACGATTATGTACTAATTAGTAATGAGTAAATGCTGAAAACAGTCTAGTATAAAGTAATTGACAGTGAAAATTTAACATTTGTTTTAAGTACTCAAGGATATTCAATTTCCTTCATTACAGAGACTGGAAAACCAAAAGTTGTACGCACCACAAATGAACGTGTAGCTAAGCCAACTGGTGAGTCCAGGGAAGAAAGGAACAATAGGCGTAACCGTGAAGAAAGGGCTGCTCCTGCTGCTGAATTTGGGTAAATTGCACTTGTGTGGGATTGTTCATTTCAGCTTGATTGGGATGTATATAGGTACTATTATTAATTTTCCTAATATATTTCAATGATGATGAATTTAGACATTTATTTCCTCAAGAATACTGAACTTCATGTATGTTTAAATAAGAATAGTTAATCTTAAGATGATGTATTTCAGTTGCGCATTGATACTTGTTCATAATAGTACATTCCATTGATTACAAGATGGCACAACTTTGACAACTGTCGAGAAATATGAAGTTTAGTGAAGAATGCTTGACCAGTGCATGTTTGTATTGTATGATTAGATATTTCAACTATGAATCAAAGCAATCATATGATCTGAATAGTTTTCAGTTTGTCTATTAAGAGGGAAGTTCTTGTGGATTGATTTTATTTGGCATCTTTCCTGTCTGTATTTGATGTTTTTTGTCAATGAAAATATGTATACACTGGTTTAAAATGTTTCTATAACATTTCTTGAATATTGAAACTTAGTAGAGGGGAGGGAGAAGGGAATGTTAAGGGTCCTTCCTCCAATCATCCTCCTATTCTTGTCCTAAGTTCCTCTTCTCAAAATGCCAGTAAGAGGTTCAGTTAGTGTAATTTCCCCTTTATCTCTTCAAATTGATTTCATTGGTTGAAATGCAAAAGTCCTTTTCTTAATCTTGTAACTACTAATTCATTTTATATATAAATCATAAAGTTGAATTAAAACACTTGATCCTATATCTAAGTGAAACATTCCTATTAAACTAGTAAATATTTTTAATGGAATCAACTTATTACTTTATTAACTGAATTTACTTTTCATCAGGTTGTTTTAAAAGTGAATCTTTATGATCAATAAAAAAAATGCTTCTTGAAGTAGAAGCTTAGATATAGTATCAATAGATATGGTAATAATTTTTGAAAGTTTTCTTACATGTTAGTAAATAAGCAATAAAGCAAGTAAATTGATCTAAGGATCTTGATTTACTTTAATTATGATTTTGGACAATTGTTTCCCATTTCTATAGGCTCCTATGTATTAATGTTAAATATGACTCTTAAAACAGTACTCGAGATGGACCACGAATGGATGCTGCTTCTGAATTTCCCCGTGGAAGGGGTGGCCGTGGTGGAGGAAGCAGAGGTATTGGACGAGGCCGTGGGCGGGGCAGAGGAGGATTTGATAGCAGAGGAAAGCGTGAATTTGACAGGCAGTCTGGTTCAGATAAAAGGTGCATATTTTATTGATTGACAGACATAAGAACTTGCATCATTCTAATGAACTTCTTGGATATCAATTTTAATTGTGGTCTATAGCAAACAAGTTTAGAAAGATCACTTTGGTAGACAATTCCTGTTCATTTTGTCTCTTTGATATGATTTAATTTTTTAGACCTTTTCTCTAAGTTCTCATTTATTATAATTATTTCAATTTACATTGTTAAGTTTTAGAAAATTATAGCTTATTCCTTGGTTTTACTAAATGTTTTGTGCGTAATGTGGCTTATTGTGTGCATTAGTTCGATTGAAGCTGAATGTTTTTTAAATTTTAATTTAAAGAATAAGGTTGTGCTAAATTTTCTCTTTAATAGAATGGCTAGTGCATTATTCCTGATTTGTTTTATTTAGATACTAAATTACCATTATAAAATTGTGTTATGGATTGATTTTCAGGTAGCAATGCCTCCCTTTCTCTTATAATTGGGCAGATTTTGAATCATGTTTGCCAAATTATTCTGTTATACTGGTTTCTCATGTCAATTTATTCCAACAATTTTTATTTGCTTTGCTTTAAATTTTGTTTTGAAACAGGAATTGAGTGGAAAATTTTTAAATTTTTATTAAAGCTCATCCTTTGCTATAGAAGTTGGTAAACCTAATTGAATATTATCTGATTCATCTACTTCTGAGTAACCATTGAATTATATTAATTTTTTAGTTTGAATATATAAGAACAGTTAAAAATCCTCATCACATGCATACCTGCTCTCATTTGTGGAGGTCAAACTTTGGTGTTTTTGTTTTAATGTTCAGTCATAACCACTTAATGACATGCCTCCTCCTGGGTGTCTTATCCAGTTTTCTTTCTCTAGAAATCCTTGCTTATCTAATGAATAAGTGTCTTTTGCTAAGCTTGTACACTATATTCACCATCACCATTTTACGTGATGATACTGGTGATAAATTTATAACTGCTCCCTGATGTATTAGAGGTTTTCATGTTTTAAATCTTGACTGTCAGTCAAAACTCATCCAGTTCATGCCACAAACAGGAGTGAACCTGGAATAATTAGGCAGCAATCATTTTATTTCTGCAATTTTTTGATTGAATGGAGTATCCTTGGATTAAGGTGACTTACATGGTATTAAAGATAAAAATTATAATTTTCAATTTAATGAAGGTGAAAAGTTTTTAATGTTTTTTAAAGTCAGGGTAACCTTTAACCCTTTGAGTGCCACCGATTTATTGGTGGGTACTCCCAGAAGTGACACGAGTATTTTACGAATTGTGTAGGTCCTCTTAATTGAAACTAATTTATTTGTTTGTTTATTTCTCTTTTTACAAACTTTTCTGTGAAATTTAAATGAATATATAAAATTTGTCACTTTTTGCTGTGAAACACACACTTTATAGTTCAATTTAATATTTACCAGATTGAAAAATTTAATTTTTCATTTTTGACCCAAAAATTGAGAAAAAAAATCCTTTAAAAAAATAAAACGATAAATATGTTATATCACTGATTATCTTGAACATAATTACAATGTAACCAAGAAAATTGCACGAATTTTAAGTAAATATTTACTTAATTTTTACATTGCCTGCTGTATAAAATTCAGGGGAGATTCTCAATATGATAAGCTTAATCTCTTCTTCGCCATAAGAAGAACACATAACAACCTTAAGACATCAATATCTGAATAACAATTAAAATTGAGTCTATTATCACTAAAAACATTAACAATTACATTACAAATTATTAAAAATCGGAGTCACATTACCAACTCAGGAAGCCAGCTGACCAATACACAACCTGTGAGAGATACCATGCTCGGTTACTCCGTATTTTTTCTTCCCCCTTTCACTGCCAAAAATCAACTATCTGATTGCAGCAATCTGTTGGTGGCTGCTCTGCAGCAGAGCAGTCACCAACAGATTATCTCTTTAGAAGCAACAGAGTAGATACGCAAACTTAGCGTCTTCTTGTTATGATCATTAATCGTTCGCAGAATGAATAAGAATGCGACGTGCTTTGTATTAGAGATAATGTAACAAATGAGTGAAAAATATATGGAAAATAACATCTCAAACATAAATATAAAATACAGAATATGAGATGAAAGTCAATTGGTTTTAGGCTACCAAACAGTGTGGCATACAAGGTGTAGCACCAAGAAGCTGTTTTATAAGAACCAGAAGTGGTGTTTGGAAATTTCAATCTGTCATATTGTCATTTATATTAACAAATCTGTTGATAATTGCAATGAACAATCAAAATTTCCAAGACACGTAGTAAATAAGAAGAAACTATTACTGTATCACGTACATTTTAAAATATTTATTGAATGAAAAAACTGTTTTCACAGGCCTTCTCCTAGACACTTGACATTTCTGTTACATTCTGTAAACGACTATATATCGTGTGGCATTCAAAGGGTTAAGGATCCGATTCTGCTAGCCAATTTAATGAACTTTTTAATTGCAACTTATGATAATGCTGTCCAGGAAATATTTTTAGTTGTAATATCAAAAATTATGTATTCATTAAAAAGTTATTCTTCAGATTTGGTATTTACATAATTTAAATACTGAATGAGGATAGATATTTCATGATGGTTATCATGGAATGATTTTTCTTGTATTTCAGGACATTAGTTTATTTCTGAGAATTTTTATTTAAAATGCAAGTTGACTCAAATTTCCAAAGGCGTCATTTTATGTCATTATTTAATATTTGTAGCTTTTACAAAAAGGATAGGAATAATAGTCATAATTTATCTGTGGCCCTGGCTTCACTTACACATATTTCCTATGCTTGAATGTTCTTTAAACCTGTGAAATCTGATCTCCATATTAAGCACTTGGATAATATGCATGGTGAGGTATAATTTTAACTGTACCAAGACTTATATTGTATGTTAATTACTCCATGATTGAAGTGTCTCTTAAGTCTAGTCAAACATTGGTTTCGGGAAGTAAAAAGGGAAGTAGATCTTCAACATTTCTAATTTACTCAATTTGACCTAATCATAATTAGTGATATCAGCATCATTGACAGTACAATCTGCAAAGAATTCGGCCCACCATTCCTCTCTATCTTATGCTTGCTCTAATGCATTCTAATATCTCTTCTTCCCCACTTCCCTCTTTTATTGGATTAAATATTTATCCCTTGGTCCTCTTGGTATCTCCTGCCTTTTAAGTGATTAACAAGAACCTTGTATTAAGTGATATAAGGGTGTGGAAAGTATAAAAATCTGGTTTAAGGAAATTTATTGCCATTAAGTAACTTTTAACTTGCTTCAGAGCTTAAACTGTTTAGTCTAATCATTATCTTAGAGAATTAGTCAGTCAAAGCCATAAGATTAAAGCTGTATACTACTTAATTTGTTGATAATATTCTTCCATCAAATATCAATCCAAGGTTTAATATTCCACTATTCAGCCAAGTTAAGCAAAGAATTGGATTACCCGGTATTTAGATCAGTTTATTATATAATCTGTTTTAGGCTTAAAATTTCACTTATTTCTCTTAGATATTTTTCATATTACCTTCACTTACCGAAAACATCAGTCACTATAAATATTCTTAAAAGATAAATATTTGGTGTAAAAATAAGCCAAAAAACTCATCTCCTCACAAATTTAACCACATTGTACCCCCTTCAACTGTCTCAACAACTGTAGTTAAAATTTCCCATTGCCATGTTGAAGTGTATGTACATTTCCAAAGTTTCACTATTTTCCTCTGGCTTACATTCTACTTAGTGCATTGTTATCCTTATCACATTTTAAAATTTTAATTCAGTAGTTGAATAGGTAAAAATCTAATTGTGTAATTGCATAGGTATCTCCATTGTTTTCATCTGTTATTTAGAGTTGTATTATAGATCAAGGATTTAGATTTCATGATTAGGAAAGCCTTATGATAAGATTTAATTGGAATCATTCTCATAGATTTATTTTAATTCTCTCAAAATTTTGCTACCCGTAACTGGACTGGGGAGTAGAAAAATTAAGGTACTTCGTCAGTTTATTTTGGTAATTGATGTAATAACAAAATCAGGTTCTGGTTCTTCTATATTAGTTATATTTTGATACTTCTCAGGATATCCTATCTTGCATAAGATGAATTAAGTCTATCTCTAGTTGTTGATATAGCTCTTTTGTTTTATATACTTGAAAGTTTGAGTTCACTAAGTGGTTAGAATGCAATGTTAAATGTTACACGAGGTTATAAAATACTCTTGCTGAATAAATAACTACCTACAATTGAAAGGGGATAGTTTAGCACAACCACAGTTCTGTTTACTTAAAACTTACTTTAAAAAACTTTTTGCTCATTTTTTGAATTAAAATTATGCATGTAAGATAAATGTTCTGGTATAAATGAAGGGACCATGGACATCAAGGAATAAGGTAATTTTTATTTTCTTTGGGTGCGTTATATAATTTATTCTAATTATTTTTATTATTAAGACAACAGAAAGAAGATGATTTTATTTTTATATAATTAAATTACAGTGGAGTGAAACCTATGGACAAGCGGGATGGTGCTGGTGCACATAACTGGGGCACTTACAGAGACGAAATAGAGTAAGTGCTTGTCTATATGGAATAGTCAAATGTGTGGTCCTTTTGGACATGCATTACTTTAAAATGACAAACTTGAAATATTATTTGTGGTGAAAAAAAACTAAAGAAGTGTGCTTTTTTGGATGTGGGTGAAAGCAGATGAATGTTTTCCTTTCCTGAATGAATCTGCTTTTTTCCTTTATTTTAATCAAGGTGCTTAGAGATTTCTAACTAAATTTCTTTCAATTTTCTCCATTCTTTACTACTCATTTGCATAGTGATACTTTAAATTTAAATTATCAATACTTTTGCTTGATTAATTCGTGCACTGCTTTTGTAATGTTTTTATTAATAGTCTAGTTTTTAACCATAGCAACTCAGACACAGTCCAACTGCAATTCATTTAATGTTTTGGGGTCATTCATGTGAAAGATACTTGTTATCTAAAATTTGAAAGCTTTGAAGTATTTTTCTGGAATTAAAATTTGTTGATACTAATTTTACTGTGCTGTGTGTGAGGACTAAATACCAATTCTGTACATGTTTTAAGTTCCATTGCAATTTTAATGGTCCATTTTGATGCTAGTTACCTATTTATTCCTTAAAATTATTGAAAGGTTATCAAAATACTATCCCTATGTTTGGATAAATGTGGATTTTTTAATGTATTAACTCTTGCGACATTGGCATTCATGTGGATTACATTTCATTTCAGCCTTGAATTGTATGTAACATCAATCAAATACGTAATTGTTATGTTGCTACATGTAATGAGATTGGTTTATTCCATTTACCAGCATAATATTATTTCTCCCTCATCTTTATTTTCTTTGATGGCAATACCCTTACCATTCTGTTTTTCCACATTTTTGTGCTTCTTTTTAAAAAGGTTTACTTTGGTTGAAGAGAGAGATTTTAATTTATATGTTGGAATTGCCTGCAGGTGTCCTGGGCTACTTGACTCCAGCCATAGCTTGGATAGTTTTTTTTTAGTTCTTACATTTCCTTGCTACCCCTTGATCTCAGTGGGCATGATTTATGCTACATAGTCAATCCCATGTTACCCTGCTTCAGCTTTTTGCTTATAAGTTATCCTTATTGCAACATAGTTCCAAGTTATTTAGAAATATGCTATTTACTTAGTTTTTGATTGTTATTCCAAGTATAGAATTCACTAATTTGATAAACCTTTCTAACCTTAGTCTTCATCATTGCAGATGGCTTATTTCATTTATTGAACAGGTATCTACAATATTAACACTGCATTCCTTGCCTTAAATGATCCAATAATGAGTCCAATGAAACTGAAAAAGATGTTCTAATTGCTGAGAGCCAATAATATTTACCTTGGCTAGATAAGAATGATTCATCACACACAAAACTAACCCAGATTTTTTTTATGGTGGAACCAAAATCTTATGAAGTATCAAAGGATGTTGGGAATGAATTAAATTTAGAAATAGTTTGTGGCAGGGATAAAGTGCTAATTGTATAGTTCCTGATACCTTTAGGGAATGAGATTTTCCAAGATAAATCTCTGAGATTTATCATTACTAGGTAGCTTGGTTTTCAGATCGTTTTCTGTATGCTTCTAGTGTGTTAAATATGTTATATTCCTTATTTTATTACTTACAGAAAAGGGGATTGTTAGTGAGCAAGCACATGTATTCTTTATGCAGGTCATACAAGCACTAATTAGTTTGTTTCATTCAACAGTAATAGTGGGACTTATGATACTTGTCCCTCAATTTGTTGATTTTGATGTTAAAAAGTATTTTGTGTGAGATGTAACTGTTCTGTGAGCACACACTGAATTTGAGACTTATTGCTTAAATATTCTATTATTTTATTATGAGCATATAGGTTTTCTCAGAAGTAAATGTTCATTTTATTTTATGACTTCGTTTTGTGTGTGAATTTTAGTGAAAAACATTTTCTAATCACCATGCCTGTATTTAAAGGATCATATTGTTAAGCTCAAATATAATCCATCTTCATCATTTGATATCTAATTTTTATCCTATCTTCTTTTTTATTGAAGTCTCTTACATCTCAAGCGATAGCTACATGGTGTTTTAATGTATGTTCTGTGACAGATTGTGTATTAAAATGCTCTTATGTTTACTCTTACTATTAGCTTTTAAGGAAGGAATTCTTTTTTCTGGAATTTAAAACTCTTGTTAGAGGAACCAGTTGCATCCTGAGCAGCAATTTACTTTGAGTGAAATTGGTGTGGTGTCCAGGACTTTTTTATCATTTTCTTAGAATTTATCTTTGCTACTTTTTCAATGCATTTTTGCAAGATCTACTTTTCATCTGATTGTACTATATTTTATCTTTGTTTATAATGGAATTAATAACAAGCTTGAAAGGTTAAACCTATGAGGATATCTTTGGGTGGAAAGTCACACAACATGGAATATAATTATAGATTTGTGAAACTTGCTGCGAGACAGTCTATTACACTAGTGCTTTCTTTTACGCAATCGGTTCAAGCATTTGGCCATTCCTCACTTTGTTTGGGTAATTAATGACTGAGAGCAGAGATAATATGAATTTTAATTTACTTTCCTTCCTTTGTATCTTACAATTCTTGTGAAAATATTTTCCTGAATTGATATTTTGAAATAAGGGGAGCTTACAAGAATTCTGTCCCTTATTATGGAAGTATGTATTGCATGATTGTTTGCATGTTTCATTTGCTCTTGAATATTTTTATGTCGATTGTTAATTATCTTCTTATTTTATTCTTATATCTTATTTCTTTTTCCTATCATGTTTTCTTTGACTTAAGATTAATAAGGTGTGACTATGATTAAAAGGAATGCTATTAAGAGACCTATGAATGTGAATATCATGTCTGTGTACATTTCCTCAAACATTTTCATATTTTGAAATTATAACATTTGTGTACAATAGAAGATAAATTTTTTGTTAGTTCTGAATTTATTGCTGTAGCCATCGAATATACCTTTGTCTTTTGAGAGATTTTTAAGATGAAGTAATTTCTTTAGAGTGATATGAAAGAGAAACTTAGATATTCATTAAACTCTCTTCATTTTTAACAGCTGCTATAATTCAGAATTTCTTGAATGTATGTATGTATATAGCTGAAATTTTGCTGAAAACTATTGTAAATACCATCTTGATTTTTGAGGTCATGAAGTCATGGTATTTCATAGCTTCATTTTTTCCTTTCCAGTGATCAAATGAATTCAACCCATGCTGCTGAGACACAACCTGAATGGACCCCAGAGAAAAATGAACCTGATGCTGCTGCTCCTGAGCCGACTGAAGCAAAGTAAGATCAGAGTTTGTGTAGAAATTAAGATTATATAAAGAAAAGTAGCCCTTGAATTAGTCTTTCATTGTTAGTTATGTGAAAAAGTGGTTATGAAGGGTGGTTCTTGGTCATTTAAATAGCATTTATGGGCTGTATCAGAATCTAAATATAAATTTATCTTGAAGGGATGGCTCAACAAATGTAGATGCTGAGAATCAAGTTACCACTGATGAAGGACCACAAGAACTCACTTTGGACGAATGGAAAGCAATGCGTGGAACTAGACAAAAGCCAACATTCAATATTCGAAAGGCAGGAGAGGGTGAGGATCTTACTCAGTGGAAAAAAATGTATGCATTGAAGAAGAAAGAAGGCGAGGAAGAAGAGGAGGAAGAGGAAGTTAGTATTCCTTACTTTCACATATTCTGTTTCTCAAGTTTTTATATTTTATTAGTCACTGTGATATTCTTTCCCAAATAGCCAATCTTCATCTTTCGCCATCGTAATTTTGTCATCTGTTTGTCTGAATTTATGCATTTAGAAGTGTTGTCAATGGTTTTATAGCTGTGATTAGGATATTAATTTAAGAATGGTCAATCAGTCTAACACATACACCAAATGTATAAAATATTGAACAGAAGCTTGTTAATTAGTAGCTTATGTAGATATATCATGGCATTTTAAAGGTTTACAATATGTAAAGAACTTTAATTTTTGATTTTAATCTTTAGATTGATTTAAACTTCTGGAATGATTGATAAGGAAGTAGAGACCGTGAATAAGAGTATAACATGTTAAAAAATTGATAACTGTAGTATTAAGTCACTATAGATTCGTTTGTATCTTAAACTGTTATTCTTTGTTTAAATGGTTAACCTATGAAAATGTTTTATATTTGAAGTTATTTAAACCTTGTTCTGCTTTGTTTTAGGAATATGATGCTTCTGAGTATCCTCAGCGTGTAGGCCGTCAGAAACATTTGTTAGACATCGACATTCATTTTGCTGACTCTAGACGTGGAACCCGTGGTCGAGGGAGAGGGGGAATGCGTGGATCTGGGCGCCCTGGTAGAGGTGGTGCAGGCAGGATGGGATCATCACGAGGTGGAGGACCAGGATCTGGAATGCGCGGTAATGCTGGTGGGGATGCTGCTACTAGCAACCTGGCAAGTCCGAATGGTACAGATAGTCCAGGAAGAGGTCCAGCTCAACCTGATGGACCACCTCGTAGCAATGCTGCTTCGGTAAGTTATGCAGTTTTTATTTTGTTTCTTAGCACTCTTTATGTCCAAGTGAGAGTTAAAGCTAGTTGGATATTCATGAATTTGTAATATATTTATGTATTATATAATTAAGTAATTAAAGTATTGTTTGTATCAAAATTAATTCAATGTAGTTATGGTTATTTCACCATTTCTCATGCTTGAAGTTTAAATAGGCGCGTGTAAGTAATATTATATAGTGTTTATAATTTTTATTCAGTCTTTAAAATTTTCTTTTCAAAGATATTGTTAAGGAAAATTATTAAATTTGATGCTGGTCATCATATTATGAAGTATTATTTGGCCATCATAACATGTAAATGAATTGATGTTCATTCAGTTGTTAAATTTTTTTGTATAAAAATGTTTAAATAGCTTTTCTCAAATGAATATTTTGTTTTTTCAGGCTCGTGTTAGGCAGAGTGCACCAAAGGTTGATGATGAGAACGATTTTCCATCCCTTGGGTAAAAATCAAACCCTAATTTGATAATAGGTTACAAAATTACTGTCTTAAATTATTTAAAGTAAAGCAGCAGTGTGACCAGAAGTTCTTTTTTTTTCCTTCAGAAAATAATTTTGGTTTCCCCATTTTACAAATAAAATTCAGTGATGGATGTCACATCGTACATAAATTTGTTTTATTTAGTTAAAGTTTTCTGTTTTTTCTTGAGTTGCTCGTTTTGATCAAATTATAGAAACTCATGCTTACCGTTGTTTATATTCTTGGATTTTTATTTGAAAAATCCATACATGAAATTTGGATGTTACTAAAGAATTAAATTAACTTAAAGGAAGCAATGAAATTGAACTGTTTTGTGTGATGCTTTGTTTATGACCATAGTGTATCACACATTGTCCTATTTTTTACATGGCTTCTCTTATTTTTCTTATTTCAAAGTTACTGGTAGACTCACTTGGAACTGTTTCGAATCAACTATGCTTTAGCAGAAATATGGTTCCTGGCTTTCTTTGTTTCAGCTCTTTCTATAGATTGGCTACCAGTTATGTACAATAAGTGAGACATCAGTTGCAAAAGCTTCAGTTAATCTCTCAAGATTCCTCTTACTAGCAAGCTGTTATTAAATCAATTCTGTTGTTTATTTTAAATAGGATTGAGTTTATTCTGTTGATCTCTTGCAATTGGTTTGCTGAAGTAGAGAGACTGTAAGCTGCAATCTGAAATAATATATTGGGTCTGTTTTTTAACTCTATGTATCATAAATTTCAGTTCATAGTAACTTTTTATTGCTTTATTTTTGCTAGCACTTTCTATAGTGCTCTGTGAATTTAATGAAATATAATTTTGATATGTAATGGGCTTGTAATATTTCATTTGTAGGTCCCCTTACATAAAAATAGCATGATATGAATATGGACTTGATTGATTATTATGGATTGGATTAAGTCCTTGTTTGGTATTCATGATGGTTTTATTTCTGTATCAAGTGATGCAGTCTTAAAAGATGAAATTGTTTTGTACATAATCTTAGTATTTGGTGGTGTAGCTCAGTCTTTGCAAACTGTTCCTCAGCTGAAAACTTAATGCTGACCTTCAGATTTAAGAAGTTTTTTTGTAGTCATAAGATCATCTGTTAATTTGAGAAATGTTTTGTGGACTAGATTCAAATATAAGGAAAAATTATGAAAATTTTGGTGTGACGGAATATTTTCTGGATAAATGAACTGCTGCAAGGTTGAGGACTTACCAAACCTGCAGAATTAACATTGCTCTTAAATTGTGTAAAAAGTATCACTGAAGTGAACTATAATGATGAAGTGGCTACATAAGTGTTCTAATTTTACCTGTTGTAACTACCTGCCTCCAGATTTTGACTGTATATGACTGGCGTCTATGCCAACCTTACATTTCAATGTTTCACGTTATTCAATGTAAAGTGTGAATTTATTCTTGGATGGAGTTGAGGGTTTCATTGGATACAATGGAACCTGTATACTTCAGTTTGGTGAATGCAAGAGGTTAATATGGACTCTAAAATTGCCTCTAGGACAATATTTCTCTCTTACTTTCTTCCCGTGAGCATATAGTTTGAGCCACTATTAATTTCTGTGTGCTTTGCGCAATTGTCAATAATTTGCATCTCTAAACCTGTTTCACCTTAATTGAGTTGAGGTGCTGAGCAATGATACAGATTCTAAAATGGTTTTTAATTTGGATCAATTTGAAGTAGTAAATTCCCTTATGGAAGTTTCACTGTAAAATTTACAGGTTTAATCCATGAGGACTGAGGGGTTGTTTCTTCCATCTTTGGAATCTGCTCTACTTATCAAATTTTATGAAGAACTTCTTATCTATTGAAACTGCCTTACATCTTTAATTTGTTGTTAAGATAGATAACAGAATTAGAAAGGCATTTTTTTTTTCTAAGTAAAACTCTCATGCTGTGTGGAGTTAATGTTACAAATTTTGCATTCTCTATAAAATAGTTCATTATAAAGTGAATTTGTCACTGTACTTATTTAAAGATATAGCTACAATTCATGAATGTGGGACTTGGCTTTTTTAGTATGTTCTCTCTACAGTGATCACAAATTAAGTAAAAAATAGGTTATTCACCATAATTTCAAATTTAAACCTAGGTTTGATTGTATGATGTCTATTAAATTTGATTACAAGAGCTATCTTTGTGATCATTGAGTGGTTCCACAAGGTAGTTTGAAGTACTTGCTTCTCATCACAATGTTTCCCCAATTTGAATGTCATCTTGTATTTTGGTCTATTTTATTTTTAATTCTTGGTTAGCAAAGTAATATTGAAGGGGGCCAACGACTACACTCCCTGGTATTGTGTTTAAGCATCATTCTACCTATCCCATTATTTTTCAAGATCCAAGCTGTAAAATGTTGCATCATTCTAGTAGCCATTTTGTTCAAATGTGTGTAGTAACAACTGTCATGTAATGGTTAAGAGCTACACCGGTGTTCTCTTTTAGATGACATCTGTAGAAGTTATCATTTGTGGTAGTTGGGTGCAATTACATCAAATTGAATCTGATAGTCTATTAACTTATCAGACATGTCTGTTTCAAGTATGTGCGTTCAACACTTTCAAAAATGATATTGTATGCATAAATGGAAACCTATGTATTTTTCGTAGATGAATGATGTTCCTTGAGCTGGAGTCTTATCTTAAATTTGTGATTAATGGGGAGAATGTGAAGTATGTGGATAAAAAGTCTGAATTAGTTATTACTGTACCTTATCCTATCTTCAGATAGTATGTGATAGCCAGATGTTAAATTCGCAACTTGGCAAACTTAATTTGGAAATGGACATTTGGGAAATTCAGATTTTTACAGAATACCTTGTATATTTTTCATGGCACATTTCCATCCTGAAAGTCACTCTAATTCTTACTAGCATCTCAACTTCGAAATAACTGGCTATTTGTACACCATCTTGTAGTACTGCTTTTTAGTTGGTTATTATCTTTCATGAATTTTGTTTAAAGCAGAAAGGGGTGATTTATTCCTTGCCTCTTTTATAAATTCTATATATTCCCTTGTGTTGATTTTACATGACATGAGTATTGAGACAGAATGTTTTTTCTTTTCTGTCTGAAAGCAAATCTGTGAATGAGAGTTGTGAATAAACTCGTTTCTCACTGCAACAGTTGGTTTTATTTAAGTTTTCATTTGACTTATTTTACCTTTCTACTAAAGAATTAGCTCTTCTCTTAATGAATTTTCTTTCTCTATTTGGTTACATAAATATATTAGGTTATTGTGCATAAATCACTCATTTCCGAGGAATTGGATTAGTTCATGTAATATAATGTTGATATTTTCGTAGTTTTCAAGATTGCCAGGGCCCCTTCCATTCCATTGTCTTGACGAAATTGTTCCATCCAAAGCATCCAGTTCGTATTCGCAGGGATCATCATCAGGCATCGATGATGAAGCATGATCTAATTTTCTCTATGGAAATCTTACTGTCCAACAAAATTTGAAGAGTAACTAATGAATTGCACGAATCTAGAATAACCAAGAGATAGTGCAAGTAAGACAAACGAAAGACCTTTAGGTTGGAGTTATGCTCTCGATGTATTTAGAAGTTAATTATCTTCGGAAATTATTGGACCGTGAATCAAAGTTATTCCTTATGACACCGCCGTGCGATTCCAGTACTGTATCCTCTACCGTATGAAGAATGTGATGATTTCTTGGAGAGTAGCGAATCCGAGTATCTTTCCTCAAGAGAAAATGTGATTGCTTCGCTCTCTTGCCGAGTTTTTTTCGCTCGCAATTAAAGTCTTTCGGTACGTTGTTTCCAAGATTTTTCTGCTTGCTTCAATCGGCTTAAAACATAGAAGTTGGCAGTTAAAATTTCCGTATAATCCAGAGAGTAATATCGAATTTATGAAACTGTAAGACTTCGAATTTAATAGATCTTATTGAAAAACCCTTAAAAGAATTATTTGCAGAGAGATTAAATACCTTTACTCGCCCTCAATCTTCTTCAATATTTTGTAAAATTTTTGAAGTTCTGTTTTTATTATTTTTGGTATCAGCATTCTGTACGGTGGCAAGTTGACAAATATTTAGTTCGATAGAAATATTTTAGCATTTTCATCTTGGAAATAATGTTTTTAAGATCCTGAGCAAAGGTAAGTTTCACGAAGATGATAAAATTAAAGCATTGATAATAGAGCCTCCGACTCATAGTATTTTACTCTGCTTATTGATACTCCTATTAGTCATTCATCTGCGCTCGACTGGAATTTCGTTGCAAGACTGTGAGTCACCCCACTACGTTTCGCGTTCTCCGAGTACTTGGTTCGTGTTTCCTCTGAAACGCTGCTCCGAAGATTAAAAATAGCTTAAGGTTAGGCAAGTGGCCCATATAAAAAAGCTTCAGCCTTAGACTCCGCCAAAGTTGATAGGCTATTCGGCCTGATCTGAGTGAAGTGTTTCGATCGGAGATAAAGGACCCAATTCATGTAAGTAGGTAATTGTGAAAGTGATTCATTAAGTGGCATATGCTTTTCGGAAAATCCCCTATAAATGTATTTGA
Organism: Pantala flavescens; assembly: GCA_020796165.1. Taxonomy (NCBI): domain Eukaryota; kingdom Metazoa; phylum Arthropoda; class Insecta; order Odonata; family Libellulidae; genus Pantala; species Pantala flavescens. The sequence goes on along the minus strand of CM036889.1, from coordinate 11,880,300 downwards.
TCCTTGCGAATGAAGGTTTCTCCGTTATGGAATGCAGAACTATTTTTGTTAATATTTCAATTTAAAGGATTCCAGAGAAGGGTATTGGTATTTTCTGTTCATTTAAAGTGCTTATTATTTTGATTTCTGACAAAAAATCTAGGAATTCAATTCGCAAAGTTTTCGAAAGCTCTTGAATTAGGTTTTGTCAGTTCTTGTATATCGTATTCAAGAGATCTTTTCAGAGGGAAATTTTCATTTAGAATGAAAGGGGTCCTCAATATTGAACAGATTTTTATTTTCAATTTCTGACTTGGAATGAATGGAATATAAAGAAAGCCACCAAAGAGTTTGTTCGATTATCCGTCTCGGTACTCTTAATAAACTTATTTTTTTTGCCGTTGCGATAAAACAAATTATCCTTGATACTCTGGTACGACGCTCATTCATACATATCGCGCAGGTTTACATCTAGCTGTTTCCCACATGTCCGCAAAAGTGAGATAGTGTGAAGTATAGTGAGATCACCTGAAAGTTCTAAGGGAAAGAAAAAACTCGAAATGTTACTTTTTTCGACACTTGATAATATTTCCAGATTCAAGAAATTTTCGGCGAATCAGTGTCAAGGTTGAACTCAAAATACTCATCTTAATGTTGCATAATTTTCTGGTGTTATCAATTTTGCCATAATATTTTTATTATAAATTTCAAAGCAAAAGTAATAGTTTTAGTAAATTTGAATATACTTATCCTCTTAATCCATCCAGTAGTAGAGTTCCCATCCGAAATCGAGCAGGAGTCGGAATGCTCCTACAAGAAACGGGCCCAACAATATCAAAAAATTCATTTATTCATTGGTAGGATGATTCTCCGTGTTTTTCTGATAAACATATATCTTTGAATTACTTTTTTAAACTCGCTATTTAACTCGAGATTCACTATTTTATATTTCAAATTTGTTATTTGGTTAATGCATCAACCAATATTTCATATAAGTTACGGAAGCTGAGTTGAAAGTTATCATTTGGATAATTAAAAACAAAAATTAGTTTTCATAATAGACTGTTATTTTTGACCTTTTTCCAGATATAATTCCATTAGGTATTGACCCTATTCCCATGAAACCCTACATCCATTTATTAAATAACCATAAATTTCCTAAATTAGGAAATTTGTGATTACGGTCCATTTACATGGACCTATAGTCCATAGTTTCCTTTGTACATAAATGATTGATATGAAAAGAGACAATTCATGATTATTCAAATTTTTTAAAATCAGACAGTTCAAAATAGAAAATGTTAATTCAAGCAAATATCCTAGGGATTGAACTGTTTCTATCATACTCATTGGATCGTAGTGCAAAAATGTGATAATTAACCAAAATATTGGAAGAATTAGTATATAACAGGTGTGCTTAAATTCCTAACAGAGTTACCAATCAAATAATCAATGAGAGATTTAAGCTCATACTCAAATTTCTAGGAAACTTATAATTAAAGAGCAGCCAACTCTTTTAGAGGGTAAACTTAGGTGGTATAATAATTAATAAGTATCTTATCAAATCTTTTTATCCATGAGATTGGAATTTTTTAAATCATAGAATGCCTCATAAGGGACGAAATGACCACTTCTGCACTATTAAGGATCTCTCAGAGTTGATAATAGAACCTTCTGGTGGCATTTATGTTCGACCTCTCGAGCCATGGAATGAAGTTTATCCTGGAATTTTCATTGGTGATAAGTAGGTACTCCTAATAATCCGTGATAATAAACTATCCCTCTAAATAAATTTTTAGCTATTGTTCAGTAATGTAAAATTTATTTCAGGCACACAGCATTATGCACCCATGCATTGAAAGATTTGGGTATAACTCATGTGATAAATGCAGCACATGGGAATTTATCTAATCCTTATAATGGATTTGTAAACACTAATTCCACTTACTATGACTGTGTTGGAATCAAATTCAAAGGGTTCCCCGCAATTGATGATCTTTCCTTTGATCTTAGCCAGTATTTTGTCGAAGCTGCTAATTTTATTGAAAGTGCTTTAAATAGTAATGGTGAGTATAATGCTTAAAAACTTGCATGAGAATCTTGATATTTGATAGTTGTTAAAACTTGCAGCAATTTTGTTTGTTGGACATTTTCATAAAATTTAAAAATAATTATGAAGTTGTGGTAAGTAATCTGTAGAGAAAGTAGTTAATTTATTCATTGCCTTTTACAAAACTGGAAATTTGAGTTGGCAGATATTTTTGTCATAACATGTATACTCATGTTGATCTATGCATTGCCTCAAATAGGAACTTAACACTGGTATAATCTTTCATGAGGAATATACCGTATTTTTCGGACCATAAGACGCACTTTTTCTTCACCAAAAAGTGGGGAGAAAAGTGCCTGCGTCTTATGGTCCGAATACAAGAAGAGTGGCAGCGGAACTCGCTGCAGCCGACCCGCAGGATCAAATATTATTCTGTTATACATTATGAAATTCTGTTATACATTATTTTAGTAAAGCCTTAGACTCAGTAGACTAGTAAATTCATTGATCATGCCCCACTTTGATTACGGTGACATTGTTTACCAAGATCTATCAAGAGATCTAGCTAATAAGCTCCAAAGCATCCAGAATGCGTCCGTTCGATTTATATTTAATTTGAGAAAATTCGACCATATTTCCGGTGCATTTAAAAAATTAGATTGGATAAAACTCGCAGACAACTTCACATTCTAACATTAACATGCACTGTTTTGCGAACGCAATCTCCTGAATATCTCTTTTCCGAATTTGTAAGATTTGAGTCCGTTCATAATTGCAATACTAGAGGGAGATTCAATTTACTAATACCGAACCACAGAAACCACATATCACAAATCATTTATTATAACTGCTACCACGCTCTGGAATACTCTTCCCTCCCACATAAAATCTTCCATATCCACCCGATCTTTCAGAAGAAAATGTCTTACTTATCTAAATCATATATCCTATTTATCTCCTGTATCAACAGTCATCACATCTCTACAGCACTGATCAACGCTCTCTACTGCTCCTTTCACTCTTAACTTCCAATTCATTTAACTATGCATCTGTCCTGAAATATTCTTTTTTTTGCAGCTCAGTCCAATATCTTCTAATTTTATTATCTACACTTCGCCTCTCTTTTCGGCAATCAACTTAAACATACCATTGAATGTTTTTAATGATCTGTTTAGTTATAAGATATGTTTTCAAATTTAACATGATCTGACTCATTGATTATCTTGTAAAATTGAAATTTTAGTATTCTGTTTTTTGTTAATTCTATCAGTAGGTTTGTGCGGGTTTTTCACACCCCCCTTCATTGTGGGTGTTTTCCTGCAGTGGATTTTTTTCCTAAGAATTTTCTTAGGTTTTTATATCCACTTAAATCTCTCTTATAATCATTATTTTTCTCTTTCTAATTCTTTTGGTACTTTAAACTTTTTTTAAAGAGGTTAGATGGAAGAAGAGACTTTTTAGTCTCAATCTCGCCTCCAAAATAAAGACCTAAAGACCTATTAAATATTTTATTACACTATTTGGTTCAGAATATTTTTTGTCCTATTTTTCTCCTCTAAAAACCAGGTGCGTCTTATGGTCAGGTGCGTCTTATGGTCCGAAAAATACGGTATATATATATATATATACATAAAGGAAGAATTTTCTTATGATAATGGGACATTTAGTATACTTTTAGTTATTTTAGTTATAAAGTTATTTTATTTGAACTTAAATTTGTATATCAAATTTTTGCATTATATGTTATCCTCTCTCTTCTAGCTACACTCATCTGAGCTTATTTCTACTTGTATACTCTATGTAACTATCTGATAAAATTGGTAATAATGCTAGAGGTTTTGATGTGAATCAAACTCAATCCTTGAAATTTATTTTTGAAATACAGCTGATGCTTCCATATGCTCACAATTTTACACAAACCACTTAACTATTGCATAATTTTAGCTTAAGCTTTCAGAATTATTTACATAATTTAAAGTCATATAAGTTATGTCATTGGTTGGGGTAATTAGGTGCCACAAATCAGTCTTCCATAAGAGAATAAAAGTTCGCAAGGCTTAAAATTAGAAAAAGTAGATTTGAATGATTCATTAAAACTGATAGATATTATGAGAGTATTTAGCAGCTCAGTTATGAGGCAAATTCTAAACTGGCTCATATGATCAAAATGTCTTTATATATATTTAAAATATTTATGTAGATATTTAGTATTTTGAATATTCATCTTTGATTAAATAAATTATATAGATAAAGGTTGATTCAATCCAAAATGTTTACTCATATTATTTTTCAGTGTTGATAAACTCTAAATAAACTCATTTGATCAAAGTATTTGGAACCAAATTTGAAGTATTTATTCTGTTCCAGTATTGCCAAATGGGGTATATACCATATATATTCCATACCAAAAGGTTACTTGCAGGATAGTTAAATAGAATAATCCTTAAATCTATTTTATGTGACACCTTTACATCTATGGACAATGGATCCAAATACCATCCCATATTATCATCAGAGACTAAATGATAGTGAAGTAATAAATAATATTAGTGTATCCTCACTGAATTAATCATTTTATGTTATTATGTTTTTTATCCCTTGAATTCCTCAATCTCTATTTTATTCCAGAAAAAAATCTTTCCAAAACTTTTCGAAACTTAATGGGTTCATTTTATTTCTAATTCTAAGTGAAACACCTGTGGCTATAAAGTATTATCTCAAACTCTGGCACTCCTTTACCTGTGGAGCATCTTTAATATTTCCAAATGGCACCAAAATTACCTTCCTACCAAGCTGTAACATAACTGAAATCTACCTATATGTCATTAAATATTCACCTTCATGAGACAGCAAGACTTTTTACTTCTGAAATCAAGATAAGTATTGAAAATGCTGCAATTTTCCGTACTAATAATATCCAACGTTGCTTTCAGAATATCAAATCTTCATATGTAGCTATAAATAACAAGGCATAAGCTTAATTCTTCAAATATCCAGTGAAAAAGGGAAGATGATTCTTATACTAATGCCGTAATTAACAAATTTAGAGATGTTTTATTGAGGTTCTTAAATTAATACCAATATTTTAATGTGAGGTAATAATTCATACCTTTTCCATGCTTTTCTCATTGTTATACTATTAGCTTAGGTATTTATTTTGTATGGGCTTCAGTATAGTAGCTTATTTTTTGTAGGCAAGTTGGAGGGTAGTACTTTTAATGGAGGTGTACTGATTCTAAGAACATTTCTAGCATTCGTATATGCTCATACTAATTTATTTATCATAAAAAAATTTAATTGAAACATATTTATTACATAATGTTGCATACAGAGTCGATGCTAAAAAATTGAACAATATATGATATTATCAATAGATTCAAAGTTAAATATTATGGTACTTCTTTCAATATTCAATAGTGAAAATAGGATTTTATCAATGACAGAAGTATGTCATACTTTTTAGTTAGGTTTAGGCACTATAAATGCTCTATAATGAAAAATACATTAACTCTTATCAAATATTCATACATAAATCTCTCATATTTCATTTTTAGTGTATTTCTGTATGCTAATGCTTTCAATTTTCTTTCTAAATCAGTATCTTATTGAAGTCCGTTTGCTAGTTATTACTGATCTAAAGGAAAAGTTTCAAAAATTCTCATTAGAGTTTTTCTTGAAATATTACAAACTCCGGGAAATTAGATGATGTAGAAAGCATGTCCATTAGTTTCACCTAGTTTATCTGTAAATATTATGCATCAGTACATCTCTATTATATCTTTAGTAGATTTTCAACTGCATAGTAATTAATCCAAGCAATGTATTTTCCTATACTTTATTTGAACCTTATTTCTGTATCTCTAATTTGATATCAATATCTTTCATAATCTTCTTTTTGAATGAATCAGTTCATTATTTAAAATAATATATTTCTTGTATTCATCAATAGTAATTTTTAAATGATTTCCTTTTTGATTCATTTTTCTTCATCATTATTATGGATTCAATTCACTTCAATATATGCTTGTTTACCTTTAATTTAATTTTTAAATTATCGCAAATAAATCTCCCATGTCTCACAAATGCATCCATTGTGAAATTTACCTCCAATTGTTATTTATCACTAAATTTGTATGCTCTACTTAGGTAAAGTTTTGGTGCATTGCTATCAAGGAATTAGCAGGTCTGCTACACTTGTTTTGGCATATTTAATGCTTAAACATGGTATGACTGCACAAGAGGCCATTAAAATTGTGAGGTATGCTTTAGATAGATTTTAAAATATTCATCCTAATTAGTGCTGAAAAGTCTCACTGAATTTAATTTCAATTGCTCTTTAGGTCAAAGAGAGAAATCATACCAAACAACAGTTTCTTGAGACAGTTATGTGATCTCAATCAAAGACTGGAAGCAGAACGAAGATTTGGAATTCATCGTAGATAGTTATATTCTGCTATTTAGATACTACGTGCAGTTATCTGACCACCAACTATGTTCCAATTGTTATTGGTATGGATATATATTTTTAGGCTCTATTCTGAGGGCTTCTAAGAAAGCTGATCAAATAATGACATTTCTTTGTATTGATGAAGACTCAGGATAGTGTCATACATAAAGTATTCGTACATATTCCTCAAGTAAAACTTAAAAGCCTAGAATATTATCTGTAAAACATATCCAGTAATTAATTATATTGCTGTAAATATTGTTTTATTCCCATTTTATAATTTTAATCATGGTTTATTACTGTGAAAAAAATGACGAATTCATTACTATTATTTACATGTATAACTCATTTTTGTGAACTTAGTTATCATTCATTTGTAAAAGTTATTTGTGTATTCTATTTAGGAATCAAATGTTCTAAATGAACCTTTGTAGTTTCCAGTTCGGTTTTAAATGTTGGTTTATGAATTTCCATTTGAAAGATTTATGGACTTTTCATACAATTGTGGTATGAAGTCTTAAAACATACTTAAACAAGTTATATTGTAATTCAAGTAAGAAGAATGGAAAACCAGATACATAAAAATCTTATAAGAAGAAACAGTAAGTTATGCATTTAGAAATATAGGAGTGGAATACAAATAAAAGGTAAATCGAAAGTCTCTTATTAGTAATTTATGATGTGAATGTGTTTTTATCAAGCTTATTTTTAATACTGGAAGAGAGACTGCTTAAAGGATATCAAAATTATATTGTATTGAAACAAGGTGATTTTTTAGTTTTAATTTCTCATTAGAAACCATTATACAAATTTAAGCAGTGCCCATTATTTAGATCATTATTTGCACAAAAAATTTATCTTAGGAAATTAATGCTTTTTTTGGTTTGGTCAGTTTGAACTATGAAGTGCAAATTGCATATAGAATATCCTATGCCAAGAGTAAATAAACCCAGAATTTCACTTAATCACAGGATAAACCTACCAAGAATTGGAAAAAACTAGATTGAGGCACATTTCCAGACTATTCCAATTCACCATGTTGGTATGCTTGCAGGTATTCCAGTCACATCAGTGACTAAGTGGAATTATGTGCAGCTCATTTTGATTATGATTCTATCAGACTCGTATCTAATTCCTAGATTTTTTAAGGACCATTTTCAGTAATTGTTTGCCTTCGACAGGATGATTTTCTATTGACTATGTGGTGCCAAAGTCTGTCACTTTTCTTTTTCATTCTCATTTTCTATATTCCAATCTCATATAAACTGAGGAAAAATATTTTTTTAAAATCTTGCAATTAAAATGACTTTATTACAGAAAAACATATACAATATTTGACATAAGAAATATATAACCACTCTATTAGTATTTGATTGGTCACAGCAGGGTTAATATTATTAAATTTTCTACATTAAAATGACTTAATTATTGATTGAACTAAACCACCATAATTAAATTTTAATAATGACATACTCACAAGTTTTTGGGGGAATATTAAAACATTTTGTCAAATTTGAAATTTTAATAAATATAATGAAGATTCCTGATATGGACACAAACATCAACCCAGTTAAGAGGAGGAAAATCTTTAGAGCACCAATAATTTATCAAATCAAAATATCAACAACTGGTAACAAAATAAAAGTGAAGAATAATTACTTCAAATATTAGTTTTTAAAAGAAGATAAATTAAAATTCCTTCTGATCATACAAACTTTAGCATTCTTTACTCTGGTAGTGAGCTGCCTCTAGTATCCAACCATGAAGTTGAATTTAATGCAGGATCTATACATCATTAGACCGCCAAGTCAATTTGAGTGCCATAACTTGTCAATAATAAACCAAATAATTCTTCCTTATCACTACTTTGTTTAGTTAGCACCAACATTTCTAGAAAAATTAACCACTTGAAAATGTTATTGACATAACAATGGTACAATAAATAATTATGTCCGACATTACTCTCAGTTCATTGGTAAATGTAAAAGAATTTCTTGTTAAAGAAAATATAAGATACACCATCTCTTGAATAGGTAAGAAACATTAATTCCATTCATTTCTTTGTCCATTAAATGTGAAAGAAAATAATTTGTTATTAAAAAATCAGATCTGTTGTATCAGTTGTAGTAAAATAATAAGTTAATTGGTGTACATGTATATATTTCTCAGTAGCTCACTGTTAACTATTAAATCTTGATGTAAGCCATCGAGCTAAAATGGTAGTTAATAATATTAATTAGTGGCTAGATATGAGTAACATAGAATTAAAATAAAAACATGAAAATATGGAATAGCTATTTTCTTCAAGATGAAGTTTCAGCAGGGGTGGGAGTTGACGCTTGAGATGAAGATTGCTTAGAGATGCGCCATTGCTTCAAGGACCCATGAGGTGAGGTCGGTTGAAAATGCTCATGAGCATAAAGAAGAACACCAATGTTGCGATGACCAGCTTCCATTGCTATATTCAGTGCAGTGCTTCCATCCTTTCCAAGGATTATGAATTCAAAGTTAATAAAAAGATGATAGATATAATTAAAAAAATAAGAGAATCTACTTTACTACAATACTACAAGTGACTTCATATTAGAGTATGAGAGATACAATTGCATACAATTATTACCTACTTAAAAGTTACTCATAACCAGATTATTCACTGAATTCTAAATGCAATAAGGAATTGTAATTTACAATGCTCAGTTCAGGTTCAGGAGTGATGAACTGATAAATTGAGAGAGAACAAGGAAACTATCTGGCTGGTAACAGCAGAAGACTTCATTTAATATATAAAATATTATGAAACTAATACTCTCATTCATATCTAACTTATAATTTCATTCAATAAGATCAAAAACTTAGAGTTTTGGAGTTTTAAGTTCTAATAAGGTAATATGACAGTATCTTACATTGTCCTCTATAGATGCATCACAATCTGGTTGTGCAAGGAGAGCCCTTACAATATCAGCATGACCATGCTCAGCAGCACACATCAAAGCAGTGCTACCATCTTCATCTTGAATGTTTATATCAGCCCCAGCCTCTAATAGTAGTTGCACCATATCAAGACGACCATGTGAAACACTAAGCATCAAAGCTGTTTGGCCATGCTGAAGATTAGATTAGACGGAAGCACTTAATAAATGAGCGTAAGCAATGCAAGCTGAATATGAGGAAACAAAAGGATGGATATCACAAGAATTAAAGTTGTAGCACCATCATTGGTGTTCAATGGCCAATAAAAAAATCTTTCCCAAGAGTCTCAAAAAGGAATATGACAAAGTAGCTCACTAAAGCCATGGGGTACCTGACAATACCAAGTACTCATGGAAGGATCAGAAAGTAAAATATTCATATTATCATAAGGAAAGTGTATGCTAAGAAATGACAGGTTAATTAATTTGCAAATTATTCTGCATCATTCAATAATTTACAATTGATAAAAATTATGAATCATTTAGAAAGAAAATGACTCATATGAATGAACATAAGTATGAATATGAAAAATATCTACTCCAGAATATTTTATATTGATGGATAAAATTTTGTTGTCAGGAGATGATATTTGCTTCATATTTCCATGCAATTTTCAAGTGTATTATATGGAAATCTAGTGTCAGTAAAAAATACTCTAGAGAAAAAATATTCACAAATTTATATCATAGTACCTGCTTAGCCCTCATGTTGACATCAGCCATTTGGAAGAGCCTTCTAACAACTTGACGGTCAGTTTCAGATCTTACTTCAGCAAGAGAAACAAGCATGACACAAGTGTAACCAGCTTGATTAGCCCTCCTAATATCACAAACTTTTGAATCTAAAAGGATAGACACCACGTCAAAATTACCATGAGAGACAGCATAATGCATTGCAGTATTTCCCTGAAAGCAAGAATGAATTAGTAACAAAAAAAATAGCAGTTGATCACAAACAACTTCCAATCAATACATTCTGGAAATATTCAGGATAAAATGCCAAATAATTGACAAATCTATTATTATACTCACAGTGTTATCTGGAAGATTCACAATGTATTCAAGCAATGCAACAGAAACTTCCTCAAAATAATCAAGATAATCTTCTACGTCCAATGGGTTAGCCATAGCTGTACTAGATATCTACAAAGTACAGATAGGATTAAATGGGCTGATAAATTATCAAAGAATATTAGTAACATTCAACAATAGAGACGTGTTATAAGGATTAAGATAAGGTAAAATTGAAAAATTAGGTTGTAATCTTAAAGACTAAAATCTCTGGAGGTTTGGTCTAACAATCTTTCTCTCCCATTCCCTCTAATTGTTGCCATTCTTAATGCATTACTTAATTTTCTTATTAATAAAGAACAAATTCTGTAGTTCTATAAGTGGCAACAGTATTAAGAATATTGGAAGCCAATTTTTAAGAAAGTTAAATTATTGCAAGGAGAAAAATAATCATTGAATTCATAAAAATACAGGCAATCAGTTCTCCATTATGTTAAAAATATATATTTTTAAATTCATGCAAAACTATAATTAAATCATTTAAAATCAAAATGATCAGACAAATTGTCACAAAGCATGGTAAGTGAAGTGCAATTTAAGACAGAACAAGTGCCAAAGCTCATACAAATTGCTATATTAGTAGAACCAAGATTTAAAAATTACTAAATGAATTTCAATGTAAATCTATGACTTTTCTAGTTTCTTACAAACTTAGTTAATATTTAATATTCAATCAAAAGAAATTCGTAATTTTAACAACTAGCAACTGACTTAACATTTCAATGAAAAATAAAGGAATATTTTCAAACTATGAGTATTCACCAAACTAGGGAAGTAATGACAACATAACTCTTGAATCATATTCCATAACATTTGCTACTCAGGCTCTAAATATACATAATATTTTCATGCACCAACATTAATATATTCGAAGGAAAGTTTTTTGTGACCCATTGAGAATTGAAAAAGTCTGACAGAACTGGGAATCGAACACAGGACTCCCAATTGCCGGTCGGGTGCTCTCATACATGTTCTGCCATGATAGCTCAACAGAGAGAGCACCCCACTGGCAATTGAGAGACCCGGGTTCGATTCCTGGTCTTTTTCTTTTTCCAAGTCAATTCTACCTTAAGATTTATATACTTGGTTACTGAATTCCTTTTTACTGATACTAGCTATGTCTATGCATTTTAATCTTGCACAATTGTGTTACACTTGATATCATTAAGATGATGAAACAGAATAAGTTAAGTGAATGGCTGAACACTTGATTAAAGAAGACCAAAAAATAGACTTTACGTAAACCCATGTTCAACTACATATCCTTGGGATACACCTAATGATAAGGAGTATTAAAGAATTCATCCATCAAAATCTTCAGTAATGTGAAGGACCTGGTTCAGAGTCCATTTTTTACTGATGTTTAATTTTTTTCATCTATGAGATTCAATGAATTCTTACCAAATAAAATCATTTTTAGCTTTTTTTCATACAAACAAAATCCTTAGTCATGTGCTGTGGATTAAACCTAAGTTATAATGAAATAAATACAAATCTCAGAAGATGTAAACTAAAACACCTCTCTCTCATTTATTCATCACACATGAGCTACCATGCCTGAGTATTCAGTCAAGCTATTAAGGGATACAGTAAGACCCTGCTTAATGCTGTTTCAGTGAAATGCAGCTTTTTGGGGTTCCCCAAAATCACACACTGTATTGATAGTTGTAGTATGTGTGCTAAGGAAACGGCCAAACACAAACCAAAAGCAGTGCACTATATAGTGACACTGTATAATATGTATCTTTTTCAATGCTCTTTCATTAGTCTGTCCAGAAAAAAGTTTCCAACTATATTCTCCTAAGTCGCAATCCCAGTACAAACGCAGCTTTCCTGCATCACAATTGATTTATTTGTTCTCATCAAGGTTATTAGGTGTATAAAGATATAAACATAATATTTTATATTATTGTTATAAATTCGTCAAAAACTGATAAATTTTCTTATTCCTTGTTCTTTTCACTGATCCCCATTACATACTTACATATGTATGTGTTATGTTGCCTCGTTGAATGCTGTTTCGTTTAGAGCTTGAAGTTATTGGAAGTTATTATTACTGTACTTTGAAGGCATATGAAGACTTGAAAGATAATGTATGATATATGCACATAGTATATATGCAAGAGAATGCTTGTTTACTTCGATTAAATCTGTTATCAAAAAAATTAAGATCAATGAATGTTGTGGTTACATGAACTTACAGTAAACCATTCCTGCTGAATAACACCAGTAGCACTTTTTAGTTGACTTTTTAGGTTACTTCTGGGATGCTTTTGCAGTAAATCATTCACAACTTTTATAGCAGCTTTCATCTCTTTACTGGGACTAGCTCTGCAAAATTAAGATTTGAAGAATATCTCTACTTAATGGTTACTCGAAACCTTAAATAAATTATGTTCAATCACTCAAAAACCTACAATTAAATAATAATATTATTACTATAACATCAGAAACTAACTTTGGGCTGTATCAAATCTTCATAAATAAAAGCAAAGAACACTACCAAGCTGTGCACAGTATTTAATAATCAAAAGCATGGTGAAATTAAACTAATCAAATTTCACAACAATACAACTATGCGACTTTTACAGCAACACAATATGGAATTCTACAAAGAGTTTAATTTACTATTATCCTTAATGAACTTTCATTTTTAATATCTTAACATAAATTTTAATATCAAGCTAAATTATTTGAATCACTGGAATTTTCTCATGATATTCATGCACTACCATATAAATAATTTGAAGCAAGTGAATGCACAACTATGCTAGTGGGAAATTACATTCTTAAATAAATAACCCATCATTCATAGCCACAGAAGATTAAAAGAAACAATTCCTTATGGTATACTTCTTTAAACTTATAAAAACCAAACAAGATAAAAACGGTGAATGGAAAATACTTTTTATGCTTTAAGATCTGAATAAATTTAGAAAAATATAACTTACTTCTCTCTGTTGGCCCTACTGGCATAGTGATACGAGGACTTCTCTGTAATCATATATTGGTGCAATGATTCATCTTCTGTCACCATACCTTCAAAAGATGTCTCTCCATAGGCTTCAGTATCTGAACTATTTGAAGGTCTTCTTATCTCCAAGAAGCACTTTGAAGCATCAGTTAAATTCTGGGAACTAAAGGAATATTTAGTTTAATTAAAATTTGATGAAATGCTGTATTTATTATTAAGATGAATATTATATAGCTTTATATTTACCTTAACCTTTCATTGTCATTTACAACCTCTACCGTAGTGGAGCACTGAACTTCAGTTTTACATTCAGTGTAAGTATCTTGCCTCAACAGAGTTTTTCTCCTACTATTCTCTAATTCTTCCCTTCCATGTGTTTCCACTGATATCTCTTCTGTGGATATGACATTGTCTTCTTTTGCTATTTTTTCTGATGAGCCTTCCTCAGATATTATTGGATGGATGGAAACTGCTTCGGAATTTTCTTTTATTGCTTGAAATTCAGATATACATACACTAATTGCTGCATCATTTGAAACTACAAGTCCTGTTGTATCTGTAGCCTTCGATATAGATGTATTACCATTTTCAAGAGATGATTTAACTCCTAATGCCAGAAGAGAAACTGAAGTGCTATCTTTTTCAGCAGATAAACTGCATAAGGAAGAAAAGTCTCTAACCGGTGGTTTTGCAAAAGTAGAAGCTTCCCTAGAAATGGGCTTGGCAGTAACTGACATGTCTCTCGTTACTCGTCCCTGAGTCTGAGTCTGCACATGAGAAAGTTTTCCTCTGTAAGTTTGCACTTCTCTGCTTATGGAAATTGCACGCTGCAAGTTTGCCTGCACATGAACATCTTTTGTAACTAACTCTCTTTTGGATTCAACACTTTCATCTTCAAGTACAGCCTGGCAGTCAAAATCTCTTTTTTCGATAATAACTAATGGTTTCATGGCAGGTTCAAAAGATTCAAACTGATACTTAAAACTAAACTCATCTTGTCCAAATATCAACAGCCCATCTGTGTCAGTTGCTACATTTTTCAGTTCCCTGAGAGAAAAAAGACAAAAGATTAAATGAAATGTCAAATTACATTTATTTCTGATTAGTTCAATCTGAACCTATACACTAAACACACAGGAAATGATGTTTGCTTAAGAAGAAACAAGCAGGACAAACTAAAATTCCTTCTACATTAAGAGTGGTCATAATCATGTTATATGACTATAAAAAAGCACTTAAGAATAAAATTGTTTTCATTCATGTAAAGCATAAGATAAACTTAAAGTTAGAGAGTTTAGATAATATATTACTCAAAAAAATTTCTATTCATGCTTATTATTAAGTTTATCAGTGAAGCATTCAAGAATCTTCAACTTTCAACATAAGGGTTTTGTGTTAAGTATATTATGCACATGTTAACATACTTAGTGCTTTTCTCAGAACTTCTTTCACGATTCATCACAAGTGGATGCTCTGCATCAAAGGGCCATGACCTTCCGCATAATTCAGTCATTGAAAATTCATGAACCCCTCTCTTAGAACATTCTGAAGGTATTGACTCTACAACTACTGGACTTAACACCAAGTTTTTAGATATATTTTTTGTCTCCTCTTGAGGTATTTCTGTATTTGTTGATACATCTCTTACTCTAAGCTGTTGAGAACAAGTCCCAACATCTCTAGTCAAAACACTGCAGCACACCCCTGCATCTCTCTTCTCTTGCAGGTAATCAGTTTGAGTTGTTTGGGTACTATCATTTGTGAGAGATTTGACTTCATGATAATTTATGCCTGAAAATACAAATGATATGAAATAATATTAATAAGAAGAGAGAAAAGTATAACAAAAACTAACTTGCCAAGAAAATTTAATGGCAGATGGTATAAAATGATGACATTAATCTGAAAGTTGGAGTTTATTTGACAAAATTGGGTGAATTTCCATAAATGCTATGGGTAGATGCCTAAGTTACCATTAGCATTAGTTAATTAGTTATATTATAAGGATAAAAAATCAATGATGAAAAGTTACCATGTAAGCATGTGTAAAACATATTTATTAAATTGAGGGGTTATCCAGTTAATTGAATGATGTTTACAAAAATGAACAACAAAATAATAAAAAAAAATATTTCAGGAGTTAATTATACCTGATTGTTTCTGCTTTAACTGAAGAAGCATTTTTCTTTTTTCCTCTTTCAAAATTGAGAGCTGAACCTACAGATAGAAAATTTTAATTAATTAATTTAATACACTAATTTTTCTAACACTGATAAAAATTATTACTATTTAACCAGAAAAATTACGATTAATGCTCCTCTAAATCAATATCTTCCTATAAATATTAACTTAATGCAAGTATTGACTAGTACACTAAAACTCAAATAATTAAAAGGCAATGGTATAAATCTCACATAGATGTAGTATGCAATTATAATAAATGAATTTCTTATCTTTCTTTGACAGTAAGTATAACACTTTTAAATTGCATAAATCATACAAATCTAGATCAAATTCAGTTATTATTTAAATAAACCTGTAAAATGGGAATCAGCTTCAACTTTTCCTCCATTTCCTTCATTTTTTCCAAACTCAAAGCCATCTGCTCTCGGATATTCTGAAAATAAAAATATTTTGATTAATTCATGAGTAAGAATAGATTTCCATTTCGATAGACCATCATTTTAACCCTCTACAAATTCATTTTTATAATAAATATTAGATTATTTTGTTCTAGAGCACACATGTTACAAAACTTCATTTTGCCAACTTCTATTTTCGTCCCATTATTTGAATTTTATTATACTATTCCAATGTACTTCTTGTTTCAAAAACTAATGCTGATCTCTATTCCTAATATTATAAATTCTTTTACTTTCCAGTCTTAGTAAAAAGTTTTCTGAAAACATATTGAAGTAAAAGTAATTTAAAGTAATTTTGCAACTTATTGCTGATGTTTGTTATATGAATGATAAGGCTTTAAAAAACAAGTCATTATTTGTTTGAGTTGTAAATTGAGAGAAATAAAACCAGAAAAATAGAAATCTGTACACAAACACATAAAACCATATGTATACGTAAATGTAAGAGATTCAGTAGAAAATTTTCATTCAGTACGTTCTGTAAAAACTCTTACTTGCAAAGCTTCAGTGCTAAGTCCTCCAGATGCATTGCTACCAACACTTCCACCATCAGAGTCATGCTGGTGGTAAGCTGAACTTTGTCCATGAAGATTAGTGTCTAATGTGCAGGTTGTTAATATCTTGTTGCAGCTTTCATGGAGGATTTCCTGAGTGGATGACATTGAGGTGGACACATGGAGAGGACCAGTAGAAGCAGGAACATGGTTTGTGATACTAGATGTGGTAGAGATCAATGATGATGTAGAAGAAGTTGAATCTCTTTCTCTTCTTGGTGTAGTATTCTGGAGGATTGGTAATGGTGATGAAGTAGAGGCTGCAATTGAGAAAGGTTTTAGTTTATATACATGGCTATTATATGATGAGAAATCTTAAATATAGAAGAAAAGTGAGAGAATAAATTGCCCCCAACAAAGCAAAGAACTTACTAATATTATTTGAAGCTGAATGTACTGCATGTATTTCCTTCTGGTTTTGATTTCTATCCACCGAAATTATATGCCGCTGATCTTTTAATATTCCCTTATGAGTTGATCTTTTCAAGGTATCTTCAAAATCAAGAACTGCTTGCTGTAAAGCATCTTTCACCATTGCAGAAGCACCAGCTGGATCAGGTGTAACAGCTGCTGCTGGCCATTCTTGGGGAATCTGACAAAACATCTCCACATTAATTATAACTACGTAAGTTTTGCCACATACTCTTAAGATAGAATTCTGGTGCAATATGCTATCAACATTATGAGCTATTTGAAATATTATTTTTTATCTATGCCCATATATTTGAAATATATTGCGTGTTTATTGAGGGCTTGAAATTTATCTAGTTAATAAAAAATGCATCAAAATCACACTTACTCTCGGTGATTTGTTTGGATTTTCATTTTTGTTCTAAATACACCACATCTGGATGTATAATAATTGTAACACATTCATTTTAAGGATTTCCATTTGTTCAACTAAATAATTTAATATACACAACCCACATTTAACTTCTGCATTGCAAGTCCAAGATTACAAATGAATTAAGATAGAGATGAATTTAAAAAGGTGAATAAATCAGATAGCACATCAATTGGTACAAATAACTTAATTCATTTTATGTAATATTTCAATGTAAAAATTCTAATTAATACAATTTAATTTTGCAAGAAATTTTTGAAAATGAGTGAGAAATCATAACTATTTATCCTATTAAAATCTTGAAATAGCCAGCAGAAACAATAAGACACAATTAAATATCTCAAAATAAAAACAGCAACAAATTGCCCAATGACTCTTAAAAACATGAATTATATAAAGATAAAAGAAGAAATGTTTTGAATCCAGAACTACTTTTCTGATAAAAATTAATGAAAATTTAATTAATTGTATTCTTTGTAAATAAATAATAACAATAATGAGATGCTCATAGATGATCTAATACCTTAGGGAGATGATGTTCCATGAGCCAAACCGATGGGCCAGTGAGACCAAGTAATCCTTCCATTGATTGCCTTTGACGTCGCCTGCTCCTACGAATTCTTTTACCAGTATCGCCCCATCCCTCACTCCCAGTGAGAGCTTCACAGAATCGTACAAAATCCACATCAATATGATACCCATAAGGACAACATTTACAAAGATTTCTTTCTGAGACTGGCCTGGTTTCAAGTCCCACACTTTGATCTGCTCTGGCAGATAAAATATTATTATTCCTACTGGTTCCATTTGTTAGAGCATGGTGACCTTTAAATTAAACAAATCACATATCAGTTACAAAAGTAAGTTTTTAAAAGCTAACTGCTAAATGCTAAATACATACATCAGAACAAATAGATTTCAAACTCAATTGTTCAAAAGTTTTACTTAAGATTCCTCAAAAGAAAGACTAATTTAGTCAAATTAGATGCAATTCAAATATGATAATTAAAAATCCTAGTATCAATATAAAAAGATAAAACACTACACCCATTAAATTTACTTAAAGATTTTACTGGAATCAGGATTTGATGACCAATAATTACAATAACATTCTGATTGAAGGGGTGATAGTCTAATACAATGTAGTCATATCAAATCTATTAAGAATTTTTTATAGGCAAAGTGCAATATATATTCTTTCATGAGAGATGGATTCACATCAGAAGCTGTCAAAGAATTTTGCATAGGCATAATTTGTTCACAACAAGAACAAAAAAGCATATAAGATATTTTTTTAAGCTCTTGATATAATATGAACAACAATTTTTAATAATTAATACAACATTTTTTACATTATCTATATATAAAAATTTACAATTCACAATATTATTGAAAATCTGCTATTGATGTCAAATATAATTTTCGAATGGCTGTGATAAGAACATTCTTTTCTTATGAACAATTTTCCTAGAGTGGTATGTATATTTTAATCATGAAAGAGAAATATATAAAGTTGTGAGAGTGAGAGAACATCTAACAAAATGAATCTTTTACAGTTAATAATAAGGTTTTTCAAATGAAACTATTTCCATTTACAAAATAAATGAGCTGTAATTTTGCATTTCACAACAGCATCCCCATTTTCAAGCCTTGAATAAATACGATAAACTAAGATAAAAATTGTATTTTATGGCATTTAAAATGCTATAAACAGCGAAATCTAATAACTCTCAGAAAGTAATTTATTTATAACTTTTCTAACTCCTGCCGTTTGACACCAGCTTAATGACAGCTAATGTATACCTTATTGGCTTTATTTTTACGTTCAATAGGAATAATTTTTCGAATCACTGAAATTGATTAACATGAAATGAAATTCAAAACATATCGATGTTAACACACAACTGAAATACTAGAGTATATTGTCTATAGAAAATCCAATAAACGTAAGTTAAGCGTTACGCACTAAATTTTAATAATAAAATTGTATTAATAATAATTAATAGTATATTTAAAGATTAATATATTACAATATATAGCTATGAATTTAAAACTTGCGAAAAGAACACAAAAAATAGCATCATTCAATTAATGATGCGAAAGGAATACCAGAAGCAAAAAAACTATACCTCGTAATTTGAAGTTATTCAATCGGAAATTGACTCAATGAGAAAGTGAATTTAGGTTAACAAAAATTCATTAAATTGACCTCAAATGAGCATTAAACCATAATGTGTCGTTCGTAATTAAGTTGAAATGCGATAAATGTTTAACTAATAGTAGATATGCATCCGGACACAAGTTGAAAAAGGAAAGTTAACATTCTATATTTGTTTAAGACATATTTTTACATATATATGTTGCAACATAATTTTAAAATTATCTTTATTTTAAGTTAATTATGAGTGATTGAAACGCCTGTCGGAATTAACCAAGAGAATCATACGACTAATAGCATCGCAGGATACTAAAGAATAGAGGTGAGAATAAATATTCCGAAATTGTTAATGCTTTTAGAAAACTCCTTCACTTCCGTTGGTAATATTGAATTCGCAAGCCGCACCTGGAACATTCCTAACACTTCAATCACCTACGCTTATACCTCAGCCGGTGACGTTTGGGCAGCTTCTCTAAAAGGGCTAACTTGACAACAGGTGGTAAGATATTGAAACACAATATTTGAGCAAGACAACATAACCTTCAGTGGTTTAATGGTAAGAAATAAATAGATTATTAATTTTTACTTAACCTCATGCACGATTAAATACAAAACCATGAAGAAAAGGAGAAATGCAAATTAGATTGGGATTAAAACTCATGAAGTTAAAAGATCTGTTTCGAAAACATATATAGAATATTATTTTGTGCAAAGCGATGCAATCTGAAAGGGTAAGGAATACATGCAGTGTTAAACCTTAGAGGCAACTTCAATGAGATGCGTTGCTTTTACGGTAAGCTTCCTTTGGGCGTAAACTTCCATAAAGAGAAAAATAAAGTCGCACACATAACACGGCTCGTTAATCTATCCAGTAATGCAAAATTAATTTTACGTCGACTAGAGTTACAACTATGACTCCTAATCAAGGGAATAAATAAAATATGGCCAATTCATGACACTGAATCAGGCAGTTCAGGTGAAATAGCACACACACACACTAAACCCGACTTACCTTGATTAGGCGAAGTAACTCCCATTTTGACAGCTATGGTATAACGGATTTCCAATTTTTATCAAATATAAAATAAAAACATGTGACAAAATCAATACATAGGATATCTCAAAATGAAATACACCTCGTATTCAGACAGCCTACGCCTCATCGCGGTCAACTTTCTCTCCTGGACTCAGCACGATGCGAGGTACAAGCAACAGATAGCAAGCAGGTATGATGGAGGGGATAGAGTGAGACAGTAAGGGAGGGGAGGCTGCAGAGAGCGTGGGAGAGGCAAGGAGGTGAACGCAATTTTACGCTAAGTTTTAACTTGAAAACAAATAACTACGAGGAGAAAACGGATTCTATAGAATTCGAAACTAATTATCACACTTTTATTCTTTCTTATTTTCTTAAGATTGCTCGGTAGTATGAATGTTGATAGTAATTTGTTCTCTGTTGTCGTATTTGAGTAAAACCTCCGTAATGGTTTGATTCATTAATGAGACAACAAAAATTTATATATTAATATTGCAATTTCTAAAACTATCATTTCGCCAGACGGTGAATCTCTTAGAAAATGTTATAAACAAAAGATGCATTTTATTTTAACGTTGATCTAGAACTCGAGCAAATTATTTTTGATTTCAAATAACCTGGGTAAAAATTATGCGAGCATCGATCACCATAGAACAATAATCAAATAATATCTCAGTAGTCTTCTAGCATTAGGAGAAAATGAGAATAACTGAAATCTAAAAAAAATGTAAACGGAGACTTTTTCGCGCAGAGATATTACTCCACCATTTAAAATATTCAGGAGTTCAATACTTAATGTTAAATCACTTGATTTAACGATTTGATTGATTGACACGATTGATATTCATGTCTTAAGGAGGCATGACCTAATATTACACCTATGTCAGTGTTACTGAAATTGGAAATCTATTCACAGAATGAAGTAATAGCGGTGAAGTAACGGATGACTGCCAGAATTCCGAAGTGCTAAAAAGTCGAAAGAGGTAGCACAGGAGATGCTAAACATTGAACAGAAGATCGTCTTGGTTAAAGCCAAGAGAATGGGAAAGGTATGCGACTAAGAAGGTGAAGATACGGGCTTTTATGAAAACAGGCATATTCCAATCTTTCACGGGTTAATGCATGAACGTCCCTCCACTTGAAAGGACCTTGGTATCATTTTCTGTTGGAGTAGCAACGATGTCTTCATTTAAATTCACGGTGTCCTCTCAAATGATGTAATCTCTTTTAAATTCACATTCCAACATAATATTACGATTTCGTAATAGTCTCAGTCATAAAGCCTTAAAGGATGCGTTATAAATTCCTTAATTTATCTACAGAAATAGAGAAAGGGGAATAAAAAATAAAGTAGATTGATCATTATAAAATGTACTATTACGCTTTGAATTCGAAGAGAATTGAGGTTAGAAATGGACTGAATGAGAAAATTTTTAACATTTAACAATATCTGATGCATCATTTTGGGAACCATAGGATTTAAACGTATAAGAATGAAACATTGAAGATGTTTATTCCACTACATGCATGTTAGAATCACCAGCTCTGACGAAGTCGATTCCCATTTCGCTAAGCTTGCTTGTCCTCAACTTGTAACGAAACGAGAGAATATTGAGAGGAACTGCGAACCTGCCACCATCGCCTACCTTTCATAGGGCTATCAAGTGACAAGGAAATTTTTGCTCGGGGTGGTTAACGAAGAAGTCAAATCAAGCATCTGGCTAATGCTCACCCCTTGCATGAAAAGATATACCACCCTGCGCGTAGATCCTAAAATGCACATGTCCTTGTCTCTTAACAGCACTAGAAATTTACTATAATGGAACGAAATATGCTATAATAAATCATTTCAAGTATAAATTGTTCCAATAATTGATAATATTCATTACTGGACATTACTTTTGTTGGTAATATATAATTTTAAGAACACACTTAAATGTCTCAAAAAATTTGTATTCTCAAGCCCTTCGAATTAAAAAAAATCATACAAATGAACCTTAATGACGGTTCAATGATAGTTTCGATAAAACATAAAGATGACATACAGAGTAATAATTTCAAAAATAAAAACTCACGTATTTCCTGTATCTATATTTGACAGTCTAAAGGTTCTTGCTAGCTGTATGTAAGCAAGTATTCGATGGAGAAAAATGTCACGTGCTTCCAGGGTCGGATTTGAAAGGGCTTCAATCACGCGGGACGGAGTAAAAATCTCCTGCTTTAAAATCTCATGAATCACTCAAAACTTGGATTCAGTCAATGAAATTACTGCTAAACCACTAGCACAGAACGATGCTCAATGAGCATTGTAGCTAATATTCATGGAATGCTTAAAAAAATAAAATCTACGTTTAACGAAGTTACTTCAATATCAATGGCTTCACAAAATCAAATAAGCTCACTAAACGTTACAATAAGTTCTTTCATCACAAACGAACTTCGAGGTTGCTTCTTCAAAAGCAAACCACTGCAATCGACATAACTGAATAAATATTTATTGTAGTTCCGTGTTTCGCCAAGTCGTTTTCTAGCATCGAGTTAATTATTGAAAATTATCTATGGCGATTGTAGTAAATCACTTTAAAATTGGTTATGAGCTTGCAGTAGTTCTTTTATACTGGTATGGTTATTTTTACCTAAGTTCTTTGAGTAATAAACCTTTTGTCTGCCCCTTATATAGTGAATCCACCGGTATCTCTTGTGTATTTCTATTATAGCAAGGATGATAGCTACGTCATTTGTGCCGTGAATACAAATGATTTCTATTTAGCTCTTCAGAATGCGCAAGATAGCTATCAATAATCGTTTCCAATCAAGTTCGCGTAAGTCGTGTAATTGCATCGGGTAATATATATAATTACATATATTGCATGGGACAAGAAGTAGTTCACAAATATATTCAATAGAGAATCTTGCAAAGCACTCAACAATATTATTGATTTCACAGAGGTTCATTTCCCAAATTTTCTTCTTGAAATTTGCTTAAATTGCAATATAACAATATAAAGGCGACAATACGCAAGATATTTTAACGATTTTACAAAGAATGAACATGGCCATGTTACATGAAAATCCTTTCCAAGTTCAAATTCTCAGGTTGAGAAGAAACTTTTGCCTTACGCAACAACATTCATTGTGACAATATGACAAACCTTATGTTCATAATCTCTCTTCAACTATTGATAATAATGGTCAATCCAATTCAGTCTACTTTGACTTCCAGAAAGCCTTTGACACTGTTGACCACAGTCTCTTTTCAGTTTAACTTTACAACCTTGGTATCAGTGGCTCCTTGTCCAATATTATGCACTCCTATCTTTGCAATCATTCTCAAAGAGTAGCAATTGATGGCATCTTATCGTCAACTGCAAATGTTACCTCAGGTGTCCCTCAGTGCCCCTGCTTTTTAACACATATTAATGATCTCCCAAACACCATCTCCTCCTCTGTATATTTATATGCTGATGATTGAAAAATTGTTAAGGAAGTGGACTATCAATTAGTAAATATTTCGACATCCAACCACTGTGGGCTAGACAGAAAATCTGTGATTTATTCTTAGCTAGGTTTTCAAAGACATGTTCGATTGCTGCAAGCTAAGTGGACAATTGAGAATAGCTGCGCCACCCTGAGGAACTTGTCAAGGTTCCACATTGGCAGTACACCGCTCAAAAAAGGATGTCCTTAAATTATCTGCTGAGCAATGAATCACTTTACTGATTCCCTTGTAGTTATAGACTTTTTCTGTGATTCTTTTCACTCCATAGAGAGAAAGGCATATTCCAGTTTCAAATTTATGCATTTTTGTTTTTTTCTCTTCCTTTTTTGTTAATATTTAATTCTTATTTATATTTTTATGTGTTGTGTTTGTGTTAATTTATTGTAAAGTATATAATTGGGGCAACCTGTTTAGGATAAATAAATTATTATTAGTTGTTACCTATTTTTTGTAATTTTTTTAGATGAAAATGAATTCTTTCTTCAAACTTGAATAATAATTTGAATGTAATCCTTAGAGAGTAAACCAGAAGCTACATTGAGCCATCTGGATAAGACTTTAACTAGCTCGCAAAAATCACTGTTAATAAAGGTTGCAGATTAAGGGACTGCCATATGGCAGAGAAATTATCATTTAGATTTCATTTATATGAAAAAGAACAATGATAAAAAAGTTTACTTTCTTTACATGAGAAAGGTAATTATGATGAAGTAAAGGTCAAATTCCATGAGATGTATTTCTATTACTTCAACAGACTAGGTGTACGTATTGAGCATTAATAAAATAGGAAACCTAAAATTCATGAACTTTAATGAACACAAAAATTTCCCAGTATAGAAATGCAAAGAAAATGTCAAACTATATCCATATCGAATATAGCACTGACTTAAGATACAATCGAAAATCTAATAATAAACCATGTATAATAATATGTATTCATACAAAGGAAATAATACCCACTCTCTTCAATGAAAAGCATTATAAAGTGTTCACTCAGAACTTAAACTTAAATATCACAAATTATCATCAATAAAATTTTCACACCCAGTAAGTTTCTGAGGTAAGGCACAATATGGTGAACAAAGTTTTTAGTAAAAATAATGAACATTGCCATCAACAAGAAACATTCAATGACAATATTTAACAATGAGGAAAATATGACTAGACTAATATCACATTTTGATACTTGAAATATTTAAAAATTACAGAGAAATACTTCCCTGTCTAAAATCACTTCTAGATAGTAGTACATTAATTAAAATAGGAACACCAGTTTTAAGAGTCTGCACTGCATCCAATAATGCATTCCGCCACTCCTTGTTGAGATTAGAAATCATAACCCCTTCTGCACCAAGGCCCTTCGCAACTTCATGGTAATTAGAGTGCTATAAATAAATAGTTTTAATCTTTATTTTTAATTTATAATTATTTAAATAAAAATTTAAGTACAGCACATTACATGTGAATGGTTTTTCCATGAGTGGTACAATTGTTCTGAAGAAATTCTATGAACAAATACGATTTTGAGAAACTAATTTCCAACAACAATGTTGTTTGCTTTTTAGGATAAATTAACCTTATTCGCTATTAAAAATTAGCAGTGAATACTAGAAAAATGTTTGTTTTCATCAAAAGTGGGAATAAAATAGACTTACAGCAAGCATGCAGGCAGTTGAAGAACCCAATAAAGGCTTCTGATCTCTCTCAATCTGGCTCCAGCAGCCATCATTACCAACAACTGAAATCACAGGAATCTTGTGCCTTACAAACGTGTCATATTCCATTATGGAGTAACCACACGCACCATCACCAAATATTATCCAAATCATTGCATCTGGTCTCACCATTTTGGCCCCAAGAGCAAATCCGCCCCCAACCCCTAAAGTTCCAAATGGACCAGGGTCTAGCCAAGACAGAGGGGTTGGTGGCCTGGAGAGTGATAAGATACACAATTAGTATAACATAGATCTTTAATATTGAAATGGGTTACAAATAATACTAATGTAAAGGAATATTGAAATTATAACACAATATTACCATCTAACATTTTGAGAGAAATGTAATTCCTTCTAAATAAAATCATTATCTACCTTGACTTCCACTCCGTTCTAAAGAAAATAGAGTTAATCTCAACTTATATACAGGAGGAATATGTGAATCTTAAAAGATTCAGAAAATAACTTATTTTATAAATAATATGATCTGAATAATTTTTTGAGTTATAAAACTATTCAAGTATTATAAAAGAAATAAAGCATGATTGGCAATCTGGCATTAAAGACATATTGAAAAAGTTTAAGACAACTGAATTAATAATCAGAAAAACATCAACTTTTATTTTTAAACAACATTTACACTCTATAAGGCTTACTGCCTCACAGGAAATTTCTTATTGAGGATATGGGCCACAAGCCTTTATCTTAGAATGCAAAAAAATCAAAAAGTGAAATTGTCAGAAAAATCACATGAAGGAAAGTTAGCCTTACCGTAAAATATAAGCAGCAGTTGCAACAAAATCGCCTCCATCACCAATGATGATGGAATTCTCAGGAATTAGTTTCTCTAGCTCCACTAAAACTTCAACAGGATTCAAAAATTCAGATTTACTGTCATTAGAGGCCTAGAAAAAGATAACTGAGCTGAGTAACTTCAAACTTAAAGGAACAATAAAGTCATTAAGAATAATTACCCCTGCAATTTCAGCATTCCTTTTTTGCTCTGCTTCTAACAGAGTTGTGTACCATTTAATATCATAACTATATCCAGCACTGAGACCAGCAAATTCATTCAAAAATGTACCGACATCTCCCTTAACCACAAGGGTGGGCTTCCAAAATACTCCTGCATTCTAGATTTGTTAAAAACCAATCATTGAAGGTGATAAGACATATAATTCAGTGATAAAATTAAACTTTATAATTGTATTTTAGTATCACATACCAAAGATGCCTTGGCTTCATCTCTGTTCACTGAAATGATGGTGGCTTTATTAGACAGTGATCTTCCATATGACAATCGAAAATCACACACAGCTCCTGCTAATATGATTAAATCAGCATTTTTCAGAGCAAATTTCCGTGAGTGCCTGAACTGAAAACATTTAAATAGAAAAGAGATAAACAATCATTAGGAGGCTCTTCTCATCATTCAAGCATTTTCTACATTAAATAGGTAAAAAGAAATGGATAAAATTTCGTAAAACTAATGCAATGTATCCCAACTACCACACCAAAACAATTTTAACATTTGAAAATTCTTCCTAGGTGCATAATATTTATTTTATGATTTCAGAGAGGAATGAACTAAGTAGCTCAATGTAATTAAGATTTTCAAAAATGAAAATGGAATCAGATGATAAATTATAATATCAGTTTTCATTTGCTTTAGGTAATAAATTCCAAATTCCAATGGCAATTTCAAAATTAAAAATATTATACACAAACTAAATGAAATTCTGATCTTTGTCAGGCATTGTCATTGAATGGAAATGCTAGTATGTGGACCCTCTTCCTTTGAAGCATTAGGAGATTCAAAAAAGCATATAGCAAAGACAAATAAGGAGCTATTTTATACCATTAGCTAGCCTATCTTTTATATTATTATAGGTTCTAAAAACTCAGCACTTCCTCCCAAAGAAATGCCAAAAAACCTAGATTGTGAAAGAATATTAAGTAATTCTCTTTCCGGTAATTAAATTGCTCTTAATAAAGTACCTTAAAAAACATACATTATAGATATAGAACTATAAAGCTGCAATATTCCTCTTTCAAATTATATGAAACATATAATTGTGGAATTGTTATTTACATTTAAAAATTAAATAATGAGGTTGGGTGTAATGAGATGTTTAAAAAGCTTCATCATTAAAAAAATGAAGGAAAGATTAATAAAGACTAAAGCTCATCGGTCAAATGAAAAAATGATCAAACATGCTATAGGTAATTTAGTGTAAGAAGAATAGCTTTATGTCTCTTATCTTAATAAAGGAATACGGTTCTTGAAGTAAGAAATAACCTCATGCAGTGTGTGATTGAATTGAATTAAAATTCACTAAAATAAATCTCTTGATAACTGTGATAGTAAGCAAATAACTAGAATTACCTGAATTGCACTATCTTTCCCTAATAGCCCTCTAGCCATTCCTCCAAGTGATACAGGAATTTTTAAACCTTGTAAAACTGTTTGTAAAGTGTTGGCCTTAATGGGTGGTAACATAGCTTGACTTCCAATTACTATGAAAGGACGTTTGGCTCTCTTCAGGAGGTTAACACTTCTTAGAACTAAAGCAAAACATTCATGATATGAAGACTTATAGAAAAAGGAAAAATACATATAAGAGACATGAATGCTCATTGAAGTCTAGATATGAGAAAAATAATTTTTCTTAAAAGAAAGAACCACATTTATTGAGAACATAAGCAGAATAAGTATCTTTTCCTGTAGATTATGAAGGAAGTGCTGTTTTGTATGGCCAATTCATAACAAATACTTTTTAATTTATATCAACTGGGTCAAAGTAAAGAGTGATGAGAGTAACAGCACTTATGAAAGCTTTTTTGCATGAAATTTGGTTTACTTTTATGGGCACCACTTACATATTCCACACATCAATATAAAATTTATAATTCAAATAAAATTATACTTTTGTCTCAGTATCATATCAAATTTTATAAATACCTAGACTTTTTTTTGGCATGGGGATAGCAACTGGCAAGGGAGTAATCGGCTGTTGGACCTGCCAGTCAGAGTAGATATTATTAAGATGTTTCTGAAGATACCTAACCAAAAGAGAAAATAAATAAATACATCAAAAATTTTAACTGCAATTAATACTCATGAATGAACACAAGTATTGGTATTTTTTGCTGATATGTTTTACTTCCATACACAGGGTCTAAGTAAGAAGTCAATCACTTTAACAATCAAATATATAATAAAATGATTAAAATGGTTTTTAATACTTGGGTTCGATATCAATGTTATCCATTATTATTACTATATATATTTTTTTGTTTCAAGGGTAAATATAGTCTAAAAACTATATTTGTTTTAAATATTACTATAATAATATTAAACTCTTATTTGTTTTTAAATATGAATCTGAAAATAAATGCACATTATAAATAAGCCAAAATGTTATTTCAAACAATTTTAAACTTGCCTCATTTAAAGATTTAACTATAGCTTTTGACAATAAAAGTTGTTTATGATTATTGCCACAATGATGAAGATTGAAGAAGAAGAAAATTTTGAATGCTGAATATAAGAACAAACTATTCATTCTAAAATCATGACACTCTTACTTAAACTTCAATTATTATTTTCATATTTTCACACATTTTAGTCCTTTTACTATTGATAAAGCTGAAAATGGTACTAGCTAGACAGAAATAAATAATTCTAAAATTTATTCAATATCTATAAATATTTAACAGAATAAGTAATTTATCAGTAAATAATATTACCCTAGACGTTTAGATAATTTTAAAACTATTACATTAGCAAATTATTTGGAATGACCTAAGTGCTAACAAATTAAAAAAGATCGGTATAGTATAGTATATTCTAGAAAATGATTTTTTACTTTTTAATATAATTTCACTAACCATTCTGTCAATCTCCCCCCAAATGATTTGGAAGGCTTATCTTTAGATAAAAGTTGAGAGGATACAACAGGATATTGATACAATATATCAACAGGAAGTTCCACAAATACTGGACCTAATAATACCAAAAAATAAACACTAGAATTCTGAAAAATTTATTATGAGCAAAAAACAATTATCATCATCATGATTACTATATTCTATCTTTAAATTCAAAGTATTTAGAATTTATACTAGTACATAAAAATTACCTGGAATGTCACTTAAGGCTATTTGAATAGCTTTCCGTAGTAGAGGAACAATCTCTCTTACTGTACAAGCAGTTCCTGTGAATTTGCATACCGACTTAAACAACTCCAGATGGTCAATATCTTGAAGTGCTCCCCTACCTTTTAAAATAGTAGCAGCAGCTCCACCTTATCAATGAAAATCATGAAGAAGTTGCAGAAATTAGTAACAGAAATCGCAAAAAAAGGAATGAAGTTACTGATAATAGCTAACAGAATTGAAGCATTTGCCTTTATAATCTGAGATAGAATAAAACCGTTCAACTAAAGGTATTAAGGACAACTAAAAATAAACTACAAATGTAGATTCAAAACAAATAATTTTCAAAAATTCTATAATGCAAAAATTTTGAAGCAACAATGTTTCCTTTCTATGCAACAACTTACTTTAAACAGAGACAAATTTCTGTTTAAAGTAATTTCACAGATACATAAAAATAATACCTTGACGTCAGATTAAGTTAGAAAGAGAGAAAGAACAAAAATGAGTAATTCAATAAATAATTGTAATTAAAACATACCTATTATGAGGACAGGTGACTCTGCAAGCTGAGCATTCTTAGCTGCAGTTACACAGTTAGTTACACCCGGCCCAGCAGTTACAACAGCAACTCCTATTTCACCACTTAGTCTTGCTGCTGCATCTGCAGCAAACACAGCAGAGGCCTGAAATAAGATTAAAAGTTGATATTATATTTCAATAAATCAAATTCAAAAATATTACCCTTCTTTCAATGAGGTAATAATTTTTAAAAATGAAAGTGTTATTTAAAACTGGTTACAATAAAATTAAGTCAAAAGCATACCACCATTAGCAATTGGGTAAACATAGCATTGATTTTGAATTTCTTCTTCATGATAATGTGGTTACTATTTTGTCATCACTATATCATCCATCATCATGCTACATAATAAAAATCAAAGAATCCATACATTACTGAAAAAGATTAACCTCCTAAATACTTGTGCAGTACAGAGGAAGTGAGGTAATTTACTTTAGTTAAAAAATGTTCATAAAGAAAAACTTTTAACTAAAAGGGTTTTGAATAAAACAATTTTCAATTAGTAGCATAACCAGATGAATACAATGATGGAAGGTATGAGAAGGCAAAAGAAATTCAGAGAAATATGTTTCAATAATAATTCAATTTAGATAAAAATCTGTAACAAAAAACAATGTGATATACAAAGGGACTTGAGATATTAAGAAAAATTTTAAGCAAGGGTAAACTACTTTTAATAGGTTTAATTACTTTAAACAAAAGTTCACTCTTGTTTAAAGTATTTAAAGTAATAAAATTTATGCTCTCAAACAAGAGTAAAACTTTTGTTTAAAAGCATTCATAATAAATTACTCTTGAGAAATACGAATTAAAAAAACATTATCTCTAATTCATAGGATATCTAAAACAGATGAAATATAGAATCAAGTTAAAAGCTATCCACTCCACACCAATCACATTTTTCCATTAAGTAAATCACATCTTTTCAATGTTAATAAAATCATTAGTATTAAAAATCTGCAAGCATAATATGATTTAAAGATCAATTCTGCCCTCTTTCATATGTATAGTCACTTCCTATCTCTTCTATCGTTAACTTTATTTACAAAATGATAAGATCTGTAACATGGAAAAGGAAAGATTATAAAGATTGCAAGCCATTTAATTGTGAAAGTTATAAAAAATCTATGAAAATATGACGGCAGTTCAGTTCCAGATCAGAACTTGACTTAATGTGGAGAAAATGTGAAGAGACTTTCCTTCAGAAATTTACTTTTTCAGGCTTTTAAGGATTCAATTTCCAGCCAAAGATTGAAAGGTAGATACATTTTCACACTATATGCTGATAAATATCTGATAAGAAAACTCACTAGTTTGACATTTCTATAAACAGAAATGGGTTACATTAAGTAATCCTCTGCCTTTGGCCTTTAAGTTATCTTATCAGAATATATCTAAAGATGATAGTCTTATCTTCTGGTTAAGAATTCCATAATTCTGGAGTCAAGTTTATTTAGCCTTTAAGTGGTCTAAACAATGACTTTTTGGAAATTCAAATCTCAATGTTTTCGGAAATCTATGCATGTACAAATGGTTTTGAAATATCAATTTAAAATGAAGCAATCAATAAATAACATAGTAGATAATTAAAAGCAAATTAAAACAGCTTTAAAAAAGTTAGGATATTAAGTTAAGCTACTAAGTCAACACAAATGCAGCTAAGAAAGCATAAGATGCTTTACTCATCAAAAATTTTCCTGAGTACTTCAAGCAACTAGCTTTCTTTAAAGTGAAGTTGATATGAGAGCTTCAAAATTCTATTCCTGAAGAATATATAATTTCTTAATAATTTGTCTTTCAATATAAAAAAATAATTGTGGTTCTACATAAGAATTAATGAATTTTGTGCAAATATAAAAAATATGAATGAGATCTATGAACCTCAAAGGCTACCTTCTATTTACTCTGATTTGATCATTTAAATGAATTACCTCGTTGCGGGTATCAATTACTCTAATTCCATTTTTCTCTGCAGATACAACGATGGGTGAAATATGACCACCAATTAGAGTGAACACAAATGATACATCGTGTTCATGCAGCACATTAGCTACCAAATCACCTCCATTAAAAGTTTCGACAACTTCGGCCTGAAAGAAAAATCGTGCCGTGTAACCCAACACTGTTTAAACAACGATAAAGATCATGTATGTTTAAAATAATATTACTAATCAAAACTATAATAACACTTCAATAACGAAAAACTTCATAATACCTTGTTGAAGTAATGTCTGACCCGACGATAAATTAAAGCTGCTCCAATTAAAGTGGCTAAAGTTGTTGCAGCTGAGGTAATTGATCCCCATGGATAATCTATCGAGATAAACTTTTCAGGGAAAACAGTCATGATAAATTTAAATGATAAAATAATTTATGTGCACGAAACTTAAAATTCACAAGTCACCCGTCGCCCAGACACAACTTTTCTGAACGTGACCAAGATAAGCCCGCCAAAGAGAACTACGTTCTACGTACGAAAGAATTCGGTTTTATATCAACCGAGAATGTATTCAACATAATTTTACACACAAAGTATAGAAATAGTTTTAAAAATAGTATAATATAATTATAACAACGAAATTACACATTTGTAAAGAGAGTAATGTAGGCTTTTATGATTATTATTTGACTTTTATATAGTGACGACACTTGACGTTTCGGATGTTACGTTAATTTTTCTTCGACGATTTGAAGATGCGGGATACGTAATCATTGGCATTATTAGATGAAAAAGTCTTTTCGTTTCACAGAATCATGCAACTGTAAACCATCCTAAAACGTTCATCATAAAATAATGTTGAAATTTTGATTAGAATTATTGAACTGGGACATATATTTTCAATTAATAAGTTCTAAGTATTTTCAGATTTATATCTTGTTGCATGAGA
The DNA here is from genome assembly GCA_020796165.1 of Pantala flavescens. NCBI lineage: Eukaryota > Metazoa > Arthropoda > Insecta > Odonata > Libellulidae > Pantala > Pantala flavescens. Next base: position 11,846,736 of record CM036889.1, on the reverse strand, counting down.
TATCTATGATGTGGGAAGATTTCCCGTACTTATTTAGTTATCTAGATTATTAATAACTAAAAATCCGCTGCGGATATACAGATACCTAAATTCCGTAAAAGTTTAAAAGTTTGATAATTTGGATCTGTATTTTAAGTATGTACATCAAGTGGTTTTCCATCTATTTTCTTAATTCTGTAAAATTAAATTTCTTTTCCTTTAAAAGTATTCACTGTCTTTGTTTTCCATGAATTGATCGATGCTAACTTTAATTCATTTCCATTAAGTTTCTATGGATTTATTAAAACTGCCATTCTTTTCTTCTTAGTTTCGTTTTTTAAATTTCATTTAATTTAGAATAGGTTAAAAATGTATTTCAGGTACAGTAAGATTGCTGTGTATCTGTGCATATGAAAGGTGTAAAATCTTATTCTATTTACTGTACAGAGAGGGATAAAGCCATGGATACAAATTTATCGCAAATTTGATCTTCTAATGAGGGTATTGAAGTATGAGTTAAATTCTCCAATTTTCTTTTTTTGTACCGTTAAATTTACGCAGAATGTTGTCTTAATATTCATGCCAACAATCAGCTTAATATTTACAATTGGGAATGAACAACATGGGTATAACAAATTACATAAAAGTATTGGTAAGTAGTGTGAAAACTTGGTAATCATTGTGTGCTCCTTATTCTGTTATGGTAAAACTTCCTTGAATTTGAACAAGTCAACACAAAAAAGTATATTGCTTAGCAAGTTAAAGGTAACATGTATACAATATTTCACGCTAGAATTATATTGTAGTCAATAAGGATAAAAAAATTAATATTCTAATAAAACATTTCAGTTAAATTCCTACAGATGTCTTTTGCAGAAAGAGTATTATTTATAAAATCATTCTTTTCTATGAAGTATTTGTAAATAAATTTTAATGAAACCATTTCATACCTGAGCACAGAGAGTTAACTAGGGATAGGGGTGTGGAGAAATATCAGGTTGTAGTATGATTGCTGTATCAATACTTATGAAAGATGAAGAAGTTTATATTATTTACTGCACAGTGAATGGTCAGGCCAAGGGAATTAATGGTTTATAATTCTATACTCCACTTGCATTCTGATTCCTAACATGATGATTAGTGAAATGCTATAGAAATGAAATGTTAGATAAATTAGAGTACATTACCTAATTAGGTTCAAATAGGGGACATTGCAATGAAAATGAAATTCATTTAAGTAGAAGCTTAGATTTATTAGTTCCTATCTTCTTACAAGAAAATGGCATTTTTAAATACTTGACAGGAAAATTGCCATTCAGTTTTAGATATATGTTTTTCTAGTTGCTGGTTAAGAAACACAGGAGAACATTTGTTTGTTGAAACAGTATGCCTTATAGCATTCAATCTAGAACTATTAAATACAAAATCAACCCTTCAAGTTGCAGCAAATCACTTGTATAATTACAACTCATAGCCTGCAAAGGAGGAATATTCCGCCACATTTTCTAGGTTTAATATAAATATTTTCCTATTAGTAAATCAGAAACAATTCTTAAAAAAAGTCAGGAAAATTTTCTGCATGGGTGATATTTTCAGCCAATGAAGCTTACTAATAATATTAAGATACTTTCCACTGCTGATCATTACTATATATTAATAGGAAAATGATATTTGAAATGCTTACAGGCTGTAAATTAAAAATATCGGCCTATCAACTGTTGAATTTTTATCTAAAACTCTTCATTCAATGATTAATTCTATTTGATTATAATTCTGGAATGAGTCAATTCATTCAAATGAATGCATTATTAAACTATTAATGGTCAAAGCAGACCAAAATGTCAGTGAAACAGTTTTAAAGGTAAATACAAAAATAGTAGATGAAATAGAACAGGTGTCACATTAATTTACAGGTCGATAGTTTCAGGAGTATGGATTACAATGATCTGATACTGAGGGAACATTCTTAGATAAACATGATAAAGAAAATAAGGGGATGGAACATAGTATTTATTTGACAAATGGAAACTCATAAAGCAAATCGGAATGCATTTACATCTGACAAATTAGGAATCACTGCTGGGGAACAATAACTTGCGACACACTCGAGAACACGATCAACTACTTTTCAATTTCCGTAATTTTGAAATGTTATCCCGCTTGTGTTTCTTTTTCTTCTCTTGACTTTCTATAGCTTTTGCCAATTGCCATGATAAAATCATCGAGATGAAAAAGAATGGAGAGAGAAACATTAAAACGTTGAACAAAAATTCCCATGGATTTCGAGCAGCCCAAAGTATGAGTTCCTTGAACCAAGCCTCCCATGTTGAGGAGCTTGAAGTGTCTGTTACCAAATGTGAGTGACTATCCATAGTTGTATCCATAGTTGACACTGATGATGAAATAGAGGATATTAGTTGGGCGGGTATTTATCAATATCCCATTGATAGATAGAGATAACGTACTCACCAGAAATTATTACTCATTCGAAAAAAATCCACGCATAAGTTATTTTCCACACAGAAAATGCACAAATTAATGAACACACTCAATTATAATATCAATTTAATGACCCTTTTATTGAGAAGCGACACATTTCTGGCTCGTTTCAGCGCTGAAAATATTTGTGTACTGCGAAAAGGAACATTTCCTAACATTTACAAACATCTCAGCCGCTAGTTTGTTCAAAATGATGACTTTTATCTTGAATATAAACTAATCTATCCGGCAATTCTGTGCACTGATCTATCTTGCCTGTTTGTATTGATAATGATAACGAAACGGATACACACTAGTAGAAAGAATTACCGCTTCGGAATTTCGTTCCAACATCTCAACGTATCACGTGAATGCTGGCAAGGCGAAGCGCGCTTCGTTCAATTGAAGGGTATGGAATTTTATAATAAAAATAAACAATTTCATTATCATAATATCTTAAAATATTACAATTGTCACTTTATGCTTTAGATCTTTAATAGTGATTAAGCTTCTAATAAATCCCAAATAACAAAATTTACGGTTATAATTTAAGGTTTATGTTAGTAGCTATCATAACTTAGCTTGTTTCAATTATGTAGAAACGTTTAACAATCTAAAAGTATTAATAACAAGCAGTCATAATATTTTCAACCAAAGAACTCAGGTTAAAATATGCCTGAATAAGAGTGAGGTACAAAGAGCATATGTTTTTTAACTGATGATACATCTGTCACTTATAATATCATGAAATGAGAGTAACATTCATATTCAATGATCCTCGCTTGGAGGTGCATATTTGTTATTCTGAGGGAAATTATTTACTATGAGGTTTCAAATAAGGGAAATTTTATCATGCATGAAATTTGAATTGAATCAATCAATACAATCCAGGTAAGAAAGTAGGGCATAAGAATATTCTTACTAATTAATTTAAATATAATTTTAATATAAATAACAGGATCAATCTAAATGAATTGTCCACTAAATTCTACTTTCTAGTACTCTACTATGAACGTTTTTGAAAATTTTACTATTGCAGTAAATTAAAAATAGCTGAAATCAGTATTTGAGGAACTATTCCCCTTCTGAACAAGGTTTTTTTTCAATAAAATCGCATGAGATCTTTGAAACTTGAGTAAAATGAATATTTTGCGTGAGAGGAGTTCAAATAAAGTAAAATTACTCATGAAATAAATTAGGATTTATAATTCTCACAACCACATTAAAAAGAAACTGAAATTTATGATAAATTTTTGCATAAAAGGATAATATGAAGGAAAGAAGACAGTGCTATATTGAAGAAATTTTAATAAAAAAATCCTTGCATATACATTTGACATTATACAAAAATTTTAGACTGTTTGTAGAAAAAATATGTTTTAAAACAGCATTAAAACTTGCATTAATCTCAAACTATAAAGTCATAAATTTTGACAACATTTTCCAATTTTAGCTTATTAATTTTATATTGAAAAACATAAGACAATAGATTCCCTATATCAATGACACTTCAATGTTACATTATAGCTCTCTTTTGGTTATGTAAAATTTGAGCGCCAAAAGAAATGCAGTTAAGAATAATTTTAGTTGGGATGGCTTAATTACTCATACATTAATGTAACATTGTTTTTTCACTGCAAATAATTTTAAAGAAATGGTCAGTTAAGATCTTAATTTTTCTAACAACAAAGCAATTATTCATATTAGTGTTAACATTGAGAACATCTTCTATGAGCCATTTTTAAACATGAGTACAAAACATTCATTAAATGACTTGAATTTGTGATAAGTTCTTGAGATTTTCTTCTAAAGATAGAACTATTGGCCCAAAATATCATTAGTAATTTATAAAAGGTTGATGATTAAATTTTAAATATGTATCAATGCCGCAGTAGATGGATTACTTTTTTGAAATTCTTTTGAAACTAATTAATAACTGAATAAAATGCAAAGCAGCCCCCCTAAAAATGAGTATTAGGCAACTCAGAGGCTATTTACCTCCTAGTACATTGAATAGTATGCACTTCATTGATAGGCCCAGAATTTACAGTGAATTATTACACAAGAGACACCCAAATTTGCTAAGTGAAATTCATGTTCCACTGATACACCCAAAAAAATCTCTCTTATGACTTCCTTACCTACAGGAAAGAAAGTTTTAATACTCTATGAATATTAAGAGTTTAAACCAAAAAAGCAAGTATCAATCCACATTTCAAGCAGTTACATCAATACATCAGAATGGACATTAAGCTAGGGAGAACATCAACAGTTATTGAAAATATGTTAAATTGCAAATCAAGGGATGAACAATCATGAACATCTAAGTTATATTATGATCTTTTCAACTAAACAATTATCAAATATTCAAATAATGATGACAACATTGGATTTTATGACATGTACCCATATATACGTTAAATACCAAAAAATGCTACATACTTGCGAAGTACTTTTTATACAGAACAGGAGGAGATTATATTTCTTGATGCCCAGATATGATGAGAGCGATTTAAGGAAATATTATAACACATGGATCAACAATAAATAACAACCATATCAGTGTAATGCATCAGAAAATACATCCTTATACATTGAAAAGCTGTTGAGATTACTAAACGAAAAGGTGAAGTTATTCTCTGAGGCACACCAATCAACAGGCGTGATACAATTTAATATGAGTTAATATTTATGGACACCTACATAGAACAAAACACAGTTGCCAATGTACAATACAATACACTACACAGATGTAGTGCAATGTGATATATGCCCACGAATATTTGTGAAATAGGAGAGCATACTTAATATAAACACTCATTGGATACATTGTAAATCCTTTAAATAAACTTTTACCAAGTTTATGCAACATGCGAAGTTTGCAATACCCAGCTTTTTATATGTTATATAGAATCAAGCACATACAAAAATATTTTAGAAAATTACAACAGAATAGCACTTTAATCTGAACAGTGAAACCTGCTTGGATTTTTCCTGAGGTTTCAGATAATCTATGATGGCCATGAGTCAAATAATACCACAAAAGACTTCTGCCTTTAAACTGTATTCAATAATAAAAGTGAGAATTCCAATAGACATATAGGTATTCAAATTGAGAAACTTGATATAAAAGAGACATTACTAAAAGATCCATAAATTCTTGTGCCCTTCTCTCTTTTGATGAGAAACGTTTTGAATGAAATTAAAACATTTAGGACAATTCATAACACACAATTGAATAAAGTAATTAAGTAAAGTAAATTTTTGATTTCAAACAAGAAAATTAAAAACAGGTTTCACTGTACTACCAATATAATAATTATTTATTTTACTAAAGTATATCACTAGCCAACATCAGAATACATGTTTACATACCTATACAAACAAACAAACTTGCTTCCACATTCAATGGGTTAAAACCTGTACTATGAGATATTTTACAGGAATTTTTTAGTGATATCTCAGGAAAACCAAGGAAACAACATAATGGTATAGGTATGATAGAGAAAGGGAGAAAGAATTACAGAATGACCTCTTAGAGTGATTATAATGCGTAAAGGCTTCAATGTAGAGACATGTACTTAACCAAAAGCTATATTCATGCATAAATGAGCTGAAACTGGATCACACTGATTTGAAGTTAAACTGCTTCTACTAATCCATATAAAAATTTAAATCACAATAGAAATTATTTTAAGGAAAACAGATTCACTGTGACCCACTTAATACTAACTATAAGAATTAATGACAAGTGATGGAAATAAATAGATAAATAAGCAAAAATTACTTTATTTTCTTAAACTTATACAAGAAACATTTTTCCATTGAACTGTAGGTCACATGTGTATGGCAAGATTTCTTCAAAATCATATGAGAGAGTAAAATATTCCAAAATTTCAGTCTGCTGAATACGTCCCTAATGTAACAAACATTTGACAATGGAGATATGCAATAAAAATTTTAAGGTATTGTAAGGTATATCTTATCTGGTCAACATGAAAATAAAAAATGAGAAAGGAATATAAAACAGTTCCATTTTCACTGTTTGCTATCAATACAAGTTGTAATAAAGTTCATTAATTATTACAAAGATCAATAGTTTCAGTCAGTTTTCCACCTGACTAATGTAAATAAAAAGAATTTTGACTTTGATTCAAAAATGAACTATTGTTCAGGGAAGGACAAGAATGAATTTCACAATTATAAATAAACAAAAGACAATGAGCATCAACTTCTTACTTAATCTGAGAGAGCTTTATTTCAATTTAGTTCAGCTCATCAGTGCATTTATGAAATTCTTTATAATTCTCGCATGCATACATTTACATACTTATAATGATATCTGTTCAATGCTAAAACTACCAAGGAAAATTACAATGCTTTCTTCATTAAAAAATAGAAAATATTCTGTTACTTATATAAAATGGACACTTTAAATTTGTGGTAACAATGCAAATGATAGAGCAAAAAAATTCTGCTAAGAAGTGCAACTGCTCTTTTCAAACACACCTGCATAAAAATAAATGGAAAAAGCAAATTCCAAAATAAGACATTTTTTCAACTAATTCTACTGGAAATGAGTAACAGGTCTAATGCCATAAGAATGGAGCTTATTTAACACACAGGTATGATCACTGAAAAGTATATCATAAGACAATCCTCAATGGGTGAGGAAATATTGGAACACTTCACAAAAAGCCTGCTAGATTTCTGCAATATAACTTGCAGGCCTAAAGCAAGTTCTTTACGTGTGGTCAGCCATTCACTTCACCCTTTCTGTATGTAGGGCTGCATCATCGTCCATATCATCGGATATGCCAGAAATTCCATCTTCAGCATCTATCAATGAATCTCCATTCTGGGAATCTCTTGCAACTGATGAATCATCTCCCTTGATGGAATCTCCTTCTGTGCCAGGAGCACTACTAACACTTGCTCCACAATTGATTCCTGAATCAGATGAACTTATACCAGCAGATGTACCAACACTTACTACCGACTCCACACCTTCATCGTCCATTTGTTTTTCCAAGTCATTTGGAGAAGTTGAGTGATGGAGAGAATCAGCAAGGCTCTCTTGCACTCTTTGTAGTCTTTTTGGGTCTGCATAAATAAGACTATGCACATTGGGGGATGAGCTTCTGTGGCAACTAGGAATATCTTGCTCATCCAAAAATCTGTCCATGTAATCACTAGAAGAAGAAGAAAAGTAAAATTAAACAAATAATTGTTAAGTTTAGGTACAAACAAAAATACAACAACTAAAAATTGAAATTAATGCAGTTTAAATTACAATCAACTAGGAGGCCAAAACATAGATACCATAAATTTGAGCTAAAAATGGAAATATATAGCTTTCCATTTTTAAAAACTTAATACTTTTCTAAAAGAGAATTGATTTTTTGTAATATTTGATCTAAATTATTGACAGTTCATATTTGCCAAGGATATTCTTATGGAAATCAGCTAATCCTTGACAATATGTGGTTGCTCCCTAGACTATGAAATACAAGTATGGTAAGACCCCACTTAACGCTGCCCTGCTTAATGCTGTTTTAGTATAAGGCGGTTTTTTTGGGGTTCCCCGAAATCACACACTGTATTGATACTTGTTCTATATCTGTGCAAAGGAAATGGCCATGCACCAACCAAAAGCGGAGTGACGGTGACATGTAGATATATTATGTATTTTTTTCAATGCTCTTTTGTTAGTCCGTCCAGAAAAAAAGTTTCCAACTGTATTCTCCTAAGTCACAATCCCAGTACAAACAGGTCTAATGCCATAAGAATGGAGCTTATTTAACACACAGGTATGATCACTGAAAAGTATATCATAAGACAATCCTCAATGGGTGAGGAAATATTGGAACAATAATAATTAATTTGAATATAATATTTCCTGCGTCACAATTGATATATTTGTTCTCATCAAGGTTATTAGGTGTATAAAGATATTAACATAATATTTTATTTTATTGTGATAAATTCGGCAAGAACTGATAAATTTTCTTATTCTTTGTTCATACCCACTGATACCCATTACATATTTACATATGTACGTGTTATGCTGCCTCGTTTAATGCAGTTTCGTTTAGTGCTCGAAGTTATTGGAACGTTTCCCCTGCGTTAAGCGGGGTATTACTATACTATTAATAACATGACTTTCATTAATAGCAAGGGAATTTTTACATTCACAACATGATGAGCGAAAAAAGAGAGGAAATAAATCAGTTGTATGAAAACTTACGTGACACCAGGGTGTAATGTGTATTTCTTCTTCTCAAGTCTAGCTTTATTGGCAAAGATGTCATGCCTTTCAGTTTTTTTCCAAAGGTAATAAAATTGAACAAGCTCACCAACAGACCTTGTTCGCACCTGATGGAAGATTATTTAGTAAAATAAATTTAAATGAGTAAGAAGATTTGAATTAAAAAATATGCAGAAATAAAAACCAACCTTGTTCTGTTGAATCTGATGAAAATCTTTTCCATAGTTTCTTAGGCCATTCTCAAAGTTGCGACATTCTTCTTCTGACCACAGGCTCATTGTGTCAGAGGGAGGAACTACATTCATTCGTCTGCGTCTTAGGGCTTCCTCTACATTATATCCACATTGAAGCAAAAGGTAGAGTGCCTAAGATAAAAATATTAAATACAGATATCAGCATTTTGACATCTATCAGAAAACATTTATCTATGAATCCTAAAAGGTAAGAGGGTACCTGTTCATCATCTCTAACTGGAATACTTGAAGATACATAGCTCATTCCTTGAGCATTGTTTACTAAAGGCTCTTGAGCCTTGATAAGGAATTTTTCAAATTCTGCCTCTTCGAGGGATTTGGGATCCCAAAGTAACTTATCCTCATTTTCATATGGTAATGCATCGTCATATTTGCAAAGTCCATCAGGTATTACAGCCTGATATTCAGGTCCAACCATAATTGTCTGAAAATTTAAGAAACATTTGGGAGTAGGCCACATTTTTTATTTTATTTAAATCATTATCAAAGAATAATATTTATCTAATAAAACATCAAGTTGAATCAACCTTCAAGGGATGAGGTTGTAAGCCCACCCCTGTGAAGGTAAAAGAGTATATTAGGGTATGCATGAAAAATGCTAGCTGCATTGAGTGTAACATGAAGCATCATTAAGCATAAGAAAGAAAAATAGGAGAACTGTGCAGCTGAAAATTGATAATAATGTTATTCTAGGATAGGTTGAAGTGAAAATAAACAGAGGAAGTTTTTGGAGGAGAAGTATCATGAAATACAATAAAAAAGGAACTAAAGAGGAGAAAAAAAAGGAAAGTAGTATTGGTAAGCAAAAAAAGAATTATTATAATAAGAAAACTAAAAGTGTAGAGAAAGAATTATGAAAGACTCGATGATTAGGTATACTGAAAATTGTTGCAGGAATAGCAATGGAGCAGTAGAATGATTAGAGGAAATTAATGTTAAGTATTTTAAAGGAAAAGTAGAAAATCTGGAAATAGAATATGATTAAGAATTGGTTATTTTTAGAGTATGAGATTTATGTAATGCTCTAATAAGGAAATTTAACAAATCAAGAAAAAACAATTAGCGAAATTATAAAAAAAAGAGGTGTGCCTTAAAATTTTATTGAAAAATCAATTGATATTTTGATTGCACATATAATAAAAGGAATGATACATTTTAGATCCTACAGCTTGGTTAAGTGGATCTGGTTATGAAAGGGATTAATTGCATCTAAATAGAAAAAGTTCTCAAAAAGCCAGGAAAGCTGATGATGAGGGTGATAAATTTTAACTTAAATGAGGGAAACTAAATTGCAGCGCAGCTGGTGAATTGGTTCACTATTTTCTACAGAATAGTAAAATTGTTGTCGATAGTAAATTTAAAGGGGTTCAAAAAGTCTTACAGGTAAACTGTAGCAGTTTATATCATAAAAATAACAATTCCCAGATTTAATATAAAATGAAATTTTTAAGTAAGAATCAAAAATTTAGTTCCTATTTAAAAAGTTATTGGAGAATAGTCATTAACCCTTTTACTGAGGACCCAATTTTGAGGTATATGCCAAAATTGAGGAGGTATTTTCCACAAAAATGCAGGTTTATGTTTAATAAACCGTATTAATTATAAATACTGTTAATTATCCATATATTTTTTACCTTTTATATATCATATACTTCCAGTCTTATTAACTTGCAAGGAGGGAAAAAGGCTAAAAAATTACAGACCAATTAGTGTAACTAGTGTAGCATATAAGTTGCTTGAAAAAATTATGATAGAACACAAAAAAACTTTTTGGACAAATTGGGATGGCTTAACAACATCCAAGACTGCAAACTTTGCTACTTTGAGAGAGGGCTCTACGGCTGTCAAGATTTATTAATAGCAAAATGCAAAGGAGATCAGATATATGCCAAAATTTTGAATTAAGCAAGGCATTTGATGTGTTAAATCATAATAATATACTATAAAAATGAGTACAATGACAAAAGACCTCTAAATTGTTAGAATAGCTGAGTTGTTTATTCATCGTAGGATGTAGATGGTAAAGATTAGAAATAGGCTGTAATAACCAATTCATATAATTTCTGGTGTAGAACAAGGAAGTGTACAAAGGCTGTTATTATTTTTATAATTCATTCACATTATGCCGACAATAATTAGATAGCATGCATTTGTTTAAAAACCGCTTAATAAATGGATGGATGATAAAGATGATAACAATTTCAATACATCGCTGATTGAAATAGATTGTTTAATTTACTAAGTCTCCTCAAACAATTTGAATGTAATGATTGGTAGATAAACATTTCATTATCTCTAATAAAATTCAATATAATAGATGTAGTAATATTATCTATTCAAAATCTGAAAGAATAATCTACCATTAACCTCGGAAGATTATCTAGCAAATTCACACAATTCTATTCAAGCAGTAACTTAAAGTTTAATTGAAAAAATGCAGACTTGATAGTTGATCCTTTGGCCATATGATCTGGAAATGATAAAAATAAAAATTTCAAGCTACCTTTTTCCATTCGTCTTCCTCATCGGGACTATAATCATAGTCATCTTCCTCTTCATCTTCATCACTTGGCTGTCTAGACACTATTAATAAGTAAAAATAAAGAAATATTAGGTAGGAAAAGTCTTTTTTTTGGGATTTTTAAAAGTTCTCTAAATGCAAGTTATTTAATTATTCCACAATGGAAAAGTAATCATTTTCAAGGCAACAGTTTAAGAAACTTCATATTATAGAGTTTGGATTTATATTTAAAACTGGAAAGTTGATTTCTATGCATTCTTTTTGCAATTAATTGATAGCTAAAACATCAAGAATCAATTGGATTACTATGAATTGAATACCATGAATATATGATGAACCTTCATCCAAAAAAACTTAACTCATTGAAATTGCTGAAAACTATTAGAAATATAAAAACTCTATTTCACTTTTATAAAGAAAATTTGCTAAGAATTCATTAATTATAACAATTATTAACATCATAGCATTGATAATACTTATGAGAAGTTAATCCAGATTTTTCTTAAGACATCACTAGTTAATAAAAGAGAGGAAAAAGATAAAATAATTTCTACTAAATTGATACACTCTTAAGTAATATTAATATTATAACAAAAAATATCCACGAAAAGAAATTTATATTTTTAACAATGGCAGAATTATTCAGTTTAACTAATATTTACTCCTATTTTCCTGATTATTACAAAAGTGAATAATAAAATTGTAGAAGAGCAAAAGAATCAATAAATTAGATACTCAGTTTAAATTCAATCATTCACAGAACAAGCTATAATTATTAAAACCTTTTTATAATGTGACAAGTGCTAATCCATCAGTATTCAATTCTCCTTAAAATATAAACTCAAAATAATATATAGAATATCATAATTTGAAATTTGTTATTTAAGACTGAAGTTCATCACAATAAAAGTACACTAAGTTTAGACTACGATTCTAAACTACCTAAATATTTCATACTATTTTTGTTATAGCAAAGGATTAATCACACAATTATCGTGAATTGAAGAGAAAGTGAAATATGGTACCATTCACTACAAATAAAAATAATATGGAATTGAATTAAAATGTGATCTGTCTCCAGAATTTTATCTAAGATTGCGATAAGAAAAGCATATACTTCTTCGAAAAAAGAGAAAAAAGGGCAACTTGGTATGAAAGATACTCATAACTCAATCATGTCAGTTAAATGATTTTAAGATCTTATGATCATTAAAGGAGATAAAATGATGCTTCTGAATTCATGAGATGTATAAATTAATATAAAACTTAACAAAAAACTTACAAAAGAAATTACTCTCATAGAAATACTCCAAATAGTACCTAATGAATATAGACATTGAAATAAATTATTTGGCAAGTCAAAACAAGCAATTCAATTTAAAAGTCAATCTTTTGTGAGCTGCTTTTGCTTTAGGATGAGTAACATTCAATATTTTAATTCCTAAAAATTAAAAATTCTGTAGAAACCTTATTTCTAGATTTTTCTTTCTTCTCATAGCCTTATTTTGAGATTCTTTATTACAATAAGAGAGAGAATTGTTTGTCAATAGTATATTATTTTTTATCAATCATCCATATCATTGAAAATGGATTATCGATTATATAATGGACTATAAAAGAATATAATATCTAAAATACAAAAAATGGTTGAAAAAGAAAATTCTTCAATCAATAGTGACAATCTTAATAAAATGAAAGTATCTTTATCTTACTTATACTTGTAATATAATGTGTTTTTATTTTTACAATTCATGACATTGATCCATACACAATGTTTTTTGTGAGCCACACAACTGAACATTTGTGTTCATAAACACTACGATAAATAGCAATTAATTTTAAACCTGCATTATTTTAAAATTTATGTAAAATCTATGGCGATTTCACTTTGGGCTAAGAGCTGAATGAGAATCAGCATTTAAATGATTTTTGAATAACGGCTTCTTTAAGAGTTGAAAGTAATTGCATTTAGAATACCATCAAATATTTTTGAAATTTCATAAAAAATTATGATTTATACTCAACAGAAGAGAGAAAAACGAAGGCAGATCAAAGAAAATTGCACTCACATCTTAAAAGCCTGCTGGCTCCAGAGTGATCTTTCTGTTTAGGAGTTGAGGGAATGTCATTGTAAAGTTGATGCAGAGCAGATTCCTTCCTTGGTTCATCATCTTCAACCATCATGTCATTTTCTGCATCATCTTTTGCTACATTAGAATCATGGCTAGAAGCTGGTTTGTCTGAACTACTAGAAGAGGCATTTTCAGCTCCAGGATCACCATAACCATACATAGCCAGCAATTCTTCCAATGGCATGTCACCCTCCTTCAAAATACAGGATGATATTATAGGCTAATCAATCAGTTATATAAGGCTGAAGCAGATCACTCAAACCTATTTCTTTAAGCCCCTTCTTCCCTTTGTGATTTCAATAGCTTTATATTTGTCTTTTCAATTAATGTAAATAATATATAAATCACAATTTAATCAAAAAGAAAAGAAAAATACTATTTCTAACCTAATAATTTTCTGAATTAAGATAAACTGCCAATCTGTTTGATTAGTTTGAGTAACTAACATCATTTACATTAAAAGTCACATTGACATACCTTTTGAAGATTAGAGAGTTCATTTTGAGGATCTTCTGATCCTTCCAGTGCCTCTTCTTCATCTAATGTTCTCTCATCATCATAATCATTCACCATCATATCTATGCTGGGATTAAATTCTTTGTCTGCACTTGGCCCTGAAAGATAAAATTAAAAATTGAATATTAATTTACAACTGATAAAGAAGTGGATAAAGTACTGTGTCTGTGGAAACTCTGAATCCAGTTCTTTTAATTTTAAGGGAGTTACATTGGTTTCAGAATAGATTTTTATTTCAGACAATGATAGTTTCGTTAAAATGAAACACTGTTACATGCCGTCTGTTCTGGCGAATTTTGCAATGAATTAAAGACAATTTTAAAATAATATGGTCTTCTAGAAATAGCAGATAAATGTTTTTTCAATAAACTTGCTGCCATGAGATATTTGTAATAAAGAGATTGTCCTCTTCTTTCATAGAATATCATAATGTGCCATTTCCAACACAGTTTCTCTGATTATTGATCAAGAAAACCACCAGCAATCTGAATAGGTAGCTTTAAAAAGTTATTCTCACATTCTTGATGAAAATCAAAATCTCATTTATAGTAAATAAGAGGGTAATGAGTTTCCCTTAGAGTTAAAAAATAAATGAAATAGTCCAAAAGTTTCAACTTGGCTGGGTACACTTCAGCCACAATTTAAACATCATTTACAGTGGCTAATTCAGTCACTTTCTCAGGGAATTGAAGAAAGTGATTTAGAAAATCAGGCAAGTATGCCAACTACAATATGAATCTTTCTGATAAGTAGATGGTTTTAGATACACTTATACATATGGACCCTACATTTACACAGGTGGTATGCAAGAAACAAAATGTAACTGTAGAAGGAAGAGCTAATAAATCAAAGACATGCAGAGCTATAAACTGAAATATGAGTAATGTTTCCTCTGATTCAATTGATTATCCAAGAGGAGTCATATTAATATATTATGGTGTAAAATTCTTCCACAAACTACAGAAGCATAACAGACAAGGGATTAAAAAAAGAATAATTTAAGAATAAGAGTTTATGATGGATATAACAAAGGCGAATGATACTTTGAGTAGGTGATAGCCTCAGCATGCTGAACACCCAAACCATAAATTTTATCTTTTTGTTCATGAATGGCTACCAGCTAATAAAACAATCTTTATAATACTTGTTAAACATCCTGCCAGAACCTGGAATCAAACCTGAGAGTTATTTTCATTCAAATAATTGGATAAAAATGATTACATTGTCTTTATATGTGTTTAATTTAAAGAAATAGAAACTATGTGGAGATGTTAGCAACCTCACAACAGGGATCAAGTAATAACAGAAAAGTAGAACTATTATATAAATGATGACCCAGTTACAAATAAAAAATAAGTCGTGTCTTTAATAACTATTTATAATAATGATAAGGTCAAATAAAGAAGAGGTTACTCTAAAAATCATGAAATAAACATAAAAATGTGTGTACTTCTATAATATGGGAGTCTTGATGAAAAAATACTAACTCTGATTACAGTCAATAGGTGAATAAAGGATATTATATTGAATTTAGTGAGTAGTAGTTAGATAATTATTTAGTAAGTAGCTATTAGAGCAGAGAGTAAAACATGATTAAGTTTATATTACTAAAATGAAATGCCATTATGCAGGATTAGATTGATCAAATAGTTCAGAGATATATGTATGAGAGGAAAGAATGAAGATGAAAATATTTCACAATAAGGGATCTGAAGAAGTTAGAAATAAGAAATAGAAGCTTTCTGATTGATTATTCATCTTTATGTATTTCATGATTAAATAAATAATTAATCTAGAGTATAGTACTGACTATTATTTGTTAGTATTGTAAATTGCTGTTTTTGGAATACTGGATGACAAAACATGAGCTGGAAAATAGAATAATATCAAGATGAAAAACAATCTGTTTATTTTTCTAAATTATTTTATAAAACGTACAAACATAAATGAGAGATAAGAACACTTGAAGTAATATCATATGTACTATATATAAATAGAAAGAGAGCCTTATTAAATTCTTGAAGTACTCTTGCATTCTTAGAAAATAATGATAATGTTTAGGTTACAATACTTGCACTGTATTGAATGATATGAAGCTTCCAGTTTTTAATTTGTAAAGATAATTTGGAGCCATGATATACATAGTACATATATTTCTGTTTAAACGTCATCAGTAACAACTGTGAAAGAAATTTTTGTAACCTTCAGAGACAATTATACACTTACATTATTAAAAGTATGTAAGTAAGTATTCTTTGAGGTAAGAGAATATTGAATATCATCATATCTATTCATTAATATAGCTCACAAACCAGGAAATGGAGAAATTAATATATCGATACATATAATCACAAACACTTACTTCACTAAAATTTATCTCTAAGCCAATTACATCAAAATACATATTTTTAAAGCAATATAGCTAACAAATATCAATCATATACACCACATCATTACAAAACATCAATTTACAACATTATCACAACAAAGCATACAAAATAAATAACATTTATTTTACACAGTAGATGTCATCCCATTCAGAAATTAAAAGATAAGAATAAATAAAAATGATTTAGAAAACTGAATTTCAGAGATTGAATGTTCTCTTTGAAGCCAAAGCTACACCCAAAATATGCATGCAAAAACATAAGTAGAGAGCACACCTTTTGGCAAGACAGCCTTTCAATCATAAATAGAGTATATCATTCAGCCAAAGAGGCATAAGACAAGAATTTGACTTTCTTAAACATATAATATTGAGGATTTGATTATAATGCGTGTTTAAATGTATATTTTAGTATTAAAAATATCCTTAGAAATCCCACATTAAAAAATTGAAGACTCAACTAATAACAAAAGTAGTTAATAATGACGAGGATAACCTATAAAACTGTTTGACTCTTTACATTGAAGTTCGGTAATATTCGTTGTTTTAAGAACAATAAAAGTATTTGAATTATAGTACGTGAGAGAAACTGAAATTTCTGTTGAGTTTCTGAGAAAAATGACAAGGAGATTGAATGGTTATAAGCTCAGAAAACTTGTGTAGGGTCGTTGTAATTACTTCATTTGATTCATCCGGGCTCTTGTAGAACTTATGAATAATCTTTTTTCATTAATAGTTTTGTGATTTTTTATCAAAGAAATAAAAAATTTTTGTTTACACTTTAGTGATAGCCCAAAATTTTTAGTTCATTTCTTAGATATGTGAAAAATTCGCTATGATATTTTTCTATAGTTAAAATGGTCCATGGTCGGAAAATCTATAATCATGTTATAAAGATTTCATCTAATTATTAGCGGTACTAAATAAAACGCTAACTCTAAAAATCAATGTCTCATTTCTATCGTATAGACTACGATCAGATACGCGAGATGGCGGCACGGTAGTACGAAGCAAATCGGTGAAATACAGTAAACGATTAGCAATATTAATAATCTGAAAATCAGATGAAAAGAAATTCAGGCCGCAAAAGAACCATTAATGTAGATATAATTTTCATTGTTCCTCAACTCCACAGTACTGCAACTATATGAGAAATCACAAGACAACGACAGGATGTCTCGATTTCCAGAAATAACCTTACAAATTCCGAGTAAATATTCAATATTTCTCACACGTAAGCTTAATTTTATACATATTAATAAAAATCAATAAAATAAATAAATTAAAATTTATGCAACAAGTGAGCCGAAATATAATTTCCTTAACGGTGAAGGTCATTCAACATGATCATATGATACAGGGATACAGGAGTTATTCTCTATGCTTTGGGGAACTTGACGTAAATCGTTATTTTAAATTACTTGGATTATAAGTAAAGTTACAGCACTCATTCTAAATTTCATGAACAAGTAATGGAAAAATTATGTATACCCTGTTCAGCAAACTATCTACATCTTTCTATGATTACAGTCAATTACAGAAAAAAAATGTTCACATATAAGGGAATACGAAATATTTCAACAAACTGCTGCTTTTTGCTCAATTTATGATTTGTAACAAAATTTGTTCGTATGCTAAATAATTAAATATTATTTACCTCAGAATACCTAAAAGTTGGCAAGTACATATCTAATGATCTAGTATTTTACAAGAAAATTAGATGTATGTTATATACATAGAAAATGCCATAGAAAACATTCAAACAGGACAAAAGTTGAGTAAAAACAAAAACTGGATTCATTAATAGAAATTGAAACAATGATTCTCTTTCTCTGAATGAAAGGCACCTTACTTATTCAGAATCTTTAACAAATTTTGATTTGTCCAAATCCTTAAAAAAATGTTGCAATAATTTACAACTGTGACCAAAGGTAATAGCTTAAAACTCCTTGTCAAAAGTGGGACTCCATTAACGATTGAGTGACTAGGTTCAAGTTTTGAGCAATTTATAAAGTAATATCATAAACGTGTGTATTTCAGAATAACTTCCTGTGCAACATTAAAAAAACTGCACAAAAATATTTAAATTTAATACAGGAGAAATAAATGCCAATGATGCAAATATAAAACAGATGACAAAATAAAGCATCAAACCTAAGAAGCCAGCATATGCAAACAATAAAAAAGGGATGTCTTGTTTCACATTAACCATACATTCTTGACTTCACACCTTATTACTGCAAGATAGGAAAAATTTGATCATACAAATTAGGGTGTAAAAAATTACACTGAAATACCTTTGAAAACATTTTTGACACTGAAAGAATCATGAAAATTATTTTCAAGTCAGCAGAGGTTGTTTTATAATTACAATCCAGTAAGGTGAGGAAGCAGGCATGGGCAGATGCGATACACCACTTGCGCCACCATGAATATTGTAAATGTCATGCAACATACCAGGTTTTGGTGGTAACAAATAATGAAGCCTAGGATCATCTTCTTCTTCAGTATTAGGTGAAGGAGTGTATTCCCTCGTGTGCATCTCAGAAACATATCGTGCAGAATGAGCCATGATTAAGATTTCTGGATGCACTTCAATATTAGTGTTATGTAGAGAAGCTGAATGTGATGAAAGAAATACTTTCTCTCCTTGTAGGCAATGTGCACTGAAGAAAGTCCAACTCAGCACTGACTCTCAAGTGTTAAAGGTAGCTGTATTTATTGGATGCTCTTTCTACCAACCAAACTCCCTCTACGGTGATGATGACATCATTTGGTGGGCATGTCTAAGGCATAGAATCCCTTTATCAGCATTTCCCATGGAGAATGCAAGAAATAATTTTCCTCGAACCAATAAAAAAATCACTTAAGATAAGAGTAGTCAGGCTTTTATTTTCATTTAATGTTTATGAACTTCTGAGATAGAAAATGAATCAGAAGTTTAAAAGAAGTGACATTTTCGATTGGTGTTTACCTGCACAAGAAAAAGTTGAATTTGACACCAAAGGCTATGATTAATAATATTATTTCTTCCTATTCCATGTCTTTGCTTCCTTCCACTGTCAAATTGCAAATCTGATGATTGACAAATGAAGTTTAATTTGTAGCAATCCTGTAGCATAGAAATAACTAAATCAAAAACAAATCCCTTGATGGAACTCGAAATGGTAGAACACAAGGAGTACACAATATTTTAATATTAAAATATATTGGCAATAAAAAAGGCATATCTCGTACCATTAAAATAGATGACTTAGAGGTTTATTTGTAAACAACTGGGAAAATATAAAAGGATAACTGCTGATACATTCAATATTTTAATCAACTATGGCCAATCCTTTAGTGAACAAATGTGAATTTAATAACATTTTCACTAAATCTTTGAATAATTATTGCACTATTAGACAAATATTGATTTTGATTCATAAATATAACAACAATATAAGTTAAAGAACTCGGATAAATATGAACCTGAACTTCAAAACCATCACAAGACTTTTTTGTTTACATAGTTGAACTAGCTGTCATCGCATCACAAATCAAGTCATAGACAAATATGATAAATTGTAAAAAAAATCAAAATATCGAAAATTAAGGATCGTTAAATGACCTAGTTAAGATGTAAGTAAATTTAAAACTATGATGAATAGTTTCTAATTCTGGTTAAAGGATAAATATTTTCTTTCACTACTATGAATATCATTAACACGACAATGGCGGCATTAAATGGATTCGAAATATAAACCGATACTTTGACCTAATTACGAGATTTTCTAAAAAGTACGAAATTTTTTTATCATAAGCGGGGTATCATCAGATGTGTTCCTTTGAGGTGGGAGAAAACGCCCTGCAGCGGGATATGCCGCGAGCACTGTGCAACAGCTTTGTGGATGAGCGAGAAATTTCCAAATCCGAGGCAGCAAAACAATGAAAATCACTATAATAATCCAATGCACAAACACCTATCGATGAGCTGTCACGAAGCACCATATATCTGGATTCATACTTTTATGGAGGTCACGGAATGCGTAAGTTAGGTCGACAAAACACACCGAGTAAATGATGATAGCTAGAGGTCGCCTAATAAAATGTTCATTTACGCAGGTGCAGATGTACGGATAGATAATCCCCACCAGCTTCCCGGAGTGCTATCCTGTTCCCCCCAACCACTTTTGTGGCCTCTAGGGACGTGCATGCATGATGGAACAGCTTCCTTTACATCTCAATGAAGCAAATTTTATGCACATCCAGAAATACATCTTCGCACAAAAACTGATGGTGATTAATCATAAAAATGTCGAGGAAAATTGCGCTGAACCAGAAAAATTCTCGTTTGGGCTATCCAATCCTAAAAATTGACCGGAATATGATAAACGCAAAATTATTACACATAGATTTAGTATTCACTTTTTTATTGTTTCCGTACTAAAGTCACCTGCAAGATGCCTATTTCGATACAGTCCAATTTAAAATAAATATTAAATTAACGAATCTCAGCTAAAACAAAATAAGCAAGTTTTTCAACGATGACAACCGTAGCTAAATGGAATAACTAAAACACAAACGGGTATTTCCATAAATCAAACACTTTTCTCTTCTTACTTCCATATTGGCACTATCTATGAACCTACCAGAACGAAAAACGTTATACGAAAAGTTTTTCCGCAAAATATTTCCTTCTAGAGATAATAGGACGGGTCTCGAAATACCTATCGCGCTGCTTTACGACCGCATAAAAGAAAACGTTCAGAAATTTACATCCGCTCTGGTAAAAAGCTCGAGATATTTATTTGAAGGCGTAAATATTCACAGAATTTCTTTGACTCCCGCAAGCTCAGATATGCAAACACACGGGAACAAAGGCGCATGTCGTGAGAGGTTATCGAAGCGTATCCCACGAGAAGAAAAGCGCAAATCTGAGCAATTTTGCATCAAAAATTTCAAAGGGACAAAACATTCTAATTTCTAGGTTGCGCTGTTGTGGATTGGACGAACTCTCTATAATAGAAATCAATACCTCATCAAAGCTCGACTCGGCGTTACCTTGGTAACCAATTGCTATTCTGTGTTTTTCCTTGTATCTCTCTTGAGGCGCGTAATTAAAGGATGCGTGCATAATTTTCTCGAAATAACGATCGATTCGATACTTCGAAAGACGGTCTAATTTGAAGGCAATCGGATGATCGAATAGACGAAGTATAAATAAACACGTTAAGCATACTATAAATCCGATTCACGTGGATGTTATCGCTGTGCGCGTCCCTGAGCCTACACTTTTTTATCGGGCGTTTTCGAAACAAAGGAGTTAGTCATTTCCATATTTTCAATACCTCTTCCCCGAGATTGTGTCACTGAAGGGCGGGAAACGTAACGCGAGCTTTTTTCGAGATTGAGGAACGCGATTCTTCATGGCAAAAAAGAAAACGGGTCGTAACGACATCCGATGGAACGCCTATGAGAACGTATCGTCGCCTAGTTCTTCGAAAAGTTCCGCAGCAGTTGAATTGATCGCCTGGATTTACAGTTTACCTGACCTATCGTAACACGGCGCAGGAAAGGCCGGCATCGAAGAACGAAAGTTTTGCTGAATCCGCGCCTCTCGCGATCGATTCTATGTAAGAGTCCAAATTAGATTACGGGACCCCTTGCGCAAGTACGAAACTTAAAAATTTCTCTCGGAAAAAGAAGTTTGATTGATTTTCTAGCCATATAGCGTTCCGATTCACGGAACGCCTTAGATATACACAACGACGATACACAAAACCAAAATTAATGCCGACTTAATCTAGCTTCTCCGATGATTTGAACAACCGGCGGCAATTATCCGAGAGATATTCCACAATGATGATAGCTTGTTCCCCGCTTACTCTAATTACAATATTATCACCTCGTTTGACGAGTTTTGAAAACGATGAGTTGATCGCTTACGACCGGAGGAGTAACTTCACCACTCGCACCGCGATTCATCCACTTTAAAGATCCGGTCCATCATCTGAACTCCACTGGAGCGAGCTTCCCCTAAGGGACCGACAAAATGCAATGGGTTGATTACAGAGGAAACCAGCTGCTATGGGCCTTTTTTATCCCTGTCACATTCCCATTGCATCAAAATGCGGTGCAGCGCTAGAAAATCGATAGAGAAATTTTTACTTCTATGATTCATGAGATGCGACCCGTCAAATAAAAGCATCTACAGCTTTTATCCCCAATCGCGTTGCACCAGCATACGTTCTTCTGGAGGTAAACCAGCGTGGACATCATCAAGCAAAAACTAAACATCGATAGTTATGATTTATTGTTTACACTTCTGGATTAGTTGCTCTGCTTTTATCCATGACCTTGGGACAACACACTCATGATCCACGATAAAAGGAAGGCGCATTTGCTTAAGTTTTCACGATGACGGTATGTCTTTTCCGAAGCTTTTTCTTTTTTTCTCTTGAAGCCTGTCGCAATAATTTTCCCATTCCAAGAACTTATCATACGAAGGGACGCTCGTTTTTCACGCACGTGGGTATATCGATGACTTCATCCCTGTCTACAACGATAGTTTCAGTCGGTTAATCTTTCTTTATAGATTCGTAAGTTATATTTGCTTATTCAGGTATTACGAGAGAAGTATGCATTCTTTTATGGGAAAAAATGCTTTAGAAAAAAATTTATCCTTTGATTTTCCTCTTTCACAAGACTTCCGCGGTATCAATAGATCCCTAAAGCCGTCCTCTTTCAGTTCGGTACGACCTGCCCGTTCCAGCGGAAAAGCACGTGTTTCTGTCATCGACAGAACAAAACAGTCATCCGTTAAAAGAGGGGAATCATTCCCGCTTTCATCGATATTTTCCGTTAATTCGCACATGAACACGTGCGCTACTGATTGGGTGATTCTTTCGCGACAGTGCGATATCTTTTATCGATGGCCAACATTATGTTGGATGTTCACATTTGTAAACGATGAGTTCATGAACTTCAATAAATTTGTATTCAAGTCGGCTAAGCTTGAGGAATAAATTAGAAAGAGCGATAATTTATACGAAAGTAAAACGCAAGCAAGCCGTACCCCTATTCTTAATTAAATAAATGAAGACCAAGATTGGGGCGCGTTATAAGAAGATTAGTTATTCTAATATTTATATCCGTATTTCCTAGCAGATACAAGAATGTGTTGGTTGTAGTCGGAGATTTCATAGTCTTTATCTCGGTCACAATGAAGTATAATTGATATTGTTATAACTTGCACGATCCTCATGGATGTCATCCTTTAGCGGCATTGAAAGGAAAATCGAATGCCAAAGCATAACTTAGAAAATATCTAAGATGCTTTTTGCATGTACGCCCAGATGAAAGGTATACGTAGATGATTCTACTCTCTTTTCATTTCAATTCAACTCTTGAGTATATTGATTAATAACAATCAGATCAATTAATCAGATTCAAGTAAGGGGTCCATAAATGTTTTGTGTCTGGAAAACGGACGACTTAAAGCTATCGGAATTATGCTACAAGGGAAAAAACCAAACCTTTAACGGATTTTGATACCGTTCAAGATAATTCGTATGAAACCAATCTATTTGAAAACGAGTAAAAAATAAAAATGCGATCAGCAGAATGGGACACTTGTAATAACTTAACAATTATAAAATCTTCATCTTCAGCAGAAATGATAGCAAATCACAAGTAACAGGTCTAAGAATTAAGATAAAATATGCATTTAAAAGTAATCTAATTTTTATTTTTCGGAAATTAATTTATTAGGTAAAATTTCTTAATGTTACTTACGTGATACGCTTAAATAGAATTGACGGAAATCATAAAAGGTTGGGAGCATCATACAAAATTGAAAACTAAGATAATAAAAATGATTAAGGCCAATGCCTGTGGATGACATTTTACAACAAGATAGAACTAGGATATTTGTACGGAATCGTAACATTAAATACGAAAAAATCATACGGGTCTAACGTTTATAAGGCTTCTGAACTACGAAGTCTTTCATTGCACAGTAGAATGTCTATATACGGGATGAAGCGAGACTTAAATATCCCTTGATAAGGCCTTGTGGAGCGATAAAAAGTTAGGACATAGTGATCAGAGGCGATAAAAAACAAGGATCATGTCAATTTTTATGGAGGGACAACTTTTTCTCCTTTCTTCCGCAACAACAACACAAATCTAGGAAGTACAATCATTCAAACGAATATTAGGACCAGCTCGATAAATCTTTGCAGCTTATTTCAGTTTCCATTACATCTACGTAATCCGTTTGCTGACTTGAAATTTCAAAAGTGGTGGAAAAAATCATCCGAACAAAAAACTACTAGCATATCTTTACTAACATACTTTGAGGAGGAAAATAAAGATTACAAAAAACATTAACGAATTAACAAATTTTTATAATACTTTTAAATCAAGCCCAGTGTTCAGTGCTTCCCCAAAATATAGTAGCACTGCTAAAAGGCAGAGGGATATATATTAAAAGAGAAACTTTCGACGAAATACCTCCTAAAAACTCCTTGATTAAGTTAAAATTTTAATTCGTTGATTTCAATAGCCGTAAGCTATACATATCCAAAAATAAATTGGGATGAGTTTAAGCATCTCCGGAATCACGAGATTCTACTCTTCTATCTATATTAAAATAAAGCGAGTTACCGGATGAAGATTATGTCCGAAAGGAGTTACTCTCTCACAGGCTAGATTCGAAATTCAATCTTTACATATAAAATAAACTGATGGAGGTTTATTTCAAAAGTGGCCAAGACCTGGTAAAATTCCTCTGCCTTCTTAGCAGTTTATATTAGAAGTAAAGCACTAGCATAACTCTACTTTATTATCTTTTAAGTCATTAACATCTATTCTAAATGGAAAGAAGATCATCAGAACTCAATATGTTTACTTCTGAGTCACTTCTTAGAGATATACTTTCTGACCATCCCTTCAAATATTCTGACGACGCATCAACATACATTGGGGATTTAAGTCTTCCAAATATACAGGTAGTCCATTCCATCTTTGAAAATCAAACCGAAATAATTCTTTTACTATCCATTCAACTCGGAAGGGTGATAAGGTTAAAAAAGATCACGTGTATAAATGCGAATACAATTGCCGCTAAGCCAACACTTTTACTGACACAGTCCTTGAAATTAAATAATGCCCCATAACTCCTACTTCAAGAAAAAGTTAATTATGAGATTAGTTCAGCGAGACGGATTGATGTGTCAAGTGCTGCAAGCGATCACGGATTACCAGGTTGAGTTCAAACCAAAAATGCATAAATTCGTAACGTTTTATCTCGAGACTGATAAAAATACAGACTCACATTTACCTGCTGGATTAAAAAAAGCACCAATGAAAAAACCGATAAATCCAGAACTTATTATATTCGTCAACTCTTTCAAAATAAGGCATCCTACATTAAAAGACTTAAATGAAAGATGAACTTAGGAATATCGAAAACAAATCATTAATAGGAAAATGTTATTTGGCTGAACAAAAATGAAAAATAGCCAGGGACTATGAGTATATATATATAAAAGTTCAAAATATTTCTTTTATTAAAAATCATTGCATACTGCGTTATATTTTGCCTTTAATAAAAATGCGCTACTTAAATTTTCACTTCAATTAAAAAAATACAACAGAAATCAAATAAAATACACAGGCTTGTTAAATACAAGGAGAAACAAAAACAAAATCAGTTGAAGCATATACTTAATTTAGGGACTATTAGTTCTGTATAATGAGTTTTGATTATGGTTGACACAAGCAGGTCGGAACATGTTCCAAATCAACATATATCACCTACTTAGCACAATATTGTTTCCAATTCTATAATAATTTTAATGTTAACATACTATTATTCAATTTGTAAAAACTAAATAAAATTTCTAACAATGAGAACCACAATAATGTCAAACAATGTAAAATATAATGTTTCCAACTAAAAACACATTACAAATAATAAAATAAAACAAAGAATAAATTGATACTGATTGGTTGTGTTTAAAAATTAGTGATTAACGACCACATACAAAATGCATACACATGTTTAAACAGTCATATTTACCATAAAGTCAAGGGAAGACTTTTCATACCGACTTTAACTATACACACACACATATATATATATACCATAAAGTTCAAAGTAATTGATCAACTTTTGCAGATAAATTTAACTGATTCTGGAAATACAAGGAAATAAATTTTAAAATGAGTCATAAAGCAGGATTTTGAGGATAAATAAACCAAAGAATTGAGTATATGGCTCAAGATAGCATGACCGAATTTACAGATATAAAAATCAACAATTAATAGTGGAATTAAACTATTGCAATACAAAGATATTTTCCAACCATCAATTTTCTCCAGATGAAGTTAAATGAATTACTTTTCGGGTTCCCAATAAAATAAATACCAATATTTATAAGATGAGATTTTTTAGATTCAGTTTCTATCATACTCCTCAACTAAGGAATTTAATCTGAACTTAAAATGATTAGATTAACTTTATTTATAATCCATGACACATTTCTAGCCTTTTATTCATTTACATGATTGTTCTGAAAGCAGCAAGAGGGCATTTTAATAGTAAACACAAATTTGAACGTATAAGTTTAGCGGGTTTCATTTAGGTAACATGAACTGCAGAGCTTTATTATACTCCTCTAATTACTTCAAATTGCATAATTCTGATAAAAGAAAAAGTCAAGCAGTGATACTTTACAAGTCATATTACAACCAAATGATTACTTTTAATAATAAATGAGTTCCATCTCAGAATAATGAAAATGTTTAATTATCAAATCAACATTTCAATAAGAGCCTTACAACATCAAACGTTTGTTTCCTTTTTTTCTTTCACATTAATCATTTGTTCCATTTATATGATCTCAATTTGTACTCCTTCCTTCAGAACCCCATATCAAACTAAAAGTATTAGTGGTTACATAGAAAATAAGATTCATCCTTAGGATAGAATTTTGGGACCCATCAAATCACAATGATAAACTGATGAAAATGAGTTTAGGAAGCAATATTCTTCAGGCAATTAATTCATAGATACCAATCTGACAAAAAAAGCAATCAAAAACTTCAAACTATAGAAGGTGTAGTAATGTATAAAGAATTTGATTGGTAACCTACAGGTAAACAGTCATTTTGGAAATGAAATATAGTATTTCTTGACTTTAGAGGGAAATATTCCAAAACTTGGATTAACATCACTGTTTGATAAATAGTTCTCTCAAGGAAATCATTATCATCATACAATATCAAACTACGAATACTTATACAAAATAGAATGATTGTTTGTAAATAGATAATTCAGAAAATAACCGTACAAATTGTTAGTCCGGAAGTATTTCAATTATTATCCTATGAATTTCACTGACATTTTATTTAATTAAGAATTAATGCGAATTTTGGCTTGCATGATAGACTATATCTAAAATCAACCTTAGGAAAGGCAAATATTATCAGTTTTCCACAAAATAAGCATTTTAAAAGCTTTTGCTTGGATTGGTACTAAGTTCCCCTTAAATGTAGAGCTACCACCTGGCCTGGTGCCTATTTGTAGTTCTGATATAAAATAAATAAATAAATACAATTAGATCCTCTTCAGCCTTCTATTGATCCATGGCACATAAACTATTCCATAATAATATTGATTATGTGAATGACACCTTCACTTGTTCAAAAGTAAATTGCCCTATCTTAACAATATATACCATAACTTTGACATTTATTAACTGCTATTCAACAAAAATTAAGACAACTCGAACAAAATATACATGAAATACATCACAGGTTGTTTTTTAATCTTCTATGGTTAACAATAGATTGAGAGGACAATATTTGGAATATCTACCTCCACTACATTTCTAGTGAACGGTTGATTATTAGAAAATGTACTATAAAGAAAGTTTTCCAACTTCGTACAAAGAATATTTACACATAATAATTATGTATAAAGAATACCCTCATCCGATGATACAGCAACTTACACAATGGACAAATATAATTCAATCAATGTGAAATTACTTGTGTCATCGAGGATGTTTAAAACTTCGGTTTTGAAAATTGTAACAATTAAGCTAATGTAATAATATTTTATAGTATTATTTAATTACACTAAATATATGTATGGCTTAATATTTTAACTGACATTGAGTTGAAAGATATATCAATGCAATAATGTAATTTTTTATAAAATTACGGCGAAATACTCAAACTGAGAGATAATTCATAAACATGATGCATATATAACATCAATTAAATAAAATAACTGAAAATTCAAGTTCCATGGAGGGGTGAAACTAATTCCATTCATTACATGAAGTCATCATAGAACATGTCTTGAGATCCTTACCCGATAATACATGAAGACACAAAAACTGGTTGAATTTAGAATAGAAAAAGGTATACTCAGTGTAATAGTTCAGTGGGAAGATATTTACAACATTGAACAACAAGTCCAATAGAAGTAATTCATTAACAGGATTTTTGTCAAAAACATAAAGGTATTGTGGCAAATCACTTTAGAAATACTATATATACTTCGATAAATATGGTGAAATGATACATCAATCTATTATATTACACAACTGAGAATTCATACGGAGCAATTTATTGGCATAATACTTTCTTCGAGTCTTAAGCTTAGTCTGCGTAAGCAAGAATTTAAGATGCAACTATTCGCGCCATCAAAACAACAAGAACAAGCAGGATTAACCTTTATCTTTACACTGAACTAAATCTTTATCTCTAAACAAGATTATTTATACCTTAAATATTTATAATATTCCACTATATAACAATCAACTTACAGTTAAAGACGCTGTGATGTATCTCAACCACCGCGAGTCCTCGTTAACTGAACACGATGATAGCGCTAGACATTACATTACAATGTAACAACATCGGACGAATGTGATACATTGAAGTTTGTAATAATAAGTATTACTTCAAGCCGTCTAAGATTTTGTAGCCTTAACTCACCATTTCCTTCGCAGGCGTCCCTAAGCTCTGAGTGGTCTGCTGATTTTCGGCCCTGCATTTTGAGAACGGTGAATTACAGCACCAATAACGTTGAGTACAAAATAGAGGTGAAATAACCAGTCTATATCCAGCTGCACCACGATGAGTTGGAGAAAAGTTTAATCCTTTTCCTAAATTGCCTTTAATTAACGATTTGTTGAATACAAACGATATAGCACGAGCAACTTTTAGGTGGGATTCCATAATTCTGCCAAAGGATAAATGAATTGGCACTTTATACGGTACCAATACGTTGTTCCATCACGGAATAAACTATCACAAAATAATACCATGTTTTCAAAGAACACACTTCATCTCATAAAACGTTTAAGTCTACCCTTTACTTCATAAAATAACAACACCACAGTTATACGCTGACACTAGCTGGCAGATGTTTCCCGTTTATGTGATGTGATGGTTCAATGCGCAGAGAATTGAGTGCGCAGTGGCGGTATTTCTGCGCAGAGAATTTCTAGAATATCTGCTCGAGTAGGATATTTTGCGTAGTTTGCGATCACGTGAAAACTCGCTGTAGTCTTTACTAATTTGAAAGTTATGTTAATAAAAATGAGTGGGAAAATTTTTTTGCATAATTTTTGAAGTATTGCGTAAGTTTTATAATATATCATATCTTCATTTTAATAATTATTGCTGTGTAATGAGAACTAAACGAACTTGTTTCAACTGTTAAAATTTTGAAAAAAATCATCTTATTATCTCTCCCTATGACTCTAAGTGATACACCTTCATTGAGTAATAAATTATTTTCTTGATAATTGTGCATAATTCATCTTCCCTTTCCCTCTTCATACAGACCGTCACGAAATCCGCTGTCACTTCTTCTATGAAATATGAGAGAAGAATTAGCGAAAAAGAATATCTTTATTCACCTTGAAAGGTGATGATCATTCATAGTTGGCCACTGCAACATAATACATTTCTTCTGAAAATATTTTGTTCCCGTACATTATCAACAACTTCACTTTTGATTCGTTTTTTTGTGAAATTAATATAAACTTAAAATTACGGATATTATATTGTTTTGCAAATATCATCTTTTGACTTAGAGATGGCTAACACTTACCAAAGCTTCTAAAATGGGAATTATTTCCGCGTGTCTAAAACAGCATCTAATTGCTTCATACACATCTTCATAGCAATTAAACTTGCAGCAACCTATACTGAATACTCATTTAATCTATTTCGTGTTTTATAAACTTTAAGTTGGAAAGCTGTTTCCAGACTCGGAAAAAATGATTGGTAAGAATGGAAAGTTTACCACCAGCACGGTAAATCATTCATTTCTTTCCAAGAGAATTATTCTTAAAACATAGCGACACTTAGATTTCGCGACTTAGCGCGGCTATTTTACTCTTGATCAAATATTGCATTGCTTTTTTTGAAAGTGAAAAATATTTCTGTAGATAAGGAAATGAACCGTAGACCTCCGGGCGATCTACCATATCCCATAATTTTTTAAAGTGAACTACAACAAAAATTTAAAATCCGTTACATAAAGCTCGGATCGTTTTTACAAGAAATTAGCAGAAAACAATAATATTTAAATGAATCCTTAAAAATTGGTAGAGGGTACTACTCAATGTTGAGATCGTAACCATGGTTTTCAGGTGACGTAATTGTTTTCCACAGATTCTGTATTATGATAATTTCAGTAGTTAAATTACGTGGCAAATTTTCGTTTTAGTTATTCAAGCAATCAGACCACACCATTAACTATCATCTAAGGTAAGTGAAATTCGCTGGAATATATATATATATCTCATATAGTATTCTATGATGAGGAAGGTCAACAGATTTTTTTGCAGTACTTCAAAATTTTCCATCAAAACTTCACGATCAGTTCTGTAAATGTAGGGTGGATATTTGTTTTTTTTTAATGTTGACGAAATTTTTATTATTTTGATGGATTGTTGAATGACTTACCGAACACTTTTAGATGGAAATCCTTCTTAATTAAAAATGTTTTCAGTTTACACAAAAAATTACTAATAATCACATCCTATGTTCATCGATTAATTTTTTTTGTATATGGCACTTCTGCACGAATGTTATTTTACATAATATACTTTAAAAATTTTTAAGCTTACACTTTTATTGTGAATCATTGCTAAGAAAGCCATATTTTTATCCATTAAGAAATATATATTAATAAAACACTGTGAAGTATGATCACAGGTGCTTTTTCAGCATTCTGTTTCAAGAATTTCAATTAAAAGGGAGATGGATGTATATCAAGAGGCAACAAATATCAGAAAAGGAAATATGAAGGTAAATTTATAGGTATATTTAATGAGAATCATAATTCTTTAACTAACTGTATGCTGCTGATTTTTAATATAAGTATATCAAAATAGCTGTACAATAATTGAGGTTCCTGTTAAAGTAACTTGCATGTCACTGAACACTCATGATTCAAATATTGGTGGCTCATTACATTATAAATGTATTTTAGATTTTTTAAAATTCAAAACATTTTTCGCCATTTAGTTATTAAATTTTATGAAATAGGAGGTAAAGTCTTCATTTTTAAGTTTAAATTTAAAAATAACCCTTCATAGCTTCAAATATTCTTTTAATAAACAATCGTGATAAGATCATGTAAAGTTCATATACCTTATGAAATTACATATTTTCTAGTATTACCAAGTTGAAATTTTCTATGATTTCGGGAATATTTATGTAATGTGTTTGTGTGACCACAAAGTATATTATTTTTAATTAATGGCCTGTTTTGAGGAGCCTGAGAAAAGGTTGACTACTCTAACTCGCTGCAAATCTTAAAATATAACATAGACATTGTTTATCATATCCCTAAAACTATACAAACTATAGATAACTGAGCATGTTGTAAAAAGGAGATGCTTAATGGTAAATTTCATTGAAATATTCCAAAATTTTTGGAATGGAAACTGGATTTGGGAACTTTTTCACTTCAATTTATATTTGTTTTAAACCATAGAAACCTTTAAGAATTTATCCTTATCTGCCATAAGGATAAGCAGCAGTTAAGAGAGCCATATGGACCTTCCTAAATTTGATTACTATTCTTTAGTGTTTGTATCTTCTCCTCATACTCATAAATTTTTTGTGCCCTGATCTTAGCATAGCTTCTGAAGTTGATTTTGAACCTCCACAATTTTTTTATTCATTAATATCAATTTCTATCAGAGAAATCCTCATAGAGTTAAGAATAATCAACATGAAGTGGACTTTTCTTCTATATTAATAACTATGTGATGTTATTTATAGATGCTGGTCATAT
This sequence comes from Pantala flavescens, assembly GCA_020796165.1. Lineage (NCBI taxonomy): Eukaryota > Metazoa > Arthropoda > Insecta > Odonata > Libellulidae > Pantala > Pantala flavescens. The sequence continues at coordinate 11,813,884 of CM036889.1, read as the reverse complement.
CTATTAGCAATATCAAATATTTCCTTTGGTCTAGGTATTTTATGAGGGAAAAGATGTTACTCCTAAACCTTTGGTTGACCCTTATTTGTCTAAATCTCTTGAGATGGTAAGTATCATTTCATACTCTTATTTGGATTGGAGCACAATAAATAGAAACAACTAAGCATATTTTTAAATGAATTTTATCATTTCATTAAGATTCATTTAGAAAACCAGTATTTCTTTAAAAAATCATATCTTCCTTCACTTTTAAACAACAACTTACAGGATTAATCTGTTTCTTATCATTCAATTTCCAATAATCAATAGCGTACCTGATAACCAATTAGTAATTGAAGCACTCTTTGGATTCAAATTATATGTATGAATGAATATAGCCTTAATATTAATTTTAAAATGATATTTTTTACTAGTTACTCTTTATATACCATCTAAAATATTTTAATCCAATGGTTTAGAATGATTAAATTTTTAATCCTTAGCTTCAGCTTAACTTTCATGGGAAAGATACCGGATCTACAAAACTTCATGACACTTCCGAGATTATTCATTGTGAAGCACCTAAATTAGATAAAAAAATTAAAATTATTGATGAGACTATTCATGAAGGTAATTTAAATTTTAGTCTTTACCATTTTATCAATTTTTTATGCACAAATATAGTATATATTGATAAATTTGAATATAATAATTTAAAAATGAAAAATTTTTTAATTCATAATTTTATTCACTATTTTATGTCTTCTTAATAATTTGGGATCATTATGTTCACAATATGTTGCACTATCAAAATAAAGACATCACATAATAGTCTTTTCCTTGTAATCCTCATTTTCATTGAACTGACATGTTTTATCTTAGTAAGTTATAATCATACTTCTAACACATGATCAATAATTATTACTATTCCTTTTTGTTGTTTTGAATTGAATGTGAATTTAAATTTCCTCATATTGAAGATAAGCCTGGGATGGAAGTACCAGCAAAGCTTGCCCAAAAATTAAAACGTGGCGTACTGAAAATTCTTCTTAGAGAAACAAGAACAATTAAACTCCTTCATATAGATAGTATAATTACCATAAAAGACGATTTAACAAACAATTTGGATGCAGACATTGAGGTAAATGTAACTTTAATTGCTTCAATATAAAATTTTCATGTTACAATCAAAAATCTCTAATTAGTCTTAAATTAGAAATTTAAATTTAATTATCTTCACTAGTACACAATTTAGGAATGATTTCAATTCATTAATTCCATTTATTCTTTCAGTAGATGTAACGTTCATGAATCATAATTATTAGTCTATTAAGGAAAACAATGACTTTTGACTTTCAATCACAACAGAAGAAAATTCGTTTTAGCTAATGAAGATTACTTTATTTAATTTTCTAGATTGATTAAATCTTACTTATACCAGTGTATCTGCATATTTATTTTAAGAATTACCATTCATGTCTCTGTAGAGTCAATGTTTTGTATTTTATATTAGATTGATGCTGAAGAACAGAGATTGGAAAAAGTATCCTCTGAAACGCAGACACTTCAATACCCTATGAGAGATCAGTCTACAATGACTGTACCAGTGATGAAAAAGGTCAGATCATCTGTTATTTATTTATGGTATCTTTAAGAATTTATGTTAAGAATAATCATGTATTTTTTGTGTCTACTTCCTATAATATTACATAAAATTAGTTAAAAAATAAAAATCCGTTAACTTAACTATCTCATACTGAATCATAATTTAAGTATTAATTATTAGCAAAAGTAATTGTTTTATTTTTTAGGATTGTTCTACATATGTTTCAAATTGGGATTTATTTTGTTCTGCAAAGAATAAAACTAGAAGTTCTCCAAAAGGTGAGATTTTATATGTTGTTACAAAGAATTTCAATATCATAAAATAGTTTCAGAAGAAATGCATCATTAAGTTTATGATACACTATTAGAGATAGAGTGAAACATTATATATCATGAATGCAGAGTAAAAATGAGCAATAATCATCATTAAGTTTTGATTTTCTTTTTTATTATTACTTACATAAGTAGAGCAAAGCATTTCACAAAAGAAGAAAGCTCTTCCGCTATTTTTTTTCTGTGGAAATCGTTTAATAGTTGTATTCCATCAGAATAAACATTGAGTTATTGATTTCATTGGCTCATGTTACTTATCTAGTTTTATATATCTTCAGGAAATCATACATCTAGAAAAAAATTGCTGTGGAGTAAATTTGAAAAATCATCAAAACTGACAAAAGAAGAGCAAGTCAGTGAAATATTTCAAAAGCCAAAGTTTAAACATGCAAGCATTATAACTGAAAGACTTCTAGCAACTAACAATTTCAGTGCAAAACATTCTCTATTTCTAGGAGATTCACTCAGAGGTTCTCTTTATTTTTCTATTTTGTTTCTCAAAGATAAATTTTCAAATTCCAAGAGTCATTTTTCAAATTTACAAAAATATATATATTATTTACCATTCATGTTACTGCAGCTGACAAAGTTACTCAGTTTAACTATAAAATGGAGAAGCTGTGGGCCTTCAGCAGTGAGATTACTCAGGAAAAAACTGTTACATCTTTATCTTGGAATCCGGTCATTAAGGTAAGCTGAATTTCCCTGTTAATACTAATATTTGCATTAAAGTTCACAGTTTTGCTTTCTTTTCATTACTTTCAGGGAAATTTTGCTGTGGGGTATGGCTCTTTTGATTATTGTAATCCCACAACAGGTTTACTTTGTATATGGTCTATTTTGAATCCGTGCCAACCTGAGCAGATCCATAAGTTTCATTACTCAGTTACAGATGCAAAGTTTTCAAAGAAACATCCACACATTGTTGCAGTTGGATGCTATGATGGATCTATATGGATAGTCAATATAGCTGCAAACTCAAAAATGATGATGGATAGGCATAAGTAAGTGTTTGAAGCTTATTGGTGTGAACTGGCAACTCTCAAATCTATTTAGATATTTAAAATTATTAGATCTCTATGATATTTAAATCCGTATTCTTATTGATTATTACATCAGAAATAATCCTTAGCTGACTTCCTGTAAATATGTAATACTGATTGACTTTATATGAAGGTGGGGATCAGGGTCCACCAAGCAGATAACGCTTCATAAGCTCTCAACCTTACGCTTTGCAGTTGACCTTACATTTTATGACAGTTCTAACCTTGATCTAATTATTAACTATCTATTTCATAATAAAAACAATGTACCATAATTACTCTAAATATTCTCTATTGTATCTTTTTCTACAGATAATTTTTTAATGTTAGGAAAATATTTGGAAATAGTGAAAATATTTATGAACTTCACATTCTCTGCAAACAATGAATTTGAAACTAATAGTTCAACAATTCATTTTTAGGAATAATTTGATAAGTAGAAATTAGATAGAGGGTATGTATTAGAAAATGGCTTTCAAAAGAATTTTTTGATTAATAGGATAAATTTTAAATCTCTGATTTACTGTCATACCTAATTACAGTGGAAAAGTTGTACTTATGAAAACATAATGCTAGGAATTAAAAAAAAAATATCTTCCTGCTATTGTTAGGCTTCATCATCTAGGGCCAGTTTGGAAGTTAGATTGGGTACAATATGATGATCTTCTTTGCAAAGAAGAGCATCTTATCTCTGTAGGTAATGATGGACGTGTATGTAAATGGGACATCTCAAATGAACTGAGGAGCTTAAGTGAGTTTTTAAAGTTTTTATTTTTGCAAATCAGTTTTTGTTTCTATTTAATGTCCATTTCCATGTAAAATGACTCAGAATCAGTTTTTCATGTTTCCTCTAAAAACAACAAAGGGTTGATGGATCAAACAATACAAGTTTATTTTGGTATCATAATATTGGTATTTTTTACTTTCCTATTTAAATTTCTAATATTGATCATTGATTCTTTTAGTGCTGTTGAAAATTTTTGCTCATTAAGTACTCTTTTTCCTAAGCTGGAATAAATAAATCCACAGAAAATTGTGATTTTAATATTTATTCCATGGATTGATTAAACTTGAGAAAAAACTTTTCTTGTAACATTATCTTTCATAAAATACATTAAGTGAATAAGAACCAGAACCTTCTCTTTAAAAGAGGATTTAGTTTATTTACTTACCTGTGATATTTCAGTGTTAATTCGATTGAGATATAATCCAGAGAGGCGATTAAAGCCATCAAACATGGAGGATATAATGGTGGGAAACCATTATCTATCAGGTTTATCATTTACAGTTGATCCAGAGAGTTCAGAAAAATATTATGTTGGTACAGGAGAAGGTTTCCTAGTTGAGGTGAGATTATGAAACAGAAAAATATTTAATAGCTTTAAGAAAAATGCAGAATCAAAGTGAGAATGAATTGATTTTTCTATGACATTCCTTATACTTTAAGATTCATTCCATATCCATTGTCCATAAAATTTCATTACTTTCCAAGAATAATGGATCTTAATTATAAATGACAAGTAATAATAATTCTTTTCAGTGTTCAACTAACTTTCATGATGAATATAAAGATATAATGATGGCTCATCAAGGTCCTGTATATTCTGTACACTTTTCTCCATTTTGTCCTAAGATAATTTTAACATGTGGAGGAGACTGGACTATGAGATTATGGCTTACAGGTGTCATAGAACCAATTTTAATTATACGCACAGCAATGGTAAATTTGGAATTTTCTAAAAGCTCTAAGGTATGAAGAATCATGATATAAAATTTTGATATTTCCTCTATAACTTCCCAATAGGAACCAGTAATGCAAGCAATATGGTCTCCTGTTCACTCAACAATCATTGTGAGCATCAGTGCCAATGAGCTAGCTCTATGGGATATAAGCAGGAAAATGGCCTATCCCCTCCAGACGGTTACTATTAGTATTGGTCTCCTCTTCTCTACAGTGGAATTTACAGATCGTGGTGATGTATGTTAATCTAATATCTAGAGTGAATCCAAAGCATAAAATACCCATCTTTACTCTTCATTATAATTAATATTCTATTCTTTACTCCAGGAGCGTAAAAGATACTTATTAATTTAGAAGTATTAATTTGAATGAAATTTATCCATTTGTAGAGTTTATGAGGGAAAGAACTGAACTTCAAAACATAATATTTTTAATTTAATTGAAGTGTTAAGAACTTGTACATGATATAGAGATGAGAATTCTGAAGGAATAATTCCTTGCAATATATCATAATTTACAATGTAAAATCAAATAGATCTTATGGTTATCCATTGTTGTTTACATAATTAGCGTAATATTTGGAAGTTTATAGGTCTCAGGTGACTTTTCATCCAAAAGAATGCATATTTCAGGCTTGCTTTAGAAAGGTCTCTTAGAGTAATAACCTTAAATCAAATGATTGCTCAATGGTAGCGTTAACTGTTAGGCAATAAGAGGATATAAGTCAGAAATGGGAAGATAAAAGAAGGTAAGATTTGGGTCCTGATCCTGAAATACTCCTTTCAGTCTATATATATCTTTTGAATGTGACTATATTTATTACCAAAGCTTAAATAAACTCAATTGTGAAGCATAATCATAATAAAATAGCTGTTTGTCATCTGTGTATTTACATCTTGAATGCATTTCAGATAATTTCCTGACCATTAAAAAAATTTCCTTATATTAAACTATATATATACTCTGTTCATTTTAAAAAGTAAATGTTCATTCCAAATACACAGCTAAATTTGAATTTATAATTGCAGAATATAATAGCTGGTGACAGTGATGGAAATGTTCATGTTTACAATTTACAAGAGATGCCTCATTCACCCTATCATCAGGTAAGATATTTTTACTTACAAGCTGTAAATGAGGCTTATCAAATATGATGGAATTGTTTTTCATAAATTTTGAAATTTTATATTGCAATACAATTGCACAGTAAGTTTGTAGAGTCAAATCAAATATTTAGCTGAAGGTAGCAATGCTAAGCAGCATAAACATTTAATTACAAAAAGAATTGATACAACTGTAAGAGTAAGTGTAGACTCTCCTTGCTTTGTGGAGCAGAAGCATAAGTGATAGATTGTATGTATTTGGGTCACCATGCCTAATCATTAGTGGTCACCTCCATGAGTATGTATGAGTATTCAGTCCTTGAACATATATGGCAGAACTTTCAGGTTCTACTCTACAAAGCTTGGAGAATGATTCTTTGAGGCCAGTCTACCAACATCTTCGTCCTGTTTGGTATTACTGCTTTCATTTCTAAATGGATTTTAAAATAGAAAAATTTTAATCATTTGTATGTTGTTTCTATGCTAATGATGACCTAAGCATTAAGACAGCTAAAGGTATCCAATCCAATCCATGTCAATAGAAAACCAATATGTTAGTTGAGGGTGTCTGGTTTTGTATAATAATATGTACTTGAATTTAACCTCATTGTTTTTAGTACCAACAAGCATAATGACTGTTTGATTTTAATTTTACATACTCCTTTACTAAAATAATCATGCTCTGTAAGAATCCTTAAGTCATCATTTGGTAATTTTTCAAAGTGATGGAAAAATAATTAGATTAACTCTTTCAGTTCATAAAAAAATTGAATATAAATATCCTAAAAATGTTCAAAATTCATAACTAAAGTTTGAGATAAATTTCATCATTATATTCATATTTTAGTCTATCAATTTTTTTGAAATAACTTTGCCTATTTTGTCCATTAAATAGATAATTTTCCAGGTAGCCCAGAATTTTCATATTTCATAAAAGAAAAAAATATTTTCCCCCTTACCCTTAGACTCAGTTAGGTAATCAAGTCCGATTTAAAAATAATACTAAAGATAATGATTTAGTGGTAAGAGTAAATTCTTGTTTCTCTTCTTTAGTTTATCAGTATTTTCAATGATTCCTAGATATAGTAAGTCATCCATATAATGTTTAAGATTTATCAGTCATTCATTTCATTTACTAATTGTATAATGGTATTGATGTTACAGGAAAAATTTCTGATAGATTCACTTAAAATATATCTTAAATCAAAGCCAAATCTACTTTCTGAAATGGAGAAGTTGATGAAATAAGTTTTGATGAAACTACTTTCTTTCAAATAGAGTTAAGCTAAATCTTAAAAATAATACAAATATAACTTAACGAAAACAATAATAAGGAAAACCATCTATTTAATTGCAATGCCTACTAAAAACACCTATTTTTAAATAGAATGATTAGAAAAAGCTGTATTAATGATCAGAATAAATTTGTTTTGAAACATTATCAAACCCTTAATTCCCTTCACATTATTAGAAGCTTATGAAAAATACCTATATTTTTGTATTTATTATTATGAAAATAATTGACTACTATATCACAACATAAAGAAGTAAAGCAATTAATCCAGTGTTATTTCCAAAAATTTTATTGAGAACTTCATGATATTCAGAAAACAACAAATATACATGATGCATACCCAACATTTGAACTTTTTGAACATAGGGACATTAATGGATCATAGAAGTAGATTTTCCTCAAATATTTCAACAATAAGATTTAAGAAAGACACATACCACCATTAACAACAGCAAAATATATGTTAGAAATAATTTTACAAATTTAAAATTACATTGAAAAAACCAAGTATTGATGAAATGTACATCCAAGTCCTTAGTTCCCTCAAAATGAATATCACAAAATGAGGAATGATTTACTCAAGAAAAACTATCATGATTTGAATGAGATATTAATCAAGGATCTTGTAAGGAATGCATAAAAAAATTGGTTCTTAAGAAGGTACAAATGCGCACTTTATGTGTACAACAAAGTTTTTGCTCCATCGTAATATCTTCTTGTAGATATTTAAGAATGTTGCAAAGAAGAAATATAAATTTCAATTGACATAAGAGAAATAAAGCTTTAATCATAGCTCATGAATACAAATATTTTCTTTTTTGCAAAATTAATCAACCTCAATACTACCACTTATCATTAACAAATGAGATGAAGATTTTTCATTATCCAATGCTTTCATCGATACGAAAAATTTATTAAAAGGGCAAAGGATAATTTTTATCTCCTATGGGTTTTTAAAAGTGGTGTGCTAATATTAAAATTTATATGTACAATTGATTTACAAAAAAATCATTAAGAAGTGAACATGTCCATTTCTAAATTTCTTTAAAAAATAAAATTATTTTAAATTAATTATAAAATTATTAACAACCTACAAATTACATAGATCACAACAATAATTTGAGTGCTCATTAATGCCATCATCAACAGCATTTTTTTTAACCTAACCACAGTTCAGTGAAATGGGATTTATCAGCATCATTATTAGAAAACATTTTTGTTTCTCTAATTTATTCTAAATGCAATTTAAGAAACAAAGTTCCACAATTGTATGACAGCTAATTAAAATATATTTTCAAATCCATTCCATTTCTGATTCAGGAAATTTTATTGCCTGGGATTACTGCTTTAAAACTTTACAAAATATAACTTTTTTGGATGAATTATAAGCACTTTCTTCAATGATGTATTTGGAATCTTTGGTATTTACTTAATTTAAAATTACATAAACAATAGAAATCACTTGCTTAACTTTATATTGATGTACATGAGTATTGAAATTCTTGACATGTGTGAGTGAGTGCATGTATACATGTACATGATTGAAAAGGACTCAGATAATATGAGAGTATTTTATTTTCTCATTATCTTATCAACACCACAATTAATAACTAATGCTTATTGATAAAATAAAATATATTCTTGAGGTAACATACATGCAAAAATAAGAGGATATCTGTCTCTATAAATCATTGGAACCAACAGTAATTTTCAAATAATTCTCCAAATATACTTCATAAATTTTAAGAGATTTCATGTCATGTTTTCAGTTTTGGTGGAATTCATAGAATGACCATCATTAAAGAAATTAAGAAAGGTAAAGTATGTACTTTTATAGGACAAATTACTGAATGAATGAAAACAAAATTTTGTATGTATGCAAAAACATAGTCACCTGGTTGATAACAAAGAATGTAGTTAAATACCATTAAAAAATTATTCTTGAGTATGAGGTAATTTGAACCTTAATAAATAAGATGAATTTCAATGGTAAATCCAGTTATCATTCATTATTAATGAAAAATATATTTCAATCACATAGAGCAGAGATTTCAGAGCAAGGGATTATAGAAGGATGATCGGTTGGGAACCTACTTCTGCGTGCAAACTTGAGGTTTCAAACTATAGTGTGTGAACATCAAATATTTTTTATACCACTTTAAACTGTTACACAATTCCAGGTAATTTTTTACTATACCGCATTTTTATACGTATTGATATTCAGTAATATGTGAAGTTGTAAAAGAGCAAGAAAACCACACCAATTGATGTATGATAAACTTTATACCGAAAAATCTGTCTTCCATTAAACATTGCTTGGCATACAAAATGTGGTATGTATGCTATAGGTTGCTGACCCCTGGATACAAGATAGTTCAAAATTTAATGATCAAAAATGAAAATTGAGCAGATGCAACAAAACCTTCTGTATATTAGTAAAAAATATTTCTCTAGTATCTGTCTAGAGAATATATATGATTTATGAGCTGTTATTTTATGCGTGAATATGATCTATTCAGCCAGATTAATGATTAAAATATTGGAAGTATTTTCTATTCCTGGTATACAACTGAAGATAAAGACAGATCTTTCACTTCTACAGAAGGCATTCCATTAATTATTAGTAGCAGTATTGATAAAAGTGCTTTGACAATCATGGTTACTTTGCATACAGGCTTCAACTGAGAATTGGATTTGGAAATGACAGTCTGACCATAGTTGCATAATTGGCTCTCCAGGAGCATAGTTGCAACTATTTTCCTACGGGTACTCTGTCTGAAAATTAATATATTCACTCATTTTTCTGAAATACATCAAGGTGAAAGGTTAGATTAAGATTCATTGGTTCCATCAGCAGAAATTAAATCAGCTAAGATCCTGGTATACAAAGGCTGAAATTCAACTTTCAAGACTTTATAATTTAAATTACTTAGTCCATCTGATTCAAACCTCTTCATCCCAGCTTTAAGGTTTACAAATCTTGTTTGACTGGGAGGCTCTTTCTTATGAGAGAGCATCATATACTTTGCAACATCAGGTGAAAATCGACATATCTGAAGACCTTTATAATTTAATCTGTTCCAGAAGTCATCATCTTCACCACCCCATCCATAGAAAGCATTAGAAAACCCATTCACTTCCTCAAATTGTTCTCTCAACATGGATACAACACCACCAAACAAATCATTGTACGGTAAATTATAACGGAAAGTATTTACACTTGAAGACATATGCCTAGGCTGATGAGTACAAGCATATATATTATTTGAATTTTGTGGAATAAGATCCACATCATGAAAAATGAAACAGTGATAGGGATGAATTTTTAATGTTTCAACAAAACCAATGTTAAACAACTTGGCACGATTAAATGGTAACTTGTCTGATTGTTCTACCACTACAATTCTGTACTCGAGCATTTGAGCCTGAAGGAACGGATGCATATAAGATAAAAAAATGTTTAATTGAGTAGCTCTTTCCCTGTAGGGAACAATAATAGCAACCCTAAATTTTGATAAACAATCTAAAGGTTTCCAAACACCTCCAGGATGAATGTGAAGGGAGGTGGAAAGGTTTCTTAAAAAAGAATCGGACACATCTCTGTTAGGATAAGTTAATTTTTTCATCCTCCTATCCAATAGCACTACACAAAATGGGGCCTGATCTATCTGACACACTCTGGAAAATTCTGGTGAGCAGCTTAGGTGATCTGGAATGTCATCTATATCTATATGATTGTAATTACTTTTAGCAAAACGGCCAGGATGAAAACAATAACTTAATAGAAAAAACAGACCCACCGAGAGAATCAGCTTGCTAATCAATTTGTAGCTAAATATGGCAGGCATAATCTTCACAGGTACATTAATTTTAATATTCATGATTACAGATTAAAATATATTATAAAATAATACCAATTCATACAATTACTTATTAATAAATTATATAAATTTCTAGCAGCTACATTACATAATAAGTGACTAATTGGAAACAATGAATTCCCATAAGTAACTTTCTTCTTTATCTTCTTCTAATGAGGCCATCTTGCCTGGAAAGAGATATTGTTCATTACAATGAATTTGCCAGTTTGCTTTTATATAATTAAACATGTGATATCACTTATACTTGAGTTTTGCTTAAATGAAAAATCTAATAGCTACTGGCAAAAAAAGTTTGGTTATATTGCTATGCATTCGGATACTAAAGTACATAAATGGAGAATATTTTTTTCGTTAATACTATCATAGGCACAAAAGAAATTTTATAAAAAAATTACAAACTCAATCATTAAATGAATAAAATTGTGTTCTTAGATTATTCCTAAATTACAATTGGAACTATTATAAAGATTAGTATAAGATAGAATACTAGAAGGGAGCTATTCAAACAAAATCTAGTAGAATAAATAATTTATAAATTGTATGAAATTTTTAGAATGTTCCTCATGACCTGCAAAGCTCCATTAGTGATGTTACACTTGATTAGTATTAAAATTGAAATATATAAATTACATAAATCCCTTTTAACTCAAGATTAATATGGTAGCATTGTTTCATAATTTTCATGATTTGCAGTTAGATGGAAGAAGATACTTTATGTATCAATCTCACCCAAATAAAGATACTAATTACTATCATTATTGTTTCATAAGTTCTCTATTCTGTACATTATATTCCTTTCGCATTTTAAAAAACAACGGACAATTTTTCAACATTTATCATATTTTCATAGCCAACCTTTAGCTATTAATTATTCTTGGAATTGAAAAGCAAAAATCTCTACTATAAAATATACAATACAATCATTTTTATAAAATCCACAGGTATGCACTTACCTTTACATCTGAATTAAAGAATGACGCCTTCCGTTATATTAAGAAATGGCACCTTGTAGTGTTATCCTTCAAACTCCAGAGCTCTACCAAATTATAATAAAAATTTTAAAATCTTTGCAAAAAAGGATTCTCAAGATAATCTTGTTTTAAATTATAAATGTATTGGAGACACATAAGAGTTCCGTTTTCATTACAAAATTAACCGAATTAATGTTCGTTTACATTATAAACTTAGTAGTTAGTGTAAATTAAAGATCACGTGTACTCAACTATCCCAAAGGTAGTTAAGAGACCCTACTTCATAAAATCCAACATACAACATGGATCACTGAAAAACAATATACTCTGGCACAGTCCTCTATGTTGTAATATCAACAAATATTAATGTTTTAATGTCTTTCGGCTGTCAAAGACATTTCCTCATTGCTAATGATAAGATATGATCTTCATTTTTCGCCTTCAGCAATAAGTAAAATTTGAATATACCATATGTTCCATATCGTTCATATGAACTTTACTCACTTTATCTCACACATTCTTGTACTTTACTATCTATAAGTTTACAATATCTACCTACAAGTACACCTTAAATTAACCATCAACGTTGAGGAATGAAATATAACAAACTAGGGTGGTAAGCTAGAAGATACATACGGTAACAAATATCTATTGCTTTAAGTACAAAACTAAATTTTCATATAAAAATAAATCGTATCATACAGAGTTATATGAAATATTATTTACTCTAAAAATAAAAGTCAAGCATAGATGGTTTTAAATGGTGATCATTACAACTACGACGTTGGAATTGAATGACTACCCACGATAAGGAATGAATCGTTATTTTAACGTAAAATAGAGCTTTACAATGTATATTCAGAAACCAATGACACTAGTTCAACTCAGAAAAATAAGTAAAGGCAAGCAAAATAGGGCATATTAGGAATACCGAAAAAGGATTAGATAATACTACTGATATTTTGATGAAACTCTTACCATAGAGTTATATTCCATCACAGCAAACGAGAACATTGTCGTGATGAGATTGTAAATAATCGAAACTTAATAAACCAATATTGTGAAAATTTTCAGCACGAATCAGAAAAGCACAGAACCGCAACCGGAATCCTCATTCATACTTCAAAAGAAAAGTGAGTAACGAAAATACGTTGTTATAGCAGACTGAGTAAGACCAATTCTTGAGTTCTTACATTTTTAATGAATTTGCTTTTACTCAAAGCTGAAAACGATCCTAAATCCTAGAAACTAAATATCTTGTTCAGTCAATCCTTACCTTCAGTAATTACATTTTCACGGGATGACCCACAATTACTTGAAGTATAAAATTAGTGAGGCTTACCTAATAAAGAAGCGGGATATTTGTTAGGAGTAAGTAACTTTTTCTTAATATTCTAGTAAAATATTGACAATTTGAAAAGTTTACAGCACAATTTTATCTCTTGTACTTTGAACTTGTTCTATTTTATTGGATTTAAGCTCTCAAATATAATTGAAATACATTATATCATATTTGGCTATACTTCGTCCTAAGACATCAACACAAACAGTGTTACTTTTTCTAGATAGTAAAATTTAATTGGATTCAAATTGTGAAAAATATGAATACCACATTATGCGCAGAATATTATGTATTAATATTTATCTACTATGTTCATTTCATGTTTAACTATTCTCAAAATTCTGATTATTTCAGAATTAATAATCTAATTATTTTTTAAAAATGAAAATGATTTTTCCTTTATAAAAATATTTCATAAATAATGAACAATTATAAAGTAATCTCGACGTAAATATACATGCAAAAAGTGTATACAAATTATAATTGACTTTTCTACATATATAATAAATTTAAATGTAAAAATGTTTTCCCGATAAGTTAATTATTAAATAATAAGATACTTCAAGAACTTGAGAAGTGTTACCATTTTTCCTTAAAATAGCAGTTATTTAGCTTTAAAGGAGTTTAAAATGTAAAACGAAAACAGCAGTATAGTTTTGAAAATAGAGCTGGAATTATGTGTCATTATGACGAGAAGCACCACGAATGAAACATGCAATGTGAAAGTATAAAAAAAAAATTAAAGAGAATTTTTAGTTATGCCTATTTATGAAAAAAGTAACGATTGAGACCGAAAGGAAATATTTTATCTAAATGTTCTTCTTTAATTTTTATTTATAAGACTTTTTAAGTAATATTCCAGTACTGTATATCTAGAAATATGTAAATATTTCTTTAAAAAATGTACATTATGAATCGTACCGCTTCATCGCTTCGAGGAGTGAATACATAAATCAACATCTTTTATTTAATTATTTCATCATAAGTTTTCAAATATACTTTACAAAGGCTAAATTTAAATTTGTTAACCAAAGGTCAGTATTTCACTCTGATTAATTACAAGAGTTTCTTTTTCAGTCAGTTGTCAGTTTTATCATATTATCGTGTGTTATTAATTTTTTAATCTTCCCATAATTTCTTCATTGTCAATCGAAAATTATCAGTAGGAACACCTTAATTACACCAAAAATGAATTTATACGTCTGAAAAGTTAATTTCACGTCAAACTGGCTTTGTGTTCGTCCATACGAGAGAAATTTTCTTTTTCTATATGCCTAGTAGAAAATACTCAACGTCATTTTAAAATATATTCTGGGTGAAGGAAATACATTTGACGAATATTTATCCCAAAAGCTGCAATTATTAAATCGATTTATTTTGAAATTCAGCCAGGCACGGAAAAGTTCGATAGCCATGTCAACGCTTTGACGAAAGCCTATTTGAGTTAGCTATCCAAGAAGATTTGGTATCTTAGGAATGTCCTCAATCTTTGAAACTTTTAGAATTACTGTTAGAAAACGGCTGGGGCGTTTAAGATATCAAGGCGTGGTTCAAAGGAAATAAGCATTCAAATTACTTGAAAAGTAGAAGCATGAGACGTGCGAAAGCAATGGATGGGTATACAAATGTGGAGGGAATGCTGGTAGTCGAGGGCCGCACCCTACAGATCTCGAAATATCACTGCATGAACGGTGGCCTTATGTGAACCAAGAGTGGAATTGGGTGCGACTACAGGAAGATGCGTAGTGACAGTGTTTGAATAGCACGTTAAATGCCATCAAGAATCTCTCTTACTACAGAATTGGTCCCATGCTTATGGTGTGAAATTCAATCGCTTAAATAAGTTCTTGTAGAAATGGTCAATAGTAGCATGTGAAGAGTGTTCGTTTACCTGACATATAAAAATATCAATTGATCAAGGCGGACAAAGTTCGAGAAAATTATATAGGAAGTAATTTATTGTTAGCGAATCTAAAAAGAACTACTTCCCACCAGCGTGTCAAAATTTATTATCGTATATGTTGATTTATGAATCGAGCATTATTAGAATGAACTAAAATTTAGCCTTGATCAGTTAAGTTCGAGGGTTCAAGAAATATCCATTTATCAAATAGAAAAAAATTGATGTAATTTAAATAAATCTAAATTATACTATTTTTTCCATTTATCTCTGTATCATGACTTTTAAAATTTTATGATTTATGTAATATTTACCTTTTGAGATTTTACTTTACTTAATTATAATTTCCTACTACCTTATTGTTAATTTCCATTTGATTTTATTTACAATGTAAGGCCCTCAAAGGATTATAAATTATATATTATTTACGTTCTAATATGCCATTTTATATAGGTTATTTAAGCATTTTTAGTGTTATCTTGATGTTTTAAGCACGAAAGTTCAATAGTTAGTGCCTCCACTTTGGTTTGTCAACTCTGTATTATATACCTATCACATCTCATCCAAGAGCATTTATTTATTTATCGGTGTTCGTATATATCAATTAACCAGAGTTTTGTGATTTTTTAACGGAGATAACTCGGTGCGTAAAAATCATTTTAAGTTTTGTTGTACTTTTTAATCATTTTTATTTTTTATCGAGTGCATGACAGTTCTGCCATTCATTTTACATAAATTCAACTGCTATTAGAAACGAAAATAGTTGTCGTATCCATTCAGATATGAAAAATTCCTGAAAATCATCCAACTTTCGCTTTCCTTCATCCATCGAATTCACAGCTTCGCAAATCGAGCCAATTTTCACTACCACTTCTGAATGTATTGTTATGGAATTGTGTTTTCAATAAAATTACTCAGTCATAATAGAATCCCTTTGCTCACAATTTCTCTGAAAGTTCAAGCATATCTAGAATTTGAGTGGAAGGGCGGTTACCGACAGATGAGTTGCGCTTAACAGCTGACTCAAAGCGCGGTTGCCTTCGCGAGAATTACTTGCCGCGTTTTTACAAGGAGGAGGAGTATCATGCTAGGCCCCGCCTATGATATCATCTACCTTTCCTAATATGGAGGACCATGACTTGGGTCGTGGCTCGGGATTGGTCCGCTAAACGCTTGATTGATGGCCTCGTAAATACACTACGCTGGCTGAGAAAGATTTCCACAAGTTTTACCGCCGCAGTTGCGTTTTTCAATGTAAACCATCGAAGAAATCAGATGAAGGTCAATCTAATGCTTTCCTTCGATCGTAAATCATGAGTACAAAGATGATATATTCAAAGAACCGTACCACTACTGCTGAGCGACAAGAGATAGTGATTTGACTACGTTGTACAGCTCCACAACAAATATTGCAACAGCGGCGGGACTACTGCGCCACACTACTTCCAGCGAGAATTTTAAGAAGAATTTTTCTTGTAGTGAAGGCCGTGGAACGTTCGGAGCGAGTGTGGGGGAAAGAATTTAAACTAGAGTTTGACGTGCGTGTGAAATCAGCTGATTGCAGTGATGAAGTCTTGGAATTAGTCAGATTACAGTGGCTTAAAATGATTATGGTGAGTCTGTCTTTTCTCTCTAATGATAAGTTCATTTGTATGTACCGGGTATAATCTGGGCCGGTCACTGCCGCCTCTATTGACGTCTGCAGTGTACCGATGCCGTCTGAAGTGCACGTTTGGCAGACGAAAATTAGTCTGCTTTTTGGCTTGTAGTTTTGGGTTGTCGCCACCAACCTTTTTACTATATACTTTCTCGTGACAAATTCTTAGGTGCTATCACAATTTTTCAGAATCGGTGACATGAATTTGAGTGAATCGTGAGAAATTCAACGGACGACGATTTATTGCTTGTGATGGAGTGCTTAATTTCACAATGAGAATAGAACCAGGGAAATCAGGGCTATACAATGGCTTGAAATCGTCAAAATCCTGATTTAGGTTTCAAGTGCAGTTGTATCAAGAAGTATCTACTGTCGCCCTGTGATGAAGAAGGCACCCATTGAGCTTGCATTTATTGGACTTATGCTTGCATTATAGTAAGTGTATGTTGAATATGTAACTGCAGCCTGTCAAGGTCGTTCATGTTTCTGTGTTTGGAGGCCAGCTGTAGCTCGTCAATGCTAATCACATGACCTTGCCGATGGAAAAAGGCTCTTTAGTATGTAGTGTTACTGCTGTAAAAGTAAGCTTGAAATGGTGAATTAAGCATTGGAGCAATTTTTGTAAGCAGTAGGGTAGTGAGTGCTATTAAATAATGAAATAATTTGAATTGTAATAGCTACAAGATGCATGCCCAGTGCTATGCTCTTGATTATAATTAATTTATTTTCGCGTGACATTTTTTAAGTTTCAGTGCAATCTGTAATAATTAATATGCACCTATTAATTTTCTTTCCTGCACTTCTTTCCTATCGTCACCAACCTTTATTTTGTGATTATATCGATGTCTATGACCGTCTGCAAGCGGATCCATAGTAATTTATATTGTCGCCAATAGGTGGCTTGGAGTACAAGAGCTGACGGTTGAATTTGAATCCTCAACTATTTCTTGTTTTGATTCCATACTTTTGACTGTTGTAGAGGAAAAACTCAGAAATTTACGTGATGAAAGAACATAAGGGAAATACTTTGATTCTGAAAGCAGCTTGTGCTTTGTATTGTAAGTGATACTTCCAACACAACTCGTAATTTTTTAATTTTAACTCAGTTATTTCCCTTAGCAACGAAATTTGAGTAAAGAACTTCTACATTTCACGAGATTCATAGTGTCTGTTTAAACTTTTTAATTTTCAAACTCATTCAAATTATGAATTCCTTCGATTCTAGTCATTTTCTGTGATGATTGTTTGATGCTGTTTTGTTTGTACAGCCAATGCGGTTTTGTTTTACAATTTATATTTTATTAATTTAAATAGTCTCATTTTATTCAGAATTGCATAGCATTGGGTGAAAGCAATAGCAAAGAGGGATGAATTTGAAGCATTGTCTTTTAATTTCTGAACTTGATGAGAATACTTTGTAACAATGGATTAATTTGCCTGTGTAAATTTTCAGGATTAATTGTAGTATGTCATTCATTATTAAGTTTGATATTATGAATAGTGTTGTTAGTTTTAAGTTCCGGTGTTGAAAATAGATATTGTTGGTGACATTCCATGGAAATGTAATGTATTATTTATGTTTTAACTATCGTTAAAATGGCTGTTTAACATCGTATGTAGTTTAGATAGAATGAATAAATTACTGTTTGTAAAATTTTGAAGCACTCAATTTTGAAATATGAAAACATGCTTGCCAGTTTGCTAAAATTTGTAGCGATTATATCAGTTTAAATTAACATTTTGTGATGTAATGAGCAAATATTAGCAGAATGATTCAAATCGAGATGAGTAGCATAGTCAATTTTATATACTGAGGCATCAATAGCATATCTCAGAGAGAGCACTGCATAATCTAGAACCCTTTTTTTACCTTTCCTAAATCTTGTAATGATATCTGAAATATAATCTAGAAACCCCATGGATGGAATCATTTATAAAGATTCATTTTTATACTTTTATAATTTGTACAATACTTCATTAGTTTGCTTGTGAATGTTCATAAATGACTTAGTAAATACTCTAGTCATTACAGTGTTATGCATAAGAATTTTTAAAATTTCTCTTTAGATATACCATCCATAAGGTTCTAGATTTCATCCTCTATACGTAAATAATAATTAATTGAATAGGACTTATGTTTTTGTCAACTCAGACTAGTCACATAGTTTTTTTTGAGAGTTCTTATATTACATCATTTACATTGTTCATTGGTAATGAAAGACAAGTGGAGCTAATTTGTGTGCATTTATTTAAATTGTTGTTCAATAATATGATAATATAGAAATGTTGTTACTTATTTGATCACCCAAAACAAAATTGATGGTGTGTGGATAACTGTTTAAAATTTGTATGAAGTGCATAGTTCACAGAGGATTGGGTTTGATGATGAAATATATATTATTTATCAGGAAGTTTGTGATTGTGACTGGTATGTGTGACGTATCATCTGGGAAAAGATTTGATGACCTTAATGTATTGATTTTGTTTTCATATGATATTTGCTCGTAGTTTATGGGAAATTTTTGTTGCTATTTATCTATTACTAGAAAAGTGTCATCTTATATCTTCTAAGTGTATATTTTGAATGATATTTATTTGAGGGAGAAAAATCATAGCCAATAATGTGATTTATATTTTTTGAAATCATAAACTCTAATGATTATCTCTGAAAGACTGATGTAAATATACATTTGGAATGTACTGTGTGTTCCCACTATGAAGTAACCTTTTACTATGAATTATCTTTCTTATTCAATCTTACATTATCATTTAGAAAATGTCTGTGACTAGATAAATCCCATAGAAATTCATCAAAACAATGCTTTGTTTATACGAATTTGTATTATTTCAGCTAGAATCAAGAACAGTTAGAGCAGTGGTTGTATATATTTTGTGGAAATGACCTATCACAGCAAACTCAGTTGTATTTAATTCAAAATCTGGGTCAAAGATTCACTCTTTAAGAGATATTAATTGTAATTTATTGCATTGAACGTCTGTTTCACATATAAAGGTGTATACTGTCAATCTTTAGTACACCTTTATTTTGATTTTGTTTCATTAATTTAGAAACCTACAGTATTCCTCTCCCTAAGGATCATTTCTGTATTGAATACTGAGCACAGGAGAGATTCGTGAATATTTTTTAGCTTGTTGAAGAATTAATAATTTTACATATAGAACAGATTCAAGTAATTCATGATTATAAAATTTAGTAGTATACTGCATGAGTGCTGTAGTAAGCATTTAAGTTTGTATAAATGATATGATTAAAGCATTGGAGAAAGTTTTTTATTATTAGCCTGAAAGACGTATTTTTACTCAGCTCTTTAATTACTTCCTTCTTCATCTTAGCTCGTAGGGTGTAATTATTTCTTGCACAGTTTGTTAATAGCTTTAGACATTCCAAGAAGAAAAGTTAATGATACAAATAGTAGTGGATCATACAGTCTTTGCCTTTGTATTAATTACAAATTTCTTTTTATTTCAACCAAATTATTGTGAAATTATTGTCTTATAAGTAATTTTCAGTGCAGGGTACACACAGCTGTTCCATAAAATATTATTCTGAAGATTATACCTTATTCAGATTAGGATGCAAAATTTTCAGCTTCAACTAAATGATTATTTTTAGAACTTCTTAATATTCTAATGGAGTTTATTTCCCTAATTCCACTAAAATATGCATATATATATATATATATATATATATATATATATATATATATATATATATATATATATATATATATATATATATATATATATATATATATCATACATTATATATATATATATATATATATATATCATACATTATATATATATATATAATGTATGATATATATATACAAAAATCATACATTATATATATATATATAATGTATGATTTTTGAACGTTTGAATAGATTTTTTTTAAATAGTCCTTAATTTACGAAAGAAATGTCCCAAATTTTACCTACTAAGTATAGTAAATAGAAGTTACTAGATACCTTTTTGAAACATGTATTTATTCTATATTAGCGAATCTTACATTCAAGTGAACCTTAGGATAGAAATGTATATTACTTCAGACTGAGATTCAACCTAAAAAATTATCGAATATTATCATATGTACAACTTATTACATATGTTATATGTGGCTATAATTATGGGAAAATTTTTAGACATTTTGGATTACTTGCCATTTATAGGAAATTCTATTAAATTTTAGATGAACAAGGTTGGCTTCAAATGATGCCACCGATGGTAGATATATCCGTCTGTTTAAGTTTTGAGGATCTTTCGCAACAGAACCTTTTTTTAGTGGATGTGCCAGTTCACACTCGACTTACGTAAAATCGTCATCTGCTTGAGTAGATGTGCGAATAATAACTTTAAATGCTATAATATAATATAATTTTCCCATTTTGTAGGGAAGACTCGATCTTGGAAAATACGATAAAAGTAAGAAATAAGTCTTGCTCCAACGATTCCTATTGCAAGAAATTCTCATCTCTGAATATTTGATGGCGAATAAAATAATTGGAATACGGGATCTTCGGTAATAGATACTGTTTCTACGCAAATACTGTTTCTATGCAAAAAGAACTAGATTTATAGGGTATTATTTTTTCCGTACAAATTATCAGTTTTATCAATATTTTCCGAATTAATGAACCGAAATCAGAAACGTCAACCCTTATATACAGTTTACATTTACAATTATTCATGTTGCGAGTTTCTAACATTTTTCATTTAAATAATATTTTTACATTTATAATTAAAATAAAATCCTTAACATTTGTTAGGAAGCGGTTATTTTTTGCTGAAATTCGCTATTTTTAATTCTCGCCCTGAATTCTCGAGTTTGGGAAAGAACTCGTCGCTAATTCGGGATAAAAAGGAAATCAAAATCGATTGATTTTCCCTTAAGCTGCAGTATATTCATATGTCACAGTTTCGCTTTGCACTGCAGCATTTATTGACTTGCAATTATTATTACTGATTTTACTCGGAACGTTGCATGAGGTTTCCACTGTCTTACCAGACACTGAATGATTTTCACGTTCGAGAACCTATAACATAATATCTCAAGGCATAACGGAGGTGGCACTTATCTCATTGAGTGTATGTATGTACGCTTGTGCAATTCCAATTTTAGCGTTCTAGTCTTTTTATCCTGATAGTGTGTCCCTCACAAGTTCCAGCTCTGAATACTCCTGAAAATATATTCAATGCACCTTACGCCCACTTTAATCTCAGCCTTTTTTTTGTTTATTTTTCTATGATAACATTGCGTTGATTTCGCATCTAAGCGCAATATTCATGGGTAAATTATTACAGAAATGTACGGAAAATGTTAATATTGCGAGAAAGTAGTACTTACGTTATGTGAAGAAGGGTACAACGTTAGCGGTCGTCGGCTATCCATCGGTTACGATGTAATAACATTTATTTTCGTTCGAGGATGAGACAGTGTAACAGACCATGCCAATGCCACGAGATAAGGAATTATACGGTTCTCGAAGAAAAATTATCCCTTCCCATTTCTATAACTGAGGACTTAACCTTGATAATTTTTGCAGCTTTCCAGTGTTTTCTTGGAGATCTATTGGATTGTAAACTAGCACCGCTCCTGCTCTTGCCAAGTCACGTCATAAGAGATGAATTTGGAAATTGAAAAGGTACTTTTCTTAAAAATATTACAAACTGTAGAGCTTTGAAATTAGATAACATTTTTTTTCTATTTCATTGATTTCATCGTAAAGGAATGACCATTGAGCATTAAGGAATGACTATTGTAATTCTTAGTTCCACTGACTGAACGAGTAGCATAGCTGAACATTTGGTACCTTGGGAAATAATTTTATTTTCTCGCAATCATTTAGAACCACACGCGACAACGGCCTTTATGATTTGGAAACTTAGCAATTCTTTGAGAATAAAACATTGTGACTTGGGTAATCTTGTTTAACTTAGTACGCTCGAGAGTTTTTACTTGAAATCATGACGATATTTTCTCGTGATTTCTTAGTAGTTTCAAAATTCTGTATATCACAAAGTAGTTTTATATTATTCAATAAAATGCTTTTTGCATCTTAGCAGAATTAGTTAAAGGTAGAATAGTTTATCAGCAGCATTATGTTAAAGACAAATCTAGTCATGAGCAACATTGCAGTCATTATATTTATCTCTTCTTCATCATATGTATACTTACTCTAAAGTGGAAGAAATGCATAGCGAGGATCGTTAGCGTTTGTATGCTTTTAATTTTTTATGAAACGTGTTTTGGGAAATCAAAACCGTTCTCCGCTCTTCATTGAAAGTGTTTCGTTATTTCGCTCTTACAAGCTTTGGACAGTGTCGAATACTGTATGAAGTATTATATTATTTCCTTATTATTCTCAATAGCTTATACTATACCTATTAGTAAAAAGAATGCCTCCTCCTAGTGGAATTCAATTTGGAGGACGAAATATTTATTTGGTAATGTTCTTTTGAGGAAATGGACCGAGTTGATTTTTATGGATGTTTGTATGTATATTTACCGCTCATATTTTGAATTTCATGAATAGTTTGTCTGAACCGTCGAGATTAGGAGTATTAATATTTATGTCATCTAAAATATTAAAAATCTCTTCTTGAAACTTTTCACGTTATGAGAAGTGGAATACAATTTTTAAAATTCCCAATATCCTTATGATCGACAACTGCTCAACAAAAAGAACCGCGTACCTCGTCTATCAAGGCGACGCTGCAATTATTTTATCGATTCAATTCATAATAGAGTATAAGGTTTTAGTTCCTTAGGTCTTGAAAATCTTTAGCGGCGTCTTTCAAGTGTCCAAAGCATGGGAAATAGAATGCTGTTCGCCTTGTGCGCCCCATCACACTACCGACTAAGAAACGAGTATTGAATGAGAAAAATAAAAATAGCAAATTTTCTACGATATTACCAATTGGCGAATTCTTTTCGTGAGTTACCATTGTTATAAAATTTAAATTTTGTACTGAATATGCTAAGTCGATATCGCTGTTTTGCCTTTAATAATACTTCTAGGTTTCTTCTTCAATAATCAATTATTCATTAATTCAAATTTAGAATCTAAAAGTAAAATAGAAGGCATCGACCTTAATCAGTACAAGTTCGGTACATTTCATAGGTATTTAAAAGTCGTTTAAAAAATATGAAGGTTTTTATTCTTTACATTACTGTGAAACCGAAAATTTTTCCGTGCAGCGGGATAAAAAGTAAAAAGTGCATACGTCCTACTAAACTATCGTACGTCTGGAAACATCGATCAAAATAATTTCAAAGGAGGTGAAAAGTCGGCTCACAAAGAACTTTTAAGTAAAACAGGAACACTCGGCAAGGGAATGCGACATATTCAGAACAATAGTTTATATTTTATTTATCTAATAATTTTCAAAAGAGGCTTTTATCGAGTTCGAAAAAGCATAGCCAAAATTTCGAAATTTTCATTGCAGTCTTTATAAGCGTTCGATATAATAGTTAATTCGTAGAGAACATGCATCATATACCCTGTGTTCATAGATTCGAGTTAAAAATTCAAACTTTAAAAAGGTATGTTTGGGAGTTTCGAAGTGGTTTTAGGTTTGTTTCATTTTTGCATTTTTCGCTACCTCATGCATCTTCATCTTTCTACCGAATATTTGCCCTTTTATACTTTCGCTCTTTTGCTCTTCAGCTATAGTGCTCCATTTCTCCTCCAGCTGATTTTTCTCTTTGCATCTGCCTTTATCTACGCTTCCTACACACTCTTCTCCTCTACCATTTGCTCCAGAATGCTCCCTACGCATCTCTTTCTCAGGATACCTGCCTTTGCATTACTCTCTTGTTAATTTTATTCTCTGTTTCCTTGCCTCACCACCATCTACTTTATTCCTATCTGTTTATGTTGTCAAATAAGTTTCTCCAGTCTTGATAGTTTCTATCGGAAACTGTCGAATTTTCTCTATTATTGTATACGGCGATGTTCGAAAGTTCTTCTTTTATTTCTTAATGTTGCAGTGGCTAGAAAAATACCTCCAACAAGATTTTTTTATATTTGTATTGTAGATTTATTAATCGTATTTGACGAGGTTTTTAATATGAGTACTCTTTCTCGTTCGTTTTAATCGCGCTTTATGACTATACGATGGATCATAAAACCTTTGAAACGTATTTTAAAATGTATTCCCTCAATCAAGTTCGCCCACAATCGACGAAATTCTGATGATTTCATCAGCGTTGGTTATCGTCTTTTCTTCGCCTGTCAAAAATAGATGATCGATCTTTTAGAATGCATTTTCACATTTGGTGGTGTCCGTTTCTTTTCTGACAACTCAAATCTCTTAAAAATAATTCAAAAGACATCGTCACTTGCAATTTATATTCCTCTAACTGATCGTCATATATCTTTTTATTGTAGCCCGGTACATATGTATTGCATCCTATCTATTGTGGGATCACAATGCTTTTAACAATTGTTTGCTGGATGACTAACAATAATTTCAAAAGGCTAATGAACGTTATGTAACTCTTAACATTTGCTAGTGCTTGCAAAAACAGAATTTGCGACTAAAACTAAGATAAGAAGTATTATTATATTTTGATTAGCATCTGAAGTTGAAAACGAAGCAGAAAAAACACCATGGGCGTGATCTGTACTTATTTCGACTTTTTTTTTTCTTTTGACGCTTAATAAAATAAATGGTGGCTGTGCATTTTAGTACGAGTGAACTGATCGAAATGAAGATTCGCTTTAACGGATTGTGTTTATTGAAATGACTGTACTTGCCTGAGTTAAATTAGTTCATCCCTTAATGGATCTTTGAAATGTTAGAAAAGTCAGATTGAAAAGAGAAAAATTTAAACCGCATGTTATATTTGCAAATAATATGTGAGTGAAAAAAATGGCTCACATTTCAACCAAATACTTTCTTTAAAGTTAGATATACCTTAGTTAACCTTGGTTGTCATCGTTTTCCGGGTCACAGCACGTTGAATATAGGTTTATTTTTCTTTTTTTTTACACGTCGTCTTATTGAATGGAGCAATTAAGTGCGATATTTGCTCGCTTATATCTCATTCCAGTATGCGCGATTAAGTCTTTCTGTTTGAGTGAAAACATTCGTACCTTCCGCCTGTAATTTATGCAGAACTCGAAAGAATGAAAGGTACAGCGTACGTTTACGTCTTCGGTAATTTTTATGCGTTCGCATAATGTCTAAGGGTTCTAGATAGGAGTTCAGCGTGTTTTACCTTTTCGATTATGCGAAGGTAAAGTCTAGATCGAAGCATAGAGTATATGGGTGTGAGAAATGGAAAAAGTCGACTCCCCTCTCGGGTCTTGTCTTTTAAATCGTGGTGTAAGGCCCTCTCGTGTTCAGTACGTGTTCCTGTCACGAACCCTTATCTTTGGCAGTCCAAGTGCTTTAGCTAATGCACTCTCGTGTTTCCCTATCCGACCAAGTGCGTAGGAATGATGGAAATGCTGCAGAGTTATGTACCTTTCTCCTCATTCTTTCTATGCAAGGGTTTTGTTTGGTTATTTCCTGCATTACGCATCGTAGATGCCGAACTGATGCTGTATAGTCACGTGATAAGTTTACCTCCAAACTAACATCTGTAAGGCAATTAGCTAAATGATGTAGGATATGAACCGTGTGTTACGTATTATAATTATTTTCAAGAGGAGAAAATTATTGATTTTTTCAACTTATACTTAATAAATGTAGTAAAATAATCGTGGTTTCCCAATTTAGTGTCCAGATAACTTACGTCGTTACCCGGAAAGTGATTGTTGATATTGATTACGTCCAATCTAGTTCGTTATTGAAAAGAATGGATTTTTATAGGAGAATTGATAGGTCATTGTTATGAATGGTCTCGTTGATAAACGTGTCCAATCGGGAGTATAGATGATTTTTTTATCTATTTATTATATAGTTCGAGTTGGGAAAAAGATTTGATTTTGTATTGCAATAAAACTGGAAAAAGAGGGAAGAGAATTTTGTACAAATTTTAAATCATTCAGTTTAAATTACCTGCATATATATTCGTCCAACACTAGAACAATATCATAAACCAATGAATTCTATTGGATTAAATCGGTGAAAATTTTAAAAAGTAAAGAGTAAAATAAGAAATGAGCAAATTATGCTTTAGACGAGGGAGGTCCCCAGATATAATTAGAGCAGAATTTTAATTTTACATTTTCAGTGAACTGCGTATATATATGAGTTTGCGTATATATTTATCAGTTTATGTACAAGTGGGCTTTCTCGTGAACTTGGGCATATTTTGGTGGAAAGATGCCGCTTGTTAAAGAATTACTGCTTGGTGGTTTGAAAAATATGTACAGATGTTTATTCGGTCATATAACACATTGTTTCAACTTCAATCCCAGTCGTCAGTATTTACTCTTCGTGAATGCGTTGATTGCTGTTACGAATGCGGTTCCAATCACGTCCAGTAAGGCTTGTCGTAATGCCTGGATTTACTCGTTACACCTGACGTCAAACATTGTCGTCAATTCCTGATATCCAATCGTTAAACAATTACAAAAGTAAATGACTATTCATCATCTTCGTCTACTGTGACGCCTGGAAGACCTGCACTGAAAACGAAAAAAATCTCTCTATACTCCTTCAGTTTCAGTCTTTTTATCGAATGAAGATATACTCAACTACCGTTATGAAGAAGTATGAGCATTATTCAAGACATACTGTGGCGGGATAAATAAGGTAAGTGCGGATTTAAAGGTAATAGTTTTAGTGAAAAAGTGCACGAAGGACTACCACTAGCATCGATGGAATTTTCTCTACCGGTGAGAGTGGAGGTTCTTCAAACAAATATTTACTTCAAGAATTATACAGTCTTATGGTTGGTTTCACCAAAATTGCAAATTTCCTTCGTAAGGAAATTTATTTAAAGAAAATTATTCTAATGATAATTTAAATAATACTAAATACCACATTTCCCATTTTTAATTCGTTCAAGTTTGGAATTTATCTTAGCTCATGATTGAAGCATATTTCTTTAGCATTCTCAAAAAATTTATCAATTATCAAAAGTATCAGTTAATTATGGTTAAATTTATTTATTTTCAATTAAATATTTAAAAAATTACTAAATATACCATGGCTCTGGAATGTTGTAATATATGAATGAATTTTTCTTTAATCTCGAACTATCTCGCATGTTAAAAATCTTACTGTTTTCAACACTGAGATTGCGGAAATGCTGCAAGAAATATATCATTTACTTCGATCTTATCCCTTTAAATTGCGTTAAATAATGAATTTAATTACTCCCATTGCATCGTAAAATTTTTGAAGTCCAAAGATTTTTTGCCGTTATTCCATTCAAATATTTATAATTTCATTCCCCATCATTTACTTCGTGTCCTAATAGTATCTAACTCTAAATTGTTGTAGAATACCTCCATCAAAATTCAATTTTTACTGCTCGGCTAGATTGTTGCTTATGAAATTCTACCTACTCTTTATTTGACTTTAGTTGCTCTTTTTCGAAGTTTATCAATTGCATTTAATACTCTTTTATAACATGCAACGGATTTATGTCAATATCCATTTCATTTTGGAAGGATTATAATCAGAGATTTAACAGAAGCAGTCATTTAGAAATTATGGATTGTTGATAAGTGAAAGTCTTAATTTGTTTGGTATAGTTGTATCAATGTAGCGAAAATATTGGAAATTTTTTTGAAGAGAAATGTTCTCTTAGCATGATGCATGAAAGTGTTCGTTTGGTTCCTAATGATTACTTACATTAAATGAATAATATATCCCAATATATAAATTAAGTTATTCTTTGAATAGCGAATATAATATGCTTAAATATTGTCTTCTATGTAAAACAAATTATTTAGACCAATTTTATCACGTTTCAGTAATCAGTTAGAATTTTCAGTAAGGGTTGTGTTTGATGTCTCATATACAGCTCTTGAGATATTAATAGATCAGTGATCATCATCTGAAAAAATCACTTCTAATATCATAATAGGTAATAAATTATCAACTGTATATAAATCTAACACGATGCACGTCGTATAATCTATTTCCATTTTTAGTTTCGCTTTAACATATACTTTGCATTAACGTATAAGTTTAAGTCAAAATACTGAAATTAAAATCCCTGTAGTGTTGTATTGTGTATATTGAACGTTATACCTTGCATCGCGTTTTCTATTCCTTTCACGCGATTGTGCTTTTCCAAAGAAATTATCTGAAGAACCGTTGCATCAAAAGAATGATTAAATTCCTTATATCACTTCTTTGTTCTCTTAATTTACGCATACTTGTACTATAAAAAATTGGTCATCATTTCCAATGAACTGTCAGATCCATCTTACGAAGAGCGTACGAACGGTTTTGTAAGCAGTTAGGTTTTATCGCAACAATGTGACTTTATGTATTATTACTATTACTATAGGATCAATATCAAAGGCTCAGATTAAGCTCATATGTATTCAAACCGGTACGTTTCAATCAGTAACTCTGTTTGAAAAATAGATAGATGCACGATAAAATTAAAACATGCTCGGAGTTAATTACTCTCTAAGATGGTTAAGTTGATTACTGCTAGGAAATTATGGACAAATCACAGCATCACGGCAAAGAGTAGAATATATTTATACGTCTCGATATTAAATTCTGTTATTTTGAAATTAGCGAATTAAGTTGCCCCTCTGGTATCATTTTACTGGAGTTCTCAAAATAATCTCTCTTATGTCACCGCTATTTTTTTTTAATGCCTGAAGAACAGAAAGAGGACTAAAATACGACCAAATTTTTCAGTCGAGAGGACTTTAAATTGCATACTTTATTTCTCATCTACTAATCCTCATTCGCGTTCATGAATTCAACTCGATCTCAACCCATTAATGTTCCCGTTCTCAGTCGTCTTTCTTCGTGACTTCAATTAAAGATCGAGACGTTTATCTCCTACATCTCATCTCTCGTAATACCAAAGAAATCGCACGACTCGAGCATAGCAACTTAGCCATTATCCCATTCGTAACAGCACCTTTCATAATAGCCTCATTTGCCTACGCTGCATAGCGATGGCCGAAGGGAGCGTATCTGGCCTCCCCTCTGTGGAGTGCTCGAATTAAATCCAGGAGGACCCCTTAGAAAAGGTCATTCTTTAATGTCTCGTTCAGACCATTAAACAGTCGAGATGACCGTACGTGCGTCCTCGTCGACACGAATACGTACTCTATTTGATGTTGAAGTAGGATATGCACACATCCGCTCTTTTTACCGTTAATACTACATATTGCATACGTGTATATTATTTTTGCACTATTTCTCCGGGTGGATTAATTTGCGTGCATTGCTTTTATTATGCTCCAAAATAATCGGTGGAAATGTAACACATGTTCCAAGCCGGTCTACATACGGTCACCAAGTACCGGACGTCAGTTTGCACAGCGATTTTTTTGTAAATTAGAAGATTAAGGATAAGAAAGTCGGCCCAAATCCAAAGATTTGACTCATTTAATGTGGAGTATACATAATGTAATGTGGAGTTTTCTATATTTAGTTTCTTTCTTTAATTTTTCCTCTGATCACGGAATCATTGACTTGTTAAAAACAAAGAATTGACTGATATATTCAAATTTTTTATCACTGAATTCTTATATTAAAAAATTAGTTATTCCCCTTCAGTTGTTTACGAAATGATAGCTGCATTAACACCTCTTTGATATTCTTTGAGAAGTTAAGGAAATATAAATAACTATAACCAGATTGATACAAATTAAGAAAGAATCAGGTAAACTGAATTGATCAGAGTAATATATAAATGCTAAAGCTGTAGATGTAGAAATTCGTTAGAAAAAGGATCATATGGCATGACCGAAACGTAAAACCAAGTATGATCATAATATATATTTATTTTGGTGGTTTGAAATTAGATTCAATCTAGCATGATAAAATTACGAAAACATCAAATCTAATTCAGTGCTTTATAATTTTATTATGGTCTAGCAATTTTAAGATGTTTTACCGAAACTTTTCTAGATACCAGAATACGAGTTCTCGTGGCGAAATCAATTTTCAGCGTGTAATTAAAATATAAACAGCTTTTCCTTTTACTGTAGCCTATCTTTATATACATACACAGTATTCGGGGTTCATGTTTGATCATAAACGTTCTTGTCTGAGCCGAATTCATCCTTCCCTTTATAGCAGAAATGATTGTTCGAATTCAAAGAATTAACCTTACATTCATCTACGGCCTCGAAAAGCCATCCTACTTTCATCTGTCCCACCCATCCTACCAATGATTTCATAGTATCTATCTTTCTTTGACTCGTATATCTTTCACATAATCCTTAGATCACGATGAATATCCCATTGATATGAGATAAAATTCAGACATTCAAAAGCCTATGAACTTTAACTGGGAAATTTAGCGAAGAGGAGAGTGTGGTTTTGTTTGAGACGGATGAAGCATATAGGAGAATATTTTTGAGCGAAGTAAGGGAACGAAAGTTGCTAAGAACAAGGTAAAGTAGAAACGATGTCATATTTCAAATAAGTTATTAGATCGCGTAAAGATTGCGAGCAAGAAAATAAAATTTAAGTCTCGGATAGCGTTTTATCTTCAATGAATCTACATCCTATCTCCAAATATCTATTGCTGATCGAATCACATTCTTAGCAACATTTGAAGGACTCGAACCTCAGGCTCCTGGTACTGGAACCTTGAAAGCGGATCTTTCCTCATGTGAGTGGGTAGAAAGAATTCCGAGCGAGAGAAGTGAGCTGCGTCGATGTGTGGGAAGTAAGAAGGTATGCAGAGTGATCTTAAAAACCCGTAGAGAGATGGTATGAATTCTTCATTAGCTCATTCTCTGTGGGTTGGATGATAATGGCGAGGCGTGTAACCTTTGGGTGCATAAACTAGGGTCCTTCATCGTAGTTTCTTTCGTATTAACTATGAAATAACAACTAAAATAACTTGGTAATGAAAATTTCATCGCATGCACCCAAAGGATGCTGTCAGTACTAGTAATATGCTTTAGGTCTGACAACAAGCGTGGGTTAAAATTTGATTATAGAGCTTTTTTTACTACGAACACACGCATGCTTCATTTATCACGACAAATTGCATCGGAGATCAGTTCATTGCAGACCACGTCCCATTCGCAACTTCGTCCTCCACACGGAAAGTTTCCAAGCGACTCTAAGCAATACCGAATCAGTATATTCGAATCATCATCTGAATAGCTAAAAATTACTATCGTTACCTAAAATTCTTTTTGACGAATTCACAATATATTTGGGATATTCAGGTCGGTCGTTTTTAATAATAAGAGGAACTGATACAACTTCCGTGTTCGACCTGTGTTCGATATTTTAACTCTTTCATAGCTTAGAATATTCGTTCATGTAAAATTCGTTCATGTTTAGCGTGCTTTAATGTTGAATAAATAATTGTATGGATTCAAGACTGCTGGAAAATGGGGATCAGATGAATCAACAAACTAAGTCATACAAGTAAAGAGATGAGGTTTTAACAAGTGCTTCATTTGTTCAATAGAATTTTCTTACCTTAAAAAATTGCTTTGTATAAAAAGATATCGAGCTTATAAAAACAACAAAGTCACAGAAACTTATTTTGGTTGTCAGAGAAAATAAGGAAATACTTTTACGGTATACACGGTCTACAATGCCAATGTATTATGTGGAATATGTAAAGGAAATAAGAATCACATTCATTATAATTTTTATTTTTTAATTCTGAAAATATTCTTTGTAATTTTTTATATTATTTTTATTGTATTGTCAGGTTGATCGTAGAATCGCAATTTTGTTTATCACTATCTAAAAGGATTTGTTACTTGCGATAAATATATCGATGGAACTAAGAAACTCGTATAAAGATTGTAACATTATTTGCATTAGATTTTGACCATGCACTAAACAACTTCGAACTATCTAAAGGTAAATTTTTAAATACATCGTAATTTTTCTGCCAAGAAAAAAATATATAATCTTATAACGACTTAGTTTTCTATTCGTTAATAAGTTTAATTTCATATATGGGGCTGATAAGTTTTATTTATAAATTAATTGAGTATATTTTCACCCACTTTGTATTATTCGTTTTTAAAAAAATTGCACGATTATGGGATTTGAAGAAGAATTTATAAATATATTTGCTAGAAAGATTTTTGCGTGTGAATTGAGTGTTATTCAGATCTATTGTAGACAATAAATCTATCAAAGTGATTTTTATCATTTTATTAGAATAGTACAACATTTCCTAAATATTAATAAGCATCTACAGATGTAAAATCCACTCAATTAGATGATATTATCATTTTATACATTGTAGAAGACGTATCTTGGTCCGGCTACGTTGGTCTGAAATTAAGGAAAACAGGTCGTGAATTCTTAGGCATAATAAAATACTAACCCTAACGTCTCGATAAAAGCATTTGCTCAGAAAAATAAGCATCAGCGCAATTTGTATGCTCCTCCCGGCAGCTCTAGAAATACCGTCCGGTTTTAAAAATTGTAAATGCTTTGAGCAGAATATTTACGACATAAATGGCACCTTCATTGTTTCCTGTCTCATTTTCAATAGCCAATCTTAACATCGGAAAGCTCTTTTGAATATCGTCTCGTTCGATAAATAAACTTCCCACTCCCTTTCCAAACCTTAACACGACTGCCTTCCTTCCCTTCCCGTCTATCTTTATTGCCCTCGCGTGCACACAATTCTTTCCCGTATCGTTATCGAAAATCTGTCACGTCAGAAATTACGAAAGAGCTCGCGCGAGATCGCATCTGCAAAAATATCATTTCCTTTGAATATCATTTCGTTCTCAGTTATCTTAATTTCTTTGTATACGTTATCAATTTGTGCCCTTATTTCGTATGAATGGATGTCCGGAGACCTGTTACTTATGCTACAGCTCCCATAAGATGCCAGTTAAGGATTCTGAGGATGACATCGATTTTGGCAACTTTATCGTAATACGGGATCATTCTTTCTTGGCCGCTTTCTGCAAACTTTCTGAAGAATCGTAGTTCCATACCGAGAATTAATTTTAAAAATTTACTTTCTAAAAGCGTCGGAATGATCTTTCTCACTGATAATATGATGATATGAACTGCGATTACAGACGTAGTTGTATCTCCGTACTTAAACCAGGAAAAACGCGCACTACCGGGAATCGAGCTCAGGACCTTGGCATACTAATCATTCCACAGTCAAGGTTAGCCAATTTTAATTCATGACATAATATACAACGTTATAATTTAGTGCTCAGACTCCTGACTTTGTCCTGAATAACTAAACCCATTTTGCATACCATTCATACTATATTTTATATACTTTAACTCAATTTTTTCATGGCCTTGATAAACAAAAGCGTCTGTGGAAAATCAATGATCGTATTCTCTTAAATTTCTCTTTGAATAGTTCAAAAAGAATTATTCATCGTGTCTTGGAGTTCAGGAACATTTTTCTTCTCGTATTTTCTCAAATTTAGGCAAAGTGCGTTAATGAGAGTAATTGTGAGAATGCCGCAGTGTTTCATACTAGTAGCCTTATTTTCATCCAAGAATTTTCAGTTGCTTATCACCAAGAATTTTATTCGTTAGTCTTTCAGAATAAGTCTTAGATCGTGATAGAGAGAGATTTAGATTTGTAGATTGTAACGCTAATGTTTTCTATTAAATTCATCTTATCGTATTTACCTACTACTATTATCAAATTCATCGTAAAAATACAACCGAATAGTTCTTATACATAATGTAATAGCTAAGGTGAAGATTGGAGTGATCGTAGGGTAAAGTGATAAGAATAATTGTTCAGCTCAACACTTTACATTTCGATTTTGCCCTCACTTGTTTACATGCTCATACGGCGAAATACGCTAACAAAATACCCAGCGCTCATCACGGTGGAGCGAACACACGTATGGGAACATGTCGCAGAGCAGTTGTCTCATCTTGTAAGCTTTTGCGAGCATGCATAGGACTTTTGGTAGCGTAATTTTCAATCGATTTACTCGAGGGTTTTACGTTGCCGCTATTAATCGGAAACATCTTCAAGTTTACTGGATTAATTCCTTTAGATTATCAGCAAAAGCGAACATGATACTTCCTTAGCTGGAAATCTAATTAATAAATCTAAATTAATACGAATTTACATTAATTCCAGACCCATCCTAATATTTAATGGGTTAGGGCGGAATAGTCTGCACCTGTACTCTTGATCTACGTAAATTGCATCTTTATACTAAGACTATACTTACGCCTTGGAAATTATCAGTAAAATGCGAATAATATCGTATTACTCATGGAAAAATAGAACGTTTCTTCTCTTCGATGTAAAGTAATTTCTGATCGTCTACTATAGGGTTTCTCAGAAATGATAAATATTAAAGTGTTCTAATACAACAATAGAAACCCAAACAAATAAACTTCACAATGACTGCGCTTATACACTAGATTAGGTTAGGGTCAATACAATTGGCGAAGAGGGTCTGTTTCGTATCATTCATAAATATTTAAAATAATGAAGATTTTAGCTGTTTAATTATGCATTATCCTTCTTGGCCGAAAATCAGGACATCCTGTTATAATAGAATCTTGAGAGTCTCAATAATTACATCGAAAATTATCCTTTGTCTACAGCTCCCCACCTTAATGAAAAGAAACTGCTCGGTTCTCGATAGGATTAAGGGGTAAAATCCCCTTCGTTGAAACCTCCCTTGCCCTCAGGTTGAGTGGAAACAGTTGAGACAGTCCAATTGCGAATGAGACCGTCCGTTTCGACTACCACGAGAATACTATTACGGGAGAGTGACAGGAGCTCGCAGCAAAAGGCTCGTAAAGTAGTTTTGGATGCGGGGGTGAGGAGGCAGGGAAGCTAACTTCCAAAATCAGCCTCCAACCCAATCCTCAGACATCACCACTATGCTTTCCTACAGCCAACCCATTCCCTTCCTTTAGCGGATTCCAGCCAGGTGGACTTGTCCAGAGACTTCGGTCGTAAAGTAGTCCTACTTGCCGCCTCATTACTCCATACGTCCTCTCCCCGAGCGCCGTATTTAACTCCATCCGCAGACTCCCAAAGACGTGGGACCAGAAGAGGGAAAAGGATTTGCGGATAATGGGATCGGAGTGGGATAAAAAGGCGCGAGGTGAGAATGTAGGGAAGGGGACACGATTTGAGAGGCAATAAAGGAATGATTATAAGAATGGAGTGCACGTACGTTCGCCTTTTAATTTGTTGGACTCGAAAATCGTCGAAGATAAATTTTTGTGTATTAACGTTATGAAATAATATTTTCTTAGAAATTCTTTGTCCCTGTTTTCGCGGAAAATATTTGTTAATTTTTTTAAGTACATGAAATGAATAAAGGTAACCGAGATATAAGTAGGTTCATACTAATTGTTATACAAAAGAAATTATTGTTTGGTTACAACTAACCCTTTCGTTAACTTACCCCATTTTTTAAGGAAAAGTATTTATTAAATATTGGCGTATGTAATATAATGTCAAATGGATGAAATTACTCGGAAATGGAAATAAAGGTTGGATAAAAGAGGTAATACTCGGGAAAGGTGATTTAAGAAGGAAAAATCATCACCTCTATTCCGTTGGTTAGTCAGGATTCTCTATTTTTAACACGATTTTTAAAATCATTGTATCATAAATTAAGTTATTCATCATTAAGAAGCTGAGTTTCAGATAGACTTAAAGTCTGGTGGCAGCGTTATACGTAATTATAAAAGATTTACAACGATTGAAAAAAGATTAACAACTTTATACAGCACTTAAAGAAGGCTATAACATGGAAATATACAAAGTGCATTTCTTGTTCGGGAAAATTTTGTTTTCCGGTAGGGACTTCCATAACACTCCTGTTAAGAAAGGAATAATAATTGTACATACAATTGAATTTTTAAAAAATCCGTTATGTTCTATATCATTCATATGAGTCAATTATGTCATTGTGTCAATTATGATCATTTAAAATATTCATTGCCAACCCAAAAATCTCATTATCCTTTTCTTTATTGATTCGCAAAAATATTATCAAACTATGTTGAGAATAAATCAACAAAGAAATATTTTAATTATTAGGTTTAGTTACTGAGAGGTTAGTTTGCTGGCATGATTGGCTTTAAATTCTTGGCAATGTCATGTCATATACAAATTAAATAGGCACATGAGACGGGGTATTCTTAGAAGTAGTCATGTCAGACAAGACTCACCTAAATGGCGGATTTATCTATGATAATTCAGATTTCGAAGAGCAAAGACTAGTTTTAGTGATTTAAAATACGGAATAAGGTCTAATTTCGTATTCTCTTTCTAATGGTAGGATAACGTAAGTTTTCTATTTTATTTCCTTCACTATAATCGGTTTCAGCCTTGTTATATATCATGTGTTGCGAAATCTACAACTGAGGGACGTAAATTGAAATCATAAAGTCGACTCTTAATGTTAGTTGATATTCATTACTCCAATTGAGAGAGAATCATTACAATCAAACAGACATTTTAATGTCATGAGAACATTAGGTATACGGAAAGTATATTTAGATCCAAGTAGCTAATTCTGAAGAAAGAGAATATGGGATTTTTACATTGCGAATTCGTGATAAAAGAATTCAAATATTCCAGGTCCTTATAAATTTGCTCCTTCATAATCATACAGCGCGTCCACAAACAAGTTGTTATACCAGAAGCTGACTCTTCATACCCATGAAAATATTATTACTCTTTCAGATAGTTTGAAGAGTAATCAAATCTAACGTATAATTATAGAATCTTGAGGTCAGACAGAGGAAGGCTTCTACTTCATTTTATTCATTGATTTCATTGAGCGTACATTACGATGAATCGTTGAAGACATCTTCAGAAAAAAAAAGAAATATAATTTGTATTTTTAATCATAGGAATTTTTCTAGATTTACTCCGAGGCGTGTGTCTAAAGACCAGAGACGTTCTTAGTGGCGTTTAAGGCTTCGGAAACCTTGATAATGTTGAGAGTCCGATGCATATAAATGGAAATTTAATAAAATTTAATAACGGATGCAAAAATTTATATAAACTACAAATCATGAATATTTTTACTATCAGCGATAACGATAAACCTTATTTCCTCATTAGATGGAAGGTTATTAAGCGAATCCATCTTGTTTGGATAATATTCCATATTGTCACTTTAAGAGTTGAGAGAAAATAGGTTTAATTTTCTTAAAGAGGTCTATGTACGTATAATTAAATTATCTAGCAAAATATATAAATACTTTAGTACAGCATTGTAGATGTGATAATACCAAGGTATTCTCCGAATTCCGAGCCACAGATGTGTCCCATAACTTCAGGTCGAGAATGGAGTGTTTTGGTTTCGCTTCAACTCTCGATCAAAACACAAAATATTGATAGTGTCTATTTTTAAACACATTTATCTCCTCCGCAGAATTGTTAGGATAGGGTGCGATGCGAGACGCAATCGGGCGCCAAACGGTCAAAAGTTATCTGTTCTGCTGACGTCATTCATAGCTCCAGAAAAGGCAACTTGCGGGCGCGTGTCGCAATAGAAAATGTTTTGCTCGACCGTTTTGAGGGATCTTCTTGGCTGGTCGCGAGTTGGGGATGTTTTAACGGGATTACGTCCAAAATCATAAGATCGGAAGGGAATTTTCTTTACTCGCGGCTACTTATCGGAACGCTTTGCCAAAATATGCAGCCAAGCTTAGATTTTGAGAATGGAGCCAAGTTATCGTTGTTAATATCTTATACGAGATTTGATGTTTTTAATTGGAGAGCACGTTACGAATAACATATTTGAATTTACTATGATCTAGGATCAGAATCGTCTGCATCTTTGGTTCAAGTTTGAATTCTGATTTCGGTTTATATACCGGTTTTATCTCCCATTTATCGTCTAACCGGTTCGTAATCGAATTTTTTCAAACCGATAGCAGTAATGTCTTCCTGAAGATTTAGTTTAGAATTTTGTAATTTATATTTTCTTTGATCAAAGTTTTCCGAATAAACTTTGTTACAACCGATTGCCAGTCGTATTCAATTCTTGAAGAGCGTATATTTCTTTATTGAAAGTAAAGTGAATTGCGTTGAAGTTGGATGTCGGAATTGAATGTAAATATTGAATTTCGGCGTAGTTTTTCCGGTATAAATATCCGCATTTTAATTTCTATTTGGTTCAGATTTGATTCCCGCGACTTTTCTATTATACTCTACTTCTTATGGGAGTTGTATTAGGGTATTATATTGGGTAGGAAATGATTAAATATTGTCTATGGAATTCAATCAGTGGCGATTCCATTTGATCATGCGATAATTGCATGCCTTTCGCTTGACCTTGAATGTGTTAGCTATTCAAAACGCTCGGAAGTTAAAGAATACACAGAAGAGAGCGGAAGAATACATGAGCTGGATACATCTTTACTTTTACAAAAGTTCCATTCTTCCAGAATACTATTGCCGAGGCCCTCTTATCTTCAGTGAAGCCAAAAGGTTCGTGCTTATACGTAATTACGAGGATTCGCGTGTATGATAGTTCGTGCACGATCTGTTCAGTATTATTTTCCGGTATAAATTATAGCTCATCGCTGTTAGTGTAGAAAAATTAAGATCTGCGTTCCTTATAGGAATTTAAATAACTTTTCATTGCGTTTTTGGCTGAATAATCAAGCTGTGATAGATAAATCTAAAACTTTACGAAGCTCAGTGACTCAGTCCGATGTTATATTTTACATATCATTTTTTTGTTTACTTAAGTTGTAGTATGTGCTAAAAACAATTTATAAAAAGGGGGTAAAAAGACACAGCTAAATATATGTTGAAAAAAGGTCGTAGTTATAATCACACTCATTCACTTCAAGATTCAATTTTGTTGACATCAACGATGCTTATATACAGTCAAGTACTACAGTACTATAACTGCAAAAACCTTCAATGGTTTTCGATTTTCATATTTACTTATATTTATATCTTGGCCAACAAATATCAATACCTAACAATCATTGTGTTCTGAGTAAGGACTTTGCGGACACAATAGTCTTTCATTAATTTTGTCTGACTGTGGCCGAGAAAAATAGATATCAACAGAGAGTTATAATTCATGTCATTACGAAATGTAATTTTAAGAAGATTTACTTTTATTTTCAGCTTTATTAATTTTAAATATTTTCTTCTTATGGAACTGATTCTCTATGAAAGATGATTTTATTCTGTGTGTATATCTTTCATCATCATTACCAATGTCAATGAGTTTCCCAAAATTTGATAGGTTCCTTTAAATTTTCAACTCATCCAAGTAGCCCGCTTGTGTAATTCCATTCGCATATTCCCATCATTCATTTATTAAATTTTAAAGACAACCAGAGAAAGTAGAAATGCTAATTTTCTTTGAAAATACTTGGATTTTATGAAATTCAATGGAATTTTAAGATTTCGTATGAAGTAGAAGAGAAAGTGTGTTTCTTTTTAAAATTCCATCTATTGATCGATTATAACAGTGGCAATTTTAGTATTATCTTAAAGATTATTTCCTTAGTCCTGAAATTAAGATTTCTTTGAATGATATAATCTCACCTCATTCATTACGAGATTATCTACGATAATAATATAAATATATAATAATATAATAATAATAATTCATTCATTATTACTTTCTGCGATACGCTGGTACTTTTCATCACATATAACCGCGTGATTATTAGAAGAAACACATGGAACGTCAGGACGAACGTTTCGTTTCAAACATCCCGATTGATGGCTTCCGAGCCGTTCCGTAGATGCCAGTGCTCTCGGTCGCCGCGCATCGGAAAGATGGGCGAGACTTCGGGTAAAGAACGCAGTACAGATGAATCTTGATATTAGAGCGAGAGACGTGTGCTCGGAACAATCAAGGGCGCCTCTGTTTACCCTTCATCATTATCAGGAATGCGGCCTTTCCGATGCATATGAGTTGGGTGTGCATCTTTCGCGGATTGTAAGTATGAAATGGGTGGGGGGAATTAAGAAGAGAGGGTATGGGAGGAGAGTAGTGTAGATGCTGTGGAGGGAAGGTAACTGTGGGTGAGGCTCCTGGAATGTGTTGCTCATTTCCGAGGAACGCCAAGATCACCGCGCTACAATATTTAAAAGCCACATCGAGAAACTGTTTCATTTATCGAAACGGTTTTTACGCGTTAAACTTTCATAAAAGTAGGCTGTTTTTAAAAATCGAATGATAGCCAGTACTTCTTTTGTTTTTCCTCTGATAATGAATTGAACGAAACAATGGAATGATGATAAATTGTAGAATAACGTGCGCGGAAAAGTATGTAGAGAAATAAAGGGAATAATTTAGTAATAGGGATAATTATTAGGAGTGATCATTAAGGGGAATGAATAGAATAAAACTGTGGTATTGAGTGGCTTCTTACAGCGGAAGTGCATCCGTAACGATGAGTGAACAGAGTAGAATAATAGAATCTTTTTTAATATTACTATCAGGAAGTTATACTAATTAAATAAATCTGAAAAACGAAACCTGGCTGTATATCTATCAAGTAAAGCTTTTGAAAAATATTATCAAGTAAGTGTAGCTTAATGAAATGATAGTTGCGTTTCATGTTTAAGTTTGATTAGATTGGGATTGACAGAAATTAGAGTTTGATTTGATTTTTGAGGGTTTTCCCTTTCGACTAGGGTGAAAAAATTGTCAGGGTATTGTATTTTCTTTTCCTCACTAAAAAAATTACTTCCACCTGGACTCGAGCCTATTTTTAGTCAAGTTTTTACTCTAATTTGGGAATTATTTTCTCAATCAATTTCATTTTTTGAATAACGACGAGGCACTCCATTTATTTAAATAGGTTTACCTATTTTCCCTTTGAATAAAATATTTCTCCAATGTATGATTATATAATATGATTCCAATGTGAACCTGGGATGCTTAAGGTGTACGATGAATTACTAGTGGAACAGGAAAATTAGTTTAAAGAAGTTTATCATTAGTTTACAATTCTTAAGTAAAGTATCGAAGTACCTTCACATATCAGATATTACTTTACTCAAATCTTCGAGTATGTATAAAAATGGGTGACGTTGAGCAAATAGCACATCATATGCATTATTTATAGAATAAAAAATCCATCTTCTCATATCGTGAGTCTAAATGTCTTCATGGCAAAAATAAATGCTGCAAAGAGCAGCTCGGTGCAAGATTCCTCTTAGAATAATCGCTTCGTTATATACCTAACAACTGGTTTTTCAAGGCGACATATGGAATGACGTCAAATGCTAAGTTACATGACGGAGATTCCTCACCTGATGGTAGCGCATTTCTAAGAAAAGTATACGTTACCGGAATTGAATAGTGTAAAAAATTTAGCAAATATCCGCTACTGAACAGGCTCCCGATATTCCAAAAATACAGTTTTGATACAGTGCGTATAATCGTTTTAAAAACATGTATCATAAATCATCTAAGTGTTGATTTGATACTGAAGTGATTATAATTTCATGATGTGGGACATACATCTCCTTATTTCTAGCATTTCATAGCAATAATCACAACTGAAATTTTAGCGTATTTACTCGTTCGCGCAGTGTGGAAACCAAAACTCGTTGCGTATCGTTTTATCTTCTTTACGGGTGACCTAACAATTAATGCTTGATGCAGGTGATAAACAGGAAATAATGTATTGTTGATGAGAGACCCTTCGACCTTGGCCCACAGTCATGTGAGGACAGCTGGGTTGTCCACTTCGCAACGTTCTCTAGATGGACTTTAGAATACAAAACGATTAAAACATCCTCAATATTTTGATAAAAATCATGTGTGATGAGCGAGGAACGTAGTCAGGTACTCCATCATAATATACGTAAATCCCGAGAGAAGGCAGTACTATGAATGTGATTTTAACCTATGATTGTTGTCTGTCGTAAGGAATCGTTATATTTAAGCGAAACGTCCTTTTGTTGTTTACGTGCATAATTAGAGCATATCGGAACGATAGGAAGTAAGTTCGGTTAGCAACGGTGGTGTTGAGGCAAGCAAGGCCATTTGCAGCGTACCATTTATGAAGCAACGAATGACTCGCCCATCAACGCTCTTCACCCAACATTCCTTAAGCAGCTGAGGCTAGAATGAGGAGCGATAATTGTTCAATACGAGAGTTTCCTGTTGGCGATAGTTGTTACCTGCACTGTTTCACTCAAGTCCTTTGCGTATTGTACGAAACATCTCGTTTAAATGAAATTCTTATCTCCCTTCACTCACAAGATATAAATCGGCAGTGTCGTTTGGTAGATGATAAAGTTTACGCAAATAAATGCACTCCATATACAGTGCCCCTAGCTATATCATACTTGCTTGTATAACGAAATAATGTCGATTATGGTCGAATGAGAGATGAAGACATAATCATCCATTGCTTTAGAATAAGTATATTAAGAGATATAAAAATCTAAACATTTAATTTTAACAATGTGCAAAGATATACTTATTTTAACCTTACCGTATCAATTTAAAATCTCGAGCAACCTATCGTAAAAAATTATTAAAACTGCAATTT
This sequence comes from Pantala flavescens, assembly GCA_020796165.1. Lineage (NCBI taxonomy): Eukaryota > Metazoa > Arthropoda > Insecta > Odonata > Libellulidae > Pantala > Pantala flavescens. The sequence goes on along the minus strand of CM036889.1, from coordinate 11,770,452 downwards.
TACTCACTCTAGTATTCAACCGAAGGTGTGAATGCAATCTTCCAAAAAACCTACGCAAGTGCGATATTTAAAATGTATAAAATATTCTTGCGATATTTAAAAATATCTCTATTTGAGCGATTTTATTTGAATTGTCTCGTGTATCACTCTTTATAAATTGAAGACATCCGTTTCCCCTTTAACGCTCCGGAAGTTTGCTCTTGAATCCAATACAAATTCAAACGCAACAACACGTGGTATTTTGAAAACCTTTTGGTGGTAACTCCAGGGTTCTCTAAGGCCAATTTAAGGGATTATGAAGCGTTAATTCACCCAAATACGGGGCCATCGCTCATCAATAACTTTTAACCGCTGAAAAATATTCGAACGCACAGTGGAAGAATAGCAGCACGCTTTCATCGACGCGTAATTTTATTCTTTTGTTTAACCTCATCCTTCCGCAATAGCGAGATAAAAGCGAGAATTACGAACCTGCCTCTCGAAGATACTTAAACGCCACCCAGGAATAAATAAAGCTCATGAATGGAGGGACGGGCCGAGAATTAGTTGTAAATGGGGACGGGAAATGAGGAAGAGAACTGTCCCCTCCGCCCTGGCGCTTATGATCCTCCCATTTACCTTTTTCCCCCATTTCCCAACTCGTTCTGCCCATTGCCGATTTCTCCCCTAGGCATTTAGAGGGACGGTCGCGGGGCCTCGGAAGGTGGCCATCGGTGCCCCTCCACCCTTTACCAGGGGTCCTCCGCCCTCCGCGCGGCCCCGCCTCGCGCGTTCTGGGGCCTCGAATGAATTATACAAGCGGGCGAAAGGATTTGCATACAGGGTCCCCGACACCCAGACCTCGGTAGGCGAATTGAATTATCCCGAATGTGAGTCCTCATTGGTGGAAAGCTGCTCCACCCGCGCCCACGTCGCACGCACTACGTCCACCCCAGCGCGCGGAAAAACCGGTAAAGATCATCGGGAAAAAGGCGGCTATGTTAATTGTGACTACAAGCTATGGGATTTCTGTAATCGAACTTAAACGTTCTGTCTCAGTGTCCTAGGTATCCCAGTTCATAGTCCCGCTGGCCATACTATTTTGTTTATTAAGGTATCGTCTCACAACAAGAACTATTTTTAATTCAGTTCTCGTATTCATAATATCATTACGTAACAGTGCTTAAATTACAACCGATCTGCAACCAGGTCTACTTTTCACACTTCGTAGTTCGTTCTCACACTAGGATCATCAACGCATGCGGTGTATTCAAAAGGCAATTTTCTCATTCTATACAGTTCTTCTCCCCTATGAACCCTTCGCACTAGCCCTGACCTAGTCAACGATCAGCTCCCCCAAGTGACCTCTATTTCATTCCACTTCACCTTCAATTCCGTGCCGTCGTCCGCTTCTTTGATGGAGCGAATGAGCACTATAATGTCAACGACACAGTCCGTACCTAACAGAACACTCTTATTCATATGGGCGGACGCGATTACTTGCGGCAAACTTGCGTAATGCTCGTTATGTCGGCGGGAATCGTCGCAGCGGAGCATTATACATCGAAAATATTACTTTATCGCGATGGAAATTGCTATTAGTCAACCGTAAGTAGCTCATTGCCTCCTCGGCTGTTCGGTCCTGGTTCTGGGGGAAGGAATTACAACCACTCAACGTTTATTGGCCAAGCAGTAAATCATTACCAACGGTTAAGGACGGTGACGATGTTGCATCCGAATTATGCACTCGTGGAGGGTTGTCCATCGATTTAGTACTTTGTGAAATCATATTGTGCTCTCAATCAATTTTTCAAAGTAGATTGAATATATGAGAAATTTAAAGAGGATAAATTTACACAAGTGAATTTAATCAGTATATTCCTGCCAAATTTAAGGTTCTATTCAATTCTGTCGATAGCAATGTTTAGGTACTCTATCATTTACGACCTAATAGGATACTATTTTTTCAATTTTCTTTGATAATTCCTTACTGAATGCTTCACTGCCGTCGTATACTTATCCAGTTTATTCAAAATATTATTTTTTCGCACTAGCGTATTAAAAACTATTATTATTATCTTCAACCTAGAACAAGGATGGCGTACAGTTCTTGGAAAATAATGAATTATCAGACGATATTTATTAAATTATTGAAAATGTTACCAAATTGTGATTAATGGTTGTGTATTACGATGTTATCGAATCAAGAATAAAAAGAGTGTTTTTTATTCGGTAATATGAACAAAAGTATTCATTTCCGGAAATCACAGTTTTGCACACGGAGGATTTGATGTTTCAGTACGAGTAGACACGATAAAAGCTCTTCCAGAGAATAACGGGGGCATGTATCAATGAGGGAAATTGAGCAATGGGTGATTTCCGGTCTTCGCACCGCAGCCATGGTCATTCGTTACAGATTCCACGCAGAATTCGTGCCCTAATCTCGAGCATTTTTAGCGAATTATTTCTCACGCGTTGCGGAATTTATGACCGCTCGAGCGGCTGATTCATTAGCAATTCTCGGTTTCTAACACGCCGTCTCCATACGATTAGCTCCATTCTTTCGGAATCTGCTCCCCTAACCTTCTGCACTGTGTATATCTGCCTCAGTCATCCGCCACGGAATGTCCTCCGCTCCTTTAACGCTATGCCATCTTTCCTACGCGTCGCGAAGCCAACGCCCAGTGTTTTCTAAAACGACGGTGGGTGGGATCGGTGGGGGAAAGGAGCCCACCGCCCATCCGGTGTGGTTAACGCATTGCCCTCTTCTCCACCAGCTCCGCAGGCCTTCCTTCTCGTACCTCTTCCTATCTGAACTGCGAGTGTCCCCCTCCGATGGCGTAATTTACGAATTTTATGCCCACCTCCCAACCGACGCAGCGGGAGTGAGTAATTTAAAGAAGTGGACGCTCTGTTCTTATCTTTCGCTTCTTCTCGTCTGTCTCCTCTTTCTCTTTCCGTCCCACACGTTTCTCTCAGCTTTTCCTTCCTACTCCTTCGATATTAGGTGCGGGGTGGTGCTCCACAGGTTTTTGAACGCGAAATAATAAGCGAAAGCGTGGGATAGAGCTCCTCGCTGGGCGAGATGTGCCGAATATAAATTTGGTTTCGAAAATATCGCGAATAGGTACCGAGTTCGAATCCTGGAACTTTAATTTTTCGTCGATAAATGCGTCTGGTGGGGTTATTGGAGTAATGATGATTTTGCATGGTTTTAAGTTTTTCTTTAACAGTAAGGATCGTTGTTTTTGTTCGAGGAAATGTCGAATGTTGAAATAAAGTGGCCCGGTGTTCGAACCCGGTTCGTCTTTTTTCAAGATACTGTTTTTGTTTTCGGTTGAAACGAAGCTCTGTAAAGAGTCGCTTTTCATATTGCGAGGCTGAAAGATTCTTCGCACCCAACATAGGCCACGGCCGCGTGTCTCTCCTCCCAGCACCTCTTCATCTCTTCCTCAATCTCCTCGTAATTTCATATCCCTTCTCCAGCACTCCGTCGCACGGAGAGCCATGTCCTCCGGTGGGTGGGACACACCTCCACCAGCCCAGAGGGTTTTGTTTGTTGATGTACGAGCTTCTCAGTTGTCCGTGAGGAGGAGACGGTGGTGGCGGAGGTGGAAAACTCGCTTCTCTACCACCATTGTGTCCGCTTCGAGATTCTTATTTACTCCCACTCCGACGTCACTTCGCTCTCGCGGTTGAAATACCCCGCTCTCCTTTTCTTCTTGCATTCAATGCATCCCTCTCCTCCTTAATCCTCGTCATTTTCGTCTCTAACCCCTCCCACAGACACCGCCTGTTTTCCTTTATGAGGCCTCCTTTCGTCCCGGAATACCCTCAATGTGCTCGCTCTAACAATAATGGCGAAGTCGAAACTGATATTCCCATTTTATGCCTTTTATTTTGGGTTTAATTAAAAAGAATCCTAGGACATGCGATGCGTGTATGAGCAGCTGGAAAATGAGCACGGTTCTATAAGCAATTCGTGGTCTTGGATTGGTACAACTATTGTGTTCTGAAATATTTCTGGCTTCTATATCTGTCTGCGGGAAATTTTTACCTACTTACGTGTTAGGCTAAATTTTGTATGCTTATAAAGTTTTAGATAAGGTTCAAAGAGTCATAGAATGAGAAAGATTAATGAAAATATGCAGGAATGTGATAATTTATGACATAAAGCTCCGAAATTCAAGTAGAATTATTTTTATTGAAATCCGAAACAGTTAAATTTCATTGCTTCGTTTTGAATATTGCCTTTAAATTGGAAGCAGATTATTCTTTAAATCTCTTTAAATGTAATAGAAATGTAAAAGTAAGAATTTTCTTATAGATATGAAAAGAATTAGAAATAGCTTAAATTCCTGTACGGAAGGGCCTTAGAAAAGTAAATACACTGTCATTATTATATGACGAAATTCAATAATATTAGCATGTCTAATATCTGTTAATAAAAAAACTTTTATAAGAAACTATTTCATAAGTATATATTGAGAAGTTACGGGAATGATATGCTTAAAAGGAATTTCTATCTAAAATAAATAGTTCATCCAATCCATCACATATATAAGTTACAACCTTGTAATATCTTTAGCTATTCATTATGTGTTTACGTTTCTTTGAAATAATTCCTTTCATTCAGAGAGCGTTATTTCAGAATTTGTTGGTTTTTCTTAAGAAATAGCTCCTAGCTTACTAAGATGTACAATTTTAACATTAATATTACAGTCTTAAATTAAAATAATTTAAAAAAGTATAAAGATCGCTTCAAATAAAAGCTACTAAAGTCTAGTAAGATGAAAACTGTTAAGGAAACGAAGAGACATTTTTAGATTGATCTCATGGTAATATAAATCATCTTTCTTGCATCTTCAACTTTTTTATAATTCTGAATGTAACAGATATCTTCCTTTCTATGAGTGGGAATTGCACAATTGACTACTCATGGTCAGTAGAATATCAGGTCATGGAAGTGTAGTCTAACATTGGTAGTGTATAAAACATTCAGAACATCTTTTTCTTTCTTCTCTAATCTCTTTACAAATTGAAAGATTAATACAATGAATGAATTTTATTCGTTCGCAGATACCATGTTTTCCATTTAATCAATGTTGAACGTAGTTCATCTTTGTTTGCAATTCAGAATCAGTGATCGGATCATTTCATATGCACATGATTGAGTCAAAACTATGTAAGTTACACTCGCGTGGAGTGTAATTATTTTTATCCTTCTATTCTTAACCGGAAAAGGAGTTAATCTCCATAATAGATCGTTAGTTTACGTTTGCCATGGAATACAACCAGGAAAGGTTAATTTGGCTCTTGAAAGGATTATTTCCATCGATATTATTTTCCATCGACTTATGTCATAAAGATGGGATTAAATGTGTCAGCAGACGGGGTTTAATTTAGCCATTGAAGATTTGTAGCCGTAGAAGTAACACTCAATGATTAAAATTAGAAATTTTGATTGGATTGCCAACAGATGAATATAATCTTACATTGTCTACTTCTTCACTCTCTCTACCAAAGCTTAATATCATACTTATGGCAATGTTTCACAAGCCATCGTGATTTTAGTATTTACGTTTCAGGTAACTAACTCTTCAATTATGTCTCGAAGATTACGTTTAATTTTATCCTTTCGATGAATACTACTTCCTCATCAATTTCTTTGTCAATATCTCCTCAAATCTTCATAAAGAGATTAATTTAATCGCCAGCTCATTCCATAAATACCGTACCTGCTTTTAATTGACGTATAACAGAAAGCATCTTGCGGTTTAATCTCAAGGGAAGACTTATCCGAGTGTATATCTAAAAGACCTTTGGTGAGAAATTCTATTCAACACGGGAATAGATTCCTGTTAAAATGTCTCATTTTTCACTCCGAAAACCACAAGTATTTGAGACATTTTGCAACCTTTTTTATCCTTTAATATGATGAGGTATAATCGAGTTAAATGATTGATGCATTATGCTCATTTTTAATTGATTTTCATATCTCTATCACAAATTATGTGCAAAATGGTGAGGTAAATTGAAAAGCATTAAACTTTTTCTTTTTCTCTTTTAAAATTATCTTCAATATCGGGTTCATAAGTTTGCTTAGCATTGAAATGACTGATTAAACGTGAGAGTAAATCGAACTGTTTGATGTTTTATTAATGTAGAAGAGTGCAATTTGTTCTACATATTAAAACCATAATGGAAAATGTTAATCAGATACGTCTTATGACATTTATCAATTATAAATTATACATTTTAAATATTCTTATTTGTGTTATTCGACCATAGTTTGATATGTTTTCGTTAGTATTCATGTGAAAAATATATCTCGAACATTATCATATGTGTATGATAAATTCAAAACGTGCCTTATTTGTACATATTCGGTTAATTTTTATTCATCATTCATATATGTCGTTAGAAAGGTATTTCTTATATACGATGCGCGATTCAGAAATCGAAAGTTTATTCTGAGTAAAGCACTACAGATGAATCGGCGTTTGGGAATCGATATTCTTTTGTGTACCTCTAAATCGTTCCCTATAAAAGAATAGGTAATTGAAGTGCAATGAGACACCGAAAGATGGAGCAAATGAACTCAGATTTCATGTTGAAAATACATTGCATTTCTGAGTCATTTTGAGATAATTGTCGTAAACAAGTGAAGTTGACGAGTAAAATAATATATCTAAGGGAAAAATATGAATGAATGAAAGAAAATATAATAATCATTGACTTATATCGCAAACATATACATTCGATTGATCGTATATAAAATATGTATCGCATATAATCGAAATATCGAATGTAATCATGATAATGCATTCGATGTATTAAATATAGTCAATATATCGTATATAATAGATATATCGAATGTAATCGTTGCATTAGATATCTATATATATATATCTTGTCAGAATAGGTTAAATGGAGGCTAACCGATGTTTCCGAACGGCTGCGACCGAGTGCCGTCGGTAACTATTTCACCCATTAAAAATGCACTTCCCGCAGCCGATAAAAAGCCGACCGATTAGAGCGCGAGAAGTAGAGCTGGTGAAGCGAGATAGGCGCCAGCCCTCAGTGAATACCTAGAAAGCTCCAACAGAAGAGAGTAAATCGAATTAAGACGAGAGAACGCTCGGCATTATTCATTTGGGCGTCCGAAGAGTGGTACCAATCGAGCGGAATACGCTTCCAAAAAAGTTCTCGCCTTTCTTTTCCCTTCCAGCCGACATTTCATTTTCATGCGTTACTCCGCTTTGTAGGTCGCCTTCGTTATCCAAATCCCCTTCATTGTCCCAAAGTACCAGTACCAGTAGTCCCGAGTTACCATCACAGTATATCTATTTTCACCGTACCCATCTGTGATGAGTTTTAAGGATTATTATTACTTATATATTACATATAATTCCATATGATGTATCATTCCATCCCAGATTCTTTACGATTCACGTAAGTAATAAACGGAAAATAAGGATTTTAAAAATTTTGATGATCTCAATGATTTATTCGCGTTCACTATTTTCTTTAACTGGAAAATATCTTTATTGCAGTTTAAATCACAGGATTTTCAACACCGATAAGAAAATTTCTTGAATATTTAAATGAATATTATTCATCACATCATACATCACGCCACAGTGACAAAGTGTATTTCAAATTATTTGATTTTGACAGATTTTAGCATGGTATAGATTCATCAGGTAAAAATTTTGGTAACACTTTTATGCAGGTGCACATTTGGGCGTTTACGTAGACCTATTTACAAGGTGCTTTAAAAAATGTATACACACTTTGAACTGTCCATTTGACTGAAGTTTGAATTTTTCCAATTGGAAATTAAGGTTTCCATGTCCAGAAATTCCAGTTCCAGTTCAAAGTGTGTATACATTTTTGACGCACGCTTAACGCATATCTTTATACAAAGTAACAATACAGATACAATACTTTTATTGCACTAACTGGTTCTCGGAGTTGAGCCAGATCATGATCATTACTTTGAATATTTATCCCTGTACTAGAACCTACTAACCTACTAACTCCTGGAATACTTCTCAGGTATGGTTTTTATTAATTTTGAAAAAAGCAAGACTCGAATGTCATAAAATATCACGAACTATTTCAGCTGAGGGCCACTTTTATAAATTAAAAATTAGTATTAAAATAGAAATAAATGACTGAGCAGAATTCGAAGGAAGTTGTTATTCCTTTATTCGGAGGAAACTTGTATTCCCCGGTGAGCGCTATCGCATGTACTATATATTTAAAAGGTAATTCTTTTTTGCATAAGCAACAGATTGAATAGCGCGATGTCGCTAATGCATGGAGGAAGGTCATTGGGAACAGAGTTAAAAATACCGTTTCCTGGGTGAAGTTAGACATAGAGCTGGTTTTCTGCCTACAACTGCCTCATTAGCATGCAGCATCGACGTATATCTTTTATTTCAGCGTAAAAAAGTACCCGTTCTGAAAAATATCTTTTCCTCTTTCATTAGTTAACGACACTAACGCTAATATTTACTTTTATTCTCGATATGCTATTTTTGAAGATACGCCCATAAATTTTTGTATCCAATCAATCTAATCTAATCTATACATACTAACTTATAATAGGGCGGAAAATGTCCATTGAGTAATGCATTAAACTTCGGGAGAAAGATTCCGGATTTGCTTTCCTTTTGTTTTCCACTTGTGAACTGATATTAAGTCGTCGTAGCACTTTTAGCGATTCCACGCGAAAAATATATCTTGAAGGATCAGTGGTGAGGGGCTCATGGCTATATAAGTGCTCCCTGCCAAATTGCGTTGATTTATTTAGGATCACTTTTAAAAATAAATAGTTCAGTGCGTAGAATTAAATTAATGGTTAATTTTATTACTCTGTCTTACGATTAGTTAATCAAGAATTTAATACTAATCGAATATACCTTCAGACTTATTTTCCCCAGTTGCATTAACTCATGAAATTTAGATTTTCATCGTATACAATGGAATTTTGACCGGAATTTTTTAATAATTTTTTTTAAATCGATCATATTAACTTTAGGTAATGTCATTCATTTCAGTATACGTTTTACCATTTGTAATAGCCTGGAGTTTGAAATGAAACTTGAACCTCTTTAATTTAAGTGGAATATAGGTATTGTTTTAAGGTGTTGGTACGATAAAGAATGCTTTTCAGAACTTCCTTAGGTTGATTTTTAACTTATTACCTTTCTTAAATTGCCGATTCTTAAGGTGTTCTTATCTAGTGGTGCTAGTAAAATTATGATCATAAACAATTAATGTAACTAGGAATCGGTAATATTATCTCTCGATGTGTGGTAATAGCGTTTGTAAGCAAGGAATTTGATCGCTTCAGAAATTCTTTTCTAGATTTTTATCCAAAGAATTTTTGCTCAATACCTATGCATCACGATATCGATGTATTCGGACTGAATCCGATTTTCACCAATTACGGCAAACGATGATTCTTTCTAGATTAACATTTGCTCTTTCCGTGTGTAAAAGGGTCAATCATTCGATATTCTAACGGCGCAATTCCACGAAGAACATAATTCTACTAAAAACGATGCAAGTATTGTCAAAGAGTGAAATATCGTAGTTGCGAAACGCAGATGACTAAGGTTTAATCACGAGAATATAATAACACGTTTTAGATCGCTCGCGTGTCGCAATAATGAATTACTCGCTCGGGGCTTACGCATGACTAAGAAGAACGAGGAACATCTGCGCTAAGTTGTTGTTTAAAGAAGTGCGCGAATACCTGTAAACCTTTCGTAAATAGCTCAATGGTATCCGCGAGTGATAAATATCGGATATTGATCAATAGTTATCGATTTCTTTCAAAAGTCTCAATAATTTTCCTCATACCATTTCTTCTGAATGGATTAGTATTGAAGGCAAGCAGGTAAGGAAATAGATAGTTTGTAAATATTTTATACGTACAAGAATTGGTACTTCTGTTTCTTCAACTTAAATTTTTAGTCTTTGAGGTTTTTAATTGTATTTTTTAAGGAATACGAATGCATATAGTGACATTTCTTAAACTGGCGAAGTGATCCTATCACATTGTCCTCGTAATTCATATTTCATTTGATTCTTAAAGGAAATACTAAGTACAGAAGTAAATCTCCTGGCTCGTTTTTAATTTATCTCAGTATTAAGTAGAAATTTACCAATGCATTTAATATTCTCATAAGAGTATTTTTAAGCCGTAAAAGTGAATTCTATAGAGGAAATAACTAGGCTCTGTATCATTTTGTTTGTAATAGTAAACTTCAAGTTATTTTTAGGTGCAGTAAGTAGGTTTGAAGTAAGAAGATAATAAACCATCCAGATATCTTAAAAATTGAGTTCACCTGCTTTATGTTTCTCTAAAGTTTTCCAGTTGTTGATTTGAACTCGTAATATTTGTCAATTTGAATTCAATCTATTGGAACGCGCGATTGAAGTATTAAAGCTTTCTGCAATATGGCGACATACTTCCATTTGTCAGTTGTCAGAATAGATCTTCGTTCCAGAAGCGCTGCGGTGCAACTCGTTGTATGTTCGGCCGACTTGACTAGTGGCGGGAGATTTAAGCGAGAATAGAAATTGTGTAAGAATAAATCTTTATTTACTTCCCTCTGAATATCTTAAGTTTTTCAAATATGACAGCTAAATGGAATGAATGATTCTTTATTACGACATTCTTCGTAAAAAAGCTCTAACGAATTCTAATGGAATACCGTCTCGTACAAGAGTTATTTTCATTTAGATGATTTCAGGAAGAGTTGTGAATATTAAGTTAATTTACCCGAAGCTGTACCTTGAAAGCTCCATTGTATCTGTTTGTATTCATTTGGATTTGATGCCGCATTACTCTTGATGATTGAAGATCCCTTGATGAAAGAAGCATACTAATAACAGTATTTGGACACGATTATTCTGAAATTAATTAGATACAATGTTACAACCCATTTCTTGATTAATTTCCCAAGTCTGGAATCGATTGTGTTACTGGTAGTCATTTAATTACATGTTAATATGAATATGGGTTAAAAGAATTGTACAAGTAAATATTATCATAAGTTCATAATTGTTATAACTTAGGACATCAAAGTGAGTTATTCCAGATCTTCTTCTCAACATTAAATCAAAAACTCAAGTACACGTCTCATCAACTGAAGCGTTAGCGAGGTTGTATCCACCGAAATTAAGAATAGAGTTTCGTTGCACAACGATCGTCTCCTTAGAAAATGGACGTTTACTTTCGTTCATGTCTATTAAGAAAGCGCGTGTTATGGTTAGAAAAGTTGCGTGTACAAGTTTTATATAAGATTCCTTCCTCTATATGCTTATTTACTATAGAGCATTTGCGACGTGATTATCCAGAACCGGTCATACTGGAATCCATAGCGATTTTTACAGATATTAATAACTACTGAAACTGGAAATGAAGCCTGCTGGTGTACATATCAAGAAGCAAATTTATGAGAGGAAAATAGCCATCATAAAATATACATTTGGTGCTGTAAAATGTGTATGCTAATGAAAATTTGAAAAAATGACCGTCTTACTTATACTTGGAATAATTGTCATGATACTTCAATTAAAATTATTCAATTAACGTAAGATTAATTTTTGAATAGCTAAAAGAATTTAATTTTAACAATATATTATTATAAATTATAAAATATACAAGTATATAATATAATAAAGTTTTAATATAAATATAAAACTTTCAAAATAATTAAATATCTTAAAATATATACCAAACGTACCAGTTAATTGAGTATCACAATTAGAAGGAATGATTAATGAACGCAACACAAACTCACAGTATATAACTTCGACTTTGATTAGCATTACCTATATGCAAATCACAATAAACTGTTTCCTTTCCCATGCTTTAATGTAATCTAAATGCTTTTTATTTATTAAACATAATATTAATGCTTTTTATGTAGTGGAAATGATAGTGCCTTCTTTATCACGTCTGTCCTTGTGTATTTGCACTGTTTACTTTCGCTTTTTGCATGTGATAATTCTGCTTTCGTAACGTAGTTTATATTAATATTCTTAATTTTAGTTAAACAATCAAGATTATCTATTAAGTACCTAATTACCTAATTCCTTGGATAAGTGTATATTTTAAAAATCTCAAAAGCTTTGCTTAAACATAACATTGATACTTATCTATAAAATAATGTGGCATTTTGGATGAAATATTTATATTATTCGAACTTCTGTATATCATTTGTTGAAATTTCCTATCTTATATAATTCTTATAGTTGAAGAATAATTCATTAAATGCAAACTCAACCCAGTGATTCTCTATTTCCTATTTGTTCAATGAAATACGACATTCGTTTCTCACACATCTAAAAGAGCCGCGATTCATCGTTACAAGGATCTTGCAGCGATCATTTATCGCTTTTCGACAAAGACTTTTAGTGAAATACCTTATTCCCTCGTTTGGATTCAAGGTGAGGGTTGTGAAAGGGAATCAAACGTCATCCTTTCACGTCTTTATTCCGAAAGAAGTACCGTACACAGTCCGATGATGGACGCGATAATCAATAGGACACGTATCAACCCACTCATTACATCAACACCGATGGACACGACCGTAAACTCATCCACCGTTTAGCTATCTAGACATTTCCGGGATCGTCTGCGTTGGGACAACAGAACTTTCGACCAGCTTTCAGTAAATCATGAGAGCTGGGGCGCGTGCCGATCTTTCCAGGCTATTCCATGCTATTTCCGTGGGTGTTATTCCTTCTACTATTCAAGCCTAGACAGGAAAAGACTCAACAATCCTATGCCGATAAAGAACTACTATAGTCTTGCACAGGCTTTTTTAATACGGCTTAATATCATCAGCTTTTATGGATGAATAAATGATTGTACTTGCAGAAGATCGAACTATTGTGATACAGGCATATTAATTTTTATGGGCAGATTATTTAAACCAATATAACTTCCTGAATTTGAGTACATTCTCAAATCTAACGTTGCGCGCGTATAACATACTTTTAAATGATTTTGGCTACGTTGGTTTTACGGGATTCATTCAGGTTATTTACTTCTTTTTAAGAAAAATTTTTCGACTTCCTAACTAAGGTCATGTTTCAATGAATTAATTACCTCGCAGTTGGGATGTAAGTGTATTGAATGTGCGTGTAAATAAACTGTAAGTTATTATATTTACCTTAATTTTGGTTAGTTTTGTAGTAAATGTTCCCCGGGAATAATTATGTAGATTGATAAGATGGATGGTAAATAAAATTCTTCGGCATCAATTCGTAGTTCAAATTATTGGAAATAAATTTAAAATTAAATAGAAAGGAATATAATTGGGTAATTTTAAACAATTTTAAGTTATAGTAATTAATTTTTTTTTAATATAACAAATAATAACGAAGAGTTAACTAATCACACACACACGATGTAATGAACCAAGCAGATGCAAATGAATAGTTAAGAATTATCTCTGAAAGCGTTCAAAACGGCCTGTGAACACGTAATTCACACGCCCAACTTGGGCAAAGTGCGGCGTCCATCTGCAAGTCCAGAAAAGGACGAGGGCTGCCTCTCCTCATCCATTACTTTTCCCAAATTCCCCGCGACACCCCGCAATACCGCTAAAGGCCAGATGAACAAAGGAGCAACAAGTGTTTCCCCTCTCTTCTGCTTCCCCTCTCCTGACCGCCGCTTCTCCGATGTAAACAAAACACAGTGGGAACTTCGCCAAGTATTAAAGTGCGACGCTGTGGGGAAGGATACGGTGAGCTGCTAATAAGGGAACCAGAGCTTTATTTCACCTCTGCTCCGTTGCGCCCGATGTCCTCTACGGTCCTTCGCCCACGGGATGTATTCACGGACCCACGTGCTGTTGAAAAACATCGAAACAAATCTGTTTTGAATTTAGCCTTTACCTTAGCTTATGTCTCTGTTCGAGGGGATGTGCAGGTGTTGGAAAATTCTGAGTGTAAAAGCTGGGCGAAAAGCTCGTACAAAGAATTTTTGGTGTAAAAATATGACGATTCTCATCTCACTACTAGCCAAGTGTACGTACTATTTAGTACGTGGGTTTATTTTCTCTTTAGGAATTTTTCTGTAGAATTTTGCTTCCATTTGAGATTTAAACGTGCAATATTCGTATTTAAATGTAAGTTTTCACTAAAGGTCTTTATCAACTAATGGTCCAATATTTGTAAATTCTACGAACGTTTGATCGGGTAGGAGAATGTACTATTACATTCTATTATTTTTGTCTGCTATCTCTCGAAATTATCGTGGAAATTTTACTTTTAAGTTCTTGATGAATATATACATGCGTCTTGATATTTATATCTTAAAGATTTGTCTATTAAGTTAGTCAGTTCAGTAATTTATTAATAATAAATGCAATAAAAGAGAATACAGAAATTAAGGTTATACCTCAAGTGTATGAAATTTAAGGAAAGTCATAATCGATCAGTAGGGAATTCCAACATTTAATCTTTCATAAGAGGGTTCCCTTTCATCTTGGATGACAGTATCAATTAAAATATAGCTATTACAATCTATGTTATTACAATCCATAAGCTAAATGTAATTTTTACTCTGAAACTAGCAATACTATTGCTGGCATAATTTAATTGAATTTGAATTCTCTAATGGAGTTAATAGATTCATTTCATGGTATTCCTTATAAATTCATATTTCACATCGTACTTTTATTCTTATTTTTAATAATTATTACTGGTTGATCTTAATATACTATACTGCACTAAATATTATTATTATTTTTAACAAAGAATGTTCAAATTGGTTTTACTTCTCTCCAGTCCAAAAAAGTAAAGTTTGGTCATTTATATAATATAAAATTATAGTGGATTTTGAGATTCGAATTCATAACAAATTAATATAATATTTGTTACACTTTAATTCATTTGAGACACATTCGTTTTTAAGCAAATAGCACCTTCACGTCAATTCAGTATGAACTGATTTCATTCCCATGGTCATATCCCAAATATTACTCCGACCACATTCCCAAAGTACAAAAACTTCGCACGTGTTCTTACTCCCTATGCTATTACGTCTTACGTGTTCGATGAGCAATTCCTCCTTAAAGAGGTAGTTTACTGTGGCCACTTGTTTGCTTTATGCTCAATATCAGAACTGCCTTGAATATCATTAAATAGGTGTGCTACAGTGCACAGGTAGCTTCTGATTCACGCAGGATTTCTATTCCTGTTTATGTTATTATTTCTCCCACCCCTACCGTGATAATTTATACTTATTCGCGGATTTTTCTTCGAGAAAATTCTCATTTTTCGTTCTAAGCATTCTTAAATTATGTTAGTTTTTTACGCTTTTATGGGTTTTTATTGTTATCGAATGAAATGGTATATGTACATTGAATAAGGCATCATGTAATTACGTCCTTACGCGTGGATCGGTGGTAATAGTACGTAGGGTACGATTTCCACTGTTCCCTCACCTTGTCTGGCATTCGGCCGTTTCTTGCTGGAGAGCTCGAGGGGACAAAAAGCGAGTGCGAAAGCGACGAGATCTAGAAAGGGGTCCTTCGAAAGGAGAATGTGACGTTTCCACAGAAGTCCAGGGGTCAACTACACTTCCTGTTGCGCTACCTTGGGGGTAAGAATGGGATAATTATGATCTCCTTCGGTGTCACCGAGTCTCGGAGATTAACTCGAGTCCGTACTGCATTAGACCATTTCACACTCGTCTGAAGTGGTGGATGATGGAGTGGCAAGTGGCCTTCCTTTTTTTTATTCATTTAAGGTCTGACAGAACCATTTTATGTAACCAAGTCGTGCTCTTTTTCAGTTTGATTCATCGTAAAACCCCTTCGGGATTAATCTGAGGAATATAAGATGAAGAAAGCCGTTGAAATATGTTAATAAAAATTTGAATAGATTACTAATGCTTGGAAAGGAGAATATTACTTTGGAGTTTTAGTTTATTTTATTCGAAATCGTTATGGTTTATTTGTATTGAATTTAAATGGTATAATTCATTCCAAGTTTTCAAGTATGATCCAAGTCAATCCAAATTACCTTCTCATAAAATAAAGCGTGTGCTTACTTACTGCCCTACAGATAGTAGTTCATTTTACGTGGATAAAGCCTATTTCTTATGACATTGCTAGATGTCTCGCTATTTTGGTTTCAGTATTCGTTGGAAATACCATTGTTATTTCTCGTCAAAATAAAACATTATATTTAAAGAAATGATTTATATCTAAGGTTTCATCCATTTGTATCTGATCAGGGTAAACAAAAACTGCTAACTAAAACTACTAACTGCTAAAATGAAAAATTATCTTACTCCTTAGTAATAAGGATTACTTTAATTGTAATGAAATATTTTGAAGTAAAATTTATAGATAATTTTGCAAGTTGATGCAGATTTATTTATGATGTATCACAATATAAATAAGAGTTATTTATTTATGAATTGAAAGAAATTTTCTAATAGAATGCTTAAATTCGAACGCAAATTTTCTTCTTAAGTATGCATGGAAAGTTGAGAACAATTTTCCTATTTTTTGTATTATGCTGTTATGTAATAAATCTTTACTGTTGGTTTATATGGAATTTTTGACAAAGAAGTTATATACATTAGCTATTCAATAAGTGGCAATCCTTGCTCAGTTAGATAGTAGTATTCTTTCATTTTCATAATCTAGACATATGCATGTTTGTTAGATCTTTAAGTTATTTCTGTATTAACAACAAATACTAGATGAATTTTCAATGTTTTAGCTAGAAGATAACATTTGTAAACTGTGAGGTTTATCTATCTTTACCTATAACAACGTCGGGAGATGGAAGTAACGAACTCAAGATATATAACCTCATAAATATTAGAGAAGTGCAGCTGCGATCTCAGCTGCATAATAGAAATGATTCTTAGTCTCTTGTGATTTGATCAAAGGTTAACATAACATACATTCTCATTAATATTCACTTTAAGATATTTCACTCGTAATGGTACCATTTGAAACACACAACCGTTTATATAACTTGTATATTTCCGATAGTTTTCTGAAGTAAACATTAAGCACGATTGAGTCACCCTCGTACAAGACGTGTGGCAATATGTGATGCGGACAGAAAGCATCATTGGCCTTGACCCCATCCGTGGCTCCAGAGATAATATTTCATTGATTACGCGTTTCCATCAAATCCTCAAAGCGGTACATGCGTTAGTTTCAGAGTCACTCTCGATGACCCGAGCAGAAAGTCTATCGGCAACGTCAGACGCGCTGCGGAATATTATACTAGCCGATTTTCCTCTTTAGACGCCTATGGAATTATTTTTAGTGCTTTCGCGAGCGAAACATCTTCGCCTCGTTCCGTAACATCATCATCTTTATCGCATGCTCCTTCCCCGAGGAGTAATTCCTCGTTTTCATCCGATCGCGAACGAGAATTTTGGCATTACATCGGTCTATTTTCGGACCTGTGGAATCGATCACCCTTTAACGCGCATTTGTTTACTCATAAGTCTATTTACGCCGTACGGGAGCTTTTCGCCGCCCGACGCCCAATCGTGAATATATTCGGGTTTGCAGACACCATCCGCGGAATATGAATCGTGTGGTCATAGGGCGTTGTTTTCTCCAGGAAAAAACTTTCCGTTTCATTCGGAAGCGGGCGCGGATCGAGATGTAAATTACGACCGCACTTTTCGAACTATGGGTGGTGGCTCTCGCGGAGTCGTCGCTTCGCATCCATCCCCTTCCTCGAGCCATCGATGCCGGCGGCAAATTCGAACACGAGCAGCACGACTGCCGCACGCATCTGCGGCCCAGGTTTCACAACTCGCAGCGAAGCTCCCTTTGCCGCGGCGTCCTCCGGCGAGAAAGCGTCGACCGCGGGATCCGCCGTCGGTGCCGGAGAAACCTCGGCAGACAATCGACCGTCGTTTTGTTTCGCGGAATAAATAGATTCTGCCAACGACTGACCGAGCTTCTCTTGGGTGCGTCCGCAGGTCAAAGAGACAAGGAGGCAGAGGCAGAAGGCCACTCGACGGAGGCTGTAGCTACGCGGAGTCGGAAACAGGGAGGAGAGGACGGTAGGAGGCGCCCCTCCCACACCCGCTTCAATGGGGCTGGTGAGTACATTTCAAGTCCATACTTCCATAGTGTTTTTGTAGCGGATTGCGTCATCAGTGCAGACGTTGATTTCGGATGTGGAAGGCCTCTCGTGGTAAACAGAGGATGGATGCGGGATCAGTATTTCGTCCGTACGCGGATAATCGCGCTATATTTTGGGTATCGTAGAGCGGTTATCCTCGGGCTGGCGCCCGCCGCGGTGTTTTGCGGTGCCGATGTTTATCGCGCCTAATTTCTAATCAGCCAATCCGGGACATGAGGGGTTTTTGAGGGCTAATCTGGGAATGGCGGAAAAACTCGAAAGAAATACGGGAGGGAGCTACGACCTAAGAATATCACTTATGTAGGAGTCAAATGGAGGCACGAGTTAAAGCAATGGTGTTTTGATGAGGAGGTGCTTGGTTCTGCGGCTCTGATGCGATGGAATAACGGCAATACGAGTGCAGTTGGAGCGGAAACGTTTATAACTGTGCTTATGTTGCTTTATATCAATGTTCGCGCTTGTTTTTTTTACTTTTTTGTTTTATTTTAACCCACGAAAATCTATTCTGCGTTCCGAACACTAATATAATTTAGTTACTTTTATTTGCCCGTCATTTTTGACGGAAAATTTTTAGTTTTAAGGACATTCGAGAGTTAAGCATTTAGCGCGTTTAAATTAATTTCACTTTCGGTGTGAGAGAACTGATACGAGCTAAAGCTGGAACAGGAGGTGTTAAATGGAGTTCTGTTTCCAGTTCAAGCGAAGTGTCATATCTCCAACCTTTTTTGTTGTACTTTTTTGTTTACTTTTAATTCAAATTCCGTTCATTTTGCCCAGTTCACAGTTTGAAATATGCTATTTTTGCTTTGTATGTAGAATTATTTAATGAAACAGTGTTACGATTGTACTCACTGTAAACTCATAGAATTTTCACAAAGATGGTGGTGATATTCTATTTTCTTATTATTATTCTTAAAAAGGGAGGTGTTAATCAAGAATTGTGACTTACGAGTGAAGTTAATACTCGATAATGATATATTTAAGTTAAAAAATGTGTTATTGTTGTTGAATTTTTACCGATTAGTAAGTAATAAGTTTGATGTTTTATTTTAAATAAAATTTACTCTTCATGCACCTAATCCTCGATAAAACTTAGCTTCAACATATTTATGTTCATTTTTTTCCCAGAACTATCATTCTATTCAAGTATTCAGAGAAGTATCCAAGTTTTCAGTGTACAATGCTATGTAAGGTATCAGACATTAAAACCGAATTTTTTGGTTATGTAATCCTTTTTTTATTTTTCTCTGCACATTATAGAGCAATCAATTCATTCAATTCATAATATCCGTCACCGAAATATATTTCTTAACGGGTTTGATATCCGGTTATGTCATGGTTTCGAAGATGTAGTTGTTGCTACTAGCAGTTACTAGTAGTTATGTTAACTTGATAAACACATTCGCATATTTCATGTTAAAGTATAACGTAAACGATTCACTCCTCTGGAAAGTACTGTTACGATAAATTTGTTTATACGAGCGAAATGTCTCGCAAAGAGTTCTTATTAGATATTTCTCACTCGAACTGCGTCGAAGATTGAATTTCTCAGAATTGCGTGTCAGTTCGCCGGCGATAATCATTAAGGTTATTTTGTGACCCTTCCATGTCGTGTTTACTATCCCGTAACTGTTATCTGTCGATCATTGCTTGGGAATGTTATCGGCGTTGTTACAATCGGCTTATTTTGAATTAAATGTTTCGTAGTGTATCATAGAGAAGAATTTCTATTTAAAACACATTGCATGCAATTGGTTTTCCTTATTACCTTTCTATATTTTTGATTACTTTATCTATTTTCTATTGACTTTGGATGGATGTAATGTTTTTCTATTTTGCATAATTCATCAAAAAATTTCATAATTCCAAGTTTTAAAGCAGCATAAATATCTTTCCCAATCTCGTATTCCATGCGGTTTTTCCGATGAAATATTGTGAATATCATCCAATCAAACTATCTAACATGAGTGTATTAGATAAGAAGACTGTTCATGTATATCTTGCATTTCAAAGTTACTCAACGTGCAAGCAACCTCCCCTATTCTCATTGCGTTCAGAATGCTGTTTACGAAGGATTGGCATTTATCATCGAATTATATCGAATATTATCTCAAATGGGGACATGAAAATCTATAATTATTCTACCTCTCATAGCTTATTATTTAAAGTATGAGAATGATTTTTCGTTATTTTTTTAATGGAGTTATTCAGTATCTCTGACTTTATTTGAGTTATTCATTACACATTTAATCGTTAATTCACATTAAATCTTTAATTTCCAAACGTGTAGTTTAGATTATTGTGAAATATGCAATTGTAGAATTTTAAGAAGCTGAATTATTTCAATTTAATATATTTTCAAAATAATCAATATTTATATAAATATTTAATCTTGCCAAAATGAATTTTGCTAGTGAAATAGAGGATGGAAATATAAATGACGGCTTATTATAGAAAAAGATAAATGATCCATACTTGTATAATTGTTTGTTTAAGATGGGCTAAGATCGTTTATCTGAATAATTTAGTTGAATCAGAAAATATCTAATTTTAGAGTCGATAATTAGATGAATGAAGAAACATTTCATAAGTTTTTTCGTTAATTAATTCATACTTTAAATATTTTGTCAAATTCTTGCAAGAATTGTCAAGACATTGCAAATTTTAAAGGTTGATTAATCTTTAAATATTCATAATCCATTCCTCGAATATTATCGAAAATCTTGGATGACTGAAGATCGTATTCCTTTTCAGCGAGACATGCTCTGCGGGAACTGTTACTATATAGCATACTCTACCCTCTTAGTACCTCGGAATCAGATGGATGAATCTCCCACATTTGCCTCTTGACACAGAAATAGTCTCCTAGCAAGCGCAACCTAATTTCTTTCTCGGATCTTCCCACTGCTTTCATCACCTCGGGAACTATTTATGGGCTACAAATTGGGTAAGGCTCATGAGAATTTAGATTGTCGGCTTTCCCAGTGCGGAGACAACATCTGGTGGAGCCACAACGGTTGTGGTTGTTTGACCAGCACAAAGACCGATTCACGTGAGCTTTTAAGAGTACGCACCCGAATGAGAATCCACGACGTCTTTCACAGGCTCCATCGGCGCCGTAGACGGTTGGGGAGGGTCACGGTTAACGCATCCCGGATTCGAATGGGGATAAAACGGACGTAAAATCCACAGATGTACGGGCTGCGGTGGGTGTAAAGGCGATGAGCTCATTGGCTGGCGCCTGAGGTCATCGGGGGCATGGGATGACCCTGCCGAAGGCCCACTCGACACTCGAATCACGTTCTAGTGATCTCACCACGCACTCACACCCTTGCATTCTTCGCCGTCAGGTTGCAATTGATCTCATTCTTCATCAATCTAGTTCCTGAAAATAGTTTATGTCTAATGGTTCTTTCCCTCGTGTACTAGGTGGCATTCCCGGTTTGTACAGGTTGAGTTGCGTTCGTAACTCATCCGTGGCATCGTTTTCACATCTACGATGATTTTGGTCGTCGAAAGTTGAGTTAATTTTCTCGCAGTTTAATTCTGTATCTATCCGTTTATCCACGATCCTAGTTCATCTGTCAGTCTACGGTAAGGTCGGAAGGTTGCCTTTTTGTATTCATTCGTTCTTGAATTTTGAAGAAGGATTTGAGGATTTTCTGTGTACAGTTTAGGTATCGATTTCTTCCAGGATTTCTTATTTTACTACGTAATCTCATTTGAGGGAGAGAAAGTAAGCCAGAAGTGCAACATAAAATTCATCACTTGTCGAGATGACGTGAAGGAAGGAGGAAGTGGTGAATTTTCTGGACGTATTGTTCGTTTTCTCCTTCGTTATCGTTTTATCGTTTGCCTTGAAGAATAGACTTTTTCGGTGATGAAAAGTTTGGCAGTAATTGCTCATGAATAACTGAATTATCTTAATAGTTCCTTTGTGTAATACTGTTCATTTGTTTACGGTTGAAGTGCAAGTATAAGTATTTTTTGCTTATTTTTCTATTACAAGATTATAATAGCTAAATCATGAAAGAATCATTCAATTTCAAACTGTGTCAGTCAGGTTATTAAAAAAAATTTCCTTACCCGTTACTCGATTTGATTTTTTGAGGATGTTTAGTTAGATAAGGTTCCTTAGAGTTTATTTAAGTTTTCATTTACTTTAGTTACGAAATTTTTAGCCGAAGAGAGGTTTGAATGAATTTAAAATAATTCAAATATCAGTAATTACATAATGACCTAAAGAACTTATTCATTTCTTATATAGATATATTAATATTATTTATCATCATAAGGTACCCTGAAGATATTTATAAAATATCTTGTGATTTTACATGTATTTTTTCTAAAAAATATCATCTTTCTAGTTCCTAAAAACGTAATTAGTATTGACATTTAATCTTTCCTGTCCCCGTTAGAAAAGAATATAGCACATGGAGAATATGTACCGTAGATGACAATTCAAAGGAGATATTAGCGGAACTATCCCAAACAATTATTTCCCATGGTCGCAAGTGTCTACCGAAGATTTCTGAACCATTCCGCAGTTTTTTGTCCTCATCTTACCTTCTCCACCATTTACTCCCCGCCAACCACTACCCACATCTTATATCGTGCGAAATCTAGCTCCGGGTGTTGCATCTCGGTCAACGGGGTTCACGGCCGAGATATTTGCGAACATTGCTCATCCTCACCAAATGCTTTTCCGGTGCCACCCCCTCGTGTTTTCAGCGAAAGAACGAAAACACTCACAGACATCTCCGTAATTATCGAGACCAAATATTGGAAATGGCGGCTTCTTATCCTGTCCGTAGAGCGGTGATTGATGTGGTTTACTTCTACGCCTCGAACGATATATTTAGATATCCAGGAATCCTTCCACGTTCTGGAGGATAACGATCCTGAAAGCTACTCTCCCGACCTTTAAACAACTATTTTTAAAACAAGGTCGTTTGTGTGTTTTTTCGATAGTGGAACTGCCATATAACTAAATCATGTACCATGTAGCCCTTGAAGGAATATTTGAAGGTGATGACTGTTGAAGACAGATGTCAGTCATCGGCTTGATATCCGAGGCGATTTTTGGTTAATTCTCTTTTTTTGGATCTTAAAGATAAGATTTTCCACCCGTTGACTGTTTTGAAGCTTTTTGGGTCTCTCTCGATCGTTATTAGGTTTATTGTTAGTGAGAGGAATAAATATTGATAGAAGTTTTGTTGTATCCAAAAGCGTCGTTTTACTCTTTTGCTTGAAAACATTCTCAGATATACCGGCAAATATTAACTCTCGAAAATTAATAACGCCCACCGAATTTTACGATTTACTAGTTATTCGGTGGAGTTATATATAGCAAGGTTTGTATGAATTATTTGAGTGAATTAAATATAGTTTTTATATTCTTACGTTATCTTTCCAAAATATTTCAGGGAAAATGTGAAATGAAATTAAACTCTTATCTTCTAGCTGAAGATTAATATTATAAAAACAATATTCAAATATTAATAACAATAAACGCCGTTCATACGGATTTGTTGGGCAGTTGAGTATATTTACGTTGATCTTTTGGTATAATTTCTTAGTACATTCTGTCGGTTTCTTGGATTGAAAGTATTTTTCAATCCAACTATCGAGATAACAATTCTTTCAATATCCTTTGTGCTTCCATCTTTACTTTGATCATTTATTCCAACGATCCCATTTCAAAAGGATGCCTCTCAAATGCCTTCAAAGCAAATAAAGATCGTGGATGAATCTGTACCATTTGTATCGATTTGCCGCGAATGATTGCGGCATATCAGGAGTGAAAAGAGAGGATAATCAAAAGCTCATTCCTCCTAAAGAACAACAAGATATTTTGAAGGAAGGATTTTCTCTGAGAGCCGCAGTTGTGCGTTAAATAAGACATCAAGAGGAAAACGATCAACTGTAGATTACTTAAGGAATTCGAACCTTGTTTATTTTCAAAAATTGTACTTCAAAGCACCTTGTAATGTTCGTACAAATTTTCATGCCGAAGAAATCACTCAAACGTCATTTTACATATTTCAGTCCGTTAAATTTTATACGATATGAATGTGTTTATTCCATTTGTTCTCCACAAAATTTAAAAATAGTTTTGTTTGGATTTGAAGAAATAATTCATTAACCATTGCAATTCTGGTTCCTTTGAATAGCCAAAAAGTTGACTCAATTATTAACATAATTTCTTGGTTTTTCGTTTCATTTATAATTAATATAATTATTCGTTTACATTTCCTCAAAAAATTTCGCTCATTGAAACAGTTGAATTCAGTACTGAAATGTGATGTAATAAAATTAAGTATAGCATCATACTCAAAAGTTCTGTTCATATTGATGGAAGCTGTTTCTGGCGAATGCTAAAGTTCTTCCGCAAGTAAAATAATATTAGATTTGGAATCCAATCGAACATTTATTGTGGGATGAGTTTTAAGAAGAATAAATTAGAATAAACATTCGGTGAGAAGAGAAAATATAGATCCCAAAAGCAGAAGGAATTTTTAAACAAAGAATATTTTAAATTTATCAGTTAACATTCTAATTACGCTAAGCGCTTTCTATGGTAATGAGATAGGATATAGACATTCTTAGGAAAATATCTCAAGGACTTTTAGGCGGACATTTTCTCTTAGTTTTCACTCGCAATTGCCTCGTGAAGCAACGATGGCGTAATAAAGAATCCCAGTCACACAATTAAGTGTCGGGACGACAAATTGAAATAAGCTCCTTTAATACTGAGATGAAAACTGGAGAAGTTGATTAAGAAAGGACGTAAGGGCTTCGAATACCCTGTTTCCACTCCAGCGTGCATAACAAGCTCGTAGACAAACGAATGAAGATCGGAGTATGGATGCAAGAAGCGGAAGAAAAGCAGTTTCTCTCTAGACTGCTCGATAGGCTCGTTTTTGCCCTTCTTCGGAAGCTTTCCTCCACTTTAATTGCAGCCTTGCCATAATGTGGGCTATCATTGCTCTTGCCCTCCCGTGCAATTTGTCTCTTTGGCGTCACTTTTTGTCCCTCTTTGTGAGATCTCTCGGTCTCCCGCAGGCGGCTGCTGCTTTTTCATAGCTCGTGGGACGCGTGGTCCAAAGGCAGGGATAGACCGGAAGTTATCCCTCCAAAGAGGGAGCAAGAAGATGCGGTTTCTCCAAAGAGATCTTACGTTTGAGGGCGGACTCGTTGCGATGATTTTCGGAGCGTTTATGTACGTACGAGGTTCATCGTATATTATAGAAGAGATATGATACGTAGAGTAGCTGCAGAAATTGTTTACCTTCCTAAAGAGGTAATTAATCAGTCTTTCATATGAAAATTCTAGACTATTCTCGCTTGTATCTTCTAAGAAAATTCGTTTTTATCGATTTGTGAAATATATCCATTAAATGTTTAAATCTAAAATTTTACCTTTTCATTACTATAATATATATATAATGTTATACGATTTATTTTAAACCTCTATTTTTACAGCAGTCTTTCAATGTTATTGTTTTTTTTTTTGCAGTTCAGATATACTGTCAGCTCTCACATTTTGGTTCCTATATGCTGATATACGTGATTATGCTTTGCCTCATTCTATACTGATTCTAAATTAAACAGATATATGATTGATTCAGTGTATGAATATAATGTGAAATGGGCTCGATTTTATACTAAATCCTGCTGCAAATTGCTAAGTTTGTTGACACAATTCGTGTCACTATTATGAACTTCAATATACTATTCTCTGGAAAGGTTAATGAAAGATTTTATGTGAGTACGGTTATTTATACATTACTTTTTATAGAGATCAGAGAATGAATTTCAACGCAAAGGTATACTTCTAGATACGTGAAAATTGTAATGAACATAGTCGATTTGAGAGAAAATAGTTCATTCTTCCAAGGGCATGAAATTAGAGCACTAGTTCAGAGAATAGGATATAATGCATCAAAGACTCTTTACCCATACTACAGCGACTCTTTTCGTTAAATAACCGGTAGAAGATATTTAAAAAGATACGCGAGCGCTGTAATCATCAGTTCCTAATGATCAGAGGGCCTTCATGGACACTCCGAAACGAGTTACACACGGAAATGTTGCGTACTTAAGCAATTGGTGCAATTTTTTCGTCCACCTCGGAAAGAGCGAACGAAATCGCAGGCGGAGGTTTTATTGAGCACGAATGCGAAGAGATAATGCATTATTTGCTTAATGAGATGGAGGGACGGTACCATTGGGGCGCGGAGTCTGTAGTGTTAGGACCGGAGCCATCCGCGGTTAGCTTCGAGCTGCTCTATCAATCGCGGTTTGAACTGTGTTCGCCACCGCTCCCTCCCTCGGGGCCTCCAGCGGCGATTTGGGTCGGACGAGAGGATGCAAGTCTCGCCATTTCCACATCCCCAAGGTAATTTATTAGTATTCTCGTTTTCTCTGCGATTTATTAATGCGGTGATGCATGCCGGCGGCGGATTCCTATGATACATCCAACACCGGCCTTCCTGGACATTTTGATAGCCCTCTCATCCCACCGCACCCGTCTACCATGGGAATTGACCTTTCCTACGGTTGGGTGCGAAAGTATACCTAGGATGCTGCACTCATAATGCATATTATGTATGCCCGCAACGGGTGCGTTTGGTGAATCACACTCCGCCAAGTCATGAAATGACGTAACGTTCATTACTCGTTCATCAATGTCCGTGACGAAATTTTTATGTTTAGAAAAAATTAGAAGAAAAAAGGGTTAGATATAACAGGCGGCCCCTGGATCTTATGCAACCGATGAGGCTTGGTACCAATCGGGCAACAGCGCATGCTTGTACTTGTTCTTATTATGAGAATATTATGACTAATAGGTTGAGAGGAATAAAATAGCACGTGGACCTTTTATAGGGTACAAGTTGGGTTCGATTATGAGTGAAAAAGGTATTACAATTCACTCCAATATTATGCCCTTTTCTGTTCTATCAAATACTGGATTACTTTTGAAATCTCTTTTCATTAAATGTTGTAGCTACTCACATACACCTATGAGAGTTTCTAAATATAATGACTGGATATGATATGGGGATATAAGTATTCGCAGGGCACCTTGCTCCATATTATGTGTTTACGAGTGTTTGAAAGTTTTCCTTCAGTGGAAATGAAATATGCACAATTGGTTTATCATTTGATCTCTTTATAGCGTGTGATGATTATGATATAGAGGAGAAAATGAGACGCGTAGAAAAAATTAAAGTAAAATGAAACGCTGTATCGTAAAGGGAATAATTTCTGACATCTATCCATGACCTCATAAATCTCTTACGCACTTGCGGAAAATTTGGGATTTAATATAGCAATAATGCGCTTCAAATTTTAATTATTTTATGTAAAAGGGAATATCCATCGTGCGTATATTTCTTATTTTGAGTTACTAAAACGATATGACATTTGGTTGAACCTAATCTAAATTGGCTGCAATTTAAGCGTCATATTTACGATCATAATAGTCTAATTATACACACAGTTATAATAACTCACTTCACAGGAATCTTAGCGTTTAATAATAATAAATCTCCATGTATGGTAGTTTTATCGTATATTTTTCTTGTAAGTTTCTTTAGAAATTGATGATTTGATATCAGGAGTCTAGAATAAGTGATTCTCATTTGTAGCGTAATCTCTTTACTGTAATTTCAACCTGTTAGTCTTAATTTTATAATGTAATATCCAATACACGTAATGATTAACCACGATTGAAGAACTCTATCGTTAATTATGTAGTTTTATCCGAGTAACTGAACATTTTACAAAGTTCGTATTCCATCATTGGATTAATTTAAGATAAAAAATCTAAATAAATTCTGAAAAATTCATTTCCTCAATTGACTATGGTCAATTAACTATGGAGATCCTTATAATAATATTCTAAAACAACTGAAAACATACGCTAACACGGTGATGTTATGGTGCTTCCGTACCGTTCGACATTAGATTTCTAAGTAAATGAAAACGACAATATATTCAAAACAAACTATTCCTCTAGTTTACCAAAATTGTTATTAACTGTTCGCGAGCGATGGAATTCAACCGCGCGGACTTACATAGAGCACGCGACTTTCTCTCAAGCGGTATATAATATGACGTCGGGTGAGAGCGTGAAAACTGCGGGTCCCGGGCACCAGGGGAAATGGGGCCCCTCTGTAAAATAGGCTTCGGTGCAATGCACCTCGGTAGTTGCGCCATTTCTCCCCTCCCTCTGTATGCCCCTTCCCCCACCACGCGTCCACCAACTGGTAGGAAGATCTATGTGGATGTCATTCCCGTTGTCTGCCACTCTTGACCGTCTGTTCGCCCCATAATTGGACGAGCGCTCGAAATGTTTGAATTTGGAAACAAAAAATTTACGATTATTATCGCCGATCGGATATCCCGGAGAACTTTATTTTCGATTTCCATGAATCTATCGCGTTAGAGGGGGTTATTAGATCGTTTGTGCTTTAAACCGTGTTTATAATCACGGAGGACGAATATATATTCATTAAGAGTCCATATTAGTCGATATTGATTGGGTATTGCTTCCTAGCACATCGCATATTAAGGTTTTTTCATTATAACCTGACTTATTTGTTGGGTCCAAGATGAAACTTTTCTTTTTTCGTTGGAAATCGTCACCAGTTTAGTTATTTCTCGAATTATTCACATTCAATAGTTCATACGGGCTCCAGACGAGTTTGTGAAGGTTTACCTTTAATATACTATCTTTGAGTTTTGAAGGTTTTCTAAAATTTTAGTTTAAACTTTCATTTCGTAGAAATTATGAAATTGGAAACGGTTTACTCTTCTTCTTCTACCTTCCTGCTTCTGTAAAACTCATATTTTTTTACTCATCTTTTAAAATGCTTCCTTAATAAATTGTTTACAAATTTCAATTTCATGCACTCAAGAGGGTTTAATGTATCATTAAGTAATTTTTAAATTCATCTTATGAGCTTTACTTTCTACTTATCGTTTTTATGTCGTTTGAAGAGTCAACAGCTTTAAATATCTGTTGCATATATCCATCAACGATTATGTTTTTAAATTTTCAGTTGAGAACAATGTTTACTCTAATGCTAATTATCTCCTACTTGTACTTGTTGACTTGTGTAGTTTAAATTCCCATAGGACCTTAAGTTGCATCAAATTATATCGATCGTTAAATGTCATAATGACAATTGTCTTAGTGAAAACTAACGGTGCATTTGATAAATTTGATCTATGTTCAGGTCTAGTGCATTTTCAACATCATCATTTATATTTCTGGGATTAGTGAAAAAGTCTTTGAAAATGAATTAGAAGCAATAGTCTCACGATTATTTAAACTCTAAAGATATCATTATTGGTGTTCATCAAGAAACATATCGTTTTCGTTTTATTTAACCAAAATAATGGATCGCTTAGGAAAATATTAGCAATATACAATTGTTAGATATGTTCAATTATTAAAGTTGTTTTCATGGAAAGAAGAAAACACGATTGAGATAAAAAAGTGAGTGATTGAAAGAAAGTGAAAATAAGTATGGATGTATTTTTTACAATAAATTGCGGTTAATCTGAAATATTTCTTTTTAACCCATTCCTTATCAAAGTTCATATTCTAAATTTTCAGGACTAAAAATGCACGCGCATTCATTATTTATCATTTAATTTTTATTCTTCATTTTTAGAGATTTTTATGGAGCTAATAAAAACCGAGCAGGTATATTCAGGGGCTTAAAAATGCAGTTAAGGCAATCATTTTTTTTACATTGCAGTGCGGGTCGTCCCAAAATAAATTAAGAGGGAGACGTTCTAAAATCGCAAATTAGCCATTTGCGTGGCGGATGAAGTTTGGGTCGATGTCGGTCTTTGATAATGGAAGAGCGAAATGACGAGTCTTGAGTTCCCCTCGAATCTCTCTTTCACAACTCCTTTCCCATCACCTCCGAGTTGATTGAGAACCAGAGGCGGAATTTCGCCCAACGACGGAATCTGACTATGACAGAAACTAGCGGAGAGTCGATATTTCGGAAGATATAAGTGCTTTCGTACAACCTCATTCGTCTGTTTGCAGACGACGGGCTTAAAATATTTGGGCGACCCCGTGTGCAAGTGCAGACGACTAGATTACTATGAATATCTTGTCTGGATGCAATGAATGGAATGATTGCCGCCTACATATCTAAAGAAGCCGCATTTTGGATTATAAAGTTTTTTTAACAGCAGATTAGTTTATTTTAGTGTTTCGGAATACGATTATAAAAACTTTATTCTCGTTTTCGGAGAATTATTTAATGTTAAACAGAAGTGAAAAATAGCGACATGACTGGGACTCGAACCCAGGTCAGCATACCTGCCCGGAAATTGAGATTTTCCACTCCTTAATCAATTACTACAACACTGGGACTCGAACCCAGGTCTCTCTTACTTGCCGGGCAGGTATGCTGACCTGGGTTCGAGTCCCAGTCATGTCGCTATTTTTCACTTCTGTTTAACAATGTGAAAAAGCGTACGCTTTAACATGCTAAGTGTTAAAATCCATCCCATCCTTTATTAGGGAATTCATTATTACGTTGCATATTTCAGTTAGAAGTCGGTATCAGAAGTTTAATATTTGGTGATAAATACTACGGGTTTTATGCTTGAATTCACCGTTTTCGTTTATTTCCCGTTTTAATCCACTCTTTAATCAATTACTATGACAAAAATCCGCTTTGTGCTCTCGAACGGATCCGAGAAGCTTGTGTTCACTCGCTCGACCTCATCCCGTTCACATAAGTCTCGCCGTGTTCGTCAAATATTTTCCATTCTCGAAAGTAATCCTCTTTGTCGATTTCCCTTTCTGCAGCCCGCGACATCCTCCCGAGGGAACCGTTGGCACCCGAACGGAGGAGACCTTGCCGTCGCACCCTTCCGAAACACTTCGTAAAAACCTGAAGGGTTTCGCGGGAATGCACCCCTCGACTCGCCCGCGACTGCCCGGTGTCTCCGTCTACATAATAGGATGTAAACCTCGTCCCCCTTCCCCTCCCCCTACCCACGCCGTGCTTCCCCCGCCCCACCGTCTCGCCCCCAACCCCTTCAGCCCCAAAAAGCAAGACTTCGTGTGAGTTAAAAATCAATATCGTGGTCGTATGTTTTGTGGGCTGCAGTCTCGTAGAAGGATGAGGGAGATACGTGGTAGGGAGAGAGGGAAGTTTTATTGGGCTAACGTAGAGGAGAGTCTAGTGGGTTCGAAGTGGTAAAATATCAATGGAAAGTGGACGGATGCCGCGGTATTTTCTTTAATATATCGCCGTCCGTACCGTGCCCCTCTCTCCCTGCCACACGTCTCTCATCGAATAGGAAGATGCCCCCGTCACTTTACCGCTCGCCTTTTAATTCTCTCACCTCTCCTCTGTTTGTTTCCTCTGCGGCAGATTCGACCGGAATTTCTCGGGCATTTCTGAGTGACTCTTATTGATGGGATAAGTCGTGAGGAGATTCCTTTAAAGGGATGCGCGTCTACGTTCTCTCGCTTTTACGGCGAAATGTCGGACGGATCGTTCGCGTGTGTATTTTTTTACCCAAAGGTCCGAATGTTAGTTTTTTACGTCTTTGGGAATCGTCTATCCGAAGTTTTATTTACGGAGTTTTATCAGAGTTTTGAGTGTAAATTATGGTTGATTTATTATTTTCTCTCGTTCGAATTTTACGAAAGGATTACCATATATATATTGTGCGTTCATTAGATTAAAATGTGGTTCTTAATTTAGGCTAAACGTCCTTTATTCGATTTGAAAGAAAATCTCTATTACTTGTACGTATTTATTAAATGACGTTTATGATTTCGACGATTATATGCAGATAAAACGTATAAAATAAGTATGGACATCTCCTATCTTGGATATTTAGCATTCCGTAGTGTTGCTCTTGATCTTTCATCTTCATATTTACACGTTATTATAAACATTAACATTGACGTTAAAAGTTGAGTTATTTACTCTCTCGCACGTTCTTATTCCGTCGTTTTAAATTCTCTTTAAATCCTAGGGAAACTCAAGTTTCGTAATTTCATCCTTATTTTCAAATGCCATCTTCCCGTCTTTAAGGAAGGACTCTATACCTTCTTTACGTAGTTGGGCACTTTCTCCTTCCTGCCATAATATCATTAGCCTCATCCTTTAAAGAATTTTTTTCCTTCCCACCCGATAGCTTTCTTTCCTTCGGTGCATTGCCAGAATCCTTCCGCCTTTACTTCCACCACATTCTTAGCTATCGTGCTTTGTCCTCTCATTTTAAAGCGAATACTTTTTTTACCTTTTTATTTATTCCACTTTATTAATCCGTTCTTTTCTTTCCATTTTCGTAACTCTTCACCATATAGTTACTTGCCGTTTGAATTAATTTATAACAAATTTATAAATACCTTTAATTTTCCTACCCTTTAGGTTAGTATTGTTTTCTATCGCACATTTCCTTAATAAAATTATATAAAAAATTTTGCTTAAAATTCTTATTTTTGACCGCTGTAGGTACACACTATGATAGCATTAATTTATAATGTATTTTAGAAGCGTCATTCGTAAACATTCGACTGGAGTGTGAGATTAATAGTTCCAAATTATACCAAAATTTCAGTATTATCTACTATAAGCTTTTACATCTAATGGCAATTACGTTTCCTTTTTTCAATCATAAATTCGCTTTAAAACTTCATTTATAAATTAAATTTAAACCAATACCAATCTACAAATGCAATTGAGTGGTAAGATTTGAGCTCCATTGTAAGAATTGATATTGTTGTTTAATGATTCTACTGACTACTTAAACAGCAGCTAAGTCGTTTTCGTCTTTGTATTTGTAACTCGTACTCCCTGCAATATTTCCCTCCGATTTTATTTCCTCTTAGCCTTACTTGCACTTCCCAATACACTCTTGCCGCACACGGCGGCTTACGAAAACTCTCGTATTACACCTTGATTAAAGGCTTATTCATTGCTAGAATAGGAAAAGGTACGAGCTGAGGCGATAAAAAAGGTACATGATGAAACTTTACTGCTATTGTTTCTACGATTTTAATTTATGAAATACTGGGTTTTTAATCTGCTAAATTCTGGTACAATTATGGACAGCCATATCAGTTTTCTAACTAGCATGCTATCTTATGTTTAGTAAAAAGTACCTGTTAATATAAAAATGTATTTTATCAGCTTCTTATTACATTAGCATCTTTTTAGTTATTTTAGTTTAATTCTGAATGAGTGAAGTAAATACATTTATTAAATACAAATTTATATTCCTGATAAATTTTACTTTGGAATTCAAATTTCAATAAATATATGTATCTTTAGTTTGATAATACCTCGATATTTGGGCTAAATTAATCCAGGTTTTGAAGAATATTCCTATATTAAAGTTTTCTAGTGCAGTTAATCGCAAATATAATATCATCATAAAAATAGACTGGGATTTTAACTTGTAATAAATAGGTTATAAAAAATCAGTGTAATTCAGTTATGCAGAAATATTTGTAGTGATGAATAAGGCTAAATTGAATCGCATTTCCTTTTTTAAGTATTCTCTAGGATAACTTAGTTATCACAAATTTCACCGATATTTATAGAAGAACGTTATCAAATTAATAATAAATAACGCTATAAAATTAATCATTAGCAGTATGTAAGGATACGTAAACGAAATACGCAGTCGTTTTTATACACTTATTCCCAAGGTCTTGAGATATTAATTATGAGAATTCCAAATAATAGTTGAATTGTATAATTAAATATTTGAAAAACTTTCAAAACACTGTATCAAATACACTTCCAATTTGCAGATTACATACAAAACAGTTTTATAGTATAGAAATCGAATTCGTCGAATATTTTTATATTTATTTTTATATTTATTCATCGGTATATTAGCTTTAAACTTTTCGGTTATTGTTCCCCGATTCAAGAATTCAGACGCGCGTATCAATCACAAACTCATTGAATGCCGACAAAACACATTGAAATTCTCTCCATCTCCTTATTTTCACAATTTGTCTTATCCCGAGCACCCTTCCTTCCTCAGCCGTTACCCTCGGCCATTCATTCCCGGATTCTTCCTGTTCCCCCACCGCCACTGCAGCCTCCGCCAGTGTGTCGCCTCCCTATCTCTACCCGAGCCCCCGCGAGTCAATTACTGTAGGAGATGGTAGTGAATCTCTCCCGCTAGGGGAAACGCTTCCTAATATCGGCTCAGTCCATCCCGTCATTCCTCCCTCTGTTTGGAGCTCCCTCATCTCACAGCTTCTTTCGCATGGCGGATATTTATTATGTGACGGCGGGATTTGCTCGGGGCTTAATTTCTGCTTGTTTGCGACGTCGACGCTTCCCATCGTGAGCATCTTATGCAGGCGAACTTTCACGCTCGGATATTACTCTTGATTGTTTCGGGCCCTTGCAACTCGCAGTTTCGATCAAGGGAACGTCCTCCAAGACGGAATGAAATGTTCCATTCTCAGATGACGCGTGGGTGGGGTTTTCCTGAAGGCGGTCTTGCGCTCGGGACGAAGATTTCCGCACTCAAGAACGTACTTCCCGATTCTGACGTCACAATTTGACCTTAATGTACGCTGGATGTGATTAAATTTTACCGAACGCTGTCTCGTTGTTGAGTTTAGTAGATTCCCACTCACAATCAGTGATCGTCAAAGTCTGTTACGATGACCGGAATTTTGTGTACCTAATTGTCAGGTAAGATCTCATATCTCGAGAAAATAATCTGCTGAGAAAATAAAAATACGTGATTGTATGTTATAAATGTAGCTGATAATCAACTGATACGTAAAAACAATAATAAACATCGGAGTATCCGTACTGAAACAATTTATTGAGTTGAGAGTACGTCAACAACTTTGACTGTTAATTTAAATGGCATTGTTTTATATTTTATAGTGGTTAGTGAGTAATATTCCAGTATATTATTTATGAAAACAAAGTATATTCATTGGATTGATCAGAGATATTCATTGGATTGATTTCCTTCTTATAAAACTTTTAATGTTAAAAACATGAAGTTTTTACAGCCTAAAATGGTTTAAGATGCATGGCTTTAAAGTTAAAGATTCCTTCAAACTCTTTTTAAAACTAATTTGGTAACTGGAAGAAAGAGTGCCAATATTCCATTTAATAATAAAGATAAGAGAGATCCACTTTTCGTTGCATATACATGTATGTTTTATTTTCGTGCTTGGATCATGATTCAAGCTGTATCTATTAAGTGGATTGGGGCAAACTGTATTTATCTTAAACTGATTATAAAACGTAAAGACATAAGTGAATCGAGATTGACATCTTAAAGACAGAATTTTCATTTTTCGTCAGGAGCTCCAATTAGAAAAACAGACAAATAAGTCTACGAACACTCAGGGGGTTCGAAGGAGAACGGGCCCTCAGAAGGCGTTAATAGAAAAGAAGAAACAAATAACATAAAAAGATGTGGGGCAATCCAATTTCCCGAATAGCAATCTGTTTAGAGATCGACTCCTTTCTGGCTCCCCTACTTCCAAGAATCCGAGATGAATTCGGGGATCAAAGTTTTTGTTTAAGCCCCGCATGGGCTCCTTCCGAGCGATATCGCAACACTCATTTCCTACCAGGCTAACTTTTGAGTGGCTCGGATTTGAAGTGGCACGCGAAATCTCGTACTCTCCTTCCTTTGTCGTAGAGAAGTGTTTTCGGCCCCGAGAGAAAACTCAGCTAAATGTCTCTCAAGAAAGGGAAACTCCCAAATGCGTCCCAACCCTCCACTTTCCCTTTATCCGATGGGGCCGAGGAGGGGACCGTGCGGAACACCACGAGCACGTTCAATCCAGTAGCGTCTAGCCGGGGCCCGTGGCAATACACTTCCGCGGAGGAAGGATCCCCCTCTAAGATGAAGAGTTTCCCACTCCCAGTAACTCCACCCGCACTTTAATCCCGCCAATTCTCCGACTCAACCCCTTCCCCGCTCTCAAGGCCTTTCCTTAATCTTTGCATTCTTCCCTCTTTCCCCCGCAGCTCCATCTCATCACTTTCCTCCTCCATCCCACAGCGAGCGTTTCTCGGCACCACACACACTCACCCTCTCGATTTATTACCTCCCGAGCCCCTTTGACCCGCTGTGACTGATGCCACCATTCACCAGAATCTATGGGTCGTTTTGGAGTATTGTGCGTGTTTATTTCTTATTGCCGTCCTCCTCCGCATTCCCAGCTATGACGCGCCTCGGTGAGCGGGTTTTTTTCTGATGCCGAAGCGTCTTCCGTCGTGTCGCAATTAGTACCGTAGGGCCCTGCTGAGTGAACTCCGCCCCATAGCATCTTCGGAATCGTTTGCCGCCTTAGGGTGGATCGCGCCGTCGAAAAACTTCGATACCGGCGGGCTATTGTCGAACTAAGAGTCTGCAGGCACGATGCGCCGCTCCGTTAGCGCGATCTCGAGGGAACTTTGTTATGCTTTAGTCGCTCGATTTTGACTTTTTTTCGGTTGAATGGGTTGGAATGTGATATCAAGGAAATACATGGAGCGAAATCTCAATCTGTGGGAAAAAAATCCATTTCTGTTTCTTAATCAATCTTGTACTCTGAAGTGTTTTCAATTCTTCTTTTAGTCTTCAGAGTTCTTCGAAATACTTCGTTATGAAATTGTCGTGGATGAATCTAGACCTAACATGTATTTCTTCTGTCGAGGATTAGTTCTCCGTCAAATGTTCTGTTGTATTTTTGTCGGAACTGTTTTCTTTATTGCAGTAATTATGATTTTAGTTTCCTTTAATGTATAGCCGAAACCAAGTAAATTAATATTTATTATATTAATATATTGATTTAATAGTTTAATTGTATTCAAACAAAAAGTTTATTGATTTAGTATATATTAATTTTATAATAAATGGTTGCAGACCAACGTCAATTGACTCTGATGTTTTAATTTTTTTAATTAACACGCATTTAATTGACACGCATTCATGTTAGTGTCCAGTGCTGCTGCTTTGCTCAAAGTCAGGAATTTTTCTAAAGTTTATTGCTCGGAAGTCAGAATATTATTAGTATTATTTTCAATTATTTTCTATATGAGAAAGTATATCATTTTCGGATGGACAAAATTCAAAAGAAGTACTTATTTTAGTTCCTCGAAGTACTTCACTGTCTCAATGTTTAAAAGTTAACAACAACTAAATAGTCTTACTCCTTGTTCATTGAATTTTTAGTTATAACCTCGTTGAAAGGACAAATTATTTTTATTTATTTATTTTTAGGAGATCGTGATTTGCCTACACACTCATGATGATTCCTTTTTTCAATTTATAAAGGAATAGTTCAAGGTAATTTTCAGGATGTCTCTTTCATCAGATGAAAGGTTACTCTCCCAGAGCCGGCTTTCAGCATACGATCGTTCGTATGGAAGTATTATCTCTTCGGGCACTCAAGAGAAAATTACTTTCGTAAATGCACTCTTACTTTTCTTCTCCAAAACAACAGTAAGATCTCCTTTACGACATCGAAACACCGAGGGAGCGGATTTTCTGCCAAAAACACGCACTTATCACTCGAATATCGTTAAGGGAGGTCGAAATATTTGTAAAATCCCCTAATGATCATAAATGCGTTTTATGTGCTGTTTATGTGGTATCGTAAACCACTCCACGGCTTCTTGTCGAGTGGAACGTGCTTGACAAACATTTTTGCGAGAGTGAGGATTAATCTCGCTCGGAGATAAAAACTCACGAGAGAAGATCTCTCGCCTCGGTTGCAATGCTCTCTTACTCGCCACTGGGTTAATAGCTCTGATTTTTGTGATAAGATCCTTCCAGCTAAGGATGAAGTATTTTGCTCCGGATTGGAATTTCTCTTTGTTTTCCCAATTATCGAGTTAACTTTTCTCGGAGAGTATTCCCTTCATACTTTTTGTTGTTCAATCTCTCTATGATTTTGCAAGCACGAATTTAGTTTTATGTTTTTTGTTCTCATAAATTATTAGACTTGAATGCTTCTACCTCTAATGACGTTGTTCAGCAATCCAAAAAGAAAGAAATATATAATACTTTATCAGTTTTTGAGATTCCACTCTTAATAAACAGGAACAAAAGCAGCAATTTCCTTAATAAAAATTCTGATATATATTTTCTAGAAGTTATGACAGTACCAGCGCTTGTTGTAAAACTGTCGTAGTAGATTAATATAATGAACATTCTAAATTTATAAATTCAATCGACTTTATGAAGATACAAATACATTTAATACCTCGGTAACCTATGTAACGTTCGCAGGAAATTATTTTGAGAGAGAAACTTCCCATTGACGAACGGTGGTACGTCATTTTGAAATTCGTAATTCAAAGGGAATAGAATCCTCGTCCGTCGACATTTCAACCACGTGTCTCCTCGCACACGATTCGCGCCCATCTTCGGCGATAAAGCCCGCGACAAACGAGCATTTTTACATTTCCAATCCAACAACGAAGGTATTAATCGTGTGGCATAACTTTCAGTCTCCGGCGGCGTAAAACCCGCTCATCCTCGCGGAGATTTCCTTGTCTCGGCGAGGGGCGAACATAAGTCATGTCATCTTGTCTCGATTTAATTTATCGCCTTCCGAATACGGCGATAAGCGCACGCTCACGACGGCATCCATCAAAATCATTCGGTTACGGACGATCGGAGGAAAATCTCGGTGTCCCCGTACTCCGTCGTCGCGGCCACCTTGGTTGAAAGAGGATACGAACACTTCCCCCAATTGATTCCGCCTTTCCCCATTTACGGAAGAATCATTTCTGCTCGGTACATTTGTTCCCTGACGCATCCCGTCCGATTTACACTTATTTTTTCGATTGCCTTCGCAGCGCCAGTCTTAATATATATGCTAATACAAGCGTATCTAGAGCCTTCTATCCACATTACGAGGGCGGCCGGGGAGTGCGTTTTTGTTTTCGGAGATAAAGACGCTAAAGGAAGCGGGCTGTTATCGCAGATTTATTTTTCGGGGGCGGGAAGACGTTCGTCCGTCGGGAAAAGCCGTGGAGGTCGGGTTGCGTTTCGGAGTCACGTATTCTCCGCTAGATTCATCGCTCGTATGCATGGCACATTTCCGCACATGCAGATCGCGCCGCTACACATTTTTATGCGAACGACCTCCTATTATTCGTTTCCCGTCCCCGTTCATCATTTCCCATCCGCCCGAGCTGTGGAACCCCTTCATTAGAAATAACTACGCAAAAATAGGAGGGGGCGTGGGTGGTAGCATTTCTCGCGCACATCGCAAGTTTACAAATGCCTCATTATCCGCTTTATTTTGGCGGATTGAATTCGTAGTCTGGAGCCTGCCCCGGATTCCCCCTACCCCCCACCCACGCGGAGGCGAGAATTATATCATCTGCATAATGATCGATTTTTAGCATCCCTATTTCTGCTATTTTGTGAGGGTTAGTCTACATTCTGTTCTCTTTAGCGTAAATAGAGGATTCATATTGGAAGTTAGGAGGTTCAGCTTAGAGGTGTCGTAATCAAATCTCTATTGATAGATGAATAGCTATTGAATTTATGTATTCAGCGAAGAGTATGCTAATATCATCAATGTATCAAAGTAAGCAATGTATGAATGAATATATAACAAATTATAATGACCACAAAATGTTCTTGTTTCAACAATTTCATGTTATATATTTTTTTAAAAGAATCATCGATATTAAAGAAGGATAAGTTTTTATTATCTCATATATTATTTTTCAGGTTAGGTATTTATCAGGTTCCCGTATAATTTAAAGCAATCGATTCTTATTATGTAATTATGATTGTCATTCATGAAATGTCTTACATTCCATGCTTTATCTGATTTTCTACAAATGTCCGAGGAATAAAATATATTATGTTCCAATATAGTTCTGTTAGATAAGTCGCAAAACTGCAGCGTTTCATTAGATTGTTGCCCTGAATCCTAAAATTTTATTATTTGTACCAAATAATACTTGAAATGAACTAAATATTATATTCCGAAGTCGAGTGGGAATGATGCATTAGGTATGCTTGCTTGCTGTTAAAGAAAATAGAATCGGCAATCTTTCATATCCTTGTAAATGAGTCAACAAAAATTATTTCGAAAGTTAATGCAGAAAATTCTCCCCTCAACTTCACTCATTAGTTTACCTGAGAACAATTTGACACCCATTTGCGACATTAGTTTGGCGAGTATTTCGAACTTAGTCGGAAATTAAACTATTGTCACTGTTTTATTCTTCAATACTTCTCCTGGTCGACAGTCAGTATTTTAGGTTTATATGTTCGATGGCATCCTAGGGAGGAAACAGAGGATATGCACCGTATGTTATGATTGGGAGGGGTTGACACGGAAACATCGCTAGGGTAGGAAGAAGAGGAAGCTGGATATTGTCACGTAGGTGGAGAAAGATCGTGAAAAGAGAAGGAAATGGTTGCAAAGAGTGGGTTGAAGCGGGAGTTCCGATTGAGTAAAGACATGCACGCACCACCACCTTCTGTTTCTACGAACGATTCGTTTCAATTTTCCCAACTTCCTTTTCGGGTTAAAAATCGCAATATCGCACGACTATCGCTTTAAACGAATCCTTTATACACACACGAGTTTCCTTTTAGCCTTTGTTATAACGCCCTTTTCAAGCAGCGTATCTAGCTCCGGCTATTTAATCAGGATCGGTGTAGTTATATAGGAGGAGAGTTGGCGGATGAAAGTACTTTGTTGGCGGTGGGAGAAGTAGTTTGAAGGTCAGCGGCGATAGCAAACGCTGCCATATAACTGCTCTGTATACAACTTCTATCCGACACTCGCTCGAGGAAGTTTTTATTACCACTCTCGCTTTCCCAATTATGCATCATTTTATGCAATCAACTATGATCGCTCAATATTTATTTGCTGTACGATTTCATGCCCATAATCTACGGCTAATAATGAGGCTATTAGTAGTCGTCCGAAGTTAAATTGATACGACTCTTAAGGTTATATTACCCTGTTAAATACATATGTTTTATTTTATATCAATAATCTTACCGAACTGAAGTAATATTTTAGTTATCTAAAATGTTCTAGAAGTTTTGCTGTTGTATGATTTAACCCAAAGAATTGTTGATAATTAATACTTTTTGTTCGTAATTATTTGATAAATAAATATTTTTTTATAATTTGATATTGCGAAAAAAGATGTTTAACACGTAACTGATAGACCTAATTGCTTATTTCGAATTTAAATTTAAATCCGTCTTGGATTTACATCTAGAGGAGAGCATATTTACGAAAATAATGTAGATTTCGATGCAATTTATAAAATGCTTATTAATTATTTTTTCGGAAATAGCTAAACTGTAAACAAATGCAACAATAACTGTTAATGTATCTTATTAACCTACTTGTCCTTTGGCATATGGCGAGTGATTTAAATTACGAAGAAATTCGAAATAGATCTTAAGAGAAAGCATTCAACAAATTAAACAGTTCGATTTCAACACGCTGACCTTGATGTTACTACTCAGGAATCTCTTTTGCAAACATTTTAATTAGAAGAAAATAAAACACTTCGAGTAAAATTCCAACATCTCTTGAGTAATTGATGTATCTATACTATTCTAATTGTCAACTGACTATCAATTTATCATCGTGAAGCAGTATCACTAGTATTTTATCATTTTGATAAAGTACTGCAACTTTATTAAAATTCGCTATTGATTCACATAAAGGAAAGCTATCAATATGAAGGAAAATCAGTTTCAGTTGATGTTGATTGATTGGTTTAATTGAGTTTAGATGATATGCAATGATTACTATTATGCATTTCTAGATATTAAGGGTCGAATTATCCCGGATCCTATCTTACCAACTCGAACGTTAATTTTTTATTTTACCACGGAAATATTTGCTCGATACAAATCCGTTATTATTAGGTACATAAGATTAGTCTCGGTAGTGATTTTGTAATCAGTTATTTGGAATTTAATGGAATATTTATAAGTCTAATTAACTCAAAATAGGATTTTAAATGATGTCGGTCTTAATAATTTGAGTTAACTCATGCACAGGCTCAAATTATATACTTTGTAACACGTTTGAACCCACTACTTTATCATTAGAAGTTTTAAATTTTATAAGCCATTAAAAGTCCAACTTATTCATCACTTAGGTTGATATAAACGCAATGAAAAACTAAGAATAGAGATATTAAATAACGTATTTACGATCCATATCAGTTAAACTGCTACATTACGTCACTAATGGATAACTAGCACGAAATCGGTGAATTGTTCGATCATATATAATTCTTTATCACCGAATATTT
Organism: Pantala flavescens; assembly: GCA_020796165.1. Taxonomy (NCBI): domain Eukaryota; kingdom Metazoa; phylum Arthropoda; class Insecta; order Odonata; family Libellulidae; genus Pantala; species Pantala flavescens. Next base: position 11,728,003 of record CM036889.1, on the reverse strand, counting down.
ATTAAGCTGTGTGAGTTTACGTCCTATTCTATGTTCTCAATTTGAATGGTTATCTCATCTCGCGAGGGACCTAGTATTATCTTCCTTTAGTATCGGGCGTCCTAAGAATATTGCTTCGCTCCCAAGCCACCAACTCCGTCGTTAGATTAAATACTCTTTAGAATAGAAAGATAGAAAGAATAGTAGTATCTTCTACGAATAATATTTATATTCCACTTCGATTTTGAAGACATTGAGCACCCTTTCTTTTCATATCACGGACTTCCTCGAAGTCATCCCTAATTATCTCGAATACATTCCCTCTGAATCCTTCCCCGCGTCCTTAAACGGGATAGGGGGCAATTGGAATCTGGTGACAATGCGCCGAGAGGCGGTGGGCGTCGTCGTCCTTCCCTCCCGTGGCAATTTAGAACTCCGTGTCACCGACGCCCACTCGCCCCGTCTCTGGCCCTCCGTTGACCTTTCCTCGCGCGTAGGAATAATCCCCGGCATCCGTGAGGGTAATTGTCCCTTTAACACGTGCCCTCGAACAGCTTCCCTGTCACGGAGCGGATGCCCCGGGAGGGGGAGACACCGGAGCGCCCACACCCGCCAATTGGGACTGACCCCGGAGGCGGATGAGGGACGCGTGTCGCTGAATGGCGTTTCCGCTCCTCACCAACTGCCTTCCTCATTGATGCAGCCACCACGCGATTTGGTCTCCCACTCCGCAAACAACACCATCCCGCACCCAGACGCACTCCCCTCATCCCGCGGGGATGTCGCGATGCGCCCTATAGCTTTTTGATCGCTTTTCATCGGAGACGCTTTGCGAGGATGAGTGTTTCCCCTCGAAGCGACGCGTTCCATCGACGGCATCCTCAGTCATGGGTTCACTGTGTGCTGAGCTATTATGACAACGTCGGTTATCTCGATGGGAATATATATTTTTTAAACGGTTGCACTTTGAATCGATTGGAATTCAATTAGAAACGCTATACTTAAGTCGTAGCGTTATTTCACTGTCGAATATATCGAATGAAGCCCAAAATCTGATTATATAATCTTTATTTTTTATGCTTTCGTTGGATAGTTTTCTATTTTTATAAACTAAGCAAAATTTGAGGTCGTATCAATCAAAGCGTTGCGTGCATGGTAGTACTAATACCTATATACTCAAAAACCAGATATCGCAGTACTTTTGTGTTTTCTATTACTTATTTTACGGCAATCCATTTCGATCCCTTATAAAATATGCTTATAATCAGAGACATAATCGGGCTTATAAAGCGTTTTATGGTGTACGATATTCAATTAATTCAAAGAATGTGTACGGGTAAGGAAAGTGGAAAAAAGCTAGAGGAAGGCTTTATAATTAAGCTTAACTTTCATTTTAACGATAAAATTGTTTTGCAGTATTTTAACAGCATGTTTGGAATCAATTGTACCTTTCAGTTTTGAATTTTCCAATGATATAGTCTATCTTTGCGTCAGCTGAGTATGATAAAATATGATTCTATAACATTGATTACTTATAGCATTTAAATTTAAATTCCACGCAAAACTTATCTTCAAAAATCATCATCAAATACAAATTGGATATTCCAATACTAAAAAGTAACTATAAAATTAATGCTACCAAAATATATAGTGAATGTCGTGTTGCTCTATTATATTAATATAATATTATTAAATGCTTATAAAATTAATTGAATATTATATTAATTGTATATTTAATTTAAATTACTGGATAGGAACCGTCAGCGTTCTTTTTCGAATCGCACTTTATTGGCTCAACGAAGACGACTCGGAGCACGCGTTAGAGTCTGAAAAATTTTGGCGGCCGATTTAATGTTACGGAAACTTTTTCGATACGGCCAGCGTCTCATTCATTCATCGTAGGAAAGCATTCATTTTCCGTTCCGGTCATTACTCAGCTTGGAAGCAAGCCCGCACTATTCGTATACAATCAACTCTACTCCTCGAAGTCCAAGCGGAAGTGGAGAACAGAATTTCAGATAAAGCAAAAAAATGCCCTCAGCGGAAAATGAAGCGCGATTCTCTCAAACGAGTGATAAAATTGCGAATTTAGTCGAGTTATCGCAGCTAGCGGCTTTAACATTCTTATGATCGTAACGAATTCGCATAGTTTCTGCGAATGTTTTGATCACCAACTATCTTAAGCCTAAGATTAGTGTGTAGCCTGTTCTGTTCAAAAGTTACGTTGGTAGTTTTTTAAAGTGATGTAATGCAGGCACGCGCCCTTACGAGGTATTCAAATTGTCCTTTCTGCTGCTAACTCTTTTAGAAAAGGAAAACTGGAATCAAAAAGTTTACTCGAATACCTAAGCAGTAATGTTTGCTTGGTGTATTTATTTTAGCAACTCCATAAATTTTTGATAATTTATTCCAATATTACTGAGAACTTTTATTAACTAAAAATCACTCGCGAAAAATTATCTCGATTATTACAATAATATTAAAAAAAATTAAATACTATAATTTATAATATAAATATGTGATATATGGGTAATAAAATAATAAATATAAATAAATTTATCACGCACTATCTAATATTACTTTTTTATCATTTCGTGATTTTTATTAATATTCTTCAGAGTGACGTATTACATCTCATACATGAGAATATGTTATGCATTATCATTCATCAATTTTCTATCATGCTTCCGTCAATCCCTTATACATCGGATGTACTATATAGATCACATATCAAACGATAAGCATCAGGACGTGTTGTACTATTGCGAGATGAAATCATTTTCATTTCGGCGAATCGTTCTGAACTTCGCTTTTAAAATACGACTGCAAAAAATCGAGCGCCGCCCCGCTCCTGTCCCATCCGCATCGCGGCCGAAGCAGTCAACTGTCATTTAAAGCTGCGAATGACGTCACCGGCAATTCCCTCCGACGAAACGGTCTCACTTTGAAAGACTTTCCACGCTTTAGAGATTTCTATCGCGATACCGATAGATTCCCCATAATAGGAAATACCGATATCTTCTGGTAAAACGTCGGCGTATTTGTAACAATGAAACATTCCGTACGAGCGAATTAACTCGTTCGAGAACCGATCCCGACAGCCGCGAAGTGTCCTAGGTCAAGCGGCCAAAACCCTCGCCTTTCTCAACACCGTCACGCACCCGGCTCCCCAGTTCGCGTGCCTTCTTTTCGTGACCCCCGCGCCCGAGGCTGCAGTGCGGCATCCATCCCTGCATCCTTCAATGCCCGCTCGGTGAGCAGCTAAATCAATCTAGGGGCTGGCGTCGCTCGGTCCGCCCTCCCCCCTTTTCTTATCCAGGCTGAGCTTGCTGTTTCGCAATCCGGAGGCCGTGGGTGAAAAAAGACGGCGTCTCCCGTCGGCCACCCCCGCGGAGAAGGTGGGAACGCATCCTACGTCTCGAATTCTCATCAGGCTTTTTGGAACGTCTTTGGGGAAGTTCCAAGCAAAACTAGTAACGCGGGGTACGACCCTCGGTCCCGCGTACTTAAAGAAACGCCGCACTCTGTCAGCGGCCCCGTCTGCAGCTGCTATCCTTATCCCCACATCACCGCCTTTTTTGCGGGTGATTCCACCCCGTCTCTTTCGACATCTCGGAACCCCGAGAAAAAGTTTAATTTTTATCTTTCCGACCTGCGTTTTTCAAGCTTCTGGTCGGCTTTTTGCGCAGTGTTCGAGGCGGTTTCTTTTCCGTGCGCGTGAAAGATTACCGCTATAAATAAGGCTGGTTTCCGCGAAGAAATGCTAGAATATAGGAGATCGTGAGGATTTTCGATCGGGTATTCTAGGACGGAAGTTACTCGCTCCGTGCGACCTATAGGGTTATTTTCGTGTGGAAGGATACGTACGGATATCGGAGTACTTAGACGCATTATCTGACGGGAGGGTTCGGGGAGAATCGTCCGTAAACTATCTTTGAGGACTGAAAGAAGCGTGGAGGGAAAGTTTACAGAAGCCCCTACGGTGCCTTTCGAACGTAAGGGTTGGCGATTGCGAGGTTACTACGAAGGAACGTCGTGCGTAACTTTAAGGCAATTCACTTTCTTCGAAGGAATTTCAATTACGGTACTTTATTGAATAGCTAATTTTTTACTACAAAATTTTGACATTTTATTTTTCAAATACATTCGGAAGAGCATCGATCAGTTTTCAAAGTGGTTCATAGTGCAAAATTGTGGAGTTTCACTCAAAAATGTTTTGTTTATGGATAGAGAAGGCGAATCTTAAAGCTGCACTCACGCTAATTTTACTCCAATCATCCTGTTGTTCGGGAAGTATCATGCTTAACTTGATAGTATCGTTGACGAACTACATTGAATTGTTTAACTAAAAGTATTTCCCTCGTGCTTAATGCAATGCACAGTATTTAAAACTCGAAAAAATTATTTCTGCAAACCTTTTCGTCAGCGTGGCATTATTTATTTGTAAAATCTAATTTTTCATCGCGATACTTCCGTAAAATATTCAAAAGGTTTAGTTTGAACGAAGATATATTATCTGGTCTATTCAATGGGAACTGAAAATTTATTCCTCGAATAGAAAAATCACTGACGTCCGCTTTAGAATTTTCCGAACAGCAAACGATACATCGCCTAATTTCTAATACTGCTGTAGAATCACGTTCATAGGATCGTAACGCTATATTATTTACAAAATAATTAATGAAACCACAAAGGAATTTGAATTTTTTCACAATTCATTTACTTTCCTGCGTCAATCGTTTGCGATTCAATGAACGTCCATCCTCAACCCTTGGTTCCGCAAAATCCTGTATATATTCCCACATATCAACGGTGGAAGTCCTCATTCACATTATTAGACCATATTGCTCGGAAAAGTTTTCCATAGGGAGAGAACAGAATGAAAGAGGCGCGTTTCAAAGGGGGGATCGATTCGGAGAAATATATTTGTGGACAAAGCGGCATTACGTCCCAACGCTTTTGATCGCTCGTTTTAAATCCGATTCCTTCCGAAGTGCATCGCAGAGGACAGCACGTTCCGATGTCCAGATGGCGGATTCTGCATGGGGTGCGTTCTTGAGGGCAGGAAATGCGGAAGTGGGGTGGGTGGCGGGAGGAAAGCTACGCAACCGAGGGAGGCTGCGGTCAAAAATAGGCGCCTGTCTCCGGCGCCTAGTGGATCTTGCCATGTTGCCACGTCGTCCCATTCGCCTCCGTTTCTTCGCTTCTCTCTCTCCCGCATCGCTTGAATTTTCCTCAGAAAGCCTTTGAATCTGTCTTATTTCTCCCGTTCTTATTGCCGTACCCCTCGAGGAAACTTCTATCGCACTCAAACCACCCGAGTACAGGAGAATGTACTCACGTATCTGCGTGCGCGTGTAGTTTACGCACAAGTGTTTGCGTCCGTGCGTTTGGTATATACACTGTGCGGTGGCTGAATTGATCAGGGTCCGCGTAAGAGATTGGATAGAGTTAATTAACACGTAGCTGTGGATTGCACACCCACCGTTCGTATCAATAACCGTATGATAATTATTGATGAATTACATCTGTATTCATTACCGGGCGTACTGTTCTCATCGATTTAAAACCCAACCATCTTCATTCAAGGTTTAAAAAAATCCCAACGATTTTCCTATTTTTGTCGTATATCCAGTTTTGTGACGGGATGGAGTAAAAGGGATTTGAATAAAATATCTTCCCTCATCGTATTATTTCTCCTCGTTGAATTCGTAACTTGTCTCCATTGAAGTATATTTTCTTGGTTATTATACCGAATCCTCTCATTATTGCGGACTATGAATTTCTTTTCTACTCGAGCTGGTTTTATTACGCGAATTTTATTTAATTGCTCCATTTGTCACGTTTAAACATTATTTCGTAGTTCTTTTATCTGTTACATTTGGAAATGCGTGTATTCTGTTCCATAATTGTCTACATGTATCCCAAGGCAAGTTATATGAAAGGCCACTTTCGCTTTTTTCCCTCTCCAATTTACGATGAAGTTATAAGACCATTTCTCGAAGTATTTTCCCCAAATGACGTAATACATACTCACACGATACCACATTTCAAGGTTTCTTTACATCTAAAGAAATACTGCAGATTTTCTTCCCACTCGAAGCGAAGAACTATGACCCCCACTAGGGGGAAGGGTGTTAGTGGTTACTAACAGCAATACATAACTTTCTGCGCATCATCTGTCAAGCGAAAGCCTACAATCTTTCACATCATCCCCTTTCTGCGTCGTATAACTTTCATTTACTTACTTTGGTGTTTCATCACCCGCTTTCTCAAACATTTATACTGGCGAGTGATTAAAAGTGTGAAGGAGTGTGATTTCGCACTATCCAGAAAATGAAGCTTTCATCCAATTCGCTTTTTGTACTACTTTCCATTTCAAATCAATGCAGCGACTTCTTTTATCGATATTTTAGCTTTATTTTCAAAATTATTATTTTGAAATTTATTCTCAAAATTCTACATCTAATGCTACTTTAGCTTCGTACGCACTTAGCATTTTCTATAAATAATACTTCCTCGCAGCATTTTGGTAATCAGATACTAATGTTTAATTTTTCTTTCGCACGGTATTTTGTCAGGAAATAATTTATAATTAAATTGTTCCTTATCTCTCTAAACCTCATGATTTACGTCTTGATTCAGAAGTTACGAAGTTAACTACTCCATCCGGTTCCTCTTATGCACATCTTAGCTCTTCTAGAGAGCTTTATTCTCGCTTTTTTGCTACGTTTATGTACCAATTAATCTCTTTTACCTTTTTTGTATTCTCTATTTTCGTAAACATTATTAGCGCATGAGATTCTTGGTAGAAGACAGAAGGATGGTAAATTCTTACATCTAATTATCGACCGGCAACTTATTCCTTTCTGTTTGTTAATAATTACTTATTATCTTTGCGAGGAGTCAATCAAAATATAAGTTGGTTCATTTCTTAAAGTAGATATCTCATGGAGTGTATCGATATTTTGATAGCAGTTAGTATGGCTACGAAAAGATTAGGTTGTGGTATTTTTCATTTTCAATCTCAAAAGATTTTTCTTCCAGTCACTAATCTTCCTCTAATATATTTTTAATAGAATGATCAATATATGTATCTAGAAAAAGAGATTATCTTTTTTCTTATAGTATCCGAATGATAATATTTCTCATTCATTGAGAGTAGAACATTTTATGCCATAAGGCCAATTAACTTTGTTCAGGTAACTTTCTTTGGGGCAATCAACCCGCGACACAAGGCCTAACAATCTCTCTCCCACACCTCACGGCGATTCAACTGCCCTACCCTAAGGGACTAGCCGTCCGATTCTCCACACATGGGAATTCCCTTAACCAACCGCAGAGATCTTCAAGAACAAGGGAGGCCGTGCTCGAGGATAGGGATGGATATTGATTTTTTTATTACAGCTTAGGGAAAGTGAAGTGTTAAATGGGGAACCATGTAGTAATCTATGCTCTAGAAACCAGCTGTGCTTCATACGTATGTTAGGATGCAGTAGATGCAATTTGGGCTAATCTAAAGAAGTGGTAAAGAAGGTACGTACTCTGTAAGAGTTGCACTGGTACAAAAGGAAAATACTAAATGTAAAAGAAGGGTTCCGAAAGAATGGATTGAAAGGTGTGAAAAAAGGATTCTATATAATTTATCGCGTAAGGTATTCAATTGTAGAAGAATTATTAGCAATATATTTCGTAAAATTGGAATTCGAAAGTCAGCGTTAGCTGCTGTAGATTAGCTACATTTTATTGGATTATGTTATTTATGTAGTTCAAGTTGTCATAAAAATGTTACAATTATGATTTATTCTAATGCATAGGAAGTTTTGTTTAGATGAATTAAGATTAGAAAAATATTCGTTCCTCCTTTTCTTCTAGTTACTTTTTAACTCTTTTAATTTTATAATGAGTAGTTAAAGCCAAGTCAGGTTGTATTCATCGGTTGCAGGTTAGGATCTATTTACGTAGCTTATAAGTCCTGAACACCTTATTGAGAGATTATACAGTAAGAGTAACTTTGGTTTACGAATTCTGGGAAATGAGAAGGACTAATCTCAATTTTGTAAATAATGATACTTGAAATGTGAAGTCCGTTGGAAATGAACCATTTATTATAAAGACTGGTAAATATTGGCTTTCGAATGAATGGAAAAACGGCTTCGAGTTTTTAAAAATGTATACTTCTTATTCTTTTTCTTCTTTTTTTCTCTTCTTTTTTTCTGAAGTTTGATATCAGTCAATGTATTTTAATGATACCGAATTTTATTCATGATTCGTAGTTTATATCTTTTTTATTATATATTCTTAGTCGTAGTTTATATCTTATAGTGAAATTGCGGAGCACTCATATCATTACCTTTATAGTATGTAATAGATTTCAATTATAGAATACTTGGTTGAGAAATACTTTGGAGGGATAGCGGAAGCGTATCGTCGCAAAGGTTAAAATTGATTGATTGTTCGCACATCGAGTCAGTTCGAAATTACTTCGCACCAAAGCGGCTCGCTTAATGTACGCCCATTCTTTTTCTCGGAAATAAATCTTCTATTTATCGCTTTATTCGGCATTTTAACGAGGGCAATTTTCCGGGAGAGCAAATGATGCCAAAGCGTCAAAGGACGTCTGTACTCACGAGAAAACAGCCTCGAAAGTAAAGCGATAAATACAAGGAAAGAAAAGAAAACACGGAAAAAGAGTCAGGAGTTCATAATATTCTATCTAAAAGAATTAATATATCGATTAAAACATATGGATGCAATCGACGGTGTATTATATTTCTCAATGTATTTACACGTTGTTTCATATTAGCAGACTCTTCTTTTCTTCAAAAATGTTTAAGAAATATGTACATAAAAAGAATTGCTGCTCATTATTAATATTCTTAGCGTATGAAATTAATTATAATTTATGAAATATTTTCTATTGAATATATAAATGTTAAAAATCAAGATTACCTTACAATTTTATTTCGTAGTTAATTTCTGATATGCAGTTTAGATCATTGATAATTCCTTTATTGATCTTGAAAGAGGTTATGAATATTTTGCTGAGAAAAAAGATCGCAGAATGTCAGAAAAAATAAAAATGTAAGGCGATAGTGTAATTTTTTATGAATAGCGAGATGTTAAAACGGTTAGATAATACATCCCTAATGTGAAATCAATGGGTTTGAGCAGCGGGAATTCGATGGAAGTTCGGTTGAAAGGTAAAGTTTGGTTTACTTGTTAGGAGTAACTTGTTTGTGGGGAAGATTATGTCTAGTGGAAGGAGCGAGTGTCGAGGAAGTTCAGCGCGTGTGTGGGAAGACGGAGGGAAAGGAAGAAGTTGAGTGAGATGGATAAAGTGGTGTGACATTTAATGAATTGGTAAGATAATAGAGGGGTGTGTCGCCAAAACGAAAGAAGGATGATGGGGTGGAATGCTAGATGAGAAGCTAAGCTGCAGCACAGCTTTAAAAGGAAAATAAGTTATGTTTCAGTCTTCAGCCAAAGGATGTCAACGGGTGAATGGGTGGTTGCATAATCTCAGGGATGAAATTTTGGACCTTTTACGCTGACAGTAATTTACAGTTATTTCTTTTTTCAGAAGTCTTTGTCTTCAGATAAATGTACAAGAAAATGTAATTTATATTGCGATTAAATATTTTCTAATGGTATTTTACTCAGAATCAACCTAAATCTTAAAAAAAGTATATACGAAGACTTATTATTATCATTATCATTCATTATGCTCAGGAAAATTCAACGACGAAAATTACATAAATACAAAGAATAGATTATAAGTTACGAGAAACGAAAAGAGCCAATAAAAAATAAACGCATTGTATAGGAATGAGAAACATTATTAGCACAATTAATGGAATCTACATGTATAATAAAATTTAAGGATTACGTAATTTATTTTAATTTACGCTTTACATCTCCAAAAAAGGTCACTTATGAACAGAATAATACATAAAATTACAGTAAAATTTCCACTCTCATTAACACTTCGCGAACGACGATATATTAATAGCAGTAGTAGCTGAAAGTGTAAGCCTAAAGTGAACCTCAAATAGTGTTGAAGTGCTTTGTACTCCGTCACTTAACTATTCAGCACCCCTCAGGTATTTCAGGAACTAAACACCGGAACTTTATTTAGTTCACGCAGTGGCGAAGGATAGGTATGGAAGGGCGGTCCATTTATTGGCCAGACGCCCCCGTTCGACTCCCGATGGCGGCCTCCGCGACGGTGGACGCCCTCACACTATTTTCCCTCGACCGATTCAGTTGTATCGATTACTCTCGATGAAGGACTCAACCGCGGACTGCTTCGAATGTAATTGCGAGCGTCGCGGGATGGTGAATCGAGCATATAACGGCTGTGATAACGAAAGATTATCCAGTTGTAGGGATAAGCGACGGTGAAGCTTTAGCGTAAGTGACTAGGGAACCCAGAAACGAATTCACGAATTATTTCCATTATGGTTTCTCTTGTTATTGTCGTATTCTCCAACTAATAGTTGGAAGTTTGGACGAAAACAATCTTCACAGAAGTTAAGTAGATAATCTTCATCTACATCCCCGCTTATATGGATAAACTAGATAAAAAATAATAGCTTTCCTTGTATTATCCTCACTTTATAATTAATCAAATTATCCAAAAATGATGCAGATTGCTGTATTTATATTATGATTTCACATCGTAGATAGCTAATTAATTGGATTCCCTTATGAGTTAAAATGAAGTAAATGTTAATAAAAAAGTTAAGAATAATATATAAATGTACTTGTAATGAAAGTACGAATTATGTACTGATTGATTTGAATACATTTTTGTCCAGTTAAAGGGTCTTTGCATGATATAGAATAATTTTTCTATCCTTACAAAAAAATTGGTCAACCTAAATTGATTCATTTCTGAAACCGAAAATGGAATTGAAATGAGATGAAAAGTCGATATAAAATATATGGAAAGAATAGAAGGAAATTATCTCTGAATTTTACAGTTTAATTCTCAGCTAAAATTATCTTTCTTTCATAACGTTTACTAAATAGGAAAAGAATACTCGTAGAAGTATTATTACAGATCGCGATCACCTACTTTCCATTGCCCTTTTTTCTCAAAGCAATCTAAATGCTTCTATTACGGGTATCCATTAATCATAGTAATCGGGAAAGGATAGCCTTTTTGGCGTCGGCTTTCAGTGGAGATTATAACGTGGTGAAAGATATTTGGAGGATTTCAAGAGAAGTGGGTTTTGGAGGAGTCCGCGATAAAATTGTATCTCGTGACACTAATTTGTTTACGTTATATAGGCAATTTCTTTGTATTTTAATGTAAAGAAAATATTTTAATCATTTAAAAGAAGGAAAATTTTTTATAGGAAATTCATTTAAATGCATACATAAAGAGTATATACTCTATGGAGATTACATAGAGAGAAATACTTGAAAATTGTGTATTTAAAGATTGTTGTGTTTCATCAACATCAAATTCAATTTTCATTAAAAATTAATGCAATTTTAATAAATGCATCATGAATATGAATCGATAATCATCATCAGTTTATTCTTTAGTAAGGAGATAAAAATTTATATTATTCTTAGGAACCAATTATTATTTTTTACTCATCCTATTAATGCCTTTGTTCAAATATTTCTGGTACGAAAATTGCTTTAAATATATTTTTATAATATTTGAATATATTTGCAAAAATTCAAAACTGAAAGATTACTCTATCAGCCTATAATGTATAAATAAGAAAATAAGGCTAAAATCTGCTCAGTATTTTATTCTAATGAACACGTAAATTGATTATTAAACTTTTGTAATTTAATCCCTTCGGCTAAGTTCTAAAAATAAGTCGTTTTTATCAGTTTAATTATATTCAGAGAAATGTGAATGTTTGATAACGTATGAGAATTTTAAAAGAAGAAGCTTAGGGATTCTTTATTGAAATTTAAAGGTTAGTTACTCTTAAATCAAATTTCTTGGGGGCAAAAGAGGGTTAGTATAGGTAGAAAACTAGCACGTCCTCTAACATGTTCCTAAGGAGAAAAGGAAATAAAATGTTTTGAACTTTAGACCCAAGATCGAAAACTCGAAAATTAAAAAAAAATAGTTAAAATATAAGTTTCCAGATCGGCTTCCTGGAAATAATTTCTTAAGGTAATTTACGAGTAAAATTGAAAATATAATGCTCGGATGGCTAACATTCTCATTTTCTAGACAATCCGCATATATAGCATTTAAATACCTCTTGTGTCTGATACACTTATTTATTTATTTACTTCACCCAAGGCGACGAAAAATCCTCCCACTGTTTGGAAGATGCCTCCATTTACGACGCTGGCATCTCGCCTGATCCCGAAAAATAAATCTCCTCAAGGCATCACTTTCGGCTTTAAAAAATCTAACAAGTCTCCGTTTGGTGTACCCGCTGCATTCACACACCTCCGTGACGTCACTTCTTACGCACGTCATTGTCATCTACATTGGCACATCCCTGGTGGAGCTAATTGCGTGTGAATCGGAAAGGGTTCCAGAACGGGAGGATCGGAAAGGGGTGGGCAATTGATTTAGACATCCTCTATTGGAAGACTGCTGGTGGCAGAAAAGGAAGGTACAAGCTCTTGGGCAGAGAACAATCAGTCCTGATTGCCAATTTTTTCTTTCTCCATTCAACTCTTGCGGGAAGTACAATGAACCCTCCCCGATTTCTTTGCCCGCGCTCCCTTATTATCACCCTCTCGAGGAAGATAAACCTTCTCATGATCTTCGAATGACCCCACGCGCTCATTATAGAATTCCGCTTCTATGTCCGTCGATTCCACGCTCTTCTCACTCGATTGCATACTTTGGTTGCTTCTGAAAAGGATGAGAAAATTAGGCTCTGAATGGCTCTGCGTAATTACTAACGCGGAAGGTAGACTCGGATCTAATCATTATACGAATTAATAGCCCGTTGGGGAAGCTAATGGAGCGATGGAAATCTTTTCAACTTTAGAATAAATAGAGTCAATCAAGCATTACCTCTCAACGACTTAAATTCTTGGATTGCTCGTATATTTCATTAAAGCTCAAAGGTTTAGAAATAGTTTTGCGATATCTTTCTTGTTCAAATAGAGGAGCATTCAGTAGTCTTGTTTTGTTTATGGATGGGAAAGCACGCCTCCCATCTTACGCCTTTTATTTTCTCTTAATGAATCTGATAGGACCCAATCATCCCAAATCGTCTATTTTTTGTCTTTTTTCTTACAAAAGCTTCCGTATCTACTATTCGCTTATTCATATTTTACCCACCAATGTCTTATTTTGTCGTCGCATTATGGGAGGAAGGGAAAAAACCCTCTGCTTTAACCATGAGCTCAAGTACTTACCTAACTCACATTTCCGTACCTCGAGTATTGCTTGTCTTTTAATCTTCTTATTTGATTACGTCTGCGTTTCACAGCCACTCGTAAACGTTCGTAATGCAAGCGAATATTTCGGAACTTTTCGTGATTCTCTTGCCATGTTCTTTTGTCTTGAGATATTCCATGTAAGTGATAAATGCCAAGTATATAATTAGAGGTGGACTCGTTATTCATAAAAAAATATTAATTGTAAAAGTGAATGTAAAAATTTTATCTCCAGTCAATATGTGAAATATTTGAATTTATGAGAAATTTTTGAATTTACGTGAAATATCTAAATTTACGTGAATATCTGGAATTTGAGTAAGATAATTGACAAAAATACCAGGATCTTTAAAAATCGGTTCAAGCATTTAGCTTTTACAATTTCTCTTAGAAATTAAAATAAATTCATCCTCAAAGTATCAATTATAAAGTATCATTTCTGATTTTCTACATCCTGTCCTTTGTGAAATGTACATTTTTTTCAAAACAAGATCCTTACCTTTCGTTTTTTCTTTGTTTTTAATTATTAGTCTGATAATACGTGTGAATATTTAATGTCGTTACATTATCCCCAAGGCTTCAAAAACCTACGCCACTCCATCTATCTTCCTCTCGATTCAAAAATCCTCCATCGAAATGCAGTACAATTCATGAAAATAATTTCGTCTCCCTAAGAGCCCTCACGTTTCCGTAAGGGTGTCAATCTCGCATCGTTTTCTTTTCCTTCTCTTTGACCCTCGTTTTTTGCACTCCTTCAACATCCGAAGAGGTATAAACGAAGCCTTCGAATGCGCTTTGATGCATCGAGATCCTCCTTTCTGTAATTTGGTCCACCCTTTCTTCAAGGAGTGGAAGAAGGGACGCGGTAGCCGGGCTCGCACTCGGCTACCGCGGAGAGTGGCTTAATTGGCGAATTTCGTCCTCCTTTTCTCGTTGGATTTCGAGACATCATCCACTTCATCAACCACTCCTTTGATGGTCCCTTCTCCAACGATGCACTTTTTAAAAGCTTTTATCATCTTCAGTGGTGGGATTGTTGAAATCTTTCTCTATAACGATCGAATTGACTTCTCAGTTCCCGCACCTTTTACTCGGGAAAGGAAAGCGGGAAATTCCTGCAGAAGCGCAATCTAGCTCGTAGTTTTTATCGAGGCGGTACTTTATCGCTCGCAAGAAGACTTTTACGATTCCTTATTTCCCGTTCAACCTTTTTTTCATTCCCGATGTATTCTTTGATTAAAAATCGAACGAATGCTCATTCTTCGCTTTGAAAAATGGAACCATAAAAAGTATTTTGAGTCGTTCGTTTCCGTGCATAGGTATATAAAACGTCTCCATCTGTCTCCAAAATTGACGCGTAACTTTATCAAAGCAGGACATTTTTCAGCACGCTTGTTTGTTAAAGGAGCATGTGAAGCTGCATCAGGACTCGGAGTACCGTTTTGAAATGTGTAGGAGATGGCTTTTTGTAGTTTATTACGGGGAGTGGAGGAACGCAAGGGATGTTCGGAATGTAATCTATAGGTTGGTGGGTCGGGGATCGATTTTATTGCTGCAACTAAATTGAAACTGCTCACTCTTCGTTTCGAGTAATCTCCGGGAATGATTAAGGAAAGAGATTCGCCTTCGGTGAACGTATTTTCGTGAAGATTTAAGCACGAGGTCGAAATGTAGCCAAGCGAAAGGAATGAATGGGTACGTTTGTTTAGCAGAAAGGGAAGGCTGTGCCTCGTGATTTTATTTCTCTTTCTTCGAGCTTGTAACTTCAATGACAATGAAAGGGAATTAATTTATGAAAGTAAATTACGCTAAACGTACGTTCCATTGTAGCTTTGTAACCTCATGAGTACTTAATCATTTATGTCATGGTATTGAGAAATGAGAATGAGAACTGCTCGGAAATATTTTATCGTAATGTAGCGAAGATAATCTTTCCATGGGATGGATGGTTATTAGAATCATAATCGAGATTTCTGAATTGAAGTAATAAATAGAATAGAAATAGATTGAAATAATTTGATTTCTACATCTTATACTTATAAGAGCGGTACTTAAATTAAATTTGAGCGTAAGTTTCTTCGTGTGAGAAGGAAGTAATGAATGAAATTTATGAAAATGTATTTAATAATTGTATTGAAAGAATTTGATTATTTAGAATACACTATGCAATTTTTTATCATTATTTATAAGAAATAACAAAGTCATATTTTATTTTTAATAATCTAAAAATTCGACTGTAACGGCTCACTTGTAATTCGATTCTTAAAAAGATCGATAAATAAAAGAAAGAGTGAATATTGCAAATCGCGAACAAGTATTACGAATTGGTATTTTTGAAAATAACCTTGACAGTTAAGGTCTTTTTTCAACTAATAGCAATCCTCTAGGAATCTAAGTCGACTTATTTTGCCAAGGTCGAATGCTCTACCCACTTAGCCATCTATGAAACCAGTTTACTGTGGGTGATACTTAACAACGGAAAAGAGCCATACTACGCCATATGCTTAATCAGCAGCCTTAAAGAAATAATTTTTAAACATCTAATTATAGCTAAGATGTTAGCTGGAATTGAAAAATGATATAAAAAATATTGTTATTTTCTTCTCCTAAGAAAGAAAATTTTCCCTTTGGAAGAAAATAGTGTAGATAATTGCAATAAAGTTCGAATAAATCTAGAATCCTTTAAGACATATTTATTGAAGGGATTGTACTAAGGGAATGATTATTTCTTCATGAGTACATCCTTTAGCGAAGTGTTCATTCCCAAGGCCAGCTATAACCACAGCCTCTCTTCTATTGAGTACCAAAAAGCTTATGAGATATCTCAAGAACAATTAACCAGCGTGAGTGAAGCAATTCGCCATTTATATCGTTAGCGTATTCTATAGAGAGGTGTAATCATACGTGATTGTAGTAATATTGCCTTAAACAACACTTACCAGGAAACAGTCCGGAGTGACGACCATAAATCAAACGTCACTCACACCTTCATTCATGGGGTGGGGCATTCATAACCTAAAAACCACGAATTAGCGAGAGAATAAAAATATTCTCAATAATCCACACTTTTTGGTATGATACCGCTGTCTCTAGCGCCCTTAGATCGAATGCATAATCCTCGCCGAGAAGGAAATGAAAGAAGAAACCCTAAAGAAAAGGCCCTCGTGAACAGGAAGGATCGTAGGGCGCGCAAATTGGCGTACGCCCTCCGGGGCGAAGTTCCTCTGGGCGCCGTACTGCTTCTGCGGCACGCCAAGCGATGGCGCGCGTGGGCCTTCCAATGCAGACCCCTTTCCCGCCTCCGCTCCTCCCCGCGCGGTGGTGCACGGGTATAAATACGCGCCAACCCGCTCCCCCCCACGGTGCTGGGCAGCTGCGCTCACATGTTAAGTGAAACGTGGTTTTAATTATAAAACCCAGCGCCCCTGTTTTCTCAGATGTTCTTTGCGCTCGTGGCATAAAGGGATTGAGTGACGCCGTAGGGAATAAGACGAGCATATTGTTTTTTCCTTTCCTTTTTCCGGCATCCTCAATTTCAGATGCCTCTTGCATCATTCGCCTTCACCTTTCTTCTTAGCCATCCCATGTGAGATGTTTTCCCGTCTTCACTCGATTCCAGCGCTGTTGAGTCTTAGATGGGCGATTGTACGTCGAAGGCTGTTCGATCCCTTGTCGATAGAGGTCCTAAGATGGCTCAATTACTAGCTATCGCGTGAATACCACCACAACAGAGATTGTAGCCTATAAGCACGGGATCTTTTCCAGATCCCCGATTTTTATTTTCATAAAAAATTGCATCACTTTATGAGATAACACCTGCTTCAGTGTATACAAAAGGTTGCTGATCCCCAACCCACCTAAGTGGGAGAGATTACTGGTAATGATTGTTATTTGCATTATTGGAGATTTTTATTTGTAGCGAAATCTTCATCTTCATCTTATGAATGGCCTAAATATATGCATATGGTCCAATAAAAATTCAGATGAAATCTAAGTTGCCTAACTTGTATTATTAGTATGACATTTAGTTGAACATAAGTCCTCTTCAAATTGATGATGGATACTTTCACACAGATGAGACTTCTGGATAAATTAAACGAATAATTAATTAAATCGTGTGCTCCATTAGTGACGTCGTGTTCCTGTCTTATCCTTCTACACAATGTTCACAAAATCAAAGATAACAAAGCAATAGAGTTCCTGGAATTAATATTCATAATAGCTAATATTTACTTTAAAAGTATGAATTTAATTCTGTACGATGTACATATCTCTTCAGAGGATCTGGAATTATGCGATTGAATTTTGAAATATATTTAATGAAAATGACTACGAAGTATTCCGTATAAACCACATTGATTGATTAAAGTATTCGCTCAGTGAAACTGTTTTAACAGTTAAACAATACCTGAAATAATCTAAGGAGCAACTTGATTTTTATAGAATGTTTCCCTTAATTAATAACACGATATTCGTTGGAGATTACGCCAGTACATTCGGAGTAAATATTTTGCCATTGGAAAAGAAAACATGTGCAAGGTTTTCATTTACCCTCAGCGAGAGTTTCTTCTCGTATAACTTTACAAAATTGTGAAATATCACCAACCGTTATAAGAGGATTTACCTCTAAAAATAATTTTGTGGGGCTGTAAGTACGTCATATATCACCTGCATCCAAACGAAAGTATCCTTACCTCAATCAAGAGTTATGAATAGTGTAAAAATTAATCTTTTGTTGAATAGAAATGAGAATCAGTTTAAAGTACGCAAATTCAATCAATGATTATAAGTAAAATGAATATTTTTCGATCGAATTTCATCATTTGTGCTGCATGGGTTTGATCGCAATTTGAAAAATGAAAGAATGCTAAAATTATTGGAAATTGATTCATTTAACTCAAATTGGAAAATTTCACTTATGTCCAGTTTACATCTCTTTTAAATGGAAAATTTTCATGATACAGATAATGTTATGTCTGGTTAACGTTTTTTAAATTAGATTTATTTAGCTGTATAAAGTTATACATGAAATAGGACGATGCATGATCCGGTTGCGCTTACGTGAAGAAAACCACATTAAATCTCATTAGTTTGTATCCTTTCATATGGTTTAGTAAAATCTTGCTTCCATCAGAATGTGTAAAAGACAATGATTTTTTTAAAATATCAAGGATTGAATTGTAGTAAATCACTCTAAATTACCAAATATTTTAAATTCTTATCTCATTAATGAATATGTGTATTCAAAATAACAATTTGATTAGTTCTTTTCCAAGGATTAAGTGTCACTCTCATAATCTCAGCTTATGTTGCCTCATACGAAAGAGAGGAGCTTTGTTATCGCTTTGTTTCTTGTTTTTATGTCGAAAATTTTCATATGCATTTAAAAAAGAAGTTCTAGCAAAAGGAATGTAATGAAAGCAGAAAATATTGTATTTGTTGTTAAGAGTATTGCCCATAGCTAAGCTTACCTATGGCTACAGGAAACTTAATTTCTCCTTGTTTATGCGCTTGACGCTTGTGTCTTTATTGTTAAGCTTCCCCACTGTTGCGAACCCTGATGATCTTTGGATAATCCTGTTTTAGTAAGGATCGTCAGAAGCGCCCATGACTGTACGCTTCTCTAAACATTTATCTTCCTTTCTTAAGTAACTGCTCTGAAGAATCGGTTGAGCGTAGTTGTTGATTCTGATGTCGAAATACTAGGCCATCATTGATAGAACGATGTACCTATTCATGAAACCAGTTTTCTTGCTATTAGGAAGCGGCATGGAGAGTTCTCAGTAACCTGTTTAAATGCTTCTTATTATATCTGTAAAGACAGAAAATATTTACCATACTACCTTGAAGCAATATTTATTGCCATGGAATAAGATGGGTACAAGAATTATTATACATCCATGCCGTCATATTATGCCCATAAATATATAATATATCCTGTTGAAAAATAATTTTAATCAACGATCGGTATTAAATACAGAAACAGGCCTTGTTGGCTTGTTAATGATTTGATTTTGCATTTAAAGTCACGGCAAAAGAAAACATTTAGGTTTTATATAAAAGTCAACACTTGCGTTTCGAATACAAAGGTTTTGAATATATTATCTACACTTTTAATGGAAATCAAAGAAATCGAAATTTTCTCTGCGTAGGTAATTTTGTTGTATCCTTTGTTAAATATCTTATTATTTATTTTATAAATAAAAACAATAAACGTATATATTTTGAGAATACCGTTGAAATGTTTATAGGATTTACTTATTCTTGTCTCAAGAAAAATATATCGTGAAAGTAGTATTGAATACCTTATAGAACGAAGAATTCTGTATATTTCACGCAGACAAACAACTAGATATTTAATATATGGGTTATATATGTATCCTAAGCATAATTTTTTCGAGAAAGTGCTCTCTTTCCGTGCGTAAACTTTTATTCTATAGATAGCATGTTTGTTCATTATTTATGTACTCGGTAATCCCTCTATCTTATCTATTGTAAAGGTAATTTTTCATGCGGAAGGAGATATATACTAATTAAAAGTGAAATCAATGGATGGTATAACTTTACAATTTGAATAGCATAATATTAAGTTCTCTGCCCTATCATCAGGAATTCTAATAATTCCTTTATTTTGCTTAAATCTTCATCTTTATTAGTATTCTACTACTTTCTTTGTATTCTAACTAATTTGAATTTGGCAAGGAAAGCTAATTCTCAGCAAAAACAGGTGTGTGTTCGTCCGTATCGTCAAAAGGTGATTTTTGTTTATTCTATTCAAAATTTCGGATATGTTATTGAAAGTAAATGAAAATCTTGAGTTTTAGAATTTAAAAAATATTTTGTTAAGTATTCCAATTTTTATTCGAAGTTAAATATTGCGGAATTTACTGTATTTTTTATATCTTGCAAAAATGCATTATATAATATTTATAGGTGTATCACCGTATTTGTATTATCGAAGGTAGATCTGTTGAAGATAGTCAGAGGGATAATGTAGTGTCGTTTTTTCACGATAGGTTGAATAACTGCGTAATGATTAATATAAATATATAATAATTCTTGAATTAAAACTGGAGTAATATTTTCTTTCGTATATTTTTAAAGCTCTTCGACTAATGTTTTATAGTTTATCTCAGTTTCTCTTATTGCCTCTGAATATTTTACTCGTACGGACCGAATAATCTGATTTATTGAGGATTTGCCAATCATGTTGTGTCAAGAGTATCGTTTGATATAGATTTTTATGATATCAGAAAGTGCGTATTTTTTCCTTCATAATCGTTGAAGGTGTTGCAGTACATTGCCATTAAAACAAAAAATTAAGTCGGAAAAGTGTCAAAATGACGTTATCAATATTAGTTTACTAAAACTTACCAATAATGGTTTTCCCATATATTTTTTCGTTGAAAATTTTTGCCTTCTAACTTAAAGCGATTTATAAATAACGTTAAAAATGATGACTCATTTTACAAATGAATGAATGAAAAAGAGGCTTAAACAATAAACGGGTCGTTTAATGGACTATTAGTGACATTAAATTACTTTCCTTCGAGTAATAATGTAGCTGGTAGATTCAGAATTGACAGAACTATGCTAAATTAATACATAGGACTTAAAGATATTCTCCATTTCAATGGATTTCTTTTTGGAAAATTAAAAATTATATCATCAACTTATGAAAATTTATTATATAACATTCTTATGATGGCCCATGAGCCGAAACCGATCGTTCAATAAAAAATCCTGTGAAAAATGCGAAGCACTTTTATCCTCCAACTTATTAATTAACGTTAATGGACAGAGAAGTAGTTAATATGCTTTTAGAGTGATATTTAATTGAAAAATTTTCATCGGAGATGTATTTGTACAGAATAAATATATAATTTTCTGAATATGGATTTGAAATATGCTTCTTATAAGACTTTAAAAATACACAGTTTGGTGAATGATTCTATAATTGGCTAGGTAGAGTGTTGATTATTAGTTTATGTTGATTCCCCCAATGATTTGAGAACGCGTATCCTTTTATAGCATTCGTACCGATCTCTTATATAAAAACTATTAGTAACCTTCCTTATTATCGCAACGATCATTCAGTCTTATAATCGATCGCTCTTACAATTTGCAATAAAGTTGTTTGCATTCGTTGAGCTACTAAGTTTTCACTCACCATTGCGGAATACGAATCTAATTCACATCTCAGTTTATACTGCCGTGCACTTAAGTCGTCACAACTGTCACCCATCGCGTATAAGTAATGTTTATCAGTCATTTCAGAGGCAAGTTCTTTCTGTTAATGAGCAAATATCCCTTCGCATGTTTTTTTGCCACCCTTCCTTTTTCTCAGCTACAATCTTTGCTAATATCCAAGGAAACGAAACTAATTTTCCTTGGTTAGCGCCGTGCATGAATCAGTTACCGTGCGAGTCTCTATTTCTCGGCTCGTCATTATTTAGACACATTAAATGTCTAGGTAGTAAAAGCTTCCAGTGACGACTACGCGGCCTTAGAGATATCATAAAGGGAGAAGGGAGGACATGGAAGTTGATCAAGCAGCGTCTCTGCATCGCTCGCATTTGTTTACTGCGACGGAAGTTTCAGAATCACGAAGCCGTCTAACTGTAAAATCGGTAAACGAGGATCTGAATTATAAAACACGTGGATGGGAACGAGAAGAGGATAACTAACTCGAGCGAGTCCCTCGAATTAGAACTTCTAAAGACGTTAATGCGATGAAATCAGCGCTACATAAGAGATAAGTGCGCGTTAATTGAGAGTCAATACGTTCTCTCTATTTAAGGCGCATATAACTCCTTTGGTGCACAGTTTCGAAACAAAGAAGTGGAATCATTCTCCGGAGAGACTGGGATTATCTCCTTACGCGTTTATTGAATACGGAGAGAGGATCGCGATTTCGCTCCGTATATCTTGACCACTCCTCCTGTCCAGTTTATCTTTTCAGCTGCAGGTTTAAATATAATTCTTGGAGGGGAGCCAACGCCATCACCGCGTACAATCCTAGGAAAGTGACCCTGACTAGAAAATTTCCCTTTTTTTCCTTTCCGCAGTTCGCGAAAAAAGTATAATCTATGATATGTAGCGCTAATCCACCTTGGTTGTTAAGCGGTGTGAGTATCGTGTTTATTCGAAATGGAATGGGAAAATTATTAGCCAGCCCTATCGCTACTCTCGCTAGTCAACCTTTGCTAATCAAGCGAGTCAAGTAGACAGCCTTGAACTACGATTTACTGCCCTATTTCCCTACGCTGGCAGTGCGTATGGATATAATGCTTCGATGTAGTCCACTTTTTATGCGCTGCAATCCTTCCGCTTCGGTCTCGCGTTATGTTCCGAACGAATTAATTTTTAGATAGCACAAAATCTCGAAAAGCGGAGCACAATTACACATCGAGATTAAAACTTTACTAAAAGATAACAGTTCTGTTGAAAAACTTCCGCGTACGAGAAGAAATTGTGCTTCAATGTTGGTTAACTCTTCGATGTCAAGTTCAACTAAGGTTAATTTTATAATTCATATTATGGTTTCATTAATTACTTATGGTTTCTCCAAGGAAAATGTGTATAATTGAGGAGTGAATAATATTGAGAGGCAAAGGTCGCTTTTTTGTCTCGCAATGAAACTAATTGCTATAAATCTTAAGTTATAGGTAACCAAAGACTATGGAAAGCGGGATGTTTCGAAATTCAGCTTTATGGACGAAGCTCATAATCGTGTTTAATTGTAAATAATATTCGTTCTCGATTGTGGAATACTTTATTTGAACTTTATGAGCTTCCTTTTTCATTTCTATGGCGAAGGAAGAAATCGAACCTTTGACGGAGTTTTTGTCGAAAAATTATCGCAATGCTTGCAAACATTCATATTCCTTTCTAATGCGGAAGAAAATAAGACAAAAACTGTGAAATTTACTGGAATAATAATTTTTGTAATAGAATTCAGTATTTTATGATTCTATTATTCATTTTCATGTTTTGAGAAACATATTCCACGTGAGAGAATTTCGCAAAAGGTTACGCAAAATTAAATCGGAAAATCTTTCGGAGGTTTTAGATCAAGAATCTCGTTTTCTATGATCCCTTTCCGTTTATAACGCACTTGGCTCCTACTTTAGCTCCGGAAACCTCGCGTTTCTTTTATTCCCGCTCCCGAACTCCATCGCCTCGTTAAAGGAAAAATAAACAGCTTCCTTTTCAAAGTACGTACTGTGTATTCGGTTCGCATGGACTCCTTCCAGCATGCGACCGTGAAACCCGACGGTCAGTCTCGGACGCAACCCCTGCTCACCCTAGCTGCCTAATAGCCCGGAAAAGAAAACAGTTAGGACCTCGTTTCTTTTTTCTCGTGTGACAAAAAGTCTTCCCTTTTGACGTACAGCGTCCATGGCGGAATGTAATCTTTCCCTTGTCGTAGCCTGAAGGGGATATTCCACGACAACCTTCCCTTATCGCATCACGGCGTTTTCCTTTTTCTTTATTGCCCACCAAGTAGTTCTGTTTCCTCAGTCACTTTTCATGGGACGATACGTTGTTTCGCGGGAGTCATTTTATATTCCTACGCTGCCGAAACGATGGGCCGAGAATTATCCCCTAATTTAAGGAGGAGTTAATATTCACGTTTTCAATTATTTATATTTTCATATCATAACTAATTATGGGGACATGAATAGTTACTATATATTTTAAATTTTGATTTATATTTATTTTGCTAGATATTAAAAAATAAAGTGCTTCTTTATGAGTTACCGCATTAAATTTCTCAGTCGAATCATTCATGGCTATTAAACAAGCTAATGTTAATCACTAATTTATGAATACAATATTGAAATTAATATGAGAAGGCGTGACTTCGTGGAAAGACATAGTATAATGAAAAAATTTGTAATTTCCACAGAAAATTTGCTGATACCTGGAGATGTAATTTAACATTACGAAACCTGTCGCCAGTAAAGCAAATTTTCTGTTGATATTACAAAGTATTTTCATCCTAATACCATATTGATTATTAATTATATCTAATAAATTTTAACATAGTTGTTTCACTTTAATTAATCGTAAAAGCTCGAACATTCATTAGTAGGCTTAATCCGTCATCGTGCATATTTACACAAATGCATAAAACAATACACACTTAAATATTATGTTTCTTTCTATTATTCCAAAAAGTTACATATCTGTCCCTTTCCCATCAACAAGAGGTATTCTTGTGAATTGCTATAATAAACGAACACAGGAAAGACATCATGGTTCGCTGTCATCCTAAATGGATCCTTTCGCTACCCCGCGTAACTCTCCCTCCCGAAATCCTTACGTAGTTATAGCAATGAGAATAAAGCTTCACTATCCTCCCTCGCATCGAAACTGACCCAATGATAGTGGTCATCGCAATATGAAAGATAGACCCTTTAGGTCTGGGCGTTCCCCTCTATGAACACGATGGTGTTACGATCTGTGCCGTAACAATGAGAAACATCTTCCTTTTCCCTCTCCAGAGGGGGACAGCGATTGCTCACTCGTCGACTAGACGCTAGTGTCCGAAATAATGCGGGCCTTTAGAGGGAAAACCTCGAAAGAAAGACTTATCATGTCTTTTGTCTCTTGCTTTTCCCTTTTTTTCACTTCCGTGCGCTTCTTGTTGCCGTGCGTTACGACCGTTCTTTGTTGAGAAACTAACGGACTATGGAGAAGTTTTTGATGCTCGATACAAGTTCCATCTAATTGAACTATGATACATATTCATGGGCAAAGACCGTGCCGTTTTATTTTGCGGAGTGCATCGGAAAAGTGGCTCTAACTTTGAATTATACCCTGACATCTTTATTTTTCCCAAAATCTTTTGTAGCTGCACAAGAACGGTCCAGATAAACCCTTCGTCAAAGTGTCGTGGAATTTTTTTTCGTCCGATGATTAAATTTCAGAATAGATTAGAAAGTCTTTCATGAATTTTTTAATACGTTAGCAAGGGAAAGATAATCACGTTAGTTAACTTTTACTGTATTTTTTGTAATAAGCTTTGTGTATTTTATTGGATTAATAGTTACAAAAACGTTACGAAAATCGTACGCAGAGTATAACGAAGTTAAAAAATTCAAAGCGTATTTGTGATTATGCTTCAGACATGTTAAAATTCCGATATAATGAAAAAATCGCAACTCCGTATTGTTTAGAGTAATTTCTCATTACATGAAATAAGTGAAATCAAAATTTATCTGCCCGTAAGAGATACCGAATATTTATTCCTGTCTTGTAAAATAGCTTTGTTTTTTATTCAGTTCTGAAAAAAATGCATCTTCTATGCGAATTGATTTATGTTGAACTTGAATATTTCTCATATTGAAAAATGTCTTCGTCGGCTGATGGTAAATAAATGAATTTTTCTCTTCACGATTTTAATTTTAAATTATATTCCCCATGAAAATGATTCCTGAATATGATTCCTGTTTTCTAAATAGACTGATGAAATGGTTAGAGCGTAGGCGTTGGCGTGGATAAAAATTTGTGCTTGGCAATAATTATAAGAGATATGATCTCTACTAGAGTGTAAATGTGTATGTCCATATGTGTATCACCAAATGGAATACTACCAAACACTAATGAAAACTACCAAGTTAGTGATTTGTTCCAAATAGCTTAGTTATACTGTACTCTCGTATTTTGACAACGAACAAT
The DNA here is from genome assembly GCA_020796165.1 of Pantala flavescens. NCBI lineage: Eukaryota > Metazoa > Arthropoda > Insecta > Odonata > Libellulidae > Pantala > Pantala flavescens. The sequence goes on along the minus strand of CM036889.1, from coordinate 11,701,957 downwards.
TATTGGGAGGCCTATTATGGAAAGACTAGTAAACACGGAGTAATACGTTCGTGATCTTAGGCTTTCTAAGAAGATTGCTTGTAAAAAGGTTTCTCGGATTTGCAGAGAGGTAATTTCTTGAGGCATTCTGTCACCCGATAAGCTAACAGATAGACACAATTGTTAGTTTATAAATTGGAATTTAAGGAAAGTTTTGGAATGAATGAAAAAATCTTTTTAAATAATTAACTCGACAAATGAATATTTTTACAGTCCAACATCACCTTAAACTATCCTATATAAGTTTGAAAAAAATCCGTTTAGTTGATTCAGTCGGAGTATTCAGCTCTAAGCTTCTTTTTTAAGTACCCCTGTTCAATATAAATTCACTCCTAAAAGTTATGAAATCACTGTTTCTACATAATCTGCGTTAAGATAGCACAAAACGTTGTTTTAGAGAAATTTCTGCTATTTATCAAGAAACTATGGATATTATCACGTTCTTCGGGAAAGTCTCAATTAAAATGCGCATACATTAAATCGGATGAAATTACGAGTCCTCACGCAAGGTTTCATTAACACAGGAAAAAGAGATTTATGATTTTCATGTACATCAAAGAAATGAGGGAAAAGGAATTCGAATTCCTCGTAAGATTGCCATGCAAGGATTAATGCGAAGATTTGCGCATTAATGAGAGGTTTGAATTCCTCAAGCTTAAGATCAAAATGAGCTTAGGAATCGTTCCTTCGAATCCGTATAGTATCTTATTCCATCTTGATAGCCAATCCAATCAAACTGTTCTATAATGGAACGGAATTCATTATAAGAGTTAAACAGTAATGGATTAAATATTTGGACATTCGCATCCGCTGTATTACTGCATACGAATGAAGTTACTCTATAATGTTTCTAAAAATGTAAATAGGATTAAATTAACAGAATTAGTAGCCTGAAGCATATCATGGAACGATGAGTAATTTTTAGGAAGATTAAAAGTGTTCATGAGACGTTTATATGTATAGGAACGTTTTCTCTCTTACGCATCGTCATATTTTATGATCATGGAAAGAGAAACTTAGAGTCATGATGAAGTTAATTAAAATGCATGTAGAAAACGATTTATATACAGTAAATCCGCTCGAGAAACCATATCGAGAACTATTTATAAATGACTTAATATTTACGCACTAAATCTTATACTATAAAAATTTTCGATTTCCTCAAATCAATAAAAAGACGTCACACATAATGATAATGTATATTTATTCTCAGTAGCCTCTCTTAAAAAGCTATTCATGAAATTATAATTATTTTGAAAATAAATGTTCGTAGTGAGTTCAGAAGATTCACAAAAAACTTTATGGTCACGGAATTCTTCGACTATGTTTACTAACCATAATCTATTAATCTCTTCTTTTGCAAAAATATACTTAAAACATTCTCAAAAGATTTGACCACAAATATTTTTATAATCGGTTTTTCTTCGTGTCCTTCAATGTAATAAAATAAAGAAATAAAATCTAAATACTTGCGAAGCTATACACGGTAATGCGAAAACAGACTAAATCAGTTTGAGTAAAAATTATCACCTCATTCGATGACGTTACGTTATACTCTTGATTGCGAATTTTTTTCCATTAAAATAATATCGAAATGTTTCATCAATTTGAATAATATTTGAATTCAAGGCTTAATTCTTCAAAAAATACCAGCTAGCTTGTGTTAGAAAAAAATAAGGACTGTATAGGATTTTTATCTTCCTCAGATTTCCAGAAAAAATAACTGTCCCTTTCAATTGTAATCGGTTTTGTTTACTCCACACGATATCTCCAGAGAGCCGCTTCGGAACTTACGAACCCGCGGAGGGCGGCCACTTTTAAGGGTCCGCGCGCTATCCTGAACCCATCTCCCCGCCGTGCTGACGACAGCACCCCGCTAAACCTAGCATCCATTCTCTCACGACTAGGATCGTAATGCAACTCTACACGCCCATGCGAGCACAACTCCTTTTCACACAGCTCCGATTGATGCTGTAGGGCTGCACGCGCTTGAAGGCTAGCTACATTCAAGGAGGCTCGTTGGTCTCCTTGAAGACCCGTTACCGAGGGATTACGAGCGGCGTCAAACCCCTCCTCTCCCTCTTTCCTCTCTCCTGCATCTATCCTCATCCTACTCTCGCTCTATTGCCTATCCCATGGCCGTTAATTGACACGGAGACTACCTCGATAAGATGCATGGACTGCAAAAGTTGCCATTAGTCGTATATTAAACGCGGCTGTAAGGGTGGATGGGCAGAACGCTCCCCCACCCTCCTAGGATTGGCCACCACGACGCACTCCTCCTCGGATTAGATCCCTCTATGTCTCTAAGACGAGTGCCACGTGCTCCGGGAGAAGTGTTTTGACTCTTCGAGTGGAATATGAGGGATCGAAGGTGTGGCTAGGCGGTGTCTCTCGTGGTGATTTTCAGCTTATCACTCGGCAGGTACAAAAAAGGCTTTATTGCGGTTTACGGGTCCACCTGAGCTCCTTGGAGGATGTCATGTCGCCGGCAGGAGAGTTCGCTCTTGATGGTACGTAAAGGCGGGATGGCGAGGGGAGGGCGCGGAGTTATGTAGGTTAAGAGGCGATGCAGGCGTTGAAGTCTCTCGCCAAAAGACTCATTTTCGCTCGACGTGCGTCAGCCTGCCTCCGCGGCCTGACTGCTCGGTAAGTCCGCGATCAGAAGCGGACGGGGATAATCAGTGGATATCTAGTCGTATCGTTTCCGGTATTTTATCATTCGCAGTGCAGTTGCCCCGAAGTGAAATATTATCTAAGAGATGATTGCCGAGATCCGATTGCAGCTTTATAGCGATGATGCGGAGTAATTACCGGATTTGTTGATTTGTTTTTTCAGCGACTTCTGTTGATATTTTTACTGTTACGCTTCGTCAACCAACACTTCAAACATTGCGCGGTTGATAGATTCGACATAAGTACGACGAATTAATGCGTATTGGATGAATAAATTGCTACCTTTCCCAATATTCTATTGATAAGTAGATCGAGAGTTATATATTCGCAACTTTAGTACTTTGTGATTAGAGGATTATCTGTAAAATAGTCAATACATCATAAGATATATCTCTCCTATATTTTATTTTATATTCCTATTGTAATATTTAGAGTTAAGAGCGAAATAATGCTTGGTCGCTCACAAATTAGGCAAAGAAAGGTCTCTAGGAAATTTCTAGAAAGATAAATCACAAACTTCGCTTCTCTATCGTGGGTGTTGGTATCACTTCTCCTATGGTATTGTAAATTCAATCAATAGTACATACCTTTACATGCTTGTATGCGTAAATCATGATGTTGTTATTAACTCAAAGGCGCCCGAAGTTCTTAGTGTTTATTCGATACGAGTTTGTGATCCCAACGACTTTCATGTTGTGGTTTCTCTACTCAGATATGATTTCCATTTCTGCCGGATCGTTATGTAATAACACACCCATAAATTTCCATTATCCAGTTATTGCTAATGATTCCTTATCCTGTAGCTTTTTGAGATGGGTTCGCTTGTCACGTAACTCTAAAATATATACGCTATTCGGGTATTTTAATGAATATAGTAAGATTTTATTACATCCGTAGGAATCCATAAATGAAATTTGCAAAATGCATATATAAATCGGAGTGTTTCGAGTTGATATTTTATTTATTTTAATATCATTTCTTGTTTCATCGTAAAAAGTGTTTCATGATCGTAATATGTTTTACATAAACGAGTTACATAGATATTATCTTTTGCAAAGAATACTGGTATGCTGGCAGTAAAGCGGCCGCTTTATAATTTTAGCTTCATTTATCTAGTTTCGAATATGACTGGCTTAAGGAATGGAATCGTTTACATATATTATGCTACCTTCTTTACTTTTTTATACGTAAGGCAGTATTACCTTTCTCATCGTATGTATCAAATGGCAATGTTGAGTGTATTATTTAGAGAGCGAAACGGTTAGATTGTTTGTAAAAATTAAGATTTAGTTGCAAAATACTATGATATTGTAATTCAAGGATTATTTGAATTCAGAATGTTTTCATTATCTTGGTCATTAAAGTATTTAGCAAGCAAGGATGTGAGGATTGAGATAGATGACTGGCATTTTTTCTTTGGTATAAGAGCCTTTATAAGTTAATTTGCTATTTTTCTAATTTTAAATAATAAAATTATCTTTTAGTCACTTCAATTTCCGGTTACAAATTGAGTATAAATTAAGCTTCAAAGTCATTCTCAGCGAAGCACGATCGGGAATTCAGTAATACATTTAAATAAATTCAGTAATATGGAAAAATTAAGGAATTTTAAAATTTCTGGCTACAGGAATAACGATAATTTGGCAAGAAAAAAATCCATTTTTTAAAAATGCTGTATAAATCTGAAACAAGATTTAAATTGTAAAGGATTTAAAGACAAACAAATCAAACACGTGCTCTTAACTATTTTTGAGGGATATAGGTATACCCAATATCATTCACTATCGAATTATTTCACATGGTTTACCAATAAATTAACAAAAATGCTTTAAAAATCTAATTTTTATAATTTATCCATATTAATTGAACAAAAATATAAATCAAAGGAGGTATAGGAAAAGTAAGGAAATGTCACTACTGTTATAGAAATAAAATTTATCAACTTTTCTGAAAGCATAGGAAACTCAAGGATGTTCACACCAATCATAGCAGAGCGTCGCTCTTCTCATTTACTTTGGGAACAAAAAGCTTGATTCTTTGTCACGGCTCAATTATTATATGGTATCGTGTTTTTATTTCTATTTCCTCCCTAACTTTCCGGTAGTTCATTTCATCTCTCATCTCTTCCCTTGTTTTTGTAAAGTTTTTGTGGGAATTCCCTAAGGAGTCGTAAAATTCCTGTAAGAACTCGATTCGGTTAACTTTTCCTTATTCCGTTGGATCCACGTAAGACCTTAAGGCGTTTCTATTCTCCACTGGAAGAAAAATATATTATTAATCTTCTCTCATATTGAGATTTGCATTCAAATATTACTCTTCTTTATACGAAAATAAAATAATTTTTAAAAAGAATAACGAACTCAATGTACTCAACTACGTCATAATATTTTAATACAATTAAAGTAAGGAAAACGGTTTAATTAAAATTATTATAAGATAATCACATAACGGATACTTGACACTTTTTGGTCTCATAAAAAAATCAATCATCAATAATCAACTAAGAATAGTACTTTCCAGTATTTTATTATATCGGTGGAGAATCAACTACATCAACGTGGATTGGAAAACGCTATTATGGAAGATGCAACGAAATCTTATATACATTCCATGAAATGAAAGTAGAATCTTTGTCTGCTATGCCATCCAATCGTTCGTTTATGGCATTATAGATCTCATGCTCATCAATACGGAGTATTAGAGCTTTACCTCATCATTTACTTTTTTATAATTAGTTTTGTGTCTGAAAATGAGAAATTACCTAAATGACGAGTATTAGCAACGCATTTGAAATAGAAGAGAAAATATTATATCAGCGCGGATGTGAATTAGGTGATGAGCAATATCTTCAATTTGAATGTTGAAGTAGTGTTTCCTCTGGCCGTGATATCGTTATTTTTTATATTATAATAATTTTCGACGAATGCGAAGATATCTTGAGATCGTCACAATTTAAATTTTCTACTCCTCATTGCAAGCAAGAACATAGTTTTCAATGAGTATATTCTTATCTGATAAATAATTAGTTTGTTTTTTTTTAATGCTCATCGTTTATCTTTGAATTTAAGCTCCATTTCTTCGTAGTATTGAGTTTATTGGGACTTTTTCACGGATTATATCCATCTGTACAATAGAAACATTATTTTTATTCTAGTTAGTTATAAAACTATAAAAATGTATAGTTAATTATGTGGTTTTGTATCTGATAATGTCTTAAAAATCAATTGTTAAGTCCGGAATGGTTAATTCGTACGATTCGGTCAATCCGAGACGAAGGTAGGTTTTCAAATGCGTCCTTGCGTTACGGAGTAGTTAGTAGAAGGGGCACCCGGAGGGAGGCCTCCTAAAACACAGCGGTCGTGGAATTCCTGAGTCGTGGTGCGACCGATCCCATGTGCATCCGTGTAGCAGCAACTTAGGCGAGCAATTACTCTGAGGTAGGATCGCAGGGAAGGTCATTGAATAGGAGTTCGAGAAAGGAGGAAGTGTGAAGAGGTGAAGAGGGGAAGTGGTTGGGTTGGGGAGAGGTTTGAAAGGGGTCAGGTTAGGAACGGGATATCTGCATGTGCTGGAGAGATTGCCTGATCAATCGTTTTTCAACAACTCCTTCGGACTGATTGGTCGAGGAAGATATTCAGAATCGGTGGAATGAAGTGTTGCGCGGAGAAACGGCTCGTATCGAAGATCCTTTCCATTCTTTCGTTATTGCTATCACCCAAGTATGAGAATCTCAAAATTGTCGACGATAAAAACAGAAATTTCTACGCCTTAATAATCGTATATTATTATCATATAATGCGTAAAAGAATGTATAATTTTTTGTATAAAATTACGAGGAAAATCATTCAATATACGTTGATAAGAAAGATTGTACTATACAGTTTCTTTGCCTAAATTCGTACGAAGAAGATCAATTCCCTCAACAAGTGATATTATATTCAGATTATATGAACGATCAAATCAGCTTATTCGTCTATGGGTTTCCGTTGTCAGAACTGTGCTTTCGACCGCGATAGGCGTATGTGCAGAAAAAGGATGAATTTTGTTTCATTTAGTGCGATCCAAATGTAGTTCTCCAGAGCCATATTGTCGTAAGAAATTTATCAAGTCGTTTTTTCTACTTCGTAGGAAAAGTGGGAGTGAATTGATATTATATCAAATGTATACTCATACGTGGTCATGTTTTTTTACGGATATCAATTGATTGATTCATTCTTCAACAACAAAGATGGAGTAGAATGAGTTTTTTTAAACCATGAAATTGTCATAGTAAGTTTTTTCAATCCATACCATAAATATAAGTTTTTATCATCCATAAATATATATAAAAATCGAAAAAAATATAAGAAAGGTGTTGAAACTTCCCTCCAAAATTTCATAATTTCATCGAATTATACCCATAATTTATAGGGTACTCGATTTAATACCTTATTTATTTTCTCTAAAATCGAATCATATTCTAGCGTAGAGGCCCAGTAATGAGAATTTAGGCGAAAATATCTCGGTATTTATCATTCGACACGAAAGCCTCATGTCGTAGCTGCTATATTAAGCTCAGGATTGAGACTTGGACTTTCAAGTTCGCTAGAAGAGAGTGGTTGATACACTCGAGCCTTGAAGTTTCTATTCATGTTCTAAATCCATGGTCATATTTTATATTGAAAGCTGTACACTGTGCCTTTAACCGTCTATTTACTTAGCGGTCGTGGCAAATCCATTTCTGACAAATGTTACCAGTCCTTATTAATCGCTATATCCTTATTTCTCATGATGTAAAGCAGTCAATATGATTTCTATTAGTGCGTCATTCCTCTGTTATCCATTTATGAAGGATATTTTCTCGTATTCTCAGTTTCCCTTTTGATCAGAGAATAAGGTAGGCTTGCCAAGAAAAGGATAGGAGAAATAAAATAGGTTTATAATTTATGCATTTACACACAGAATCCACACTAGTGGATTTTTATCGAATTTCTTTTTTTATACTACTTTTATGTACTTATTGTAATAAATAGTATAAAAATCCAAAAATCAGTTCTATTTCTAATATAAATTCATTAAAAAAATTCTGTCATTTCAATGATTTTCTTACGTATCTATATTTAAATTTAATTTAATTTATACAAATTAAAAACTGAATTTTACTCTCGCCAAAGCTTTTTGTATTTATGCTATTTACAGTAGTTCGATGAAAATTTATATTAGTTTAGTTATTATTCTACTTTTATCTTAAGTTATTTTCCGATCTCAAATTTTACGATGAACTGCAATGAGTCAAAGGTCTCAACGAATAATATAGAGGACAAGCATGGATAAAAACCTGAAAGTCGCAACGGTATAAATAGTTTTATGATACGCTCCTTGCTGCTAACTAGTAGTTAGGTCTAACCTTCAGGTTAGTTGACTAGCAGGTTTGACTAGATATTATAATAGCGGGTCTCAGTCTCCGTCAGGTCTCATTTTCAAGCATCGATAAAGATAACAAACGTGTTTTTAGACAACCAATTTGATAAAAATCATCGCTGAAAGACGCTGAAGGATGCTGTTTAGTTACAGGAGGAATTGAGGTTTTTCTCAGTCTTATGTACTGGACGTTCTTTATTGCGATTTCCAAAGTCGTCATAAGTGTCGTTGGGAAGTATGCTTTTGAAGATCAAGGCGATACTAAAGACCAATTGCAGAGTCGTGTAGGAATGCGAAGGTAATGAGCTCGGTTCTCGATCCGCGGATTTGAAAACACTTAAAACTTTAATCTGTTAGAAGAATGATACGTACGGAGGAGAATTCATGGACGGGAACCGAGGTAAACGGAGCGTGGAATGCTGCTCGGATTCCGCAAATTCCTTCCCTGTTTTAAGTCCTTTAAGGCACAAAAAATCCAATCAAGGAATGAAACTATCATCCTAAATCAATAATATTCCGCTTCCTTATGTATCAAACGTGCTCGTTGGGTCCGGGAACTGGTTGCACTTCTGATTTGCCCTCGCCGTATCGAGTCAGGATAACGAGGTTTTCATTCAAAGTTACGCTTGAGTTGTTGCGGAAGATTCGTTTTCTTTTGCGGAAATGCCTCAGTCCACTGTTATTTCTGCACCTTAGAGTACTAGAATGTGTTTTTTTTTCGCTTTACGGGTCGCCAAGCATAGTTGCGCCAATCAAATCAAATAGCCCACAGATGGAGTTGGAGAAATGATCCGAAGTTATTAAGGAAATCGCTACGATAAAACCGAATGAGTAACAGGTGTGAAACATTGCTACAAAAGATTATAACTGGAACTCGAACCAGGTTCTTCGACTTTGTAGGAAGACTTCCGTAGCACTAGATGTCATGTTACATGGATTCACGTTTTTCATCGGAATTTTTTCTTCGTTTATTGCACTTCCAATTTGTAAAGGGATTTTCCTGATGATTCGAGTGATCGAAACTGGTCTCATAAAAATATATTTCACGGAAGTTACGGAATTTGTTTTTACTTTAATTATGAAGAGGTAACGAAGAAATAATTTCAATCCTTTTTATTTTAGAAGATTGCAAGGTAAAAATAAAGTTTATAAAGTCAAAAATTTAATCTTACGATGTGAAGTTTAAATTCGTAATGTCTGTTTTATCCGTATACTTCGTAAGCGCTCTCATAGTAGAGCTATTTTTCTCTTCTCTCTTTCCTTGAGGTTCTATAGCTATCCATTATAGCCCACGCCTTCTATCCTAGACTGTGATACCTTTCCTTCAATCGTCAGAAAATTTGAAAGTTCAGCGAGTTAGAGCAATTCGCGGGCAATTTGCAAATTTCGAGGATGGAATCACGGGTAACTCGCCAAGGCTAGCGGTCTAATTCGCGATCGTGTGGTTACTCTTTTCGAAAACGCAATGAAGGCAGTCTAGTTTAGATCAAGGGCGTTAGTTATGCGGGAAACACAATGACAAGCCGAAGTGAAGAATAACATTGCATTCAAAGGACCGTGATGTTAAGTAAAGGCCACGCTAGGATTCTTTCAACCGTGAAACTATTGAGCGGCGTTAACGCGCGCAAATCGTGATTATGAATTCGAAAATTTGCGTGCGTGGATGGATAAATGTATATATATATAGGATACCGAAAGAATATAAGTGCGAAGCGCCTATTTTGTCTTGTACGGTCGTTCCTAATTACATCGTGAAGTCATCCGATGTATGACTCCAAATCAAAGCGATCTTTTTGCGTGGGGATATGTGGGGTGGATTATATGGAACGTATGAAGTAATACGCTGTTTTGCGAGCAGAAGTGGGTGAGTGGGCCCCGAGGGTAGAGCGGCAATGGATGCAACGTACATGAGAATGGAGGTAGGTGTTTGCCTGGATGTATTCAAGAGTAAAGAACGACCGGTGAGTTGTAAAAGGAGAACGGAAGAGGCCTCATTGATGTATTAATTGATTGTCGTATAGAAGTACAAATGCGAGATGGCTCAGGATTGAGGAAACTGTTTTTATTGTGTTTGTGTTTAGGTGCGAAAATGTAACGGGATTAATATGAATGAAGGTTAGTTGATCAGGGGTGTTATTAGAAGGAAAGGACAACAATGCCACTTCTATTTATGGATTGCAACCTCTGATCTAGTCAGCGATTATTTCCCTTATTTCTTGCCCATTTTAAAGGCCTTCTGTTTGTAAATTGATACACCAGCGAAAAGAGAAAGTTAAAGTTGTTCGTGTAGAAATGGAGTTGATGGCTGACTCTTCGATTAGAATCTGTTTGAATGAGTTTATGATGATAATAATTAAAGTATCGTACGAGAGTGATTATAGGTAGGAAATTGAGGTATTAACTATGAAACTGTTCCGTTAGTATGCTCTTAAAAAAACATGGTATTCAACTAATGATCTGGCTATACATAAAAGTATTTTTATCTGGTGTAAAATTCGTGTTTATTTTTATTAACAAGAGAAGAAAATGTTTTATTACCCTCCGGATGAGACATATGTCCTAAATTAAATAAAGTATGGGAAAGTTAAACGATTAAATAGAAGTTACGTAAGAACTGAGGTTATCATATACCAGTAAACAACTTTTTTAGAATAAAAATAAGTGAATATGAACCGAGCATCGGTTTTCAGAATCATCAAGGGAAATTATATGCATGGCAGAAGAATGGAAAGTCATTGACTTTTCATAAAAATAACCTTATTATGCAAGTATTTTTTGCTATAGCCTTACCCTGTTAACAGTAAATACGCACGTATATTTGCTTTAATTTAATTTCATTTGATCGGTACCATCAAATTATGCCGAATGATTAACTACCTAACAATCATGGAGGTAAAAAGAGGAAAGCACGTTTTACAAGGTTTCATCTCAAGATGTACCGTTTAGCATTATCAATGGAACGTGGAGAAATCATGCTGTTATCTGAGCTGAGCATAATTATATTTTTATAAGGAGGGGAATGAGGGAAAGTAAGTTTTATAAGGGAGGAGCGATGCACCGATTGGATGGGATAGGAGTGGGCACAATATGAGCCCAGTCCGTGAGTGAGAGTTTACCTGGGGAGGCTGTCATGTACCATTTACTGGTTGCATCCATCACGTTCCGTGCAATCGCCCCCACCACCGCTCCCATATCTTCCATCGCCTTGGGCTTGTTTAAGGGGATACCACTTTTGATCATCCCATTATAGTTCATGCTCATCTCGCTTAAGAAAGCATCACGGGAAATTATGGCTAGAATCCATGCGATGAGCGTGAAGTCTCCGCTTCTCAAATAAAGGTCTCTCCGGACGTTGATCGAATTTATTTCGCTTTGAGGAACAGTCAGTTCCGCCTCGTGGAGTAGAGAAAAATTACTTTCCTTACCTTTGGAGGTGAAGGAAAGAAACACGGAGTTTCCGAGCATTTTTACGCGAGGGAACGCTATGACGCAAGCTATTAGCGCTCGTTTATTCGAGATGAAATTTTTATTTCTAGTTGGATACTTGGTTAAATTATTATGGTTAGTTATTATTATGGTTCATAAAGTGCAGAGAAAAAATTTGAATCGTTTCTTATAGATCTACACTATGTGCGTTATATGTTTAAGTACAGTAAGGAGAAGTACGCGTTAAAACTTTCCGTCCATTCTTCCTATTTAGCCGTGATAATATAATATTTAAGTGCGGAATTCGTTTATCATAATCTGTATAAACATTGAAATTTCTGATTGTATTATTGTCTTTGGAAATTCTTAAAAATTTCACGACCACATGCTTCTTATCTGTAGCAGTTTATCAATGATAGAGTGTTTCCTAATATTTTCTCACAATTTTTCTTGACTCTCACATAGTGATGCTAGTGAGGACATCGAGGATCGGCCATATGAAGATTGAGTAAAATATCTATAAATAGTTTTCTTTATTTATGTATAAATGTACTTATACATGTTTTTATGAAGGGAACATTGATTTGTTATTTTTTCATTCTTTAATTTTCGGTATCATGGAACTTTTCTTTGCCTAAATCTCACTACTCGCAGAGTATTTACCAAACAGTCTCAAGAAAAGATCTCAAGAACCCAATCTTGAGAATGCACTAGAATTTTGTCGTGATTCTCATGCCCATTTATTCTTGATTATTTCCATAAAGTTGTTATTCTAGCCTTTTTATTCGAAAACAAATAAAATAACTGTTTAATCCGTATTCAGATAGTCATCCCAAACCGGAAATATATTAATACGTAGTTTTAAAAGTCCTCATACGAATAAGATACTTTCTTCATTTCATCTGTTGGTTTTTATTTTCAGTCCTCTTTCCTCGGCTCGTCCCTTTCACCCGGGACCGCTCTTCTTTTATACTCTTTCACCTCTTCGTTTTACGACGCTTTTACAGCTTCGTCTCAACTAGCGTCACTCTGAAGTGCGTCCAATGAAAAAGAGGAATGTGTTGTTCACTTTTCCAACCAGCTCTCACCATACTTTTACCGAGCTACTGCGATGAGAAAATTTTTATATGCTGGTGACAGCAAGTCCTCGCTAAAGAGGATTTGTTGGGAATTCCCAAATGGCAATGTAGAAACAGAAATATAAATGTTTTTCTAACTTCCTTAGTTTTCGTTCACAGTTACATTCAAGCTCCGAATAAAATCGAGATTTGAGTATGTTTGCGATTTCTCTTATGGAAACTATTCTCTGAGCAGATGGTTCTTTTTACTCGAGCTTTATTACTGCGGTTGTTTATAATACATTCTTGATTTTAGTCAAGTTAATGTACCTTCTTTCAATCTTCGTCAATGATACAACGTCCTTGGTGAACGTTAAGCAGCCCGTGATTAGCAAACACGCCCGTCATGTTCTCGTCGAAGCATTATTGTTTATTATGCTGTGTACTATTTTCTTAATTAAAATTCTATAACTTCTTCTTTTCTAGTGAGATCTGTTATAAATGGTAATAGGAAAATAATAAATTACTAACTGTATGTTTGTATAATTTCCATTCCTACTTTTTTCTAAAGAAAATGATGGATTGTGATGAAGTGACATTTATTTCGTGAAAAATCTTGAAAATAGATGGATAGATAGAAAATCAGATGTTATTAACATTTTTATCGTTCTATCTGTTTCAATACATCCTATTATATATCCTTTCAGAATTTTATACTTATGGTGGACAAAGGTATTCTTTATGCAAATGTAATTGCAGCATTGGTTGCGATGATTTATCCTTAATGAGGCATCAGGAAAAAACGAAACATACCATTTTTCTTTGTTAAAGAATTCTACTCCATTAAGTTATGAATGATTTAATGAGTATATAGCCGTCTATTCAAAAGAGAGATATTGCTTTTACTTTTTATTAGTCTCTCATATATTCCCACTAATACATAATAAACTTGAGTTTTGTAGGAATTTAGTTGCGTTTATGCTACCGTGTCCTTGTTTGGCTAAGAAATCCTATACGTTTGAATTAGGCGGAAAACGATTTTTAAAGTTATGGATGACATTTAGTTTTTGAACATGAAGGGCTTAGGTTGAAATTGAAGGTTTTGTGTATAAGAGAGCTTCTTAAATTTATTATTCACAATCTTGGTTATCAGTAAAAGAACAAACTAAGAATGATGTTGAAGGATAGTTTGGATAATGAAATACAAAATTGTCATCCTCAAATTAAGTACGATTTTTTTCCTTTTAATTTTCCTATAGAATCAGTCGTTAAAAATTCTAAGCTGAAGTTAAAAACTGAGATGGTGCAACTTATTTCTAACGATTCTTAATCCAATAAGGAGAACTGGAGCGGGAATTAAGAGCCGTGTATTTACTCATTCAGCAATTGCTTTCAAGCTGCACAACAACTAGGGAGGGAAACTTTCAGCAAATGCAGCCGCGGGGGATGAAATCTAACCCACGAGTGCACCGCGGAAACTTTTAAATGAAGTCGGAAATCTCCGCTCATTCGATATCTCTTCCATCTCGCGCTAATGTTTCCTCCAAAGATTTCAATTCCGAGCCGGAGACACAGAACTTTTTCCACTAGAATCTCTCTTCCTAACCCAATCTCCGGAGACGGAGGTTTTTATCGACGAGACAACCGCCGTGCGCTGTTACTCTTCCCAGTAAAAAGCTTACAATCGGCGTAAATAAATAACCGCCGACGGGGCTCCGGATTCCACGCGTAATTAAAACGAGGTATCACAAGACGTTTTGATCCACGATCCGGCCGGTTTTTTTTCCAGCCCCGGGCTCCATCCATCATCGAAAAAGCCGTTCGTATCAAGTGGCGGGAAAATGTAGTGCTACCGCCAAACGCCTCACCCCATGCTACCGCTTCCCTCAGCAGGGGTCCTACCGAGTATCGTACCCTTTCCGCGATATGCGATCTCGTTAAGCCAAGATTACGTCAAAATAAACGGTTTGGCTGCCGTGACGCATCGGTCGTCTGAGCTTAATGGGCGATCCAGCTTCCTCCGACCCTTCGCTAAAAAGCGATCCCATCTCCACTTGGCGCGGCTTTAGCACTCCTCACCAAGAAAAGATGTTGCAGGGTAGCTCCGCGGGAGGTTTTCACGACGTAAGAAATGGCCATCTTTAGGCATTCATTCTTTTGTGTTCAAGTGATTTTTTCCCGAGAGTTTTTATCAAGATGGATCGTATTTTATTGTCCGGTTCGCCGGGGGTGGTTGCGTCTTCTTCAGGTAAATGAGTGCTTAAAAGTTGCGCGTTAAATCTTATTCGGAGTTTTAGCGATCTTTGAGGGCGAATTGTTTACATTTGTTCATTCGTATAAATTCAACCAAAGCTCGCTTTCCAATATTTTCGTCGTATTGGGATTCTGGTGAGATTCGCTCTGGTGTCTTCCCATTCTATTAAGATGTAATTTAATACCTTACGCGGGAGATTTATCTTTCAAGGATTACAAGAAGAAAGGAAAAAAAGGCATTTATTACTTCATTCTAACATGTTTGTGATTCTGAATCTACTTCCTTACGTTTAAGTATATTAATCCGATTTGAAGACTTAATTTGCTAGCGTTCTTTCCTTTTAAGAGTGATTAGCCTTTCCATTTTATGTTTTATTTGAAAAATTCTTAAAGAATTTAAATTATTTATTTTTTGAAATTTCTTCAGCTCTATTTAAACTTCTATTGATAGTCATTGCCCAAAGAAATCATAATTAGATTGGTCTTTGATGAATTGGGAATTGGTTTAAATTATAAAAAACGTCCTTCCGAAAATATTTCTTTGTGAATCATCATTATTAGGTCGCGTGGTAGGTGGCTATGTTTTTTTATTTTATTCCTTGATTTCCCTTTACTGGTTGAAATTCTCCATTGATGATAACTTTATCTTTATCATACAAAATTTAATATTGACAGATTATCTAGGAATAGATTTAGATACTTCACATATATATGTCTTGGCTCGCCTTGGAATTGCATTGAAAATGAAAATATCTTTCATTCTTGGAAATTTGTTCTGAATGACCATAATGATCTTGAAGATTTTAATCCAAATTATATTTCGAAATCCAAAGAATTTCCATATATTTCTCTTAGAATCCATTATTCTATAGTTCCATCTATAAAAAGCTAAATAATGTTCGATAGCAGGTGTTCCTTAATCTATATTATCCACTTTCCGTTTCTCTGGAGATTCAAATGTACGGAATAATTTCCTGGCAGCCTTCTCTGATACCACAGAACTTTGTATTTAGATCATGTATTCACGCCCAGATTGCCACTGAACTGGATAAGCATCTATGTTTTCTTTACTGGAACAACTTTGTCAAAGGGGACGTTTTGTCAGATAAAACGCCGCAAAATTCTACAGTGATTATTAAGTGAACTTTTTCATTTTCCCATATCATTTTGAACTGTGTTAGACATAGACATGCAATCGATTTTACATGAATTTTGAACATGAATTTGAAAGAATGTTAAACTCATCCTATGTTCACTCAATATAACTACCATACTTAGACTCTGTACCTCTATACATTTGTGGAGATAGAAACAATTCATTGAATTACTCGCACTTGCAATTGGGATCAGGTCTTAAAGACTACAATGCCATAAAAAAGACTGGTTCACTTCATCCATGTGAGCATGTTTTGAAGAGTTGGAATCCAACACACCGTTATATTAGATAATAATGTCTTCCAGTGAATTGAAAAAAGTTTCTAATTTTCGATATTCAGAATTTTACATCCGTACTTTAGGGAAATTTTTGGGCCTGAAGATGTAATTTTATATTACTAAACCGGTCGCGAATATAGCATATTTTCTGTGGAAATTCACAGTTGTTTTATTGTTCTGCTTACTTCTTCGGATACTATGCTTATGATAAGTGTAGTACAAAATTTGAGTTTGACCCCACATATTTCAATACAGTTTCGTCCAAAATGTATGCAATGAATCAAACCACCGATAAGTTTCCACAGAGACTTTTCTCACCGGAGATTTTAGCCGATCCAACAGGTAAAAACAGCACACCACCCTCAAAATTCGGCCCATTGTTTCTAGATTATAATCGGACGAAACAATATGCGAATGGCAAGGGTTAGTTTCCGAGGGCCATAATCCGTATCGATGCGTCGTTTCGACGACCGCAGACCTGATTTCCGGGGCGACGGTAAAATTCCACGACGTCCCCACGGGACGGTGGGCAATGGAAAAGCGGCACCGAAAGAGGCCTTCGTGCAGAGAGCACGGGGAACGAAGCCAACTTGCACTCTCCTGCGGATAATTACGAGGCCCCGCTCCGGCAGCGGGCCTATGAATCAATCCGTTCCCTAGATCGATGGATCCCTTGATCGCCCGTTGGCTCAATCCACGGTGGCAGTGATCGATTGTCTTCCCCTAATCCACCCCCATCCCCCGCAGAACCTCGGACCCTCGAGCACCCCCGACCATTGCCGGACTTATCCCCACCGTTGGTGCCGATCGCACCGCAAGCAAGACCGCTTTTGATGCGCTTAATGAATGAAGCCGATGCTCGGCGCTCATGTGGAAAGGGATATGTAACGGAGGTGGGCTACTATTACGGGATGCCCTTTCTTTTTCGTCGCGATAATTAAGCGGAATTTATTTTGGATTTTTCGGATCTGGAGGCGTGGGTGGGTGGTGTTGATGTTCTTCGGTGCCAAATTCGAATCTTGGCCCGAAAGTATCCGCGTCCGTTGGAGATTCGTGCGGCTGGAGCGTGCGATATGGATGGTTCGCGATGTGTCAGATGATAATGATTTTCATCTTTTGGATTCAATTGAGATAAATTCTCTGGTTCATTGAGAAATGCAGGTGTACTGTTTTGGATCCAATCTGTATATTTGTATGAAAAGGTTATCCCTACAATTATGCTAAATAGGATAAATTAATTGACATTTAAATATCAACAGCTTATTCTATTTTTAATGTATTCATCTCCGATGGAGTCCATCTCCTCTAAAGCTCTGCTCAGTCAGATCTGAGTGTGTTAATTATGAATCTGTTTCTTATTTTCCTAATTATTATCATTATTTTATATTATCTATAGTCTATTTATTTTATTAAATGTTATAACTCATCTGAATGGGTTCATATCCTGTTTGTGTTAAATAAATTATTATTTTTCAAATAAAATGATCAGGGATGAACCGAGAAAGAATTATAAATGAGATATTTGAAATTATTTTTATAAAGGTGTATTGAACGTGAATAGATAGATGGTATTTTAACGCTAATGTTCGAATTTAGTGAATATATGACGTATTCTTTTCTTGACTTTGAGAATTAATTTCGTTGAATCGAATTATTATTTAAGAATAAATGCTATGAAATACGGAAGTCCCCAATCTCCGATACTATTTGGAATATTTTTTCTTTTAAAAACTATTCTAATATTTTAATTGCTATTCTTGTGATCCTTAGAAATTTTCAGTGACCTAAATGAATTAGTATCTAAAGATGAGAATCCCTTCTTTACGACGAGAAACTGAATTTTCTCTTGGTGAGGCGTTTTGTCGAAAAGGACATATTGAGTGGTACTAATGGATGTTATTGATTATTATTGTATTGCGTGAGGAAGTCAGCAGGAGTCAAAAGTAATCAACGGTTAATAACTCACAATTTGTGATCCACGTTAATATTCCTTTCACAAGCAGAGACTAAAACCTTAATTTAACCCTTAACCAAATTGAGCACTGAAACCATTGAATAACGATAAAGTATTACTCCTACAGCATCGATACAAGAGGAGATCGACGTAAGATTTTTAACCGCTGCATTTTGCGTATCGGCCAATCTTATCTCCATAAATCTTCTCGCTACTTTATTTTGAAGACTGCGCCCCTGAAGTATTTGGTGGAGATCATCTCGGGCCATAAGTCTCTCGAACTGACAGGGACGTGTGCAAAGAATTCTTCCTGGTTTATAAATCGATCCTAATCGTCGAAGATCGTGTACCATTTTTCATTCTCAGGTAGACGCATCCCCCGCTCTATTGTCCCGAACAAAGCCATTCTCTCCTTGTGTACCTCCACCGCTCATTTAGCTCCCAATCACCTCCTCGGAGCATTTTATAGAATCCGCGCTGTGACATATTCACGACATCTCTCCCGTTCCTTCCGGTTCCATGTCCGACACACGCCACCCACCCCTTTCTTCCCGTTTCCTGCACCAATGCTTTACCAGAAGAGGGCGTGGTAGCTCCTTGGTGAACTCTCCACACAGACTCCTCCCACGCGTGTTTTATAGCTCTATTCCCTTACCCGTAAGGGCCCACAGTAGTCTCTGGAGGAATTATTAGAGGCGCACTGCCACCCGTAGGCTTTTCCCTCAATCGCGGAGGCAACCCTCCCGAAGGACCCGAAGGGCTTTGATCGAGAGTGGAGGTAGAACTAGTTCGCTGACCCTGCTTCTCTCTTTGGCACCCCAAGGGACTATAAAGCATCCCCGCCCCCTTTATCCCCTAGATCTCAGGGTTAGTTGCCCTACAGTCCCTCCGCAGAGCACCTATTCCCCAAAAGGGAGGCGGACGAAGGCGTTTTTCGAATCATCAAATGGTACGGAAAAGAGTTGATCCGATTAAGAGGCAACTCCGACGATTGATTCAGATTTGGGGTCGCGAGGGATTTTTACTTCTACGCACCCGTACGAGGATTTATGGGTGAGTTGTGGAAGATCAGGATGATACGAGGGCGTCGATGGGTTGAATTTCTGGCCTTCGGGTCTGCCGTGTTGAATCAAATTGGAGTTTATTAATTGTCGAGTGAGGTTGTTTTGTCCCTCGAGCGTTTTATAGGTCGGGAATCCTATTTACTTTAGGCACCGCGTGATTTATAGCGAAGAAGCTTGTCTTTTTATCGCTTGGCGTATGTTTCGGTGAAGTTACGTGGTATCTCGTTCATAAGTCGTGTTAAAGAGCATGTTCATATTTTGTAGTATGTATTACTATGTTACGGAAATATTTTTGAGATATCCCGTGATTATTGTGAGAGACAGATGATTCTATAAAATAGTATCAACCATCGGATATAGTGTTACTTAATGTTACCGCCATCAATTAGGAGTTTCATCGGGTGCGTCCATGAATTTAAATATTTCTTTTCAATCACTCATCAATAATTGTGGGGAGGGTCACTGCGTTGGTCCTAACCACAGTCCGATAACCATTACCTCTTCTCTCCTTGAATCCCAATGCCTTTTACGTGTAGAATTAGGCCCTATGACTCGAGTAGATACACCTCGATGATAAGGAGATGGAAAAATGCCCTTCATCTCCAGCTTAAAAATCCACGCCCGGCAGCCCCATCGACAAACACGGACCACCTCCTCCAAGACATTAGTTCGCTCAAATCCTCCTATAAATTATCCGCACCAGTGCCTCCCGGTCGTGGGTCGCGTCCACTTCATTCGGAAATTCCACGGATTTCGCGTCAGCGGCTCGTTCGGCTCGAATAATTCATCGCGGGAGGAGGATTTTTCATCCGGGTGCCGATATCGTAATAGAAATTCACGCGGCTCCGGATCGACGCGCGTGGGAGAACCGGTCGGATCCATTCCCCGCCTTTTCTCTTCATTACCACCTGCGCTTCGAGCTTTGCTTCTCTCCGCACCTCATTACCTCATTCCCCCTCCCAGAGCCAGGGTCCCCGGCTCCAGGGTGTGTCTCGGCCGTGACAGAGACGCATGCCTGCCGCCGACCTTCCAACCCCCTCCCCGTGGCCCCGTATCCGGCCATGGGAGCCCCGCAAGACAAATTGCCCGGTTGTTAGGCGGACGTGTTATTCTCGTTCGCTCTACGGCGGGACTTTATCACGCTGCATTAATATTCACCCCCGCTGAGAGGGTGGTATCTGCAGGCGCCCAAGACGGCCGCGCTCGGACGTTCTCATAATTGCCTCCCGCCCGCGGCACAGGGAGGTATTCCCGCGACTTTCTCCGGGAAACAATGCCGCGCTTTTTCGGAACCATAATCGCACCGGAAGAGTTACGACCGCCCTCGGAGTACCGATGCAAAATATTGCGTTAATAGTTTAAACGCGGGGCAGTCCATTTCCATCGCGTCCCCACTCGATTTATTCAGCGCTATCTTAACAGTTCGCGGTATTTATTTATGACAGGTGGGATTTATCTGTAGCTAGGTGTTCCCGGATGAAATGGGATCCCGATCGATCCGACGATAAGGTGGATTGTCCGCTCGGACGCGTTTAAATACGTATAAAATGCGTCGCGGATTTATTAGAGTTTGCTTTACGCTAGATTTTAATTTCTCGGTCGCCCACTGGTCGTTTTGAGCTGTGCCGAAGTGAAACTACTATCCCTAGTCTTTTTGGTGTGTGGAAGGATTAGTTTAACCGTAACTTCTTCATTTCTCAGAAGAAATAAGGAATTAATTTTAATGAACAACGGAGCCTCTTGAATAACCTTATATCGCGGTATATTCGTGTCATTTTTCTTGTACCTAGTTTGTGTAGTATGGTTCCTTTCCATAGAATTGAGCTTAATCGTATCAGAACGCTCCTTATTCATCTTATTAACTATCTCCGACATAATATTTCGTATGCTTATTTAATTCCCGAGTAATTTATTTTAACCTCCAAAAGTATGGTAGATGTATTCATAAAATATTCTACTTATTAATAAATATTCTTATCGGTGGTATAGTTGTTTGCATTTCCATTGGCGAGATCTAGTGTTCGATTCCCGACTGATAGGTTTGTTTGTGAAGTGAATTCACTTCTGTATTGATAAACGGACCATCAGTCCACAACTGTTCTTCTTTCTTTTATAGTTCCAATGAATTGATGTTAATGGGAGCTTTGAAAAATATATCCAAAAATATTCAAAACAAATTGGACATTAAATCTTCGAAACGTTCCCATGAGATCATTAAGGGGGGGTTGAATATTTTAACGAGGTATCGGATCGAGATAAACTGTCGTTTAGTATGTATTCTGCGGTCATCTCCACGGCAATTAACTGATTAATCGCGACAGGAGACCTTTCACGAACTCATATTCTTTTGTTTCTCCGAACAGTGTCTCGGGTTTGCTATGTAATCACCGTTCGGGAACTCGCGGATTATTCGACGCCCGAGACAGCTCTCGGTTCGAGTCGGAATTGCATCGTAGTCAACCACGAAAAGGTCTTCGAGTTCCGGAAGTGGACAACCAGTCCTTTATTCATCTCCCGTTGGGAAAGGAGCACTGTGAATCATTTTAGAGTCGGAAAAAGGGGTCCAGAACGAGAAAGATGAAAAGAAGAGATTTATTAATCGCTGTATCCGCCGTTCCCGTCTTCCAAGTTTATTTTTTCATCGTCGGAGACCTTGCGGGATTCCTGCGGTATTTGTCAAAGAGGTGGTGGGTAGGAGTTTCTGTAATGGGATGTTTCAGCGATATATCAGAGCTTGTCTGCACTTAACTGAGTCTTTAGTCCTTTCTCGTTGCGCATGTAGCCCGATTGGAAAGTGTACTCGAGTTTTCTTTAATTTAGATTGATGAATTGCCGGAATTAGAGCGAGTGTTCTTTTGTTTCTGTGAATTCAGAATGTAGCCATGTAAACGTGATTAATACTACGCCGTGTGTGAAATGCGCGCAATATTTTTGTATCTCCCCCAGAAAGCGCGTGGGCGTGATAGCCACTTAAAACGAAGTATGTACCGTTAATGATTTAAGATCTTAGTTTTGAAACTTCGGGCGGAGTATGTCTATGAAGCAATGGTGAAAAAATAGTCGATTTTTAAATGATGTAATCTATTTGAAGGCATCGTACCATTTTATCTCTTGTTACCGCTTTATAAACCCGCCATTGTTGTCTGTGGATTTATACATTTTCAATTCATTTCGACGTCACATTAAAGCCATTCTACTTCTTTTATTCTTCATCAAGATCTACGAATACAAACTCACCCTTCACAAGCCACCTTTTGGCATGCGGCAAGAGAAACTCATTATTTCTCGTTTAAATTGATGAAAACGTTTAATCATCTGCGTCAATGATACTGTCATATCTGCATGTCTTGTGAAGAATAAATTACTTCTTGTCGTTGTAACCAACCTCGTCTTAACTCTTAATCGTCTCATTCCGCACGTAATGCACTCGATGGCCGAAGATTTCCTTTCAGCTGGTATTCGACAATTTAATCATCACTTATTCTTCCACCAATCTTTCTACTTCCCATATTTTACTTACATCTTTCTAAAAAATTTATAGAATAAAAAAAATTGATTACTCTTCCAAATTTTTTTTGTGTTTTTCAAATAAATGATAGCTACAAGAATAGCACAACATATTTCTCTCACTGAAGTTTCTGATCCATTCCGTTAATGAAAAAATTTGCTTTCGTTGTCAATAATTATTTCAATTTTGACCAATTTTATCCTGCGACTTTCCCTTTGGAAAACTTAGATTTAAATTTTTCTTAGCTCTCTATTTTATCAATCATATCAAAGAATTTATGATCTCTTTAGTTCCCTCATT
The DNA here is from genome assembly GCA_020796165.1 of Pantala flavescens. Lineage (NCBI taxonomy): Eukaryota > Metazoa > Arthropoda > Insecta > Odonata > Libellulidae > Pantala > Pantala flavescens. The sequence goes on along the minus strand of CM036889.1, from coordinate 11,678,845 downwards.
ACATTTCCCTCATATGAACTCCGTTGTTTCTGGCATGGGAAACGGCATTCCCTTGTTTGTTCTCTTCATCGTCCTTTATTCATCTTCCCCATGGTTCCGAGGCCATTTTCCTAACTACCATCTTTCCCTTTCTTTCAATTGCCACTTCCGTAAGTCACATTTCCCCGCCTCTTCCACTCTCTCCTTACTTCTAGGAATTCCTTTCTCCATGTCGATATAGCTTACTCGAGAAAGGCGGCCGATTCTCAATTCCCGATGTCACGGCTCCGTTGATTTAAAGGGGTTGGAGTGAAATGAGGTTATCTCTCCGGGTGCACCTTAAGTGGGTGGATCGAACATCATCGTCCGAGGTCTGGCCTCTCTCAACCATCCATACCCCGAACTTTGCTCCACGAAGTTCGAATCTACCATCGTTCCCTATTCATTCCCTCCAATTTACTTCGAGTAAATATACAGAAGTCGTGGGTTGTTCGACTTGATTTTTTTTTCCTCTCCATTCCTCTCAGAAGGAGGGAACGGTTCGTCTCAATCGTTTCCAAACACGGTTGATCGTCGATATTGTTATTTTGGTGAATGATATGATACTCGGTGAAAACTAAGAAGCCTAAATTTTGCAGTTGTCAAAGCACTTACGTCTGGGTTAGATACGAAATTAAACCTAGTTTTCCATAGACATTCAGACGTTACCTATTATATAATTTTAACCTTTATACTGTTATATGATCTGTAGCGGATTTAAATCGATATTTTTCTAATAAAAGAATTTTAGGGTATTATAGGCAACCTATTACCAGTTCAGAATTGTAATACGTGCATATAGAGTCCACAAAAAGTGTTATTTTATAACAAAAATCTATGCTTTTTTTTCGTTGTTTAATATATAATTATTCCCCTCATTATTTAGTCCACTCGATATTTTTATGTTAAATTTTTATTTCAATTAATTTATTATATGCAAATACGGCACTGTGAGTTGAAAGTGGAGAACCTGGGCTCGATTCCCAATCATGTATTATTGTACTGTTTTTCACTAGTTTAAATTTTTAAATTTTACTTTTAAATAGCATTAAATAAAGATATAATTTGTAGGTATTTCTTCTATAATATCGTAATAATAATAGTGTAATGTCCTCGTAAATCTCTTAAGATTCTAAAGTTGAATTATGTCCCTCTCTAGTTTACTTTTAATTTATAGAGATCTACGTATACATTCATCTAGTATTTATTTTATCTTTATATATTTCCAAGTTCATATCATGTACTGCAAGTTTTTCATTGAAATTTTAGCAGCTGCGCTATTTAACTATGCCGTTAAGAAAATTGCCCAAGACTCAAACAATCCATAGATTTCAGAACGGATTTCCTCAGCATTAGTTAATGCTTTTTCTTCAGAGACCTTATAATGCAACCCGTTAACAAATTAAGGGCATCTGACGTTTGCGAGAGCAGAAAACCGTGTAGGTTTGGCAAGGGGAACATTCAGAAAGATATAGAACAGCACTGTTATGGCAAACAAAGGCCATACCGCTGTTTCGTTGACCTTTATCATCCTTCATCTGTGTTTGCGTATCTTGCATTTCTAGTTTATGAAGAGAAATTGGTCCCTTTCTGTAAGCATCTCATTGGTTCAATCTACTATATCGTAGAACCGGTTTCACGCGGAATTCTGTCCAGCAAATTTGTAGCCCGTGCATCTCGCCTGATCACTTCATAGATAACTGGACGCCAAACAAGGAGAGCGTATCTTAAAATATTTTGATACGAACATTTACTCTCCGTTCCACGAGGAGAAGGTTAGAACAAATAACCAGCTGGAAGATCGGTCTTAATGTAACTTACTCGTAGCTGCATTAATTACCGTACGTAAAGCACATTCTTTGTTCTTGAAATTTGTCGAAAAAATATATAGTAATATTTGATAATTCTCGATGATTTTAGAAGAGGCAAATTCGTTGAATTTTTTTCCAAGCAGTTTCAATAAATAGTGTACATTTATTAGAAAAATTCTCATTATTTCTCTAACGAAGAAATAAGGACACCCTTTCGAAATTTTTGCTTAACTGTATTCTATTTATACTGTGATACGAGTAATTCCATCTAAATTTTCTACAGCATTCAGGTAGAGAAAAATGAATTAAGGACGTTTTTGAATTGCCTCTTTCATAGTTACTCTTCCTAAAGCGTCAAACATACACTGAATCATTTCAGTTAGATAATTTTATTCTATTAGAATAGATATTGTTCAGTTCTGTGGTTATCTTTCAGAACTTTTCACTGGGAGATAAATTAAGTTTTATTGAGGTGTGCATTTTTCCTTTCCCTAAACTCCTAAAACTGATGTGATTCTCTTTACTTGTCCATGAATGCAAACACCCCTATAGAGATCTTTGTTTAATTCAGTCGTATGTTAGTTCAGACGAATTTTTGAGCTCTCGATTGTCACGAAAGCCATAGTGATTTCGCCTCTTCACCCAAGCCTTTTGTAAGCTCTTATCCTCAGAGGAAATAGCCAATGTTTCCTTTCTGTCCACTCAACGATTTTACGGTCGGTTTTATTCCTGGTAGAGTTGTTTTTATCGTTAATCTCCTTTCAGTTTGGATGGAGACATTTCTCAACTCCAGCTAAAAACGTTCTAAGCCTAAGAATAAGTCATTTACCTATTGTTGGCAGGTGCGGCCGTAGAGTAAATACGGCAATTATCCGCCGGCCACCGCGAAAATTTACGGTACCCCCACGCACGCGATCTTAACAACTGGAAGCGGCGATATTTCTGGCACCCACCGGACCACGTTTCCATAGGTCGACTTTCTCACACATTTCTTTTACTCGAGTTTTTTTGTCTTTCTCCTGCCGTATGTTTGTCTTTTGTCTTTCAATAACACGGCCCTCTTACTTTCACGAGACAATTTCTCCGGAGCAGTCGAGTTTCTTCCGCCCGGAATCGGAGGAACAATAAACATCCCATTCCAATATCACGAGACGTTTCTCCGTTACGGATGGGAATATGCGGTCCCTTTCATAGGTTTAAAGGTAAAAAGCGCGGTAATTTCGCTTTCTAAAGTGAACGGTCTCTCTTATAACTTCTGAATGTGATGAAATGCTGCTTAGATTCCCTAAAAACTCTTAGAGAGTAAATTAAAGGCGATTCCCGTTCGGCTCGGAGTTATTATACGTTGGTCTCCCGCTCGAACCAGGTGGCTCATATAAGTGTGGAGAGTGATTAGTATAATTGCGAACTATCCATTCTGCTTTTTTTCTTTTTATATAGACAGAAGCTCATTATTTTAATTTATTCTCCTATTTATTCAGTATTCATTATATGAAAGTAGTTTTCAATCCTGTATCGTATAAGTAAAGCGTTTATACTGTATAGATAACGATGAATAAATATCTATTCCGATTAAAAAATACATGTCTATCTTTAAAATTTATTTATATCTTAAGACAAAATATGTTTTCTCCATGTACACATGATTGATTTAAAATGAAATAAACCTTTCGAAAACCTCTAGAAATCGATTATAAAAAACGCAATTACATGACAAATGACTGAAATATATTCATCTTAATCTCATATCTCTTATTGCATTTGAGTAGTCGAGCGACTATTTATCTACTATGGTAGAATATGTTAGAGGAATATAATTTTAGTATTTATCGGATTTAAATCAATTACATCGTCAATAGTTATTTTGTTCATACTTATTCATATGCATCGTTAATATGTTGCCAATGTTATGTAAAATTTCATGTATAGTCACAATTAAACTGCCTTAAGGCTATATTTTAGTTTAGGTAATTTCATTCAGTCAAATCTCTATATTACTATTAGTTTCGTTACACATTTGTTCCTTCCATTCATCCTATACTTTTGTCTAGGTTTTAAATTATCTACCTCATTTTTCACGCACATTTATCTCTCCCCTTCTCTTTCTCAGTCTCCAAGTCACACCTTCCCCAAAGGTTTCCATATTTCTTCCGTACGCAATAAGTCGGGAAAAAACTAAACTCTTCATTTCTACATCTCTGGTTGTTCCGGGGCAGGCAAATTCACGGTTCTTTCCTTATTTCTCCGTTGTAAATCATGACGGAAATTAGCTCGTGCTGCCTCTGTTTCCAAACAAGCTTCCCGTACTCTTTCCCCATCTTCGTTCTTTCTTTTACGCCCCATGATCGCCTCTTGTCGTCGATCCTTCTCTATCCAAGCGGAGGCAGTGCCGCGAGCAAATAGCGGAGCAGTTCCGAGGCGGTTTACTACAGGCCATTCTCGTCTCTTTTGCGTCAGGTCACTTCTGCCCAGAGAAGAAAACAAAACATATGTTTGGCATTGCTTCTTGGGTGGATAGGGGGCGGGATGGAATGGAAGGAATGCTGGTGTATTGCAAGGGAAATCAGGGCGATCGTGCGGGAGATTGAAGGGAAATTTGGATGCAGTCGGGGATGGGAGGCTAACAGTTATCCTTTATTCATTTAGAATATGTTTATTCATAATTCGAATGGGGCTATAATTACGTGATGTTCATAAGCGTTTTAATGATTCGTCACATTTTTATGTCGATAATCGAGCTTTTGTTAATCCCAGAGTAGTTCCTGATTAGAGAGCGGGGTGTTTTTAAAGGGATTTGAATTGTTTATAGGTAGGTATGGAATTTAAAATCAAAGATTTTGATTATTATGTATTAGATTTTGATGAAATACGATAAATTGAAAATATGGCAGTATTTATTGGGATATAAAGACACCAAACGCATTAGGATGAGACAGAACGGGAATTGTGAGAAAGTGTATAACTTTGTCGGATTGAAATCGTGCTTTAAATGCCCAAATTGATGAATTTGTAAGATTTTTAGTAATAATGTTTAACTTTAAACATTTAATATTCAATTTAAATAAACATATTTGTATATAAGTAAATTAAAAAGTTTCAATCAACGAAGCGCATCAATCGATAGTAATGATAACCTAAGGGAGGAAATGGTAATAAATCATTGAAAATATACCGATTTAACGAAAAACCGCGAGTCAAATGGGCAAATATCTCAGTCACAACCTGTGTGGATAAGATGAAAGGGACATATAGCTCGAAGCGATATTCGGTAAAGGATTCAGAAATGTCGAAGCGTTCCCGAGGACGGTTATCCATCGATGGTGGATATGTGTGGAAAGAGCAGATTCGAGTGTAGCCGTGTTTACTATCGAAGAATCCTCCTTCCCTCTGCAACGAGATACTCTTAGCCTTTTTTCTCGACTCCCACCTCTTTCCCAGTGAGGTATTTTTGGGCCCAGCTACCGTGCTTTTGCTCGGCAACTTGCCCACACTCCTTTGGCCGGGACGGATCTCTATTTTTCCTCTTCTCCGCTTTATGCTTTTCCTCGGAGTGTCCACCTCCGCGGCTGCCGTCACCTAAGAAACGACACGCTGATGAACTCCCCTAAGTGTGTTTTCGTTTATAAAATTATTCCGCGGCGGCTAAATATAACCTCGAAAGTTTCTCGGAAATATTTGGCGATTTTTTTTTGCTACGCGGGGCGTCATAGGAGCTCGAAGTAAATGACTTTCCATCGTCTTCCGTAGGAATATAAGTAGCTCAGGGGGACTTTGACGGCCGTCCGATTTCTTCATTAGCACCAAGCCTAGGAGTGTAACAGGATATGGAATTCGGGTTTAAGGAAAACTTACGAAGTTTAGAGAGCGTTCATGTCGTTGCGAACGTGTTTAAATAGGCGTTCCATATCACAGGTTAACTGCAACCAGTTTTTTTTTTCGTGCGAGTTAATAGATTAAATAGGAAAAAAATATTTTTCACGATAATGCAAATGATGTCGAAGAAAATGCCTCATATAAACATCATGGTGGAGTGGAAAAGTTAATGAACAAAATACAATTTATTTTTCAATCTTTAAGGTTTATAAATATTATATCTATCCTTTTAATGATCCTTGAGAAATTTTATTTTTTGTTTAGATCGAGTTGTTAATTGATTTGTGGAGTGCGTTGAAATTTTAATTCAGAGTATGCCTTTCACTTCTTGATAAATATTAACGTAACACACGCCGATGATTGACAAGATATTTTATATAAATACACCAGCGGTGTGATAATATTTTAATTAACAACTTCCGTTACTCTTATAGTTCGTCAAATATTTAATTTAAGAATTTTTGTTGACTAATTGTATTCTTTTAGAAAATAAACTAAACGATGATTGATGATGCGTGTTGACGTGAAAGAGGCTTCTGTTTTATTTATTTGGTTTTATTGGATGAATGTTCCTGGAAAGTTTTTTCTGTAGTACATCGGTTGAAAACCATTTCAGGAGTTTTAAATAGACTCTATAATCATGTTTGAAGAGGTTAGTGTTAAATGAGTGCATCGAATAGGTTGATCACGGTGGGAATGTTAGAAGTATAATTGTACTTGGATTGTAGAAATGGTGCAGAGTTGGTTATCTACGTTAGCTCCCAAATTTTAGCGATGATAAAAAATTATCTTTTCATTTCTTATAACGATGTTTGAAAACAAATGCAATCACAGATATTACCTCATAATATTCTTCGTTGTGCACTCTATAAAATGCGCGATATACAAGGTTTTATTTACACATATTTAAATGACCTTAATGTAAATTAGGTCCTTCAAAAGAGTAAGCTGAAGTTATTAGCTTTTAAACGCATCAAATGTTTTCGTATGTATTCCATACGCTATAAATTACACCAACCTGAGGTAATGGGAATTTGAGAGGATTTTTTGTCGTTTTTTTATGCATAAATATTAATACCACAAGTAAGCGTTTGAGCTTATCAAACATATGTGTCATGAAATTCGTTTCTATCACGCCTGCTGGTTTTTGTAATGTGAAAAAGTTAGTATAAAAACTCTATTTCGATAGTAATTCAGCCTTCTGCAATACATTATACTTGTTTTGATAATTTAATTTCAACCAAATGCAAGGCAAGATGCAATGTATTTTATCCAATTCTCAAAATCTGTTTAATTTTACAATGCAAAATTTTAGGATTACTCAAACTCTATAAAAGCACGTGTATACTGATGTATATATTGCTTCTCATTATGGGTTCAGGGTATCCTAAGAAGGGTGACATCCTTCCGAAGGGGTGTAGGGCCAACTTAGGGAGGACGCTCAACGTAGTAGTAGGTTTAAGGAGGAGGGAATGTGATGAAATTTGTTACCCAGGCGTGAATATTAATCTGTCAATTCGAAAATCACATACATTTCCCCTAAGTAGTGTGCTGTTTTTTAGGCAATCTTTCTTCTACCAGCGTTTACGGGGTGCACGGTAGAACAATGTAGCGTGCGGATTAATTTATATGACAAGGATTATTATTGTAAATTTTTTGTTTATATCATTTAAAATTTTTGAAGAATGCGATTTGTATAGTGATTGCAGTACTTTACTCGTATTTTTTTATTTATAAATTTGACATAAGGTGATCCAATTTCTTCCCCCTTAATTTGACGTTTTATTTTAGTAAATATTGTTGTATTACTTTTTTGAGAGGAATATACAATGGAATTATAAAACGAGTGTTTAGAAGGTTAAATTTCGTAAATCAAAGGAATGGATACGATTCAGTTGTCTTTGATGGCTGAGAAAGTGAAACGAGAGCTTAAATGTAGCCAAACACTGTTCCTGGGATTCCGAATCCAATTCATAAAAATCGCATTTCTAAGAAGAGCTCCAACTCGTTGATCTCTGTTGCAGTGTAATTGGTTTTTCGAAGAATCACTCCCAAACAGGATAAGGTGAACCAGTCACAATATCTGCCCCAGCTTTGGTAATCTAATTCTTGGCCGAATTTCCCTTTGGAAACAAACCAAAAGAAATCGTGCATTTCTAGGAAGTCAGTGCCTCTCAAGAAGAAGAGAAGAAGAAAAAAAAGTTCTTTTTACCGAATTGGAAGATACACCGTATCGCGTCCATTGTTTTAACGCATTATTAAATTCCTTTGACACAATTTCCTTTCATTGTCTATCCTGCTGGGAGTTGGAATGGCTTCTAAAGGTAGCCGTCAAGTTATTTAAGCCTCCCGTCGCTTCATCAAGAATACTGTTATTGTAATGAAGCAATAGAGATCGATTCGCATTTGTCACGGTTTATGCATCCGGAGTCCTTGTTTATTTGTGACGTTGTTGACGAAGGACTATTCATTCAGTTACCCCCTTCAGGGTGCGTATGTTTGTGTTCGAGCACGTGATTCGTCTCTCCCCTCATCATCGAGTTCAATTTTTTTTTCACTTGCTTTCCTCCGTCTACGTGTTGGGTAAACAAGGGAGCATAAACATGCTCTTAAAGCTTGCAGTGGCTGGTCGTTTTAGCAGCTCCTTCTGTTTGCGTCGATTTAGCTAGGATCAGTTGTTTTTTCGTACGCGGGAAGAGAATGAAGATGTTCAAGGACGGTTCTATGGCCTATAGAGAGGTAGTTTTCCGTGCGTAGGAATGATTTTAGTCTGCAGAGGAACAAATATTATTCAAATACCAAATCATATTATCGTTCCACGTTAGGAGTGAATTATGGTTTATTAGGTATTCTCCAGTTAGGTTTATGTTGCGGTCTATCATACAAACACTTCTACAACGCATAAATAAATTTCTCTGCATCGTCAACGACCCAAAGCTTGTTCCACTATTGTCATAGATTTGTCAATGCCGTGTTGCTTCAAGTATCTCGGTTTGTTCTACTTATACTCTGGCAGAGCGTAGCTTTGTCACTTGTAAAATCCTCGGTTATTCATTACCTCGGAGACCTGCCGGCTAGTTCGACTTTCGCCAAATGTTTTTTCATCGGCTCATTAATTATTTTTAACGGCGGGACCTTGCTCGTCCATGCGCTTCTAAAAAAGGGATCGGAAATCGTCTTCAGGGAAAAACGTCAGCGGTGCAAGAGAAACAAATTTTACGCTCGAGTAACGAGAGATTAGATTTTTTCGTTAAAAATTACGACGGGTCACGATCGTTGGTTCAGTGATATTCGGTTGATAATTATGTACTTAACTGCTATAGGAATTACTGTAAAGGAATCTATCCTTCCTTTCCATTATTTATTTATAATTAATATTAATATTTACGTATAAACCTATTTTTGTAGCTGTTTCTTCATTTTTTTAGCCCCTCAGGATTCCTCATTCTCATTTATTTCTAATTTGAGAAAAACTGCACTCATTATCATCCTCAATATACTTATTTAATGGCAAGTATATACTTAAATACTTCTAATTTTTTAATTTCCTCTCACATTACCTTACGATAAGATTGTATATCTCATATATCCTTACAGATAATTCTAATGGCAAATAAAACCACGGTAGTAAATTAATTGGTAAATAATATCTAAATTCTGAATTAACTAAATTTTAGCCATTTTGTGGAAATTTTAATGTTTTATTTGCATAGATTCTGATCGATTAAGTTTGTATCGCTTTGAATAGGCCATCGATGATTTTTTTAGAGTAGAAATTTGAAATTTTATTGAAAATATTCTTTTATTGTTTAGAACAGTGTTAATTTATTACGGAATCGTTTAAACTTGGAATGTGATTTCTAGTTCAACGTATAGTCCGAAATGTATTTTGCCCTTCCATTATTCCTATTCATTATGTTTAAATCTGAATGAAAAAAATGTTGGCCACAAAATTTCGTTCTTTAATATTCCATTCATAGTAGGGGAATTCCTTCTATCAAGCATTGGTGAATTTAGGTTCATCGTCAATGAAAATGCAGCTCTCCCTCAGGAAATTTAAAGGTCGGAAATGCTTATGTCGGAATGGCTCAGTATACGAAACGAAGTCCGAGTTTGATTCGAGTAATTCGTCGGAAGTCGTTCGCCCAACCGCGCACCTCGAGAACGCCTTGGGCGCGATCTGCATAAATACCTGGCATTGCACTACAGGTGGTTGGCGTGGGGTTTAGGAGGGACGCTCACTGCCAGAGGAGATTTTCGCTCACAATAACCGCTAACGAGTGTCAAAGGGTTTGTAATGCAAGAGTGATAGCACGTGATCTCCAGTCTCATTCCCGCGTTAAGACAACGCTTTATCCCGGAGTGGACGGGAATTCGTGTCTATTGTTTCGCCTTATTTTGCATGGGCGTGGTGCTTCGTGTCTCAGGGTGTCGTTCGTTTGAACGATGTGTTGGCCGTTGCGGTATCTAATTGAGGAAGTACTTTTGGAGGAAAAATGATTCATTTTCTCCACGATAGATGTATGCAGAATGTTTACGGATGCTCTACGACTAGGAATGGCTACGAATGTATTTTTTTGAGCGACTTGGAGCGGCTAGTCGTTCAGGATTCATTGGTTTGAGTTCGCGATTTAATTTTTATAGCGAGCGTGCGCTATGGGAACATTGGACGTCTCACGTAGAATTCTGAGGTGCAGATTTTACCTATATTTTCTCAGAGAAAATCAGCTGTGAGCGCATTTTAATTAAATCGCTAATTTAGTTCGAGATTAGAGATGGAATATTGATCATTATCCTAGCATAGATGGTAGGTTTTTCAAATGTTCGTCGATACTTTATTTTTGGGCTAATAGTGATTAGTTTTCAAATGCATTATAATTCAACGACTTCTAGGGTCTTTTAGGATAGACTCTATGATGTCCTTATGTTTATTTTATTGTCCGTAAATATTTCTCTTGGATAGCTTTCCTCCATAAGAAAATTACCCCGTATAAGTTAACTCAAACCTGCTTATAATTTTAAAGTCTTTGTCGTTAAATTAAAATACTTCGGAAGAAGAATTTTTACCTTTTACATGTGGGGTTTATTTATACGAAGGTGAGAATGGATTGCTTGAAATGGCTTATTTAGAAATGTCTTAAGGTGTTCATGGGTCATCCACGTACTCATACCTGTAGTTATTTGGTGTATGGAAACAGAAGAATTCGATAATGCAAGTTTTACTATTTTGTCGCTTTACTGAGTTACTCTTGTGGGGAAAATCTATGCGCGAGTACATAGAGTGATGATTAGGACTTTCTACCTATGCATTGAACCACTGTTTTTTCTTTACATTCAATCATTCGTTGATATTCTTATTACGGGAGAGCACAGCATAATAATATCGGTGGTATAATCGCAACCATAGTCTCGTATCATGGCCTCGTATCGGTGAGAAAACATCGACTCCGATGCAGAATGCATTTTCAGAGCACGCAAGTGCAGTCTGCCAGGAACGTTCTTACCCTTAAACCGTTATTTCGAAGGAATTAACTCTCACGTACGTGATCAGCACCGTTTGTGTCCTTTGGCAGGCAGTCATCTTCGGCAGTGCGAGTGTTGGCAATTGAGTGACACATCCGACTGACATCGGTTGCAGGGTGCGCCTTTAATTGATGACTCCTTCTTCGAGTCAATGCACGATGCTGCGAAGAAAAACTCCGCACCGAATTCTCGACGTATCTGAAACAATGCCGGATCGTAGCCAGCTGGATAAAGCGTCGGATAAAACGCAATTTGCGGTGAAACAGCCGATCCAATGTATATCACTCGACACATGTTACTCACTTTGTAGAATAAAGATAGTGCAGCGAACCTAACGTATACTTTGAGGTAACAAGTTGTTGTCATCTCATTAGGTCCATCATCGGGAAAATTGCTACACTTTTATATTAATTAATTTTAAAGTCATGAGAAATAAATAGTATTGACATATATATTGACAGATACATAGATTTGGAAATAGGAATTTTCTTTGAAAAGGTTAAAAAGAATTGAAAATAGCGACATGACTGGGATTCGAACCCAAGGCCTCTACTTGTCATATAAATTCAGTATCGATGATTAAAATATAATTATAAGCATTCACGGTTAACTATTTTCGATCAATATTTCTCATTTTACTTCCTTTCCTTTTGTCTAAATAATGTCAGTTCCAGTCTCTTCGGTTGTAATTAATAATTGATGGAGATTTTATTGTTTAAAAATATTCGTTCGAGTAATTTGGGGCGAGACAAATTATCATGAACCAAGAATCAACGAGTAGCAATTAAACTGAGGCCTTGGTATTGTAAGAGTGCATTCTAACCAAGGATCAACGAGGTCGGAGTTGTATGAATATTCAATGTTCCCATTGTTCACGCCGGCGTTTTACCTCCCTTCCATGTAATAGATCGTTTATTAAGTATCATTAAATGCTCCGCCTAGTTAAGTATTTCCAAACCATCTTTGATGCGACCATAGCTGTATTAGGTATAGTTTGCTTGAGTTTTAATTCTCGCTCATATATTTCTACGTAGTATGTCATACTGTTGTTTTCGCTCACCGCTCTTTTCACGTTCTTCGTCTATCTATCGTATTCGTAAATTACTTCCATATGTCCTCCATACCCAATCTTCCCTCGCAATATATATCCATTCCCATTTTCGCCTCTCATCCATTTGAGTTCGCATTCCAGCATGATATTTTCCTCGTTTATCCCTGACTGTTTTTCCAATTATTTCCTTTGTGCTCCCAGTGATACAAATTTCCATACGCCATACCTCGTCCTAAAGTATTTTCTTCATCTGTATCCCCAGGGCTTCAGTAATGGCCTCCTGAAACTCATTAACTTTTATACACTCGAATGCATCCGTTTCTCATCTATTTTACACTTAAGTTTTTCTTTTTTTTTAATGTTTCGAACGCTGCCATCATAAATAGCTCAAGGCCAAATTTAGCATTGGCACCTTCCTAATTATGGACACAGTTTAAGTGTCCCTTTAACAGGTTCATTGCATATTATATCGATAACAGGATTTGAATTTTTGATGTGCCTATTCATTTTCGTTATGAATTGTTCCATTAAGTTCACCAACTTACATTACTTACTTACTTAAGTTATAATCACGCATCATTATGTTGAGTGTTAATTTTTTAAATCGTATTTATATACTTTCCGTAACAGTAATCATTATCTTTCAACTAAACGATACGGTATATACATTTTATAGAAGTAAAATAAAGTAAATAAATGAACAATATAATTTTCGTATATTTTGCATGCCGAATGAATTTTAATTTTTTTCTGTCCCTTTTAATGAGTCAGTGTAGAATAATAGATTAGAAAATCTGCGGTGATATAGTTGAAGTTAATTTATACCTAAACCCTAAAGGGAATGGACCAGATTAACATTTTTGTCAGTATCTCTTCTCATGACACTTCATTTTATGAATACAAATCCATGAGATGGGGGCTTCCTGTAAGATCTCATACGACTATAGGCTGAAATTTTAAGATTCCTTATAAAGTGTGCATTTATCTAGAATAACTCGATGCTCTGATGTTCCTCAGATGTATGATATTATCTCAGCTCAGCGTGTTTTCTTGCCTTCGCTTCAAAAGGTACCTGTTGATTTCTTGAAATTAAAAAACTCGGTCTTACTCCCGTTTTCTCTACTCTTATGTCCTTACACCAAAGTAGATTACTGACTCAAAATACTCGTCAACGTAGATATGATGTTTAAATTTAGTATCCATCATCAACGTGAATCTTCGATTAAAATTTTTGTCACAAATGCGTTTCTTTATGGTCGCAGTGGCCATCTTATAACGGCGATTTGTAATAAGAAATCTGTTATTCAACAATTAAAACTTGTTCTCCTACCTCTAATCTCCATCCGTTCGCTCTCGATGCTTAACCTTAATTTAACGCGAAAAAATATACGCGTTTTTCTATAATCCGATAATGTGTTCGGAACGTAGAAACATTTTCCCGCTTAAGAATATTGTGAGGCAAATGGTGAATGATGCTAATTTAAGCCCATAAGATTTTTAAGAATAGGAAGGAAGTTAATGTTCAAATCTAAGAGGGATAAGCGTGGGTGAAGATCGAGAGATACGATAAAAGGAAGATTATGAAACAGAGGACACTGTGTGAGCTCGAAGCAGATTTAGACGGTGAAAGGTAAACGGAGCGAGGAAAAAACCATTAGCTCGATTTAGGACGGTATACCATTAGTCTGTGATGGTGGAAGTTAGAAAGTTTTTTATATTTCGCTTTTGAAAAAAACATGGCAAATTGGATATCCAAAGAGTGATAATTTTAAGAAAAAAGCTAACGCAATTTCCTGTTCTAAAGGTAAACTTGAGTGATTAAAAAAACTATATATACCTTCTTCAAATAAGCTTTCGATGTATTTTAATACCTTATTTCTGTTAGGTTACTCATTGATCAAAAGGAATCATTTGCTAAGATACATATTGCAGTATGAAATTTACATATCGCACCCTATGTTATTTAATACATGAGTTGGAAAGAGTTTTGTAATACTTTGCATGGGCGGTACCTTTAATTGGATGGTGGTTGCTAACTGAGGCGCTTCGTCGGAACGGCTTCGTACTGTCGCCTAATTTGTCTCCCTAAATAGCATGTTCTTATGCTTTTTAATGACACGCATTTTGAATAAAGCCTCTTCAATTCAAAAAGTGAATCATATAGCTTTCAGACGGAATTTAAGGTAAAGGTAAAATAGAAAAAATGATTGGAAAAATCAATCAATAAAAACTCTAACTTCTCTTCCCTAATTATAATTATTGAAAATTTTGCCACATTACCCTTTGACTATATTATAAGTATTATATTATAATGGGCTGGTTAAGCATCATAAGCCCTATAGTTTATATACTATATATATATATATATATATATATATATATATATATATATATATATATTATATTTATGTATATCTTTATCATCAATGGTATCACTGCAGCCATATTTCAACGACCTCTTTAGATGTTATAATGTTTTATAATAAGAATACACGTGTTTTGTTCTATGAGTTCTTAAAGAAATCAACGGATAATTCAGACAAAGAGCTATCATAGATATTAAATATTCCAAGAAAACTATTGGATAATCTAATCTCCTCTGGATAATCTAATATTTTTATCTTCCATCCGTAGATTTTTGATATCATTTTCCAACACTGTTGAAAATCGTTCATTTAATCTAATAAAGGTCTATCATATGATCTCACAGTTTCATCGAAATTTCCTCTTGGTTGTAGTCAATTCCATTGGTAATATACGGAGAGACGGTAGTCGGTCTAGAGCATGCAGTCAAGCTAGAAATACGGTGCTAAATATAGGAGACGTGGAGCATAGATTGGTTGAGGGATGGATATGGAATGATCGACTCATAGATAATGGGCGAAGAGTAAATTTTGGGCATGCTTTGAAGTGATACGTTACAGATGCATCGATAATTTGGTTCGGGAAGAAGAAACAAATTTAGGATAATTTGGAAGAACCAGAAGGGTTAAAGATAGTTGATGCTAGAACGAGAGGATAAGCAGAAAGCTGCGAAGTTAACTTAGAACGTTATGGAATTTTAAAAAACGCACAATTATGGATACGAAACTTTGGAATGGATTCGAAAAGGATTAGGTTATGAATTTTAAGAGGGATAGAAAGGTTCAAAAGGTTCTTAAATTCGTCTCAAGCATCGCGATCTATGTTACAGATGATGTGAGAGGTGGGTAAAATTTCGAAGAACGTCGGTGTGGCATGGAAACGAAGTTGGAGTGATTGTGAAGTAGGGAAAGAGATGGAGCTGCCGGAGTGGTTTTGCTGTACTGGTCCATTGGTCGTGTGGAGGGATGCTGGGAGGAGAGGAAACACGTGGCACTTGGGAAACAAGTTTTAGTCGCACGCGCTCTCCTCCCACGCTTCCTCCCGCCCACTCCCATTTCCCTCCTTCTTTCTTTTTGTCGCGACGGAAACGTCGAATCTGCTCAAAGTTGTCTTATTACGACTCTTTGGTCAGCGGGTCTTGATTGGTCACGCGCGGTGTCTGAGCCCACTTGCAATAAACGCGTAGTCAAACTTTTTTATTGCTGCGTCTAACGAACACCAAGAGTTTTTAGTGTAAATCAGTCTTCTTCTTCATCGATATGTTTATAAGAATACATAATTGGTAACATAACATAATGTAACATAATGTAACGCTTCGCATTTCATTAACGTTATTCTTAAATTTCCGATTAGCCTAATTTCATATGCATTCTACCTCATATTAAGCTCGTAGTGTGATTTCCTCTCTTATAAAATAATAAAAAATGTTCGTAGTTTGACTGAAATTCTCTCATTTATCGAACTACTCAACAGCTCCACCTTATATCGTATCCTAGTATTTTTGTATGCTTTCAGGCTCATATTTACAACCCTGTAGGATTGTCTTCGGTGGGTTTGGTAGATTTCGAAAATGCTACATTTTTTGATTCGATAAGGATCGTATTTTATTTACTGAAAGTTAAGAGGAAATTGCGTTCTCTTATTTAATATCATCTATATTTCTTTCCACAATGAGCGTTTTTGGATGAAATATCGTCTATATTATTTCCGATGGTCTTATTAAAATTATTTCTGTATTAGTACCCGAAGAATTTTTGTTCGGCTTTGAAGGTTTTCTTGTGCCATGATCTAATTTACTTATTTATGGAAAAAATTCAAGGGTCCTCCCTAAAAAGCGATATTAAAGATGGGGATATAAAAACCTTTTTTATTAAAAATCATTGATAATTAATAATTTATTTTATTATTTTAAGTTGGTAGTTCCTTTTTATTGACGGCAATTTTCATAATAGTGCAGTAATTGAAATAACGATGCGTTGTCAATATGGTTATAAACTAGTTTCATATTTTATTTTGCCCTTCACAATTAACTTCGTCGGTATAAAAAAATTTGTTCATATGAATCGAGATTCCGATGCTTTTATTACGCACAGTTCTCGTTTCAATCATCTTTCGAAGCCTCGTAGATTGCTCATCTTCAGTAAACCTCAACCTACCCCAGCCTTTTCTTAGTACGAATAAAAAATCGCGGCCCTATAAGTGCGTACAGCAACATCAATCACACCATTCACTTATGGGATAATGTAGCTAATTACGCGGATCGAAAACACTACGCCGTATCTTTCCATCCCGGCATACTTCGCTTTAGATACATACATGCGTCGCTGAACTTTATTTCTTCGTCTTGTTTTCACTTCATCCTCTGTGTATCCTCCTCGCAGCTTCTATGCTCGCTACCTAACATTATGTTCCTATCACTCATTCGAGTTAGTTCTTTTCACGAGGTAGTTGCAACACCCTACAGCATCATAATATTTGAAATTTTCATTACACCTGTTCCATTTTAGCTTCTCTATTTTTCGTGCAAATTTACGAGTCATTTTCTTTGTACTTATATGTTTTTCTGGTACATCCTCTTTAGCGAAATGTAGTTAAATTTGATTCACTTCAATTTTCTAATATTTCCAGGGGTTTACATAAAATTTTTGCTATTTACTATTCCTAATATCCTTATATTCAATTCACTATTCCATGTTCATTTAATATTCATTGAGGCTCGGAGTTGTTGGTTTTCTAAATATTAAATTTAATCAACCCACGATCTATTACAATGAACTCTTTTATATATAGCTTTATAAAATACGTATTTTACTTTGTTTTATAACTAGCTTACTTTGATTAACTCAGTGTTTTCTTTTACAAATCCTCTCTCAGCCAAACCATTCACTATATATACGTTTATTTATTATTTACTGCTCATTATTTGTCGAAAGTTGCTGAGGTAACGTATATTATCGTAAAATTTCAATTAGATGTCATGAAGAATTATTCTCGTATTGCATCACGTTGAACAACTTTTTTGGTACTTCCTATGTGCGTGAGTGTTAAATAAATTTAAACAATTTACATAGTCCCTTGATCATACATCATATACCTTAATTTAAATAAAAATATTTCAGTCGGTTAAGGTGCTGTGACCGTTCTGTTCCCGAAGTAAAATCGCCATAGTTCTCTCGGCTTGTGAATCAGGAATCACAGTAAATGGCAATGCGACAAAATATACCGATGAATGTTGGTGGTCGATCCGTTTGTGGCTTTCGTGAACGTGGCGTTTGAATAAATAGCCGCTAATCACCGTAGACAATATCCGAAAGGTTTTAATTTGCTCGCTCTATCGGCCGTTTCAAAATATTCTCGGGAGTGCAATCTACGCATCGGTCGTCCTATTGCCGAGGGCAGTTTCATCTATTATCTCATTTGCCAGGTGCTTTAGGGTTTAATTTATGCAGCCCGAGGGAAAGGCAGTGGGAACAAATGTAATCGAACGTCCTCGAGGGAGGCGAACGAAAGTTGCACCCTGATACTTTAGAATTTGTGATGTACCGAATCCTGGCGACGAAGAATTTTATATTTTCCTCGTTTGGGGTTGTGAAGCGTTCGGACCGTTAATTCCAGCTCTAGCCTTTCGCTTTGATAACCAAAAAGCGAGGAGCAGTATTTGTGCTTAACATATTCGATATCTATTGTGGTATTTATTTTATTTTGGAGATATTCTACGGTTAGAATTGCAATTTGGGAAATATTTATTTTTAAAATTTCTCTAACGTATGTGAATGAATGAAAGTGCTGGAGAAATTACAAATTAATTTTTCACGAATTTATTATTTCATTAGTTTTTCACGAATATATTTTCTATCACGTAAAAAATCGTTTTTGTAGCATTAGTTTTCATCAGGAGCTATAAGGAATTCTAATCGATCAATTATTATAAGAAAATCAAAAAAATATCGCTCTTCAGTTTTGCATGTTTCATTTAGTACAATCGATTGAACGATATCTTTCGATCAGAGTTATTTTAATTGTGATATTATTTATTACATTTATAGGAAATAGATACGGGGAATCTATCTTTCCCTGTATCTAGGATATCCACTATCGAGTATTTTATTCGTATCCAAACGGAAATAAATTTGAGAATGGGATGAGGATAATAAAGGATGAACAGTTCAACCGATTAATAAATTTCGATATGGTATTAATTTTCTCGATATTCAAACTATCCCAATATCCGATTGAAATATTTAGGCAATTGATCCGGCTATTTACTTTTCTTTATCTTTTCTTTACGTTCTCCATGTCCCCCCTTTAAAATTTACATTCCCCCTTTGTTTAAAATTCGGAATAAGAATAAGATTCCTCGAACTTGGCGATTGCCGTCTTTGGAACATAGTTTGTAAACATTTTATGAACACGTTAGCGGAATCTGTTATTTAAAAATATCCATTTAAGTTGCTCCCAACGCCTCCTTATGTAACGTGAAGAAATGAGTGAATTCGGTAAATTTATCAACCCCTCAGTGGGTGGGTATTCCGTCGTGGTTACTTTTACTTACCGTTTCGTTTCCTCGCTCTGATTCACACGCTGCCCTCTGTAAGTTTCGCCTTCTTTTATATACTGTATCTCCACCCAACGGCATTTAGGACTGCATTCCTCATTGCGTTTCCATTGTCCATTAGGGCGCGGATTAAAGTTACGGAGCGTATTATTTTATGGCGCAAAAACATTTCAAAGGGGATAACCGCTTAAAGTAAAGTTTGCTCGAAAGGTATGGGCTTTGAGGTGAAAATAAATATCAACACAAGACAAAAACTATGGATATGGATTGGACACGTGATGTTAACTTCAGTAAGTAAATGGGAGACATTAGAACGGATGGTATTGCCATTCTTATTGAGCTCCTCCTCGTGTTTGCTGCGAGAATAGGAAGGTTTGAAGATGAAAATTTGTTGCTAGGGATGCTTTCGTGATGGTGTAGGAGATATGAATAGAAGATGCCCGAGAGATATATGGGAAGGTATTATTAAATCCTCAGTCCGAAGTGTTGTTGTTTAAAATATGGACCCTAATAAAGGATAACAGATAAGAACACTTAAAGATAAAGTTTATCAAAAGATTGGAGAAGCCTTCTTAAGATGGGTCGTAGAATATGTGAGTGGGGTCGATGCAAAAAAACAAGTTAGCACACGAGATGGGAAACAAGTTGGTCGAAGAAGTTGGAATCAGAAGATATCGTTGTGTCAAATTACGAAAAGATAGAGCTTAATGAATTACCTCAAATTACTACCACTATACAAGTGGATGATAGAGAACTAAAGTTCTCAAACGGTTATGAGAGGCTATCTATCTAGTTATCTCAGATGGAAAATAGGAAGTCGAGTATCCGAAGGGTATCCGAAGATAGATGAATTCTATCCATGCATATCGAAGGTTATTATTGATTGTGAGGTGATGATATTAATTGTCCGAGAGTTGTAGAGAGCGATTAATATAAAATGCCATGTACTGGGTTGAAGATTTGATTCGGAAAACCGCACAACGTAAATAATAACTTACCTACAGCAAATACTAACAGCAACTTACCTATAGTATGAGTATATTAAAAATAGTTTTATTATTATGGGTATAAAATGTACTAAAAATATTTTATTCCTAAAAGTTAAGCTATTTTGTCATCGATATTTCCTTAAGCGATTTTGTTTGAAACATATCTAGATTATTGCGCGAAGAAATTCTCATTATGTATAGAGTCTTAATATATCAATTGATATACGAATAGCGTTTTATGTAAACAAATATTTATCGAAAATTATTTGACGTATTTAAAATTTTCAAAACCTTACCTTATAGTGCTAACCCATTTTGAATTATCTTGTTTTACGTATAAAAAAATCGAATAAAAATCGTCAAAGGTAAGTCACGATATGGTATGATTTAACTATTGATGGATATCAGTCAATAAAAAATTAGGTATAATAGATTTCATGTTTCCGCATCGTTATATTGATGTCAATAGATGTAAATTTACTCACGTGTCAGTTAATTTATGCACAATGGTATACAATCCTTTGCCTAATTGATTCATTTGGAATAAGATCTTTTAATAAATGACTGAATTTTGAAAGAGATTGCAAAAAATCAGTTTTCCGACAATGCGACGAATAAAGATGAGCAGGTGGTCTTCTAGGAATCGGCATTCTAGTAAATTACATCCATTTCCTCTCCTTCTTACCCATGTTAAGATCTATAGACTCGATCGTCTCCCATGGTGCATTTCATTCTCTCAATATCATCGGACATCTTTTTTCTCATCATCGGAGCGAAACTCTCATCTTAAGTATCCTTTGCCATCAATGGAATGACACATTCCCGCCGTGCGATGGCGACTCGCATAGGGAACTGGGATTGTGGTCGTGTTGCAATCAGTTTGACCACAATGTCTTTGTGGCCTCCCCCTCTCCCGCCCGCCTCCCTACGCACCTTGACCCTTTTGCAGGTTCACTAACCCTGTGTCACCACGCTCAAATAACGGTTTCTCACAAGAGTCGGTAGATTTGTGTGAAGGATTAAACAAAAAAAAAACAACTTTTGCCCATTTAGCCGAAACGGGAAGATCGTCTTTTGGGATTCTGAAACGATCACGGTAGCTTTTAATTTCAGCGTCATGGGTGACGTGCAATTCGTTGGGATAGGCGATCTTTCCGAAAACCGGATCGGCGGCGTTTTCTATAATTATCTTGGATTATGTGAAGGTTAATGTTTTTTACGTCCTGTAGCCTAAATCCTACCATTACAAATCGCTGCTTATCAAAGTTTATTGGTTGAGAATTGTTAGTAACTGAGGTTTGACAGTTAAATTCTTTACGTGCATTATTTATTTCCAATCGAATTCACTCACTGGTATAATGTACTTAAATCTATACAAAAACGCACACTCATATAATTGATGCTGTTATGTTTAGCAAAGAAATTCAGGCTAATTAACATTTTTCTCAAGCGTAATTAAGAATGAAACGAGTACATTTAAAATTCATGTATGAAGTTGTTTTTGAGTGGAATTACTAGACAGCCAGTCTACAGTTAAATTCGATAAAAAAGTATCTGATTTTATAAAAGAGTAAAAATGTTTAACATCGAGTGATCATTGTAAATAATAAAGTTAGAACGCTTTTTACTTCTACCATATTTACGATTCATGTACGTTGCCGTTCGTAAAATACTTTCGAAGTTCACAGAAGTTGTAGAGAAAAATATCAACACCTGGAAGCTAATCCACGTGCAGTCTAGGAACCCACCGAAGAAGGAACTTAACGAGCAGCTGAAAAACGATGTAGCAATTATATTGCTCAGTAAACTACATAAATATCTCACAGATCGACGAGCCGCAAATCGTATCTTTTGCGGATACCTTCGCTCGTAGAGCGGATCTCTATAGCACGAGAGAAACTTAATTATCGGATGCAACATCGTCACCCGCTCAATTAAGTCTTTCGAATGCAGCCATTCAATCTGAGAGCCATAGGGAGAAATATGGCCACAGTTTCGAGGGAAACCTTAACTGGGTCTGGTGCTTCATTCCGGTGCCACTTGGTTCGGATAATAATCATTAACGCTTCCCTCCCTCATTCCCTAAATCAAGAACGTGGGGCCGACCACTTTCGTTTTATCGCCCCAGCGTATTACGGAAGGCGGAGTGATCCTTTGAATTTATTTATTTCGATGGCCGCCTGTGTCTGTGCTGGCAAATATTTCGTTTCTTTTCCATATTTAACGAGCCATTTTTTTGGAAGTGCTGGGAAGTAGCGGGATGGATGCTATTCAACGGCCTTAATGGGTCTGGATATATAAATCCGAAGTAGCGTGTTTTCGTAGGTAACGTTTCAGGAAATTATGCGATTGATTTTGGGTAGAGATCGTCAAACCAGTTTTTAATTCGACTGCCTGAATAAAAGTGAATATGGTTTGGTCTCTTTTATAACCAACCTGAAATTCGAGATATTTAAATTATAAGAGTTGGTTTCTCAAGTCTGCTGTTAATTACGGAAGAGAACAGATAAGCATTCTTGAAATATATATCGATATGCAATCTGTGTCTATATTGAGTAGCTATTTAAAAATGTTTATGTGGAAGGATCTGAAAAAATAAGTCTCTTAGAACCGGTATTACGAGTGATACAGATGAGAGATAAACTTATTAAACATCAGAAAAAATGCTATTGATACGGGTGCAGGGTGGGATATTACATAGGATATAATCGAATCATCTGCGAAATTTCTAGAAGAAAGTATCAGCATGCAATTTTTCTATACTTCTATATGCCTATCAGGTTTAATTCAACAAAACAGTTTAATTTTTCGCTAGTTATAAGGAAATTTCGAAAATTGACACATTTAAATACTACTGCATTTGTTTTCTTATTAATCTCTTTGTCTTTTACCAATGGTGGATTAATTTGTTGCATTGTTTGATTAATATCTTTGGAATATAACGAATACGATATATTGGCAATGGATTGAGTTATTTATCGTAGTCAGTCGTCATTGACAGTTGCAATCGGTGCGAAAATGTCTTAGCTACATCCCATCAAACAAAGGTCAAATTTAGAGGCACCTTCTCACCTTCCAAATGCTCAGAAGCACCTTTTAGGACAGAGGGTGCGATGGTCTCGGATTCTTCTAACGCGATCGTGGAGTCGTTATAGCCCCCTTTCCTTGGTTGCACTTAGTAAGCCAGTCCTGCCACCACCTTATGGTCTTCTATGTTTTACGTTCGGAGAGGCCAAAGGTGATATGGACGACTGGAAAGAGCGTCCCAGATGGTCTTTCAATCAGGATTCATTCCCGTCCACGCCCAACTAACATCAGAAAGTCGGTGCGGCGGGCATCAATTTCAGGTGTCCTTACACAGGATGGTTGTGAATAAGGAAATGGCACGAGTTTATGCCCCTATTAGTTCGATGCTATTAGCGAGACGCTCTGCGGAGGTGGAGAACTCTTTAGCGTATGCATTCTAGGTAATTAAAAATAGGGACGGACTTAAATGTCAAAGTTTAACGCCTGTTGGAGTTGTGGATCTATCTTTTTATAGGTTGTTTGTTGCCATATCAGGAAGAATTAATTGCAAGTGTTTCGAAATAGAAATGAGAATCAAGGTGCCCATCGTGATTCATCGTTATGCTTTCTTATGAATATTTCGCTTTCAATTTATGGCGAAAGGAAGATATTGGAACACAATGAGTGCATCTGTTATGCGTCATACTCTCGGACATGAATTTTCTTGTTTGCTTACAAAGTGAGGATAGTTGTACATATCTAATTATGGACTTTAGTGAAATCATTTTCTTTCATTAGATGGAACACAGCAGATAGAAGAGAAAAGTAAAAACTCATTTCCGAATTGAATTTATTTTTATTTTCAATTGATTCCTTACGACTAGAAATTCTCAATTAAATTTTAGTCTCTCGTTTCTTAGCAGGTTTTTTATTAGATAGAGATATCACTGCGATAAAATCCATGAGGAGAGTTAAAAATAGAATCTTCAAATCAACAGTCTTTTTTAGAGTAAGTATTTGATATTCTGTGAAAATTATTGGGTTTTCTGGTAAATTCTCTGGACCATCCGATATTAAGAATTATAAAATATAAATAGCTCTTCATTTTATCGAAGATAGAATGTATCTCATGGCACATTTTCCTCTTAATTTTCTTATTTCCACATCTTATAAAATTTTCCGACTTTAGTTCCTGATTTATTGCTGGAACAACTGTTCAGACTTTTAAATAGACCACCAAGAAGATTTCAAAATTTTTTAGATTCTTAACTACCAGAGCTCCAGAAAGGTTCTCTTCAACTCCTTCTCAGCATTTCCTATTTGCGAAGGTTTCAGTGATACTTAATAGTTAATATTTCTCTATTCAGTAAGTATTTGGTAATTAAATGAGTTAGAAAGTATAAATGCAGCGTATCTCAATTCCTCGACTACAGTGCGCTTATTGGTAAGTATAGGAAAACAATAAATCGAAGCAGACCCGGAGTTCCTTTAGTTCACCACGCGTTTGACGGCATACAAAACTAATAAGAGCAATACATCAATGGCAATTGACGAAACGCCGATGGAAAATATCAGATGGCGCGGGAAGCCGCATTCGAAGACTCGGCTGTATAAATGTTGTGAACCATGGAGCTATTGCGTTCGAAACGTTCCTCATAAATGTCAAGGTTTGGAGTATACTTTACACAAGGTTCGGAATATCGCCGATTGGCCGTGTACGGCATACTCTCGGTTAACCTGTTGTCACTGCGGGCGACAGTCGTTGCACTCGGTGGAGCGGGATTGATTGTAAACGTATTTGAGCGTAATGAAGGAGGCTTGGTTGTCAGTCTGGTAAGTGGTTTCGAATCCACCTGGCGGATGGGGTTGGTTTCAACGCTCTTGCACTTACCACCATCTTTCATCTCGCTCCACGGACTATTTTTCAGCTCAAGATTGATCGACCGTTTCTATAGCTCGAATTTTGTCACCTCCTCTAGTGGATTTCCATACGTATGGATTCACGCGGTTGTTCTCGATTATTTCAGTGAGAATCGTAGAAGGTATCGTATTGTTTTTCGCGGTTCATATATATTCGTCTCAGGAGTGGTTGCTTAGATACTGTCGGTTACGGTGCTTAAGATTAGAGCCGTGGATTAATTATTATGCTGATGTAGGAATTTTGTCGTGTTCGAATATTTTAGTTATCGCATTACGTAAAGGAAAAATATTCTGAGCAGAAGTGGGGTACTGTGCGCTTCATAAGTCACGGAAAATCTGAAAAGTACCAGGTGAGGAGTGTTACTCAGCGTGTTATCTATGCGAAATCGAGACTGGAGTAATGTGTGTCGTAGTTCCTAAGGTCTAATTAATATTGACAATAATCGTATCCGTCAAAAGGGGCATTTCTGTGGGGAAATACCCGCTCCTAAACTATTATTACAGGAGACCAAATTAGGATATTACTTATTCTATGAAATAATATGCTTTTTGAATGAAAATGAGAGAATTTAGATCTTTAGAGAATTTAGAGATATTTTTTCACATTTTATCGTTAGATGATAAGGATGCAAGCGAATTTTGTGTATTTTTTTGGAACTATATGTTAATTGTAGAGATTTCCATTAAATGTTGGAACGCTTTCACGGTTCCGATAAGGTCATTAAGTCTTGATGAGTGCTGAGTTCATTAAGCTGTGTCTAACTCCCAGAGTTAGCCTTTAAGGTTGATTTTAGCATCCATTTATTCGGAGCTGAAACCTCGTCATGTAAATCCTTCAGTTTCCGAATGCAGTCAGACTGTTTTATCATGAATCTCTTTGTAAAATTCCCAGATGCACATTAAATAAATTATCATCATCGTGCAACATTTGTTATAACAGCGAAGATCGAAATGTATGCATTCATCTTAGAAACATGCAATCAACTAGTACATCCTGACGAGCAATAACGACATATATTTCGTATATTTTTATACAAGGTTGCATTCCCTGTACCCTACCATAGTTCTTTAATAGTAATTTGCATATTTAGTTGTTTTACATCTTAGCGTGAAATTTCCATCATGCAACCTCTCCCGTTGAAGTTTCCACCGATTGATTCTACAGCACGTCGAATGCTGCGCTTACGGCAATATTCCGCCATCAAGCGTTAATCGGAAAAACTCTTCAATACACTTCGATTACAACAACTTGGCTCAAAATCGGAATGACGTAATGGCGAAGTCGTTAGCTGAAAATATACCAGATACATTCCGACGATATAACCGCGCAGACTGATGCGAATTGGACGCGTACGATAATTTTTTTCGCCTCTAAAACCTTTCGACTCCGTTCAGCCCATTCATTTTCGAGGGAAACAAATCATCCGGGGACGGCAAAATGCCTCCGATACTGCCTTCATTACTTTCAGTCCGGTTGCAATCCGTTTTCAGAAGCGGGGGGCACGGTGAGAAGGCTAACTAAGTATCGGCCGTAATCCACTACAGAGAACTATCTTCTCATTTATCTGAGGGATCATTATCTCCTCATAGCGTCGATGGGTCAGAGCCGGTGCTACCGGTCGAACTAAAAGCCTCCCACGTACGTGCTCGAAACTTCAATCTCCTCCTTCCCATACGGGAATCTTGGGATAGGTTAAATGACGGCCTAGGTGCTTATGGGTGCGGGAGAAAGTGGGCGTGTCCGGTGGACGGGTGCAGAGAGTAACAGGGTCGAGGGGGTGGATCATAGGCTCTCGGAGGTGGTCTTCTTCTGTTAGGGATGGCGTTAATGAGATTTCCCACGGTGCCGCAAATCTCAACCGCTACGTGTTGCAGCGTCGTCCGTTTTATTTTTCCGTACCCGCAGGACTGTTATTTTAAGAGGCTTTTCAGGCGAGAGTAGGAGAAATCAAGGGGAGAGGGGTAGGTTGATACAGTTTAAAGAGAAGTGGAGGAATGGGATGCAGATTACATCGGCCGTAAGTCATTGCAGTTATCCGAGAATCCATATATACGTTTCCATTTCTTTGGATTTATAGGACGAGCACGGGATGACTAGAGAATGTTTGGGCTGAGGGTTTGTGGTCGGTGGTCGCAGGGCATCATTACAGCGGTTTGCTACTGCATGTTGCCTTTGCTGCACTACGAGTCATCGTGGAACGTGACAATGTTCCGTGCACGGTGACTGGTAAGTGCAATTGTTGATGCTATCCGCGGATGCTGAAACCGCACGCAGTAAATGCGGTGCTTCACGAGTGATATCATAAGGTGTGTTTTTTAGCCGATTGCAGGCGGAGTTTTACACGGGTGATGATTGTATATGTGCTACATGACCATCAGCTAGGCTACCCAAGAATATTATCTTCGTCTCTCATAGTTTGGAAAGGGGGAGGTATTGATGTAACGAATAACCCTGATAATAGCTAGACTAGCTTCCTAGGAATGTTTTACAGTTTCTATAATTATCATTCCGTTTCATAAACATAAATCATTGACGTAAAAATTCAATGTATGAAAATGCACAGCGGTAACTTTCCTTATTTCGAAGTTTGACTTGATGAGTTCAAAGATTCATTTATTCTCTGTTTATAGCTCTAAACTACGCGTACAGATCTAAAATCAGATGAACAATTCAGTCCATCACAATACTAAATAAGCATATTTTACGAGAGGAAAAAGTACTACCGTATGTTGTTCTTTCTTCGAAGCTATCTCTTCACGGAACGCTCGTACCATTAGCTACGCATTCACTGCTCTAATGAGTTATAAGAATTGGAAATGGTACTCACGAAGATAAACTTGTTCAACCTTCTCAATTAGTACTCTCTAAGTTATTGTAATGAATCTATGCAGAGGAAATTACTTAACGGAAAGATACGACTTTAGACGCACATGCGTTGTCCCTCGCGAAGAGATACAGAGATAGTGCCAATATATAAATTCGACACATGCGTAAGAAGAACGCACGTATATTTACACACGAAGCGATCGCACGTTTACAATGGGAACACCAAACGCTCAATCGTGGACATACCATCGCAATTCACGACGAAAATGCTTGCTTCGAAGGGCAGAGGGCTGCGTGTATCCCGCATTGAATGCCGTGGGCCCGTACTTGCACGCGGCTCTCGCGTGAAACTGCATTTCCATTAACATGCAGACTCGTCTCTAGTCCATGACACCTACGGCTCCAGCGGGGATGTCGCTCAGCCTGCGGGGTCTTTGACCTCACGGGCCTGACCTTCCCCCCACTTCATTTTACTCTCTTCTCCATCTTACTTTTCCTCTTTCATTTTCTTGCTTCCCTTTCATCGCTGTTTATCTCTCCTTTTGGAGTACAAAATATCTATTTTTATAGGTTTATAGCTTTTATTCTATTTCGAGAATTAAGTGCTTTGTTCATAGTAAATGCATGACTTGAGAAATTTTCGATATTTTTAAAATTCGAAGTAAGTTTGTTACCATCAAATTTTTTGGTTGGTTTTTTCTCTCGTAATAGGCATTCAATTCGACAAAATGAAGTTTAATATCTCTTTTGTTTCTTTCTGCTACATTGCGCTGTAATATTGCGCTTCAATGAATAATTCAGGAACCTCTGAAGTGCTTTTTAAGAATCATTAACATTTTAGACTGCAAATATAAACATAAAATGATACGTCACTCTACCAAGTATCACGGTATCTACTCCATTATATATAAATAAGAGGTGACAGATAGCATGCTGAAAAGGATAATGTAATTTCGGCCACAAAATTAAAAGTTTATGCAGTGATGAAATATGAGAAATTACAAGATTGAATTGTAATACGTGAATAGGGAATTCGTTATATAAGTGTCGAAGAAACTAGAGCTTCTCTGATTTATGATATATCTATTCACCTATGATATATTTTTCCACGAATATTTTAGTCTCTGTTTTATTGTGAGTTGCATTTGTTTAGACTATTTTGCGTAAGGAAATTATTTAACTAAGATTAAATCTTTCCATTGAAATCAAAATTACTATAATAATAATATTAGACTTGATTATGGATGAGATTGGGACGATGAAGTGCCCTTATATATCTAACTCGTAAATTATTGATAGTGAATTCGTATAGTTTATTGCGTGTAAATATTTACGAGATAAATCGTTAACATTTGGACAAATTTTTTATTGAATATATAAGGGAAATCATGGTTTACGTCGATGAGAGAATAAGATTCTTACTCTAGTTTAATTAATATAGAATAATTGTGTCAAATA
This sequence comes from Pantala flavescens, assembly GCA_020796165.1. Classification (NCBI taxonomy): domain Eukaryota; kingdom Metazoa; phylum Arthropoda; class Insecta; order Odonata; family Libellulidae; genus Pantala; species Pantala flavescens. The sequence goes on along the minus strand of CM036889.1, from coordinate 11,649,450 downwards.
TAAAGCTCTGTAAATGCTGCGTTGTAAATTTATTAAAATCTGATGCTTCTACTATTTTTCTTTGACTTTTCTCCTTCTTTACTCGTTCTTTCTCTATCTACCTACTCCTTCCCACCTGTCCATTCTCTGCCACTATTTCTCTTAATCTCATTCTCGATCATTGCCTACGCTCTATTCTATTTCTCGATCTTTTACTATTCTGTAGCAATCTCTCATTCGCCCACACTCCTTACATCTTATCCTTCCCATTCTTGCCCTTTGCACCGCTGTCCTTTACCAATCTCCCACTCTATCTCATTTCCAAACACGCCTTATTTGAGCATTTCTATCCGCTACCTAACGTTCATCAGATCCCTTCCTCGGATCCATTTTCAGAACAGCTACTTTCATCCTAATTCGTTGTTACTTAACAGCATATTCAGGCGATGTTTACTTTACTCTATTATTTTTGAAATGTAGTTGTAATGGTACTATCGTAATTCTTTCTATTTCTGAATGTAGTGGTTATCTCCCATCCCTTCCATGTCTTACATATTTTTCTACTTATTTTCTTATTTTAATTACTCTTTTAGTCGTAAATTGTTTCTAAAGGTTTATTGCAAATGGACTTCGATGTTGTTATTAAGACTTTCTTACCTGTAAATTCGTTTGTCTTGTCTTTACGACGTAACTTATATCATAAATATCAGTTCAAATTATTATATCAACCTTGAGTAATAAAACAGCTGTTTTAGCATTCCTCTACTTGCACTTCTTCATCAGTTTTAATTTGATTTGAATAAAAACAACAGGTGAAATTTTGTTTGGTATTTGTCTACCATCTTCTTTTTTGTTATAGGTAGTTTTCACCATCGTCCATTAATTCTCTAATTAATTCCTGCCATATTGCACTTTTTTTAACTATACCCTATACATTTCCTTGGCTTTGGTGATAAATCGATCCTATAGTTTCTAATTTTTTAGCGTCAGTTTTTTCCTTTTATTTTCATATTAACGAATCCCTTTTCGAAACTTTACCGCTCATTATCACTTGCGAAGGTACCATACTATCGCCCTAACTTGCAATACTTTCATTCTCTCGCTTTCCTATTAGCTCCCTTATAGAGGGTCCGCTTGGGAAGGGAGTGTGGGACGGCAGGCGCAGAGAAGGATATGCTGAAGGACAGGTGAATGCGGGGAACCTTTTATTATCCTTTGTCAAAAATAAGATTGAAAAGACGCGAGGTTGTTTGCGGACTCTACGCGGCTCCTAGTTTACGTATTTTCATTACAACGGAGACAGTAATATACAAAGCGGCTTTGTCAGGGGGAAAGAGATTTATCGCGAGTTAGCTTCCCTTACATCAGTGTTTCGGAGTTTATTACCACACGCACAGTGTCTTTTCACGTGTTTATTTAATAGATTTTGCTAGCGATGGCGCAGAGTTCATTTTGAAGTGATGCCATAAGGTATGCTGTCTTTAAATCGCAGTTTTGTACTACCTTCATCGGTCAGGAGATGAGATACGTTTAGATAACGAGAGATGTAGAGAAATATCATAAGTTGTAAAATATCCGTCTTTTTGTGTCGTTTAAATGTTTTAATCGAGGGGTTCATTGGAAAGAGACACCGGCGAAGAATTATGTTTGAAATATTGCAAAGTAAGTTGTTATAAAGCAATTAGCTTACTGTAAGAGTCAGAATATCTGGTTTAATTAGGATAGGAGAATTTTCTGTCTCAATTTTGCCCTTATTAAACACGTTTTATTTTTATTATTATATATTTTACAATCTTTTCTGAAGGTGAAAAAATCATCGTCTTAATATTTATCGTAAAGACGACAACGTATTTCGTAATTTCTGAAATAATTAGTGCTATTGGCTGTCGTTCATAGAAAAGGAATATAAATAGTCAGCAAGCGCGAGCAAACTAGATAAAAAATGGCTTTACGGGAAATGTTTATGCTTTTCAGGTATGAAATGTTCTCTTTAAAAAGACTCCATACCAATAATTACAGGTACCAAGATGTTTCTTGATCGATGTATCCTATTTCAAAATCAGTTCCATTAGATATCCTTTTGGCGGGTTCTCCTACCACGTGTCGCTCGTCCCATTCCTCGGATGCTACTTCTCAAGATATTTGCATCGTTTAGTATAAAACTACAGCAAGAGTTTCATCTGATAGAGTGCAAGGGAAGATTACTTACGGAGAATACACGTACCTCGATATAATTTGATATCTTACGTTATTCTCATTCAGTGACTTAATGAAATAAGCTTTCGAGGCATAAAAAACTAAAACGTTTGGAGAGAAGAGGAACGGACATCTTCCACTCCGTAACACTTTCGTGCTAAAAATACTTCCTCGAACGACGACATTCGATCCATTTCTCTACTCCCGAACAGCTGCTGGCTACGTAAGGAAAAGCTAAGACATATAATTAATCCCCCGTTTCTTCTCTCGGAATCGTAGAATCGAAATTTCGCGATGGTACTAATTTGCCGTTCGCGGATTTGCGTCGTAACAGGAAGTTGTACTTCTCAAGCACACCCATTTCTACCTCGCGCGGCTGCCGGTATTTAGAACCGCTCCTATTTAGAGGGGTGGGATGCAACCATCTAGGAAATGCTTTTAATACTCGGTGGAGGAATTTTATCCCCGCGAACCGTAGCTCAAGATACCCGCAAGGCCGGGACATTGTTTCCCAACTCTGTCTGGAGCGAGGGCGCAACTACAGAGATTCCATATCTACGTAAGTTACACCCAACGCGGTTGACTCTTTGTGCGTACGAACGTCCGAGAGGTTTATTTAACACAAATGCGTATAAGGGTCGCTAACCTTGGTGAAAGACCCTATCAGAGTTAGGAATCTGATTCCATAAAGGGATATCAAAAACATTCGAAGCAACTGCTCGAGTGTGGTGCCCTCTCCACTCGAAATATGCCAACTGATACGGGTCTCTTTGCTTCCACAGGTCGCACCCTAGTGCGAAAGATTATAATTCTGAGCAAGAATAAGCGATAAGTAGTCGCCTGAAAGTGGAGACAAAAATTCTATGATGGACGGAATGGCGTGTTTGAGATATGAGGTTAAGGTTAACTTGAGGTAAAGTTGATGAATCGTAATAATTTCCTGGTCACAGTGCACCTTATGCATTTCACGCTCTTGTGAAATACATTTCACACGCACCTGGGCTCATTGTTCTTTCGAAGCGTAAAAAAACTCACAATGCAGTTTTATTACTTTATCTGGGATAGGATTTAGAGTTATGCCGATGTAGGTACTTATAAAATAGAGATGTAGACATTTTATTTGGAACTTAGATATGAAGAGGTTTGTTGATCATTGATTTATTGTAGAATTAGTTTTATTCATCCTGAGTCAGAAGGATAAACAGTATTCATAAGTAGATACATAAAAAATAAAATGATATACTTCAAGTTGGAAATATTATTACGTGATATCACAAAGTTACTTTCCAGAATTTAATCTTTGGGAAAGTATCATTTTCAATCACCATATCATGTGGAGACGTTCATCATTTATATCTGCATATCTAGTAGTCTCAGAGCTCCCAAATACTATTTTTTGCACATTTACATAGTGCATACTCGCATACATTCTGCTACAGTAATATTACAGCAGAAAATTGAGTGAAGAAAGTACGATGAAATTTCATTCATCGACCTTGCACCGAAGTTGCAACCTTAAGATGGTACATCCAATGAGCCACAATGAGAACACTTTCCGATATTTTCACATCTTCAATGCTATCTTAATTGTGAGAACCGTCATCGGAGGCTCTGATGGCTAAAAATGACTATTGCTGACCTATTCGGAGGTATGAGTCGGGAGCTAAAGAATCCAGATACTCTCCGCTCTGGAATCTGTTAGGTGGTGCCGTCACCTCCCTCGCGTACGCCCCCGCATAAGGTGGGGTAGAATGCAATCGCGGGACATTTCCCTTGTCCCATTCATTTTCCGCCTCCTCTCAGAACACGGGAACATCTGATTTATTTTCGTGTCCGATTAAACTTTGTAATAGATCCCCCGCCGCCAGTCCTTTCTTAAGCTGCTCCACCCACGACTTCCCCACCTCATCACTCTCCCGATCCTTTTTACTCCTTTTGAATTTTAATTTACGCGCATTCTGCCCTTCATATCTTCGCGAATAAATTAAGTTTTGACCCGCAGCGACCGTGCTCCTCGTACACTCTAGTTTTTTACTCCGCTTCTAATTTCTACGATGTCCTCTGTGTACCGTCTCATCGACATATGGATACGTCTTGGGATTCGATTTTGTATTCTTATTGCATGAAATCATCAACGGTTTGCTATCAATTTGTTTGAGGAGATATCTGCAACTAGATCGGTCGTGAGTTCGGAACATGCAAAGAAATGGGATAACGTCATAATTATTAATATGGGTTAATGCGTGAGTATTTTTGTTAAATGATCTATAAAATAAATTCATAAATTAGTGTAATTTTTAAGACCACTATTGTAGTAATATCGTAAGAAATATATAAAGTTTCAGGAAGGTAGGGATAAAATTGTCTTGCTTATTAACTTTATCGATGTATACTTAAAAATATTCTCTTTCCTAGCTGGCAATCGATTCCTTTTTTACGAGTTATTTCTCTTGTCTTATGGAGTAATTAATACCGGATCCCAATAAGTAAAATTACGTATATTTTACTCTTCAGATATATTTATTTGAAGTTTAATAGGTCCCGAAAACTGAACCATTACTCAAAAATTCTTATTTGAATTTAAGAGTTTAAGTAGAGTTTGTAGGGAATATCTAACCTTATGCATGAGCTTTAAGCTATTTTGGACCCAAAATATCAAATATTTTTAAGTTTAGGGAAAGATATGATTTTCATCTATATACATCTAAACCTTTTTATAAATCAGTGATTATTAACCCAGCACACTCATCGTATTTACCGTTTGATTTTTTTATTATTTATTGTTAGGCCTTGCAGCTTGTATATAGCAGCTCTCAATATGCAGTCTTCACACGTGCAGAAGTAAATCAATCTTTACCATAATTACCTTTCACGAGGAAAAAATTACGGTGGAGCAACTAAATCTTGGTGGATGATTATCTTTGTGCGATGTAAGATAAGTATATTAGTGAAATGACCTTGGAGTTGAATATAATCTCAACATTTCCTAATCTAGCTGATGAGGTTTTTATAGCATAAAATAATATTTCTGCAAAGCGTGCCGTTAAATTCCATTCTACTGGTGGCATCACTTAGTGGAAAGGAATGCGCAGCGGTGCAGAACAAGTGAAACTCTATTACTTTCCACGTATCCAATTCAAATCTCATGAGAAAAGAACGGGAAAATGAAATCCTATAACGTACGGGATTTCTTTATTGTCATCTCGGAACTATTCTTCACAAAATAACATCTCAAACAAGTATGAAGATTTGCGAACATATATGGATTTATATAATTTGTAGCTCAGAATCATCTGAAAGGCATCGAAGCATTGATGCAGTTTCTTTAGAGAAGTAATGATACTCATGGAGTACGGAGTCGAAGCGATTTTGATTGATTTAAGAAGAGCAAGATCTTCATGAAAATAATCTGCTTGACCTTGTGAAATACTTCTTAATGTACAAATGGAAAACTATCCTATTTCGTAAATTCATCTAATTTTAAACAATATTTTTGAAAAGAAGTGACAACTATTGTTCAATTTCAATGTTTTAGATATTAATCACATTATAATGTACGGTGCAGTAGGATCGATATGAGGCTATCGGCATAAGATGTCTAAACTCCTTTTCTAATTTCATCAGGTATTTCCATTCTCAATGAAAATTCTATCTTATAAATACTTCAGGATATGTATACGAAATATTTGCATGAAGTATGAACCGTGGAGTGAATAAAACATCTTTGAGGAAAGTGAACGAACTAAAAGCCTTTTCAAACTTTCATCTCGTTTCTAATAATAAATTTGAATAGTGTTGAAACGTCAGTATGAATACGACCGAAACAGTTGGAGTGAAGTCTGCTTACACTCAACCTGTCACATTCATATTTAAATAGAATGTAATATTGACTGTAGGCTCTTTATGCGTTTCCATTCGATGTGTATGGAGGCATTATGTTTCGGAAATCGCAGCCCTTTTGATCTATTTCAGGAGAGACCTCTAGGTTTCCGAATATAGAAAAGGACTGAACTAGCATGAATTAGTATTAATTCATACGAAAATATTTAAATTCAAATATATATATTTCCTCACAATAACGATTGATTAAATTTTTTATTAATATTGAATGCGTAACGGGTGGATTTTATAAATTAAGAAAAATTAACTCTATTTTATTGTAAATATAAACATCTCATCTTAATATCAGGAATCAGAGGGAAAGAAATATGTTTAATTTTCATTGCATTCGTTCATAAGCTGAAGTATTGCGAGGATATGATCGTAAAAGCGAACTATTTGAGAAATGAACGTCCTTCTCTTTCCACGAATATCTTCCCTTTGAAAGGAAGGCTGATTTTATAAAGGTCGGAGATCGGAGAAACTCTCAGATCATCCACGGCCTTGAATTTAAATTTGACGGTATTCATCCAACTCCTTCGCACCTCATTGCTTTAAATCGTTTACTTTTGCCTTCATAAGACGACCTTCCCCATGCGAACTCCGTGGGAGAGATACTTATCTCTCCATAAATTGCGCTAACATCTTCAATACTTCTTCGAAGTCGTTGTAAGATCGGAACTAATGAAGGGAAAAATGAGTCTTCTTCCTCAGATGTTAAGGAGATAAGCTCCCGAAGTGGCGCGAAGTACGTATTCGCTATGTCGAGGACATTTTACGATCATTTATCAGAGATTTAACTCTGGTCGGTGGTTAATTATCGGAGGAAATATTCTTCTGATGCAAAGTATTAAATTGACATTCGAGTATTGCTGGAAAATCGCAGGTTCAAAGAGTAATTCTTCCCTACGACTGCCGTGAATGCTAAGGATAGAAACTCCCCATGTACAAGCGGCCATCGAATTAATAAATTGTCGTTTTAATCCGATCGTCTCGTTCGTTGAGATTTTTTCAAATTTGCGGATGAATCTAGATGAAGTTTCTGGTTTACAGGTGTATATTCTCGTGCGATGATGGGGCAAGTATCTAGAAATAAGAAGAAAAAGAAATGCTGTAAAAAATTGCTTAAAACTCTTCTTATTCAGCATTGTCGTCAAATGTTTTTTTTCGATTTTTAAAATACTCTCTCTATATTGTCCTTGAAAGATTTTTTCAAAATATCTTAATTTTTAGATTAAAAAGATATCGCATTTTTCATAAAATTTAACGATGAATTAAGAATCATTTCAAAGAAGAATTTCAAATTAATTTTTTTCTGGCCTCAGCCCAAGTCTTTCCAGTCAGAATTATGTCCATCATTTTCTTGAAAACTTTTCATCGAAAATTGAGGTATTGGTTCAATCAGCTATATCCACATATTGGATTAATTTAAACGATATGAAGAAATATTACAGTTGTAAAGATCAATTTATCACTATTAAATTCAATTACTCGTTGGCAGAATGATTCCCGTAAAGCGTTTTCTTGTTAGAGTCATTTAATACTTTTTAATCACGAAATGTTACAAGTAAGCGATCAAGGTTTTCTGATAGATGCCTCCATTTAATGAAGGCTTTTGATTCAGTGCCACACGCGATTTAACTCAGAAAATCGTATTGCCATCGTGTGGAAAATAGTTTTAATGGATTAAGTCATTCCTGACTTGAGGCAACTTGTAGTCATGTATAATTTTACCAACCAAACATGAGTCGTAAAGGGTTAATTAGGAAAAATTTTAATTTTATGATTTACGTATCGATTAACGATCAGTGGTGATCAAAGTAACTCCTTCTCAAAAGTAAAAGTTCAACGCTGGATATAATTATTCAAAATATTGGATAATTTTTGATTATTTTATTTAAAAATTTTCCGGAGTTTATAATAAGAAAATAACTGGATTATTTTAAAATCCAAACTAAATTATGAAGTGAACGTAATGTTAAAGAAATTATTTTTAATGTAATAAACTGAATTATTAAATCATCATTCAAACTAATAGAATCAAATGCTTTCATAGAACGACCTGCTAATTTCCTGACTAAATTGTAAGGATATCTTTGTCTTCACGTTAAAAATATTCGCATACTAAATAAAGCATATTTACTGTCCGTTCTCCATCTCGTTCAACTTCAAGTATTTAACAGCGTTCCTAAAGTCCTCGAGAGAGATATCATCTGGGCCAGGAAATTCACGGTTTGAAAGTAAATTGCATCATTACCTTGTCAATATTCCAGTTTCTCCATTCCTTTCACCGCGTCCTTGACCGCCAATGTCGAATACAAATCAAAGCATTGGATTTCTTCACCGCCCACGAGCTTCTTATTCCTATTCCTTTCCCGTGACACTGGGAACCAGTTTAGGACTTCGTTACGAGTCGAGGAATTGGAAGTCTCAAAAAGCGGAGACGCAGGGACCAAGATTGGCACAATGTAGAGGAACGCCAATTAGCTACTCACGGTACTTCGAAACCTTTCAAATGGAGTTAGAGGAAAGATACAACGAGTCAAGGGCTCGCTTTAGTATTTGACCGCAGGGCGGTCGTAAACTTCTACTTTCCTTGATTGATAAGCAAATCTGCTATTCTGGGAAAGGTAGTTTTCTCTCGGAACATAAATACATCAGCTTTTATCGAGTGTGCAAAAACTCAAGCGACAAAGCAATAACTGTTAGTCTTCGGTGTGCATGCACGGTAATTACTTAAGGAGACAGTTATGTCCTCTTAAATACTCGAAACTTTTTATTTTTCGAAAAATTTGTTCCGTGTGTTTATCTTCGAGGATCATTGTAAAGACGTTTATGGCACAATCGGAAAATACCCATCACGCATGACGTAAATTTCGCTTTACATTGTCATACCACCACTAGAGGAAAAGGCGCCACTGTTTAGTTTCACGGACATTTTGACCAACTCATTAAATTCACTTGGTCTCAATTCAGCAGGATTGAGTATGTTTCTACGAAGTGAATAGGTATTTGAAAGTTTCTGCTGAAGCTGTTTTAGATATGCACTATTATTCTACGATTTATTTATCTGAAAATAATTCATAATATAATAGAAGTTGCATAATTTTCTCTCGTAAGAAACATTTTAATTGAATGTCAACGAATAATGCTAGCGAATCTTCAGGCCTGAAGATGTAATTTCATATTACGAAATCGGTCGCGAAATACAATTTTCTGTGGAAATTCACAAAGTTGTTTTTATTACTATGGCATTCCACGAAGTCACGCCTTCTCACATTGATTTCGAAATATTTTATGTGTTATCTTTATGTCAGAGATCGAAGATTGTTGTGTGTACCATAATCATCTATAGCAATCACTTCTTAAATATTCCCTAATGTAGCCTAACTTTTTATCTGAGGAAATAAGTGCATACAAAATATATGAAACTATGTATATTTTATGGAGATATATAAATGTGATTCTAGAAAAATTATGGAAAACCTGAGAATTTTAAAGAGAATTCAATGCAAATTAAAATTTGCTTAATTTACTACTAATTTATCGATAAAGACTTCATTATTCTATATTTATTCATATTAAGGGATTTTTTTGAAGTTCCTAGAATGCTCAAACAAACCAGATGCTAAGCTCTCATCTGATTATCTTGGAGTGATCGTTAATGCATTCAGAATGGGCGGAGTGCCTAATAATTGTCAAGACACACTCAGTTTGAAGGTCAAACTAGGAGTAGATGAGTGACTAAATAGCTCAACCTTTGTCCATTATCTCTTATGCCTCAATATGATCTATCATCTCATCTATATATGATCTATCATCTCATCTCAATTATTGTGTCACTCTTCGGCCTTATCGAATATTTATGAATATATTATCCAAAGAAGGGATCCATATTTTCACATTTTTTGTATTGTTTTTTTTAGTTATGCTTCTCTGTCAATTATGTATTTTAACTACGAAAACTTTGAGGATGGTTCTATTATTCTATAAGGTTTTTTCTCTTCTAAGTCGCTATATTTTATAGAACAGAATTTTTTTATGATTTCTTCGCCTTTCTAAAAGCCAACCTATGAGTTATTTACGTATAACCAATAACCATCGATTTCTACCGCTGCATGGAGCTTTAAATCATCTATATAAATTATATAAAACAATTGACCTTGACCTCATAATGGGTTGCCTTTTCATCGTTTTAATATGTATTCCTCAATGATATCTGCATCTTTATTTCTTCATTACTTTATTTATAATTTCTCCCCACATCAAGATCAACTCCTGCCGTTCCCTATTTATTCGATCGGTACTCGCTTTGTATTCATCTATGCACTGTGTCTATCATTTCATTTGCTTTCGACCACACCTATACATCGGTAGCCTTTAGTCTTTCAATATTTTCCCTTCACGTGAGATAGGCTAACTTTGAAAGACACTGCCTGTTGAAGGTCTCCTATCTCTTACTAAAATCTTTATCGAGGTCTCGTCCTCTGATTTATTCACAATGCAATCCTTTCTGCTAAATAATCATGGAATAGAATCTCTAATTCGTTTACTTTTAATGCATTTAGAATATGTGACTTGATTAACTCAAGGGAAATACTCGTTAGATATAATTCTCTGAGATGAGTTATAAACAATCGTGATTAGGTGTTTTCTGATGAAATTCTTCTTGTCAATTAAAATTGTCTTGGGTTATTTGGGAGATATACAAATGATTGTGTATAAATTTCAACTTTTTTCGATGGTTATTGATGCTCTCTTTATTTCCTGTTTTTTCTTTGTTATTCGTGAAATTTAATTCGTAATTTCGCTGTGTTTGATTTTATCTAATATATAAATTAAATAGAACTTAAATTTTACTTTCGTTCGTAACTTTCACTAACTGTAATTCAATAAGAAAGGGAGTAATATTCCTCTTCATTTGCAAATTTAAAAATTTACTTCTCCCAATTTATATCTTATGATAAGATCTTAATAAGACGGAAGAAACATAAATCCAAAAAAATGGCAACATTGGTTTCTTTGCGGAAAGCATTATTATGGCCGCATGTTGCTGTCGATCCAATTACCGAGCGCATATTTTTTTCCTCTCCATTCGTTTGAAAGTCCGTCTTCATCGTCGGAGTCGAAAGCTTTCTTTATCGTTCGCAGCATTTCCTCATCGGACGTTTTCCTCTCAATTATTCCTCCCCGAATCATTCCATCCTTCCTTTATCTGCCAAACGGGCAGTAATCTCCGCCCACGACTCCACCACCACCTTTGGATTTTTCTGCCCGCGAGGCTGCGAGGTCGGGACGCATTTCCGCGTGGAAGGCGATGACGCAAGAGGTTTTTGCTCTGGGCTCATGCGTAGCCTTTCTCGGAACCTTATTTATTCGTTGGGCCAGGCCATGGTCGGAAGCGCCCCGCGGGGAAGGCCAATGCTCCATCCGCGGAGGTACCAAAGGTGGCGTTTCTCTCGTCAGAGTGTACGATTAAGAGTTTTCGTTATCTACGCGTGCGATCTTTTTTTCTCTAGCGGTTGATCGATAGGGCAGTTCGATATTATGTCGAGGGTTTGCAGTCTTCATTCGATTCCTACTAGGGTCACGGTCAGAGTAGATAGCAACCCAATATTAAGGGGGCGGGGGGTTTTAAAGCGTGGGCAGAAATGCGAAGTCTTTTTCCTTTCCCCGAAGTAAGGAGCCGTCCATTCAAAGCGTGGAGGCCGGTGGTCGCGTGGGGAATTGGAGATGATTACGGGCGAATTTGCGTACGAAATAGCCCAAATGATCGGGAAAATATCTATCGAATTAAATGAATCAGAAAGGTTGGTTCGATGATATGGTAAGGGATTCGAGTTTTTCTGCCGTTGCCTCGTTCGCGCAAATTTGGTTGCATTACCGTTTTCCGAATGGGAATAAATAACTGCATATTTGCAGCTAGATTGAGGTGAGGATAGGATGAGCTCATCTAAGAATTTATTTCGATACGTAAATTTTAGATGAATTAAATACGGGAAGGCATCATGAAGGTTTAAAACAAATAAGGTATTTTGTTTTTAAACAAATGAGTTATTTTATTATTTTTATTGTTATACAGGTTTAAAAAAGGGAATCTATAAACTAGATCTTCTAACATACTTGTTATGTTCATTACTCTTGATGTCTTATAAACTTATAAATATTTCTTTACTCGAAAAACTCATGGTTAATTATGGAAAATCATTAAGCCTTTTCTCCCTCCAAAGCATAAACGTCTGCGTCACATTACAATACTCAATTCTCCATCGACGTTCTTTAGAATGTGGAATTTCACAAAGTGTTTTATTCTCTTCATTAATAAAGTTTAGAGTTTCATTCATAGAGTTAGATTAACATTCAGTGGTGTTTCATCTTTGAGAGGAAATGAGATAGAACACTCTTATTTTGCTTTACTGTTGCATCTGGACCATTGCCTATGGAAAACGGATGTCTCCTGGTGATCATCGGCTACCAAACTTGGGAGCAGGTAATTCAAAGGATTGAAACCATCGTGTTAATGGTTCCTTTCCAATCCATTCCATTGCGAAGAATTAATTCTGAATCCTCCGCGAAATAAATTTCTCCTTCGCATTACCGATCCGCCCATACCTATTTCTGTGAGCGTTAATTCAGACTGCGCAGCCTCGCCAAACCCCACAGATTGTTTTACCGTCACTGCTTTTCAATGTCGTTTCCTGCAAGTAACAGGATTGCGAATGGTGGATATGTTGAGGAATGGAGATTGAAAGGATGTTCAAATGTTCCCTGAGAAAGGCTTACCATCCCTCTGTAAGGAAAATCCAATTTAAATCCTTAATATATTTACCGGCTCGGTGCTGTAGATATGGAAGAAAGAGTTGATGTTATCACGTCCAATTTTTTAAGATTACGCGAACTCTAGTGCACTTGAAGGGGTAATATATGTAACGTTCATGTTTTTCGGATTGAATAAATTATATACGTACTGAGGTCTGTGTAACAATCAACCTCCGTAATGAAAGGGGCTGAGCCAAGTAAGCTCTAATAACCTGGAAGAAAGGAGTTAAGCATCTGAGAGTTCGAGATCCTTTATCTATCTCCAATTGGTTTCATTTCGATGTATTTAGAGCTTCCATCATAAGCTCTTCTGGTAATGTTACCTATCCTCCTTCCCGTTTCTAATTATCCTCCAGGAGTGAATTCATAGACTAGGCAAAGAAGACTTTTTCTCAGATATAGTCGTTGAAAATTACTATGGCTATGAATTTTTAATCAATCCCGAGTCTAATGGTGAAATGGGAGACGTATTTGTTTCATTGGAATCGAATGTATAAGAAATTGAAGACTCATTTCGATATAAGTTTGGTTATGACTGCGCAGGCTAATGCAATCACGCTTTTGTATTTTAAAGATTATTTCACTACAGAACTAATAAAAGGGAATTCGGCAACCGGATAGCAAAGTGGAAGTACATGTATGTTAACCTGTAGAGATTTCTGCTCTAGGAACGATTCCAAAGCTCAAAGCTGCGGATTCTTTTGGCACAAATTTCACGAGAGTGGGCACCTATACATGTATACAAATCCTTTTATTATTTCGTTTTAAGTTAAATTTATTCTATGTTTTCGACCATTTTATTGTGAATCATTCTCCAAATTTCGCAGATATTCGTATGATTCTTATTTCAATACAATGTATGGCTATTATCTATCCTATCTGATACGCAAACAGTGATATTTATATACACCTCGTCATCGACAGCTATGTTTTTTAATGGTTCCTTATGGATTTAAGAACTTTACGGTGTCTCACTAGGAAGCGTGCATTGAACTCTCCTTCGATTGCAATAGAATGCACAAAATCTGTCTCATCAATCTCGTGGTGTACATTGCGTCCAGTTCGGTCAATGATATCCCCATGCTTCCCTCTAGTCTGCACCATCATTTTCATCCTCGTGATTGAATCACCATGCCTTTTGAGTGCTTTCCTCATCCCATTCTGTCCTTTAATTTTCTTATTCCATTAATGATAGCTTGGAGAGAGCCTTCTTCTCCTCCGAGGACTATTTTATTTACTCGTAATCATTGTCGCTGGAAAGATCGGGGTGATGGAACGTGTACCCTTTTGAGAGGGAGTTTTTGAAGGAAAGATTGACGTTGCAATGAGCGATCGAATGACTTGCCATAAGGAGCAGAAGGGAAAGCAGTGATGGGGGTCCAGTGAGGGAAGGAAGGAAGTTTTGGGAGAAAGGAGTAGACTTGATTCGAGTCTTTATCGGCGAAAGAAAGCCCGACGGATTTGAGCTGACATGGATATATGCTCGAACAATGGATCGTTCGTCCCTAAATTTTAAATAGATGTGCTTGTTGTGCAGAAAGGTTCTCGTGTTCGAAATATAACCATATTCGATTCAAATGATATAAACCTCATTCAATTAAAATCTCTTTTTTATTTTTCTATAATATCTTAATTTACTACAAATTTATACCTGAGTATATATCATATTCGGTTATCGTTTAAGGTCTTATAACGAATCAATTTATTTTCTTTGGGTTATTAAGATTTAATCAAATTCATTTATTGTGAATGATGTGATAACTAAGCAAGAAATACGTCAAAGTAGTACGTGTAGTGTTTTTGAAATGACATAAGTTTATAAGCATCACTATTTCTGGCAATTCATTTTTATCATTTCATACTATATTTGGTGATTCCTTCCTCGCAGAGGAACTATGACGTTCAATACCATTGTTGTGTTTACTCCCCTGATTTTCCAATGGACAGTTTCCGAGTTTTATTCCTCATTTTAAGTAAAAAGATAGTTACAAAAATTATTATCTTGTTACAGCGAAGATGAGATTCTCTCTCACAAAGAAAGAGTTTCCAGAGATTTGCATGAACTACACAATGAACGCTGCTCAGAGGGTAGGGGAGAATTGGATTAGAGAAGGATAAAGGAGGATTTTAGCTGTGTGTACTCTGAATGCATCGAGGCCTCCCGTTAGACTACGTATTCTCCCTTATATAATTAGTGTATCCATTCCGTCGTTTGCCGGGCAACTCTGGAATTTCAAAACCACCTCATTAAAAACATTGCGAGCCAAGAATATCGTTTTGAGTCAAACATATTTCTGTGATTACATTCAATTCTTATTTTTGCAAACTGCAATGAAGAAAATTGTAAATATAGATCAAGAATGTTATGAGGAAAATCAAGTTACGAGATTTAATCGATTTCGTATTTATAGAGTTGTTTTTTTATTGTTGCGTGAGATTAGCATTTTGGATGAGATCATAAGTTAAGAGGACTGAATAATTCTCATGATATTTAATGTTTCATTAGCTAAATGAAGTGTATTATTTACTTGATTACTTATTTTTATTTGTAAACCTTTATATTCACGTTAGATTTCATAAGGAGAAATTCATATATGATAAAAGATCAGTATTTCTTATTGGCCTTGCTGCAAATGAATAAATCTTTCTTTTCGGAACTATGAATATTTATTGGCGAAATTATTGGAGTAGGATTACAAAAAGAATAAGTGATACAAGCGCAGACAAATAATTAGGCAAGGAAAACAACAATAAGAGAGAATCTTATTGCAAGGTCATGTTTCCATATCCAGTTCTCATCCGACTTAAGAACTAGTTACGCAGAGTTAATCCCGTAGGTGACACCATAGGGAGCGGAATACATATTTCTTTTGCGACGATTATCGCGTACGCATCGAGAATAAAACGAAAGTTTCAATCCTTACGAATCGCGGAATGGGCACGATAGGCGATCAAGGGGCAGCTCACGTTATGTTTATTATTATGGGATTCCTCATTCATCGGGGCGAGGATTCGAAGAAAAAGACAGACGCTCGGATGATAACTCCTCGGTTTTCTTTACGCTATTTTGATGTTACCCGTCGATGCGTATTCATGAACGGTTGACAACCGCACCTTCGGAAAAATAATTCCTCACCCGACGCAGTGCTTACGGCCGTTCGTGATCCCTTGACGCATTCTGGTTTTTCAATACGTAGGAGACAGCGGGAAAGGCAGGTGATTTTTAATTTATGAGATAATTTACGATGCCGTAGTGTTTTTACGACTCAAAACACGAGGATTATAAGTACGTATCATGTTTCCCATGCCAATGAAGATTAGTATTTTAGAATTAAGTTCATAAGAGCTACTTTCGTAACTGGAAGGGGTTGAGATTTCTATGAGGGACTCCTAGTCTATAGTGGAAATTGGGAATTGAACATACGGTTAGCTAAGTTTCTAGAAAAAAATTAGAATCATCCATCTTCGGGGAGAATATTTGTTTCGTGTATGTGTATGGATGCAAGGATCCAAATAATATCACGATTAAAGTTACGATTAAAATCGAGTATTAGTTCGTTAAAATCGTTTCGTTTAATTATTCAACAACAGACAGACACACCACAGTTGAATGTTAACATTTCATACTCTTTGGTAAGCTATATTTCACATTTTATGCCAAGCTTAATACGATTTCTTTAATTCATTTTTTCGACAAATAAAAATCTCCGAGCTCTTAGGAACACGACTTACCTTAGCGGCTGCAACAATTGAAGTAAACTGCAAACAAAATTGAAAATTTTACCAGACACTAGGGAGATATGTATAAACAATTTAAAAATAAATGTTTGTTATATCGGACACTCAAAACGCGCAAAATTTATGGATTTCCGTTATTTTTTGATCAAACCACGTATGTTCATATCATACAATTAAGCTCTTTTACTTGCTGAACGAAATGCGAGGACAGTGGCTGGAGATGATGTCCCAAAACACTCGCATCTTAGGATTGAGTAAGTGCGAGGGGACACGTGACGCGTAAGGAACAGCAATCTTCTAAGGAATCCCATTCATTGTGTTTGTGAATGGGCTTCCCTCTGTCTACCGGCCAAATTCGGAGGCCCCGAGGCAAGCCGCCTGGACGCCGAATACCTCTCTCCTATATTCCATGAAAACAAATGCGGCAAGATGAATTATTCCGCGGCTCGTTTAAAATAACGAAACTTTGCCAACGAGTGGTCACTTAAAGCGCTTGCGAACTTTATCGCTCGTCCAAGACGCCCGAGTAAGGTACCAATTAGCGCAGCGATAACCACCCCTCACATTAGAAATACCTCTCTTCCGATTTCTAAATGGAAAATGCTTCGCTTATGGAATATATTGTACGTTTTCTAGCGGTAATTGCCTCTTAGTGAGCGAGCTAATAAATAGCGCATAAACTGGATCGCCCTCTCGTTTCGTTAAGAGTAGGGCTGTATTTTCTTTCTTATGGCTCCTTATGTTTCCGGGAGAATAGCCATAAGAGACGGTGGGTCGTCCAAGTACAACTTAAAACACATCAGCGTCTTCTTTAATAAGTGGATTTTAGCATGATTCAAAGAGATTGTTCGCTCCGAGGAGTTTAACTAGTACGAGTCTCTTCTGACCTTCGTGAATCGGTCCTTATTGTATTCCGTATTCTGTATTCCGGTGCGTATTGATATCCGCGGAGGAGTAATTAAATTTCCGTGAGGATATTCCATAAAAGAACAAAACAAGGATCCACGTGGGTGGCGATATCGCTACCATTGAGCGTTATAGAATGAGATTTTCGCGCTCAAAGAGCAGCTATAATCCCTCAAATAATTATCGATTATATCGAGAAAAGTAATTTCCATCAATGCATTTTCTACCTCCGCTCAATATTGATTATTGCAGCCATTCGAATAAATGCCTGAGCAGATAATACTAATGAAGTAGGATATTAACCATACGGTGTGTTGGTTTCGCAATTGCGCTCTATTGTCAAGTAATATCCTTAAGTCGGTGTGAATGGAAAAGGTATCTCGATTTAAACAGAAGATTTAATGGGAACTACTCTTGACGTTATATATCGCGAACTGCGAGGTTGCTGCAGATGGAAAGATGAAAGGACGTTTAATTTATGCCATTTTTTTTTCGTTCTGCAACTATAGTTATTTTCCTGGTCACAGTTTGCCATTTGTGCGAGATTTATTTGGATTGTGTTGTCAATTGAAATACAGAACCTCATTTGAGTATTCGCTGTCTATTCAAACTCGAAAACTGATAATTATCGAACATGTTTCTGCATTTATCAATATTAAAATGTAATCCTAGTCATCATTTTATCTCAAGGCTAAATACCATTCCATCTTCAATACGTTTAGATAAAATTCACCCTTAAAATACGTAATAATTCTCTTTTAAACAAACTCTCATGAGAAATGAGTGATTAATAATACATATATAGAGAGAGTGAAGGAAAATTGGGGAAAAAATACTTTTATATCAATATGCTACGCAGAAATTCTAAGGATAGCGCTCGAACGATTGAAGAGCATAAACGATCGTGACGGAAGGAAAGGGTTGTTTATAAAAAGAAGAATGTAGCCGACATATTTGTTTAGGGAGGAATAAATTAAGCTATGCCAGTCTTTCCAGCGACGTACGGAATAATTTGTGTTAGGATCGTGATGTGGTAGTCGATGGTGTAACTACAGATTTGTAAAGGTCATGTTGTAGGTGGTGCCAACCACGTATTAAACGCTAGCTGAATGGGAGGGCGGAGTGGGTGGGTCAGTGGATGCCCTTAAGCAACTCAGGCGTCATCCTTTGGCGCCGAGTCGAGGCGCCTTACAACCGGAGCGAAGAATTCTATCAATCCGTCCATCATAGCGGATTTTCCACGGAGATATGCTCTCACAGCTACCTTCACTCTCATGTTTCCTTAAGCCGAAGAGAATTTCTAATTGACTACCGGTAAATTCTCTCTCTGATAGGGCAGGGAGATTTTAATGCGTTCTAGAAGCGACCGTTGTAGGTCGAGGGGATACCAAAACAAGTTATTCGAGCTAGGAACTCGACCTTGCGTTCTTAATTGGTTCGGTAAAATGGATGTAATTTCCATCGTCTTCTGCTTGTATCATGCACGCAGAATTCGATCAGCTGAAAATATTTACAGTGCTTACAGTCTTGTGAAGGTTTACAAATTGATGTCATCTTCTGTCTGTTTACAATTGATGTCAGTTGTTCTGATATATCAAGTTTAACTAGCTAGTAAAGGAAATATAACCAAATATATGTTGACATTGGATAATGATTGATGTTTGATTATTATTGCGGTTAATTGTTCTGGTTTTGTTTCCTATGGTAGTTTACTATTTTTAATTCATTTGTGTTAAAGTAAGAAAATAAAACATTTGAGTGGGATCTAGTGGAAGTACCTCAATTTAAATTATTCACGATAACATAAAATTTTCTTTGTTATCATCAAAACTACTGTATTCATACCGTCCGTTAACGCTGATTTACTTAGTTAGATGTCAATATTTTTATTTTTCTATCCAAAGATTAAAATCGACATTTTCAATAACAAAAATATTTAGAACTTCATAAATGCGTAATAATCATAATCTAAATTCTGTGCAGGATAATTTTTTTAAACGGAGAACTCTGTCTATATAGGTACGGTAAATAAGGCTTAACATGTTCAAATGTTATTTAATGATCTATAAACCTTTCAAATACGTTTGTGAGGGCTTTCCGGGGAATGTTTTTGTCAAGGCTAACAAAACTTCGCAAACACTCTTGTCTCGCGCTGTAAAATTACCTATTTTTCTTTACATTTTATCCACGGTCGATTTAAGAAATGAGCGTTCTTTTTTACAATGGAACATCTTTCTGTTATTTTCCATCCTATATTGTTTACGTGAGAAACTTCTTTATAAATCGACATGAACTTTTATAATGTTTTACTTCTGAAACAGTTCGGTTTGTATGGAATATATTTGTCGTTATTTTTTATCGTAGGACATTTTTTAGTTTCGTACGATGATGTTTGATTATACTCATGGAACAGGTGCTTTTAAAAGAAACAATGTTAATTTATAATTTCCGGGATTTAATAATTTATTAGCTCACATTTTAGAGGATAAAACTGATTTGCTATGACTATTTCTGGTAAAATATCATTTAGGTATCCCTCAAAACAATTACATTCTGGGAATGAAATACCAATCGATTCGTTTGAAATGTTCTCGTAGATGTAACACTCATCGCATATGACGCGTATAATCTCGCACGTTTCCTCAATTGCGAATTGATCGCATTAGAAAAGCATTCGAGAGATTTGCATTGTGGGACGGGGAAGGCTTAAGTGCATCGACGCATCGGAGCTATGATCTCCGATGAGGAAAATGATTCCGAAGGCCTTGTTTCCGATAGAAACGTCATAGAGACAAGAAACACTTTACGATGGAAATTGCCGCGGCGGATTCTTTCTTTCTTCATCTACTTAGTCGCCCTCGGCTCCCAATCGATTAACATTTTTGCCCAAGAGCTTTCGTGCGCTACGCTTGGTCTGTTCCATTCACTTTTTTCTTCTTGGAATTTCCTCTCTCGTCATTTGAACCGTTGCGTTTGATTCTCTTTGTATCGTTTCCCGTAACCCCACCTATGCATTCCGCTGATATTTTCCTTCAACGCGTCGCATTCCCAAAGGAATATTTACAAATATACGGAACAATGTGTTGTATGCTCGGTTTATCTTGTGTTGGGATTGCATGGTATATATACACACGATATGATTGTAAACATTATCTGTGAAATTACCATTTTTTTCGTGTGATGAATCGTTCTAATGAATCGTTACGAGGTAACTCTCACGCATTTTTATTACATTTTCCTTTCCGAGTTGAATATTATAAGCGAAGTTAAGAATCTGCAAAATGTTCTACACATTCACGATCTACTTTTACCTAATGATAGTTATCATCGCAAAATTATGGTCCTGTCTCTTCTTATCCTATTTTGTATCTCAAAGTTTAGACGATAGGCCCCACCCGAAAGGAAAGTAATTTTATATCGGAAAAGATCGCACGATTTCAAATACACGATCGTTAACCGCTTATCTTACCTCATAAAAAAGACTTTCGGTTGTTTTGGATGTACGAAGAGTATTATAGATCGAAGTTAAAAGTAGTGCGAAATTTGACGAAATTATGATTGATACAATGAGAGCCAACATAGAGTTATATACTTTTGTATGAGTGGTGGTGTCGAGCGTATTTGCAGCTCAGAATGGACGTAGGCAATATCTACTCGATGTTGAATGGACGCTTCTTTGGAACCGTGTTTACGTAGGATT
Organism: Pantala flavescens; assembly: GCA_020796165.1. Classification (NCBI taxonomy): domain Eukaryota; kingdom Metazoa; phylum Arthropoda; class Insecta; order Odonata; family Libellulidae; genus Pantala; species Pantala flavescens. The sequence continues at coordinate 11,628,233 of CM036889.1, read as the reverse complement.
TTTCTCCGATAGAAGTAGTTAGATTGCTTGTAAATATTTACAGGTTGGTTAAGAGGAGCTCTTAATGGTTTAAAGGAGGGAAATTGAGATTGAGTTACTAGGGGCATAGATCTGACGAAAAATCGCAGTGTATCTACGCTGTAGATGTAATGAGATTTACGTTAGTTACTCAGCTTCAAATTATGCTTTTTTATCAGTTAATTCAATGATTTTGGTCTCTTTAACGGGAGTTATGATTAATTGATATATTGATACATTAGTTATTAATTTTTTACATTAAAAATATAGATCTGCTTATATCAAATTAGTGCAAAATAAGGACTATATGTTTTAATTAAATGTATATTTTCTCTGCTTCGTATCGACAAAATATTAATGCTTACCGTGCTTGGTATTTATAGCGCCCTATAGTACGTATATCTCAACAAGGAAGTACATTTTCCCGCCGATGTATTTCAGAAGCCTCCAGGTACTATAAATATTATCACTGCGTGATCACATACCCATTTGTTTGCGGAATTTGGAACAAAATTATGCTTGAAAGGATGAATTATAATGATGAATAATACTCATCCAACGTATTCCACGCTGAATTTGCAAATAAGGAGATAAATACTTTAGATACCACGTTCCGAAACCTCCAATGCATCCTTTTTTGTTTCCCCGATTCGCAAAAACCACTCCCTTTTAATCTAAACGTCTTTGATTACCTCTCATCTTAAATTCTCAATCGAACGATCCCTTAAAACCCAGGTCTCGTATCGAATTTGCGGAAATCTTACGCTTTTAGCGTACCGAATACCGAGCTGAGGTTCGCTTATCGTCGATCATCAGCGCAGAATGCCGATATGTGTTTTTGTATCTCGCTCGCGGGCTCTCATACATCGACTCGTCACGGAGATACGATCGTTCCCGCGCGTCGCCGTACATTTTCAAATTTCAAAACATTACCCTCGGATGAAAAATCACGATACGCGTCGAAAAATTAAGCTCCCTCCATCTCTGAGAGACATCGTCGATGCACTCTGGAGAGAGAACGGTAGAAGACCTACCTCATCACATTCCCCTCTATACCCTTTTGTCATAATCAAAACAAATGATTATACACGCATCTCTCTACTGCGGGACTTTTTCCGCACCGGAACGCCGGCTACGTGATCTTCTGCCGGAGAGGATTTAGAAACCGGTTTGCGGCCCCGTGTTTTAACTCGCTCCCGATACACTCGAATGGGTGCCTTCCTTTCCATCCTCTCCGAATCCAGCCCGCATCAGATACCGCCTCTTTATATTCCTCTCTTCTTTATCTCCAGCTCTTTCGACCTCCGCCGGCCGAACACTATCCGACCTCACGACACCTCATCCTCCCCGTCCGTTTCTCCCTAATCCTCGGCCGCCTTATCTATCTCCTTTCCCGCCGCATCTCTTAAGAGAAATCCCCGCTCCATTCCGGAACTCCGCGAGACAACTGTTTCCAGGCTGAGATATCGAGCCCCGTACCAATGTTCTAATGATCCCTCCACGTTCCTATTTCTGTACGCGAGCCACCCGCATATTTCTGTCACATTTCCTTTCAAATTCTCCCCCCGGAATCCACCTTCCTTCCAGATGGCCTCACTCGTGTGATTTGTAAGGGGAATAAGAGAAGGTTTACTCGGCAATGCGAGGTTTTCATGTACCAACTATGGCCTTTGTTACCTCGATAAAAAGGCCAATTCCACCCAATACAACGAGAATAAGTAATTAAAGACATGGGTGGTTATCGTAAATTAAATCTTTTTTAATAATTTATCTCAGACATCCGCCTCGAATTAATTAATCGACTTCTTCTTAAAAAATGCATTCCCTCTATTTATATCCTAATTTAATTTTCCTCCCATTTCATCTTTCTTAATTGACCTGTCGTTCACCCGTCCCTGTAATTTTATAGGTCCATCAGTAGCGCGTCAATCATCCTGAATTATTTGTGGGCTGGATGGGAAAGGGTACATTCAGTCTCAGCCTCACCCTAAAAAAGATGTGATAATATTATTCTCCCATTTTTCAAACTATAAATATTTCTTTTTGTCGCACTACGCTACTCCATTTTACTCCAAAAAATAATAATTTTTGTGACGTATTAGTGATGGGGCATGATATTAGACTCCATAGATAACCGATAAATGATTAACAATAATCTATTCTGATATATAATATCCTATGCAGTGAAAGATATCGAAATAAAACTATAACTATATTTCTTCAATCATTGTTTCTGAACAATGGTCAAGAGGACAGCTCCTTTGCATTTCCTTGCAAACCAAATCGATAATTAAATTAGCGACAATTTCTTAATCGGCGAACGACTTGCTTTTATTTCTCTCGTATTTACTCACTCTTCTGACAGTAAAATTCTCCGTTTTCCTTTTTGTAAGGTAACAGGTATCTCGAAACAGCTGCCAAGAATACATTAGATTAATGCAGTGTATCAGTCGAAGCGAGGAATAATTACTTAACGTAACGTAAGCCAGTTTGTCATTCGATTTAGCCGACGGCCACGGAAATAAAAGTGCATATTTACGTGCAATCTTACGAGCTACTTCCAATCAATTCGCGACTTCTGGATCGGTCGGAATCTTTGGCGGAAGAGGCATTTTGCCGCAATTCCAAACAGTTTCGATCCTTCCCACTGCATTCATGTTCAATTTCCTCTAATTATCTCTGCAGGGAAAACCCCTCTCCGCTCAGAAAGCGAAAATTAAATAGAAGAGGAATCGGTCTTTTTTTTAGCTTTCGTCTCGTAATCACCAGGTATCCATCCGTGGCAATGTTTGGTCTTAGATAAAGGAAGTTCTGAAGAGCGGCTGCGGGAAAGGGAAAAATAATTCCCATGGTTGGCGTTCCATTAACGAATCCCTTGATTCGATCTCTCTTTTAAATAGCCAACGAGAGACCTTTCGGGAGCTCTATCTCGTCCCGATAGCTTTGATGCCAGCACAAAACGTACGCCGAGTTAAGATCGAGCACCGCTGCCGTCTTAGGGTAATCGGGAAGGAACAATACAAAAAGGAGCGGCCTTCTCTCTAGAACGCGTGATGAATTGCAAGGAGAGATTACGCGAAAAATTACTTACCGAAGGATTTCAATTAATTACCTGCCTCGTATATTATAGGCAGTCTATGAGCTGAGTGCGTTCTCTGCGGGGAGTAAAGTTGAACAGTTTCGTTGCGGTGGTTAAAGGATATTAAGTACGAAGAGATAAATCATGATTGAATCTTTATTTCTGTGAAAATCCCCATCTGACTAAAACAAAGGGGAAAATGATGTTATATTTTACGTAAAAAGATTCTTAACTTTATTGAGAAGTAATTGATCAGAAAATATCCGATGTAGAAGTCACATCAGTAGGCCCTCAAGAGTTGATATTAAACGAAATGGTTTCATTATAATTTGTCTGAACAATCTCTCGCTAATGTATTAATTTCAGCCGCAATAATGTCAAGTAGTTAATGTTCTATTGTCTGCTATGATTTGCAATTTCGTTATTATATTTCTTTTACCGTCAGAGGATCCAACCTTGAAAGTAGATTAAAAACTACGATCGTGGTTATGAAGTTATTCACTTTCCTTTGCTCTTTTCAAAATCGTTTATTTTCTTCAAATCGGAAAAATAATTATAAATAATTAATCGTTTCTCATTTCTTTTGATTTAGATTCCAAATCGCGTCTGAATCTCTTTCAGAACTTTCATAAAAATCCTTTATCCCATTACGGTTTCTGATTTTCGTAGCATACAGCCTTACAGGTTTTTTATCATTAATCCAACGGGTTTTAAGGAACTTTTCTTTGGCACGCAATTTAGTGTTCAAAAATTGTTTGTTATACTCCGAAGTACAATCGTAATTCCGGAAACTTCTGTGTCACAATCATATTGATATGTATATAATAATCGAGGATTTAAAGAAAAGAAAACAAATATCGAATTAATATGAAGTTCAAATGACAGCAGTTTTTCAGATGCTTTGAATATATCCTGTACTTTTCAACATAAACGTTGTGATAGACGAGGAAGAAGTTTATCTGTTATGGGCGGCGCTTCCAACACGTTGAGGAATCTTAGAATCAAACAGGTGACTTTTTCGCTCAACTAGCATCTTTCACAACACTCCCTTTTTTCCTCCAACGCATCTCATTCGTACACTGACTCAAGGTGTGCGTCGTCAGAACGACAATTTATGCGCTTAGTCAATTATCCGAATAAAAAATTAAACTTATTTCGCCTCGTAAAACATGCGTAGCGTTGAACTTACATGGAGGTCTCAGTTCTTTACTCGTACGCTTGTAATCTCTAATTTCGTTATAAATAATGTTTACGCGCACCATATACTTGGCGCGCATCCCATATTTACCTTTCTTGTTTGTTCGGTATTGTAATCCACTTAGAACAGATACGGAAATATATATCTAATGTTTTAAACGTCCCTAAATTTCATCTGCACTCAAACTAAAAGCATCAAAACATAATTGAATGTAGTTTGATGCTTCTGTTTCGTCCTTTCTTGATTTTAGTCATCTTCAGAATCATATAATCAACTTAGATCTCTATATTGTGAGATCTTGCAGTTGCTTGCTTTTATAGGCTAACTATTCAAGAATTCGATACTGCGTTCTACTTCGTACTAAGTTCGACTAATATGTTTCCCGGAAGGTAAACTACCGCCTGTGGGCTATGTTCATGTAGGTTATGTGTTAGGCGTGTTAGATGTGGCATACATATCTCCTCCAGATATGAGGCCGCAGGTTCGAACCCCTCCAAGGACATTCGGGTTTGTGTTTGTTCTCTCAATTTATCCTTCGCCGTCGAGGTAGGTGCGGTGTGACCTTAACAGCTCGAGCGGGTTGAAAAAAACTCAAGAAGCAATGTTTCTCCATCTTTCTGTCAGTACTGATTAGAATCACATCCATCATTAGCTGGATGATCTATTGGGGAAAGACTTAAAAACCTATCACATAAGATACGTGAAATAGCTAAATCTAAAAGAGTACTTGAATGCTCGAAGAATAGTTTCTATTGCTTATGAAATTACTTCAAAACTGTGACATATTAGTGTGAAAAAGTATCAGTGTAGTAGCTTTTGGGTATTGCAAAATTTACTTTTACTATTTATTAAGTTTACTATTTCTCTTTAAATGTACCATTCCTTATATCCAACCGTATGGGACGTAAATTAAGGATTTCAGATTTTGATTCAGTTGAACATTATTTTTGTTGAAATCATCTCCTTGAAGCATCCTCGTTCTCTAAGCCGTGATTAAGACATTTCTTATCGAATGGTAGGATATGATGAATTGTATGCCTTGGATTTGAATGAATTTGAAACTTATATTCAACTCTAGTTTTTAGTACAGATCACTTTCAGACAAATGCGCTTCGAAATACAGATCACTTTCAAACGAATACGTTTGTTTTATTATTATATGGTGAGAATACGGAAATCTCTACGGTATTTGCGCAATATTCTTCCTTTTAAGAGGCTGTTTGCATAACAAATGTTGTCCCGCTCAAACTAGATGATTTAGCACCTATAGGAAGAATTCCAATCCAGATATGAATAATTAAACATTTGAATTACAAATTCGTCCCTCCGTCACGTGTAACTGGTTACACTTTTTCCTCGCTCACGATATTTCCTACTCGAACTGGTCAAACGACTTTAAGAACGCACATTTAGTATTGTTGCTCTGCAACGGAGGTAATTAATAATAAATCGTTGCATCAAACGATATCACCAATTTGATCGATAAATTTTACTTGTAATAAACCAATTCCTTGTCAACCACGCCCTGAATTACTTTCTAGGAGTGAATGTCGGTCCGTCCTTGATTCCATAGCAATAGTTATGAACCTGGTCTGTCAATCGACGCTTTTTCCCTTCAAGGACAATGACTTGAAGGCACAAACGGTGCGCTGACATTCAAATTCGTTTTTTTCACGTGGGATGTCTGCGTCATGCTGCTCAGATTCGCTCCCATATATCTCCTTATGAACGTGCATGACCCCTTTTTTTAACCGATGTAAAAGATTCAGAACTTTCTGAAATAGCTCCAAATATGTTTACTTACAGTCGAATTGCTCTATGCTATATGCTAAAATACACATTTTTGGTAGCGATTCCTTCATTTGTTAATCACTGTTAAAACATGTGTAATTGAGTTGCTTAAATTGATAGAAACGTTATAACTTTTATTACATGATATTTAAGTATTTTTCTAATTATTTTTGTCATCAATATATCAGTATTTAAGACAATTATACTATATCTTTAATTGATTTTCCGTAGATTCTTATTATTAATTCAATCTTTGCATGTGAAAAAGTAATTAGTTTTTAATTGTTTTCATTTTCGAATCATAATTATTGGGGAACGAACTGTATATGAATATACTTAACAAATACTGTTCTTTAGAATCGGTTTGGTATCCTCAATTCAAAGAACATTGATCTACGTACCAATTACCCATATGGTATTCCTTTATTTAAAATTCGAATGAGTTGTATACAAACTGTCATTTATTATCCTATCATTCTGAGAAATGTATAAAAATACATGAACATTTTCGGTTATATTCTCGGATCTCTCCTATTCATATCATAAATTGATATTGCGGATGAAGAGGTTTAAATCGTACTCATGGTCTTATTGTGTTTTAAATTAAAAGTAGACCTTCAGTGGGAGGTCTGGGTTCGAGTCCCAGTCATGTCTCTATTTTTCACCTGTGTTTAACAATGCGGAAAAGCGCACGCTTTAACGTGCTAAGTAATACATCCAAAATCCTTTCCTTATTTAATTAAAAGTAGATTTTTAAATGAGAGAATCGAAGGAAAATCTTACGTGATCCGAAATTTCCTAGAGAAGCATACTAATGCCCGGAATTAGTTCGCGAGTGTAATGAGCTTTAGAGGTCTTGGTTCTTGTCTTTTATCAATAATATTTTAAAGGAGAATATTTATTTTTCTACCTCTTGTCCTACGATTATGGCACTGATTGATTAGTCTTTCACTGTAATGGTTTCTCAAGGAATTAGCTGAGTATATTTTGTGTTATGACTACCATGTTCATCCCAGGGAAATTTGATTCAGGAATGATGTATGCGTTATTTTCGGGCGATTTTGAAACCAAACCATTTATTTGAATATTCATTTCAATGTATCTTCCTCATACGAAAGTGATGCTTGGAAACGCATAAAGGGAGGAAATCAAGAGAGCATATATCTGTTGCTAAGCGGTTTCGTGAAAAACGTTCCCCCGACAGTTAAGCGACGGAGATCGAACGCTTCCCCCGAGATGGACTCCTTGTCGCACTTAAATATAAACTCGTTATTTATCACTCGTGAATGCAGAAGGAAAATTCCTATCGAAAACGTGGATGGTTCACGAAACGAACGATGGAAGCCATTAGCGGGGGATTGAGTAATGAGACTGAAACGTGGTTTATGTCCAGTTGCACCGCCGTCCCCTTCTAATCCACAACGGTGGCAGTTGAATGCAATGAAGCGATGAAGTATGCCCATGAGAAGTGTGCCAATATGCAAATATCCTAGGAGAGGACTCTGTAACAGCTGCGTCGGATCCCACTCGTTGTAACGTGAAAACACTCGCTACCTTTTTCACCGACAGACGAGAGGATTCTGTATCACTCTCGTTATATCTGTGGAATTAAAAATCGAAGTGTGGAGCTCAAAACGGGAAGGATTCACTTCGTAGATGGAGTGATATTTCCATCCGTTGATCTCTCTACCTTTAATCCCATTAATAATCGTTCATAAGGGTTCATTCTATAGTGGATGGCAGCACTTTGTGGAACCACATTCTAAATTCATTCTAAGTTCTAAATCGAAACCGGTCGTTCAAAAAAAAAATCCTGTTGAAAATACGAAGTTCTTTTTTCTTCAATGTTCATAGGGGTATTTATGATACGAATTATATACCACGAATTATATACCACGACTTATATACTACTATGAATTATATATCATAAATTATATACCACGAATTATATACAGCTTCAAGAAAATATATCCTTTTTTGAGAGGAAGCGTGTACGTAATTTCTCCGTACAATTCTTCCTCGGCGTACCTATATCGAGTGAAAAGAGGAGACAGTCGGCGATGACTGCGTAATGAATAAACGTGGGGGTGAAAGATAGCCGTGTGCTATATAAGAGGTGTATATATAGAAGTGTGATCTAAAGCGGAAAGAAAGATACGTTTAGGATGGTGTGAGTGGCACAGAAGCGAGATGCGCACTGAGAATTGGGTTGAATGTGGTCAGGGTAGGCCCTAATAATATTTACGTGCCGGCTTGGTACTGAAATGTCGATGAATTTATTGGATATGATACTTGAAAGGAAAGATTGGTATTTTAGAATGAGTGGCAAAACAGGTTTTTGAATATGACAATAAGACGATAGTAATTTCGATTCTTTTATATTAGCTCTTATATTTCTCCTTTTAGCCTTTATTATTTCTTCTCCAATTATGTATTCGGTATTTCTATACTTAAAGTATTCACATAATTTAGTACTTATAAGTATACTAGCTGCTTATAAGTGCATATAAAAAAATATAGCGTCTAAATATTGCCTTTAGTTCGTCGATATTTTCCCAGATTTTACATAAGGAAGCGAAAATGAACGAAGTATTGCTGGTAATATTATAAAAAATGAAATTTAAACTCTTTATGAACTAAGGTAAAATCATCTCTGAAAAGACTGCTGAAGTAGAGGGGGTACGTAACGAGATTTCTTTCATACTTCAAGTTACATCATTACTTTTTAGGACTTGAATATTTGCCTCAATCTAGCATATGATCGTTCTGCGTTACTTAGACTTAATGGATTACATTGCACACTTTTCTTGTGACTCAGTGTATCTTTTATCTCATTTTGCATTTCCGCCTAGTCAGAGATGAATCAACCTTTTTTGTTCGCCGGGCGCTTTCTCAGTACACAATCTCTTTCAGTTAAAGTAGCATTTATCCGCGCAAGTACTGGATCTTTCAGCTGCTATTTGTCATGATCTACTATAATCGGAATAAAATTGCGCCTGAATAATGCACTAGGAAAGGATCAATGTAGCAATAATTTCACTCCGTGGGAATAATTTTTTTTAAAGAAGGAAGCTTTTCTCTTTGAGATTATAGATTTGCATTTTCTCTAACATTGCTCGAGTACTAGGTTTAGAATTTGCAACTCTTCGACAATAAATCTCTATTGAATTTGATAATAAATTTTCCATTCTTCGAATATCTTCAATTTTTGAACGAATTCTTGTACATCGAAAGTATCTGCTTGAAAAGAAACTCTTTAGAACCGATCTTTTTTTTAATGAGAAACTTAAATGAAAGATGCATCAAAGTTTTCTGTAATCAATATGTTGACCTTTACTGCTTGGTACACCATTGCAGGTTGTTTTCCCCATCTTTCCTATAAATTTGAAATGACATGCAAATTAGTCATGATTTAGTTATTAATTTCTTGAAATCCAACGTGAATATAGAATAGTATTTGTTTTGGTTCATTAAGTATCCAAGAAATGTTTTTCTTTGATATAGATCTGAGATATAATGACAATTCTTTTTTGAAAAAAACTCTATGATCCTATCTCACTCTTGACCTGTTAAGTATTATGAATAAGTCAATGATTACAATAACTCTTATATCTCATACATATTGTCTTATCCTTCTAATAAACGAATCAAGGAATAATCTTTTCAGCCATTTAACTTCACCTTCACCAATATTGAATCCAGTACATGAATCAAATTCACGCTTCTAATGGCGGACAGTATTTTTTCTCATACTATTCTCCCTTGCTGAGATGCATATAAGGAAAGACAGTCATCATTCAAAAAGGTCTAGCAGCTAGCCAGCCGTTCATCTTATTCTCGTGATAGCTAATTAATTCACTCTGTAAGCGATACTCTGACAAAGGCGAACCCCATGATAGAATTATGAACCAAGGAGATGAAATCCATTCGGTGTAGGGACTTTACGGATATTGTATGTAGGATACGAGCTTTATTATTTTGCGTTGGAAACGTAAATAGCATTTTTGCGAATACTTAGATACATAGGGATTTGTGTATTATATATTGTGTAGATCAATGAAGAATGTAATATAATACTTTTTCTTTCCACCTATTTTCAATCATAGGTGAATATTTATAAATACAGTTAAAATATAGAAACTGAAAAAGGAAATAATTGATGACTGACTAATTGGAAATAAAATTAAGCATGAATCTTAAAAATATTATATAATTTTTCTATAATATGGACTAAAATACGAATTAGATCATACAGGAATATTGTTGAAAAAATCTTAACTAAAGCTTCCATGAAAGTTATTCGTTTTTAATTCTTACGATTATAATATCTTGAGCGTTTATCCGCAGTATATTGTATGTTTATTTTTCAAATCATATGTTTGGGTTTTGGGACTCTAGAACTAGTGAACACAAGTTCTTTGATCTGGAAATTCATCGTTTGACTTGGTTATTATTGGACATAAACGTACGTAGAGACATACTTATTTCCTTCAGAGTTAAAACAGATGCTATGGAAAATTAGAGCTACAGTCACTTCTACCCAGAATACGCACATCAAATTAGGCTAAATTGGAGGATAACAATGAGAAATTATTATTTATGAATACTAGACGTTTTTGAATCGTAAATGTTATTAAGTTCACGGTGAATTTGATCTGTCTCTGAAAGAAAAGTGACGAATTGTACGGCTGAACCGCTTGCCTCGATAAGCATCATTCCAGTTTCCATTTCTACTAAAACTCCCACGCAGTCTAGATGGAAAGATGAGGATTTCCAGTCGTCTACGACTAATGCAGATCGGACCGGAATTCGTATTTCCCGCCGCGTACGGAAACGGGGAATCGTTCCGCGAAACAGGAAATAAGCCGCTTCCGTATAACCCCTAAGATCGGTCCCAAGCGGACGCGCGGAATAATCCCTGCAAAAGGTAGGCGTGGCTTTGCCCATTCACTCGTCAGCCTCGGGGGACGAGAAAATGCGACTCAAATCGGAACCTTTCAAGGTCCCCGTGCACGCGTGCGTGTGTGTGCGTGCTCGATAGAGATAGTGCATGCGATCTGCAGTGTCAGTGATGGATGTGGTGAGCGGATTAAAAGTGGAGTCCGTACGGAAAAAGTCGAAGTACGAGCGTTTCGATGGCATTTGAGCTCGCGCCCTTGAGGTCTCCTCACTTTAAAGAGGAAGGTGTAAGAGGGAATGTAGTGATGAGTGAGGGAATGGCAGCAAGGGGTGAGCAATTGGTGGGAATTTAGCTATTAAGTACAGCACACTACGTTCGTATGTGGAGGCATTTGAATGAGAAAGTTACATTCCCGTTTACTCGATGAACTTGATTGAAACACAACGAAAGAAGATAAAATACTAAAATGATATGTGCTTTACAATGCGTAGATTTTTATGTTAAGATTATTAGTTTATCGGTTTATAGTTTCTGTTGCAAAAATACACGCAAATAATCAAGGAACTATAAAGAATGTATGGAGTACGAAGATAAGAATCAAGAAAACGGCTACGGCAATAAAAAATGGGGATGAAATGGAATTCGGAACGTTTAATTGGATATGCACCAGAAGAAGCTCTTTTTCAATTATCACGAAATTTCTCCCTAGTTAATATCTACATCTGCTGGATTCTTGCCCTAATATCATGTAAATACCATACTACTTAAGTAAAATACATATTCATCTACACGAATATGAGAATATGAAAAGCTGCGATGTATGATTTTATATCACAAATTTACATTTATACGTATGTTGATTTTTATTTGTATTGTGTTATTCCATCTATGGAAGATCTTTTTTGACTCAAACACTACCTCTACACGAAATAAAAACTCAGAACTTACATTCATTTGAAGTGAAATTAACTTCGAAAATGCACGAGATAATGTTCTTATATTGCTAATGAAAACTGGAAAATTCTTTTTCATGGTTTTATAAAACATTAACGATTTTAAAGTTTTAATTTTCTACAAGGATAGACTTAGTAAATACACCCTTTCATCGCTTCATTATCCGTCGAGTAAGATAAATTTGCAATCGATCTTGAAGGTAATCGTGTCTTCCATTATCTTCAAATCTTTAAATGCTTCGTTTGAGTGATAATTGCACGCGGTTGGCCATTGGAGAACAGCTGTTTTAAATTAAGTTGTCCGGTGAAAGGAAGGTTGCGCGGAAAAAACAGAGAATGGAAGCAACAGGAATGGAAAGTAGGAAATAATCGGAGGAATGAATGCTTCAGAAAGACTGAAAAGAAACTGCATCGGACGGATATGCTGAACACAGTAAACTAAAACAGTGAACGGTGGAAGGATTCGATGGTTTGGTAAGAAAAGGATGGACACGCGCAGAAATAGGAGGGACCGATACAAATGGAGGGATAAACTGTATTGGAAAAGCAGTTAAGCTAGGAAATTAAACGTACTGAGGAAATGAAAAGGAGTGAAATTGGATTTGAGAGGTTTAAGAGAAGGCGAGCGAATAGCTGAACATATTTGTTTGGATGCGAACGACAGTGGTAGATTGAATTGCATTCCGAATAGAATCGGATATTACTGGAAACGGTTTAATTCTTGACTTCCAAACTCTATGAAAGAGATCGCTTATACTGATAACGCTGGTGATTTTCAGTAAGAAGAATTGTATTTCAAGCGAACTTTTTGGACTGCCTTGAAAATTCTTTAAAGTAAAACATTTCTAATCGGATTACAAATTAATTTTAATTGGAATTTATTTGCGTTTTCGCTGATAGAACATAACTAGACATTCTCGATAAGATCACTATATTAAAATGTAACTGCTGGAAACCTTACAGCATTTAAAAATTATATTTAATAGATTCTGAGCGCAATATTTGAATTATTCCCATGGGCATCCGAATCATCTATGATTTTGTGGTCATAATATAGAGTTTAATCCTAAAAAAGCGCAATAGGAGTTTTCGGAACCTAAATGTCTTGTAGTATATTGCTTTTACTTGAAGTAATATAAAAGTTAATGCAGTTACCAATATTTTTAATTCTTCTAGGTTATCTATAGGTATCTCTCCGATAATGCAGAAACTTAAGAGATAAATATAACTGCAATTGTACTATTAAATGTTCGTAGAATTTGATTTTTTATCGGCAAAACTTTTGAGCTTAGTTTGTAGTCTATCTGCGAGCATTCAAAATAGGAATTGAAAGGAAAAGAAACAGAAGAGAAGGAATAGGAGCAGAGTGTATCACCAGAATACATGCCTACTTCGTATGCTTCAAAACTTCCTTTTTCACTATCTGTACACACCCTATTCTACGGTCCACTTGCTACATTTCCCGAAGCCAATGCGTGGATGCACTGCGGCAATGGAGTGGTGGGATCATGGAGCGCGTGCGAGGGGAGAGATGTTCATCCCTGTAACCTCCTGACCTAGTCCAAGAGTTGCCCTCGGGGGCTATTTGACACGGGTGTCAACCAGAAGGATTAATGCGATGAAAGAGGATGGACCGCGGTGATAATCCGCATCATTCCGATGATATTGTTCTAGTCCGCGGCCTTTTATCGTTTTTCCCCTTCCCCTAATGAGGCCTTGAATGGGCGATTTATGGGTGGATACGTACCCCTTCACTTTCGACGCTGGCACCCAGGTCGATCTTTTCTCTCCGTCTCTTCTTAACAGGGAATCTAACTAGATTTCGCAACCTCTCCGTGTTTTGATTACTCAATTCCGGAGAAATACGGGAAGGTGAAGGTTTTAGCGGCCTTTGGATGGTTAGGTCATTGTGATTCTATTTTTGGGAACGTTACGCAAACGGGTGAAAAGTTTTTTGTTTTTTTCTTTTCTGATTCTACGGTGGGTGTGGGATCTAACGGTTGCTTGCGAAGGACTACCAAAAGCGGGACGGTTCGTCGATTTCGGAGGATATTGAACGGCTGTGGGCTTTTTAGAATCTCCATCGATGCTATGTTCGTCGCTCAGTTTCGTCTACTGATGATCTGCGTTAAGACATCGCGTGTTAAATTTTAGTCGACCCTCAACGGAAAGAAACGAAGTGCCACCGATGTATATTTCCCTTTCTCAGATTGTAATCCATTTATTAAACGCAAGTTGCGATGCGCTGAATTGTTTTCTACTTGTATATCTCGGATATCCACCTCACGCCAAAACACAAACACGTTCACATGGGGTTTAGTTCGGTCGCGCGTAATAAATCACGACGTACGTCCAGCTCCGGTCAGGACATCTCGCCCGGAGGAAATAATATTCTCGAGCGGGGTTCATTAGATCGTTCCCGACTCCATAAACGCACAAAACTCAATTCCTCTCGTTGTTTACGCCTCGAGAAATCACTCATCCCCAGAAAGATCGCAGATTACCTTCTTTAATTACCCATTCGCCTCCACGAGCTAGCATTCGTTCTATACACTAGCCATTAAACCTGCACAATTTCATGTTTACTTCCTTGCTTGCATTTCTCGACCGCGCCCAGCTCTCCCTCACCACTCCTGCTTCTATTTTCTTCCCTTCGCATGATATATCTACTTTCAACCTTTACGTTTCACGCCCACTTCTTCCTATTCATTCTTCGATGCCCACTTGGAGTATTCTTCCTTCGCATCTCCAACCCCCAACGCGATATCCTTATTTCGTTTTCAATAGATAACACGCATCTTATAACGACGTATGGAGTTAAGTGGAAGGATGGTCCAACCGGGCTTAACTTCGCCAATACAGGAACGTAATATATCTATCTAATAAGTCATTCCGTTTAAGAGAGATTTATTCTGGAGATAAGCTTTGTGTCCCGTATCAGCCAATAGTAATCTCGTCTTGGATTCTCACCCTCACTTGTTTATCAGCTCTTTCTATATTAGGTTCCTTTGTTATGGTTTCTCGGAATAATCGCCTTACTATTATTAGCGGATTCCTATTATCTTTTCCGTAATTTCTTGCTGGAAACCGGAGGCAAAAATAAACATAGAAACGCGTATGTGTTGAAGGTTACTTTCATTCCGAGCGGGTCATTTAATATCAGAACGGTTTCTTTTACGAGCGAAATTCCATTGAAGGGAATTTATAGAAATATTGAATTGATCGTTGTAAGCTTATTTTTAAGATTAACGCTTGAAATTTTGATCTCTTTGGTTAATAGGTTTAATTTGTATCATTTTAATAATTGTACGGGAGTACTAGTTTGATTTATTTATTCGTTTTATCGGAAGAAAAAGACTCGTTTATAGAAAGCGCGCTGCTTTTTATAAACGTGCGCTTTCTATAAAATTTTATATTTGAATCTAATTTTTAGTATAAAAGTAAAATCATTTCAAAATAACACTTATATTGCTCAACGAATGAGGAAGTTTCAAAGGTCTCGATTTGCTTTATATAACACCGTATAATATAATAAATACGATAGAGATCAGTCCTATCCGTTCATTATATATCGTGCTGGCTGCAATATAAGTGTCCAGGATTTTAATTTCAAGTGAAAGAAAGACATAAATCAGAAAGCTATCAATTTCTCGTAACTAAGCGTCCAATTAACCAATGTTTTATAGTACGATGCATCACTTTATCACTTTCTTATCAGAATGAATATACCTTCCGGTAAGAAACGATTCAGCATTTGCCATTTACCGAAGTCTTCCTTTTAAGTTTTTCCGTCACGGCGCCACTTTCGTCAATTCCAAACTAATTTCTCGGGAATTCACTTTTCCGATGAAACTTGCCTCCCGTCCATTAAAGACGCACGACGCATTAGAATTAGATTCCGCATTAATTGATTCCACAGAGGAGGAGAATAAACGAGTTTTAAACTCGCCACTCTTCGAGGAGCGTTCGTTAAGTCCGTCCGCCATTTCAGCCGTGATTGGTGGACGTAATTATCAAAACTTCAATTGGCCGCGTGTAATTATTAGGAAAATTGAGTCCATTTATCGGCAACGATAGTTCGAGGAAAACCGAACGAAGCAGATTCTATCTTATACTCAAACCTCTCGTTCCCCCATCCTTCATTATTGCCTCTATCAACATCTCGATCTTGCCATCTAGTTTCATCATCATCTCGCTATCCCTTCGCCTACCGACTCCCGCCCTTTTCCCATTCATTCATTCCACCTTTCTCTCCATACGCCAGTCCCACGTTCGTAGCCTTTTTCTTCCCATCATTTCGCCTCACGTATTTTATTATCCACACCCTTGCGCATTTCTCCCCTTTCCCAAAGCCCTTTTGGGCTGTTTACCCCAACTTCAGGTGACCTTCCGCGCATCTTACTCCAGTCCATTACCATACGGGGTCATTTGAATCCACAAACTTCCCCTTAGAAGGGACATCTCCCCGTCGTCCTTTCCTCTCAATTGTTCCCGTTTCCTGATTCCCTTCATTCTTTTCTTATGCAGCTCACGTTCGGATTCCTTCCCATTCCCTCGCGGCCCCTACACAATCCACTACCGTTCTAACTCCCGCCCCTCGCGAGCGAAGTTCGTCTTTGCGTGCGGCAAATATCCGTCGCGAAACATTTCGGCAAATGCGTAGTCCAGACCTTTTCGTATCGATGCGGTTAAAAATAAATAACGATTTAGAGTGAAGAGTCCATCTAGTATCTCGTCGTGAATGGTTAGTTCGAAGAAATCAGCTGTTTTACATCTTTTTCTCACCTGAGATATTTATTATTTCGGATGTTTCAGTGAAGCATATTTTATAAGGTTATGAAAAGAATAACTCAAAAATTATACATTATACATTTAGACTTAAAAAGGAAATATTAATTAATTGGATGGATATGCTGCTTTAGTACTAGTATTAGTTTACTAGAAATTTATAAATACTTTAGAACAAGTCCATACAAAATTTCATTACGAAATACGCAGAATCGGACGAGATGTAGTGGAAATCTATCTTGTGAAATGAGGACAGATTGGTTCCTTTCCTGTAATTCTTGTGAAAGAAGAACCTCTGTTTTCTTCATTTAACTTTCCATCAACTCATATTGGCCTCGAATGTTTAAATCCCCTCAGCTTTGATAAAAAATACTTAAATGTAGAAAACGGTCATATAGCTCCGTAGACACTCATTATCGCTTATTTTAATAAGAAATTAAATTAAAAGTCTATAATTTATGCCTTAAAATGCAATGGAAACTCATTGTTCGGGAACAATCTAAGAAAGAAGAAACTCGCTAAAAATAATTTTCTTTATAAATCAAGCGGACAATTATTTCGCCAAGCATTCTTCGTCATAAATTTGCGTGAATTATTTCTCTTCCTTCGCTCTATCATTAGCATTTATGCACCCAACCCCCTTCCGCGGTCAATTGGAATTTTTATCGTTTATAGCTCAGCTTCTCCCACCATTGTAGCCACGTGACCAAAAACTCGTGGGATTCACTCGTAAAAGTTGGAATTGCTATACAAACCCTTCCGTAGTTCCTGCAAAAGATTGCAAGTGCGTCGTAAGAGAAATGTCATTTCCTGGTTGTTCACCGCCTCTTTTATATGCCTGTTTTGTAATATAAAACATTTCTTTGTACCTAGGATAGAATCGCAATACATTATCCTTTTTTACAAGATTTGTTTTTATTCTTCCGTAGAACATTGTTTTAAGGAATTTGAATAATCTAAAGTTGCTAAACTAGATTTTTTATCTCAGTTCCCATATGGAAATATACAATCATTCCTTTCACTCACCTGGAATTTGTACTTAGCATTTGAAGCTTTCTGATTTTTTAGAGATAATTTCCTGAAATTCTATAGATTGCTCGGGTACAGCAAAACTGACTTATCTAGTTAGTACCAAAGAGAGATTTTTTTTTTAATCGTCCTGGAACATTATATGCCAAATTTGTTGGCAATAAACCTCTGCTGTTTTCCAACTGAATGAATTTCCGAATACAAGAAAGGTCTTTGCTTTCTATTGTTTCACGCTAAACATTTTCCACGTAAAAATACACATGTAATGAAATGAAATCATATCCATGCTCCTTAAATTGTGGTATATGATGTAGATGACAGTGTTATCTTTTAGAATATATTAATGATGAATATTGACTGTGTGTCTTGCTTCAAAAATTCATTCTTGTTATTATAAACAGTAGTATTAAATTATTTTCTTTTTAAGGCAAGCATATATAAATCTAAATCTCGTGTCAAATTTATAAATAGATTAGATGTATTTATAGATGAAAATTTATAGAAAGTGTATTTACTAATGATTTTTCTCCTTTATTTCCAGGTAAGTGTTCCTTTGGTGAATGGTGTGCGTGCAATGTTGGTGAGAAGGGAATTGTCATGTAGACACGACTTCCGCTGATACGGTATTGTGAACAGAAATGAAACGCATTTAATGGTGTGAACATTTTTACTTGTTCGTAGATGTATGTATACAAACACGGAGATGGAGACTCGAAACCATGCAATGTTAGGTGAAAATAATGATTACCTGCCCTATAACTCTCTTCACTCAAAAAATAAAGCACGGAAATACATTGTAGTAAATGTTTAAGAAGTCTATTTCTGTAGTAATATCGAATCTATGTTAATCAGTCGTTTCTAGAACTTCAAATTTCATGATAAAACTGTATTCAAATTTTATCCATAATCTCCAAGACTACCGTATCGTAAATTACAAATTGAAGGACTAAATTTCGGGACGAGGGAATCCAGAAAATGCATATGTTTCGGAAGTGATCGATTCCAAACACATCGCATGTTTCGAGAGTCACTTAAAATCGTTGTGAACTAAGAAACGTGATTTTATCGAGCCACGAACGATTGAATGATGTGGCATTCCACAAGTCTAAATTAAACGCAATAGTTTTTAGCGGCCGAAGTGTGCATGAACACGTGAGTTTCAGCCGTTCGTAATTAGCGCAGTTCAACCGATCTTCGAGTATACTTCGATGCTGAATTCCGGGTCTAAATATACTATTTGAAAACGTGCAGAGATTCGTGGCAGATCGCTTGGTGTGGTGGTAGGAGCTAATTTTCCCGAAACTTAGCAGATACATGGACAGATGTTGAGTCACTCGAGAAGAGTGATCACTGACCTTTTCGACCCACGCAACTAAACAAATATACCTTCGAACTACTTTCAGCATCCTCACACAACACCGGAACTTTTAACGACCGTTCTCCTGTTGATTCGCGAACCTTTTTGCTTTTACCGCGCTTCTCGTATCTAAGCATCGCTAGACGTTTACCCTCGCCAACACTTTACTCCTACAAATCATCGGTTGGTTTTATGTACAGAGAGATTTTATCTGTTAATTTAGCATCTGCTATTTCTACTATCAAGATACATCTACAATTGCGGAATATAAGATAATTGGTTCCAGACGTTTCACGAAATTGAAAAATAGAAACATGACTGGGAATCGAACCCAGATCCCTCTTGGTATCGTACGGTAGCCTAGTTGTTCTGGAAGTGGGGGACTTTTCAAGTTCAACCTTTTTTTCCTTGTGTTCTCTGCATATTTTACGTGAATATCACCAAATACTTCAATGTTACATTTTTAACATAAAAAACCATAACTGAAGGATCAAACGAAGTTTCGCTGATGAAATAATTTGCATACAGTTTCTAGCGAAGATAAAGAACAGATAGAATAGCAGAAGCTGATAAATGCATAAGTGATGTACGTCGAGGTGTATTATTATAACTCCGCATGGAAATTAATTTCGTGGCAGATTAATTGAGTCTGCCACTTAAGATGTATTCCTTGAGTGGCAATTTATATCAAGTTATTGATTCCTAGAAGGTAAATTAAGATGAAATAGTTTCAGCTTATTGACTTTCATGGATGTCTTATATCTTTAATGAACTCTTTGAGAGGTTGAGTCGAGATGAATTTATCACTTACGGAATTCTCATTATGCTAATAGAATTGCTAGTGTATTCATTACAGTTATCATAAGAAACTAAGAGCGATACTAGTATTCTGCATTCAATAAAACGCCGATATTCAGGGAAGATATTTTATTTCAATGTATAAAGATGTATGAGACGATTACATTTTATTTAAGCAATTCTATGTGGCTTTAAGTTAGGATTTTAATATTCGAAAAACATTTCTGTTTAAAGGTCTCTCTTATTAGAGGAAAAAAGATTTTTTTAACATTTTTCTTTTTTATTCCATTTCCGAGAAGGATAGTTAAGATTGGAATTTACTAGTATAGATTATGGGTCACTAAATTATTTATTACTCTGTGTTATATCATTTAAAAATGGAAGGTGCTTATTTTATAAAGTATTCGATTGATGGCTTTTGTACTGTCAAGAAAGAATGGGAAGTTGAATTCAAAGTTTCTTTCTTTAAACTTTTGAGGTAAAAAAAATGATGTTTTGCTTCAGTAACCTCTAATAAGTTATATAGAAAGGCAAGTACGATGAACGAAGTTTTATTTGATAGCGGTGTGTTTTGTCTCAAAATATTTGACGATACTAAGAACAAGGTATTCTCATTCATTCTTTGAAGCTGAAAACTTTTCTGTACACAGAAACCATCCTCGGGCAAAGGAGGTCGCGATAAAATTTTCTCGGTGCCTAAAAGAGCAAATCTGTGAATACCTTTTTCATTAGCTTTGATATAACCCAAATGGTGAAGAGATAAAGGGATTTTCGGTCCTAAACTAAGATGCTTTGTTTTTTCTCTATTCCGGTGATCCTCTCACATGGGCAAAATAACACAGCCCTTAATGCGGATTGATGACAGTCACAAATCGAACGTACACAGACAATAGGGGAACGTGGCGAGAGGAAAAGCAAGGGATCAGACGCATAATAAAAAGAGTGAGCTTTTGATCACCTGCCGCCCAAGTATTTGTGAGTTTTCCTCTTTGTCATCCAATTTCCCAACATCCGCCAATGTCGTATTGACCCGTTCCATGCAGTTTGCTGCGTGCATTCCCACTCAACGAAACAAAGACTTTCATACGTATCGAACAGCGTTATATATCTCTTTACTACTGAGTTACAGCTCTATCGAATGGTAATGAAAATCGGAACACTGCATCTCAAAGACCAGAACTTCCAGAAGTACAGAATCTATATGTGAATTACATTTACTGTTATAATTCTTCCTCCACAATTTGTCTTCTGCGGTTATCATACCGATCTTACCTTATTATTATTATGGAGGTCAGGAATGAAATATGAGACCCCGGTTTTGTCATTATTATTTACTGAAGTAATTTTTACCGAGCCAAATTTAAGAGCTAGTGAGGGAATATCGTAGATTCCATGGCATGACACGATTGATATACCTCGATTTTAGTTTCAGAATGGGGTATTAGAAGACGTATTGAACTAATATGTAATTATGCTGAATTGGTTGCATTGTGGGTTCGTTTGATATTTGATTAAGAGAAGAATTACGTTAGGATACATTGATTGAAGCTGAAAGTTTTCGATATGAAGTAAACCGAACGTGAAACAGGAGCAAAGATCGATCTTAACCCATTCCGTTTATTAACGTTGAATACCATCTTTAAAAATTATTGTTTTGCGTTGGAATTTTGGATAGTAATGTATTGGATTTAACCTCCTACTATGGTGATAGTCAATGAAAAGAATAATAATTCCATATGATATTGCATTAAACAAGCGAAAAGAAAATAAACTAGAATTTATAATTTCCTTATTCTGGTCTCAAATCGAGATAAAAATGCTAAAGTCCTAAAATTATCATAGGAATTATAGTCTTAGAAGAATATTTTTTCGCCATTCATTAAATTTATAATTGAAATCGTTTTATATAGGGATATTCATTGAGTAAAGGTAGGAAAACTTGTAAGTCTTCAAATATAGCTAAGGGATTGAAGTAAGGGAACAAGTATGAATTCATCATCAGCTGTGGCAGCAATTCGAGCACTCATAAACGGCTATATTACCCATTGAGTTCTTTACAAGTCAAGAGACATTGAATCTCTCTAGTATGATTCATCCCGTCCTGGAATTGAATGAGCCATACCATAAACGATAGCAAGGCAATTTTATTTTCCACGAAAAGGAATTAAGTTGACGTTACCAAGAATTGTGTTTTGCATACCAGGCTATTCCCTATCTAGAAATCACATCCAATCTTGAGTTCAAATCTCGTAAATTAAGCATGAGTTTTCCCTCTTTCAAAAGCAGAGACTAATGCTTTTTTGAACATCACATTGAATTGTAAAATTTGTTTAAGAAACAATATGTATCTAGGTTTCAGTGATTTCATTATGTTCAGCGTTAAAAGAATACACTCTTTTTACAGCAAAGGAATTACAAATTAGCTTTTATATATATAATCATCATTCTCCTACGGAAATCTCTTTAGAAGGCGTTTCCATACGCATTTATTAGTTCAAGAAAGCTTGCGTTATCTGCAGAATCCCTTTTCCTTCCGTGTGCCAAGTAGGATTACTACCGACTCACATGTTGAGTTCACAGAAAGAGTTACTTCAACCTTCTATGTTCTTTACATTTATTTCATTTGGGTTTCATAAACTCAATAATGTTTAATTTCGTTTAGATGAAGAAAACAAATTTAATTATACTCACGTATGATATGTAAAATATATCTAATTTGTTACTATTACTGGTCAAACTCGAATGATTATCAAAGTTTGAAATTTTAAATGAATTTTTAAGTATAAATTTTAGTTTGAATAGCGTGTATCATGAATAGGATTTGATGAGCGAAAAATTTACGTACTATGAGAACAAATATGTAATTGCAGAAAGAAAGGAAAGTGATTTTATTATTCCTATTATTATATCTACATAAAACTTTTATTATAATACAAAGAAAAAACGCAAAAAATTTCTTTGATAGTATAAATCTCCATGCAGAATAAATAAGAATCATTTAAAAAATTACGCTCAATTAAAAAATTAAATTGTGTTTATATTGTTAGACATCTGGGTGATTTATGGATCTATTTTAAAATCTTTGTAGTAATTTTTGTCAATTTTATACCGAATGTAAAGTTGAATTATGCTTGAAAGTTTCTGGAGTATCAGGTCTAAGTACGAAGTTATTTAAATTATATAACCCAATACATTACAATCAATTAAGATTAATCACAAATAAATTACAATAATATCCTCCTTTTTCTCAGTTACAGAATTCCCTTTTTCATCGACTTTTTAGTTTCAGTAAATTAAGTAGCATACAATTTCAGTTTAATCAAATAATAGCAAATTAATTT
This sequence comes from Pantala flavescens, assembly GCA_020796165.1. Classification (NCBI taxonomy): domain Eukaryota; kingdom Metazoa; phylum Arthropoda; class Insecta; order Odonata; family Libellulidae; genus Pantala; species Pantala flavescens. The sequence goes on along the minus strand of CM036889.1, from coordinate 11,604,981 downwards.
CTAGATTAATAGTATGCGAAGTATTTTGTTGCCTCAATCAATTTCGATATAAAAGTAAGAGAATGTATTATTTTTTAATGAATCATAAATCCTATGTTAAGAAAGTGGGCGATTTTCGATAGGTTGAAATAGACTTTCGAGTGAAAGTCATCTCTTCCGTAAAAATATCATTTGAAGCAGCTTCCTCCACTCTACTCCACATGGGAAGACGTGATGGAATTATTTAAACATGGGATGGAAACTAACGAACGATTTCCAAGTCGAGAATAGCCATCACGATCGGCGGATTCCGATACGACTCTCCAATCGATGATATGCGATAGGATCGATAGAATCGAACGAAAGTTTCACGATCCTAATTCAATGATAGAGCGATAAGTGGTTAATCACAGTTCGCATTGCTCGGAGAGAACGCATTTGGCGCCATATGAATTACGAAACGATATTTTTGCGTCTTAAAAACGGTGTTTGCAGGGGTGTTTCAATATGATCGATGCTAATCTAGTGTTGCTTGCTTTCAAATCCATGCTACGCTTCGCTGAGGACAACGCCCTTAGCGGTGTTCGAAGTCTTAACCGTTCGGCTGAGATAAGAACAACAAGTCGAAAACCTCCGACCACGAACGCTAAAGCCTTTGGATTTTCCCATCGCATTCCCGCTGCCTTCGAATCTCCAACACATTTGGAGCACACGTAAATTTCGCTTGGAATTCCACCTCCGTTACCACCAGATCGGTTCGATTTCCGCTTCGAATTAAATTCCCCGTGACGATGCTTCTGGATGGAAATTTCAACGCGCTGCGTAGTGAAATACGTTTATTGTTTGGGTGTAAAATTTCCACCAGTGAGGTCGCTTGTCCCTGGTTTGGCCCCAGGAAATTCAAACCATACTCATGATCCATAAGTATAGTATCAAACTGTACCTTTAAGTACATGCCGTTCGTGAATAAGAATAACTCCTAAATGTAGCTTTTTGTCGTATAAAATGCCTGGCAATATGTTAAATGATGATATTTTATCTTAAAAACTTGAGAATTACCTAGGTTGATTTTTTAGAGATGATAGAATTTAATAAATTTTAGCGTATTTTATAAAAGATCACCGTCAGAAATAATGGCATGGAAATCAGTGAGCATTCTCAATATACTTCTGGATTTGGGATGTTTTTAAACCTAATGGACGTGAGCGAATATTCTTCATCTATTCAAGAAAAAGTCACAAGTTTTTATATAAATTATAACTGTGTATAGTTAGTGATTAGGAAATTAAGTCGGAGTGTTAAAAGCAACAGTATTTCTTTCAACTTGTCATTTCAGTGGTTAATTTTCATGTCAAAAGAAAATATTCGATTGATAGAGCCATATTGCACCCTTATTTGACACCAAAAGGTAGGTTTCTGGGCTTATACAAATACATGTAAAGATTTTATTTGATGAACTTTCATCATGAAACATATAGCTGCCTCAAGAGCATTATTCATAAGAGATCATAGTATTTTATAAGAGATCATTGTATAGCTTATTGCATATGGTTATGATAGTTTTCAAAGAAATCTCCTCGTAGACGCTCTCACATAAATTTGTAACTCAAATGAATCTGCTATGAACTAGTATTGTGTTTGATTTGAAAATTCGATTTTTTAATAATACCGAATTGATATAGGCTTTCTGCCTGTTGCGATAAGTTAAATGAAATCATAAAGTTGAAGGATTTTAGAAAATGCATAAAAAATTTTTGAACAAGTATGAGGTAAATTGTGCTTGAGAAATTTTTAAATAGTATTTTATTTTAGGGTATTACAGAATGGAAAATTGATGTTTTAGAGTAACGAAAGCTTTATCGTATTTATTATAGACATAATTTTGCTTCTCTCATTTATATATATTATAAAAAAATGTTAAGTAAAATATATCAGCTGATTCATCAACTGATTACTGTATTTCTGAAGGAAAGTAAAACTTTTAGATTGAATTTATTTTCTTGACGCAATCATAATCTCCTTCATGATCTTGCGTTTCTATTTTAGAAATAGGGAAAAGTAGTCGGAAAGTTTCAATTTTATGATTGGCGGAAAATGTCTAACTTTCAAATCCCAAATATTGAGAAATTCCGTCCACGCGTGGACCTCCTACATTTTCCAAGTTCCTTGAAGTGAAAACAATGACAGAGACGGAAAGATAACGTGAGTGGGGTTATTCGGTCGAAAGGCTGCGCATTCAAATTAGGAATACTCAGCGGAGAGAATTACGCGCTCGAGAGCTAGAATTTTATTGGATTCTATTATTACAGAGGTTGATAAGTACAGGTTTCTAGCGAGTTGCAACCTGTCGGGATTACAGCCACGAAATTGTCCAGATGACATATCTGATTTGGAAGGATTTGTGGAAACACGGTAACCCACGCGTTGCCTTCGCTATTAAAGCAGGTGTCCGTCCTCTCCATCCAATATTGCTTCATCCCTTTCGTAATTCGTGTAAGCTTGCTTTCTCGCCACTCCTAAGAGCATCATCATTAAGGTTTAAAGTTCATGTCACTTGGAAACGAGGAAAATATTCATAACACGCGTATAGTCGCGCTTTTTAGAGCGGGTTGATCTTTATGAAGATAATTAAATCGTTTTCTTCATCGGTCGTGGAATTTAGCGGATTGCTAAAAATTGAAAGAAATGCTAGAACGTGGAAAGATCATGTGCATTGATATTTCTATATTTAGAAGGAATAAAACTTCACGTGTGTACCGGCGGTGTTGAAAATAATTTTACAACACTCAGCTAAGCTATTATTTGTCATATTTGTATTTCAGAAAGAAATTGATGACAATGGAATTGATGGAATGTCTCTTGTTTTGGAATAATCCATGAAATAAAATTTCACCGGGTTTTGATTTGAAAATAACTTCAAAACAACCATAAATATGACGAAAAATATATGTGAAAAATCATCTTCCTAAACTACTGTAACCGTTAACTTTTATTGCGTATTTTTTCTTATTCTATTTTACTTCGATATTTGTTAGTAATTGCTAAGTATTAAAAGTCGATTCTAACGTTACTTAAGTACTTTTTCCAACTATTCTTTAGTCGAATACTATTTATTGGTTTGTCAATTTTCGTCTGATTCAACCAATGTAGTTTTATTAGGGAATCGTTATTGTCCATGTCATTTGAACAATGGCTAATTCTACACATTTACTAAAACATCTGATTGGATATAATACGTACTTATTTGCGTAATTTAATTCGAAATATTCACGAGCATTCCTTTCCGTCCATCATCATATTTGTAATAATCGGTAACCTTTTACGTTCAATTAAAATTCTCCACGGTATTATTCTCTATAATAATGAGCGGTAGTAGTCAAAGATCTCGAAACGCAATTTCCGATTAAATATAATTTAAATGCAAGGATGATCACAGCCGATGTGCAATTAAGACAGCTTTTAATGATATCTTTAAGGTAACTTGCTTACGACGACCGGAATCTCGAGGTCGTTCGTTCTTGTCTCTTTGACCGATAAAGCAGTACTCTTGAGTGATTTATGGTTAGGAAAAACATATATAGTAATTTTTAATGGCGAGGTTAAAAGTAAATGACACGTTTCATGGCATTCCGAGGTCATCATCACTTGTGTCTCGGTACATATGCTATGAATCTGATTCATTGCCTTTGCTCTTTCGCATGAACTCCGTCTTTTTCCTATTTTATGATCCAAACCGAGAGATATATGTGGATTTTTGTTTGTCACAGCAGCTAGTTTTATGGCATTACTGCCTCCGCGTTCACTAAAAAATTATTTTTGCTGATAATGCTATTAAATGGAAAATGACTGGTGTTTTTGTTAATTTTTTACGGTAAAGAACAATAGAAATTAGCCTCAAGGAAAATCGTGTACGGGGTTTTCCATCCCCGTCATGGATTATGTTTACAAACTAAAAAACCTGTGTTTTTCAAATGTCTTTACTAAGGAATGTAAGTTATGTAAGTTCAATATTAGATAGTGGAAACATTTTAACGTAAAATCATAATTAAAATTCTGCAATCGTGTGATATTTCATGAAAATTAATTTACTTGCGTGATGAAATTACTATCCGATAATTATGTTTATTAGAAAATTTGTATTCATTGCACCCTGAAATAATCTCATGTAAATTGTGTTGTTTTAGATCCATTATTTCAATCGATAAGAACGTGATTAAATTTTGGGATTTTGATTTGCGTTTTGGGAGATCTGGGTTCGAGTCTCGGTTCTGTCTGACGTTTTCACGTTTGATTTATCGAGGCTTATTTTGTTTCGAGTGTTATGAATCTATTTCCATATGAAACCATTTCGGCCGAGGTGTAAACTATGTAATTCAATATCAAGTGAAAGTATTATATTAACAATTGAGGCAATCTATGACTACCTATTTCCTATTTTATTTTAATATAGTAGCCTTCTTTCAGTTCTTCAAAAACTTCTCGTAGAAGGACGGAAGTAAAAGGAGGAAACCTAACATGGGTCTCCAATAATAACTCTCGTCGTGATTTTCGAGTCATCAACAAGCTGATTTCGTAGCTTTGATTCGCATATCCAAGTACACATCGTTCGAACCTCGATGTCCCAGCTGTTACTGCTGAAGGCGTTCCCTGTGCAGTACTAGTTTTTCATCTCCGTGCCGTGAGGATGTGGGGAATAAGTTTACATGGCACTTTAAAGCCCTTTCGACGGATTACCTCGCACCGCCTATCCTTATTATAATCACCTATCTTACTCTCGCCCTTCGAAATCCCTGGCCACTTATCAGTACAGTCACATCTCCAGACCCTCTCTCGCCTCGGTCCGCTCACTCACGCGTATTTACGTGTAAGTACGCATATTTTACGGTTGCGCATAAATGCATATTCTTTAGTACCTGCGATGTCGACCTTTCATTTTTCGTTCGTTTCCCAATCCTCCGCCACGCATAATCCTTTCCTGTTCCATAGAGAGAGTCCGGCCCCAGAAGAACGACCCTTCTTTGGCGGATTATTTTGTTTCTCGATGGAAAAGTCCTCGAACGAATGTAGGAATGGGATCGAAGGTTGGCCGCTACGGATCACGAGAGGTTTTTTTGATTTAGGATCGCGGCAGGTGATAATGTTCGTGAAAGTTTTCGTTCTTATTAACGAGAATCACGAATTTAAGGTCACTGATTTTTATTAATCATTTTATATATTATCGAACGATTCTCTGGAGCAATTTTTAAATGAATTTTTTGATGAATAGAAGGAGGTAAGGTACTTTATTTTCTCCAGATGATTTGTGAACAAGGACATATTAACGTTCTACTCATCCTACATGTATGCACTTGCTAGACTTCTAATTACGCTAAAAGATAAAAAATCACCTGTCAGATATTCATATAGTATGAATAACTGCCGTTGAATGGACAACAATATAATTAGATTCATTCTCTACGTACAGTATCGTATAAATTACCTTTTTGTTAAAAATAAACCATTAATTATTGAAGCTTAGCTTTGAATAGATGCATTTTTCTCCATAAGAAGCATAAAATCACCTAATGTTTTTTTTTTTATTTCATTTAATTTTGAGCGTTAACTAAAAGCATTGGACTTTTCAATATTGCGTCAGTTAAAACGCATATAAAATCTTTTATCATATTCAATGCTAAACATATACAAAGAAAGCTTCAATTCAAAATATCCACCCCGTCTGATCTTTAGACTCGTGCCCACTCCGATGATTTAAAAGGTCGGCGGTCTTTTTGTCGTCCGTATTTAAAAGTAGCAATACAAGGAAACAACCCTTGAAAAGGTGTTTCAGGACATACCATTAGAATGCATAAATGAATGTCACCTAAGTGTCCGGAACAAACGAGAGAGAATGCATATATCATACGCGTCAGGTCTATTTTACGATTCCCTCGTAATTTATGATTTCGCACGAGAATTATCAGAGATCTATAAAAGGATCCAACTCCGGCGACGCACGATTTGCAAATCAAAGGATACGCTTGAGTGTGTACAGTAATTTAGACTATGAGAGAGGGTGCTTTTAGCAGCGAGTTTTTGAGGTATGCAAACTAGGTTTTGTGTTCTTTTCATTTCATCATGCAGTTATTCTGAAAATGCAACCAGAATCTCATAAATCTCTTCGCAGGGGCGACTTTCACTTGCGAAATTTACATCTTAATGAAACTTCGAAAGGATAAAATTGACAATTCGGCTGGCAGAGGAAGTGAGCCAGTTAGCTCTCCGCGTGGTATTTTAGTGGGAGGAAAAAGCGTAGCATAGGAGGAAGAGAATGCTGATTTTGCAACAGATATCCATCTGTTTTCACGCATTCATGCTTTAAGTAAGCTGAGTGCATAGAGTCTGAAAGGTAATCAATCCAATGAATAAATATAAACAAATAAAATAATTCGATTTCATAATGTTTTGAACGTTGAGGGATTGTAACCTCCCTTTTTCTTGATTTCATTCCACACTATTTATTTAACTGAGAAGTGAACTCGGAATAATACGAGCAATCTTTTTAGTCATAACATATGTTTCTGTATACTTTCATACGTGCTGACAAACGATTCATCTTTAAGGTTTTACATTTTATGCTTTTTATTTCTATCGTATTGTAAGTATATTCATTCTTTTATATACAATGTTCTGTGCTTAAAGCTTACTTGACGAGGTATATGAGCTGTCAGCTGATATCAGTCTAATTAAAATTCATAACTATATTTTTCTACTTTTATTTTGATAGTATTCATTTCTTTACCAAGGAGATAATGTTTTGCCTATTTTTTGTGAAAATAAATACAAAAAATAGGCAAACATTTGTATGCTTGTATGGTTTCTCTCCTACACCGAACCAAATTTTCTAATGTGGCCTAGAGCTGTTGTCGGCGATTTCACTATTCTCAAGGAAAACAGTAGCCTAAGAGTATTCCAGAATCGAGGAAAAAGCTTTCTCCGAGATGCCAACCTCCAACCGACACTTCGCGACTCATATTCGTGTTTTTACAAGGTTATGGCCCTTTCTTTCCGTGATTCCATTCTCTCGAGTTGGCGTTCGTTCGCGCTGTCCCGTATGCAGCAGCTTGTGATTGTTTTTCAGTCGCCAGAGCTAATGTCTCCAACAATGGAATCACGACCGTCCAAGTAGAACTCCCTCCTCCCGTAGTCGACCGACGTCAAACTTCACAGTGTTTATTGTTATCTACATCTTCTTACGTGTTACGTTCGCAACGGTAGCAAGCGAGATATAGAAATGTTTATATCTCTCTAACTTTACATATCTATCGTCGAATTTCCAGGGACGATTTTATTAGTGTTTAAATGTGAAAGAATACGAGTAAGGAGGGCACTTTTATGCGGATCTGTTTCTAAAATAGAACCGCAAATGGTCCAAATAAAAACAATATTGTAATGACGCTATATATTCAACAACGTTATATAAATCGATGTAGATTGATGAACGTCAAATTTTTAAAAAAAGTATTAATTTTAAAAGTAAGTTGATGTCTTAGGGAGAGCTATGTTTGAACTTAATATGTATATTAGATTTCAGATTTTTTTCAGCTTCATTTTAATGGAGGTTTGAGGACAATTTGATCATTACAAAATCCGATAAACAGAAAATTGAATACTTTCAGTGTAATTTTATATTCTTCGTTCCTCGCTCTTTATTTCTATTATCTAATTAAATTTGAGTCTGAGGTTTGACTGAATGAAAGTCTCATATTTTACGTATCATTATTCTTTTTATTTTAACCAGATATAGAGCAATATGACTTCGCTTGAAAATTGCACGTTAAGGATTGTTTCGAATAACTTTAAGGAAATGACATTGTGGTTGAATCTGATGTAGGATATTAGAATAGGTAATCAATAGAAATCTATCTATTATCTAGAATAGAAAATCAATCTATTTTTTCAAATTATGCATTTGGTAATATTTCAATTCCTTATACCTCAAATCGGATGAATAATAAATCAACAGCCAAAGAAATAATTTTCTTGTTCATGCGGTACACATTTTTAATGGAAAGTATTGTTAATCATGTATTGTTACCAATTCATGTAAGAAGCATTTAAAAAGGGAAATATGCAGACTCCAAAATGCCAATACGTTTAATCTGAAACTGACCTTGGGGATGAATTGTTAATTGACTGACAGAAAACACCCGGAACAGATTTCTTATTATTCCCTTGTGCTTTAGTAAACACGTAGGTAGCGTTTCTGATTCACAGTGATTTATTGCAGCAGGAATCTCTTTTGGTTATCCTTTACATTACCAACGGATAGAAAAGGGAATATATTTGCTATTCGTTGCTGAACTAAAAAGGAATCGAGCCATTTAGAAGATTCTCTTCCATTCTTTACTCAGTAGACCTTCAGTATCGTTATTACATAAATAGGTGAGCTAGTGATCTAGTTTAGGTAGGATATCTAGTGATATTCTCTTGGTAAAATTTATTCTTTGGAGCTCATAAGTCAGTGGCATGTACTCATAAAGAGGTTCAGCATTCATTTTTCTGAAAATTTTAACGTATTCCGTGATGATTCTTCTCTAATGGCTTCATATATTTATCTTAGATATTAAATGAAATGAAAGTAATATAACAAAATGACATTTACTATTATATAATAATATAATTTAACATCAATGAAAATTATATGTTATATGATGAAGAATTTTACTGTTGATGAATAATTTGAAATGAAAACACTCATTAAATAAAATAATACTTATATCACGTAATAAAAATAACAACAGATAAAAATAAAAATTGTATTTTACGCGAGAAATAACTTATAATAAAATTACGTGACCAGGATTCGAACCTTGGACATGAAGGTATCTCAAAACGATATTTATCTTTTACTCGGATCGAAATCAGCCCAAACTCGATCTTCGTAATTTCTTTTACCTTAACCCCTAGAGTTTCCCTTCTCCAGAGCCCTCTTCGTTTACTTAAGTGTCCCATACGTTCATCTCCAGGGCCCGCGCGCGTGTATCTGGGAATTCCATCGTGCTCCGGATTGATAATGGTTCTTTCTGTGGACCTTACTTATCCTTGCTCCGCGGATTTCAAACCACTCTCCTCTGACAAGACAATGGGATGAATCCGCATCTCTAACACAAGCAGTGGATGTGCCCCGTAACGTTGATCTGCTTCGAGGAGTACGAATTAATCACGGTTGTGATAGCCCGTACGACGCCTGGTGAAAAATCTAGGTGCCTCGCTGCTTATGATTCTTTCAGATAAGGATCGCTCTGCTCTTCTCTCGCAGCCATCAAGTGGATTTTTCTCTGGTCGAGGAGTGATTTATCGGTGGTTGTATGCTTTCGCTCTACATTATCTCAGCTGAAATCGTTTTAGCCTTTATTCAGCCGACAGCAAATAGAAGTTTTTCTTTTGCTATAGCCTCCGTACTCGATGGATATTTATAATTTAGCAAATGAAATGGAACGTCGATGGATATTTACAATTTAGCTAATGAAATGGAACGCCGGATTTAAATATCCTCACTGATTAGGTTTATGAATAAATAAATTTCGATTTTCAGTCATATAAGAATTATCTCTATAATTATTTATCTAAATCTAATTAGTGACTCCAGTTGCAAAACCTAAATGGTTAAATGGTGAATCTTAAAAATAGAAATGAAATAATTATAACCCTTCAAGTGTGCTGACACTCTCTTATAATTGTGATATCTTTCAATTCAGGGATTTGTCATAATAGCATTATTATAAGGTATTCATAAAAAGGTAGATTTTAGCAGTTTGATAAATGAACAATGAAAATTTTCGTGTTCTAAAAATATTCTTTTCCTTTTTTTCAGGTGAGTACTCAAATATCGAAGCTGTCTGTAGATATTAGAATGACTCAATGGGGCTCAAAAATGTCTATTCTGGTGAGTGTCTCTCTCGTAGAATATCGTGTATCTCGTAGAAATCCGTAATTTTGATGAAGAAAACGAGATTTTGGGAGCCGGATTCGAATTTTTCCATCCCCGTGTAAAATCAGTTTTATCACCTTGTTAAACGTAATAGTTACTTTTAAAGTATGATAAAAATCCAAAATTTATGGGTTTAATTATTTTATTGAATTGATTCGATACAGCGCTACATTATTAAATTTTATGATCGAATAGTTCTAATCTTCTAGAGAAATAGGTACAGTAATTGGTGATATATTACGCATCCCGGAAATACATCGCATTTACAGTATTCTGCATATTCATTATGTCAGTCAAGTAATGGAATACATATGAACAACGTGGAGAAAGCAACCAGAGGCGTTTGGGTGCCCATCATTCTTCAGCGGATAAAGAAATTCCTCCCTCACTCGAGCGTAAGACGCACGGAAAGTTTTCGGCGTCAAAAACAGGAAGGGATAGGAATAATTGAACCGGAGATGATAAAAAATATAAACGTCTCTCCTTGTTATCAGTTCCACTCTGAAAACCCCCTTTTACAGCGGCTAAATCCATTAATGTTACGGCGGAGCATTGATTTTTCATAGACCTCCCAAATAGGGTCGCGTCAAATCGCGTCCGTCAACCAGATTTCTAATTGAACAACCGCATTCCCACCGCCTCTCGCTTTGTCGAAAGGTTTCCGTCATGAGCCCTTTCCATACGATAGCTCACTTCGAACCCTTTCACCACATTCGGAAACGAGGTATTCGGCAAGAAAAATACACCCTTTGTGAGAGCGATAATTCTCGTAGCATTTTATCGGCAATTTAGCGGATGATTTAGAGGCGATGGTTCGAAAAAGCAACCGCTTAATTAACGCGTCCGGCCGATACCCGCCCCAAACCTCCACAAACATCGAGAATCCAATTTCTAGGCAACTCAATTAAATATTGCCTATTGTCCGGAGCGGGTTTTAAAACGCCTTTCTCTCCTTCGGAAAGGGTTTAGCCGAGTGAGATCAGCCTCCGTGTTTGATGTCACGCCTCTTGAAGGTGGCAAAGGGAATATATCTCCCAGACCGTTGGAGTCATCGTGCGCGATGCAGGCGAACAGATTCCCGGAGACAATACTCCCCGAATCCCGAGGAATACGCATGAAAATCTACGAATAAAAAGCGAGGAAGTTTTGCTTAAGAACCCTGCCCTCGTTCGCAGATATTTTATCTTTTTTCTCCGAATGAGGTATGACTGGAGCGAGTGATTTGAATCTGCGATGGAATAGAAAATTTGCGTGATGTTTTCTCTATTCGTATTCCCGAGGCTCTTTCGAACACTTTATACATTTGCTCCCGTGCTTCGGAGTTTCTCCGGGCAGATATCGCTGTATCCTAACGCATGACGTGAGCGGAATGTACTGGACTGTTTTACCATCTCATAAGTCCTTATTCGTGATGGAATAAGATGCGTGCGTTTGTCCTGGAGAGGAGAGTTGCTAATGGCGATTAAAGTTGGGTCAGGCTTGTCTTTCTGTATCTCTACATCTAACTAACTACTATGTAAAATAGGCGTGGCAACGGTTATTAATACTAGTATGGCAAGTTGGTTTTTAATCTTGTTACTTTCGTTTATTTTTCGTAGAAAGGATTGCTCTTGAAACGTCTCGAAGAATACTTTAACTCTCATAATATCTCTTAAAATAGAAAGTAGATTCACATCTATCGATTACAAAACCATATCCATCGAATTTATCTTACAATCCCAACCTGGTTGTCATTTACTTTTTTAGAGAGCTCGGAGAATGCATCTTATATCTTAATGTATTTCTAATAGAACTCAAGGTACCATTTTAATGAAAGATTATCATACTAATATCTTTAATTTTATAATTAAAATGATTTAAGCCAGGAGAAGAGAGGAATATTTGATTGAAGATCGAATCTTTTTGATAAAAATTTGAAAACCGTTTGTAGATGTGCTATTTTAGGTATCCAAGGTTTTTATTTTAAAGTGAATGTTGACAGTAGAATTTTTGATTCACTATAGATATTATCTGGGATTTATTCTTCATAGTTTGCAGGAAATTATTTAAACAAAAAACGGCTCTATTGTCATTTCGAGCTAGAATTACGATTCTTGGATGCAATTCATAAGGAGAGGTTAGTTTAATCATAAGGAATTGAATTGAAATTGGCCTTAAGTATCTATCGTTAGTTTCATATCTCGATTCATACCTGACTTACAGTTTTTTATTTAACTATTATTTCCAGTTATCGTATTTATCTAACGCAAATTCTATTCACTTCTATATTAAATCAAACTTTTATTTGTCAATAACATATTTTATTAGGTTTAATTACGTCCTGGTTAATTTTCGCGTAATTAATGCAGAACAATCGAAGCTTACAGTAATTCAAGGTGTGCACATAAAATTCGACGAAAGTAATTTATCCTCAGCACCACTCCGATGATGAAAGACGTACGGAGTGCATAGTAAATCTGAGGAGCAAATCTTGGTAACGTTGAAATATTCCTGAGTCAGAATGGCTCAGTTTGCTGAACAGTGGCAAAGAGCGAGATAGTCGGTTTGGGGTGGAGGCTTTTCTTACATCGCTCACTCCATCCCATAGCTGATAACGCAGAAGTGATGACTTCCTCAGATTCCTTAGAAAACCTCTTATAGTTCCCCACCTCGTGCAGCCCATGCACCGTCTGATGAATCTTCCATCGTTGTTTCTCTTCCATCGCCACCTTTTGTTCACCATCTCTGTGCCCATTTTCCTACGCATTTCATCCGGCCTTGATCAATCTTTTACTCTAATAATATTAACTCAATGGGAAATTATTTCAATACGTCGAGAATGTACCAAGTAGTATATGGTGGATAATATTCATATCTAATAAGATAATTTAGTTAATTATTGTTGGTTTAAAGTCAATATTCATTCAGTCTATATTGTAACGAATGAAGTATCGATAAAAGTTACGCAATCGTAAGAAAGTAAATGTGTGCTTATTTTCAATTACAAGAATATTGGCTTATGTAAATTGCGTAATATACATAATCGATTCAAGAATATACAGGTTACGGAATCTTAAAATTTGTTAGAGTATGAAATTATAATAGACACTATAAAATTACTAATGATGATAAAACTACTTCAAATCAATGCTTCTATTATTCTTACGATTGATTGCTTAATCTCGCTCCTATGAAACTAAAATTAATTCCTTCGGAACTAGATTATATATATTTCAAAGAAAGTATCATACGAATGCAATACGAGTAATTTTTTTGAATTCTCTCTGTCACGCCAATTAAGAAACCAAGGAGCGAATTTTTCCCAAATTTCCATGGCCTTCAAATACATATTTCTCCCCCTCACATAATCTTAACCTGCACCGTCCAGTTTTCGCACACCTGCACTACTTTCATACGTGCCGTACAGTGTGTTCATTTTTCGCACACTTAAGTAGATCACACGTCAGTGTGTGCCCGCCAAAAATCCGTACGAATCCGGGACTTTCTAGGTGACAATCGGAGAAGCTTAGGTAGCCATCGTATCACCTCACCTGACCCCTCCCACATCTTACCCCAACAGTGCATTCTTGCCACGCCTTCATATGATTTGGGCTACGAGTTCCATTTGAATTCAAAGTAAACTTCATTACGCCTTTCGGTGGGGTGTGGATACGGGGGAAGGCGACCAAGAAGCTAACGGTGCACTTTCCAAGATGCTAGAATCCCACGCTATCCCCCTATACTCCAGATCGGTGCGGGGCAGTTGGCAGCCAACGGCAGAGGTCTCGCTCTGAATAAGCAATCCGCCATTCAATTCGATTTGCTCTTCTCTCTATGAATATTCCACGGTTGACTTTGGCCAGGTCGTTCGGGGAAGAGGCGATTTTTACGATGTTTTTTGTCTCGGGGGAAGGTTACCGGAGGGCGGAGATCTCGTAGATGGCAGGGATACCTCGAAGCATTCGGGGAGGATTGAGATGTTGGTTCGTTTCCTAGCGTGTCCACTATATCGCCTTCTTTGGGAGGAGGAATTCACGGCCCGCGGTGGCGTGGATAATTCCACGTGCTAAGGTTTCGGTCTCGAAACGTCTCGGACGTGCGCTAGGATGTAAACTGCCAATTGCCATAGGATGAGCGATGCTAACGGAACGATTAGTCACGTGGTAGCGGAGATTTTGTTTCGTACGGAGCCCGAGAGAGGGAAGATTGTTGCGTTGATACGATTATTAACGGATATACTGCGAATATATGATCCAATGAGTATTATTTCGAAAAAGGGTCGGATATAGACAGATTTTCAACAGCTGCTTCGATTTTCTTATGTTCATTCAACCATTAGAGAGCGAGATACTGAGATTTTCATTTCATTTGCGATTATTCGAATTATAATTCTATATTATCTTGTGATGGGTCGATATAAATATCATAAATTATGGCCACGAGCAAGTTTCTATGCTAGTTGTGGAAAATGTTGACCAATCAAAGTTGCTCAATCAAAGATCGGAATAAAAATTTTAATCTGTATTATCCGTTATTTTGCGTTTTAATGGGGTAGTACATTCGTTGAATTATTTATCTGTTTATATTGAACTAAAATGAGTGATGTATAACTGTCGCTTGCATTAGTAATAAGGTTCGGTGTTGAATAAGTTACTCGAAAACTAATCCCTTCTCTTCGCTTGAAGTCTACTTTCATATTTGAAATATTAATAAAGGGTTATCCCTTGATCTCAACGCAAAAATTTCTATCGGAAAAATCTATCACTCCAACTTTGTATAATGCATGAAATGGATGTATAGTAGGTTCAGAAATAAAAATGATTCTGGATAAATAATACCGAAGAATGCCATTGGTAATAAATGTTTGAAGTTTTTGATGAATAATTTAAAATTAAATGCTTGGATATTGATATATTTCTGGGCAAAAAATTTTGATTTTTACGCAGTCTATATGATTAATGGGTGCTCTGAACTAGAATTGCTGAGTTATTGAGCTGATAATCACATATGAGATACGGGTGCATATTTCAAATATAAGTCGAAGAACTCAAATAACTAGAACTAAGTTAAATAAATGTATTATTGCTTGTGATGTTTATAATCTATTCATTCTTCATAACCTCTCACATGTGTGATTCAGTTTTTGAAACAGTTCTTGACTGCATAGGAGACTAGTTTCTTTTACTTTTGCGATACTTCAAATAATTCTATGCTATAAAATAAGATGATATTTGTTAATTTTAACAGACTTTTGGTAACATAAGAAACGCATAGAATTTAAGTTTTACTTGTTCGTAATGGTGCAACAAGTAAGAGTAAAATATCCTAAGAATATTTGCTGTTCTGGAGTTAGCTTTCCATCAAATAATAATTTATACCAACCAGAGTAACAGTCGAAGAAAATGTGCTGTGTAATGTTCAGAAATTTTACGTAGTAAATTTTCTAGCAATCATAGAAGAAAACTGCCTCTACAGGAAACGAAACATTTCCCCACGCAACTCGTTCATCATTCCGAAGACCTTCAGTAGAAAAGTGAACCAGGGTGCGTTTCTTTATGTTTATATGAAAGGAATGTTATGGCTAAGCCTTGTTCAAGGAAAAAGGAATTCTAAATGAAAGTTCTGTATGGGAGGTTAAATTACGATTTTGCGGAGGGAAGTGATTTTAATTGATTTATGTATATTTTTTTACAAAAATCATAGTTTTAAAGGCTGGCCTTTTCAAAGTAAATAAGCGCCTACATGGTCCTTGGTCGCAAAAATAATATTTCTCGTGCGAATTTGAATGTCAAAAATAATACGTTTTCGATATAGTAACGTATTTCAATGATTACGAATTCAGTCAACGTATTTTCAAGTTCTGTTTGAGAAATCGTATTCCACCGTTGCTTTTTATAGAGTAGCACGTCATTTTGCATTGAAAGAGGCTCTGGAGGAAAAAATGCCTCTTCAACTTGAAATATTCGAAAATATTCACCGTGAAAATCTCCAGGAAGGGAACGCCTTGTGATTGGTCAAACCGTGAATGGACGTGTATCGATGGGAAACAATTGGTCGGAGGTGTTTCTCCGCAATCGAAAGATAGGCGTCGAGTGAGATGTATTAGAGGTGTTGTGGGCACCGATGTGGATGGAGAGATATTGAAAGAGGGGAAGGAACCCATTGCAACGCTGGTTACTAGGCGGTATGGCCGCTTGTAAAAACCTCCGCGATAAATGCGGAGAGATGCGAGTGTACGGAGGCGGGAGGAGTAGGATCGACGCACGGCAAACTAACTTCATTTAGGATAAAACCGATACGAGACGGACGCATCGAAGAAAGATGGTATTTCTAATGGGAAAAATTAAAATTCCGAATTCGAATTTTTTTTATCGATTCGGAAGTAAAACGTTTTCCGAATACTTAGCTGAAATTATTTCTCCACGCCGATATGGATGGATTCCCACAGCTCACTTTTTCTGATTTGGTTTCTCGAAAGTATTCCGCAAATATATATTGGGTTTAGGTTTGGTGAAACATTCTTCAAATCATCTATTTATTTGCTATACGTAATACTTGGGTGACTTTAAAAAGTTTACTGAAGGAATGAAGCTGTTAGAAAAACTATATTGTGAAAACAGATGCCTATCAATGCTTTTAGTGGTAATTGAAAATAATACGGAATATAAAAATTTATGCGCTTTGAGAGTTCCGTATTGCTAAGGGCTACTGCTCAGGGTTCAGAGCAAGGCTAGGGAAAATATTTTATAATTAGGAAATAATTATTGTTTAAACTTTCGTGATAAACGATTATTTCGGGCCAATATTTTTTTCGATTATTTATACGACATACCTGTAGAATATTTTTGTAAGTAGATTAAAAACTCGGATTGCTTCTGTTCATTGTAAATAGATTTTTCGATTTTCTGTCCAGTATCGCAAAGCTATTGTTCTTTCAGATAATAGTATTCTATATTACCTGTCATCCATCCACTAAGGATAAAGGATTGTATAACACAAAAACGCTGTGAATAATTCCAAGGACTTGGAAAAAGTCTGACGGGAACGGGAATCGGGTTTTGTCCTCTGTCCGTTGAGCTATCAGGAACGATAGCTGATGACGGGAACCGAATTCCGGTTATACTTTTTCCAAGTCCATCCCACCTTGGAATCCATCCACTAATCTCCTTCATTTGGAGGCGTCTTGAACCCTTTTTAATCATAGAAACCCACCGTAGATAATGCTGGAAAGATTCCACTTGAGGTGGCGAAAAATTTTCACCAGGATCACGTCTTAACAGAAAATCAGGAAGCACCGCGAGAAATTGATATCCGTCGTCACTTAGTCTGAAAGTAAATAATTACGCATCTCTTTGGCGATATTCTGGAGCTGTGGCATATAAGGAGGAGACTAAGGAGTTTATATTCTTCACCCACGCGTCCGTCCGGTCGATCTTCTTACGTTTACTGATCTCTCCCTTCTCGGAGCACGGCCGTAACACCCGCGAGAGACTCGGGGCGTGTCTTTACATGTCCGGCATTTGCAGCGTACGCGACTCCTACTCGCATATCGCATCCTTTTGTTTTTATACGTATCGCCCGTTATGGTACCTCCGGTTTTATGCGGCTGTAATTCATGCGAGTCTCGGGAAGTGCGTCCGACGTTGGACTCGATGCATATTCATTTTCTCTGTTATCGGTTGCTACCGAAGAAGCCTCGGGACACGCTGAGACTTTATTATGATGCCAGCGATGGGAGAGCAAGACACAGATCTTAAACACACGAGCCCCCGGGAGAGGGATACATCCAATCGGTTTTTTCTCATACTAATACCCCTGCGCGCGATCAAATACAATTACAAGATGCAGGAGCGTGTTTAACAACCGACCGCCTGCTTACGTGGAGCTAGTGCTGAAGTTTGACCAAGCGTTTTTTCAGCCCCAAACTCGATCTACGAATGTTTAAAAGTTCGTGTTTCATCAAGCATTCTTTAGCATCTCTGTTCTCCTGTCTTTCCAATGTTTCCCACTTGGTATAGGTTCAAATACAAAATTTGTTAGAGATTTGATGACATCTCTTTAAAACTTGGAATGCTGCTAAAGCTTTTTAGCGAAACATCACACTGTTCAGTGTGATTCGACACGCAACACTAGTATTCTATTCAGTCGAAATGTGCTATCGAAGTCAACGATTTTCCATCTCCACTTTCCTCGTCTCAATTCCCATATCTGATACTCTGCGACGAATATGTTCATACTTTTACAAACGATACTATTATAATTAATGTACATTCTTTTCGGTACAAATACTAGATTAGCTGGTTTTAATTTTTTGTTGTTAAAAAGTTAGTGCATAGAAGATGGGATATATATCAAAACTAAAATATTGACTTGAATGATCAAGTAAATATCAATTATCACAACCGTTTCGTTAATGGTTAAACGGTTCAATAATGGATATTTGTTAAGTTTCTCAAATACTAAACAAAGTTTAAATCAATTAGTATACATGATTCAAATTTAATTTATATGGAATTGGATATCCGAATGACTATCACTGTAAAATTTGTTGCGTCCTTAATTAAGCGAAGTATAAAATTTTCTTCAAAACACCCTTTTCAAAAAAATATATACTATATATTATAAAAATATTTAATAATAAAATATTTAATAATCTCTCGAAGAAGCAGAACTCGTATTGGAAATTTCACTTAGATCAGGAGTAGAAGTGTAAAGTCTCACTTGTAAAACTTCCTCTCATGATACCGTTAAAAGAATATTCTAAGATAACGGTAAATGTACGAAATTTAAGGAAAAATGTTGTCTTGCATGTAGTATGATACCAAAGTTATAGATTTTGATCGATCTGTTTAATCTATTTTTACATAATTGACCTTTTTATATAATTTTAAAGTTTCTGAATTTCATTATCCTCGGTGAACTATATTTAAAATATCTATTAGAAACATACTAACTACGCACAATGTGGGTTGTATAATTTAAGGGGCAGTGCGTTCGCTGTCGGTAAATATTTTCATTACCCTTTGGGTAATTTTGATCCGCATTGTTCAGAATTTCGATTCACTTAATTTTAATCGCGACTCTGAAAGTTCGATCGGCAATATATATCCTTCCAAACCAATTTCGATGAAAATTAATTATTTAGCGATTCTTGTAATATATGGCTGCCGCGAGGCTTTCTTTCTGTCTGTCTAAACTTCCTGCTGCCCGTGGGCTAAAAAAACCCCGATCCTATCAGCAGCCCGATTCTAAATCGCTTAACATCCTTCCCTCGCGTATATGACGCGGTAATACGTCAGAGTTAACGATGCGGTGTTTACTTCCCGAGGCATCCTTACCTGCGTCTTTTTTTAAACTTTGACCGGAATGGAGTCATTACAAAGATGACAGCTGCCCCACCTATTCAAACGCATGGGGATGCTCGTACCCATTCCACCCAAGGAACGACCCCTCTTTCCCAGTAGGTATTCATCAAGAAAGTCGATCGGAGTCTGCGGAACGATCACGGTCCAGCGATTCACGGGTATCCGCGGGATGGATGGGGACGGAATTAATAACGACTCTTGTCAAATAATTTTGGGGGGAAATTGTCCGAAACAGCGTGAGATGCGGAGTTTTTGGCCGTTTCAGGGTTTTTATGTCATCGCTTTTGCAGAGTAGGAATTTTCGGGAATATAAAAACGGGGCGCACGTAGCATATTGCGAATGTGGGAAGGAGTAAGAAATCATAAAGAAGGAGGAATCTCGGTGAAATTCCAATCCAATTTGAATTTCTATGGAGGTCTCTCGAAGGAGGGTGGTTCTCTATCATGCCTCGATTGTCCAGTGTCACATTGGCTCTGAAAAGCTTCGAAAGATAGCGTGTTCTTCTCGGAACAGGTCGCTCGAAATGTATCTTCTGTAGGATTTCGAGCGCTGATTTATTTTCATTTATTTATTCGCCTGGTGAGGTTGGGATGGTATTTCAAAGGTATCTGGTTCGAATCCAGGCCGATTGAAAATTACCTCTATGGTTCGTATATCGAATTATTTTAAAAATAACGTAACTTACGAAATTGTTGAAAATTTAGATTTTATTAGTATCATTGAATTATATTATTCTATATGTATTTCTCTCTATCTTTTATAGGAGATATAATACTCTCATTCTTTTTTTGAGAAAATATATAGTATGTAATCATGTTGCAGATTTATACGTTTATAGTATTTAATATTCATAGGTATTCATCTATTAAATCGAGAAGAAAGTTCTCTTTGTCATTTTGTACTTTATCCGTGTTATGAGTTATTTGTTTTGCAACAGAGATGGTGCCCAAGACATTCTCCTTTCGGTATTCTCTCACGAAAGTTTTATCATTTCTTGAAAATGTATTTGTGTTTGAAGTTATTCCGGTTTTCATTCTCTCCAATGATTAAGAGTAAAACAAATTAGAAACTCATTCTCAGGCTGTTAACTCGATAAGAGATTAGTTTTCCCATTAATTTTCACATTAAAGTCCAAGCAGTGATCAAAGAGGGAGTGATTTGACGATTTCATGTTTATACTGACTCTCATATTATTAAACATAATGGTATTGTGACCCAAAGAATTTTCTCTGACAATCTCCAAATATGAAAGCTATAATTATCGATGTTCTTTCAATCGATGCGAATTAAAATCAAAAGAGTAATGAAATGAAGTCTGCGTATCTCGGAGATTAATATTTCGATGCTATAATTTACTACCGGACAAATAACAGGCCCAAAAGAAATATGTGAATGGCCAGCTTGCTTGCGGGCAACAGTGTACCGGGATGGAAGAAATATCTATATCCTCCACTATATTTAATTTTATCCCAAATAGTTCGATAAGGTCTTAAAATGAATTAATTATGAATAATTAATACTTTTACGTATCAAAGTCATATAATGTACGAAAATATTGTTATGATATTTGGCAAAGTCAAATATTTTCCCGCTTTTTTTTAAAAATAATACGTAGAGCAATACCATTCATTGACAAACACACAGTAACAGAAGTTAATGTTTTTAATTAAATATTATGTAGCGTTAACTCATTTTCCTGATTTTATCGATGAATTTGTAAAATAATTCTAAATACTTTAAAATGAAACTTTTAATTACTTTTAGAAAAGGTTCAAAAATTAAGAATTTGATGAACCAGTTTGTAAGAGGACTGCATTGCAGCTGAAATGCGCAAATTTCTTGTCAACAAATTTATAATCGAAGTAAAGAGGGATAGAATCGTTTTTAGTCACCCCATGCCTTCATTCATCTAATTGAATATCAACCCATACTACCGATTCTTTCATCACATGATTCCTCTGTATTAATTTAAATCGAAGATATTTTCTTGTTTCATGAAAGACAAATACAATTGTTGTAATAGATAAATCATGTTTATCATTACTTATTTATTACGTAATATTATTAGCTAATATTACGTTTTATTTTTCACATGTTTTATGATTTCACTCGAAAATAATTCTAGATATTGACTAAGTTTTGTAACTACGCTATTTTTGAAACATTTTTTCAATAATATTATTCGAAGAACATTTTATGTCTCGCAGCTTTTGGAAAATAGAAACCCTATCCATTTAAATAGCTTCATAAGGCCCCCGAACGTCTTGTTTTGATTATATTCCCCCGAGTGCATTCATAACCAATTTCTCCTTTCTTATGAATAAGATATCTTTCGAGAAAACAAGGGCCTCTTATGTTATTTTTACTGCGCGCAGTTTTTCCAGAACCCCTTCCCCCCGCTTCGGGGACATTTTTCCTTCCAAGTTCTACTCCCGTTAATTACATAATATCCATTTCTGAGGGGGGTAGAAGAAAGATGATTTGCAATCCAAGGTCTGGAAGTGTTTCCGGTCACTCGAAACGTTTTCTCTTTTTGCTTTCATGCCCGGATTTGCGTGAAGGGGCGGAGGGGATTTGATATAAAAGGAATCGATGGATGGAGGCGCCGCATATCTCAGATGGCACAACCCCCTTCCCAGTCACTAAATCTCCGACGGAATAAGCGCGGGACCACCGTCTCCAAATATCCCACTCCTTCTTAAAAAAGACCCAAAATGATTGGCGAGATGTGTCTACGGGATACTACAGATCGAGAGCATATTCGTCATTGCTCACCACGCCTTCATCTGCCTAATGGCACGGCAGAACGTTCAATTTTGATCAAGTTCCACCCCGGAAGAAAAGAGAAAAAAAGAAAAAAAGAGTCGAAGTGGTACTTTTTTAGGTATCGGAAGACGTCTTCAGTATTTTTCCCGTGTTTTGCGCCTTCCGAGGAGGAAGTTGGAAATGACCAGTGGGGTATCGGCACATAGCTGACATCCCTCTTCTGGTGCAAGAAATCCAAAAGGATGGATTTAGAGGGGGAACGGCTGTCAATGCGGTTTTATGAGTTCCTCGGTATCTTTGGGCGTTGGGGGATACGTGGGTGTTTTTTCCAGTCGAAATGGGAAAGCAATAATTAGCGGTGAGCGATGGTGTTTCTAACGCGATGCGAACGGGAAAGGGGACTCCGCCCGACGCAAGCATTGCGTCAATTTTCCATTACACTTTATTAGGAATCTCGTAATAGCGCGATTTATGGCCATGACGCAAGAGGACACCTCGCAGTTTTTGCGCAGGTTCGTCTTCTTCCCGCCCGAAAAGATTCCCAGCGGCGTCTTACAAATCAGAGAGGATTACTTAGAAAAATTGGAAGTCTTTTTTCTCAATTAGCTCAAGCGCTAATTTTTCCCAACAAATTCATTTTCTAAGAAAGCCGGAGCCAAAAAAATCTGCGTGGATTAACGGAAGAGTTATTCTTCGTAATTTATTGAAATAACTGCTTTCCCTCTCGATGCAAGCGGAGGCTCGTAGTAAATTGCGTTATCGAAATTAGCGTTCTCATTGATTGAATTGCTTGATTGAAGCGGAGCTAAGAGGGATGCATTAATCGAGTCGTTATTCGGATGTGTCGTTCAAATTAATTAAAAGGAATTCGAACGAAAGTCCGCGATTCAAATAGGCTGTCATTTTCAATATTCTAACTCGCCAACATTCAAATTGCAGAGGTTTCGTTTAGAATCAGCATCGAGGCACAAATATGAGTTCATAATTAGATTTCGCCTAAAAGGGTTGAATCCGCAAGAGAGATGTGTACATATTATATGCCATTTTAACATGAAACGTGTTGACGAAGTGAAATGTAGACGATTTTAGTAGAGTCATTTACTAAATCGTATACAATCTTTGTACCGCTGACGTCAAGTCTCTCATCATTTAATGTAAAAGTAACATACATGGAATGGGATTGGGACATTTATAATTAACGAAAGTGTTACAAGATTGCTTTTGCGTCAGATGGAGCACTTGAGAACTTAGTTGTCACTAAATCTCATTTCATAGTGAATCAATAGGTATTTCGTTAATGGCATAAGAAAGTATTTGGAATAAAAAGAAATTGAAGCCTGCTAATAGCTTGGGGTCTATATCTTTTAATTATCCATAACTATAGTCGGTAATAAATTTCCTGCAAAATATTTTGTGCAAAGTTGATAAGTTGATGAGAATCAATTGAGAAAGTATTCCTGGAACGGATAGCTTTACTTCATCTTCATCTTCACTTATCTTTAGATTTGTTTGCTTCTCTCATTCAAAACAATGCAGTATTAACCTCTCTCTTAATATTACTCGTTCTTCCGGGGTGCGATTTGAGAGCATCGATTAATTTTATCCTCTATTTGCAATTCATAATTCTTACGTTTATGAAGGAGTAAGAATGTCTGCTTTAGAGCGGGATGAAATTCAAAATTTAAACGTTTCACAGCTGACGTAAGAACGAATGCGTGATCTCAACCAATCGGATGTATCTCATTAAGTAGTCGCTCACCATTTGCTAAACGTGGGACGTAGCGAAGAGACGAGAATTTAAGCGGTCCGCCAAAACCTTAGTCGCGTTCATTGCACGCAGGAGTTGAGCTCCTAATATTCGCGGCGTTAATTTCACTTTTCTCGGGAGATTAGCCCGCGTGCAGAGGTGGTTGGGTGGGCAATGCCCGTTTTCTGTACTAGTTGAAAATTTATGACATTCATATTTCAAGGGACAGCAGAGTTCCACATGACAAGGAGCGAGGGTGTGGGGGGAGAGTCATTGTGACACGGCGACATAGCGGTGCCACGAGGCCATTGTGTAGAGTTAAGGTCACATTCCACCATACTCCCACTCCTTTTACATCTCCTCCTTCCAACCCATTGCCACCTTCGCGCGAACGCCCTCTTCTCCTCATTCACTTTCAATGCCCCTTCGCACCGAACAATTTCGATGCTTTCTTTTCAGTTATGAATTCGAGAATGAGTGGGAACAGAATCTGCCGCACGAATGCGGAAATCAAAGAGAAGTCGAGGGAAATGGTAACTCCGAGAAAATATATTCAACACGGAATTTTATTAACGAATAATAGATGTGGTGGTTTTGAAATTACGGGTAATCGAACCCGGGACTTCCTGTATGATACTATTTTCTCTAGCTAAGTAAATAATCGTAGTATAGATGAAATAATTGTTCATTAACTTCATTTATTGATACACGTTCTTTTTAATTTAACTCCTTTTATTTTTGATCATACCTTGACCTTCAAAATAAATGTCCCTTAAATACATGTTTCACTAAAAATTATTTTATTTTCAACTATCCCGTAACTGTACAACAAGATATAAAAATAAGAGCTCATTTCGTGAAGGAAGATCAAATAGAGATCAAACTCTTAATACAGCGCACAGTAAACTAAAGAAAAATGCTCAAATTGCAATTATGTACAATTTCCAATTATCCTTAGTTATCTAACAAAAAGAATTTCAATTATAGAGTTTCATTCATTCCTAATCTCTTTACCTTATTTGAGTTGTACTTTATTTGCAATTTTTTCTCTCATTGGTAAATTATGGCAAATTTACTACATTCATCAATTTTGTGCATTAAATATTAATATGTAAGTAGAAACTTCGAATTATAAATTTCACCGTTTGTTTGAATACGAACTCACTTCAGGTCAATCTTAATTTAATCTCCCCTTTTTCGCTGAATTAAGACTGTTTACTTAAATTAATTTCTACAGATGGAAATTTTCTCTTAATTTCCTACCTTTTTATATTCATGTCGCTGAAATGTACCTAAGAATAGGTTATGAATTATACAGTCTGCGCAAAGAATGGAGTTTTGTCCGTACATATTCCCTTCGCTCTTCCAGTGTCTTTTGTATACCTTTTTTGAGTTCTTACCATCCCTGGCTAATTTTACAAATGCACTTATTCTTGTTTCTTTCCCACATTACACTTTTTCATTTCTCATATCTCATAGTTTACTTTTTACGCTACAGTGATATTTATTATCATTAAAAAACTCCTCTCTTCTTACAATTATGTTCGTACTATTTTGACAGTGTTATATCTTGGCATCAAATTAGTAGGAGTAGTGAATTTGAAGCTTGACCTCAGTGAAATTTACTGAGCACGTGGAAATGTTCTTCTTCTCTTTAATTTCCCATGGTTCATGATTTCTGCTCCAATTTCCGTAATTTATTCCCTCTAAGACATCTGCCCAAGTCCATCCCACCATTTCAATTCTACATCTTCACTCTCAATCTTCCGTATTCCCAGTTTGAGTCTTCTATCTCTCCGCATTCCTTGAGCCGACCTGTCTCATAAACCCCGATACACGTGCCACAAAACAGCTACCTAAGAATCTTACACGATATAAATACAATTTTATTTTTTTCTTCTGCCATCGCGCCCTAACCTTTGGAAATGGAATGACATAATTATCGGTTTGAAATATAGAGTTTTCTTTCGAAGGATAGGAAAATGATTATTTTTTGTTTTAAAGTAAATATTGATAACATTTAGTACAGTATTCCGTGCTTTATACTGCAAGAAAAGGAGAATATATTTATTTATCATGAGCAGATTACGCTGCAGGAATAATCACAAGGATTTAACAGGCGTAAAAAAAGTCTGACAGGATCAGGATTCAAACCCGGATCTATCAATTGCCGATGAGTTACTTGTCCTATACCTGTCAGACTATTTTACCTATGATCAACACTTAGGATTATATCGTATTCCTATTGTTCTAATTAAATCCGATACATCTTCATTAAATATGACTCGAAGTTCCGGGTTCGAGTCCTGGTATTGTGAGACTGTTTTAAAAGTCGGTGAAGTCCTTTGAGGTTCAATTTTATTGATGAATTCAACAGAGGCTTTTTAACCCGTTCTTTGGTGTTTTTGAAATTAGCGAATTTATTTCACATTCCCTCTGTTTAGTTAGGCTCCGTTTGTTGTGTAGCGTTTGAAAACGAAATGCTAGTTGAGGGTCATAAGTACTAGGTATTCCTTTACAAGGACTTTACCCTATTTTCTCCATTCGTTCGCATATTCCCATTCCATTATGCACCGCCCTTCTTATATTCCCTATATCTCCAGTTTCCCTACTTCATCGCTTCCCCCCCCCCCCTTTGTCAACCCCCCCTCCCCGCAACGCTTACCCTCCCCACCCACGCTCAATATACTGAACCAGACGCTCCTATATAAGACATCTCAGTTTCTCGCCTCTCCACCCCTCCCTCGCACACACTCACATATATAAGGTTAATGGGGTGTAATGATGTTTTTTTAGTCTTCTTCCTCCTTCGAGAAGTCTTCGTCTTCGCCACATAAGGTCTTTTCCCTCAGGATCTCCCCTTCCCGCGTTTCCCATATTACTTTCCTTTATCGCCATCACTTCCATTCCTCAAGGGATTGATTTTTAGCCTCCCCTTTGTTATCTCCCACTGTTATATGTTCCCGCACTATTTTTTGTGTCGGCGTTCCTTATCTTATGATCCCTATGGGAAGAAGTGCAACCCGAGATTTATGAGTTTTCAATCGTCGACACCCTCCTCCTCTTGGAATCGTATCTTCCGAAGGTGTCGCTTAATTAACAGTTGTACGGAAATAACACGATCTTTTGTTAACCCGTGGAAAAGCACGCCATAAAACTCCGCTGGAATCACTGGGCGTGAATGAAATGTGCTGCGATAAGGATGGGACTGGATGAGGATTGATGTGGTTGTATTATTACGAATGTATTGTACAATGTTAAAGCTATGGATACGGGAATGAATGCCGAATACTTCAATCGAAACAGAAAGTAGTCATAATTATCGATTTATTTTATTCCCCGCTAATTTTGTCGAACTTTGTAAGTATGCAAATATTGTCTTTAAAATTTGAAATACTGCATACTTTACAACCAGATTAAGATATTATATTTCAGCATTTTCCGAAAGAAGTAAAATTTATCGTCATTAAATTTTATTATTGTTAAATTTTATTATCAAATAAAAGCTATCGAAATAGTATTTATAGATTAATACGTATCGATTTCTGATGATTTTTCCGCGAATTGGTTTTCAATTCAAATCAGTGTGTCCTTCAAAGTAACATTAATATATGTGTACGTAAAGCTACTCTACTTAATCTAAATATTTATCTAAGCCAAGCAGTTAAAATTAAAATGACCTTCGATGAATTTAAAATACGTTTTAATCCTTCTTTTTGTTTCCGGAATACGTCGCTTAGCTGCGAATGGGGTCGCATACTCCACTCAATCTGCGGTTTAGTTAATTTTTTGCGAACACACTCATTGAATTTTATTTCCCTTATCGAGGTCACTGCTTATAGTAACGATATCGCGCAGTATAGAGCAGGCCCTGTCATCATAGCTATTAAGTAGATTTATACCGTTTCCGGTAGGCGTGATAAAAAGGAGGGTTTCATTACCACGCACGCCGTGGTAAAGATGTAAATTACGCCGTGAAATGTTTCACGAAGTTTTCCCCTATTTTTCTCCGAATGTTTGCGTTTTCCTCGAAAGAGAAACTATTTCCGGTAGAGTACATTTTGGGCTCCGTTCTGCTATTCTTTGCCCATTCCATATCTTCTACCGCTTTCCGGTTGCCAGAGATTTATCCATCTTTTTACCCTTTCTACGGTTTTGCTGCAATGCCTCCGTCTACCACGTGATCGGGGTTTATATTCATAGCGCTTCGTGATTGAAATACAATGAGTTTCATTTTATTTAAAGTTTCTCGAGACGGGAAATTTGCGATTCCGTAACTTTACCAGATTTTGTAATTCAAATGGACTTTCTTTTTCCGTAAATAAACCCATTCCCCGTCCCTTCAAAGCCTTCTCCGGAATAACAATAAAGGATCGTGTCGATATAGATGGTTTATCAAATGCTGGAATCCTTTCCCGGACGAGCTCACAGCCTTTGAGATGCCCCCACGGTTCCTCATATTATTCGCATTTCAATGTTGATCCATAAGGATAGCTGAGCTCTTATAGTCTCAATTAATCAACTCGATCTCAGTATGAAGGAGAGGGCTGTTGACGAAGTTTATGTTCGCCGTGAAAACCGAGCGTTCGAAAGTCCGTCACGTTTCCAGCTTCGAAATCTGGATAACGGGATAACGATTCGATGATAGAGGATGTTAAGTTGTCCTTACTCCGTTAACGATATGCGATCACGAGACAAATATGTTGGGGACCGTAAGCCACGCGTGAGCAGGAGAATTCCGTCTTCACCAAACTGCTCCCGGTTTGCAATGAGGGTTCGGTTCAGAGAGTATGTGTTTATGATCTAACAGTGTACCATATTAGATATTATTTACATGTATGTAAATACAGGTCGATTTAGCTATTTTGTATAGACATCAAGACAGAAAATGTAACTTAAAAACGATTAAAAAGACAGTATTATGGAAGGGAAATGGGAATGCAGGATGAATCAAAGTGTTGAAATTTACAAATTCTTAACTGTAAGTCATTTGCTACTTTGAAATTATTACCACACTGAGGGAAAAATTATGTATGTGTATATGAAAAGTGTAAACTTTTGTAGCTAATCGTTTAGCTCACACCTTAGCTCTACATTACTACATAACATTAGTTTAATGCGAAGGAACTATTACCTCCAAATGCGTTAATCAGCCCTTTTTAATTGTGTAAGGTTTAGTTGTCATATCGTATTTTATTTTTGAATGGTTTACGTTCGCTTTGAAAGCGGTTACCCCATCCAAAAGCATAATTTTTGTGAGGGAACGATCTTTAGTTTTGGTTCAAGCGGATGGAGTCAGTATTCTGGGAATGATCTCTTATAATTGACGTGAAGACCGCACATCGGTCTCACGACAAAGATATTTCCGGGTTTTCCACGCATTGCGTAGAATAACGATGTTTCGCCGACACATGTGTCAGTTTTCTCACTCAAAATAGCGAATGAGCAATGCATTCATTTCCGTTCAATAGTGGACTTAGTGATACATACGGAATTGGCTCCGATAGTTTTGCGTAATATGACTAGAGAGACTTTATTCTATTCCTATAATCAAGTCGGTTCATATGCATTATGTAGATTAAAAAAATAGTTCGACTATAAATTTAGGAGTGTGATAGTTCCTGTTTTCAGGGATGTCGTAATACCAAGTAGATTTATGGAAATTAATTCATTTTTATTTCAAGATGTTTTTGTATAACTGATTAGTTAAGGGGAGAAGAATTAAATATTAAATTCCGCACGTATTAATAAAAGTCATAAAAAATTTAAGTAATAAAAAAGTAGAGGAAATTTGTATTTTGAAAATAAGAAAATTTTAGCGGTTTTAACCAAGTTTTTCGATCATTTTTCGGCTTTTAAAGAAACACCAAAAGTCTTCATGCTTTCAATTGCATAGAAATTCAAAATAAATTTCCCTTAAATACTGTAGTACGTGCTTAATGAATACTATATCGTAAGGGAAACATGCACAAACAAGAGTGCATCTGATGATTTAATTCGTACAGAATACATTTGAAAATAGTCACAATCCTTTATTGAAAGCATCTAGGTCGGAATCATCCATATAAGACGCGGTGTAATATTACGTTAGTTTCCTATGAAACACTTTCTCATTAGAGGGAAAACACGGCAATTTAGCGTCGGGGGGACGGAAATATTTCAGGGATACCTCAGAATAGCCCTTCAGGCCTGAATTAGCTTCTGTTTTGGAGGGAAACCTCGCTTCATTCCTCCCGAACTTGTTTGTAAATGTCATCCTCCGAGTGTACGCTCAATTAAGCATAGCCGTTAGACTTTGAGACCGCATCAACCAGAACGTTAGAACTAAGATGTTTTGTGACAGAATGAGTCTTGGACGGAATCGTCGCGTATTTTTTTTTTCGGGATATTATTTTTCTATCGCGTGAAAATAGAAAAGGATATTGTCCTTGTGTATAAATTAGCTGAAGCGACGCACGGTGTCACATCTTTTTCTCAACTCTCTCTCGTCTTCATTCCACATAGGGATTCATTCGGACATGCCTTTCTACCACGAAACCAAAACACCCTCTCTAGCCTTGAGCGTGTTTCCTCTGATCTTCTTGCTTTTTTATTCCAAAAAGTACTCTTTATTATTAATTTGAGGTTAATTATCTTACGTATTTCCTACTCGATTTGTCTACAAAGTGTCTTGCTAAGATCGTCATTTCTGAATGTACTCGTGACGTTAATGAGTTTTAATTCTAAAACAGGTGATGTTTTTAATATATTGAAGTAATTAGATAAAGAGGGGTAGGTTGTGAAATGTAAACAGCTGAATAGCATTCTGGTTCATATCCCGGGTTCGATTCCTGAATAATCGGATATTTATCTCGAAATGGTTCTTAATGCGTGATTAATTAGTCGGTTAAATGTTTAGAGTGCTAACACTGAAATTCACCTTTCAATGAATTTTACGATATTAATAAAACAACAATAATAATACAACATTGTAAATTTCCACAGAAAATTTAATTTACAATGTTGTTTTTATTATTATGGCATTCCACGAAGTCATGCCTTCTCATATTGAATTTTAAAATTATTTCATTTGATAAAAACAATTATGTAATCGTACTCATAGGATTATTCGAAGATAATATCTCTATCAATCAAAAACTTCGATCTTACCAATACATCGTTATCTATAAAATTTATTTCATGATCAAGATGAAATATCTAACCGTAAAACTTTCATTTTTCTATTCCCCATTGAAATCCATCTGAATGAAGTGAAAGGTTCACGTATTTACGCGCAGCATGTAAGGAATTGATTTTATTGTAAGTTAAACACCTTATTATTTTTCTTAACCTTGATGATACTCATTTGCTTCACTCACGCTGGAAAGAAGTAGTTTTTTACGATAAATGTTTAGCGCCTGCTTCCTTCTACAGCGGAAAATACCAAGTTCATAGGTAATTTCAACATCAGCCAATGCATCAGCCTCAGAAGTCAAATGAAAATTAAAACTCGAACAATTCTCTCACTCGTACACTCGCTAAAAATTCGTATTATGCTGGGGTAGATGTGAGCGGAGCTAGATTGCGGCAGAAGTCTCAATTTCTTTCACCGACCAGAACGGCAATATTTCCACTCGTTGTTTCACGCGCGCCCCGATTCCTCCCGGTTTGCATAAAACGGGCGTAAATTATATCTAAACTATGAAATATCCTCGGTCGTCTACGCTCCCCATCCATTATTTCCAACTTTCCTTCATTCCGCCCAACGCGTTCCTCCCTCCACTTTGCCTTCTCCAGCCGACAATGCCTGAGCATAATTCTTGCGTCCACTCTACCCACGTACCCAAGGACTCCAAGCGAATCTTTGCTCATGAATTCCTTGCGGGGCGTGCGCTTTCCGCTCATCACCTCTAGTCAACGTATGCTCTCCTCTATTCAAAGAAGGAGACTTAAGTAATACTGAAAAAATTGTAGGGAATACTTATGTTAGACGTTTTAGCGATCTTTTTACGACTCCCATAAAGGAAATTCCGAGTTCTGCCCATAGTTTGTTATTTGTTTGTTTCCAATTACCGGTCGCAATTGATTCAGTTTTATGCTTATTATTCATAGCTCCTGTTCAGATTTCGAACTCTAACTTTATTAGTAAATCGATTCACCATTTTAACGTATTCGATACAATCCGTTGCCCTCGTCAATCGTGTTTCTATACGTATATTAACAAAGGATTCAACCCCGAGATGAGACTTTCAAAGAAAATTGCATACGTATATTTAAACGATTCGATTTAAGGATTCTATCATAGGATTGGGAAGAAGGAAAAATAAGATAATTATGTGAAAATTATCTAGAATGTCTCTTACAAAGTAAGCTGTAATTCTTAAGTTATGAGCATTTTTATATCTCAAATTTTCTGCTGTTCTTTACAAATAATTTACGAAAATGCTAGGAAACAGATTTAAAATTTCTAAATCAAAGAAGCATATAGAGCACATTCCATAGCTACTTTTCTCGTACGTTGTCATGCTAATAAGGGACAAATGAAAGATATACCTTCTAATTATCTTTTGAGCACGATATTACGTACGATAGCAGGTATTTTATAGACTGAACCGTAATAGCTCAAAGATTTTCGCGGGTTTCCGATGTATGCTCTCCTCACTCTTCTCGAATCGTGGAGGAATCCAAATCCTACGCACATATGCACCCCAAGGTTGAATTATCCACTTCTCGTTTCCGGAAGATTCTCTCATGAATCCCATTCCAACACTCTATACGTCTACTTAGTCCATCCGAGTGGTCCAGCATCTACCTCTTATCGAATCTTGACCATCCTACCTTTCGTCCTATTTCCCCAACTCCTCCCACACCTATCTGCATCATCTTCATTTCCTATCATCTTTAGCTCTTCCTCGAAGGGAAACCTCTCTGGTAAGGATGATCGCCGATGTGTATCTGAGCAATACGCCGTTGGATCGGAGGGCGTAAGGATGGCAGATATGAAGAAAGAGCGCGGCATCTTGTTTAGTGCTGTTGGCCTTTCGAGTATAAATTACGCGGAAGGAAACCGATCCTCCCCACGAAGCCACTTGTGCTGAATTTGGCGGAAAGAATAGGAAAATTAAGTGGAGCTGAGCGGTAGACAAAACTTACACTCGTGTGAGGTTTTGATGATAGATGGAGTATCACCATTATCCTGATCGGTATATGTGATCAAAGAAGCAGAAATGTAGATGAAACGACGAAGGTTTTACTGGAAAACTTTTGATCAATAGATGGTATTTTTTGATGATCGTATTTAGATGCTATTATTCATGCTTGTTCTCCCGTAAGAACTTCCTTCCTACCAACAGATTAATCGGAAGCAAGAATGGTATGTAGATCTTTCGCTTAGGTCATTCCGGAATTTCATTGTGCTTGCGAACATTATAAGAGAAACTCCTCCCAGAAAGAGGATATCCGGATACGTAACAAGATTCGTTCACTTTACAAGCTCCAGAATATGTTCTTGAGATGGTTGATTGTATTTTTTATGTTCAAATGTTGTTGGTTGGGTTTCTTGTGTAGCATGTTGGTTTATGATTAGTAATGACGGAGCATTTTTATTTTATGTTAATTTAGGGTATGGCGCTGTATGAGATACATTTTTCAGTTCTGTTTCTTTCAATGAAAGGTATGCCAAACATGTATCTCGAGTCGAAAGGTCGTTTCGTATTTATTAAGCTAATTAGAACTCAAGTTCGCATTCTTAGGAAGTCTTTATTAGATATGTATGCGAAGGTCAGATATGTCAGCATTATGAGTATATGACTTCTAAATCGATGGATTTATTTCTTATGGATTAGAATAAGAAGATACAAGAAGGATTTCATCACATTAAAATAGTTGCGTGAATTCTTCTGAACTTATTACTGACTGAATAGTATTATACTTTTTGGGACTTTTATTCATTAAAGCTCTTTAAGATACTATCAATTTCTAACTTTAGAAGTCAAAACTACTTCTTTCCCTTCAAATTGATTGGCATATATTTTAAGCAATACATTCCATCCAATTAAATTAAAATTGTAATTATTGTTTGGCTTCTAACTCTCGCCACGCGGCTGATTTATGCTGATTTATTTATACTGAACCCTAAAAATTGCTTAAATATGGATGTCTTAATAGGAATAATATGCTATTTATCATTTTAAAAAATGTTTACGTAGATTCTTAATTGCAAAAAGGGCACGATTAAAAGCAAGTTTCGCGTAAAAGGGCAATTTTTTCAAAGCCACCAAATGCATAAAGTTGTAATTAAATTTCAAAATATTCTTCAATTTTATTTTCAGCAAAAATTCGTTAAGAAAAATTTTATTTACGGAAAATATTATGCCGATTTAGTGTGGATATGCTTAGCGTGATTGCCTCTTTGATATCTCATCTAATACATTATCTGTGATTTTCTACATAATTACGAGCAATTGTAAGCTAGCTCGTTTATTCTACCGATTTTTTTTCATGACACGAAGCAAATATTTTTGGAAAAAAAAATGCATTCGAAGTACGTAATTATTCAAGCATTCGATTGAAATTTACATCATGGATACATGCGCAAGAATCGTATATCGTGGAGGAAAGAGTAAAGGCACACTGATGGCGATGAATCGGAGAGACAGTAATTGGCCAAGATTGGATAGGAGTGCTCGAAGAAGGAATGTCAAGGAGAGGAAAAGAACGGAGGAAAAAGGGTTCCGAAGTAGCGCAGCCTCCGGTCGCACTCTATCACTCGGGCTATGCATTTCGCGGTTTACAAAGCACTTTCCATCTCTCTAATTACTTAATCGATAGCTCGGTCCGATTCGGAAGTGATATTTCTTAGTTGCTTTCCATCTTCCGCTTTCGCATTTCTCTTCACTTCGTCGTTCTTTGCACTTCGAAAGAGTGCCACTCCGCAGGAAATAGTTTCCTTCGACAGTCAAAAGTGAAGGACGGCGTTTTGGGTAACGAGTTTCGTTCCTTCGGACTCATACAGTGGCAGCACAAAAAGGGTTTCTCATCCCGCCGCTCTACTTCCTCGGACAAGGTTCGAATTGATGACCGGCCCTAATGATTTATCCGGAATCGGGGAGCGCATCCGTTGTGCGAACGCCGAAGGGCTGCCGAATATGGGAGGGGATTGAGGGATGTAATGGATTGTGATGTCAGAGTGGTTTTCATCACCTCCGCGTAGGTACACAAATTAGGAGGGAGACCGGGTTTGGCCAATGGACAGGATTAATGACCGGCCAAGTGGGAGTAGTCCGCAAGGTAAACAGCAGAGGAGGAAAGACGAGGGTTTTTTGTGGAAGGGATACGGACAAACGACTTTATTTTCAGGTCCGGACTTTCTCTCTCTCCCTCTAGTGGTTCTTTGATGTTCGAATTAGATGGATGAGTCATCTTCGAAGTCGGAAGTGCCGAGGGGTGGAGATGAAATTTCGAGGATTATATTCTATTGAAATTAGTACCTTACAAGTTTATGCGTCTACTGAAAGGAAATCAAAGCTGATGTTTTGTATAATCCATACTAATGTTTGACTGATTTCTTGGTATGAATTCGACAGTTTGAGGAATTAAGTTACCAAGTTTATTCTGTTTATTTAGTAATACATTCTGAAATACACAAAAATCTAACTTACGTATGACTCCCTTTCAGGAAGTCGAGCAATAACATTTCAGATTATTTTATGCGTGTAAACCTGCTATAATCAGATTAATATATATTCCTATATTTTCACTATCACTCAGAATCCCTGTAGATATATTTTAACTGAACTATTTCATATCAGGGAACAGCAGAAACCGAATAATATTTATATTAGACATAGTGCGTAAAATAATATTTGCTAATTTTTAATATAAAAATTATACCAATCGATGTGTAAACAGGAATTTAAATAAAAACAGTTCCTCGTACTAAAAGTTCCAAAATTTAAGTTTTATTTATTATCGATGGAAAGTAACAAAATAATGATTAACAAGACTGTTTATTTTCTTATGCATTTCAAATCAACAGCTATGAGGGTACATAAATATTGTTGTAGAAATTAACGTCGTTAAGAAGATGTTAATTGACGAATATAAACAAGTCAGAGTTTAGAAACTGATACAAGTCCCCATATAATATCATATAATGCGTAAGTTAATCGAATGAATCGGTTTTCGAATAATAATTTTTTATTAATGATAGGGATTGAACCAAGCGGGAATCAAAAATTACTTAGCGAAAGAATGTAGAAGAATATAAAAAAAATTCCCACTCTGAAAAGACTTTGGAAGAAGATAGGCACTAAGATGCTAATTTTTCAATCTTTACAGATTTGTTAGAATTTTATTCATACGAGCTAAATAGAATTCCTTCCATAACTATCCTCATAAAACATTTTGGACGCCATGGTATCAGGATTTTATGCGTCAGCGGCCCTCGCCCATTTACGGAGCACGCATCGCAGATCCAGCGGAAGGAGATAAGTCATCGCATAAGATCGCGAGGGAAAATTTTTAGAATCGGGGGAAAATGGAAAAGAAACGGGATGCGAGCGAAGGAGAGGGGAATTACAACAATAAAAATCACGCCCGGGGAGGAACTTGCGAGGGAGGAAAAACAAGCAAAAGTTGTTGAATTATTGAACACTCCCTTCGCACTTCCCCAACAATCCCTTCTTCCCGAAGCCGCCTTTCGAGCCCTTATCAGATGGGACTCTTGGAGATGTTAATGGAAGCGGGGAAGGTGGGGGCGGAAGGCTATTCACCAATAGATCCAAATCGAACAACAGCCACGAATCCAAACTCTCCTCCCGGCAGAGAAAAGATCGTAGGTGAATGACTCTCGATTTCCAACTCGTGCGCTTTGCGAGATGCGAATTTCTGCATCATTAGTTCCGGCGAGGTCCGCCAGGGGGGAGCATCCGAGGTCTCTGTGCGGCAGTAGGGAGGGAACCATCGCTTACTAAACTTCCGACTCCATCGGCTATTTTTTTCAGGTCGGGTCGTTTAAGAGTTCGCAATTCTCGGGAAGTTCGACAGCCGGTTTCCGGTTCGCCATGGATGCGGTAATGCAATATCTCTGGTGGGAGATCCAACGAGGCGTGTAGCGAGAGTTTCTGGGCAAATTCCTCGGTTCCGATATGTGGTTCTTCCACCGATTTGTTTTTTTTTTCTTCCTGGACTCCCAATCGGTCCAGAACAACTTGGAGGAAGTTGCCCATTTTGTTGTTTCAATACGAAGCTAACTCTGCTAATTTGTTTCCGGAATTGGTTTCCTATACTGCTTGGTTTTCCCGATTTCCTTGCAGACTTTTAATTCCCCTCTGATATTTGATTAGATCTGGTCGCAATCGGTTGTGAGCTCCACACTAAGTGGCGGAAAAGATTATTAAATACAGCATATCCATTCTCAATAGTTCTGTATCTATAGTTGTTGAAACTTCTTCTGTTAGGGACGATTTGAAAAAGAGTATTGTGTTTTCATAAGTTATCATTTCCAGTATTTATTTTATCATCAATGATAGTAGAAAAGTTCATTTTTGAATCTGAATGGACTACACTCAACCATACAGAATAAAGGTTCATTAAACATATATTTGCATTCCTCTCCATTTCTCAAAAAAATAGTACATCTGTTCAGAATCTTGTATTACTTTCAGATTACTTAAAACCAGTCGATGAGTACGGTTATTGTATTTGAAAGAGGGTTATGAAAGTAATTTACTGCTATTTCTTTATTTGAGAAAACTCATAAATTTGTCGTATTACTTATTGGTGAAACGATAGATATGTTCACTATCGAGAAGAATTGGTTTATTAAAAGTTGAATTTTGCATTAAATAACACAAAAATTTTTAAGCTTCTCTCTTCCATCCGTCTATCTCTTTTGAGGAAAATACATAGAAAGGTTTCCAATAACTTTTCTGTACAATGTGTAGATTATATGTGATAAATAAATAATTGTACAGTTAGGAGAGAGTAAATGAATTGAATTGTCTTTTAAACTTTTATGTTGCAACTAGCTATATCCGTTATTATTGCGAAAAAGTATTTCCAATTATTTTCTTTAGCTGGAAATTAATAATACTTAATTTATTCAATATTGATAATTTATTCTCGCGGTAAGTTTAATTTTTTTGACTGCATTTATTTATTTATTAGAATTTGGTAGCGAAAAATCGAACGTCATATGCATTGATGTTCTTATTTGTAATTTAAATTAATTTGTTGGAATCTTAAAGTATATGAAATTCATGTATTTAAAATATTTTAAATTTATAATTTGTAATATTTAAGCAATAATTTAAATAATATAAAAAATGGACAAATGGAATCAATTTACGTATCGCACAATATCATTTTTGTTAAATATCGAAAACCGTTTACTCCACGAAAATTTACGCAAATATTTCGTTGCTATAAGCAAACATCATTTGAATACTGGAATGAATTTTCAATGTGCTCTTATGATAAAATTCAACAATCGCATTCATCGTAACTAAGAAATAGTTTCGTTCGATTATCATCTAATTTATTCAAAGTCCCGTAATTTCTGATTGTAAATTATATTTTATTGCCAAAATAAAAAACTCAATTCAGTTTTCCTTCTTTTGGGTTTACTTTTAAATCTATACGTTGGTTATTTTTAGTTTAATTTTGCAAAAGAAACGAAGCATGCAAATGATAAATTGAAGTTTACATGTATTTTTATGGAAAAATTTTTCCCTTCTAGAGTCGAACTATGTCCTCCGATAAAATTTCTTTTTAAAAAACCTTTCCGGGGATATAACAAATAATTTCCCAAATTTTCACGACGATTTGGTGTACGATTTTACACCCAATGAATCTACAGAGTACAGACACGCATTTATTTTTATGCATATAGATGAGTCAATAAGGAGAAAATATATTTATCTTATCTGCTAGCTCTTCAATTCTTATATTTAAAGGCAGTTTATCTATTTTATCAACTCTCTTTTCAAAATTTTCACTCGTCACACGCTTGCGTTCATAGAATTTCAAGGAAATTTCAATCTCGTAAATTGATTTCAACAGAGTTGACCGACAGAATGATTTTACTCACCACTTTTCCTTCTGGAATGTTTCTTCTCCACGATACCAATCCGTCCATACACCGTCTGGAAAGAAAGTCCCCCCACACGTATACATCTCATCCAGAAGGAATCCGTCATGCAGAGATGGTTCGCTTCCACTTTATGTAAATACATCGCACGGACGTGACGAGCTAATCATTGTACATCACCAGCTTGTCCGGCCGCGCGACCAATCAATTCGTGGCGCATTAACGAATAAGCGATCCTTTAAGCACCCCGCACTCCCATCAGCTTCCGTGACACACCTCAGCCGTGTTTATCTCCGATGTCGATCTTCGTATATAGGAGCGTTGGACGCCAACCAAATTCCCCCGTTACTTATCGGGCCGATCGAAAATCCATCGCCGCTATTAATCCAATTTCTTTACGGCAAAAGCCATTCCGAGCGAGGGGGAGTCCGCGCCGGCAAAACTAATTTATTTCCAGTTTATACCTGTCACCTGACTTTTGTTTTGCTTGTTCCATTAACGCGAAGGAATTAAATCTCCGGCCGTCCGCATCCTTCCAGGTTTAATAACGGCGGGAAGGATCGTGCGGTAGGTTAGGCAGATGCTGGGATGGATGGAGTGGTTACTCGGGAAAAAAAGGTTATTTTACGTTGGTGTTACGGGAGGAATTCCTAAGGTGCCGTGGGGGGTTGCTCGAAAGTTCCTCTTGCCTTTCCAATTACCGTTTCGAGATGCGACCACTCGCTAGCAGGAAAATCGTGAGCCGTGCGAGGTGTATTTTTTGTTCAGCCCTTTAACTATTCGGTGCATGACTGCGTTGGATTTATTTGTTATGATTCAGAATCGCATAGTGCTACGGAGTTTCAAATCCACGTTATTTCTCGATAAAAAGGAATGGAAATAGTTGAAGTGCGTAAATGGTATTAGATTTAGTGTTTTATTAATAACAATTTTTGATTTCGAATTAAAAATTTGTGGAGTCGTATACAGTAACATTACGCAAATGAAATAGGTTCCAAAAATGGAAGTTCCATCATTGTTTAGTGAAAGATGCGATTCCATTTAGTCAGGGCGGGTTTGTTTAGATATGCTCTCAAATTTGATCATGAATTACTCGAATTTCCCTAATTTTTCCTTAATTATGTTCTTTTGTGTTTTTTTAACGAAGCCATTAATTTGAGTATTATGATTGATAAACCTGAAATGAAGACCAGAATGATTAGTTTGAAAAGTTACGTTCAGAATATATGTATAATAGTGTGGGGAAGGTAGTAAAAGTTTATCCAGAATAATGGAGAAATTTGTAGAATTTTATATTCAGGTGTCATCGGGAATGTTATGGCTGCAGAAATAATCAAGTCTGGTTGCTATTTCCAGCAATAGAGGGATTGAGTGGCGTTTAGAAAGGGAAGAGAAATCTTACCATATCATCCGGTGGAATTCATTTGTGCTAACATGCGCCATCAGGTATTGACAGGTGTATACCGTATTTAATTGCATCTCATTAATTCTGTTTATTTTTTTCTCGTTTAACTTTGATTCGATTATCTTCACCAGACATCGTCGAATGGGTAACCTTCAAGGCTAGTCGCTCCTTAAGTACATTTCTTCTAAGGGGAAGAGGTAATTCGAAATAAATTTTATATCAAAGTACAGAAAGCTTTCATAATTTGGTTCAATATTTATGGTCATCATTCGTGGATTACACAAGTCTTTTGTTTTAAGGGAATCTCCGGCTTATGCGGAGGAATCGGTTAATCGCGATGATTGTTAGATAATTAACGAAGACCGACCGTTTTAGAAAATGAGTTTCTGCATTTGTGCCTCCGATTTTTCTCATCGTAGATTTAGCCGAGGGACTCTCAATCTCGGCCTTATTAAGGGCGTTTATCTCTCTCCTTGGGGTCTATGTCTGAGTAGAGTGATGCCGCGGGTGGTCTTTGAGGAGGCAGAGGGTGTTCGTAATTAGGAACCCGGTCGTTAATTGGACTCCCTTACATCTCCCCGCGGTCCCAACCCTACCCTCCCCTGCCGCAGACTACATTGATCGGCAAGTGGATGTTTGGGACACGTTAGGGGGAGGTGATGCTCGCGGAAAGGGATCGTAATGCAGACGATCAAGTGGCCTTCCCCTGCCACCATCTATCATAGGAGGAGCAATAAATTCCAGCGGGCCCACGCGCATCGCCCGCCACTCGGAGCTAATTTCTTAAGGATCGGGTCTCGGAGATAGGTCCCGCTCAATTCTTCCTTGATCCGAAGCCGCACCGGAGTTCCTTATGGGATCCTTCCTTCCGATGACCTGGGAGCAGATAAC
Organism: Pantala flavescens; assembly: GCA_020796165.1. NCBI lineage: Eukaryota > Metazoa > Arthropoda > Insecta > Odonata > Libellulidae > Pantala > Pantala flavescens. The sequence continues at coordinate 11,563,808 of CM036889.1, read as the reverse complement.
CACCGATCGGACACCTTTTCAAAGACGCCCACCTCTCTAATTGGCCGCCGCCATTTTCGTTCCGCGGCGAGTCGTAAGCCGCCTTTTGTCTTTTTGGAGCGAAGATGGCCGCCCCTTTATCTATCGGTTTATCGTGCGAGTGCTCTTAGCGTCGCGGGACGTGATCGGAAAGCCCGAAAGCGGTGTCATCGGCCGGTTGCGTTCTTTTGCCACCGACGCGACTTATGCTCCCATCGCGGGTTTTCTTTTTACTCTCGGGCTAGAGAAACCGATCGGTGAAAGAATTGCGTGTTTTATCGCATTTCCTGGCGAATAACTCTGCGGAGGAGCGCTCGTTTGAAAATCCGTTACCCCGATGGTTCTATCGACGTGCGTGTTTAGCATATTAATAGCTCGAGTGCTTTTGAATATATCGCTTTTACTTTAAGGAAACATGCGCGGATATGTCCCTTCTGTAGGAGACGATTTTTCCTAAGATGACCGAAGGAAAATTGGAATTGTTTCTTCCGAATATTTATCTCCATTTTAAAAATCCCGTTTCAATTTTTTTCATTGTTCTTTCATTTTGTATGATTTTCGTATATAATTTGATATTTTTATAGAAGATTCTTGAATTGTCGATCTCCTATGAAATTTTCACTTTTTCAAAAACGTAGAATATAAAACAGGGTTATTTCATCTCGGTAACCTATGATATTAGAATAAGAAATAATAACGACTAATTTTCATCACAGTCAACTGGAAAAACTAACAATATTGCAGTAAGACCGATTTAGTAGAGCGAAATAATTGTTGATTTATTAGAAATAGCTGTTACAAATTAGCGAGTCTTTGAATTTTAATCGAAGATCAGTCATTGCGTATTATTCTCTTAGGTCATTTTATTGCTCATTGGAAAAAATTTGTTTTCATTTTTTAGTTTTATTGCAGTTTGTAACGAGAGGATTGATCTTCTATAGAAACTACCACTCGTTAAAAAAAGGGTAATGAATGTAATTCCACGTCGCACTTTGTGAAACCTTATCTCCATCATATCCGTTACTAATATAGCTTAAAATGCATTTAGATTTTATATGATGGTTTTTAATTTAACGGCAATAAAAGCTTAGATCATAACTTAAGATACAAGTTTACGTACGATTTTTTGTGAGTCGCCTGAAAGGGTGTCCAGTACCTAACCACCCATTGAAAGCATGACTGATATAATTTTGTCAATAATAATTCAGTTACAATTTATACGTGATGATTAAGTTCTTGCATAAGTCGTTGTACAAATGCATAGTTTAATAAGCGCATAATCAAATAAAATTTCACCCACCAACTCGAAGGGTTAAATTTGTCTTAATTCATATTTTGTAATTTCACAACATTATTTAGGTACCAGAATTGACAAAATCATCGGAAGTTCTTTTTTTTGCTAATTTTTTAATCTGAAAAGCATATTTGCTTACCGATAGAGACAGACTTTGGCCGGACGCCGACTAGATTGCTGTATATATATTGCCTCGGAGTTTATTTTTCGGTGAGAAACGCACACTTATCATTGCTGCAAATCTTAAAGCATCTTAAAACCATTGCCAAATTTTATCAATGAAAAGTACTGTAACTGCTATGGCCCCAGAAGATAATCCACTTTGAGAAGATTTGTGTGACGTGGAGGAAAACAAAAGATTCGATTGATTATCTCCCTCTGAGAATATTCACACGCCTCCAACACGTTATGGCCAGTTTGTTCGAATTTATGGCCGACGCCCAAAACATCTATAATTTAGATATCGAGAGATATTGCGTGTTTGAGGAAGAAAAACGCCGCATTAAGAACCGATAATATTAAGCGTATCGGACTGTTCCGATTGATACGTGAGAGAACTTACTGGAACTTAATACACTCCATCTGAGATATTCATATACAGCGCCATTGAAAATAGTCACTTGGCAGTGTTCACGATGCAGCTCATGCTTTGTATCGCTTCCCCGTAAGGCATCCTCACATTCCATTTGATTCGAGCAGTTTCTCATTCGAAACATTTTGGAAGTGAAGCAGGATTCGAATTCAGCACATTCACCCTCTTTATGGACAATGTATGAATTTCGTTATTTATTTTATATCTCGTGTTTTATGATAAATTCTACGTCCTATAGATCATTTAATTATGTTTTCAAATTATAATTTCTGGTGAACTATTTTCACAAAGTGTATCAATAGGTGCGTGAAATAAAGATGAGTATGGTCAAATATGCTTTTTACTAGGATAGCAATTACTAAGTGTATTTGAAAGTATTTTTTTAAATCCATAAGGTTCATTTTATTTACGTTGGATGTACAAATCTATTGAATCTAACTTTCCAAAAATTCATTGCAATTATTGATGTTAGACGAATCTATTTCGCTAAAATTGGGAAAGGTTTTTTAATATCCGTTGCAAATTATATCAGTATGTAATACTGCTATATAAGCATATGCCCTGTAGTACATTTTGAGTACGTGTATTGAAAATCCTAAAAAATTATGATTTGGATCTCAGAATGAAACGCATTTTGAAAACGATAACCCAGTACCTGCATTACCTACTGGGCTCTTAATACAGAATTATATTTCCTCAAATGTTCTCTCCGAGAAAATTTCCTCTTCCATAAAGATGAAATACTAGTGCATTAAAATAATCCGTTCGCTGCTAATTCATATCGTACATCTCCTGCGGAGAATTCTCGGTCTTCGACACACCCTCGGTGCGTAAGATTTAGCAGTCGTATATTCGGAAATTTACCATTTTGGGATAAACGCTTCCGTCATTAAAGGAATCTTCTCGCCGCCTCAGTCGCCCCATAAAAAAAAGGGAATTAATAAGCGAGCTCCCCCGCGATAAACCCGATAAGAGGTCCGACGGATGAGGAAGGGGCGGGCCCCGCATCACTCTTTCCCTTAACATTGGCCCGAGAGGTGCAACAGGGAGACATTCGCGGATTTATGAAAGGCATTAGAGGTAATTTCGGCACGAGGAGCATAAACGTCAAGAGCAGTGTCCCTTAACGAGACGCGGAATTACCTCACGATCCCAAAAACGGAGGGTTTTCGGCATTCGTCGCGGGTCCAAAGAACAGCGCGCTTCAGAAATGATTTCCACACATTATCGAGGCGATAAAAGGTGCGAGGTTGCATTGAGACGTTTCCGAAAGGGAAAAAAATGGCCCACCGTAGCTGTCACCTCCTCCCTCGTCGCGATTTATGCGTTCGGATGGATACACGAGTCCATTTGCATTAAGGATTGGCAAATACCCAAGGAAATAAAACTACCTTTCACGGAAGGCAAAAAGGCATAAAAAATAACCCCCGAGCGTTACTTATAGCACGACTCATCAATTCCTCCGCCCAAAGAAAATTTCAGGTCTCAAGGGATAGGGATTATTAAATGTCTGTTTTAGGAGAAGAGATGGATAGCCGGTCAAGGGGTTATAGAAGGGTTTGGATTAATACTCGAAGTGTTATGAAGGTGGCTCTGGTGAAATACGGAGGCCTGGTCTGTCCGGTCTCTGTTGATAGACTCTCCACCCAGAAGCATTTCTCTCTCCGGTTTTTTATGGCGGCGATCGGCTGAATAGTCATGAATCCTGCGTTCATATATCACGAACGCATGCGATTACTTAGCCCGTAACGTCTCAGCTGAGTAATATGTAAAAGGAGGTTCGAATTTTATATTGATTCATCTGGCGGCACTTAACTCGCACTTTCCATTTGAGTGTGCTGAAAAAATGATGCGATTTGCCCGTTTTTATAGGGAATTTATCATTTATGAATTTCTGAGGTTTTTGGTTATAATATACGCACGGATTTTGGCCATTACTTTTAGATTAATTTGAACATGTAGTCCTTAAGTTTTCAGTAGAGCTGAAATGATTTTCTAAATGCTAAATTCTCTAATAATTGCAATAATAGTTCTCAGAATCATCATTCACAATGTGTGGGAAGAATCAAATAGATTTCCTCTATATCTAACGATTTTCACATTCGACTTTTAATAGAATTTGCCTTATTTAAAAATTTTCCAAATAATTATCTATATTGCTTCGTCAATTTTTATAAAATATAAAATTGGTCATCTTCCACCAAAATAGAAATAAATATGAGAACAGAAAATAGAAATGCTGTAAATTGAGAATATAAATAAATAAAATTTTTAACATCGGTATTAATCATACTAATAAATAAATTTTAAGTATGATTTCGCTAGGCAGCTATTTATTTGTAATTTGGTACAAACTTTCCCATTAATTTGATTAGTTTCTGTTGTTGAAATGCATGAATGTTGTTCTATCAAAATTTCTTTCCAGTAACTTTTACAGTATCCATTAGAGAGGGTTGAAATATCTAAACCATTGAATTATTCATCAGAATATATCTGCAGCCCAGTGTACAACATTTCGTATAACATAAAAACATTGTCAAACATTGTCTCATCATTGAAAATTATATGTAAGAATTATTTTCATTTTATTTCGTCTTTATATTTTCAAATTTCTATTTCTATTTATTATCATAACTGTAAAATATACGTTGTTTATCTTTTAACTCTCCTATAATTCATCTTAGGAATCGCGGGAAATTTGTTTTACGTACAAGATTTCTCTACGGCATCTTGGTGACTTATGCGAAACTATCGATGAAGTTTTATCAACGTAAATTCAAAGAGGTTTCCGAAGTGAAATCGGATTTCCTTAGCTCTCTCCCCAATTCCAATCATTTTTCCCGCCTTACTTTTTTCGGTGTGATCGACCTAATTACCCACTTGGCACCCTACGTTCACCTTGAGGTTTATTTTCTTGGCATGGGAAAGAACTCTATGACGATGGATATACGATTTAGGTGAATCTAGAGGCTGTCCACCGCAGTAAAATTCGTTCTCGAGGAATTTAAAATATCCCCCTGAAAGTGGTAAGCGAAGACGGGGAAAGGATATTGTTTGTCTTTTTCCCTTCACCTTTGACTGAGGAGTAGTCCATAGTATTTCTTACCAATCTCTCGAACGCTTTCCCAAATCGGAACTGCTTGTGGCTGAGCTACTCATTCTTTTTATCGGTTTGAGTTGTATGTTCCAGCAGCTCTCGATCCCGCTAACTCTCCCCGGAAAGGACGCTGGAAGAACTAAAATACTGTTGTTGTAAAACATCCGATTCTGTAGATATTTGGCTTTTTTAGCGCCACCGTACATTAGGCGGGTATCTGGAGGAGATGGAGGGGCCACGAAAAGTCGATTCTTTCTTCTTTCCTCTGTTCTATCCCCTTCTCTTTAATTTCCACTATTTTGCGGATGGTCCTACAGCGTGCATTCTGTCCCAATTTTAACGATTCATATTTGTTTTTGCCTTGATATCAAGCATTGAGCACTCATTAATTTACGTGTCGAAAGTTCGTCACGTTTATATTATTTATCACTTTCTCAATTAAATCGTGATTTTTTTAAGAGATGCGCATTTAATTTACCTCATTGTTTTTTGTCGTTTCATTTACTTCCGTTTTATTTTCCTCGTATTTTCCTGTGTGATGTAATTCTGTTGTAATTGATACTTGATATAGTAACTCAATTCAGATATTAACTTCCAGATAATTATAATAATTTACCCCAATTACATGCGTTACAATAAATGGTTATAAACTTAACAACGAGAGGAAAATTTCCTCCTCAGCCGGGGTTTTTAATGGGACCTCATCGCTAGAAGATTAGCATGCTAACCATTCAGCCAACGAGGCTTGCTTTATTATTAATTATCCAAGTATTTGTCTGCATCCCTGACTGAAATAATATTCTACTTGATAGAATTGTTGATAATAATGAAGGAAATGAATTTATACAGGAACATATTTTAATATTTAGGAAATTTTAACTCCTTTTAATGTCGGATTAATCCACTCAGATAATGTTTCTCAATTTCATGCATGTATAAAATTCTATGTGATTCTACATTGTTCTATGCGTAATATATAATACATTTCAAATCTAAACAGGAGCAATTTTCAGAATTTGATGACTAAACGAAAGTAATGATAATTATATAAGTGTAATTTAAGCTATTTTTATCAAAATTAAGTTCATAAAGTCTCACGAATTAAAAGCTATATAAAGTTTACTGAGTGATTCCAAGTTTTCATTTGCTTTTTGAATTTGAAGATTTAGTTTTCTCAATCAGTGTTAGGAGAGTCTTATTCTGAATATCGATCTACACAAAGTAGTTTGCTCTGAAACGAAATACATTTTCTGACATAAACAAACAGTTTCTGGGTCATTTTAGTAGCGAGTATTTTTGAAGGAAGAGAATCGTTTCTCCTCTCTTAACTCCATCCTTTTTCCTTTCGCCCCTTCCTTTCGTTCTCCTCGCATTTTATCGTTCTCTTATACTGCCCTCAAAACTGCTCCCCGCTTTGACCCAAGTTCTTCTGAGTTTGTCGGGAAGGAAGCGGGAGGCCTCTCCCACGTTGATCAAGCTTTGATACGAATGTATCGTCCAACAATAAAACACGGGCAAGATAACTTCCAAAGGAGAGATAGCGAAGGGCTATCTCCTTAACCATTCCGGAATATGCCGCCTCCGAAATATTCCCTTCTGTGGATTGTTCTTGTAGCACTCAAACAAGGAGTCGAAATGACGCGCGAGTTGGAGCGGTTAGAGAAGGGGATGTGGAAGGGGCGGTTTTTGCTTCCGTCATCATCTCCGTTGTGTAATAAAGGAACTTCAAATTTCTTTCGGTGCTGTGACGAATTTTTATGGGGGACAGGAGCGTGTTGTTCTTGTTATGCTTTTTTCATCCCGGGAGGAATAAAATACGAGCGTATGACTGATGCATCTCGGGAATTGTTTTGCGAAAAAGAGGATGCGGTTGTTTTTGTCTGCAAAACGATTCTGACTCATTGTTTTGGAGAGCTAACTTCGAAAGTCAAATAGTTTTCCCGTTCGGATCCGTTTAATTTTCTCCGATAAGTTTTCCGTTGTTTTGGAATATTTCGTAAACAAGCGAGGGAAACGCTCGTTCCCCTGTAAATTGCTTACTCTCGCCGAGATGGACGGAATAGATTGAATATATCCGAGCTGATGTTATGTACCGTTGTACTTTTGGTGTATTAGAATGACTGCGGCGGACTAAATAATTTTTTAGTCGTTTCTCCTTCAGAGGTGGAAAAGAATAGATATCTGGACACGAGGAAATTAAATTTTTGAAATTCTATCAAGAAAAGAATACGTTCGTAAACATCAATTCTATCTCCAATAGAAGCGTCAATGTCATTCGAATTTCTCTACTCAGAGATAGTATTCTCTAGAGAAAAACAGTGCACCAAACATGAATGTAATGTACATTTTATATATTTAATTTGTTAGGTTTTTCTCTATTACTGCAATATTTGTAATGAAATAATCCACTGTGATATGATTTGAGTTCAGGGAAAACCGTATTTATCTACGAAGGGCTGCTGCTTAAATTATTTCAACTTGATAAAAATAACTCAACAACAACAAAATATGATGGCGATCTTTGACTTTTGTCAAATTCTACGACTTCAATCCGATCAAGTTGTATATCCTCCCTTTGTCATTCTAAAATAAATATTTATGCTAGCTATATATGTATATTTTCTTATGCTTCCATGAAAGAATAAAAAACTTAGTAGATGCAGTATAATTTTAGAAGACATTTTAAAAATTTTCCATGTAGGTAATCACGAGTTTCCTGCAACATTACTGTGAAGGAATCTACTCTTGGGTTTACAAAATTCGTATTCAAGTTGTAGGCTTTCTTAAGATATTGTTTCTTCTCTGCAAATACACTCGGTTTGTATCTGTATGTTGTAGTAATGACACGAAAAAAGAAAATTGCATTTTTTCTGCTGAATTCCATTTGTGTTTGAGTAAATGTTTACTTACCGTCTCTTCTCTCTAATCCATCAATGCACCTAATTTTAAGTTAATAAGTATAAAATGATTTAATGGCTATGATCTTCTCGATGATGTAAAAGAAAGTTATTTAGTTTGCTCTGAATTAAACATCTTGTTTTAATTTTATCGCTGAAACTTTTAATAAAAAGACGTATTAACAGTTTTGCAAATTAAATGTGCTGAAAGGTTCTCGCGTAGCAACTTAGAATAAAATATAAGTGATTAAATTTATCTTCGACAGAATTAACGTGAAACTATATATCGTGTAGTGAAAGAATTCTAGTATGTTTTGACTTTTAAGAAAATTCCCTCCACTAGAAGGCCAAAGATGGAAAAATCCATCTCTTCTCATTACTTCATGTCACATCACACTTTCATTCCCTTTCCGATTGTGAATTTGATGCAAATCTACCCATTTTAATCCTTTTCGACGTAATTCCTTTAATGAACCCTCTTTTTGTACAAAATTACTCCGTCGAACAGCTTCATTTTCTCCATCGATCTCGGAAGATGATTGTTGGAAACAGTTAGAGGATGCGAATTATTTTTAATATTCGTCCCGAAAATGAAAAAGAAATTCCACATGTTCCGCGAGCAACAAAAGAAAAGAAGGCGCTCCAGTTTTTAGAGGGAAGTCCCACAATGGGCCTCACTCCTTCTTGCCCGATTTCTTTGAGTGATGTGTTCGACCGTCGTCATCCCACGTCAAAAAGCTTTTGTCCCTCATCCGAGGCCCAAATGAAAGCACCATAAGTAGACATTAGGATCGCGTTCTCTTTTCTTCCCCAATGCAGATTCTTTTCTCTCTCGGGCAAGAAGTAAATGCAGCCCGTACTGGTGAAGATCCATACACTCGGAACCTAACCTTAGGATTGTAATCACGCTTTCAGGGAGGAGTTGAGAACGATCGTGACGGATCGATTCATTTATTCCGGAAATGAGTAATTAGTTCACGAATGGGGTCGATCAGATTTTATCATTCGAACAAATCTCTAATGAAAGAAGGAGTATATTTATATATTACGCATATTTACATACAGATACGGTATTACAAATATAACGGATTGTAAACAATCGTAAGCGCAAGCATTTCCATATTTTCTTATTTTTATAAATTATAAACTAACATTCAAAATTCAGCATATTAATTATTATTAATTAAATATTATCTTTAATGAATACAAATGAAGAAGAAAGGAAGTAAGATAAACACTTATCAACACCTGCGTAAAATTCGACGCAAATTCAAACTTCGCTGCTCATAGTTGGAGTGAATTAAAACTGTTATTAAACATCGAGAGCATAGTTTTCTACCGAAAGGCAAGAGAGCAAATAGAGCTCTGAGTGGATCAACATGCTCATGCAAAATGATCATGGGATGACAATGCGAGATATTACTTCAACACCCATTATCAACGTTGCGAAAGTGAATACGTTTATTAGAAATCAAATCAATTACAAGGAGGTGTCCACGCATCTTCGAACAAGGAATGCGAATCATTTTGCACGTGGATGAAGTGTCAGCGGGAATATAAGGAAGAGAGGCGCGTTTCCGTCTTCACAAGTGATGAAAGGTGCAGTGTTTTGAGGAATTGGAATCCGTCAGGGATGGAATGGAATATACTTCACTCTGTGATTACATCTATTGGTTGACTTAATATTTTCATCTGCTAAACTTTGAAGATATTTGAAGGTTATTTCTACGCGAAGCTGCAAGGTTTTTCCTAAAGACGGATTTATGGGACAACTTTTAGTTTAACTCTGATAGCAGATCGTGGATTTCTACGAAACTCGTATCACGATAGTCAAATTGAAAATTATTCGTTTATAGCGTAGTTTTTTCGTAGATGTACGCACTTAAATAGCTTTTCTTCGATAGAACGCTTATTAAAATCCTCAAATATTTCAGGAGGATTTTTTCCAAGATTAACGTAGTAGGCGAATCCTATTTGTATTGCTGGTTGTCAACCTACAACGCGAAATCAGAACGCATTTCATTTCTAGGGTTGTAATGCGATGTTCAACTAAGTTCATTTTAAATTCAATCTCAATTCTCCACCACCCAAATACCAAAAGAATCCACTGTCGCACCCCAAAGCACGCACAGCTAATTTTAAAAGAGTAAATGACCGAGAACGAAATGAATAAAGGCGGGTGTTTTATAGTACCACAAAAAGGTCGCCTGAAAAAAACGCCAAGGAAAGGGAATGCTGAGGTTTTGGGTTGGACGTAACACAATTAAGGGCAGCCTCAAATTCCGAGCTTATTTTCTTAATAATGCCTCGCATGTTATTTCCGATCGCTGATGAAAATTGTTAATACTTTATTATTGGATTAATTTACGTGATTTTTACGTGATTTACAATTTTCATCAGCGAAGATAACACGATTTATTTACTCCCTACAATTCAGCAGCGCCTGACCAGCTGTAATTAAAATGGGTCCTTTTAAAGGCAAACGTATCGCCATAAATCGAACGTGCATTTCCCTTCGATTCCAATTATTTCACAATCGAGGAAGACGAATTAAAAAGTCATAAGCACGTGTCGCGAGCCGAACCAAAAAATGGTTATTAACTCCCTTCTTACGGGACGGCGAATTAGCAATTTGTTCGCGGGGGCGGCAGGTGCGGGCGTGGGTATGCGATTTCTCTCTTAATTGCGCGAAATATTTTCGCCCAAGCATTATTCGTACTCGGTCGTTCAATCATAGCACTCGCCCTTTACGTAACCCCGTGGGAGACCACGTGATCGCTCGCCACGGGTGACCTTCGCGGCGGTAGGGGGGCCCGCCGATGCCGCAGTACCCACCGCCCCCTCGCCGCCCCACAAGCGAGCATCAATACCTTCGGCCTTCAATGCACGGTGGCAGACGAGTAAAAAACAGCGATCTGCGGTGCTCAGATGGGAAGCGCGGGGGAGAGGTTGGCCAAACGCTCGATAGGTAGCAGCATGCTTCCGGGCGACCACGTGGTGTCGCCTTATTTACGTCGTTCATCCGTTTTCGATGCACAGGGTGCAGAAGGGGAATTATAGAGAGTAGAGGTCGCGTGGATTATGTTTTTTAAGCTCTCGAAACCGAGTTTTGAGTCGTACATTCTCTCTGTCGCGTTGATTTAATGCCATGTTTGCCCGTTAGTTTTTGCGAATTAGAAGATCGAATTCATATGCACTCATTTCGACTTGTTTATTAGTTTATTTTAAGTTTTATTATTAAAAAATAGTGTAATTGGTTGAAGACACAATATGACATAACACCTAACTCACAAAATCATATATTCTTCTTTAAATTGAAACATTTCGGCTTTTATTTGCTTGTGATATTTATTAATTAGATTCATGAAGTTTGAATTATTTTCTTAATCGAGATGTAAGTAGTAGTTGTGATGGAACACTTTTTTAATTCCACCCTGAAAATGAAAATAATATAAATCAAGGGTATTGAAGGAATGAGGAATTTAGTAGCTTAATTTTTCATGAATGCTATACATTAGGGAATATTGATCTACTATTGATTTGAAAGAGAGGATAATACTTTGAAAGTATCAGGTACTGTTACTATATTTATATGAACTTTTCCACTGAAATAACATTCGACCTTAGTCAGAGAACCACTGAGTTATTAAACGGGATGTTTCACCGTGAGAAACATAAGAATATGCGTCGTGATACAGGAATGAATGTTGGAAGAAGTTTGAATGTCATGCCTCACAGTTTACTTTCTTCGTGACAGATAAATTTCTTCGAAACCCCGTTCCAAGGTGTAAGTCTCAGATGCATACTAAGTCTACCAATCAAAACCAACTGTGTCTCTGAAATGAGTCGGTTTTGCTCTCGTTAAATCATTAGTTTAGGCAGTTATCTTCATAGTTTCATCCATGCTATATTGCTTAAAGGGAATAGATTGAGAGTAATTGGACGGTAAACTATTTTGGATATAGATGCTTCTTACTTGGATAATTGTGCCGCTACAGCAGAATAAATTTCGCACTTTTATTTCATACTTTTTATTCGTGCATTCATTCAGAACTTCATTATTTTTCACCAGTGATTGGAATCCTAAAATCACATACGCATGTATATGAATGTTACGTAATGTCTTTTAAAGGTTGATGAATAAGTAATTATGATGGATAGATTGAAGGAACACCATTTCTTTTAGAGTAGCATCGTAATGCCGTTCTTTTTCTGTTACTTGTTTACTGTTCAGGGAACTTGTTGGTTCATTCTACATTAACAGTAAACCAATTATCCTCTTGAGTATTCTTTAATTTAAATTTATCCAACGGTAACAAATCATAAGAATCGTATAATATTCTCTTTGTTAGAAATTCTCGGATGCAATAACATCCATTGTATACCAATTAAATATAGAGCGCAGTATTCTAGAATGTAAAACATAAAAATATATACCACTACGACTCATTATAGAGTAGGAATTTTAAAAATTTCAAATATCGCCTATATAGTTTGCCAAAGAGATCTTGTATAGTGATATATCGATCATAACGTTTATTATAATTTTACGTCAAAATTTTTCGATTGAAATTATGACGAGAAGAAATCAAATGATATGCTAATGGTTCGGGCGACGTAATAAGAAACCAGGAGACTATTCCTAAAGTAACACTCCAGATATGTTACGCTGTGTAACTCATGATGCGATAAGATCTTCAGGGTTTATGTGTTCATGAATTTCACTACTATAGAAGCCGACCTACAACCAAACACTCAAGGAGATTACGTCTTCCATTACCGCAATCTTTTATTTAAGTGTTATGCTGTCCTGGCTCTAAGTATCCGCTCCAGTGTATTGTGTTCTGACATAAATATGATGCTGAGTGCGTAGAAAAATACGGCGGCAGTTCAGGAATCGATAAATCAAGTTTCTATGTGCCATTTCATAAGAATCATCTTGGTCAATTGGGCAAAGATTAATGGTTATATTGAGCTATTTGTTAAAGTTTGATTGAAATGGGTATAGGACGCTAAACACCCATTACATCAAATACTTCAATTTATTATTCTTTATTGTATTACATATTATTCATCATTTATCTCAAGTTACGTATGAAATATACTCGGCTTCCTTATTAAGTATAGTTCACAAAAAAAGGAATCTATATATTTAAGTCTATCGATTTAGATTTGAAAGTAGTCTCCTTTTCTATTATTGAAAAATTCGTAACATATGGATCAGGTATGTATAGTTCTTATTCGCGAATGGTTTAGGTATAATATATTTGCAAGTATGATAAATTTAATTTATATATTGTTTACATATATTACAAATATTTTATTTATTTTATTATTATTATATTTGATTATTTATTATTCCATTCGTAACCATATTATTCCATGTTTTAATATGCGCAAAACATTGCTAAGACGGTGTTTTTTATATTTTTCATTGATTAATGCCTTTATGTAAATGCTTTTTAAAGTATACTCGATACATGTCAATACTGATAGTGAAGATTTATGTCAAACGAATGTAGGAGTAGTCAAGTTTTATTCCATAAAGCAAACAGGTGCTAGAGATTTGATGAAGTTCTAGAAACGTGCAAAGAGTTTTGTGCTTTTACAGCATCGGTAGGATAATACATGGAAGCCAAAGTGAGATTATTCACGCGAATAACTGTCAGATTTTTGTTTTGTAAAGTTAATTCATTTTAATTATTCCATGAAATGTGGAATGGAAGTGGAAGATTCCGTAAGGATCTGATCCAAAATAATTTCTGATTTCTTATTCAATTCCCAGCCTAAGCCGAGGTCGGCTCAGATCTCTGCAATCATTTACTGGCAATAATAATTAAGTAAATTTGCATATTTTAGATATTTCAATTTATTTAACTACATTGTTGCTATTACTAAAGATAGAACGTGTCATAACCGATTAGGGTTCAGATTTTAAAATCTATGTCAATTTCATGATTGGTATAAAAGTGATATACTCGGGTTTATCTTTAGCTTTTGATCTTTATGAATATTAATATTTGGTATATTAAAAAATGAATTATGGAGTCTGGGAAATATTAGCCATTAAATAGGTGCAATGTGAACATCTAAAAATACGGATAACGAAATAAGACTTAAGAAATTGTCGACATGTTTCGTGCATTTAATATCGAAATGAAAGATACTCAACAGAGAGGGAATTTCACGGAGAATCAATTCGTCTTTCAAAAACTCAAGAAGAATTAAAAACAATCAAAGATATCAAAATCTTTACACGGGAAAAATCTATTATCGAAAACCGTTGAACGCATTGGTAATTGGTTGAAATTTCCTTAAGATACTCCAGATAATAATGCTTTGTATTTTTTTTAATTCTATGGAACAAATTTCAGCCATAAGAATAGTTTCGGGTGGTGTAGGATATCCCGTAACAATGCTATCGAGATCAGTTCGTGAATAGCGAAATCTATTTGTGAGACTCATAGACCAAAGGGTCTCTCTCGGCAATTAGCTTCCAAACGACCCCCTAATCTCCGCTCAACCTCTCCTTTGGGGTCATGCGAGCGATGCAGCTCCTTCCAAAAGGTTCGATACCTCTTATCCCTCATTTTCACGGAAACATCCGCATTGTGCCCACCGCCATTTCTCCACCGTCGACGACAGACGTCACCAACAGTCCTCCACGTTGGAATCTTCGGCAGAGGTGAACAGACGCCATGGGAGACTTCCCTATCCCTCACCCCTTCACCCACTAATGAACTTCGGGGCACGTACCCTCCCTCCCCCGCGCACCTTGGCATGGGGCCAGATACCGGAAGGCCCTACGTCTTGTGGTGTGCTGCGCCACCATCCCCTCTACTTCGACAGAGTATGAGATAGGGGTGTAGGGATACCATTACCAAGACGCTGGTGAAGTATCCTCTCATACGCTTTTCCATTAAACGCCTTCTTTTTATACTCCACCGTTTAATTGGTTGGTGGAGGAGTAAGGTAAAAGAGGTAAGGAGCTAGAGAGTAGATACTCAAGTGTTCAGAGACCTCATCGGGATACTAACAAACCGATGGTGTGCAGATGACCTCTCCCGTGTCGACAACACTCCGCAAGGATTTCAGGTTTCGGGAAAGGAAGCGTGCTCAATCGGAATGACATATGCACGACAAGTATCCTTTCGTGGAATTCCTTTGCTTGTATTGTTCCCAGTCAACTCTGTCTTTCGGAATTTCAATTGTATTACGAGGTATCATTGTGTTACTGAGATTGAATGGTGGACGTATACGAATTTTTTTCGTTTCGCTAGCTTAGGTTTAGGTTCAACGTTTGCCATTTTTTGCGTGTTAGGGATAAGGAAAATTTTTTGGATGCTCGATCATATATACACGCTTAATAAAAGTTTTTTCTAAAAGCATTTTTTCTCACAAGCATCAATATTGACGAATAGAAAAATATCATACTAAATAATATACAGCCGTACAATTTAATGATATCAAAAACTTATTCAACTAGTTTATCATCGCTGAAAAAGAAAAGAATATAGATAACTTACTGTTTCTTACTAAGCTATTTTCATTTATAGTATCTCGGAAATGAAAGATTCTACAATTTTAAATGTTTATAAAAAGTTTCTATTTTTACCTTTCTTTATAGCGGAAGAATGATGAAACATGATGGTTTAAATTTTGTAAAATTATCGTTCCACTTTAACATATTCTAAAATTTCGTCATAAAGAGGATATAAACAAAAAAAGCTTAAGAGTCAAATAATTTTATCTTTGTACACTATGAAAGAACAATACGCAATATGTAATGTATCCAAACACAGTTATGATTATTCAAAAAAGTAATGCGATTGAGTTTCAATATACAGGCCCTGAGGTTTGTTCTCTCACTCTCCAATGTAGCGCAGGAAACGAATAGTAAACTCGAGGTAAACAGTATATTGTGTGCATCTCACGAGAACTTGATGCGGAGACGAGGTACAGCAAAAATGTGGGGTAAGCTGACAATTTTAATCGGTGGTGCAGCGTCATGATAGTTGGCACGGGTTGTGCAGATGATAAGTAGGAAATAATGTATGGGATGGAGATCCTGATTTCCACGACGCTTGGGGGCTGCCTGTCTCCTCTCATAGACGTGTTTATTACTAGAATGATGTCGCACATGCTTATGATACAAATAGATGGAATGAGAGACATATATGTATTGTTTAAATTAGCTCACATGTTATGTACGTTCTTCAGGTGGTTTTACTGCAATTCTGTGTTTTAGACGCTATTAAAAATTCAATTTAAGTGCAAATAAAGAGAAAATTCGTCATTTTTTCTTGAAAAATATTTCTGCGTCTAATTTTAAATCTATGTGTCGTATTTACTTTTGACAAATCCTTTCCGTAATCGACTGAATAAACCACCAATCTATGACTATACTGATCTTAAATCATAGAAAATTAATATGTAGAAGATTTGCCAAAGTTATACTATAATACGTAATATATGTTATATTTTACCTTTACATCCGGTATCATTGAAGGCCATGGCATATCCAAAATTATAGGGATTCAAGTTAAAAACAGTGCTTACTGCTACTGATGTGAATGTACATGAATTTGCCTCTAACTCAATTGGTGATAAATATAAGCCAGTACAGTTTTAGAATATTGGTAATCGATAGATATGCGTGTGAAATATTCTTTTGCGATGCGATCCAATGAAAATGAATCATATACTCACTCTAAGGAAGGAATAAACTATCTTTTTTCATAGAAGATTGTTTATTCTTCATCGAGTATTGTCAGTCCGTCATTTCTCCTGTAAAGATGTGCTAGGATTCCAATGATAGCGCTGAATATGATCGTGAATGGTATTTATGCGATTTATGAAGTCCATACGAGTTCTTGGTCACAATGGGAATACGGAAGGTGTGTTCCGAGGGAATGGAATCTTAGGGAACTGTTTCGCTTCATTCTGAGAAACTGCCTCAAGAAACTATATTCATTACCCAGAGATGTCATAAATCAGCCTCTCTATACATTACAACGGCAAAGCGGTACATGATCGGAGTATTAAAATATTACTCTTTTTCTAGCCACTACGATACAGTCCTCTGCATTTGTTCCGAGATTCTTTAGATCGAAATACCAAATAGGCGAATATTAAGTATCTTTTGAAAGGATGCTTTATTTTATGTCTTTTCCAGTTCAGTATTATTACTATTCAGAATTCCCTTTCGTCCTTAACATTCCTAACTTTATGTTCCTCCTTTCAGAGTAGGCACTTCTATTTCTTTAATTTCCTTTTCCATTTAGTTCATATATTCTCCGATCCTCAATAAATCAAGCTGTATTAATGTCCAATTATTCTCTCTTTTACTTAAGTGTATTCCCTTCCATTACACTTTCTCGACTTTTTTTCAGATATTTAACTTTGGATATCTTCTATCATTAAAAGGCTTTTACTCGGAATCTGCATTCTCCGTGCTGAATGATTCCACAACTTTTCCCCGTGGATGAAATTCTTCGCATTCGCTGATAAATTTTTATTACCGCACGTAAATGCCAAGACCTTCACACTTGTCCTTCTTCTGGAAATCTATGGAAAGCACGTTTGAAAAATTATCGATTTCGTGGAAGGCAAAGATATCTTTATTGCAAAGTTTAAATGGAATGATGACTCTGTTTATGAAAATTTCCTCTCGTGCATCTTTCGATTCAGTCTCGCACAACTGACTTCATCAATAAAAATTATTTAGTAGGAAAAACATCTATTCCTGTTCCGAAGTGTACGACCTTAGTGAAACCGTTGTTGTAAATGTAAAAGGTTATCAATGTAAGCAGTTCTTAAGACGATAATATACTACGAATGTGTTATTCTTATGATTTTTTTATGGGTACTTTTGCAAAAAGAAGAAATATAGTGGTTATATTGTGAGGAGAATTCCCAGGGCGTTTAAAATGGACACGAAAAAATAAATGAAGGCGAAACTTGTGTTAGCCTAGAAGATTCAGCCATTGTATTATAAGCACAAACTATTTCATTATTAGGATCGCTAGTCATCAGCTAATTCTTATTTTTTACTCAATGGTATTCCGTACAAATAGAAGCAATCTATTGAGGGGTACATTAAATCATAGGAATATACAACAAAATCATAATCGAATTAGCATTTATTTCAGTTACAACCAATCTGATTGGGAAAAGAATCATTATTTTTTGAATCTTTCATTTTATGTGAAATGTCTCAATTATGAAAACATTTGCTATTGTCGCTTTGAAAATTATCTAACGATAACTCTGATATATTTAGAGTTAAATGAGGGTTGTCAGAATTATTCACTAGTTTCCTGCTGATAGCTATTGTAAAAAAAGTATGTTCCACGATTGTTTTGATTCATTCTCAACTAATCTGTAAGTACCATTTGCTCTTGATTCATTCAGACCGTGTCATAAATTCATTTGGAATCGATTCTGACGTAACGATCGATACAGGAAAGTTGTAATCATCGGTGTAGAGTTTCGGAGATTTGATCTGCAATTCATCGTATAAAATACGAGCGGATAGAAACGTAATTGGCGCAAATGAAGCGACGCAGCTTTTATGAAACGAAGAGAGTGACGGAAATACCACTCTTGTCTCCTCAAATCACACTTCGTTCATCGGATCGACATGATTCACGTATCCCCGCTTTTTACCAAATTGAGCCACTCATTTGCCGCTACATCTCCAGCATTTTTACGCCCTTCTTCTCTCAATACACATTACCCATCTCCATACAACTCAACCACCCCATCTAAACGCTCATATCTCTTTCCCGGAGCCTTTTGTCGGGCTACTGGTGCGTTCATTCCTGCTCTCAGTCATATTTCATCGTCGTGTATTGGGGGATAATAAGAGCGCGTTCCTCTTAATGGATTATTCCTATTGCATGCATCATTGCACGGTTCTATCCCAGCCTCTGCGGTTTAACCTTTGACTTGCGATCATCAGTCACCGCCCCCCTGGACGGGACCGAGAATGGAAAAGAAAAAAAACGAGTTTATTCGTGGAGTATATCCAGGTTTAAAAATGTTTACATCATATTTTCCCCAACGAGATCGCTTTCCCAACGGAATTTCGACTGCGTAACGTACTCAAATCGTATTTTTGTCCGCCGATGGAACGTTTTCCATCGAAGACGCTCGCCAATCTGGTAGTGCCATCGGAAGCGCGGGACCGATGGGTTTTTGATAGCTATCGAGGAAGTGACAGAAGAATAGATGTCCGCAGGCTCGACTACGTCCAAACGTCAAGGATCCGTCCACTCTATGCAGGAATGGGATTTCAAATGAGAATCGCTTTTGCGTGGAACGTCGTGAGGCATTGATGAAATACAGGGGTTGCAACCCCCAGCGCCATACCAGAGTTTACGAAGTCGCTGCGAAGAATGAGTTGGTGGTTTTCTTCTGAATGGCGCGGATTTGGAAGTCTTTCATCGAAGCAATGTGAGTTATGGAGCCGGTAATTGATCGATTCGTGCCATCAGCTGAGTACACGGAGTCATTCTGATCTCTCGAGTATGTTGTATCTTACGAAATATATGATCTTAGTCAATAGAAATGGCCGGACATCTTTCACTCATCTTTTTCAAGAAAGTTTCTCACGTTACTTGCGGCAATACTAATGAAACGGAAGGACAACAGTATCAAGTCCTCATAGTGTGAAAAACTTAGTCATCAATTCTTTTATTTATATAAAAATTAACGAAAAACTATTTTGTGGCAATCCCTAATAAATCTATATTCACGTGGATTTTGTTTCGTATGCACATAATGAATGGATGAAATGAGGTATGTGTTTAGCAGTGTCTTCTTTGTCATGCAGCATGAAATTAAAACTTAAATTACCCGTATCCCCTACACTGTTATTTACAAGCATGTTTATGAATGTCGATTAAGGCTACTAATTTCATGAGCTGTTATTGAATTTCATTTCCAAACAATTTCAGTACCACAAAAATCGTTAAGTTTTACGTAACCTTGCTGTTAATGTACTTGTAGTTTCACTTTTTTGATCAAATGAAAGAATGTGAACGCTAAATGAAATTAACTTTAATGGCAATCTCTACGGTCTATAATCCCTAAAAAATCCATTTTCACGTAGATTTTGTTTCGTATACACATAATGGATGTATAAAATAGTCACTGATATGAGGGTACCCAAATATAAAATATGCGGATTTAATAGGATAAATTCTAGATTTTTGTTTGAATTGAAAGAATGTCGTGATTGTCGTGTCCAAAATGTCGTGATTCGAGAAAGGTACCCATTCTGTGCATAAACGGATTGCCTTCCAACTGCATTTTTCTAGTCTCACACAAAACTCGTGGGTAAATGGAGAAATTTTTCGGATACTCATTCATCATTCTATTAAACTCTTCGCCCCTACAGCATAGGGGGCTCTTTCCTCATTCATCTGTGGGAACAAAAAGCGTCGAATGCAACGCAATCACCCACATACACGGGTCACAACATCGTGCGTACTTGGCCCTCGGTCCCACGGGCGAGAGAGGACAACCTCTCACGACCGACGAACGCATTGCTATTCACCAAGTTTCCGCGCTCGCAGAACATCGCAAACGGCTCTGCTCCATCCCCGCCGCTTGATTTATTCGGTCTCGTAAAGTCAACAGTCGGACGGCGACGTACCGCCCTCCCGTGCATCAAAACCTCGGCTTTGGCAGTCGTCCCTCGGGTTCCGTTAGCAAAACGATCGACGCCCCGACCTATTCGCTCAACACTCACGTTTTCGATTGTGGACAGCCTCCTCCCACTCGAAAGGCGCCTCGCATAAGATTTCCCCCCGTCCGCAAAAATTCCTTCTCCTTTTTAATCCCCCAGCACAGCTCGTAACTCAGTCCGTCTTCGAGTGGCATTATTTTCAAATTGGTCGCCGGTTTTGAGGCCGGAATACCCATCGGTCGAAAAGGTGCGTTCGGACGCTCATACTAGTACGGATTGATGTATGCAGAGTGCGTGAATGTATTTGCGTTCATCCCCGCACGCTGAATGCTAATGAGGTGTATATGTCTAAATATATCCCTGCTAGTATGATTTAGCGTATACATAGATATATACTTACACTGGATGTTGGTTCAAGTTGTGTTAACACCAGCGTATTTAAATTTTAACCTTTAGGGGCTCAATTGTCTTTTGATGGAGAGAAATGAAAGTTGTGAAATAGCTATCGAGTATGCACAAAGAATGATTTTTGGCAGAGAATTATCGTAAAATTTATCTGAATAATAATAAATTTTCATCTTCATCAACATATATTTCATGGAAAATTGAGACTAAGTAGTTTCTTCTTCCATCTAACCTTTTTTAATTATAAAGATGAAGAAAATTAGTAAACAAACTGAAATAGGTTTCAAGAATTATATCTTAAGGGAAGCAATACAATGGGAATAATACATTCAACTTAATTTACTCACGGATACGATAAAATTCACTTAAAACTCACATTTAGACTTCTAAATCATTTTGTGTATATAAAATGCCTATTAAATGTTCAAGATTTCACTTACAATACAGATAAGCTGCAGACATTTGTGCAAAATATATGTATAATTCAATCGAATGCAATTAACTCGATAATTTAACCATATTCAGGTCTAGAGATGGCCGAAGGAGACCCAAATAATTAGTTTCATTAATATTGCACTCTTATTTGGCCTTGGTGCCCGATTGCGTAGCACATTGCTCTAAGTCTCGAGGTCCCAGGTTCGAGTCCTGGTGGAACGGAAAAATTTCTGATCTGGGATGGGATGTATTTGTGTTCGTCCGTAGGGGTTAAATTTAAGAGTGGTCTATAGAGACTAAATTTCGCCCTGATTCAATAAAGGCAGATTATTGTTATTTATTTTCTATTGATTTGATATATATAGCTCCACATTACTACAGGTGCATTGTAGTATTGAATTTTTTCATACGAGGTTATTCAGTTTATAAAGTCATTCAGAAACTCAAATGCTACGGAAACTTTTACCACGAGCTAATTTTCAAGGATAAAACTATAGAAAATAGTCGTTTCTTTAAATCATCAATACAGGAGGAGAATGTATTCCACTCGTACTTTCACGACCGGTGATTCAATGATTTGTATTGGATCGTCTTAGGCGATTTGGATGGCAATAGAGAATCCTACGTGTTGAGTGGAAACAATGGATTTGAAAAAGTAATGGCGGTTGACGTCAAAGTGTATAACTTACGCTTGTCAGTCAACTCACGGCTTCTATTCATATGTTAAAATTTGTAATTTGGCTGTGTGTTATTCAGCTATTCATTTCTATGGGCCATAAGGTAGCGATCAAAAGAATATAAGATACGGTACGAGAAATCTTGATAAATTTAGTAATTTGAGAATCTAAGGTACAAATAAACTCACTCAAATATCACGTAAATTTATTACATATCTTACCATTTTTATTGGAAACTTTTTGAAGGGGTGTTGATAAGGTTGGGTTAGATCATCCCAATCATACTGAGCGACCGTTTGTAATAACGCTAACAGTTTTCAAGTTAACACGTACATTCGGTTGCATAACATCAAGGATATTACTAATGCTTACCCCGAAATCTGAAGTACATGCGGAATTATTCATTTAGGGAGAAATATAATTATTATATGGATTTGATTCATTATTTACATTTTAATTTGAGCTGTTAATCAATATGTTTAGAATTTGAATAATAATTGCTATGGTCTAAAATTGAGGTATGTTCGTTGAGGTAAAAATGTTTTTACTTATAGCTCGAATTAAATACTCTCTTAAAATTTGAAACTATTTCAATTTTCGTTATTCAAATAATATAAATATTATTCTGTCCATCAATACCCCTGGGTTAAATTATTATCTGCAGAAAATTTTTGTTACTTTGAAGTATTTGATGTACAAATCAAGATCTTAAATCAATCCATCATTGGGTTTATATCAGCAACACGAGAATAATGTCAGAATTAATTTCCATAGATTTTTTGACTAGGACTTACGCAATAATAGCTTGTATTTTCTTAAAAATTCCATAATTTTTTCGTACTATTTTCAAAACCTGCGTTCACAGTATATATTCAGTATCTGTGAAATATATTGAGTAAAAGTTATGGAAAATCAAAGGATTATATCCATCTTGTAATGAACTAGATTTTAATGTAGATATTAGATATAGTTATTCTTTGTGGAACATTGGAAATATCAGTAGGACTTTCATATACGACAGATGAAGAATTTTTTCTCGATTAAGAGGTGGCTGTTTTGTTTTTTTTGTGAATACTTTTGATTTAGACTTTTTGAGTCTAATTAGTATATTCACTCAAGGGACGACATTCATTCATTCATCTTTCATGTATGAATTAGAGCAGATTAATGCATAATATCTATCTTTAATTAGAATCTCATTAACCGTTTCAGTTATTTACAGTATGTTTTCACAATTTGTGAGTGTTTATAGTCCTTTTCGATGAAACACCGTTAATCTTGTAAGGAAATCTGCTTGCTTGCCATCAAATAAAGATTCAGTCAAGCATTATGATAAGGATGGAAACATTTTCACGATTCGGAATGAAATCAATAAGCCGCTCGGAAGGAACAGTTACATCATAATTATCTCAATATCGAATTTTACTGAGATTATTTTCTTTGTTTTCAACAATTCATGATATAGTTTTGTACTTTTATGAGCCTTCGTATAAATTCCTGAAATGTCGGATTAACATATATTTTTATTAGATTATTAAAATGGTGGTAATATTCGAAAATTATCTTCAGTTTCTATTTGGGATATATCATAAAATTCCCATATGAATTTCTGGTGTGCCATTATTCATCATTATTTCACATTTTTAGGGGTTAAAATATATTTCAATTCGTCGACTGATTTTATTCAAATTTTATTCAAAAATGATTGCCAATCGTCGAAGAAAAATTCTTTCCATTTTTTCATGTCCTTAAGATCCTAGCAGAATGTAAATCGACCATCCCCCTGGTGCAGATAGCATAGGACGTGCGAAATCAATCGAGTGAGCATTACTCTTTCTTCGCATTCGTGTTTTCGAAATCCGATACTTTTCCCTCAACGCAACCGGATGCATTTTTCTTTTCGGTTAGCCAATTACAACGCTTGGCTGCATCAAGCGGTGTGTGGCAGTGGCGAGACGTGTGGGGTAGAGAGACATGTCTCAAGGTCCGAATTTCTACGCGAATCGGTGTCACGTATGTGTTGGCACTGTTCATCGGCCTAAATCATTCCCTCACTCCACCCATTGCACCTCTTTCCCCCACCAGTCTACTCCCACGCTGCCCGGATACGTCCGCTTCTATTGTCCATCCCTTCTGCTGCACTCTAATCCCCTTGTCTCCTTCTCCACCCCGACTTTTCCATCCCCTCATAGTCAATACATTCTCGACTTCCCCAAATCCGATCCATATCCTGGCCATGGAACCTTTCTTTCCCTCTAAACAGTCAATTATTCAACGTGCCGCACTCAATCTGCTCACTCAAACGTTTTCATCCATAAAAGGAATCATTTCAATGAAAACTATTGCTCTCCTAGGGTAGTAAAATGTTTCTTTAGAATTTTTGTTGGTCATATGGTACTGCTAAATATAAGTCAAATATTATTAAACTTATTGTCGTTCATATTTACGGATTTTAAATCATTTTCTAGTAAAAGAATATTACTGCGAACACTGATTTACGTAATAATTTTTGTACAAGAATATTAATCTTTGATGTATGATTTTACTGAAATAATTATTGTGTGTTCATTATTCTTTTTCATTCGCTCAGATCCTCTCATCTTTCATGTTAAATTAATATATTTTAGTGTTAATATCGTTTGTAAAGTTAAGTATAAAATGAAAATATGAACAAGTGTTTATGCCTTATACAGTAGATACCGCAGTATTTTATACATATGTTCACTGGCAAATTAATTTATCTTCATTTGATTCATTCAATATAATCAATGAATGAAAGAGCATATTAGTTTCTTTTTAGTCTATACGCGGTATCTCAAAATCGGAGGTAACTTTTGGACTTTCATAATCCAAAATGACGTAACGCAGAAATCCCTAATCTGTCGTAGTGAATATATAAAACAAAATTGCTAGAGTAGGGAATGTTTCCGAACTTTCTTTCTTCGGATATGTCATCTAAAAACCCCTATCTAATCTTGTCGGACGATCTTGAATGCGTTGTCCATACTCAACGACAAGGCGTAGAATTCCTCCCCGAACTTCCTTCCTCCCGATTTGTCACTCTTTTTCCCGCTCCCTCATCCTTTTGACACGCTAGCCTCGCATGCATTGTTTACAAACTCAGGTGCCGACCTCATCAAGGCTGCCGCTCCCGCCTCCAGCTGCACGTAGGGCCGTACTCGCTCTAAAAGAACCCGCGGCCGACCCCCTCGCACTCCCATATCTGCAGCACTCACGCATCGTTAACCACTTTAATCCATGTACCCGCGTCTTCTATTTGCCTTAACGCTCATCCACCCTTGAATCGCGTGCGTATTGTCCCAAGTTTGTGCCCACTACCGATATTGCATACGAGTTAACGTGCGTCTGATGGCTCGCCTACGTTCCGTGCCAGACATTAGAACCATTTGTGCTCTTTTGCTAGAGCAGATGAGTGGATAGCGTTTTTATTTGTTTATTTCATCTAATTTCCCACTCTTGCGTTACCCTGAAATTGAAAGAAGAATAGGTGTCCGGAACATAATCGAATTGAATTGAAAATCAGATTAAATATGATAATAACTTAATTAAGCCATACGTTAGAGTTCCAATTGTCTAATGATTCACTTAGTTCACCAGTGTAATTAACTGAATTCGTTTGTCCTTGAATGCCTTTGTTCTTCTTCACAAGATGTTCTTAGATGAAAACGTAAGCAATACTTGTATTTTCGCCAAGTATGTGCCATTGGAAGCGAAAAGTCTTTTATTATAATTAATGTATTTGCATCAGTTGAGTGAATTTCAGCTTTCATTTACTAATCTACGTATCGATGATGCATCCTGATCATGAATATAATTTGAACGTATTAATAGTTTCTTTTTAATGATTCTAAAAAAGAATTCTTTTCAAACTTTTCTTGTCTTAAAACTATACGATACGTAGAAAAGTTGCCATTCACAGAAATCATTAAAGAATAGAAAAATTCCTCTAGTAAATGGAGACTACATTCTCCCATTTTAAATCATAATAAAACCAATTCACGTGACACGAATTCAAACCGTTTGGAGGCAGAAGCATTTCATGTAGTTTTCGTCATTTCCGTTTTCTTTCGGAATGGTTAGGAGACTGCACCCTCTCAGCGAGTCCAGTAGTTGAATTCTGAGTGAGGTGAAAGAGGTTAGCTACTGTTCCACGTTTTGCTCGCAAGACATTCCTAGCGCGTCAAAATGGAAGTTCTGACGACAGATTGATTGGTCACGGTGGACAAGTTTCTCCGTGTACCGATCCACTATCTCAGATTTTTTCACCGTGTCTCCAACATCTGAGTGGCTTCCTTCTCGTGGAAGATAACCGATGTTTCCCTCAAAACCTTTCCCTGGGAGTTGGATTATTTCCATGCGTCATTAATTCACTTTCCAGAGTCTCCCATCGAAGTATTTTATTTCCATAAAATTTTGCCTCTCAGGTACAACGAAACTGAAACGTATAGACAATTTGAAAGTGAATATTTTATTATTTATTCACAGAGAAATGTTTTTTGTAGTATTTGCATACAATCGAAACATATCTGCTTGCCTTTATAGTATTTGCAATGGAACTTAAATGGTCTTTCTTTTAGAATGTATCGTAGATGTTTTCGTTTTACCTACGGAGGTTCGATAGAACGGATATATACTTTTACATATAAAAGGAAATAATTCTTGCAACGATGAATTGATTGGATTTTATTTTTTCCCAAATACGATTTTCGCAAATCATTACTATAAATTTTTCAGCAAATGCTGGGATGATGTACTGTTACTTAAGAATAATTTTATTCTTTTCAGAATCCATTCAGAAAACTAGCTAAACTTATCTTATAAATTCTTATTTACGTTAGTGGTTATTTTCATTCCCTCCTATATTGACGGTTAACTTCTAGCAGTTTTACTACCGCTGTTAAGGGTTTATACTTTCGTCGAGAGAATTTTGAAACGTAATTCAAATGCCCCTCTTATAAGAATCATTATTTACTCTTACAGAAAAATTTCCAAGTCATCTGTTATAGTTTTCTTTTAGAGCTATAATTAATTAGGCTCGCATGCCATATCAGTTATCTTATGCTACCTTTTTGGAAAGCTGATAATTCCCGCGTTTCCATGAATCCCACGCGTGTATTCTATCTTTTTGCGCGCAATTTAACTCTTTTTGGTTTAACTTAGATTTTGAACGATTTTCGGCGTCGATATTCTAACAACCCATCGCTTATTGATGACTGTAATGGTCGGAAAAGAAAGTAAATGAATTTTGTGTTTAATTTTATCTAACTTAGTTCTATCTCAAAAATTTTCTCATGATTAGCGTTTGTTTTAATTATACTAAACATTCTTATCGTTCCATATTCCATCCCACGAATCATGCAAATGTAATAAAGTACACCGTAACTAAAATATTTCTATATGGGAATGAAACGCATCCTACCCAAGTGAATAATGTTATTCAAATGTTGTTTTATATATGCATATTTATTGGAAAGCCATGATATTTATTTTTAATTTTCTACAAATCATCCAATCTTCATTGCCTAGGATTTCCCCATTTCCTTTCAAATCCATCCCCTGCCACATTTCCATTAACACAATAAATCCAACGAGGCGTGACTTGTGGTCATCCCTACTAAACCACGCTGACCAAAGACCAGGTGCCTCTTGAATGTGTGGGGAAGGTGAGTCGGCAAGAAAATCGTTTCCGACTCCAAATCGGGTTGCGTCTTACTCCCACTTCCTTCTCATTCTCTCACTCTTCTATTATTTAATCATCTATGAATCTTATCCAATATACTTTTCCCAAATTTATTCTATTTCTTTCCATATCTGTGCCCCCGTAAAGACTCGGTGTTATATGTCCAATTAGGATAATATTTTTCCATAAACAGTCAGATAGTTTTGTATTTTATTAAAAAAACTCAAAGTGTCGAATAATAAGATAAATATTCTCAATATTGAACCAAAAGAAAGCTAAATATTGGTGAATTATGTTATTAACTTATTGTTAGATTAAGAAAACGTGTCACAGTCCTAGAATTATTTTTTGATAGGATTTTAATTCCCAAATATTTAAAATATTGATTCTAATTAGGGTAATAAATATTTTTAGGCAAATTTGTCATTCTTAGTTTTAATCGTGTTGTAAGAAGTCAACATTTGATATTGGGAGAAATATCCAAGTTAAAAATTACCTAAATATGATTCGCAAGAAATACACAAGATTTTTTCAATAGAAACATGTTCTTAACACATGGATTGTACGAGAATTACATCCTCATAGTGGTAGAGTTACATACTAATAAACCTCATCCTGTTTTTTGGGAGAGATATAGCTGTATACTATCCTTTACATTCATCCGAGCAAATTATCATTGCTTAGAAAAGGATTTCGTTGAAATCGTGTTACTGGGCGAGGTCGAAAAACTGATTTTTAAACCGTTCCATTTTAGGTAGCGTAACACTTATCGTTGAGTGATGTGTTGGCCGTTGTGCCCTACTACCATCTCTTACGTGCCCCTAAGAAATCATACTACGTAAAGGGTACACGAATTCTAGCTCTCCAAAAAGAGAGCTTTTGAAATTTCTAAATATACCCACAATTCCATTCCCACCGTGATTTTTCATCTACTTTCACCAAAGCGATTCACATTTACACTGTTTGGCTTAGAAATAGAGTGAATAGTGCCTATATAATGAAAAACAACTGTTATTATATGAGAAAATAAATGGATGATTTTGAGACAGATAATTTCGTTTTTATGTGGGGGACAGCAAGATTTTAGTCCTTTATTCCATAGTTGATTCTCAGTTACGTACTAATCTATAAATTGAGAATGTACTTATTTAATTAAAAAGAACTTGATGAACTCTATTACAGATACTTGAGTGAATTTTGTATATAAAATTTTCATACTTTCTTATCCTACTTAAATTATAAATATAACTTAGACATTATGTTTTGTCATTGGTAAAATATGTCTCTTTACTCTGTTATTTGTCGGAATGAAGAGAAACCAATGGCTATGATATGGTCCATTAAAAAGTCGAAACTAACAACAGTCTAAAGCTACCTCGCAAATGTCTGAAAGGTAAAGACTTGTGGTGGATGGTGGAAGAAGTTAAAAACAATAGTTCCATTTAAAATTTCAACTCCTAAGGATTGGAAAGATTACGAAATTCGCCTATAACTGGAATAAACACGTATTTAAATCATATTAAGAGTTCTTACTGGCGTTTGTGTATTCAGAACATCTAGAAAAAGTAATTTTTAGAAAACTCTTTTGTTATGTCAGTCCTATAAATATTTTCGAAAGCGTAGATGTTTCTATCGGTGGGGAAATCCTCCCATTCCAAGATTTCTCATCGCCATATCACCGCCGATCGCATCTCGACTACCTCATCCCTTCTAAAGGTGCATCCACACCCATCGCCTTCACCCACAACACGTTTCTTCAAAGTTTTCTTTAGTCCCGACTCTTCTGTCATGTCTCTCTCTTCGTATCTCAACACACGAGTGACCATCATTGTTAACAGTCCACGCCCATTCCCATTTCACTTGCCCATCCCGTCTTTCATATGAGTACGTCAACGCACCGATTTCCAGTCTGCAACTATCCCTATCACTACTCCATCGTATACATTTTACATTACTTTAAAATGCCCCAAAACGTGGCTTTATTCATTCTCAATGATAAAACTTAAAATTTATGTTTAGATAATAAAATTTGTTTTCTTTGCTTCATCATCGCAAGGGTTAATTTTAATCGAGGAACAAAGTGGGAAAGTTCGAATACGGGACAATTTTCAGATTCAAAAGCTTCGTAATCAGAATGAACAATAACGAAATTATATTTTGAATAGTTGTAGGAGACGGAAGGGGGATGTTGTTACGTCGGTGAAATAAATATTGACTCGGCAAGGAAAGGTCAGCAATGTGAAATGCTAAGGTGGTTGAATGTTGGTGGTGTATTCGGAATAGAATTGACATTTTAGAATTCAGACGTGGGTTGTGTTTCTTAATATGTCCTGGGAACTTCCGTTTGCGAATTTTTTACTTTTTCTTAAACGCAACTTGTTAATCTAAAGGAAAAACGCATTACAAAAAAATTCACGATTGTCTATGATTGGTAGTAAAACATATCTTACTCGTACCGAAGTTAATTTTATCAGGATGACACAGGAGTGATTAATTAGGAAAATAATATATAATAATGAAAAAAATTTCCATTGTTCCAGGTTTGATTGAGTAAGTTGTTTCTTGTCTGTTGGCGAGATGTATTCATGAAGCCGCGTACCAAGTACACATATATAAAGTGCTTCATGATTGAATTAAATAGTTATATTTTAGCTGAAATATTTTTGCTTAATTTATTATTACTTCATGCGACATTTTGAAACAAAATATGAAATAGTGTAGAAAGAATATGGAATGATACTTATGGCTCAATGTCGTACTGAAGTTTAGTGAAATTAAAATATTAAACATCTACGGAATTTGATTTCGAAAATAAATATAGTATTTAATTTTATATATCTAATTATATCAAAGGAAAGTACGAAATAACTTACTCAAACAGTTTTAATTAATTTTAATTCCTTTTAAATGCCAAAGAAATTCAAATATAATTTGTGGTTAAACAATTGTTTATTTAAGACTTTTTGTTTCATTATGTCGAGGAAAATAAACAAGGAGTTATTGTCTTTTTAAATGGAAATTATAACAATGTTATAAATTATCGTCATTAAAACTTCTTCCAGCATATGTCTTATTATCTATCGGTGCTAAGCGAATTCTATTTATGTATTTTTGAAGGAGAGGGGGTTATTTATATTCAGAGAATAAATCGCAATTACTTCAGAATACAAAGAAACAAACGTAATTTATCTTACGTAAAAGAATGAATCGGTTTTTTTTATATTATTTCTCTGTGTTATATCGAAACTTAAAACAGTAACTAAGTATCAAAGGTTTTTACAAAATCGTTAAATGAAAGTATTGGCGGAGCTTGTGTCAAGTCTTTAGAAAATAAGAAATTTGTCTTTCTATCAAATAGCACGAGATTTATGATCGCAGCATGTGACTTAAATGACTTACTTCGACGGAATTTCCTTGTTAGAAAGCTTTAGTCCGAGCAAGTTCGTGGAAAAGTAAAGCGGATGATTTGTTATGCTGCTTGCGAGCTTCTGAGTATAATGCCACACTTTCGAATGTAACCTCCGTTTGTCTTCTCGTGTCCTGTTTTTTATCCAACAGTCGTCGCTTGCGACTCTATGGAGCGATTTCAAGAAAAAAACGCAGCTGACCTCCTTAAGTTCACCATCATCGAACGATTTGATTGTTTTTTCTATCCGAAGGAAAAACGGTTTCAGTTAAAGTACATGTTAAGCATACCAAATCATGAGATACATCATAGATATAGGCTTCGATTTGGATTGTACTTTATTTGAAGTTTTATTTCGAACGATATTCTGTGAGTGGACGCGAACGGTAGCATATTCAATGAAACGTATACATGAACGAAGTTTATATATGTACATACGTACATAAACTTCTAGGATCTCGGTTCTATTTCCAGACATTTCGTTATTATTGGCTTCTGTTTAACATGTGTGTTAACGCTGCAAGAACTATGGTGAAGTTATCTATTAATATTCCCGCAATATAACATTAAATAATAACTTTAAATATGTACGCTATCAATGCAATTCGTTATGCAACGGAATAGAATAACATCTCGCGATCATAGCTAGCGTTCATCAAATTTTAATATTAAATATATTATTTAAAACCAATATTTTATATAAATGGATGAGTTACAACAAATGATCTAGTTTATAATACATGACATTATGAATAATTGAATGTTGATTGAATACATTGAATGTTGATGTAGATTTCATAAGTATAATCGTGCACTTGCTGTTGATAGAAGTGAAATGTGTTGTATTGTTCTGTATGTGTGAATATTTATAACCAACATTTTTTCTTATATATGTCAAAATATATTTTATATCAATTTTAAGTGTTCTCAATTAACTAGTTTATTGTCCTCTTCAAGAATGCTGTGTTTTATATGTATATATCTATTAATTTTATTTTATCTGTTAACTTCTATTTTGTAAGATTTATGGTTTATATTGATATTAAGGATACTTATGATTGTGTTTAGAGTTGAATACATAGTGATTTAAATTTCTGTATTTGTGTTGTTTTATACTAGTATATACATTACTTTTTTAAAATCTAGTATGTTATATTGGCGCTGTGAGATTATTTGTAGTAAAAGGATACAACATCCCGTTGAATAAATAAATAAATAAATAATAATATGATTCTAGGTGATAGGTGAACCCTTTATCGTCGATTTTATGCTAATTCCTTTCCTCTTCTTAGTTGGCTTTGCCTTTGCAGATCTAAGTTTTGAATAATTCGGAAATGAAAGAAAAAATAATATGCAAACAAAATGAAGAGTTTTGTAAAATTATTCGCCTTCATGGGTTAACGAAGAAAAAATTCGTTTTGAAAGAAACCCTTGAATATTAAGGGAGATGATGAAAATCCAACTTTGAGCCAGAAAAATTAGGTGTTGTGCCTTATTATCTGTGACTTTTCTCACCTGGGAAAACCGTATTGCTTTTAAAAGTCAGATACATCCCTTCTTAAAAACACGATACCATTTTCGTGTTCACCAAAAATTCGGCACCGTTGGCACAGACTCATTCTCAAGGAACACAGATCGTTCCGAAAATGGCTACTTTTATCTGTTCTTGTAACGTTGAAGTGGAGTCCTCGGTAAGATACCTTTAACATTTTTACCTCTCCGAGTACATAAGATTCGCGTATCGAGTAGACAGGTCTTTCTTCCTCCAACTTGTCACTTACGGAAAGTGGAGAAAATCTTAGCGTGTGGAGACATTGCCGGTTGACAGGGTACACAGGCCTTAGCTTGCCACCGAGACAAGTTCTCTTCATCCTTCATCTCCTCGTGCCCCACCCCCGACTCATCCTCACCCTGCATTCATTAAGTGCTACTGCCCCAAGGAATGGGACGATTCACTCGCTTTATCCCTCGTAGCCGAACCGTGTTTCCTCGGAAGATACCTCATTTGTAAGCCCGTGCGAGGTCCTCCAGAACGTCGTCATCATTCCAGATGGACGAATACTGCACTCGTCTCGACTCCGTTGAATACAAAAGACGAAATACGTTCGGCCATCGTTTGTTCCTCTTTCCGTTTGAGCTGTCTCTTGCGCAACAAATAACCGATCGAGTGATGATAAGCACTCGTGATCTGGACCATCTGGTCGAATCCTTTTCTCCGAAAGGAGTGTTATGTCACTCTATATCTTTATCATTTCCTATATGGACTCCCTTTTTTTTACGAATGCGTTCGTATCTATGTGTGGCAGAGTATGCATGTGCCACATTTCTGCATCTTCAACCGCACGTTACGCCCTCGAAAATTCTTTCAGGTGGATCTGTTTCACCACACGTAACAGGTGGAGCGCATAATTTCGTCGAAGTTCTGAGAAGCCGTACTTTCTCTCTCTCTCTCTGAATTGGTTCATCTCAGCATTATATATATTTTATTTTTTTCAAATACATATCCTTATAGATATTCTTTCGTATAAAATTGAGTAATACTGGCTTATTTTTCATCATATTTTTCCAAAAAGTTTCGTTTATTATATTTAATAATATCTATCCTGTAATTACTTTCCTTTATATTATGATACGTATTAGCAACAATTTATGAATATTATGACAATCTACTTCATATCTTTAAATTATCGAGTATAAATAACTATAATATTTAGCTATTCCTCTCCCGTCTCTCCAATAATGATGCAATTATATCAAACACGTGATATGCTGTCTGAATGTCAAATACAATCAACTTCCTAGCAGGTTAATTGCCTATGATTTATTAAGCAATGCCATTATATAAATTACGATAATAAATTCAATATTTACTCACAATGATTTACAGCAATTTTTGCGAGACTGTAAGCTCATCATTAAAACCTCTTCCATGATGAGTACGTTAAATATATATCCACGAAAACGGATTTTATTGGAAGAATGTACTTTTCTCCATTTTCTCAAGCTAATTTTTATTTTTAGCGAATTGTATATTCGACGTCGATTTTCAAATTCAGTTATTATCGTTAATTCAACCAAGACGACTTATTCTTTTCGGTGCATCATTCACTACAGAAGAGAAGATTCCTAAACATAGTTAGGAAATTACAGGTGAAGAAAAGTAAATAAACATGAGGTTAATTTAATGAGGTTAATTTTTTATATACATTTGTTTGGGTAGAATAGACATAGAGTGCTACGAATTTTTAAAATAATTCTTTCCCAATTATTCATAATTATTCTCAAATATTTTGACGGACCATGTTAATCGTATGATTCAAGGATTTCTAATAAACTCATACCATCTGATAGAAATAGCTCGTTATCACTAAACTATATGATTAATCATTCTTAGAAATCTTGGTATTCTCTTCTATTAATGTATTGTCATTATAATCCATCGTAGCTATACGATTGCTTTGTATCTAATAAAACAAGAATATTTCAAATTTACAGGCTACTTTGCTTAATTATACCACGCTCTTGAAAATTCCACATCAAATGAATATATTGCTTTTTAAGTCGTGAATTTTGTAGTAAAAAAATAACTAAGTAATGTATGCTCAGTAATTCATTTACAACAATTTACTTTTATCCAATAAAGTAAAATAATATTATTCTCAACCTGTATCGAAAACATGTCTAATAGTAAATCTCAAGATGGGTCGCAACACAAGTTATCATGAGTTATTCTAAGGAGAACAAAATTACTAACTCACTATTTCTTTTTTTCCAGGTAAGTACGAGCTGGGTAGTAGTCTCCCGGTAGCGTGCTATGTAGGTAAGAATCCGTTTATTTTAAGTTGCATCGTGTGGCGTAATTGTGTTGGTGGGCGGTCGCAGATTCACCGTCATTAGTGGACTCCACTGATTGAGCCGCAGCGGACCAAAGCTCCCCTTGAAATATAACGCAGCTACGCTCTCATTACTAAAAGAGGCAATGGCGTTGTAAATCGTAGCCGCAGGGGGCGGTTGTGGGAATAAGGGTGGGATGCAGGTGTCGTCCCTGTTTTTAAAAGATGCAGGAGCTGGGGCCCGCACTTTCATCTTCGTATTTATGAAGGTATTAGATCTGCTTGATTCTAGAGTATTATTCGGGGAATGAAATATATTCCTCTATTTATTTGAACTTTCCAACACTTTGTTGATATTTCGTTGCCAAGTATGTAGTATGTGTATGTGTTATAAGCAACCATTAATTGTTTTGGAACTTATCATTGGTCAGAAGCAATAATGGATAAATTTTAATATATTGTAAGGATGCTTAGTGTAATGTGGGGCCTATAGTTTAATTACGGATCTTTTTCAAACAAAAAAATATTAATACTTGAATTCATCCCCTCAATTTTATTATTTTTGTACCCAAAGTAACACATTTTCCTTCTAGGTTATATGATATCTAAAAATAAATTGAAAGGAACTTTTTCAAAGAAAAAAAATTTCGGAGATATTTCTTATATTTTACACTTGCAAATCGGCTATTATCTTTCAAACACTAAATATGTATTTGATAGAATATTAAGATATAAATATAAGAAACATCATATTCACTGACGGTTGTTACAAGCAAAAATTCATTGACCGCTCTTTCGTTTTTGCTTTATATTAGAATTTTTTAACGAGAGAATAATTTTATTTTTAATCTTTTCTATATTTTGGATTGAAAAATTAAGCTTCGATAGATAACATTGGCAGCTACTCAGTATGCATGAATATCATTCTGCTGATTACTTTAATTGCTCTTAGAACTCAAATAATTAATTACCAGATATGATAAAGATTTAGGAATTATTGTATCATAAATGTTAGGAGATGCGAGTATAAATATATCAAGTAACTTGTTTATCACGAAAGGCCGACGTAATGGAATTTCTGAGTTCTACAATGGTAAAATTCACGTTACAAATACATACGGACACCATTAACCCCACATTACCGGCGGTCATCGCGACCCCTTTAGGCCGATTTTAAACGTCCGCATGAATAATACTTCCGTTACGGTAGCACCTTTAATTTAAACGGAGGCATATTCGCTCGTAAATTTCGATTATTAAGTAAACAAGCCATGTAGTAAAGGCGGCTCATTATAGAATTAAGCCGCGTCGATGTTTCATGCTAAGGACGCTTGTAAATGCGTCGGCATCTTCAGAGTGGATGACCGGAGGGTGGGCACAGGTGCCCCGGGGGTCCGCCTCCCTCTTCCACCCACGATGCCCGCATCTCCTCCGCCGGCTTTCTCCCCCGCGGTGGGCGTGCTCTGGGTGTCACGGGTAATTGAAAGCGGCCGATTCGACCTTTCGCCGCTCATGCGTCGCATTTAAGCGGAAGCCTTTTGTTTATGCCGTTCCCGCTGGGCTCCCCTCCCCACGCGCGCTAATAATTGGATCCGCCGCCCCATTCTCGGGTTCTTTCCGAATAACCACGATCGCAATAGGGGAATAAATCAGTGTCGGTGGCGGTATTGCATCGCGGAGGAAATCAAAAAAGGATCCTTCTCAGGGATTCGGATTTATGAGGGCGCAGCAAAAATGAAGACAAGATTCCTATCTGCTGTAATTAGAATGTCTATCCCATAAAGCATATTTTTTGGCCGCGGATGGGGTATTACTTTGGGCCGAACGATCGTATTTCGGACGTTTACGTACCGTTTGCTTTAGCGGAGATTTCAACGGGCGAACCACGCTCTGAGCTCGTCCGGTTCGTGGTCTCCGAAGGAATTATTGCTAAATGAGCATTGCCACGGGGTACGGTTATGAAATTCTCGAGTGGATTTTACGGAAAGACTTTTATAATATTCTTCTGATATAATTTTCTCCAGAAAGTTGCGATTTTGCGCTTAATCGTCTATTAATGGAAGTTAGCGAAAAATCATCCATGTTCTTTTGCTAAGACATTCCGTAGGGTCGTCAATGTTAGATGTGAGATCACTATTACTTCTCAAATTATAATTCAGAATAGAGATTTGATTGTTACAGTATTTGAAAATGCCCTTTATTAAACTTCCCTGGCGCCTGAGCATACTCGTCCTACCCGAAACTTTCGTCTTCGTTCGTGTTCAAGCCGAGTATACCCGTCGGCTCAAAGTAGTTATTTTTCTAATGCTAGATGCCGTTTGTGCACGGAGTAGGTATGGTATCTAGCGGATATTTTTGACATTATCTTATTTTAACTCGAATTGGTGTAGGCAACCCCGCGACACAAATTTCATACACTTTGTAGCCAGAAGTAATAGCAAACAAAATTTTTTTAAAATTAAAGATAATATTCATCTAAATTTGATAAATTTATTGATCACATGATATAGTCATTGCAATATTTTCAGTTCTTTTTTATAAAATAATGAGTAAAATCAAGAAAATTATGAGAAATCGTCAAAATAGACAACAGAAAAGCTAAGGATAAGCAATTAAATATAAGTTTAAGAAAACAAGGGACCGAGTACTTCTTTTTAGAAACACTAAAAGAAAAAGAAATTGAAAAAGTCATATTCTGAACGAAATTTTAAAAATTATGCGACAGGGAAGTAGTTAATTGTAGAGAAAAGAGGAACATATAAAAATGAAGTAGATTTTTTATATTTAAAATTGTTTAAACATTAGTTGAGATACTGATGCCAAATTATTATTTTTGTGAGTCTGCGTGAGTTGATAGGTATAAATCAGGGGGCAGACAAATAGTACAGATTTTGAATTTTTTTGCAATATGCATTTATAATCGCTACGGAACAATAGAATGTAGTTTATGAAAGCATAAATATTCGAACATGAAACCAAAAATTTACAAATAATTAATGATTTCGGTAATTACGACTTAGACTATCCGACTGTTTTATTACATATACAATATTTTTCATTAAGAATAGCACTTATGGAAACACGCAACTCTATTTTTGTCGTCTTATGTTCTTAGCCCTGTACTTATGTGTCTATTATTATCGTTTGTGAAGATGTAGGGACATGTTCAACAGGAAAATGCTTTTTCTTTCTCGATATCACTGATTTTTAACTTGGTACTTCTCACAATTCGTGTTTAGGATGCGTAAAAATGGTTTTTCACTTTAAAGTTAGCCTTTATAGTGCCTTTTGTTTCCTGGAATTTTTCAAGCATCTATTCGTCATGTTGAGTTCTTCACTTTAAGTGTAAATACAATGATTTCATTGATATTACTTGAATATTATATTGATATAAAAAGTTGCACATTTACGCGGATAATATGTAATTGTTCTTTTTCAAGGAATTTAGTCAGACGAAACTAACCATTGTCAGCTTCGAATTAAGGGTATGCAATGCCCAATACTCTAATTGAAAACTAGTCCTGTAACTTGATTTCTTGATTTTCAGGATATCAGTTGTGTTTCGTATTGATAGAAAGAAAAAGTATTGATTAATCTGTGGCGTGAAAATTCTAGGACAAAGAGATTACTTTAATCCTACGAATAAACCAAATTTTTTAATTTACTCGGAACAGTAACCCAGAATATTAGATAGGTTTGTCGTAAAGTTCTGTCGTATGTTACTCGCATTAGCCAATTTCAGGATTATTGTCCCTCTTACAATTGATAGTTTTAAAAAAGACCTAGAGATAGTGTCACTTTCATTTACTTTGAAAGTTTTTGGATAAATGAATCCTAATCAACCTGCGTTCATGAACCTCTTTGATGCCAGTTCCTTTTAAAATGGATACGCAAATTAAGGGAATCTTAACCCCGCCGTAATTATGTTCACAATCATGGCGAGTATTTGTTGACTTACGCAGAGTTACAATGGGAATGCATAGGATACGCGAGGGACGTACAAATTATGCGTCGTAAGGAGCGAGTGAGGCAGGCCGACTATTTTACATTCAATAAGCGACGTAATCTTATATTCGCGCCTCTCTACCATAATGGTTTATCGTTTCAATCAGCGTCCTTTTTGGGAGGCAATAGGAGCTAATGACAATGAGTAAAGCGACGATCTTTTCTACCCGCATGACTGAGAAATGAGCCCTAATTACTTGTCGAGAGGTGTGTGCCCATTGATGAGTCCGCGATTATGTTAGCTAATGTGGGAAAGGAAGCTTTGAAGGGGTGGCGCATTTGCATTGAACGGAGATAAAGGAAAGAGTGTTGGGAAAATATGGGGGAGTGGTGGGAAATAATATTGAAATGTGGGAGTGTAAGGGATACAGAGGAATGCATGGGGATGAAGGGATGAATTATGTTGCGGAAATCTGAGTGTAATAACTATGCGAACTTAGCCCAAAATTTACCCATTATCTTTTATCAATCGTCCGGTCTTTAATTTTTACAAGTCTTAATCGATCGTAACTGGAAGATAGATTGTTAATATTAAGGCTATGTTTGAAATGCTGAAATTTATTATTTATTGGACTCATCTAATATTAATGTTTTCCTTATATAGTAACGCACTTGATATTTTTCCTTTTACTTCTAAATGTTTCCTGTCACCTTAAAGGGGCTAATAAGAGCTAATTGCATCTTAGAAAAGAACTTCTTCTCAAAACAAGGTAAAAAGATGTATAAAACTCACTTATTTTGAAGAATAAGCAGCATATTTGGAATATGTACTGTCATATATCAGTCTAAAAAGGGTTAATGTCATTATAAAACAGTAAAAAAAGTTTAACGAATGGATCGTAATTGAAATAACTAAAGAGGTGAAGAGGTCCAAACCATTCCAAGCCAATCCGAGACAGTTAACAAAAAAATTCGAATTACGTAATGCCTCATAAAAATAAAAAGTTCGGACTTAAGCGCGGAGGTCCATAACGGCCCCAAACAAGGAAAGAGATACTTCTGTAATACGCGATTCATTTTTGGCATACAAAAGATACGCTCCCTCCCCTCCATGTGGACCGACCATATAGCTCCATCTTATTCACGGTTATGCTACCGTTTGCCAAGGCATGTCCCATTCACTCGGCCAAGTACATTATCCCTTTGAGGTCACGATCCGTGCTACAATACTCCCATTTTTGTTTAGCCTTCCCTTCTTCTGTTTTCATATCCGCTTCCCGTAATGTACAAGGGAATAAAACCAGTTAATTACATCATTCGTCAGAGGGTAGCTCCTTTCTCTTGCATTAATTCTTAGTAATTGCCCAGTTCTTGTTTAGTTTGCTCGCATTTTAATAATTCATCGGACGCGTCTCTCTGCATATTTTGCTCGTATCTGCTTCCTTATTGATTGGGGTGAAAACCTTTTCATTATGTTTCCTTCCATATTCGTACGCACCAGAGGGATTTAAGTTTAATCTACACTAATTTTCACTCTTCTGGACGTTAATTACTCCGTTTGGGGTAGGAATAAGGAGGATAATTGCTTTATTCGTTCCCTACAATTGAATGCGTGAAAAAGTGTCCATAGAATCGCTAATGAGTATTGTTAAGTTCAACTTCGAATCAAAATAGCCACTTCATATTATCTAGCTCCTTGTAGGAATATCGTTACTTGTTTAACGTTTATGCACATTTGAAAAAGATTTGTAAATTAAATTTTTAAAAGTAGAAATTTATCTGTACATAATATTGGTTTTAGTTTCCTTATTAAGAAGTAGCTGTATGAATACATATGTGAGGAACTATATGTACGAAATTGTTAATTAATTTTCAATTTTAAGTCTTGATGATCACTTACTGAGAGGAAAAGAGTGTTAATGTTGTATAAAGCTTAGTATTTGATGATTTCCTATGAATTCTCTTTAAGAACGTGCAGTACAGGATGCAATAATTGGTGTTTCAAATGTTCCGCCGAATGTTGCATCTCTCAAATTTAATTATCAGAAACAAGTTCTTGCAAAAGGCGCGAGAGAGCAGCACGGAGCAACGCTCGTCGAATCTTTATTTTCCGACGGCATTTTTCTCCATCGGACGGCAAAAATCCTTAGCGTGCCTCCTCCTCTCAATTGCATTTCTCGGGCGTGAGGCTGCGTTGCTGGAAATAACGTATCGGCCCTCGAATCCGCCCTCCAGCCGGAATATTATCTACCATTCGGAGATCGCAGTCTTTTATGTCTCTCATTAAATCACTGGCGGTTACGTAAGAAGCTCGTAAAATAACCGCTCGGCTAAATCATAGCCGCTGCACCGCCGGATGATATTTGGACATCTCTCCCCCTTACTCTATAAATGTCCGAACTCGTTTCGTTTTATACGTAGCTTTTCATCGGGCTGCAGAAAGTGGGTCTACTCCCTTCCCATCCATCCTCCTCCCGAACATAGGTGACAATGCATTTAGGATTATTTCGCGACGTAGGAATTGATGCCGGGGAGGGGTCGGAGGGCAAGCCGCGGAGGGGGGCACCCGACTCTCCGGCGCTTTCCTCCCCTCACCTCCCCAACTCTCTTCTCCCCTGAATTGGAACGGCATTTGCATAAGCCTCGGACGACGGCGCTTCTCTCCAGCCTTTACCCGCTCGACCAGTCGTGATTAAAAAGCTCCCTCGAAGAAAGCGTTGACAGCGTACCGTAGACGCGGTCTAACGTCACCCGCCGACCGACAGGAATCTCACCTGTTCGAGTACCTCAAGGCACATATCTCGGTCCGCCTCGCTTCGCAGATCCAGCCACTCCCGCTCTCGAGAAGAAATCGTCTTTGAGGAAATTTAGATGTCCCACGATACGGCGTAAAATGAATCGAACAGCATCGGCACGAAACGTATGAGAGGTCCATGCTCAAAATTTGCATAAGCTACCGGTATCAACCCATTCAAGGATTTTTTTTGTTCGTACATGTTGACCCATCAAGCTGCCAACGGCATGTGGCTGGTG
This sequence comes from Pantala flavescens, assembly GCA_020796165.1. Lineage (NCBI taxonomy): Eukaryota > Metazoa > Arthropoda > Insecta > Odonata > Libellulidae > Pantala > Pantala flavescens. The sequence goes on along the minus strand of CM036889.1, from coordinate 11,521,781 downwards.
GCGTAAAAACACCACTTCCCTATCCTACTTGCTACTGTTTCACTGAGGAGACAATCAGAATTAGCTTACGGTACCAGCGTTTATTTACTTGAAACCTCTGCTTAGGTTCCTTTCAGTTTTCTCATACGTCATCAGCCATCAATTATCTAGTTGATGAAATAAGTATAGATGAATCTGGCATACAACTTCCATAGGTTTTCGTATTCACTTTTCGTAAGTGGATCTCTGAAGGTATATTTCTTAGCTGAAACATAACTGACCTTTTGCTCTCATAATAAAGCTAACTACTCTATGTATCTTTAGCTCTGTGTCAATTCTATAGGTTGATCACTGAGTACTAGAGAATACCTATATAAGCATTGGGCCTTTAGGATGCTATATGGCATGAAATGAAACTTTTTTTGATTTTACATTGAAAATGGATTTTGAACACTGTAAAATAGGCTGAATTTTAAGTTAATCTAGATTTGAGGAAACTCAGTGAATTATGTACTTGGTTGATCAATTATTGAGAGTAATTTTATAAAGCAATTGACAAAAGGTTTAAGTTGTAGTCTATAAAATATGTGATGGTTATTTATTACTGTAGATATCCATAACCAAAACTGTTCAGAATAACATCAGTTATGTCCATCTATTTGACAGTGGTAAAATATGAATCAAGGAATCTGCATGGGAAAGTACATTATTCTTAGGTTGATGAGGAAAAGTTTAAAATAGCTCAATATTCTATCAGTATTTAAGACAACTATTCTTCCCTTTCCTCTCTGCCGAATTTATTGCGCTATTACTTTCGAAGTGTCTCTGTTATGATGATGGAATCCGTGCTGGTCTCTACCAGTTAATCGGTGAAAAGGCATAAATTATATTCAGATGAAGATATCCTCAGTCAATGTAGGAGCGTTCTTAATATTATCGAGGAAGAAATTTTCTATGAACTTCTCCATGTGTGTAGATTCACTGTTTGTATCTGTTGCGTCTCTCTCGTACCACATCGAAAAGGCCTGTCACTAAACCTTCTTTCGAAACATATGCCACTTTTATAACTTTCTAATCGCATCTCATACTTGTGGCTCAGCTGCGGTAATCCTTCAATTCTTGAATCCCTATTCTCTGATACAAAAACTTTTTATTGGTGAAGTAGAAAAATTGAAGGAATTAATCGTTAAATTTGTCAGCCGCAGTTGTGTTTTGTTTATGGTTATAACCTATGTATTTTTACATATCAATTTTCTGCGCAAAGATTACGGTCTATTCTATTCATTAGTTTAAATTTACATCAATGACGCTAAAGAAAATGATATTTTCCGTATGTTTCCTGAAAAAAACCATTCTCTATTCAATATTTATGCCAAAATATAGATAATTTATAGGTTTTCTATCCATAGTACGCTAAAACGCCATAGGATCAATGTAATCTCTATATTTTCCTTCACAAAAATGTCTCCCTCCGTCTGAGGTAAAGAATTCTCTACAGCATTTTCAATTATACATCCGGAGTTACAAATCACTTAGAATTTTATTGTGGGCAATTATAGCCGATATCCAATAACTTGCCATCAGATTCGATGACCATGAACGTCAGGTCGCTTCATTAAAGACTAGAAATTTAAATGACTCCTTAAACGCTCACGTCAACGGAAATATTACGAGCTAAATTGCTCACTTTTGACATATTTACAGCCGGAAACTTTTCTTGGAAAGTTTGTCCTGTCCTGGTTTTCATACTCGAGAACCTGGTCACCCTAGAAGATTACCCCAGACCACTTCTCACACCGTACTATCTATTCCTATCGTGGCTGCCGTCTCCCTTCCACCACACATACACTCCCCTCTCCGCTCCAAAACCAGATATCCAAAGAAATTATTTCCTCCACATAAAAGTCCGGAATGCTCCCACTTCTTTGTTTTTTTATACTCGTGGACTCATTTAAATTCTCGCCATCCTTTTTGGTGTCTTCACTGAAACGGACCTTCGATTTTTCCTCTCACGCGCGTGAGAAAAACTTCGTGGTCCTACCATCATTGCTCCGCGTTCGGATTCTCGGTTTCGATGATTGTTTCTCACGTAAAACTTCCCGTCGCCGTCTCGTGCTATTGGAAATCGTCTATTCAAAATCTCCCTAACGATCGACTCGTTCCTTTAATTTCGTGATAAAATTGCTCTGTCCTGACTGACGATCGAAACGTTTGTTGCATATCTAAATTCACCATTCCACGTTACTAACTATAGTTATTGTGGAAGGACAAACTGTGTTCTGTTTTCCTAATCGTCTTTTGTAAGTATCGCGGTATTTATTTCCAGGCATCAATTAGAAAGGTTTTCAGCTTCAGATTCCTACAGTTTCCTTTCTAAACGATTATTTACCGTGATTTTTATCGAGCATAAACATAACTGCACTAAAAATGAATCATTTGCTTGTGCATGTAGATTTAAACTTACAGTCGAGATGTTTTGGCATCAAATGATGATAACATTCCTTTACTGTTCATCAAGAAAGATTATTATTTTACTATATGCTATCATTGCTTACAAATTTATGTGCTCTCTATAGCAGTTAGTTGATTAAAAACCTTTCTTTCGAAAGCAATTATTGCGCAGCGAGTTTGTTACGTCAGCTCACTTCGAGTATCTCAAATACGGGAATCACTGACAACGTTTCATCATCATAACATTTACGGCCTAATCGTAAAATCACTTCATTTCTTTGATAGAATAAATGCTTTCGCTGTGCCCTTACGTTGGTTTGTTTCTCCAGCTGGATTTTTCGGCTGGGGGAAATAAACAAGTTGGAGAGAGATAGAGAGTTTCTCATAAAACCCATCAAGTGAAATTTGATCTACTTTGTAAGCACGTGAATTTTCATCAGCTGTCATCGAAGGTTATCTATATAAGGTGAATGCAAAATTTGATCATTTGAACTGTAATGAATATTGTATCAATTTTCTTGTTTAATAGTTTTTAAACTTAACTGTTCGAGATCATGTGATGCTAATTAGGTTATTCTCTAGGATTTCATTTACGACAAAAATGTGGTCTATAAATATCCATTTTTTAATGAAAGTTTAACTAAAATGAGTTTCTCGTAATATCAGTTCAGTGTGGAGATTTAATTACTTGGAACATATAGTGTATAAATCTACAATGAAATGTGTTTTTAAAATAGCATGTTTTTTTCAATAAGCTTAATCGGACTTATGACTTAGAATACCGCTAGGAATGTATTCGAAATTGAGTCAAGGATTATAAACTCAATCAAGAACGTCAAATACTCATCCAGTACATCATGGAAACTCGTAATTTTAAGCTCTAGAAATTCTCGAAAGCGAGGTTTCAAGGTTTATATATTTGTATAGCGAGAAATGAACCCTCTGACTTTTCGTTGGAGGATTAGAGGCATAAAGTGACGTTCTTTGAAATACGTCGGCTGGATTTCACCTGATGTCTTGACTCTATTCTTTTCATACGAGCGAGGGCTTTTTAATGACGGGGTACGGCATCTATTTTAGATCGGTTATTCCGGGGCTTCTCAGATCTTCTATTTCTATCAGGACGTGAAAAACTAAAAATATATTCCCCTATCTCCTCGTCAAAACTAATCGCGTTGCAGCAAGTGCACTTCATCTCACTTCCGCGTACATTGTCGGAAGTCGAAGCTTTCCGCAGCTCCTTGAGGATGTGCGGCGTTGCCGCTTTAGTTCTATAATTGGGCCTTCTTTGTTTCATCCACTAATTCATTTTGCACCACCGCATCCTTTTACCCACAGCACCTTTCCCGTGTAAACCCTCAGTATGTTTCTCTCGTCTGAATACGTTTTAAGTCCACTTTTGAAAAGATACACTACTTCGAGCCCTATCTTACTTGCCTCAAGATAAAACCCTTTTATTTCCTGAAAAATATTTGTTTTTATCAATTCTATTCATCGAAGTTTCAATTTCAGCGTATGAGTTCTCTAGTATCGTTACTTAGGATGGTAATGCATTTCATTTGATTATAATAATTAGTGAACGTATCCCTCTATCGGGACAATTTCATCGGTAGATTCTATGTATTGATGTTAAATGGAGCGTATATGGCTTTGAAACCAGAATAACTTGGAAAGATTCTTTCAGGCCGCTCAAAATTTATTTAAAGGATATTATTAGTGATCGGTTAATTTTGACCTTAATTTAGGACTTAAACATGAGATGTATCCCGATTTGAGAGTTTCTTAGTAGACTTTTACATTTATGGAGGTCTTTTACGAAATATTTATCGGTAGCGATTTTTAAGTGACTAGTCAATAATATCATGCAATCTCAATCATTAACATTTTCATCTGAATATTACTTTGGTAATGATTGACTCTACGCGTCGTATCACATCTAAAGAAATTGATGGATTTCTTATTGTGCACTCTTAGTATACGCCTTCTATTAAATCTTATATCCGCTATCTGTACACTCAAAAATAACTCTCTATTATTATTTGTTCGCATTAAACGTATGAAAGAACTTTTAGTGACTGTGTGTGTTTCTGTTGATCTATGTATATAGGTTTTAAATAACAGAAAGTAACTGAGTCGCCCTGTAACTTTAAGCATAAATTATACTGGTACATCAAAGAAACTTTATTTATAATTCAGATCCAACCGAAGAATAAAATTTTCTTTTTTACTTGTTGGACTAATTGACAATATCTCTAATTTTTCTTCCATCGTCAACCACGAGAGGGTTATTTAATATCTTGATACGTTATTTATGTTATAGAGCGATTTTTCATAAAATATAAGACATTTCCCGGCGTCGAACCCGGACCCACTTCCACAGAAATCTCAAAACCCTTAAAACTGAGCACGCATCAATCACGAGCGTGTCACAGGGACGTTATTTCCGTCACGATCGGGACGTGGAAACCGAATTCGTCCCTCATAATCGCCCCTTTTTTAAGGTGCGCGTCTGAAAAGGGAACTTGTCATCAAGGAGAGCACGTCGCCTTATGAGATGTGCTTTATGGAAGAGCGGAAAACATTCGCGAGGGACGGTGATGGAAATGCCACCGTATCCCGTGACCTCTCCCTCTTGCCCTTCGGTGCTGAAATGCCGAACGGGCTATTTCGAGCCTGCGTGTCGCCTCGATATTTCCCCTCGCCTACGCACCTCTCCGGCTTTTTATTCTCTACCTCCGTCATTATAAGGTAATGTCCCGTTATACTCTGCTCTCTTATGCGTCTGCAGGTTGTCCCGAGCGTGCGATTTTCACGTGCGACCTGTCACCTAGGTACACTTTTCCACGCGATCTGCGTGCTCCGTTACGATAGAAATTTTCAGGTGTTTTACGCACGGAGCTTTCCTTTTGCGACGGAATTTCTCGAAACGTGTGTTCTCGTCGTACTGGGTGCTATTCTCAGTGCTAATGTCTCACGAAAGGTTGAGATAGGTTCGTACCCAGGCTAAAAGAAAGGTAAAATGCTAATAAAAAGCAAGACTAAATTATTTCCTCCAAAACTTACCCATATTCTAGCAAAAACTCTTAATGTGAAAGTATTCACATATTTCTAAGGAGCCACCAAAAGAGTAAAATTCTTTATGGCTCGTAGGAACATATAAAATCCTATTTTAACTTCCAGTACAGTACGTAAAGTCTTCGTCTGATATTTCGGAAAGATCTGTAAATCACAGTTCCTTCATTGCTTCGTGATGCATCTGTCTTTGTAATTTAAGCTCTTAGTTCCCAATTTATGGGCTGAGGTAGGTGTTTTTAATCTTTGAATTTCTTTAAATTATCTACTTGCCTGCGAACGAATTTAGGAGCTAAGTCACTTTTAGGGTTAACCCTTGTTTCCTCCAACTGAAGGTATTCTGCAAATCTGTCCAAATGGGAGTCAAACGGTGGATTGCTTCTGTGCTGCACACTTGGCTATCCTGGGCCTCTCTATTTCTTCTTCTCCGTTTTGTTCTATACTTCTTCCTTACCTCCTCATTCTCTTTCGTCTTTTGCTTCATCCTTCTTTTTTAGGGTCTAGCACGTTTCATCGCCGTCATTTCGCATCTCCATATAGCCGTGTGATGGCGAAATCCATGCGTGCGACGCACCGCCCTGCATACAAAAATACATCGAAAGGCATTCGAATATTCAATATACGATGATCTATCAGTAATTTGGTTAAAGAAGGAGAAAATTTTTAGAATAAAAAAACTGGCGCCGTACGGCTACGGCTACATTTTACTTTTGCTCGTAAATTCTACTAAACGCCAAATGGAGTCTTCTTAAAACCATAATTATTTAACTGAAAATGTTTCAATTTTTCCACTCATCAGTTACATCATTACTTTTCATTAACCCTCGCATATGCACACCGGGCCGATAGATCGGCCCATCCTCAGTAAGAGGGTTAAAATAGTTTGAAATATTCCCGTAAATAGAAGTTATTTCTTTTTGACGTTGGCGTCTTAATATTCTGCTCGTTAATTTCAATAGGTTGATAAGCCACTAATAAAATGTATTCATACACTTCTTGTTTTGTGATTGATGTTTCTAACAGTTTGGAACTACTTCCACTTCGGCGTGGGAAGAAACCCTGACATAATAATACCCATCGTTCTGAATTCTAACGATCCAAATTCAGCCCTCGATGACGACAAACATTGAATAATCTTTGAATGTCACCGTGCACCAAGCATTTTGTAATCCATAGGGCGTTTAAAGCGAGCCTTTTAGAACCGAGCTTAGATATTACTGTCAGATTTTTATTGGCACGTGATTTATTTCCTCGTATTGCCAAGAGAGGCACTCAACCACATTTCATAGCGCAGTATTTGTAGGTTGTCGGCGAGTTGATCAACTCCATTGACCTCACCATTCACATGTAAATGGACCGCTTGTCATACACAAGAGAGGGAAGTATACGGTTGCCAATAACCGTTTAAGATTAGTGTTTTACACATGTACTCTGCATGGCCACATTACGAGTGAGTAATACTGTGTAAGTGGTGATAACTTGCTATTACCTGTTGTAAAATTGCGCTTTAACGGGGGGGCCAATTCGACCTGTTTTCACTACACGTGCACTCGGCATCGACAAAGCAGTAGTTTTAACGACAACTCAGAATCAATACGCCGTAAATGATAATACGTTAGAAAGATCGGTTGTCTGATCCTCCAAGGAATATCTCTTATACTTTTTCTACAGGATTACTTCCTGCTTAAATAAATAGAAGTGAAGAACAGAATTTAGATGTATTTACAAAACGTACAAGAATCCTAGAGAGTACATTTTTTTACGTATTCTAGGAGAAAGATTCGAGTATGCTCTTAGTGAAAATACAAAATTCAATTTTCATTCAACTTATTTCATATTTATATACAGAACCTGAAAAATTCCATGTATTTCAGTCCTTTTTAACGATCACACGATGAGTTTTGGTACGTTTTAAAATACATTCTACTCGTGGAGCATAAACTTCGACTTCACAAAGTAGACTATTTTTGGCACCGAGCCTGGTAGAGCTCGGAAATGAATTTCAAACCTAATTTACAATGGCTTTCCAACTCAGTTTCTAGTTTGTGAAGCAATTATAGTTTCCAGTAGCATCTATTCCTGTATACTTACTGCTAATTTTAATAGACAAATGTCTTTGGAAACGTGCTTATTTTAATCATATCACTACGACATTTGCTTTGGAGTGTAAAAATCTCAAGGCAGGTGGAAAATGGAAATTAGTCTGTAAAATATTGATCAGAGTTGATTTTTTGAGAAAGTGTATTCTGCTCATGCTACTAGGCTGTAGCTCCTAAATTTCGGGATCGATTAATTTATTATAGTTTAGTTTACGGTAATGTAAAGCCTTTGTATAAATAATGTAAATGTAAATATAGTCTAGAATTAGCTAACTTTAGAGAAGTGTTAGTGTTTCTATCATACAAAAGTTTTGGTTATATAACAAAGTTGTAATTAGATTGACGATCCTTTCTCTTGTTCATCCACGGGAGAGTGCATGTGACACATCATATCGATTCTTCGTGTCGTGTGAATGACCAGCTATGTAATATATGGCAACTAATTTTTAACACGAGATCATTTCCGAATTCGGAACCGATGTTGGGCAATCCTTTGATCATCTCTGTCCCACCGCATATCATAGAAAAATCAATCCTCACGATAAAACCGCAAATTCCAGCCGACGCGTTGCATTTCCTTAGCAAACCTTTGGCTTTTCCCGGTGACTACGCAAAACCCTTCATAAAATAGATCTCGGAGGAGCAGCGAAGCAAAAGATCTGTGACGTGCATTTCAAATTCTGCTCGATCATTCAAAATGACACTCGGAAAACACAAAATGAGACGCCCGTTTGAATCGTCAAAAGGAATTTACACACTACTTTTCTCACACCCAGACGAGTTCCTATGTGGCACGGCGTACAGAGTACGTGCCTCGGGGGGGCAGGTAAGGAGCTCCCGGCTCGACGCCGCGCCCCACACTCTAGGGAAATGCGGCCTATACCAAATGATACTCACGTCGCATCTGACGTACGAATCGCATGCTTTGCGTGTAGCGAAGCTCAACCAAGATGTCCAGCGTGTGCGAATGCTTGTTTAGACGCAGGTTTCTCTTTCCACGCCTTATACCACCTCCCACCCCAATCGACTTTTCTACTCTTCAACGCAAAACGAAACTTAAAATCTCAATTTCTCGTTTTAAACAATAGTCTGACCATCTGGCTTCGCCAATGCTTGATTTCCTTATTTCTTAGGGGCTGACAATACTCTGGTCTTCCTAGCCGGGTGTTAGAATGACTTCGATAAAGATAGAAAATTGATCGGCATTTATTCGAAACATTTTCGGAAAGTAAAGAATTTTATAACTAATCTCAATTTGACGGATAAAGTTTTAGTTAGTTCGTTTATATCAAACCTAACAAATTTTCCTATATTTTTACCTCTCTAACACTTTCAGCACTGAACGTAGATATTAGTGTCAGATTTTGATTGCCATGTAATTTGTTTCCTCTTTCTGCAAAGAGAGGCACTCAAGTAGAGTACACTATTTTCAAAATTTGAAAAATTAGTAAAATTCTCAGCCCAAAATGGTTTCCCTGAAATGCAACGACAAACAGAACAGAAAAATTTGGCATTTGAAATGACTGGGGGCTCGAATTCTTGTCATCAAATCAACGTTCACACGTGTTTGTATACATACTTTGTAAACTAATAAGATGAGAGACATATGCTAATTGACAATAATAAGACTTTTACTTATTTTAATCCTTCCTATAAAATTTTCTGTCCATTATCGTCTTCTACTGTATTTGCTTATAAAATATTGACAAATTTTTCTTCCATTACCTGACCGAAATTTGTTGCAAAGATATCGAAAACCACAAATATTAATTTTTCGAAATTATGACAAGTTTTGAAAGGGTATGGTACTTCATCGTAATTTTTAGCAGTCTTTAAGGAAACAAAGTGATATGATCAATAGATTTAAATAGAATGTTTGTTGGACGTTTATTCCTTTCCATAGATAAACAGTTGTAGAAGTAGAGATTAGATAGAGAGGTAGATCTTACTAGTGTATCTTTCTTTCGTGCAAAATATACAATAATCTTATAAATGTTAGTATGTAATATGTGATCCTTAGGAAGTATTTATAGAGAATATTGAAGTGAAGTAAAAATCTCTCGCTTTGAATACAATTAGTTTCGATATATATCGATAGCTTTCTCATACTTCTCCTTTTTCCCTCACGCACAAGACAAAATTTAACTTTATTTCCTCGACACACGTCACGGATTCCAACAATTGGATGAAAACGCTTTGAATTATTACGCTCGAGGCAATAATGCAACAATTGTCGGTTCTAAGATGTGGAAATTGCTTCGCGTACGGATAGACGTATTTCGCGGATCTCCTATGCCTCCCATCCCAGTACGCTTCCACATACTTATTCCGGTCTCTCTCTTTCCACGATAGCATCGTATCTATCCACCGCTGTCTCTCCTCTTCTTCAATTGTCTTCGCTCAGCGTGGGACATTTTGTTACCCCTCCGCAATTGGTCTCGCCGTGTAAATCCGGGATGAGCTGGATAGGGAATGGCGAATTCGTGAGCGAAGAGGCAGGTTATGTATGTAAATCAGAGAGGAATTCTTCTCAATGGGATGGTCGATTTGGGAAGAATGCAAGCTCGGCTACGGAATACAAAGGGGAGGATTTCATTTGCTGTTTTTGCGGTTAATTAAGTCGTGTCGATCCCAATCGGGACTACTTAAAGGCATAGGGATCGGTTAAATTATTAACAGTTGCTACGTGCGCTGATGTAAGTAGGGAATTCGGCGTTCGAGAGAGGGAAGGGGAATCACTAACTGCCGAAGTCTAGGAGCTATGGGTCTATTGTTTTTAGTTGAATGTGTGTAAATTTGTTTTTCAAATCCAATCGAATTTAAGAATATCGTAAGGTTATAAATGAATGTGTTTTTTCACAAGTAATATCGTAAAATGAAGGGACCCAAAATTCACTAGAGGTTTCCTTGAATTTGTAATGAAGTGTATGAATTTTCAGGCTATACGTGGTTCTTATATACGTATAATAGATATTATTAAATATTGTGGGCATAGTACTAATTATCACGTGAAACGGAAAATGATTTCCATTACAATACACTTCTTGTGATATTTTCCTAATCAACACAAAAATCTATGAATTAAATGATAAGAGGCTTAAGTTAGATCATCCCTATTTAGAGTCAAATATTTTATTAAGGGTGAATTCCCTTATGAAATAAAATTCAAACTTAAAAGCTCTTAATAATTATTTTATAAATAGTTCGAAAGAAGCTGGAGACTTAGATTGAGGGATTTTAAACTTGAAATTAAATCCATCATCATAAGCTAAGGAAAAAAGAATGTTAGCCATCGCAATGTTGATTTTCTTTAATACGAAGATATACATTGAGAGTCAATAGTTTTTTGAGGTCTATGATTTTTACTGAGTATTTTATCAGAAAGAGATTTATAAAATTATACGTACAGGAAACTGTTTACATAATAAGATGGTAATCCATTCTATCGGAAGTGATTTTAATTCAAATTTTTCGTATAATTTCCTTCTGAGTCCATTCAATCATTTCTCATGCGTTCGTGCAACATCATCAATCCCAGGAACTCGATAGGAGGGCTCGTGTTGACGAGATGAGAGTGAGTAATCGAGAACTAGGTTTTCGATCGCTTTTATTTACCATTCGCATTGAACTAGTCCAAGCGAATTATCTGCACCGACGAACTAAAAATTGAATAGAAATAATTATTAATTTGGTACATCTGACCATAAAATAAATAGTAACTATACATATCATGATAATCTCCAATCCAAGGGTAAATAAATAGAATCGAAGTCTTTTTAATGACGATCTTCGGAAAAATTTCGCAAAAAAAACTCGTACAAGATACGACAACTTCAAGGTTATATTTTTATCACATTAAATTCGATATAACTTTTACATGATAAGCTTCAAATTTAAAGGGGTTTTAAAAGTGCTCATGTTCATGCTAAATGATTTTTGATCCAAAATCCTGATATTGTCAATAATATTGGAAATTATCCTAAAAAAGAGTACAATTCGTAATTCAAATCTTTGGACACCGCTCACTCAATAGAAGAATTTTTTGATGGTAAAAATAGAGCAAAGCAATCCATAGGAAACTCCAAACATTAGAAAATTGTTTTTAGGCGTTAATCTTAATGCTGAGGAGCAAGGAGAATAACATCAAAGTGCTTGGGGATGGGTAGGCTGTCTGCTGATCAACACATCATAGGCGGTCATGAGGCATCGTTTTATAATTATTGATATATATTTGCGATGTTTATGATTTTATTTAAAGCGATATATTCCGTTCCGTGTAATTACGTACTATTTCAGAAATTTATCAAAACATCAAACTCTCTGATGAGCTAAGAATAATTTTAACATAACCAATAATGGGAATAGCCTATCAATTATGATACAGGACTTTCGCAAAACCAATAAAAATGGGAAGGTGCTTAAATGCAAATAACACGAAGAATTTTAACGGCAGACCGCGTGATTTGCATAAAAATCATCGCGCACCGCTGGCAAAGGGACGACAGAAGACGGTTATAAATTTCGGAGGTGCACACACTTCTACCGTCACCGAACTCGGATAATCTCGCATGAAGGATAGACCCTCGCAGAATTTTTGTTTTCTTTGCCCATTCCACATTCCCTAGCGCGAGAATCTCGGGAACTTCATTGGCTCCACGGCGAGTATAGATAGAAACCACCTTTTCACTCCCTTTTTGCTTTTCCCCTCATCTCCCTCCCTTCTGTGATTTTTAGCCTGTTTTCTTGGCCCCCATATCACATCTACCAGATGTACACGCCTTTGGCCTGCCAGTTGAGTCGAACGCGTGTGTGTGTGTATAGTTGGCTATGAAGCAAGGGTTCCTTCTCAGTCTTGCCAACCATGACCCACGTAACTGGCTCTTCTATCTACGCTAGCATCCTTAGAGGGAGACCATTCTTAAAGACGTGCAGGGTTGGCTGGCGATCTCGGAATGGGGGATACTCCGATGCAGTCGCGTGGCCGCCTCTCACCCATACTCACACGCTAATTGCTTTCCGGTCGCCCGTTGGCACGGATGTTCGCTTTGAAGAATGCCGATAAATCGTTGGCGGAGTATTTTGAAGCGTATTTCCAACATTGTCGGGGTCCGGATGTGTCCGCTCATTTCTTTCCTCTTAAGCCGGCTTGCGGAAGATTTATTCGGGCGGGAAACATACTCCACGGGGTCTTTGTTTTATAGCGGCCCACCTCAAGATCTAGATTAATGTAACGATGGTGAAGTTATTTGTCGCTAAGGAAAGAATTACGGCTACTATGAAGGTCTTGTTTACGCGGGCAAGTGAAAGGATAAATGGCAAAGCGAGCGTTTTGATTTTTTTTTGAGTCGAAGGGACGTTCGGCGTTGTTCTTGCTGTGGGTTTCGTTGGTGCGATTCTCAGGATGAGAAATTTTTGGAGATTATCGGGATGTAAAAAACTGCTCGGTAAAAGACGCTTTTTATTTTTTAAGGAAGATTTTTGACGAAGTTTTTGTGGGAGAAAATTGCCAGCATCTTTTGTCTTTAAGATTTACTCTGAATTGTCTGGGATGATATAAAACATGAATCTATCAAACTCTATGGTATATTAATTAGTAGAAATGATGGACAATAGAGTAGACTGCCTCGTTAAACTTTTACGATGTTTTTCATAATTTCCTTGTAAATATTCATTCTATTTAAGGAATAGGTTTCAAAATGTTCTTTTCCGACTATATTCTTAAACGGTCTCTCGTCCTGGAGTTATATTTGTCCAAAATTATAGTTTCATTCGGAGAGTAATTTTTTTTATCGATTTTAAGAATCCTTTCCCAAGCCCAATAATTTATAGTAATTTATACTTTTGTTTTTCATTCCTCTGCTGGGTTGTTTTTTATAAAAAATACCTCAAAAGATATCAATGGGTACGTTTGGCAACGGAGGAGTGGGTGTGAGAAGGAGGAAATAAATTTCATTTTTACGCTCTTCTAGTCATCTGATATTCCTGTTAATCTTTTTAAAAATAGATATTTTCGACAATAGAAATAGTTCGGACGAAATTAAGCTCCCTTTGTCCCCAATCCTTCCCCTCACATTCGGATCCGTATTTATAAAAACTCTCTCTTATTTACTTCGACAAAAAATAACGAGAGATCGGACCCTAAAACGTCTCAACTAAATTTCTTTAGTCTCCGTTATCCTTTCCCTCTCGAATGAGCGAAGTTTTCGGTGTCCCTCTCTCAGGATTCACAAGAATTTATCGCTGGAAGTAAAAGTCGCCGCAGGATTTTATCTCCTTAAACGCGAAGATATTTTTGTTTATATTCTCGTAGAATCTCCACGGGCTATCGTATTCGTCCGTGAAATCGGCTAAGTTTCGAAGAGAGCGCAAGGGACCCCAGGGTCAAAAATTACTCCTTCTAAATTCCTACTTTCTCCTCGGGGCATTAATCATAACAAATCTCTGGTAGACGCACGAACGACTCGACTGGTTTGTCCTTCCGAATCGGAATCCGGGCGGGAATTATGATCCTGTGGAGTCCATGGACACTACAGCTTCCTTCCACGCCCTGCCCCCCTCCCAACGTTTCACCAACCAACAGTTTCCTCATGGTGAATTATGCTTCTCCCTGGGGTAAGAAGGAAGAGAATAAGGAATCGGGGAGGGGTGGCTTGATGAATGGGGCGGCCTTCCTGCGGACCGAGGGGCCGAGGGCCGGACACTGCGTCTTTTACCCCACCACTGCCCCCGTACGCTTAACTAACTGCGCCGAACGAGTCCCTTGGGGGCAAGAGGCGCTCGTCAGAGAAGCGGGGGTGGGCAATCCGACTTGCGGATCGCGATCTTCTTCCACCCGTTCCCACCTCCGAATTCGTAGCCGTTCGCTATCTCGGCCCATTAACGCAGTGCACCACCCACCCGCCGCTGTGTCTTCGACTCGAAATTTCTATCTTCAGATGCCATCGGCTTCTTTCCGCGTGCTGCTTAAATGATAACCCCCACCACCACACATTGACCCCCTATCTGACTCGCATGCATCTCGCTTTGTATTGCGAGCGACGGGTCGCATTCAAAGAGATGTTCGACTGAGTTTATGAGACCCTCATTATTTCGTTTTTAATTCATAGTGGTTTATTTTTATGGGGTGGACATGTTGATTTAATTTTCTTTATGATTTTTCAGTCCCGTCAGCGATTTTAATTGTTACTTTTATTTAGAGTTGAATCACGTCGTTTCCACAATTGAAGCCTCGTATATATTTTGATACTTGTTTGTTTATTCGGTATTTTATAAATATTTCATTATCAGCTTCGAACAAATCCATATTATAAGTCGTTCCACCTCCATCTATAATTTCCAAATCGATGTACAGTTTCATTCGCAGTAATACTGCTTTGATTCCTTATCTCATTGTTACAATCATAATTTTCTTAGCTATACTTTCCCTTAATTTTTTAAATATGTTTTGGAAATGAGTTCTAGTACTTCTTAATAAACGAATAAAATTAAGGGACCTAGACAAAAATTATACTCATGCTTTGGATATTCGTATAAAGTGTTTGTACTGCTGTTCTTAAAATTGCTAAGCTTATTCTGTAGACGAATCCAGTTTCAGAGTTTCGTCAATAACGGTGAACCTTTAAATTATAAGAATAGGCACTGTATATAAGAGCGAATGATTTATTTATATGGAAAAATTTATATTATTTAAGCATATGTTGATATTTGACGAGTGAGAAAGAATTACCGAACGTTTTAACTATTTCCAAATAAGGATGGATACATGTACATATTCAAGTGACAAAGTTTCCTTACGCTTCACGCAAGTGGACATTACGAGAGAATTGCACGCACGCATATGTTTATTTGAAAATATCGCTCGTCTGATCTCTTTCCTGCAATTCTCGCCTTCATTTCCCATCTCCTCGTCTAATCCTCGCACAATCCACTCCATCCTAATTCTCATTCTTGCTTCAATCCTCACTTTAATGTCCAATCCTCACCCCCTTTCAATCCACCCGCACTGAGGCCAATCGGGGCTCGTTACTCCGGAGTTTGCGTGGGTACCCATCCGGGAAGTCGGCGGGGTGTCATCGAACTGGGGAAGGACAAGATAGAGACATAAGAACGAAGGGAAGTGAGGTGGATCGGCAGAATCCCTCTGAAAATGGACGTGAGAAATACATTGGTGCGAGAAAGCCATAGAGATGTTATAGAGTTTCGTTGATGCGGAAAGACACATTAGCTAATCGTTCTTAATGATCAAGAACGTTCAAAAGCGAAACTATGGGTAGTTTAAGAGGTACTAAATCGGTCAAAATTCGACGATATCCGTGCGAACGCGAGAAAATTCGACGTTAAAGGGAGTCGAACCCGGGTCTATAACCTTTTGCAATTTTCCGCGGCCACTGAAGCGTCAACTTGAAATCAATAAATGTCAGCGTTGATTAAACAATTTCACATCAAAATAAATGAATCGGAACGCGATTCAACGAAGCAGAACAAAGGCAAGTCGCGAAAATTGTTGGACATTACGTTCGTGGTTGGGTGTCAATTCGTTTTCACGCAATTTAAGATTGATCTGATTGGTTGTGTATTTTTTATGTGAGATTTCCTCGGAATTTAACGAGAAAAAATGTTTAGTTCATACAGATGTTGAATTAAGTTATGATTTTGTGGAGAGTTATGTTGATAATTTTTAGCTGAAATCAGTATAAGAATATATGTAAAAGAAAAGCACTTAGATGAGAAGGTAATAATGCATCATAGAATCATTAACATATTGTTCTTAGGTACATGTAATGGATGAGTAGTGGGAATATATTTAGAGTGAAACTAACTGAAAGGAATCTTCTTCCCATGTACTCCATGACGTCACTGACGTAAATCTGTTCAAATTAAGTTCCTTTGTACCCGATCCCTCTTATCCCCTATACAATCTTCGTATAGAATCAATTCGGGAATGAAAAAGAGGTGGTCTGTGGGTAACGCATCACGAGGAATCAAGATTTAGTGTTTATAATGTGTTCGGACGATATATCTTTTCTAGTTTCTTTTTCCAATCGATCAATTCCAAAAGATTGTAGTATTTTCATATTGGAATGTTTTAATATTCCAATATTTTCTTGTCTAAATGAATTTAAGTAGATTCAACCCAAGTTTTAGATAGATTTTAAATCAAGTATATTTTTATTATTTTCTTAGATTACTCATTTAAATGTAAAATTGAAAATATTATATATATTTTATCGTGAACTCGATAATTCGTAATACATTAGGCTCCATTTGATTGTCAACTAGGCACCAGTAATGTAATTGAATAGTAATGAAAACAACTTTGTAAATTTTCACAGAAAATCTTTACAAAGTTGTTTTTATTACTATGGCATTCCGCGAAGTCACGCCCTCTCATATTGATTTCATAATTAAATAGTGTTGATGGAATTTAAACCATAATTTTTAATATGAAACTGATTTCATAATTTTGATCCAATATCGTGACAATTTTATAGAATGTTCTCTGATATCTTTTTAATTTTGATGACTGAATCTTAATATTATTCACAATAAAACGAAATGTCAAGCTCTTTGTGCCAATTTATGCAAAGGCATTAGGGAACTTAAATCAATCTCAGGCAACTAAATTAGAAATAGAAAAGCGAGTCTTCATAGAAAGTAATAAGGCTAAATTATCGTGCTGCTGCACGATTCTCGGTCAATGCAAAATGAAACCGGTCGAAAATCAATGACATCGCCCTTGACTTTGTGTAATTCCATCTAAAAATAGAGAATCGATTGAACAAGTTTGTCTTTACTCAAATTTTCATCGGTTTAAAGGTGTTTTCATTAGATTCTTTACCATCAGAAACATGCATAATGGCTATTTAGTATCATGGAACAAGCACTGCTGTTTTTAGATCGCTATTTGACATTATTTCATCGTTTTTGAATATAGATCGCCCTGAAAGATAAGATTTTTTTAAATGTAAATTAATTAAAAACGGATAAATGACTAAGTTTCCACGTGTAGAAAAGTTACTGTCCACTGGTTAAGCTCATGACACGTAATCTTAGAGTATTTTCGATGGAATAGAATTGTGGTGGCAACTTTTATCGCTGAAAACAGGAATGGATGTAGTATTGTGAGCGTTGGAGGGGGAGTATCGAATAGGTTTCGGGAAAACTGACTTTTATGACGCTCCTTCTCCATTCTCATGAATTTTCGCATTTTAGCTAAAAGCATATCCCAAAAGGAATGGAATACTTCTATGCTATCTGGATCGGGGAACAGAATTTATATAAATTATTTTTATTTTCAAGTAGCTAATTTCTCATCTGTCCTCCAGGATAAATAGTTTTTAGCCCCCTCTTTTTAGGATGAGAAATTTGTGTTTTCGTAAATCTATGATGGATCTTCCATTCAGCGTACAAATGTAATTATGGTTGAATGTACCCCATAATTTCTGTATATTCTGCTGATAATTTTTAATCGAGAATTTTCATAGAGTTATTTAATCATGTCAATTAACATAAATTACACTAACGATAAACTTATCTAGTTGTGATTATATTACAACCCTCTTCCTATATTTTCATTGAAATTAAAAGATCTATTATTTTGCTTGTATTAATTGCCTCGAGTACTAAAAGAGATAATTCATTCATATGATAATACAGCAATATTAATTATAGAAAACGATAATTCTAAGGTTAAAATATGGATAATATGGTAAATTTATTTCTAGTTTTGAATAAATTTTTATTCAATACTCTTCTCCATAAGTAAAGATTTTTCTTTCCGTCTTCAAATTATTATCATGTTTGTTCGCTTATTATTTTGAAAGTCTGTCATGGATGTATACTTATAGATTTGCTTTTCTCTGCGTCACGTAATAAAATAAGTATTCAGGCAGAAGGTTCGTCAAGTCCGTTTTGAACCACGCCGACTACTTTATAACGTTCAATCAAGTGAATTTTTAACATTGGATCTGATCTTTATAAAAGCTAGAAGTTTGTAAGGATCTTATGAATTAATACCGTATTTCATTTATTGAATATTGGACATAACAGAATAAGATAACGTTCTTGCTTTGAAATATCAAATATTCGAACAATATCTGTGTATATATCTGTGTGTATAAGAAACACCAAAATCTCAGGGTATTCATACGCAGAATACACCCCTTTTGCAGGATCTATAAGGTAATTTTTCAGGATCCTCAAACAAAATCGAATTCTCAGAAGTCGTGAAAAGGGACAATCCGACCACAAACGTTCTGATCCCCATTCTTTGGCTCGCTATATAAATGATTTCCGCTTAACTAAGCGGGACGCGATTTGTTTTTAGGCTGCGATGCATGATGAATAGGCCGTGGCTACTCGGTACCCTTTATTAGGACCTCCCAATAGAAAGTTTTTGACATATCCCGCCGAGCTGGATCGCTTCCAGGCCCCCCCTTTCTTCACCGAGATGAAAGAAAAGATAGATAGATGAGCGTAGGAGGAAGATGTTGAATAAAGGCGGCAGTTGCATAGGAATTCTGCACCATCTGATTTTCCGGACTATAACTCCCTTTCTTTGTATAGCGCGCCTAAGACTCCCCTCCCCAAAGGAAGAAGGCTAAATATGCATGAGGTAGCAATCATATATATATAGAGGGCGCGAATCGCCTCGCTCGCTTAATATATAAGATGACGAATACTTTATCGATGGGGAGGATACTTTTGTTTGGTGGTTTTCTTTCACTTTTACTTATTCTAGTACGGTCGTCTGCGTTTTTCTTGTTGGTTTCTTGGGATAATAGCCGGGTTTCGACTCGGATTCGTGTATTTGACCAGAGATCGGTGGTTCTATTCTATTTTTTATGTTGAACATCAGTGCACTTATATTCCGAAAATAGGGTTTCTAGTGTTAGTACTTATTTACTTTCTCTAGTAGTAGTAGTTATTTACTTCCTCTAAGCTCTTGCCCACGAATCATAATTTGAATATTGTTTATTGTGTTCATAAATACTGAAAGGATCTTCTTCGATTACTTATTAGTGAGACATTATAATTAATATCAGTTAATTTTTTAATAATCATATAATGTCATTAATAACATTACTTTACCTCTTATATTTATGTAATGTTACTTTGTAACAAACTTAAATTATGAATTGAATTACGATGAATTATGATTTAAATATAAAAAGATTGAAGTACGGTAGAAATTCATTATTAAAACACAATAGGTATTTCTCTACGTAGAATTTATTTATTTTGATAGTCGATCTATGTTTTGTGAAAATATAAGCATATATATATATATAAAGAACTCTGATTAATAATTATTCATAGTAAGTTACCCCTATTGCGTATTAGCAATAATGATGAATCGCTCTAGGAAATTTGTTCTTTCGTTTAAGGGTATTTCAATTCGTTAATCACCAGATATATAATAAGGGATATAAGAGCATTTTCTGAGGTATATCCTCGTATTTTAATCGCTGTAATAAGTATTGAGTATGTAGATATGACACTGGAACCAGGTTCACACCCTAATTTCTGTTCAATATTCAATAATAATAGAACAATCCCGCAGCGTGTATAATTCGTATTCCATGCGCGTTCGGTGAGATTCAATCTACCAGATTTGGGCGTCAGAGTTCGTTTACCTGAATAAATTTGATCGCTTACTTTTATTGCTCGATAGGATACTTTCAGTCGCAAATGCAAATTCTACATCGATAAATTTTTTAGTAATAAACGACTTTTTATTGGGGGCTGATCTAGTATTGTAAGCTTCCCATAAAAACTAAATCAATCGAACGCATAAAAAATTAGAGAGAGTACATTAGATAACATGACCAAGGAAACGTTCTGATTCGGATTCGACCCCTGTGATCAATTACGTAACCACTCACGGGCGAAAATATGACGGAACAATGGACATTCATATCGGTCGGTTTAGGCGATCGATGTCATAAGAATCGGAATGCACGTCTCCGTGTTTACCGGTGGCAGCTATGTGGCCGTCCATGGCCTTGGGGTTGGAGGAGCTTCACCCCTAGGCCACCTCCGCACTCAGAATCACAATTGGCGAATGGGGAGGCCATGGGTCGCGTCATTCTTGCCGAGGACTCTTTCACACGCTCAAGCTCGTTGCGATGCCGACGGACACACTGGAAGTAAAGTCACGCTGTGGATACGCTCTCGGACGCATACCTCACCTAACGCCACCACCGCACCCCTCCCACCGCCACTTCCATGAAAAATGTATATCTTCGTTAATTCCCTGCCAGGGTTCAAGTGGACATGCGCGCCCAATCTGAATTTTACTCTAATCGCGTCCTCACATTCGCAATGTTTCGTAGCGAAGTTTTTTTTTCCATTTAATTTTTCGATTTTTACGGTATTTTTTTACGATGATTCCCTTTTTTTCTCATCAAGATTCTGTCATTGGTTGCTGGAATCGTACGTGAAAATAAATATTTTGGAAAATAATAAATTTTATTTTCAGTTATTCTTTAGATTTATCCTAACCATGGGGATCTTAAACGATACAGATTTAATATTTTAGTAGTTACTATCGGGTAAAGAATAAACAAGGATATTTTCTCTTCTCTACCCTTCAAATAATTTTATAAATCAACAGAACAAAGTGATCTAGTAAAAGTATGATCTGAATATTTATTTTACAGGTGTTATTTGTTTGAATTTTCATAACCGAATCAATCCAATGGGCGTGTCTTATCTCTAGAGTGCCTGGTTTAAATTTCATCTACTCGGATACAGTTACAAATTTACGATCCCACTTTGATTTTACGCACACAATAAATCGATAACTAAAATTCTCAGCATTAAAGACACACGCAAGACCTGGTAGATATAGATAGATTCTCAGATAGACAAGTCTTCGCGTTCGGTCCCGGGTTCAATTCCCCGAGTCCTTATCTTCTCAGCCTTCACCCGCATCGTGATGAATATAGGTGTAGCTATATGAATCTAGAGGCAGCTGTCGGGTGAAATTCAGCCATAAATAGCCCCAGTTGGGATAGATGCTCCTTCCACGTGTCCCTTCATTAATATCGCTGGGCTATCGTAGCCGTGGATGAGGGGAAAGGAGGCTTCGGTTTGAGATATCATTTAAAAACTTTTAGTTAAAAATTGACTACAAGAAGAATTAAAATGAGTGAATTTTTAGTGCTTTTTTAAATATAACTTCATTTCTGCATAATCAGATAGTCGTAATGTATGCAAAAAAACTAAAAGTAAGTAATTTTAAAGTCTTTCGATTTTATGGTACCTTTTCGCATGCCCCTATTTCAGGTAGATTCTCATCATGATATTTGCATTTTAATAGCTCGTTACTATCTCTAATTAAGTCCTCTAAAGTTTTCATGTATTTATCTAAAGTCCCTTCCACTTTTCTTTTTGCCCTCACGTCTTCCGACCACCCCACTCTTGTCCATCTCTCCTCCCATCCCAACTGTGCCCTCCCACGTTCTCGTAGGCCATCCGAGTACAAATGCCCTCTCACTCTGTCATGTTTTTTTCTTTAATGCGTTCTTGTTACCCAGTCTTGGTGCGATTTCGTCTTCACCCCACGAAAGCTCTTTTCTATCGTCGACTATCTCTCGGTCGTTAAGCGAGCTTGATTCCAGTAAATACTTACATTTTAGGAGAGAGTCGACTTTATCGATTCCTTACGACCGCGATTCGCATATTATAACATTGAGAAAACGATTGGTTGTGCATAAAGTTCATTCGGTAATAAAAGGCGAATAAAAACTAAAAAGCCAACTCGGCATTGTTATGTTATACGGCCCCCTAAAATTCCGTCGTGTATTGTGACGCGGTTAGTACTTATATCGGAAAGCGTGAGGAATTCAGAATTCAGCCGATAGGTTCGGACATGACCATGACTCGGTACACGATCCGCAAAGATTACCAGATTTCCTCGACGTGTTCGATCGTAAATCCTCCGTGTTTTTCGTGACGAATTTCAATTTTCGGTCGTAAATAACTAATTATTGATGCAGCGAAATGAATGTCGCGGGATACACAACGCTATTTCGTCTGGGGTGCATTGGCCTCTGATAGTGGTGTGCTACCGTTGCGGAATTACGAGGGATTTAAAAAAAAAGAGAGATCATTATGTCATCTCCCGCTAATGCTAATGATCGTATTGTATCTTTATTAGATGTCTTTCCTATATGTAGTGGATGTATTTTGCATTATAATTGTGCATGGGAAGTGAAGCTATGAAAATTGTCATCGTTGTAATTCGTTTCGTTAATAATTAATCTGAATGTAATATTTCTGAATGATTGCAGAAATTATTCAAAATTGCTGATTTATTTTCAACGAAGATAAAACGTTATGATGTAGAGATATGAGTCCAACATTTAGTCTATTGTCTTCCAGACTATCCCGTGTTTGATTTAAAGTCCTTCGTATTAACGGTTTTAACTGGGATTAATTAGCATGATTAATGAAAGTATAATTTTTATCAGATTCTACGAATCTATGATGTAACCAATTTCTCGTCGCTTGTGTTGTATTGTAACCAATGGATTCTCCAAAACATTGTATAGCTTCTTTAGAAATTCAGATAAATAATAGCTAGTATACATTCATATTTATTTGCATTTAAATGTATCAGCACATTCACAGTCAATTAATCTCTATTTCTTAGAATTCAATTAAAAAATTTTGCCATGTTTACTGAATACCTTATCATAGCAGGACAAGTAGAAATTTTAATTTTCTGAAACCATCATTTTATTAACTCTCACTTGATTATAAATCTGTTTTCTTCCTAAGTATAGCTCGTCTGTTTAGAAAAAACATTTAAGAGTTTCATTGTATTAACCCTCACTTGATTATAAATCTGTTTTCTTCCTAAGTATAGCTCGTCTGTTTAGGAAAAACATTGAAGAGTTTCATTGTATTCGCATATTATAACATTGAGCATCAGGGAAAATTCTTCAAATGAGCCTCCTAATAAGACATCACTTTCCCCGCAATACGCATCAGAATCGCTTAACCCATCAGCCGGAATTCCTTCGGGAGAGATTTTCGTGAACGAATCCGTCCTCGTAAAAACCTCAAACCAGATTTCCGTCTCTCTTCCGAAGCGTCGAAGAGTAGTCTCGATACAGCTGAGTAGGCGATATTCCCTTTGGCGAAGCAATTTTCATTGCGGGCATCTTTATGCAGAAGGGAAGCGGGTAGGGCTCTCTCTACATGTTGTGGCCTCCCTCATATTCATCTTTTTGTTCCCGAAGAACGAAAAAAAGCGATCATGGGAACAAAAGAAGACCCGCCGGGCCATTCTTTTCGTGGTCCGACAGCTCGCGCACTCCCTCCAATGAAGGATTGTAATGGGTCTCCGCTGCACCGATCCTTCACCCGCTACCGGACGATATTTCGGAGATTTAAGCGTGGACCTGGTGAACTGACCGCCACGAGAGATTTTTCGTGACGGGCAGGAGGTGTGGCCCACCGGAGATGATATAAGGGGCGGAAAGACATTTCTCAAAGGAATTATTTTCCTTTTAAAATATATATCTGATCGGTAAGGCGGCGGGGGGCGGAAGTGATTGAATGTGTGGGAATTGGATCTAAAAAATAGAGTTAAAGGATAACAAGAGGGTTGAGAAAATGAGAGATAAAGGAAAGATCAGAGATTAATTGATGTACGTTAAAGAGCGATTAATTGAAGTTAATTTGATTCAAGAATGGCGAATTCGTGACTTGCGGAACCATAAACATACGGTAAACGAAGATTAGATTTCTACTCAATTACGTATAGTTTTGAACTAATTAATTTCAGTCTTAGAATTCGCTCTTGCAATTAACCTATTCATTATTTAACGTCCAATCGTACTCTAACCAGGATTTGCATGCAGGAAATCTAAGTAAATGAAAAAATACCATCACGTATTCCTTTATAGACTCGGGAGCCAGCAATCGTTTAAAAATTTACTTTGTGCTTATTGATTTCCGTATTGTTGACATAATATCCAAAATAATTTATTGGACTTTTTTTTAATAATTTATTATGATGTATTTATAATTGATCATCAGCAAATATGATAAAAATGAAGGTTATATTTGGAGCATCACAACAGTCTGAGGAGTGCGTTGTTTTAATTGTCTTTACTGCAAAATTAATCAAGATATTCAGACACTATAGTGAAGAAGTTTTAAGAAAAATAATTTATATCTACTACAAATGGGTCTAAGAGATAAAGAGTAAATGATTCAGAATATTTCATGAGTGTAATTTACTTCATCTTAATCTACTTTATACGGGTAGGATTTTTATCTTTCTCTTTTATCTCTTTCTTACTTTATCTTTCATCCTTTATGCAGACTACGATCGAGAAAAAAATGCGAGGCAAGGCAAGAAAAACTTCGAAACAAGCTGGGATAAAAAACGTGCCACTGTTCGGACAGGAAGCTTTGAGTTTAGTCGGAACCGGTTGCAAATTCACTCACAGCGTTGGGAAGCTTCGTGGATCTTTCCCCAAATAAACTCGTCTTACACCCACCCCACCGCGTTTCCTACGGGGAAGTTAGTTTATGGGAATGAGGACATTGACGCGGAGACAATGGCGTCGAGGGAAACGAAAGATGATCGTAACAGATATGAATGGGAATCGAAACATAGGTATGGGAGTGGTATTGATAGATTAATGAAACCGGAGTGGGATATATATGGGTGTGAGGATACAGGGGATTCAAAGGGGTTGGGGAGAATTTCGCGGTACCCGCGACCACTCCCGTATCCACCCACCCGCGGAGTTTCCCACACCACTTCTCGGAAATTATATGCCCATCGTAGCACCGCGGGAAGAATATCCACCTAGATCGAATGAAATATATATATCGGACTTCGCTCAAGCCCGCGGAAAATAACACATATCGAGGGGATCTATAAAATTCGGGAATAAAACCCGAGTGTGGTAGGAGGTGATGACGATTTGTGTGGTGGAAAACGTTTCGCATTCGGCAAACCAAAAATTTCCCTTCTTAACGACCCCCACGCCGAATTCCTTTTCGGCTTCCCACGATCCAAGACCCCGCGGTGCGTTCTTCTAATGGCTTTTCATAGATGAAGGATCTCGCTCCATGTTTTATATACGATCCGTATATCCGCTGCCGATATATTCATCGTTGCTTTTTTGGTTGGAACGGTGCGAATTAATGTATGGATTCTCCGAGGTCGGGAGAATTCGTGGTTCGAGAGGAAATTAGACTCTCACCTTTCTATTTGAGTTTGGTAGGGAAAGAGCAACTGTTTTGAAGTATGATTCGAGCTTACTTCACAGCGAAATTTGTAATGAGTTGGGTTTAGCGGTATTTTAGAAATACTTTACTCTAAATTGGTCTATAGTATACTAAGCTTCTCTAGTTCCAAAATCCCTCACCATTGTGAGGGACAAGAATTAAAATATTTCAGGGAAAATTATTTGAAAATTTAATAGTTTATCTTTTCTAATTTGTATGTTTGAGATTAAATAGAAAATCTCGTCTCATTCTCAATTATATAATCTCATTCATCATCCCGTCTATTATTGAAATTTATAAAGTAGAACGATCTGATATAAATTTCGTTTTTCCTTGTCAAATTACACGAAAATTTTAATGAGGATATTCTATATCCCAATATTAGAGGAAAAATATTTGGCATACGATCGAATACTTCATTTTTAAATCAAATACAATTAATCGTGCGTTTACTTTGACCAATTCCACCTTATATTTACCGTTTTTTCACGTTCCTATATTTACCAATATCCACGTTGAGAATAATTTTGTACTTTTTAATTATTATTCAGCACTAATTCTATAAATATTAAAGTATATGTTAGTTTGTTTAATTGTTTTGTCTGTATTACTCATCATACTCATCACTCTCGTCTTATTATGTTTTAAGGAATTTTTGATACCCAAAAGTACAAAGTGGTTCGCATAAACCATATCGGTCTCGAGTTTTGATGTTTGGCCATAATTGTCTAGTATTCCTTTAAATTTCATCTCATAAATGTACTCAATGGTTATCTTTATCAGTTAATTAGATGTACCCCTCGTAAAGCGCGTGCTTTATTTTCAGCCAATCTCTTCCACAAATTCCCCAAGTGTATTGGGGAAAAGAGGGGGAATACAATAGCCATCGTCGTGGGTGAAAAACAAAATCCCCGCACGTGATGTGTTGTCATCTCACAGCCTCCGTATGTCTTTTGTGGAACCGGGAGCATCTCTAACATCCTCATAGACTCCGAATGCATTGGAGGGCTTTAAAATATCATAGCAGTCGGCAGAAAGAGGGAGAGAGCGGTATTGCTTAGCTTTTCAAACTTCACTAAATGTTTTCGTGGACCAACCACGGGAGAGATGGGGAAGAAGACAGCGGGAGTTACGGTCGAAGATAACCCTTTCTCCCCATGCGCGCTGCCCTCCCTCTCACCCCCCGAGAACCCTCCCGGTACTATCTTTAACTTTCCCCGCAACGAAAGACAGTAGCTCAGCGGATTCGAAGCTCTCTACCGAATGAAGCAATAAAGTCATGGACCCAGATACGGGGAAGGTGGATGACCATATTTTTACAAGTTATGACCCGTTGATTCTCTTGCGAACCCCAAGGTTGTTTCTCTCGGGTTGCACCATATACACTCGATACTAAGAGTCTCTCCTCGTGCCCCGTTCGAAGATCCTTCCAGAAAAAGTGGCCGAAAAACAAAACAAAGGGGCGGCGTAGGGCGGTATTGCTCCGAAAACAGGCCGCGCTAGAGGGGCGAATGTTCCAAAAAGTGTCTTCTGTATTCATGAATGGCGTAGGAGTGGTTCAGCAGAAATAGGGCATCGTAAAAATGTGTATACTCTCCCTACTCGTTCCCATCCCGCCCCTCGCTATAGCTTTATATATTTTTCTCTATCCTTGTGTCTCTCTCTCTCTCGTGGGGGAAGGGATCTTTTTGCTCTCGAAAAGTGAGTGTTATTTCGTAAGGGTGGTTGGATGTCCCGATCTCTCAGTCAATCTTTTGCGGACGTCGTTTTATAGGGAGAATCGATGAGCTCTCGAGAATTTTCGTGAGTTATAGTAGTTCTCTTTGCGGATTAGCAAGGGATTTTCGTCTTGATTTCATTTGCGAAGAGCTCGGATGAAGGGGAGGGAGCGGTTGAAGTGCGTAGCTTATCGTTGGAGTCGTTGATGTATGTCTGGAAATTGTTACTTGTAAGGTAAGTGAGGTTCAGATCGTACTTCGAGTAACTTAAGTTGGATGAAAAGTATAAAGGTTTCGTAATAGGATTGTAGATGGAGCGGAAATTTATTTATCTCGATATGAACTCAGATTCTTTCTTGGTTTGCTCATTAGAGTATATTGCTTGGGGTTGATAATGTAGTCGTAAATTGTTTTTTAGAAGTTCATAGTTGTTCTTGATTTAATAACTTCAGGGGCTTAGCTAAGCGAAGAGTTTTTGATTGCATCTTTTGTTATTTAATAATTATCTTTATACTTTAATATACTATATACAAACATTATCATTAATATTAGCCAAAATCATTGTCTATTATGAAGTTAGACTTTGATTACATGTTAGGATTTAACCTGAATTCAGTTGGAAGGAAAATATAAGATATCAATAAATAGAATAATGATATAAATGTCCTCTGGAAAATAATTTCCTTTTATAAATAATATCAACCTATCAACCATGAATACTAAAAAGAATATCATGCTTATGAATATAAGAATATAATTTGCTCGTGTAGATTACATTATCGTTACATTTTTATCACAATGTTGTACCATAGCTCTCATTGGGTATTTCGATTAAGAATTACTTTTACGGATTGAATTCGTTGAAATAAAATTTGAGATTAAAAGATTCATCGTATGAATTAGAAAAGATTACTTCTAATAATTAAATAGTTGATCGGTATGAATCTTCAGAGATTGTTCGATAAGAAATGTAATTAGAGATAAGATGATCAAGAGATTTTGTTCTCGAATACTTTATGTAAAACATATAAACCACCTAAATCTTCATAGCGCAATCTTAATGTCGGAGCTGTATAATCACGATTTCTCGGTCTAGAGTGTCGCAACCTAAAGTATTTTCTTTCTTCGTCTATTTGCCTTCCACGATTTTGTATAGATGTGAATTGATTACTTTTTAATCTTTTGGCATAATTACGCGTTTTCGAAGTCAGACGTCGAAAGCTCCGAAGACCGAACAGATGAAATCAATTTGTAAAGAATTTCAAATGGTGAAGAAGATATGGGAAGGCTAGGAATGGTTGTAGGGGAAGAATCGAGGATAGCTGTACCCTTCTGTGGTCGCAGTGGGGGAGACCTTTGCTTCTAAGTTGGAACAAGAAACTAAAATAGCTCACCGGTGGTGCACCGGTTCTCTTCCTCGAAGACATCCATCTTCACTATTTGGAGTTATACATCATTCTTTTAAACATATTCCGCGATCTGAATCTATGTTCTATTGAATATACCTATCGTGTTGTCCAAGTCTATTTGATCTCGCTCATTCATATTAAAAATAGAAAGCTCTAAAAATACTATATATCTGATTTATACACGTACATTTAGCATTGATAACTTGGTTCGTACGTATTATATACATATCTTTTTTCATTTAATCGTCTCAAGCTCCTAATTTTATTGTTTTTAAGGAAGTTTTGTTCTCTCCTTTTAAACTAACGAGTAATTACCCTTTTTAAAAAACTTAAAATGGAAACGAATTCAGTCGTATCGGTAAGTTTTAATAATCTGTTTGTCCATAATTCTAAGATCCATGCAAGTCCTATTTTTCATAACTGTACTGAAACTCAAGCAACTTATCTGAAATGAGGAGACAGTAATCTTATTAATGATTAAATGAAGCATGAGGAATTAAAACTATAATTCTTTCTAGCACTTGCTAGGTTTGAAATTTGGTCGGTTGATTCTGGATTATACTTTAGTCATATAGACAACGTTTAAAAATATATCACTTTTGGTGAACCCAATAAAATACCCTCACAAGGAACAATAAAAGTAAAGTGAACTGCGAAACACCCCTTCGAGGGACATGGCCTGGCCAGACGGCATTTATATAGGGGTGAACTTTGTCGTATCTACCCTTACGCTTTAGTTTCTGTCGCCTCCGAAATTACGTACAATTAAATTTCAATCACTCAATTTCTTCAGTTTAAGTTCTAAGAATAAATGCGAGTTATATTTCAATAACTTACGAGACGCATTTTTAATATTTTTTCAATGTTAATTCTTGAATTATTTTGCAACATTTAATTAGTCAAAACTCGTTAGATTTACGAATAACTTTCCATCCTTAATGTATAAAATATTCAACGTCATTTGAGTAGTATTTGTTATTGCTCTAATGCCAAAGCCTTAGAAGGATTGTAGCGATTAAATTTCCTGTAATCTCTGATGAAGTTAGAAAGAGTGATAACTCGTCTATGTTCTTTTGAAATCATAGGGAACAATGTTCACTGCGTAGTGTCATAAATAACTGACATTTTGAGTCTCTTATTCTTCAACGAACTCGTTAGCACCAATATTTTAAAGAACGATAATGGTATATGAAGTTCAAATAAACTTTTTATTATAATGATACGAATAAGCATTAGGAAACGCTAACATTTATCCTTTAAATTTACGATCTTAAAGCTCTCTGACTATAGAAAGGTTTTTAGCCCACAAAATTAATAGAAATGGAAGATAAGTATCCTGCTACACTCTTTCATATGTCTGCGTGTCTGCAAACCCTGTGGGATACGATTTTGTATCTATTTAATGATAACCTTATTAATAATTTCCATAATTTGGATTTGAATATTTATAACTGAGTTTTTAATAATTTTTCACGTTAAAAATTGACGCTTAAAATAACAATTATTTTAGTAGTGAAAACCTGTATGTGGCTTATATTTTCCTTTCTATATTTCAAATTTTGCAAAACATTCTCCTTACTTTGGTTTCCACCACAATAATAAGACCGTTCGAAACTCAGTGCAAGGGTGTTCCACTGAAGCGAAATGGCAGTAGCTTCTCAATAGCGATGGAGCATAGAAGGCAACGCGATTTTTCTACCAATTCATTTCAAATACGCGAGAATAACATGGAAAGTAATCAGGTTTAATACCCCAGCCGGGAATATATAGCATCACGCTACGATTTTTACACCCCGTTTCCAAATAACCCTGGCGTGATAGTTTTCGAATGATATAGTCCGTGTACGTAACGCCCTTTCACCGCATTCAAGGAGCATCACTTTCACTCCAGCGAGTACGGCGTCCCTCTACGAAGAGAATAGATCGAAAGTGCACGAGAAACCCATAGAAACGAGATAGCGTATATGGCTCGGAAAACCGAAATTTTTCTCGCGCGCTGGGAGCCGTGGGGGAACAAAAAGTGCGGATAACAAATATCTCCGAATTTTTCCGAAATCCATTCCCTCGAGAACGGGGATTTAAATCATCGAATTAAACAAATTCGGAGAGTAGATATCGAATAATATCAGTCTCCCCCCGGCCTTCTCCCGTATTAGTTATCCCCCCCTCTCCCGAAATCCCATCCCTCCAGTTCGCCTCCCGTTCGCCACCTACCGGAATTTCTACGCACTCGTATCCTTCTCTCCCACGGTTACGGACCGGAATGGGATTAAAAAGTCTCCGGGCAGTAAACAAAATGGGCTGGCTAGAAAAGAATCGCGAGCGACGTCATCGTTGAATGGGTTCCAAGTAAATATCAACAAATGATGCGATGTTTGGGCAGCTTAGATTCGCCGCTTTATGTGTAATTCTCTGAGTTGCGTGAGTTTTTTTCTGAATGATCGCGAGAAAGCTAGAGGTTTCAATGGGTATTTCTGAAAATATTATCCATCAAAGGTATTCCACCGCTTTCGCAGTATAATTTTTGTGAAACCTTTTAAAGAAATTGATTGTAATAGTATTATACGACCCCTGCAGTAATCTGCCTTGAAAATTATTGAGCATCGACTGATGCTATTGCTAGCCTCCTCACAAATATTTAAATTATATGTGTATTACCTAGGAAATGCATTATAATATTTTACTCGTAGGTTTTAGCCTAATTGTCCCAATAGTTATTTAACAGCCTTATTGTTTAGTCGTAATGCGCAGTTGCTATTTAAGGTTTAATATCATCGTTTTCAAAGAATTAGAAGCGAATAAATGGCAATCACTAATCATGAACTTGTTATTATTATAGGAAAATGTAAATAACGTGTAATATTTAACTTCTCAAATGAAGCTTTGTATGAATAAGCGAAATCTCTTTAGATATTTAAAAACAAATTTCTTAGACAGTTTGTTTTAAATGAGCTTAGTTTCTCTAGTTTTAAACCGCGCAGTAACCAGTTTACCTAAAGAAGTCACTTAATAAATCATATTTGATTTTTTTGACAAATCGTCTTTGAAAATCTAATATTGGAAATTTAAAAGAGGGAAAATAGCAAAATACTCCAAAAATGCTAATGAAAACTGTTCGTTTCTGCGAATCACTAAAGGCTATCCTTTTTACGAAGTCATTCGTTGATGAAAATTGTGCTTTCACTATTTATAATTTTCTTTTACTTCTAGTTAATCTTGTATGTCGCTTAATTATTCATTCTTCGTATCATCTATTCGATCCCCAACCACGTCGCTTCTTGTGAATATTTTGCAGCTCTTCGCAACAGGAAAATTTCGGTAGAAAAAAATTTGATCACATACATAATACTCCAACCCCTGGCGCACCTCATCCCATCGCATTTCCCATAATGCAATTCACGTCCTTCCTGGATCTTTCACGCCCTTTTCCGAAACGTTAAATCACTCCTCCTTCAATGCTATGCCCCTTCAGAAGATGTTCTCAGTTTTATGGGTTCTTTTCCATGCTTGTCAGCAATCCATCTCGATGCTTTGGAGATAGCAGATTTATGCTATCTATAGCCATCGAATATGTGTTTTCTTTCCGGGTGCGTTTTTATTTTCCGCTCAGCGTGAGATATGCTTTTCATTACTGCGTAGTATTTTGGTTCCTTCAAAAACAGTATATCTATGCTTGTGGTTTATGTAATTTTGCCGCCTCTAAATTCGTGTTAGAAATTTTTTGTAAGAGCCGATCTACAATACGATGACTATACCTTCTTATACTTCTATTGAAACATTTATTATACATCTATTTATATTTACAAATAGATGATTTCCATTTGAGATATGATTCGAGTTATTTAGCATGACTTACGTAAGAAACATTTTTGCGTGAAAAGCCAAATAAGTAGCAATAACTGTAGTACTGAATCTATGAAATTATAATAATTTAATTTTGAGGAAATTCAAGAGATTAAATTTCTGAATTTATAGATTATTAAATATTCATTAATGTATATCATATCTATTGAAAGTAATTTTAATAAAAAGTACTAACATATACGCTGAAAGTTAAAAAGATTACAAAATACGAAACATTTTATTTTACGGTAAATATTTCAAAATTTTATGAATTGTTAAATTTGAAAATAAATCCATATTGTCATCAATTAAAATAATATTTTTTTTTCGCTTTAATATATACTTCATTTTAAGGTATGCTTTATTTATCTGTAATGAGTTTATCAAGATTTTTTTTCCTTTATTATTTTCAACAGTTTTAATTCAACAAATTAAGAAAAAATGTAATCATCATTCATAGTAATTTGTGTGGATATGAATTTTTTAATTTACGTATTAGTCCTTAAAAATGATCTCTTTTCAGTGGAAATCTTAACAAAGATTCAAAATGAGTGTTTAATTCTCGAATCCACTCTATTTGGATGACGATGGTGTTCAACCGCTTAAGTATGGATGCAGATGTCGTAGATTCAATCCTTGCCAGCTGGTGCATACATATTTACGCACGCCAGTTCGTGTGTAAGTGGTGTGTCAAGGTTATGAAATAACCATCGATTCAAAATAAGAGGAATTTCTGAATATATTTCATTAGCAAGACTATCACTCCCATCGCTCGGCCATCAGTCAATTCGTAATATTCCCGAGCGAAATGTTAAAGAGTGTCACACGAAGGTATTTGAGTCTCATTGGCAGAGTTTCTAGTTTTAAGTGAGGATCGAAAATGTTGATCGCTTGTAAATTTTTGATCTCTGGGAACTGGTATGCTTGAGAGTACCCCCGTGTGGTATAATTCCATCGTTAGTTATACGTCAGCATAATTTGGCAAATGTCTGAATGAAGGGGTGAACTCTAGAATTCGTAAGTAAGGAAAGGCATGGAAATACTTTCATGGTGGTACGTTTTGAAATGACACTCACCAATATCAACCGAGCGAAAATGTACAATCTCCTTAAAGTGTAGTATAGCGGATGTTATTTCTTCGCAGAGTTTGCATATTGTTAATACCTTGGGTGAATTGAGAGATATCCCTAAATTTAGAATAAAATTCCTATAATCAGAACACGATACAAGTCATAGATCCTCTACAATATCATATAGGAGAGATAAAATCTATTGGTGTATAGCACTGTATAGTAGATCAAATAAGATTCGCAAATTTGTAAAATTATAAGTTATGTAATAGATATACATATTTGAGAACGTTTTTATTAATTTAATAATTGATTAACGTTTTTCTATAATTTCAAGGAAATCATGTGTGATCAGGAAATAGTTCCCAGTTTTCCCAATGAAATGACTCAACTATCAAAATTTTCACTATACCTTTCTCCAGATTATGGTAATTTATATTCAAATTAATTGCATAACGTAAATATCAACACGTAACTTTTTCGGCTTAAGTTCAATCATCAGCGAATGTTATGTATTCATACATAACCCAGAAGAGGTTATGAATATTGATTATGAAGGAGACAATCAGTAAAACACTCCAGCCCCTATTGTTGTATGTTTTGATGCTTCGTAAAGCCCTCATCCATTCCAACGATCAAAAGACGGTAGCAGAGAAGTCAAACCCTCCTCATACCCCGTCAGTTTAGTAAGCATCGTGTAGACATAATGTACGTAAGCCCTCGATGGAAAACTTCCGATATTTCAACCGATTTCCCCGTCTTTTTTCGCCCCTACCCATTTGCTTACAACGCTCACTCCCATCCTATCGACGTGGTTATCTGCGAACACGGTTTCGTGAGCTTTGACAACACACATGATGTCTCATAATCGGTTTGGCCATCTAGGAAGAAGAGAGCAGGCAGCCAAAGCGGGTTGAGGGGGGAGAGAGTGGGCAGTGAAAAAGAGGCGAAGAACACCAATGGGTTGGAGGGGGTAGAGGAGGCCTCATGGGAAATCCCGAATAGGCTCTGGAATCCCGAGTTCATCCCAACCCAGGCCTCGTCTCCGTCCCATCCCAAGTACTTCTTCCGCGATCACGGAACCCTTGGCGAATAAGAAAGAAGTCGGTGCGTGGAAGGGGAAGGTGCAAGCGATTGAATCCCAAGCCTCGTGGAGTTGGTCACCGAAGCTCCGCCAATCTCTCACGATGTGCCTGAACTGTAAACAAAGTCCTCTGCCGGAGAGTGGGCGCGGGGGAAAGGGGGGTGTACGTGTATCGGACCCCTTCGAGAGGGAGTGGTTTAGCACTCCCCCACTCCACGCATTTCTGATTTAATATTCGTCATCAAGGGGCTCTTCTCTGGAGCGAGATTTATCGCGGAGTATATGTATCAACCGACGCGAGAATTTCGATTCCTATCGAGAAGACGTTTATAATCTGCGCCGATATTCATTAGGGATGATTTCGTTGCGGGATATTGATTGGGTACGGGAAGTAATTTAGAGAGCGGAAACTGAGCCATATATTGAGCGTGTTAAGATGTACAGGTTACTGTCATTATTACCGCTCTGAGTGTACTACTTAGGGCCAAGTATCCAAGAATAGCGTATGTATATATTCTAGTCTATCTGCCAACATGTTTGTTGTGGATCGAGAAGAAAATAAAAGTAAATAGTACTCTTAGCGTATTTAGATTTCATGCGATGGGATGCTCTAAAAGTCCTCGTCCATTAGTTCAATCATATTGGAGTAATGAAATAATGAAAGGATTGTGGAAATCCTGGTAGATATTAAAAAGTTTATTCATTCGTTCATTTAAATTCCTCCGAATACGATAACATTATACGAGCGGAAAGCCTTATCCTCTCCGTTAATTGGTTGATTCTCGTCGGTAATACGTGATGTAACTGGAATAAAAATAACGTAACGGTCACGAGACCTTAAAAACAATGAATGACCCTCGGTTGTGTCGGCCTTTACCTGCCGTCATCTTCGTCACTGTCATCAATTAACGCGTAACTTGTAATCCTGCAACGCTTCATCTGCGCGAACCTTTCTAAGCCAGCACAATACCTTTTTCTCCGGTAGCAAACGTCACTTAAATTGCGACCTCTCCTAGAAGGGTTGTCATTCCTTTGTACTGTCCTCCTCTACAGCCCATAACGTCCATCTTCTTCCGGGTTTGAATAAGAGCGAGATGATAGCACGTCCGCCGGGGAAGGAACGACTATGGATTGGACGTTAGAGAGTTCGAAGGTATTTGTCGAGGTTGGGAAAAATGCAGCCGGATACGAGTTGGGCGTGTTTTGCCAGTGCTTCCCAGGTACCGATCAAGGCGTTCCGTCATGGGGTTATAGGTTTTCCTCGAAATATCGATGGACTTGCGTTTATTTGAGCGAAAGTTGCTTACTGGGAATCATAAGAGATTTTTTTCTTCTTCATTTTTATAGCGGTACTTAATGGTTTAGGGAAATGAGTTCTGTTGAAAATTGTATTCGTAATAGCCTAGGAAGGTGAAGAGAAAACGAAGTATTTTATCCTCATTAAGGAATCGTTCTAGCTGTTTGATCGACAATTTCATACCCAACTAAACTTTGAAGTAGAACGTTTTAAGTCATTGCTTCAATTTTTAATGGCATTATGTACGTTTTAAATAATATAGAGGTATAAAATATTGATTTTAATGCCTCTTAAAACCTTCCTTATATATTCCTCATTCGATGCAATTAAATTTAATATAATTTCTTGAGAATTGAGGTTTTTCTGAGCATCGAGTTCTGTATACTAATTGAGATATGGGCAATGAATGAATTAGATTGATCAAGCGCGCTATTTTCTTATTATTGAAGCAGCGACTGAATTTGCATTTAAGAAATTGATTCATGTTACTAAGGGAAACTTTTATAGAGTTAATCACAATATTGAAACGTATTCATGGTGTAGAAAATTCAAAAATACGTTTTTTAACTAATCTCACATCCTCATCAAAGATTTGCTCGTATTTTCTCAAAGTTAACCTGCGCAGTTATTAATTTTTAGATGATATCGTTTGCACTATATTGATTTGAATGAGGAAATTATTCATATCGCACTAATTTCTTTAAATTTTAATTGGGATCCGCAATGAGATATATATTTATTTGATTCTAAAGTAGATCTGTCATTTTCTCTGTAGTACCTTTTGCATTTGATCTTTTTAAGTTTTTTTTTGGTTCAAGAAATGCAAACTGGTCTCGTCTTAAATTTTTTATATCAATCAAAATTTATGATATCGAAGTCCAAATTATACGTCGATTCATAGATTAGCTATGACTTCGGTTTCGCACCCGTTTTCTTTATTAGCTAGCATGGTAATTACCACCCATCCTATAGAGTAGACATATACAATGCAGTATGAACATTGGATATTTTTTCTGTATCTGCAACAGGAAATATGAAATCTTACAAAGAAAGAATTTACTGGAGCTCTGGGGCCCATCTGTTAAACACTGGATGCGAAACATCATAATTTACTAATATTTCAAAGACTTTCTACGCAGATTCTTTATCTGCGAAAATTATTGATTTGTCATAATCTCCATTCAAATTACTAACGGCCATGAACTTAAAACTTGTTGTAACATCTGAATTTATACGATAAGAATTTTAAAATTTTAATCATTTACGAAGAACAAGTGAATACCTTGTTAGATTACCTAAGATAATAACATTTAGGAGCCTCATTCTCTCGAAACTGTAAATACAAGCTTTAGAAACTAAAATGTAATTAACTGGTGATACATTTCAATTCATAATGATCTTTGTTGGATTTTATTGTTACTAGGATCGGTTGGTGCCGATTGATTTCATCACTTTAAATCTTCATTCGGAAGAAGAGAACCAATATATTCGTAACGTTAGAATAAGTTATTATATCTAATAAATCTACCTTTTATCAATACACTGAGGAATCAGTGTCTTAATAACATCTTACGTTGATAATTTTTTACAATTTTGTTGTAATATATCTATTTTATTATTACTTACTAAAAATATCTGTTCAATAATGTATGCACCTCTTTTATATCTATATTTATACCTTTTTCCGCATGGTAATATTTAAAAATTCTATTTAATATATTATACGTAAATTAACCATTTCGTTGAGCAATAGGACCGAAAAATTCCTCGCCGTTTCTGTTTTATATTTAATGAAAAGGGAGTATGAATGTCTCCCAATATCTTTGTTTATTATACAGTTATGATACAACTTTTAGTTCTTAGTTCTTTTCTTTTGTAACGAGATAATTCAAAGTTACATGAATTATTGTCTCTTTATATATCCCCATAGAAATAGTCATGGTTATAATCCGTATCTTAACTAAATAAACAATACTACCCTTGTTCTTAGCTAATGAGACTTACATCGACCCACTATTCGCTAAACACATATTAAGATGAGAAAAAGAGATTTTGTACGCACTGCTTTTGCTCTATAACTACTATAGAATCTAAAAACTGGATCGTAACTCCAATAAGATAAAATCAGTAAATGCAGTGGAGTCGATTAATTCCTTTGTTACCTAATCTCGTACGGTACGAATTCATTGTTAAATATAGTCACGCATATTCCAGTCGTGTTTCTCTTTTTGTGAAAAGTTAAAATTTATTTATTCCCTTCCTTCCTTTCCCTCCATTGGCTGTGGGAATTTCGCCAAATGGGGGCTGCGGAGTTGTCCGACATCCCAATACGCTGCATTTAGCGGAATGGACGCTGAAGTTTGCCAACACTTTAGTTATTATTATGATTGGATGAATTTATTACGCATTACCATATATTATTCGCTTTCTTGGCAATTATTTCATGATCAGCTCAGCATTTTCATCAGAATTGTCTCCACATTTGTAGAGCTTCTGTTTTTTGCTTATGCAGACGCTTTTTAAATGCGATGTCGACTTAAATTTCTAAGTATCGTTTTATCAATGCGTTGCTTGTCTAAAGTTTTAGGATACATGTATGATTTCTAAAACTAATACCAGCTAATCCTTACTAATGTATGATTGCATCTGAATAGGGTAATATTCCGTTATTCCAATAAATGCTATCTGGAAGGATTTATATTCAAAACGATATAGTTAAGTTTTCGATGAGATGGTTTCTCATTTTTAAGTTATATATGTGTGGGATAGACGATACTAAACGTAGTATGTGCAACACATGTTTGAATCATATTCATTTTGCCAAACCCAATAGAATCGTAAAATATTACTCTTTACTCTCTTTTTAATAAATTTTTTAATGTTGCTGATGATTGTACATTAAAGGCTATGAATTTAACAGAGTAGCTTACTGAGAAAGAATTTTTTTGGCAAACTCTTCGGTTTCAATTTGAGAAAGAGAGAGAAATATTCTGTTATTCATTTCTTTACTAAGGTAGTAGAATCTAAACATTCTAACCTTACTTCCTTTTGTAATATCATTTACTCGATGTAACTCAATTATCATTTACATGTTCATAATCGAGAATACTATTTCATTACTTCTACCTTTTAGCGTTCTAAGCCAAACGTATGGTACGTAATAATATTACGTATTAAATGGGCAATTTTCACTACAAGAGGATTCTATTCATGGATTTTAAAGCAAGAATTAGAAAGATAATTGTTTAATTTCGCCTCAAAATTAGTATGAATGTATTTGATGTGCAAGTCAGTTATTTAATTGCATCGTTTATGAATTCTATCTCTCGAATTTCCGATATAAATTAGCTTACAAAGGGTGAAAAATTTAATCGGATTCTACGTGATGACTTCATTTCCGTATACGATGTCTGCATACTTTGTTAATCAGATTTGAAAATGTTCGAATTCTGCTTGAAAAGAGAAATTTCTTTGCGTTATCGATAGAGACACTAAGCATAATGGTTTGTTGCTGAAACAGTCAAAACGTAGCCAGCTAAGCTGTTTCATTATTGATAATAATGATTTCTTCGGACAATCAGTTCCGTTAGATGTGTGTTTAGAGTATATTGAGGGATAGGATTTTGAGTGTACTATAAAGTATAAAACTATAATATAATAACCCGACTAGAGATTTTTAAGAACTGTTAGGTGAGATATTATTTATAGTTGGATTTGCAATTAAATTAATTTCCATTCCATATATTTTAATGTCAGTTAGTGCATAGCAAAATTTAAGTAGTAGTTCATTTCTATAAGTAGTCATTTTCATTTAATATTTTCTTATTTCACATTTTCCTTGATTCATGAAAG
The DNA here is from genome assembly GCA_020796165.1 of Pantala flavescens. Classification (NCBI taxonomy): domain Eukaryota; kingdom Metazoa; phylum Arthropoda; class Insecta; order Odonata; family Libellulidae; genus Pantala; species Pantala flavescens. Next base: position 11,481,649 of record CM036889.1, on the reverse strand, counting down.
AGTTTTCATTGGCATTTCGTGTGTGAAGTGAGCAATGCGCAGGTTTTGAGGTATCAGAATGAAATATTCCTCAATCAGTTTAATCAAAAGAATTTTTTTAAATAACGAAAAATTAAACTCGGTTAAAATTTCAGGTTTTTCGACAAGAAAACATATATTAAACAACATTTTGTATGTATTTCTGCAGATTCATTGGCATGAAATAAATACGTTAGAAACATCTGATATATCTGCTGATATATCTCTGATGAGCTGATATATCATTATATTTGACTTCTAAATACTTCGCCGATTTTACAGATATTCTTTCAGTCACAAATAATTTTACATAATTTAACGTCAGTTTAAACCGTCAGAATATTTCGAACTCTCTTCCAGCTTCATATTTCCTCCTTTACAGTCCCTTTTACGGAAGTTTTTGCCTTCTTATTTCGAAATGAACGCCTTTTCAAATTTCAAACTCGAATCGGAATAGATCGTGACACATTCGATCAGCGTACAAACCCTCGCTTCCCTCTAAGTTCATGTCGTAGCTCAATCAGAGAATTCCGCTGCGGGCACCAATTCCGTTCGAAAACTATCAGCAGAATGCGTTCCTTCCGATGAGTTGGGCGCCTAGGAAGTTTCGCCCCGGGAGGCACTGTATCATACGCCGCATAATAGGATGCTGTGGACGGAACGGTCGAGAAGTCACGCTTCTAAATGCGATGACCGAGAAACCCGTTCTATGCGCTAAATCCTCTCGTTAAAACATATCTCCTGTGGACGGGAATGGCCGGAACGAGAAATAGGTATTGCCTCGCGAGGATAGGATTCGGTCGGGAAAAGAAGCTATATAGGCATTGCGGGAGAGAAACGAATTTAGCCACAGCGGTCGGGCGCCTTAGAGGTCTCCGGCAGCTACGGTCGCCCTCCGCGGCACGCCTCCGGACCGCCGTCGGTCACCTTCACTTGCTAATTTTCGAGATCTACTGATCATTTGTTCACGACTTTGCAAAGATGCAAAATACATCAGCTGATTGCTGGAATATGTATAGAAAAACGGTGAGCTATTTTTATAAATACAGAGGGGCACCCGCGTATGATTTCAGTAGGAAAACTCGATCTTCGTACGTCGAAGAACTTTGAAAAGACGATTAACTCTAATCAAAAAGCTTACGTGTTATGAAAAAGTTTTTCTGGGTTCTTTTTTTATTGTTTTTAAATTCAGATGTGGTTCTTACAGTGAGTAGTCAAAATTTATGAATTGATATTAAAAAAAGGGTTCTCTTTCCTTCTATTTGTGTTGAGCTTGCTTATTAATTATACAATCCATTTATTGTCTTTTGTAAAGTATGATTCCACTTGATTATTTTCCAATTATTCTAATACTTTTATCGTTAATAAGCTCAGTTGTATTTTGTCAAGTACTTTTCTGTGGAGTCTGATAAGTAATTTAATCCCGGATTTGCTTTCACTTTGAAACAGTTGTTCCTATGTTAAATTTGTCTAGAAATTTCTCAAGATGTCAGGGGCGTTAGTTAAGTTTATATTTAAATAATCTGATGGGACGACAGATGTATCATTTCTCTAGCAGATGCGAGGTTAAAGAAAAGGAAACAGCCCTTGCGTATTTTTGGACACAAAAAATATCTTATAGGATCAGTTATCTTGTGTTTCTTATCAGAGAAACAGTGCTTCATAGAGAGGAAATGCTTTAGTTTGCATAAATGTATAGGTTATTCCTAATTATAAGACTGAAAGTTTCTCTTTTTTTTTGAACTTAGGTTTTATATAAAAAATACCGAAAGAATATCATGATTTAATTTTTTATTCTACCATTACTTGAAACATAACTGTATTTTCACGTTGCTGAAGAAATAAGATATATGTTTTCGCTTTGAAAATATATAATTATTGCCATTTATGTTCAGAGTATTTATGAATTATTGCCCGTGTAAAAGCTTCATGATGCCTTATACCCTCTTCACGTTATGACAAAAATATTTACTCTCTTTCTTAAATCACTTCTGAAGTTGAGATTGAATTTAGTGCATAAATATTCATTATTTTTAGTTCACTCCTGCATACATCGGTACGATATTCTCTATTTTGATTTTAGAAAAAAGAATGTATTACTAAGAATGACTAGTTGAAGTTTTACAGCAAGAATATGTTTCCATTGAAGATTACCCAACTTGATATTAAACTTAGGATCCTGCGTGGATTTATCGTAAACGAGAAATGTGCCAATTAAGAATAGTTTATGGTATAGGTTGTACTTTTTTAATTGGGAAATGTTTATGATACACTCGACTTTCCTTTCGTTTCATAAATGCACGTATTTTATCGATACGCATCATTTAATTTCCCCGCGATTCTCTAATCCCAGTCTACGAATGCTTTCCACTACGACGACAGGGTTCATTGGGTAAGACTTTATTCATCATCATTAAAAAAAGAATACGAAGAACAGCATCCACACGAACCGGACGAGCATCTGTAACTTCGTCGTTAATTGGAAAATCCTTGTGAGAGAGCGCGGCAGGAAGATCCGAGGCTCACAGTCACAGGCTGCGGATAAAACATCCGTAAGCCGAGTAGCGTAGAATGGCCCATGGCATCGTCGTAACTTCACCGCAGATGTGCGATCATCATGAGGAGATGTCTCGCAATTTCCTCGGATCGTAACCTCTTTCTCTTTGCCCCTCGAGGAGGAGTCATGCGGATCGAATGGTCTCCGGACCCGATAACTACCGCGATGTGCACCGGATCGTAAAATCCCATCGAGCGCTTTCGTCAGCGATCACAACAGAGCGAATATTGCCGATTGGTAAGTCGCAGATCGTGGCCGCTTCGGCCGCCGACGAAACTCTCGCACGAGAAGTCGTGGGCGTTCGGGAAACGAGATTGCCCAAGCGAAGTTCATCTCGGACCGGGTGACGTCACACGTCCTTCCATCTCGTGCAAGCCACCATCTCGCCGAAAAAGGAGGCGACAACACACGCACTCGCACCAGTTCACAGTGGGACACGGGGGAGATCACAGACGATGAGAGACGCGGGCCGGCTTTCGTCTCGGCGTCGCACGCCGCACTGCTACGAAAGACCCCGAACGCAGCCGGCAGAGGCCCTCGTGTAGGATCGCCTTTGTCGGGGGAGGGGGCGCGCGGAGGGGAGGAGGGAGTCCGCTGCGAGCGTGGTCGCTCTCCGTGAGTTGGAGACGTGTGGCGGAGTTAAGCGTGTTGGTGCGTGAGTGCGTAGCGTGGATGTTGGAGACGTCGCGCGCCTTCTCCCCGGGAGCGAAGCGGCGGACGGACTCCTAGTGAACGGCGGATCGTCGTCGGGCGTCGCAGGGTGAGCGTCTGGTGCACGGCGTCTTCTGGTGCGGACAGCCGAGGGATCCATCGATGGTAAGCGGGGACGGGGGTTGGGCGGCGCATGTGTGGTGAGAAGAAGGTGAGGGCCCGCCGCCCCACGTGGCCGTTGGCCCTGCCCCCGGCGTCGACCGCGGGCGGGGGTGGAGGCCGCGGAGGCGACCGTGTTTTACCGGCCCGAGGCCCCGCCCCCGACGCATCCCTCCCTCCGCCGCGAGGGGGCGGGGCGGTGGGGGTGGGGGGCGAGGGCCGGTCAGCTGGCTCACGAACGAGGCTGCGATCAGAGTGTGGGCAGTCCCCAGTGGGTGTGGAGCGTGTACCGAGGATCTTCCACGTCTTCCCTTTTTCACTCCGAGAGGCCTTCGGCTCCGGACGTCAGCGACGCCTCGCCGTCTTGTTCCGGCGACGCCATCGCCCTGTTCCCGGGCCCTTTCGTTCCCTCTCCGCATTCCACGGCCCTACCCACGGAGGCCCGCGGAAGGGCCTACCCGAACCCGCACCCGCGGGCTCCAATCATGTTTATCCCGGACACTCTCAGGAACTGCATGGTGGAACCGGACGTTACGACCTATCTCCAGGCTCCGTCATCCGGCCAGGTGGATTGATTGCCCTCTCTAATTCTAGTTTTATATTTAGCCTTTTCCGGAGGCGTCTTTTGCCCCCGGACCGTAGTGCACGCTGTTTTTTCTTCCCGGGGGACTCTGAGTCGCTGTCATCCCGCGCATCGCGTCTCTTCTCCGCGGAGGTTGCGTTTCCTCCGGACACACTCGCGCTTGGATTTTCCGTACCGAATCCCTCACCACAGATTTGCGACTCTCTGCGGGTGTTCACCGCTTTTCCCGCAGCATAGTTTTTCACGGCGAACTCCGTCGCCGTCGCTTTTGCCGATCCTCCACATGTCCATCGGCGAGCGGGGAGGTTTTGTCACCGCGGTGTTCGCGGGTGCGCGCAGTGCGGGCACGTGTAGAAGGGGTGTGGCGTGGGAGAACGAAGGCGGCGGCGGGGGCGTGGCCTTCGCATTGATTGACAGGGGGAGGCGGGTATCTCTCTCGGCGGGGGGTGCAGCGGAAGGGGAGCCCGGCACACGCCTTCTTCGCAGCACATGGACAACTAATGCTACGCCCTCGACGCGAGCCTCGCGTGCATACGCGCGCACGAAAGGCGAGTCCCGAGCGGTATTAGCGCAACTCGCTCCCGAATTGTTTACCACCTGTTCTCGACGCGTGAGATCAGCCCGTTTTGGCGGGAAGATTTCGGAGACCGTAACCTCCTCGATTCCGGCCACAGCGTCGTATATAGACGATCTTTTGAACGCCGCTGTGTTTGTCGCCGGGGCGCCGTGTCGGGGCGCCCGCCGCGCGTTTTTCCGCACCCGATATAATTGTCTATAGCCGGGTGTGCTGGTCGTGAGAATTACGCAGCGACGAAGTAGGAAGCCCCCGGACAACGAGTCAGGCTTTCGCGGAGAATTTTCAGTTTCCCTTCTAAGTCACGCTTCCAACGCGTCACTTCACGAGAAAAGCTTTAACATTTCAAACGCTCGTTGCGTGATCTGTTGGCTTCAAAAATTAGTTGGCTCTCGTTTCTAAGCCATATGGGTGAACGGACGGGTTTGAGTTCCGAAATCCGTATCATTGAAGTATTTTTGTGTGTATGATTCTTATCGGTGTACTGTGCAGTCATATTTTTGTTTACTCATGTTTCGCGCTAAGTTTTGCCATTCAATGCATATTCATGTTGTTCCGGGATTCATTGTCATTCACGTTTGGTCTCAATCGTTCATTGACATCTCTCATATTTACTTCTCGTGTAATATCAATTCTATTGAGTTGTCTCTATCGTAAAACTGGAATTTATAAAGTTGTTTATTTGTAGATCAATCGGGTATCTCAGGGAAAACATCTTTTTCTTTTCACTCGTTTTCTCGGACAGAAAACTGTCAGTTTTTATAAGCTCCAAGTAGAAAATCGTCTCTTTCCAGTTTCATATAATTGCCTCTATATCACGTTATTACTCGATTTTCACCTTTTGTTTCCTTTGCAAAGATCGGCTCTGAAAGCAAAACACGTCGTGTCATCATAAATACTTATCGCTTTCTTTACTAGGGACGAGTTAAAGGAACGTCACAACAATCTCCCGCATTTTTTTCTTTCTGGACAAAGTCCGAGCTTAAATCATTCATGTCTTGAAGGCGAATCACATGCGATATCTGCCCACATTTATTTGCGTTGCTTATTTTGGCTCTATCTTTGAGTTTCGACTGTTATTTTTTTATGTTTGTATACGCCACTGCCAATATCTTGGTTTCATTCGAGGAAATTTTGTCGCTCGTGTTGTTATTCATTGCGATCACAATGTTTTTCTTAAAATAATTCTTTTGGCTTGCGTCGGTTTTACTCTTTTATAACGTAATTATTTCCACGACTGGATACAATCTCTTCTATCTGTCCTGTTCAAATTGTTGCACGTTGTATCAGAGATTCTCTCTTTTCTGCAATCAAGATTTTGTCTTTGATTCGTTGGAAGTGTGACTTACTGTCTTGTGAAATTTTCTCATGTGCATCTAATCGTAAACAATTTAACATCAGCTAAAGTTGTCGTTATATTTTATCAGCTCGTATAGGTTTACAGTTTCACTAATACATCCAAAACACTATAAAGTTTTTTGACAATAATTTGGTTACTCTATTCTAAAACGCTGCAGGAGACAGTTGTCAATAATAAGTATAAAACCAACGAAGGGTAATTTGGGATATGACGGGAAGATAATCGTATACACTTAAAAATTACGGTCCAATGTCGCTAGGAAAGTATCCCATGTTTAATATCTTCGAGGTATCCACAGTAAGTGCTATTTCTCATGTTTAAATCTATGCATTTGTTCTGTTATCTCGCTCTTGAAATCTTTTGTATGATTTGTAGAATTTGTTAGAGAGGATTTATGCTAATTTTTATTGTTTATTTTCTTCTATTGCTTTATAGGATGATAATTATTGGATATCTTTTTATATGTTTAATTGTCTTTGCAGAGATAGTTATGTTTTTGATTGCAGGTTTTCCGGTGCATGTTTATTTTATGCGCTACTTTGTTTTTCATATTATGCTTACAATTTCGACAATCGTGTTTATGTTTCAGCTCCTAATGGATATTATAGACATTAGTATCTTTCTTTTGAGGAAATATCGATGAGAATTTGTTTCTATCCCTCTAAAACTTAGTTCGGTAAACAGTATTCGTATGGTTGATCTTGTATTTTCGAAGGCATTCAAATATTCTCTCATCCTAAAATATTATCTAGTTCTCGTGTCCGCAGAAGCACTTTCCTCGTCAGTTTGTTATCTTTCCCTTCAGCATTTCCCGAGAAGACATTTAATGATTTTCGCAATTTTACAAGCAAATTTTCAGTTAATTTTATCAGAATAAGCGTGTAAAGCTGCGTTTGAAATAGCATTAAGTATTTAGGTAATTTTACAGTTATCAATTGTGCTTCGTAGAGCTTTTTTCTTGCACTCGTACAAGAATGTATTTGCATGCAGTTCTTCATCTTTTTGGAATTGTAAGACAGCAATTTTGACCCATAACGCTGAACCCCCTATTGAATAATATATCTCGTTCAGTTTGCATTAAACGAACACATTCGAAAAATTATTCGTTACCTCGTTCGAAAATACGAAAAGTAATCCCTCATTCAACTACAACAGCATCTTTCTATCTTCCGACTCCAAAACTCGTTTTCTTTCCAACCTTTGACAGTTATCTATTGCATTCCACCAAGATATTAGTTAATTTGAAGCTAAATATTCATCCGTCTATTGTGTGACTGTATTGTATAGGGCTGGTACGATATCCCTGCCTCGTAAATCAAAACGTCATCCTTCCTTCAAAATTTTCAAAACGTTTCGCGCTTTGCCGCCGTGGGTCGTGCATTTGACTTTCAAATGCTTCCATACGCACCGATGTCAGTTTTTGCAAAACTTATTTCCCCGTATCTCCTGTTCGTGGAGGCATTAAATTGTCCATTAGATTGTGAATACGTCCGTGGCGCGAGAGATAATCACGCCTTCGTAAAATAATGCTGCCCGCACGCTATTTCTAATCCTTTTGCACTGAATAAATATGGATTCTACGCGTCACGGCGATAAATCAAATGGGGCTGGAATATTTTTGCCGCGACTTATTCTACTCCGGGAAAACGTATTAGCGGAAGACAGTGCCAGATCGTTCACGGCTGGATTTTTCACCGCTCACTCCACGACTTTCTGTCACAACAAACAGATTCGAATCGGCGAAATTTTCGCAACTTGATTTTGAATAATCGTCTCGCTTCCAGAATGCGTGGAGTGGATATTATCTGAGACCAATGAGTCTCTTCGGAAAGTTGAAAAGGTGATCGGACGTCGTCTTTGGTAGAGCTGGCGTCAGTTTATAGCTATTACTTTTTCCTATCTTTGTGTGGAAACGTAAATTGTGAGCGTTGCAGATGTGGAAGGGCTAAGAAGGGAAGGCGGCAGTGAGCTCAGATCGCCTAGGAGGTCCGTGCGCAGCCCCGCATATGTCTTAGACGACCTCCTGCTAGACTAACTTCACGCGTTCGCTTCCCTCGCCTAAACCGGAACAAAAAGATGGCCTTTCTAAAGCTGTAAAAACCCAGATAAACGTGCGATACTCCGTTGATCAATGCAGGAGATAGTCGACCATCTTAGTCATTAAACAATCATTGGATCATATCTATACCTTTGATTTGATTGTGAATAAACTATTGTTCCCTGAGCCTATTGAGATTTCAAATGCTAAACAGGCATAATGTGCTTCGTAAATTCATCATAGCTAATGGTAATGTCGAAATATAAAGTTTTGAAGCGCTATAAAGTTAATAACCACCTAAAATTTCGTTAGTCTTCGTAAGGCATAACGTCCACCCCTTTCAATAGTTTTCAGCTTTGTGTTTCTTAAACCCTCATCTTTTTTAAAAGGATAGCGATGTATTTTTTTGTTGTTTCGGTGAAAAACTGTTGTACAGCTAATTCCCAAACGCCTCTTTATGCAATCTCGAGCGATTTCAATCAAAATGAACATAAAGATAGGAACAACGCCAGCTTTTTACTTTCGGACAGCATTCCAAGGGAACAAATCGAGATTGAAACATATTTCCGCAACTTGCGCCTATCTAGAAGTCACATCGAAAGAAATCAACCTGTTTTTGCTGGATTAATTGTCGCTTACTTGCAAGGAATACGCGCAGATGTCTCTCGAAACATCGTTTATTGTTTCCTCGCCTGGAATTTCAAAAACATAAATTATTGCTCTATTGTTCTATTGCCACTGGCGACACTCCCCCCCAGATTAACGATTCCGCATGATAAGTGAGCAAATTATCCTATTATCTTTCCATCAGATTCCTTCCCCGAGGAAAGTCCTATTTTGGTGTTAGATTAACATTTTGAAAGGTGATCTCATAAAGTGTGAAATCATTCACTACTCTAGTTACGTATATACTTGTAATTTTTTACCACCCTGTCTTATACCTTACTTCTTAATTCGGTTTCTTCTTATATGTAACTTCGATGTTTAAAGATTTATCGTTTATTTTCACTACATGTTACTATCTTCTTAAACAGGAAGTCTTTTTTGGCTTAGAAGAGCACCTTGATTTAAGAATCGTAAAAAAGGATCTAAATATAGAGAACTACATAACAGTCACATTTTATACCCGTTTGAGTATTGTTTGGTTTCTTTATAATCGAAACGGTCATTTTGGCGACAGTGAATGTTTTGCATCTTCGGCATTTATCCAAGTAAGTCAACAACTTAAGAGAAGAACGTAGACGGAAAGAACGTTTTGAATTTCTTTGCACCACTACAGTTTACAGGATTAAATTATCACACGAAATTATAAAACTGAAACGGAGTAAACATATTACACGTGCTCACTCATTTTTCTCGAGTCTTTTTATCATAATGAATAGATTTATTTTACTTTGTTTAACGTACCGCCTCACATTTGCCCTAAGTTCATAGATAAACTTTCAATTCGTAATTTGCGAACGATGCAAGGTCGTTAGTATTCTAAGGCTGAAAGTGCGAGGATACAATTTTGAAATCAGCATTTCGCATTCCGAGATTTAATGGATTCTCGCTATTAAGTCATCACTCTTTACGGAATCGCTAACCTTTATTTCTGTGAGCACAACTTTCTCTAGGAATGGCACGAATTAAATTCTACGCTTCCCCTAAGATTTATTCCATTTCTTTCACCAGCGGAGGTACTCGATTATTCGTAATAAATTTTAGATTTAATTCTTTACATAGATCGCTGTATGTTTCTTTAATGTGGAAGAGGATGCTGTCTATCTTATGGTTTCAAAATTACTTTTCACTGCATTCAAATTCCAGATAGACTAGAAAGTATTGTTTTATCTACATCTCTTTGTTTTAATTTTTACTTCAACTCTTAATGATGTTATTAGTTCCATAAAAAATTTCTACTACTGAATAATTATAGAAATATACTAGGATATTGTAATTGCTCATTGATTACTAATATTTGTTTATACTGTTACAAGCCAGAAGTTGTTTCACAATCAGTTCATTATTGGTTTTTCGCGTAATACAAAAACCTGCTTTATAGAATAAGGCTTGTGTATTTAAAACTACATCTTTACATTTCCTCACTCCACTTAGATTTTCTTAGAAGTTTTCTTAAATCCCCCCATACATCGAAGGATAACTATTACCCATTAATTACTTCATATTTTTTAAAATTTTTGTTTAAAATTAAGTTTAAATTATCTGAGCTTATCATATCTGTTTTTTTCGTTCATCATTCACTTAAATGATGTTGCTAAGGCAATAGGATACTTGTAAAATTGATTTCCATGCAATATAGTAAAAAGATTATGAGAAAGGAGTTTGATTTTATGTGAGCTGCTATCAATGTTAGAGTTTGAAATGTGATTTCGAAAATGTTTTAACCACATGCTTATTCAATGCGATAAAACGTTTATTTAATCAATCGTATTAGTGTTTCCAGTTTTCCGGATAGTCTCGAACAAGTTCTCATTTAGATACATCAGCGGTATATAGTCCAGCAAATTGAATCTCTTCGGATAAATTCCTTCTCTAAAACAAATCGCCGCAGCGAAATAACACTCATTTCTCGCGATAACGGTCGAAGGTAATATCCGAGAAATAACTCTCATTAATTCCACCCATTGAAATCTTTAGAAACAGATTATCAGGAAATGATTAATTCGAGAAATATGCGCTGGGTGTTACGTCGAATCAGCGAGGCGTAATCTCGCTCCGTGTGGCTCTTATACAATGGGATTATTTTTCACTCCTCCGCGAAAAAATCGAGATCGTCCGTGGCCTTTCCATTTAAAAGTATAAATACGCCGAGCGATGGATCGGAATGCGATTTGGCACGCTGCTCAACAATTCTCATTAAGTGATTTCTAACTACGTTTCGTAACCGGAGTCGTGTTGCGTCCCATTGGTGCTTGGGAGTGCGCAGTTTGCGAGGCTGCTCGCTAAGGTCATGCGTGTCTCTGGCGCGGACCGTCCGTCATGAATAAGAATCAGCGGGAAAAAAAGGAACGAAAAGCCTGGGAGGTGAAGGGTGCAAACGCGGGGAGGCTCACACTCTCCCCCACCCCTCGATTGTGCCTGTTTTTCTGTTGCACTTACCGAGGCTTTCCCGTTAGAGAATGTAAATTCGCCTCATTAAGCCACGTGGGCGGACAGGGAAAGGCTATTCACGCCCCCCGAGCGCCATCTGGTGCTCTCCACGCACCACGGGATCGTCGCCTTACGATGCAGTCTCGCTCCCTCAAGCACCCCAGAAGGTATCGTGCGCCCGACGCCGCCCGAGTCCTCCGTGGTAAGGTCCGTCGACGACCGCGCACCGGCCAGGGCCTCCCCAAAAGCAGCATATGGCGTCCGATCCCCGCGTTTCTGCCGCGGCGTTTGAATAAATATCCCCCTAATGTATGGGCTGCGATTAAATTGAATCATCGGGGGAAAATCCCGAGGGCGTAGTTTACCGCGATATTTTCTGCACGGAGGTTGCCGATCTTGGGAGGGGTCAAGGCACCGGGAGTGCGGAGTGGTCAGGAGAGAAATGAATAGGCGTTCGTTTCTTTTTGTACGATCGCGAGGCTTCGCTGGGGGCGGGGATGCGTTCGCCGCCCGGTTATTGCGATCGCCCAAGAGCGAGATGAAGGTGCCGGCCTTCGGTTAGAATCAACGTTTCCGTAATTCCTACACCTCTTATTATCAAGTATATTTTTCACAGAATGTCGTCCGTCATCGGTTCGTGTTGGTATCATTTTGAAGTCCTTAACAAGGTTGTTCAGCTTTCTGTGCGACAAATGAGGGGTTGAAAAGATATTTCTGTACTCCTTCTAAATAAGGGTTGTATATCGAGAAGGTTTGTTCAGAATAATTTATTTCTATTAGTAATTTAACATAGATCTCCTATTCATTTGAATTATGCTTGTATTTTTCCTCTGTATGTATTGGTTTTAGTATTGATTTAATTGTATTGTTCGACAGTGGTAGGGTATCTTGCTTTAGTACTTTTGGTCTATTCTCCTACCCTAGAGGTTCAATTTACTTCGTATTATTTATTACTTCATTACTCTTACATTTTTCGCGCAAAATTTAAAGTAAAGAAGAATAGTTTTAAAATACTTTATTTGTTAGAGCGAAGGGGTTTGAAAAGGGAATTTTCCCTATCTCTATCTAAGTAAGACGTTTTTCAATAGATTTTTCACCACGTTTATTATATGGGAAATGCAATCATATGACTATGCTGAGTAAGTAATAGCTTCTTAGGAGTACTAGATGAGGAAAAGAGGCCGTGAACTAAGCGAGGTCATATATAGATGTGTTCAAACAAAGAGGGGATTAGAATAGACTGTATGCGATAATAATGAGGTTCTTTTTAGCTCTACATACGTATCAAGGCATATTATAACTTGTATATTTCTCTGAACGTCATGCGCTTGTTAAAATCTCCCGACCTGAAGGATCTCAACACGAAGTTTTCCCAAATCTTTATACAAACAGAGAATGGACAACAGGCAAAAGTCATCTTGCACAACTTATTCTTATGAATTAGCCGATTAGAATAGGATAAGTTTTACCCTTTTCCTGGCGGTGATGTATAATAAAGAAAAGGAGTTTATCCTGCATAAATTCAAAGGGTTGCCAATACAGCCTACAAGGTGTTTACGAATATAATTCTTAATAATATATACTACTATGCCAGTTGATATCGACAATCATGTTTTATTTTAACCGCAATTGTTTGCTCTTTGAGATGGCAGTGGTGACTTGGAAAGGTGAAGAATTCATTTCTTTGTTCACGTGAGATTGTTATTTTAAAATAGACATATTTACATCCCAAATATTTTGATCACCGTATTGATCAACGATATTGTATTGGTAACGATCAATTTGTGTATGGATTTTATAAGCAGCGTGCAACTCTAATAATCTATAAATTAAGTATTTCTGTTTTCCTTTTTCGATCAGCTAAAATTTCCCGGGTATCATCAAATGTCACTGCTGCATTATCATCACCAACATGTAATTCGCATCACCTCAGGAGGGAAGAATTAACGGACACACCCTGTGTGCATTTTCCTCCACGTGAATGATAGGGATGTATATGATGTAATAGTAATTTAGGCCCATCAGATATATTTATTTTAGCTTTCGGTAGCATACAAACTGTTAAACTTAGGGAGTTACTAGTATCCGAAATTTTTGTATGCATTTTTCTTATATGGTAGTTGAGCTAATATTTTTAAAGCATTAACTCGTGGAACGGATTTCTTAGGTATTGTAAGAATAAATTTTTCCATTTAAAATTCTTTTTGCAAAAAGTCAGCACATTTCTTCGTTTAAAATATAAAGTAAGATATGTTTATAAATTTCAATGGATGATGATCTAACAATAAGCAGCAAGCAGCAATTTCATGCTAAGTAAGAATCAAACGGTTAATCATATAGAACTAATGGTAGTTGTTTTAGAATTTTGAATCCTATCATCTCAGTTACGCCATATGCACAATGTTTGAAAAAGTTTTCTTGAAAGAAAAACCTGAAGTCAGGTTTCAAAAGATTTTATGTTAGATCATTGTGAAGGACAACAAATTTTCGTATCTATTTAACATTTTTGATCAATATAAGCCGAGATACTAAGAATTAGGATCATACATTCATGTTTACTTGAGCCTCATACTATTCTGTTTTCAATGGTACATTTTTTCTCTTTGGACAAATCCAATGGATGTTTCTCGTAATATTTGAATAAATGCTAAACTTTTTAATGATTTATTGTTAAAATTCGTTTATAATACGGTTAATAGTTTCAGTACTTATTTTTCATGCTGAGAATAATGTTTTCTTTTCCTTGATATTTTTTCGGTAATTTCAAATTTTGGTAATCTTGTGATAATTCCAAATTACAAAATCGTGAATATTTAACGTATAGTTTGATTAACGTGATTCATATAACTAGTGAGGTTCTTCGAAGTATCGCTGACTATCTACTCCATGTGCCTTCATCGTTTCAATTTTTGTATGCAATGAAGTTTCATCAGCAGTTAAAGGTAATCGCAAGTCTTCGTCAACACGTTATTTCACCGCTACGAAACAATTTATTTTAATATTCTTCTCAGCCGTCCTCTTCATTACACCACTTTACGATTCGTTAAATCATTTTAAGTTTACGTCCAAGTTAATGTTCGCGCGTCGGCTTAAGTGCGGGTGGTTAACGATGTTGCCCCAAGAGAAGGCAACGGGGTCAAAATATTGCAGGAAAACCCAGTAGTAAATCAGCTAGCGAAGAAGGGATCTTCATTGTCCATAGATGTCGCCTCGGTGAAGTCCTTTGAGTAGCTTGTGCGTTAGAGGAGACGAAACTATTTCTGTGTAATGGCTATTAAAGGAGAGTGTCGCGTTTTAAACTGGGATACGCGGTAGGGGACAGGGGGAGGACGCTCCCGGGATTGGAGGAAGGAATCGGTAACAAAATCCCTATACGGCAACGAACGAGTTCCGTATAGAATCACGCGTGGTGACGTCAGAGAAGCGGTCCACTTTGCAGATGAAACCGCGATGTGGGAGGCCGTGCGGTGGTGTATGAGGCTTTATCGACAACCGCCACCCATTGAGAACGGTTCGTAGGTGGATTTGCGTACTCTATTAGTATCGGAAGCTTCCGAACGTTCGCTGTTCGGAGTATATCTTACTTACGATTGGTAATGCGTTGAGGAGGGCGGGTTGGTGCATCGAGGGAAAGAAACGTGCGGTGGATGCTCTAGCCTAAACGATGCCACATCTTCGACCTTTCTGGGGATGTTATTTATATAAGAGTGCGTATTTCGTAGGAAAAATAACTACCGAGATGATTTCATGTTAGATCGGGCTGATTTCTAGTAGTGATCCTTTATAATGTAAGGCTAAACATGTTGTGGTATTTTGTCATCCTAGATGAATTTAGCTCTCTTTACTTCTTGATGAATCGTACGCTTATTTTAGTGAATTTAGTGAAAGAAAGTAACCTATACTTTCTTTTTGTAATTTAAGACTTTACTGTCTCATTTTTATGTTCATATGCATGTGCGATTCATACGCATCATGTTGATCAAAGAGAGGAATTATGTTTTTTAATACATTGTTCAGTAAGATGTACTTATTAATTACTACAATCGGATTTCCAAAATCATTTTTTTATTCAAATTCAGATTGTATTGGTGGAATGGTACGCTTGCATCAATATGTGCATAGCTTTGTCACAGCAAAGTTTTTTTTTGTAAGCTATGTCAGAGGAGGGATCACATCCAGATACATTGCATATATCAATGCCATTTACTTTCGCGTGAATATTATTTCACAAGATATATAGGTCTTTGATTGACGGAAATCTATATCAATGATAGGATATAAAACCAGTCCCCGTTACCTCAAGACAGTCTGTGCAAATTTAATTTCGAACAATGGCTGAAATTAAGTTTTTTTCTCATCAAAATCATCTAAGAAATTATTTTTTTATTTTTGCATTCTGATATCGATGCTCAAAACTTATAGGTGAGAGCATAATTTATTCAAATACATCCCTTTTTTCTACTAATCTAGTTAAAAACTTTTAAATATTGAACGTTTATCATAAAATCAATTCAATTTATTTTAATATTATCAACCATATGGCAAATTTCACATCAAGTTGATGGGATTGATTCCTTCCTCTATCTTAGCTAATTAGATTAGATCAAGAAACTCCTTCAGTCGTTGATTTGGAAAACTTTATGATCAGAATAGCCCGAATAATCAGAATGCATGCTTCCAAAGTTAATTTGTCGTTTAGGTTTCAACTTTTCCAAAACATTTACTAGGATTTCTATGGTATATCTGCGGGGCGACATATGTGGTAGAAATTTTCGAACCCCACGATAAGTTACTCTACTAATAAATAAGTGTTATTTTTCGAATCGAGAAGATCCATTTAATCCTTCTATTTCTTTATGTCTTCAAGTGATACCGATATTAATTTCTCATTTTTATCAAGTCTATCTTTCATTTCTTGTACTCTATAAGTTGGAGAAGATTCGATGCATTTGAAAACTCGATCGTTTAACCTAAATGAATTCATTCCTTATAGTTTATGGATTCATGTAATTGTCGATAATTTGATACTATTATCACCATTGCAACTACGAACACAGCTTGGAATATATGTTTTTATTGTATTTATAAGTTAGTTGAATTCTTTACAAAAACATACTGTATAATTTCACTCGAATAAGGGTAATAAAAATTCATTATAACTTAATAAAGCGGTAGGGAAAATAATGGAATGCATTAGATGTACCGCTACATAATCATTGCATTGTGTTAGGTAAGTCTTAGTTGCTTACCTTACTGTTTGCGTAGTGTGCGATGTTTCCATATGTAATGGACTACGCAGTTCTCTTCATTTTCAAGCTTTTAAAAGGTGCAGGAAAAGCAAATTTCACAACACTCACGATCTCGATAATATCTTTTTCCGAGACAATGACAACGACTCAGGCTTACGAGGACGAATTTCCATTTACTCATCAGAGCTGAGGAATCCAGCCGAGTATTCAAACCTCTCACACTTAAAACCGCTTATTCGACCCAAGAAACCTGAAAACAAGGCTTTTATTCTCTCTCAAACTTTGTACGCTAGTCACAATTGACCATGAAACTGATTAAAACATCTATTCTTCATACGCATTACTCGTCAAGGACTGATTATAGCCTCTATGTCAATTGTATTCAGCGCAACCCATCGGATATGAGGAAGTATGAGTGCCCTGCGGAATCTAAGAAACGAGAGTTAAATACTGGATCGATGAGAAAGGGAATTGTTAACTGGTTAGGACATCGTCTGGGATGGATCGTTTGATAGAAGATGTGATTGAGGGATGGCTAAGTGAGCAAAGGGTAAAAGAAGTTGGTTGATGGATGAGTAGCGAAAACTGAGAAGTGTACAGGGATCCAATGAGTAAAGAACGGGGCATTACGGATTTACGATATCTAGCTAGTTTCTCACAGGATATAAATGACGATAGTGATTACTCGTATCAGAACAATTCATCAATATGTTGTTCGACACTTATTTATTTTCCTTATTAACCTATCATGTTTTAATGCTCTACTTTGAAATTATTTTTCTGTATTTAATCCGTTCTCAATCCATACAAAAATTGGGCATATTGTTAATGATGAGTTTAACATTCAATGCGGTACTTAAACGATGTTGCTGTTTACCCTAATGCATAAATTGAGGGAAGTGCTGAATTAAGGCTAGTTTGCTCTTTTCTCGACGTATTTTCGCAGATCGACTAGTTTTCACCTCCGACTTCATGAAAAGTCGAAGTACAAGATCGTCGATGGATTCTTGTGCTGTGGAAACGCATAATTGTGAACAGTTGCGGAAAGCTATTTTTAGGCTGTTTAAAAAAATCCGTGGCGATTAAAGCCTTTTTGCTCTTAGTTTAAGTATCCTGAAGGGTACGCTATTTTTCACACCTTAGCGTAGGCGGGGTTGCCTTTAGCAGGATACAAGGCGATGTCCGTCGCCCGGTCATCTCGGAATACCCTTAAAAGAAAAGATTCCTAACAGCTGTGTATTATATCGCTGATTCGCAGGAATGACATGATTAGGCTTATTTATCCTTATCTATATGCTGAGGAGAAACAATGGGTTCAAGCCCAGATGATAATTTTCGAAGGCATAGTTGACCATGAAATTCCAGCTCAACATTGCTGGTTAAAGCTAGAAAAATGCTGAGAGGTGTTTTGCTTTTCGTTGAGTTTCGTCTTCTTCATTTCTTTTGCTTAATTGTGGATTTTTGTAAGAGATATCATGCACCGGATGTTAAGGGGTTGGCCCAAACATCGATGGTAGCAATATTCCATTCATAGTATCGAACATTGGATAGGAATTTAGTTTGTCATCAACATCCTTCTATTTTTAAATGTTTCCTCTTTGAGAAATATCTTAGTTATGAGTAGAAAATTTTCATATCTCTGACGGTATACTTGAATATAAGTGCAGAATTCAATTATTATGACTTATTAAACCAATCACAGTTTTGTAAAATGTAAAATAAGCAAAATCGTTTCTACTGAACTTTTTCACGTTAAATTAAATTTTATAGTGCTGCGAGCGATATCAAAGAAGAAAAATCGTATTCTGTATTTCAATATTTTTTCATAATGGGGAGTTTATTATTGTTTTCAGTACAAAATTATGTCTTCCCAAATATGCCATTGATGCGATTCGAATCAATTTCGGATTATTTTTATTTAAGCGATTTTTAATAGGTTTAAACGAATGGTAATACGTAAGTAAGTCAGACTTTTAAATTATAAGATAAAAATCTACGAAACTTGAAAGGATTTTACTTTCGAAAGGATCGAATTTATAACTGTTGATACATTTTTCTTGAGTTCTCAGCAAAAGTTGATGGAGAATAATTTCTCTGTCATTTAAACTTAGTAATTCTCTCTTAACTTTATTGCTCATGTCAAATACAGTTTTTATGTACAACAAACACAAAGTATGTAATATGGAGAAACCCCCGAGGTAGTGAAATACCAAGTCCGCGCTCGTCTACGAGTTTTCTAGTTTCGGCAGATTGCCTTCTCTTCTTTTACGTATCTTCTACTAATTTTTCCCCGAAAATTTCATCAACCTTCGGGTCCGACCAAGACCTTCCGAACTCCCTGTTTATCCCGACCAATTCGGACCTAAAACTCCGATTCATTCATAAAATCGAATGGAAGAACGAGCCGCGTTAACTTTTCCTTTCATTTTCATCCCCCTAAAAACGGGGGCGGGAATCCTGTTTTCCCAACTTGGTCAAGAATTCGAACACACCCACCCCACTTGCCACCACGGCGTGTGCAGCTTATAGTAATGACCGTGGATTACTTTGGATCTTTCGGCGTAGCATTGATTTTTCCCAGTCTCGCTGCGTTTCATGCAGTCGCCTTTGCAGATCTGCTTCCTCCCCATGACGTCACCGAGGGAATTTCTACCCCCGACCATCCTCTCCCACCAAGACGGGTCCACGTTGATTAATGACACCCGTCCCGCATTCTTCACCATGCGAATTAATCGGTCGTTCAGGTGGATAAGCCCACTTCCTACCTTTCATTTCCCCACGCGCCCGTCCGTGAGGAAGTGGCCGTGTTCGAAGGGTTATTCTAATTTCTCGTGCGTATGTTTAGCCGTCGAACGACTTTTGTACGCTCTAAAGAACAGGGGATCGGTAGGACATGAAATGGGTGTTCTCGAAGATTGGAAACTTCCGTGGGGTCCGATTCATACACGTCTTCCCCTCAGATGGAGGGTTCATTAGCCGTTTCCTCCTTTCGGGTAAATATTTTCCGTCCACGGAACGATGTTTTAATCGTAAGACGGGTTATGAAAAGGAAGAACAAGTCACTTACAAGGAAAGGGGATGTCGATTTATCTCCCAGCTACGGGAGTTGGGAGCTATCTTCCCTCACGAGTCAAAGCCAAGTTCTTCCTTTTTGTTTTCCCTAATAATCAATTATGGGCTGTCTTTCGATGGGGTATTTTTGTCCTGAGACATTTTTAATTTTTTGAATTTTTTAAGGTTTTGTAATGATGATAAACAAATTTTGCAATATTCTTATCACTTCATTTGCATAGCTCTTGGAGTCTCATTAAATAATTAAGTTCTTTATCTATTAATAATAAACAGTGAAAATGATACGAAGTTTAGCAATTATTAATTCCTTAGAAAATTAACTTTAATAAGATTCATTCACAATATTTACTTATCTATTGGTTTTTCCATTTTAATGATTCTCACTGTTTCATTAGTAGGCATTTAATTCTCAAACGTTCAAACCATAAAGTGTAATTTTCATATTGGGGAAACATGTATATTTAATTCATATATTTAAATTACTCATCGATAAATTTAATCATATTAATATCAGTGGTGCTTTTGAGTATATTCTTTACTTTCACACCAACGGAACGTAGAACGCCGCACCGGAGTCGACAAACAGATAACGTCTCACAAGCGCTCAACCGCTTCGACACGGACCGATTCTCGGCAGTCAAACATTAATAATTTTTCCTCAAGACCCGATCATGACACGAGCAACGATTTCCGAGCCACAAACTCTATTTACAAAGCAACCCCGTCGGATGCCTGTGAAAGCACTGAATCATCTTCCTTTCACTCACGTTATAAAGTATAATCGCCGCGGAAGAGTTCCTTTTCAAAGCCAACGAACCGCGGAGACACCGTAAAAATCTCCCGAGTGTTTTTAAACACGCGGGCGGAGGGATTTTCCACGTCCCGGAAAAGAAACCTCGCGCGACCCGGAGGATTCCCGGAATCGCATTAATCACGGATTAAAAGGCGGGGGGTCGAGGAATTTTATCGCTCGCGAGAGATGAATGCACCCTCCTTTGGGTACGCGTAGCTCCTTAGGCGTGCGTTTGGCACCCTCCCTTCCCAGACGCTCCCTTTGGCGAAATCGTACGCGTGATGAATGCAAGGCATGTAAGGGACGGGGGAGCAGGATAAAGGCCGGACCGAGTCCTGTGGCCGGACATCGGATGGGAGGCTCCCGAGCGGACTTTACGAGAGCTCTCGGCACAAAGGGAATTTAAGACGCGCAATATCGGGGAGCGATATCGTCCGCCCGAAGGCGTCTTTCGTTTCGTCGAGGACGTGTATTCGGGCGACGCGTGGGGGCGGGGGGGATAAATCTCCGACCAGGTTACACCCCAAGACACGCGGGTACGTACACCGGAGGGGAGTCGCGTGGTTTTTTCGTCCGCAAGCAATTAGGGGCGAGAAGTTGGTTGGCGTGGACATTGGAAAGGACACCGCAGGAGGTTCCTTCTCTCCGGAGAGCGATCTTTCAGCATCTTTCTACCCCCCTCCCAGCTCCCCCTCCGGTACCCGGTCTTTCCGCACTTCACAAAGGGATATTTCATGCGGAGTATGAATTCGCTCGTTTCCCGTCCTCTCGTCCGGGCATTAAATTTCGCATTAATAAGGGATTTATTTAATGATTGCCCTCTCGGGCTAAGAGGGCCATCCAAATCAGAGGTCCTCGGCAGATCCCCGAACGAATGCCGTTCGGAATGAAAAATCTTTCGGGCTGCCGATGAAATATTTCTCGGCTCTTCGGAAGACAGCGATTTCCAGCAGGGTGTCGGATGCAATAAGTAATCGGAGATAAAGCCCAATTTTAGTTGGTTGAAATATCGATCTCTCTTAAGCTTTCTGCTTGAAAGAGTTTTAAAATTATGATTCCATGTCAAAACTATTGCTTATTAATCATAGGAACAACCTCGCGTTGCTTGAATTTGAGGATGAATGTCTATATCTTAAGTATTTTATTTTTTACATGTTTAAATGGATTTTTTGAAATATTGATTTTTATTATTTTTTTGTTTGTTAAAATTAGAAGCGTCTTCAATTTTCATGCATTATGTTTCTTTATTTTCTATCAGCTTTTATAGAATGAATGAATGGCTCTATCGAATGTTTTTTTTTATTTTCCTGGATAAACAAAAGGTTTAAGTATATTATGTTCACATTGAGTCAATATCTTTTCGTGAACATTTTTTCAAATATCTTAAACGTTCATTCGCTAATTTGAAGAAAATTCCTTTTTGTCTCCTAATTTTTTTGACGTTCGTAAAAGTAAATCATTTATCATTCTTCTTCACGTTTCCATTGATTTTTTTTAAACTTTTCTATGGTCATTAAATACGAAATTAACTCGGCGAAGGCAACTATCGCAGCTTTCAAAAGCATTCAGGTCTCTCCGTATATTATCCGCAAATCTCCGACTTAATTCCGGAATTAGAGCAATTACTCACGGACGAAAGAAACATCCTCAATCTTGTTGAAGAATGCCGCACGATCCCAAGCGTCGGACGGTACAAAACATCATAAATCCACGCCGGACGAGAAATACAAATACATCCTTTCTTATTAATGTTTCTCTCCCGCGACGGTTCCAAAAACGTGAGAACGTTTTCTTTCGGAACCGATTCCTATCTTTCTGGGAGTTTTTGCAATCTGATCCGTCTTCTTAAACTAATGGTCATCCGAGTCTCTCTGAGGAGACCTCCGCCCCCATTTTCCCGCCCTCGAACCCTTAATGAGGACACACAAAACACTCTCCGCACTCATTTCTACCCTCAAAACGGAGGGGTCATTTTTTTTTCGCCCATCCTTCTTTCCGAATCGTTCCCTCCCGTTTGTTCAATTCCGGTGCCACCGATTTATGTCCTTTTTTCCCGATTCCCATCCGCCCTCGCCGGGGATGACCTCTCCTGGAGGAAAAGGGAATTTCTGTACGGAGTTTTCTTTTTAATTCCTCCTTACGCGACACGCCGCTTTCAGAGTTTCCCTCCGCCATTTTGCTTCCCGGTCTTTCCTCCCATATAGCCGCCATCGCGCTGCGATCGTCAAGTGTCACCTGCGAGCCGCTTGGGCGGACGCAAGCCGCGGCCACACCTTCGCGGCCGAACCGCGGTCACATGTAAGAACGCCGCGGTACAAGTGCAGAGGACGATGGCTGGTAGATGCTGTTTTCAGCTGCGATAGATAGATTTGGGAGCCCTCGATGACAAATGAAAGCTTGTATTTTATTCGGAGCGTTATAGTGGAATACGTCGTGAATCATTCCTTTAGTAAGCATTCATTAGCTGACTCAAGGTTATCTTAAATTCATTGTTACACCCATAGGGCTGCATCTGTATACGCCCAGAATTTCTCGTAACAGCGTTTAAGAATGTCTCAAATATTTTAGATTACGAAGAGTGATAATTTACCGAAATTCTTGTATGAATGGCATCATTGTATTTGACTTTTGATGATGAAGGTATTTGAATTTTAAGTTATTTATTTACTTTACTATAGATACAGATTTAAATTTTCCTCAATAAGGATTTTTTCAATATTCTTGAATTGCTTTCCTTTAACTGAAGCATTATTTCATTTCGAAGGGAGATAACTCTGTATATAATGAAATTTATTACTCTTATCCGTCAACGTACACAAATTTATTAATAATTACTCATTAATTACGGATTTTCGCTGATGAAAGACTATTTTTTCCTTCCGTATCGAACCCACCCCTTAAAAATTAATTTTTAATACTTATTATGCATTCCAATTAATTCTAGTTTCTCAAATATTTCTGTTTTTTCTGATATATTAATGTGGTCTTTTTCTAATTCATATCGTGAGTGCTGGAAGAATATGAATCGTGTTTTACTCCTTAGAGTTTCTGTTTACAGACGTCATTCATTTTAAATTTCTCGGATCTTCTATCCGTTAAGGAATGCTAAGTAAGATCTAATATTCAACTTAATATAGCAATGGAACATCGATTAATTATCTTCAAATTTCAACCGCCGATGTTATAGATGACAGTCCAAAGTGACTCTGTGAAATCATCCGAAGTATTCCGTGCCGAGTTTCTTTTACCTTCCTACGCAAACTCCACCATTACTTACCGTCTCGCTCTCGGAGAACATTCAAACGCCATTTGCCGGTTTTAAACGCTTCAAGATAATTTCCCCTTTTATTCCTCCTACTCTAGGAAGCTAGCAACTTAGCGACGTACGAAAAACCCCTGAAGTGGAAGCAAAGCCGTTATTCGCTATAAAAAAACGAATCATTAGGCCTCGCAAAACAGTCCTGAAGTCTTTCAAATGTTACGAGAGAAAAAACCAGGTACTATCCAGTTGATTTCCGCGTCCCCCTGAATTCATCCTCAAAGACGTCGCTTTGATGCTCGTCCTCACTATCCACGGCTATCCTTTTATGCTCACAGCTATACAAGCTCTTTTATCCACTCGCCTTGTCTTGTGATACGTCTTAACATATCTCTCTCGACCCTCGGAGTTTTGCTCTCTGCCCCGTCATCCATCCACATTCGCTGCTTTTATTCTACGCATTTCATCTCCACACCTCCATAGCTTTCTCTCGCAGCCTCCCTGCTTCGAGTTTTACTGCCCCTTGGATTGTCTCGTAAATCCGGGGATGACCTCCGACAAAAGAATCCTTACCGACGTAGAATCGCTTGTATTGTGGACAGTGAGGGAGCAGGAGGGTGGGTGAGGGAGCCGAGTTATTTTTCTACGAAAAGAGCAAGTGTTTGTCTTCGTCTGGATCATTAGACTTCGTGATCGAGAATGTGACCCAAGAATCTCGAACTCGTGAAGCTTGTTAAATGCCTCAGAATTAATCAGAATTATTCAAAAAAGGGATGATGTGTCGTATTTTTCTCAGTATGAAAAACATTGAAGTAATTCCGCTTTTAGTATCGCAAAAGGATTGAAATAGTACGAATGGAAAACTGAAATCTTAGTCCACAACATGACGTCAGAATTTCAGATTCATTTTATAAAATAAACCAAGACCAAAAGATCGCATTTAATAATATAAATAATATCATCGCATATACTAATATAATAGTAGACATTCAGCTGTTTCCTCTTTGGTTGAGTGTTTGCCTTGCCCTTGCCTGTATTTGAACCTGGCTTTGAATTTGCTAGTCTCAAGTGAAGATCAAAGCAGCCAACGAACTTAGAAAATTTTATATATATGTTATACTACCGTAGATGTTTCTTGCTTCATTATAGGCTGACTATTTCATTCCTCACTTTATCCAGTTCCCTTGTTTTAACCTGTCGGTTGATGATTCTGAATAAGAATGAAAAATTGTTGCAGATTTTTCTAAGTTTTCTCCATACACAGACATAAAGTTAAATAATGCTTTAAATAAATAAGGCTTAAAATAAGCAAGAAGAGTGGAAGGAATGAAGGATAGACGAGACGGATCAACTTCCGTGCCTCTCAGTAATTTTTGAAGCTTGTAGAAATACATTTCGTCCCTCCTCGTCTCCATCGTTTCGATGCTAATTCCTTAATTTTGCCCGTCTCGTCGTCTCCCACGCACAGAATGCACGATCGTGAGAATATTCGACCTTGAGATTTTCATCGAGTTGATCAAGTTTCCGGGGCTCGAAAACATTGCCATCCCTGTAACATCGTTCTGCTCCAAGATCGAATCGGGCGATAATCTGCACAAGAATCTCGATTAGGAAATGAGTTCAAGAAATAAAATGTCCGAACTGTCGCTATGTCGCTATAGCTGCTCGATTTGTGTGCGAGGTCAGACCGGAGTCTGATTCGGCGTTGGTTTGTCGTAAAAGTACTATTTTTTGTTTGCCACGGTCTCGGAATCGAGTCCCGGATACTAGGAATTTTTCTGTTATGGAATATTGTCTGTCCTACGATTGCCACCTCACTGCAGTTATTTACTGAGTGGATGTATGTGGATGTGGAATTTCAGTTCAGTGTTAACATTTGAGAAATGGGTGTATCAAGGTTACAGTGATTGAAATGTTCACGATCGGTTGACGGATTTCAAGAGCACAAGATAAAATTTTAGTTCCGTAAAAACCATGTTAAGGCCATACATTATGAATTCCGAGATATTTGGTTCTTCGAGAAACAATTATAAAGAAGCGTCATTCCTTAAGATTACGCCTTTACTAATATTGATCCCCTGAAGCTTCTACAAAACATTTTGACGTGATATCAAACGCTCATAATTTGAATGATATTTAGAAATATATAAGTACATCTCCTCTAATTCAAGTCTAATTTTTAAGAAAGGAACTCTTCAACTTTTATGAAGAGGAAAAGTTTGAACTGATTAATATGAGTGGGAGTTTCAATACAATCTACTGCTTGCACAATCAGAATTTCCTAGCTTGCAAACAATCATATCAATAGAACTAGTGGGAACTATTTTCGGAAAGATTTTATTGTATTAGCACTCAATACTTTCTTCTGTTAAATATGAGTATTATGCTATTTTTTACAAGCAAAATTCCATACAAATATTCAGTGCAACGTATTTTTCTCCAGCGATGGTGTCTTACATTTTACTTACTGGTTTGCTTTAGAGAACCTAAATTATAAATTTAGTTCACCGTTTTGAGTTACGTCATTACAGATTTCCAATGTGGCGGTATATGAAAAAATATTTTTATTTTTGTGTTTGATAAGTTTCTAGGGATATTTATCATGATTTTAATCTAGTTACGTCCTTAAGAACATAAACTCGAGGTAATATCAAAGCCTTGTCAAAATGTTATCTCATCAGCTGTCAAGATCGACGTGTTCCTTTGCCGTTTCTTTTCCTAGCCAATCAGCATCCTCCGAAGGCACTCCGCCGTTTTTACTTTTGATTTCTAGTCCACTTCCCCTCAAACTGGCTTAACTTTTTCCCCACGCTCATGATCCCACTCGTTTTTTCTACTTTCAAAAAAGTCCTCCTCTCAAAACAAATTGAGAGTTCGTGAAAGAGAGCCGTACTTCTCGTGTTTTCTTCCCTCGAACCCTCACTATCTGCCAGTCGAATCGAGAGCTTATTTGTCGCATTGCCCTATCTTTTTGGCGCATCCAGAGTTTGCCTTTCTCGAGCCAATAGTATCCATCTATCGTTATATCTGCGCCGTCTCCGATGTATACGGACTCCTCTCGGACTTCTCGTGTGATACACCCCAAATACTCGGAACATTATCATAGAAATTAGCGAAACTCGTCTTGTGCCCTTATTGGTTAAATGGGCCACTGAGCGTAATTCTATCACTGACGTCGTGAAATTTATTTGCTGAAATGCCGGAATCTTTCTTGCGCAATCGTGAAATTATCGTAAATAATTTAGATGAATAAATACCTGCACATGCCGGTATGTACTGAGAGATATCGGTCAGATTTTCAATGCTGTTGAAGTAAAAATATAAAAGTATAACATGTTTTGAATTGATTATTCAAACATTATTATTATTCCATTGTAGACAGAATTTTATTTCCTTGTATTTTAATTTTAGGTGTTTACAATCATTTCGGGAATCAGTGATATTCAAGAAGAAGATTTCCTTAAATTTAAATCAGTCTACAATTGCTTTAATTCAAACGACCATGTAGTTGAAATAACCCAATAAATATATCTGATAGAATTAGAAGACCATTACATGAATACTTCAAGTTACCCTCGATTTTTTAAATCCATTTTTAATTCATTTCGTCACAAGATAGGTCTTGAATTATCCTGTTACAAGACTTTAACATACTCATTTGCTCTTGGAGATGATGAAGAACGATAGCTTTAGAAAACTACGTAGAATTGATCCAAGTACTGAGAGATTGTTAATATGGGTCCCCATCTTGAAAATGATTGCCAACCCCACTCAGGGTTGTCAATTAAGTGTTGTAATTTTCTTCATCTATGCATGTGCTTCATTAAATTTATGTATTTGTGCTTGGAAAATGCATCATCGTATTAATCCCTGAAAATTTCCTCAGGAAATGAGCATTCGTTACGAAGATATCAACGACTGAAATCAATAATTGTCGATTTTCTCGAAACTAAAGAAGCACTTATTGATTGATGTACTTTAATTGAAGAAGCGTTTAAATTTGTCGTTGTTATTGACGATCTTCGTGGTAGCGATTGATTAAAAGCAGTCAGTGTTCCGGAATCGTATACAGATCAGAGAAACAATCTTCCAAACCACGACCATCTCTCGAGGATTTAAATACGACAAGAATTATATCCCCTCCAGTTGAATCCGGTTGTAAATCGGGTTACATTATCAGTCGCGGGTATCTTGAAATCCTCATCGGCGAGTTATTAATACGGACACACCACGATTTGATTAAAGGTAGCGAAGGAGTCGTACGAGTAATTTATCACTCCGTCCGTCGATATCAGTTTACAGCATCTTTGATCACTTCTCGCCCCAGTACCATAGGCGTATCTATGCCCTTACGAAGGGGTTTAACCGTTTCATCCCGGCGGCTGCAGCGTGCGGATGCCCAGGGCCGGCACCCACGCCTTCGACGTCCCTCGAGGGACGGTCGGTGGAGGTCTTTAATAACAGGGTGTCGTGGAAGGAATCTGCGGGGAGCCCAACCCAACGCCCGCACCCCTCCCAAACGATAACAACTAAAACCGTATGATCGCGTGTATCTCCGGCACGAGTCGCGTTCAAGATTTTTTCCTATCAGAGGCTTCGAGCTAAATCGTCCGGTTAACCTTTGCACCTTCCCTGCTTCCGTAATTTAACTCAGAGCTTGGTTACTGATTCGATTGTAAGAGGTAGCCGTTTTTATATTCCTTCATTCTGTCGTTCGCAATCTTGTTTGTTTGTATTTTATATTTTACGCCCGATTTTAAGCTATTTATATCCGTTACCCGGAGAAGGGAATTAATATTACTTTTACATGAAGCGTGTAATTTGGAATATTTGACCCATCTTTTGCTCTATTTATCAATTAAATGAAATATATTTAGCTTTATATGCCATAACATCAACTCTTATCACGATCAAATTCATTGGGTATTAATTTACAGGTTAAAACACTATTGAATATTTATTAAGGCCTGATAAGCATTGGATTGTGTTATTAGTTAGTGAATTATTAGACTTCATTTTTCGTTATTGAATCTCTGTAAAATCTGAGTAAATAGGATACATCAAGGATGGGCCATTAGTTCCATGTCATCTTAGAAAAATAACTCGTAGTATGTAGCCTTGAGTTTTGACCTTAATTTTTCAGCTGTGTTACTGTCAATAGATAAATGGCACACAGATATCTTAAGCTTACGTAATCAAATCGAAAAATTTCTGTAGGTTCAAAGTCAAACGTTGATGTATGAGGCTTTCAGCAAAACAAAGCTGACCGAATATTCAATCATTGCTTTTTACTTCCAAAAGATGACGATTGATATCCCACATTTTGCTGAGCATAATAAATAATATATTAATATTGTGTCTGATTGACGATAATTCTTATTTTGTGGTGAGAAATAAATATCATGATTGTTAACGATAATAATAACCAGAAAACCCGCAAGACAAGAATTTCATATATTGACAATTTTTTTATTACGACAACCGGAGAAATAGAGGGAATACGTGGCATAACTACTTGATATTTTTTTCTCTTTTTTAATTCGATTTAA
This sequence comes from Pantala flavescens, assembly GCA_020796165.1. NCBI lineage: Eukaryota > Metazoa > Arthropoda > Insecta > Odonata > Libellulidae > Pantala > Pantala flavescens. The sequence continues at coordinate 11,452,694 of CM036889.1, read as the reverse complement.
TATTTATGATGGAACCATACGCTGTTCCAAAAATGAGATAATTAATGAATCAACGCATATCGAATTTTATAGCGATCCTTATAATAAAAAACTTGATTAGTTAGTTAAATCGTAAATGTATGAGTGTCTTGTATTTCGTATGTTTTAAGTTTTGACCTCAAAATTTTCTTGTTAGAATATAATATTATTTCAAACAAGCTAAAAGTTTAATACGCATCAAGAATTATTGTTAAAAAATTTTATGAGCTCTGCGAATAGACTTGTGTATTGTTTTATAGTCTATTGAAGAATCTACCTTTAGCTCTACTGCTTCCAATGAAGCTATTCAGGATTAAAAAATAGCGAGGAATTGAGTGTAGCAGTCGCTTAGTGCAGTGACCACTCTCAACATAGACAAAGGTTGATGACTTAGCGTCTTGGCTCTCCTTTCTTTTCCTCGTCCGTCAACTTGTCACCATTTCCAAGTTTTCCCAGAGCTCCTTCCAAGTTGGGGCATATTCAAGTGTAAGAAGGTCGGACATTGACCACACTTCCTCACCAAAATATTGATGCAATTTTTCAAACTTTCACCGGCGCCTTCGTGTCCACTAAAATACAATCGGAATTTCTTTGAATAGGCATAGTGCCCGGATACTCCCGTCTTTTAGAGTTTTTCGTATTTCATTGCGTAACGATACGCTGATTTTCGTGACGTGGCTGTATATTCCGATTGGTATCAGTTTTTCAGACTTATTCGTCGTTATGGATTAGAAAAGCTGCGAGATTCCAAAATGGTTGATGTTTATTTTGTTCGAAGTCGTAGAATATTTCCTTGGACAGTCGCTATTGTTAACGCTCCAGATCTTTGCCCAGGGAGACAACCGATCAGAACCCACTACGCACTTGGATCATTCTTTCGGGAAAAAATGTATTGGAATTTGATAACCGATACCCCTCGATCTCGTTGCTTCCAGCCCCATGCAGATAAGGCCAATGTTTTTCTCGATGGTGTGTATCAAGCGAAGAGCCACCCATTGATAAGGAGTGTTAACGCAGTGGCTCTATAGTACTACGTTGAGGTCAGGGGCATAGGCTTGGCATCAAGGCGGGACCAGGCCTCAGGGTTGCCAAATGGCAGAATCACAACAAATCTTGGCGTGTATAGTCACCATCTCATCTCCTTTTAGGTGAAAGGGAATCTGTAGAAGGGAATTTCTTCGATGTAAAACCAAAAGGCACCTAATTGTATCCTCTGAATATTTACTTCGCTTTCTCCTACTCACGTACGGGCTGCACGAAGTCACGTTCTCAGTGGGTGTGTCATCCTTCCTTTCCATACTTTCGACTCTAGGAAAGACGGCATAAAAAGAAAAATTCGATCGTGAGACGTACTTGTTCCTGGAAGGGAAAACATGAATTTCTCTTCGATCGAACAGTTTTCTAGTTAAAAGGATGTCAACCGATCGGAAACATTGATGATACGCGAAGTTCCTTTCGGCAAACATCCAGGTGTTTTCTTATGTACGTGTAGCTATTTGAAATGGAACATGGAAGTGTTCCGATGCCCATAAACGAATGTGTTGTTTTTTATGCTTATTCACATGTGAAATCGTTGATTTTTTTGACGAGAAGTTCAGGAACTATACATTATCTTCACAAGAGACTGCAGATAACTAAGGATCCTTGGCGGGATGTTTGACTCAAACTATCTTGTTTTCATACAGTTTTCTTATTTTTTACTCGCAGCTGTAGATCTCTGATTTTTGTTCGTAATAATTTTTGTTTGCAGTAGGGAATATTTATTGGACATTCAAAGGAAACCAAAGCAAACAAAAGAACGATAAAAGTAATGCTGAATCTAGGGGAGAGAGAGAAAGAGGAAAAATCATCTTCCAAGCGTTATGATTTCTATTTCAACGTTTCCTCCCAATATTCACCAAAATTGAAAAGTTTTCCATCAGATTGTATTAAATTTTTATATCGTTTATTGTGAATCATTTTTTCCTGTTTCTCCTTGAAAATTTTGGTATTAATTATAAAATTTCTCGTTTAGACGTTAATCTAGGCTGCATAATATTGTTTTGTAACGGTCTGTGATGTATTTGTAAATCTAAAATGTTCTTCTTTTATTCTTGTGATGGAACCAGTTGGTTTTATATCGGATAGTAAAGATTATGTACATCACAGTTGTGAAGACAATTTAATTTGATCGTGAGATCCTCTATTGGATACAAAAGAAAAGTCTTCAATTTGAAATTATATTGTTGTTCGATGGTTTGCATAAAAAAATTTCAATTTAATGTTTTCAATATTAATGCCGAATCGAATTTTTAAATATAGTATAATATATTATGTATCATTCGGTTCCGATGTCTATACGACTTCGGAGCCCTATTGAAGACCGATTGCGTATTTCGTTTCGAATATGATCCCTTACCCTGGTCCGTTCTCTTTCCAGGATGAATTCCATCCGTTCATAGAGGCGCTCCTTCCATACGTGAAGTCTTTCTCGTACACTTGGTTCAATCTCCAGGCAGCCAAACGCAAGTACTTCAAGAAACATGAAAAGCGTATGTCGCTGGAAGAGGAGAGGCGGTGCAAAGATGAACTACAGGTAAGCAACATAATCCGTTTTTCGCAAACTTTCTATCCATTTATGACCAAATATCCGGTTATACGAGTAACGAGAGAATACAAAATCACACCAGCGTTTTCTGTATTTACGGAGCACGGAAACTTATTATTCTTCCTTTCTTAAGATATATAATTCGTAAGAACGATGCTATGGTCGATTATGTCTTAACGTCGCAAATATAATTGTCTTTTGAAAATGTTTAAATATTAAATGATAACGTGTAACTTTTAAAATTCTGACTTCGTTAGTGAAAAAAAAGAAATTCGTAGTTAATTTCTGCTTTGATACTCAACTTTTAATGTTATTTATCGCCGAGAAAACTCGTAGGACAATTTACATTCACATAATATACACGAAATATGAAAGTATTGGGGATGCTACGGATTTCATCTTGTCTTCTTGGAAGTCTCATTTATATTCACCTCTTGTGCCATCTCGGCGTCGGGAAGCACCCTTCGGGTCACTATGGGGACAAGATGAGGGGAACTTGGAATTCACATCATTTATTCTTTTAGTAGCACAGTTCATCGGTACAGTTTATTAGAAAAATATCGTTGTTCTGCTTAGAGGTAAAATTTTCGTTTTCTCATTAATATATAATACAAGATTCAAATTCTTTATCATTTAAATAGTAATATTTTATACGAAATTTTTTAAACTATCGATTGATGAAAATTATCTTATCTTAATTATAATATCCGATTTAATTAATTATTCGGACGAAAAGAAAGATGAACAGTATTTCATAGGAATGAGACGTACTGCGCATAATAGCAAGTTCCATTGCGAACTTATTTTTCAGGATGTTATAGTTCCCTTTACGTCATCTACGCCAACACGTACTCCGAGGTCATTTATGTTCCATCCTATCGTCTCGATGAATAGATTTGCTCTCGTTTCGTACTGTGTCAATCTAAGGATATAAATCCCCAGTGACCGTTTCCAAATATCGGGCAACGTATAGATCGCTGCATCCTTACGCAATCATAACCCAGTGGGCCATCCTCCATCGGCGGAGAGGTCAGTAAATCTAAGGATGAACGGGATAGAACGGAACAGCGTGATGGGACCGAAAACAAAGGGCATAGCTTCGCCCACGTGTCCCCTCGGCATCGCTTCCCTCGTGGGGTGCTTCCAATCGTATCGTAACGCCCGGCCTCATCAACCCACACTCCCCCACGAGTCCCCTCCCCTGCACCCCTGCCCGCCAATGGCTGATTTACTTCCCCATCCCGCGGACCAAAATAGACACCAGGTTGTGGCAAGAAAAAGATTTCGTAACGTCTGCCCGCTCCATTCTGCCACGAGCCCTCGCCCATCTCCGGCCTAATGGACAGCAGCAACGGGCCTCGGAAATAGCCGCGTTTTCCTCCCAATGTCGAGCCGAATACGATTCAAATAATAGATAAAGGTTCCCTTTAGTTTTCTCCAGAATCCACCGCAGTCTTCCGCTCGTTGCGAGGCTGTCGAAGCGCGCCGAACATCCCCGTCTTCTGCCGGAAACCTCCGGGTCGGATCCCGCGACGCGGATTTTTCCGCTCCCCCACATTTCCGCCACGCGCTCACAATTTCCTTCGTTTAAAGGCGAATCTCGGACGCGAATCTCGCTTCTCTAGATGCAACGGAGGTGGGGGGTGGGAGGCAGGGAGCGGGTTTTTGATGCCGCAACCATGAAAAATAACCGGACGCTCCAAAGGAGGTAGTCTGGGAGCAGTGAATTTATGACGAGGTAGGCTGTAACATGGCGGTGCTCAGGTAACCTGGCTCCTAGCTGTCGTTCCCAACTCCCTGGCCACTAATCAAGAGCGCGTTCGCGGTGGACAAGGAGTCGGCGCCGTTCGTGGAGTGTTGGGCAGAGGCGGGCGTGCGGAAAATCGGTCATTAAGGCGGTGGTGCGCCGGGAAATTCGGGGATCAGGACGAGTGGTAGCTAGGAACCGAACTAGGAGTGGGATTAAAATATTAACAGTCGAAGTAGGTGATGATACATCTGATTTTAAAGGAATGAAAATAGGGTGATATACAGAAGAAATTGGTTTAGACCGTGAGGGGTAGCTCATCGTAATATAGTATACTGTAAGAGATTTATACTAAATTCACTTTAAATAGCATTCTTCTATTGTTTACGGTAATCTAAAAATATGTTAAGACAGATAAAAACAGTAATGATATAGTAATAATAAGGTATTCAATATGGGGAAAATTGAGACTGAAAATTCCCTTTTCCGATTCACCCTGTCAGTTCTCAACGAAAAATAAAGGCAAGGACAATATAATTACAGATAAAGTAAGAATAGATACAGAAAATTGAGGTAAATAATGCTCCTATCACAGGGATCATAATTCATAACTAAAACTGATCATTTCGCTATGTCATTTGTAATTGTTAGTTGAGCGTAGAATCTTTTCCATCAATGCGATTTTTTCTCAAGTAAAATCTCAACCGGGTTTCGACATGTCATCGACATAAACTATTCGAACATCAGCCATCTAAACATGCGATATTTGTTTAATTTAAGAAATTATTCTTTTTGTAAGGGATACATTACATTACTTTATCGTACATGACGAGCGTACACGTTACCTCGCTTTTTTATTTAACATATCTCTTCCCTGATTCCCTAATAAATTAATTTCTCTAATTTTTGTCCCGGGTTCGAATCCCGGATGAGGAGGAATTTTTCCTCTCAGGGCGTGGAAGTTTGTGATGGGGTTATGTGCATTCATTGTTAAGTTTCGAACCACGCTATAGTGTGAATAATAATTTAAGCGACAAACGAAGAATTACCTCGAGCATCGATGGACCAGCAAGTTCGACAACTTGGATTGGTGCATTCGTAACACCGATTAAATACTGTGCGTAGAGTCAAAATTAAAAGAGCAAGGAACGAATAGGATGCGAAGAAACTAGTTCTTGGATCTTGCGTCGCAAAGAGGAGACGGATGCACTCGAGATACTGCGTGGAGGTAATGATGATACGAAAGATGTATCGGAGGACAGCGTTCGCTTCTCTCTAGGCCGCTACCGCACGCGTAACTCTTCCGTCCCGTGGCCAGGTGTTCGCTCGTCGTGTTATTTACGTCGGAAGAAGAGGACGGGTCCTTGGGATGCTTTCCAGGCATTTTGGAGATGGCTTATTTTCTTTTTGAGGGGGACACGTTATAACCGCGGGATCTCTCTCCGTATAAATGTGAGCGGATACTGTGATAAGCAACCCACTCTCCCCCTCTGTGGGTCCGAATTAAAAAGTCGCTACGTATTTAGGATGAGTTCGCTCCAAAGATGAAAAACTCTTGAGAGCAACAGTTAAATTCGGTTAGCAGTCGCACAGAAGGACATGATATTGTGAAAAATGTATTCGCATATGTTCTAAGTAAGAAAAAGTTTACTGAACTAGAGCCGCGGGAATTTTATGAAAATACAGAATACCTATTTCATAGGGAAATGCTCATACGGTGAAAGCGATTGAAAAAGATGGTAGAAGTTCAAATTTTCTTTCGTTAGATTTTTGTGGGAAAACAGCTTCATAAATTGAGAATAGTTAATCCTGTATTTGAGTATGTAAAGTTGAGAAATGTTCCTTATTAAATTAGATCCCTAACATTATTGATTCTAATTTCATCCAGTATGACATTAATACTAAAAAAGATACAACTATAACATTTGAATTAAGTAGCCATGTTCTTCAGCCTTAAAGTGTGATAAAAATCATTTTATAACGATTAAGGTCATAATCATCGATTCTTTTAGAAGCGTAAAATAGCTCCATTACGAGAATCGTTATACAAAAACCACCGCATTCAAACAAAATATTCATGTGGCAAGGAGTTGGATGAAACGAACATTTAAAGAGCTTCCCATAAGTTTAGAATCTCTAGGGAGAAAACTGTCGGCTGCTAAGCCATGCGTGGATGTGTTGGAAAGTGGGCGCAGATTCCTTCCATAGCTCATTCGCATTTCTTCGGGCAGCGTGACATTTTTACGAGTCGCAATTGTTTCGGAAGTGGGGATGCACTCGAGGTAGTGGAGGAGATAGCGGTGAAAACCATGGCCGAAGGTCGTCCGTAGATAGGCTTTATTCCGTCTCCTCGTAAAAATCTCAACTTCGCGAGCTTTTCTCTCCCCACTCCGCATTTGCATCCACGGTTTCTCTTTGCCTTCTCCATCCCCACCGTGATATATCCCTCCTGTTTACTCACCGGCCGACGGCTGGAATTTTGCGCTTTCGCCCAGCGCCTCATAACACTCGCCTCTGCTTCCGCACACCAAGTTATCACCTTTTATCGTTGCAGTACCTCGAGACGTTCCCGGCGACTCCCGGAAAGAAATCCCGCCCATAAATGTATCTGGCAGTCGATGCGTTTTGCGTACGCACATCGGGAAAGAGAATTCTTCCGGAATCATACTCGTCAGCCTTCGTTAACGGATATACCTTTTCCCATCGGTTGCCAAATCTCGAAAGGCGGGTAAACATCGACAAAAAACCATCGCTCCCGTTTAAAAGTAAACAAGAATTCGCATCGAATACTTTGTTTTGGCCGTGCCCGAATTTTTGCGTGCCAGTAAATACTCGAACGTTCCAAACATCCGCGGATGAGTAACCTAACTATGCGCTAATCGAGTGAGTAGAGACGTATCAGTGATCTCGAATTTGAAGTACCCATTCTGCGATCAATCAATCAATTCGTACGATATTTTTTAGGATAGTATGTCGTTTATGGTATAATATCGTTGTGGACGAAACCACGCTATAAACATGTTTTCTACTGCATTCTTCTTCCTGAATATAATGTTTATCTTCAAGAAATTCGATGGTTTTCAGTTACTTGAGGTATTCAGCTAACGACATATAAACAGTATAACTTTAATCATTAAATATAACTGTAATTTTTCACCTCGAAATCGAAGCTAACAGGATTGTTAAATCGAGAACAGAAAACACCCCTCTCGTATTTTCCCCTCCTTAAGATTTATTTTAGAGCTTGCGTAAATAATCACCTATTTGGATCGATGAGATAAACCACGTTTAATGCGTAAATAATACTCGATCTCGGAAATTCACTTCCGCGTGCTTCGGGGAAAGCCATCCACTGTTCAGCATTAACCTCCGTTAAATATCTCGATGTTTTCTCTCATCGGGTTTGTTTCCTCTCTTTGAATGAGCGAGTGGGTGGAAGGGGACGGTAAAAAAGAAACCTCCTGAAATACGCACCCAAGTCTTGAGTGTGACGGAATTTAGAGCCATGTTGTTATCCTTAGACCGCGTGCGAATTGGGTCGTGATCCTTGCGAAACGCACATGCGCTTCGTGCGCTTTATCATCCGCATTTAATCCTTTCTGGATTTTAGGGAAGATTACCGAATTCAGACGAGAGGGTAGAGAACGAGGCGGATTTGAAACTGCGCATATGCGTGGAGAAAGGGTGAGACTGTTGACTGTTGATGGATACGCATTAAGTTTAGAAATAGAAAAGGTAAAAAATCATTGATGGAAATAGTGGACTAAGAAAGGAGATGAAATAGCTTTATCAACACCTTTTAAATCGTTCCATTCGCGGACACGCATTTCCTTTTGCTTAGATATCATTCCTTCGCGACGAGAAAATGCATTTAGTGAAGCTGTTGAAATAAGTATATCTGTTGTGAATTCTTCATTGCTGAAGGATACTTGCTTTCCATTACTATCGGGGAATCTTTTTTCAATTTTTAACGATGTGCCGTAGATTTCTTTTAATAAACGTTATTTTTCCAGCGAATTTCTGTTAAGAAGGAGATTATATAACGTTAACGAGAAGTAAAGCACCCTCAAATTTGAGAAATTACGAAGGGAAAATGATCGAAATTTACTTCGGGAAGTATTCATTGATGGAAAACTAAAAAATCTTGTACAAAATCACCAAGGGGCTAATAAAGAAACACCGTATCCGGAAAGTGTTATCTCCGAGTCCATCGGTAGACGAAACCTCAAATCTCCAGGTCCAATTTCTGTCAGAATCTCGACACATATAGCTATTGAGTAACAGCACCAGATTTCCGTTCGAAAAGAGATGGTCCGCATCACTTCTTGAAACTTCCTTCATTACACCGGTGATTAGCTCGAATGATTCAATCCTCGGATCTAAAATACCTTTCCGACGCCACGCTGCCCCACGACGGTTATTTCAGTCTTTGTATAATAAACGTCCGTGCAAACGATTGATCCAATTATATACGTGCGTTTCGACCTAACGCGTCCCACTAATTATAACCTCCATCCATCTTGTTACGTAATTAACCTAGATACAACGGCGCGCTCTTTAGAAACCGGCCTTTATATTTCTACGGATCGGGAGGGAACAATCGGGCTTGTTTTTGGATGCCAAAACGCGTCACACGCTTCGTCATCGGGTGCGTGGGAGTGTATGGATGGACCTGCATAGAATCAGGAATATTTTTCCTTGCTCTGTTCGTGCAGCGAAATCGCCGCGTTTGCCGCAGATTCTCTAGCGGGCGTCCCTCGAGCGCTCGCCGGGGGATTAATCGGAGATTATCCCGTAACATAATCATGCCAGTGGGTAATGAGTCATTGCACCGTGGGTATTTTCGGCTGCAGCGAATCGAGAGGTATCATAATCGTGGACGATCGAGTGCCAAATTCAGTACTGTCCCTCTACTCGCGAATTGTTACCGATCAAGTCTCGTTGATTGGACCCACTTATGTTAGGATCGGTACAAATTATCGGGGGTTAGTGATTCTGCAATTCTGCAAAAGTGAGTGTTGGGGGAGAATATGATCTTTTGGAATAGAATGGCGTAATTTTGCCAACATTTTCCTAAAAGATCCACATGACTATGTGTAAGATTTTTGTCATATCATATAGGTAAATTCTATACGGAAAATCTTATAAGTTTCAAATGAACATATTTTTTAATACGAAAAAGTTGGCTCCTAACATTTGAACTTGAAATTTACAGTGAGTGTAAGGTTTTAATTAGATTAATCTGGTTTGGTGTAGATTCTATTTAAACAATAAATTGGAAACTCGGATTTCTTGTGCATAGGAAGACTAATTTTATGAGAAGTTCATTTTCAGCTGGCTCGAATGCTTTCCTACTCTGGATCAGTTAACCTTATCTATACAACCACAAGTATTTTCTGTCCAATGGAAAGCGCCATAGGTTTATCTTAAATTGAGACAACCTAAGTCCCAACCTTAAAAATACCGATTCAATTTACTTGCGTTAGAAAAGCATAAACGGTGATTGAAAGACGAATATAATTCTATGCTACTCCATCCCAAAGTGGTGAAGAAGTTCATCTATTTAACGAATCTATTTGAAAGGAAATCATTCATTCTCCTTGGTTGGCCTCATGACAAGCGAGTCCTGGTAGGCATGTCTAAAATAACTTTCACTAGATGCTAAATGGATGCCAGAATTAAATTTCACTGCAAATTACTTAGAATGGATTGAGATCGATGCAGAGTATTTAACAGCAAAGAATTTTCAGTTTCTTTGTATTCTTAATTGGCTGATACATTGAAGGCACATTATCCTCCTTTTAAGTTGCAATAGAAAGTCATCAAGTAAATCAAACGGTTCAGTATCCGCCAATAGATTCAAGAGCTTCGATAATGAGAGAGTAGTTACTTTGTTTGGCAGACGATCGGTGACAGTTTTCAATCTTGGAATGGTGTACAGTATTACTCCCTCTCCAAAGAAGCCAGCCAAAGAAGATGAATACCATTGGCAGCCTCATCTCTTCCTTGCATTTTTCACTGACGTAAACAAATCGAAAAAATTTCATTGTATACATACAGTTTCCGCGTATAAAACTAACTTCCTTTTCAAATAATCCAAGCAATCTAATCCGTAGCTTAATGGACTATTGTATTATCTTCAGCATATTGTTTACTCTAGTCTTTATCTTTTAAGGTATTCTGTAAGGATTAGTAAGACGAATGTGTAAACAATATTTGGACAATAAATTAAACAATATTCGTAACTAAAATCGTATAATGATGTTACATAATTAGTTGGCTGAATTTGATGTATTCAAAAGAAGGTTTCACATTTGGGTCCAGTTAAAATTTTAAATTTCTAAATATTACTATTAAAAATTGAAATTATTTGATGATGAAATGATTTAAGTAAACGCCCAATTATTCAGGCATGAATTGACGACTGATTCATGAAATGTCGTCGAAATATCTTTACCATATTCTCAAAAGTTGTACAATCATGCTCTCGATTACATTACGTTAAGAATTCAAAACTTATTAAATGAATAAGAAGTTGAGCAAATAGCAATAAAGCATACCCACCATGAAATATAATTTCAGATTTAATACGCATTAAAGTAGACAGTACAGATGAAGCAAAAGCCCTAAACGTTATCTATATTAATGAGCTAGAAATTTCAGTAGATTTGAAGATTAAGATACTTAAATAAGGTGGCAACTATAAAGAACAGATCGTAAAGTGAATAATTAAATTTTGAACCTTCTTCGTACGTAAATTGCATTCACAAAGTCATACGAGTACGTGAACATCAAGGACAAAGAAGCAATGACTTTAAGTAAAGACATTGAAAAGGGCAGTGATAAAAGAAAAGAGAACTTTATATACTTACAAAGAAATCACGCCCTGCACAAGATAAAACAGACAAAAGATATGCACGACAATATTGTGGAAGATGCACGAAATTAAAATTACGAAATCGTGGGTGTAATTTATGATGATATTATGTTTGTTCTGTAAAGTAACATCCCTTGTCCGTTTATTTGCACGTACTACTCGCAAACGCTGGAGGCGGTTGATAACACACGAACAAAGTCTTACACGTTTCAAAGGGAAGACATAACCCTTTGAATAGTGCCATTGAAACGCGATTCGAGCCGAAATCATGGCGTCTTTCTCACTTCGCTTCCTTTTCATCTCTTTCCCGGCGTTAATTCGAATTTTCCGAACGGCGAAACTGATCTAAAATTCCTTTTCACTGCATCGCCCGTCCATTTTTCTCCCGCGAGCGTCGGTTGCTGATTCCTCTCCCAAAATAGTGGGTTGCGAATGCACCAGGCTGCTAAGGGCGGTGGGGGGCAGACCTTTGTTGAGTCATTGCAGAGTCCCGGGCATCTTAGTCTAGCTCACGTTAGATTCCATTTGAATCCGATGGCAAGAAACGTCTCTTTCCGCCTGATTTGCTCGCGCATCGCCCGTCATTTGTTTGAGTTATTTCGCAGAGGATACGTAAGGTGCATCAAAGAGGGAGCTAGTATCAAAGGGAATATCTCCGTCAGAGGGAGTTGATCATCGCACGGGCTCCACTTTCTTCGTTCTCTAATGCCTACGGTGGTGTTATGGCGAAGATAAGGTCCGAGTTTCTTAACCGTTCGACCGAACGGGCTGATTTCTGATAAGGCGAAGAGTTACGTCGTGTTAGGTTGTCTACAGGACAATGCATCACCGCAAAATTGACTCGATCTATTCTAAAATTTTAACGATAGTCACAAGTAGGTTAAAATTTTTAAATGGGTGTACGTGATGAACGGAAAAGAGTAAAAATATTGTTGCTTCTCTGAAATGGTAAATTGAGATTAATTTATTTTTCTTCGAAATATATATGTTTCGATATAGTTTATCAGCCTGGCCTTTCGGTAATGAAGTACTAAATTTTCAATTCTTCTAGGAAGAGATATAAAAGTAAATCTTTACTGCTGTTACTCCCATTTAATTTTCTTCTGAAGAAGAATAAAAATTCATCTCGAGAAACTTAGACTCACCCATGGTTAACTAAGCAATTTATTTTAAAGATATATTTTATACCTAAACAGATATAGCAGGTATTAGCTCATTTCTTTCCATTTTACGGGTGTAACTAGATGGTGTAATATATTTTCTGGAAATATGTCCATTTTATGAATCAGATGCGTCGTTTCACTTTAAGAGGATTCGTGGAAATAATACTAAGGAGTTTATCTCTTATATAGAATATATATTGTATTGTACTTACTTGTGTCTATTTGTGTAAAAGAACACAACCTGAAACTCTCATCAGATATCCGTGTCTATGAAAGGGGTAATTGCAATCCTCACGCAACGTTAAATTAACTACTCGAGAAGAGGAAGAATCACGTTGTGGTAGGAGTGGTTATTTTATCTCGATACAGAAACAACTTGAGAAAAGATTCAGAAAATATCAAAACACATTACAGACTCCCAATAGCATAGCATTGAGTTCTTTAAGCCTATATTAATATAGCATTACATGGATATAGATAGTATGAAATGATCTATCTAGTAATTCTGATAAAAGGTTAAAATTTCTGCATTATAAATAAAAATTATACGTATTAGAGCAAAAAGAAATAATAAAACTTAGGTTGATATTTTTTACTTCGAATGAAAGCGTTTTTTTATAATTGCTTCGAATATCTATAAACCTTTTTTCTGGTTATTTGAACAATTAATGCGCATTAAAAGCAATATTTTGGAGTATTTAGTGAACTCTAATAACTCACAATTTTGTCATTCAAGAGCTGCATACCGGAATCTTCCTTTTCATAGAAGTCGTCCTCCCAGATCTTTAGAATACCCACTCACAATCTTTGATGTATTTATTTCTTAGATTTACACTTAAAATGTTGGGGAAAACATAAACTATGCTACTATTTCTGTTTCTTACTATCATCTTTTAATCCCTCTCATCGCTGAGGCCTTCACTTGATTGTGGATATAAAACGTTCAATACGATTCGCTTCAATTCGCCCCTTCGCAGATGCAAACCATTTCATCCTCACCTTCGCAATTTTTCGAGGGCTAAAACTTCCGCGTTTGCATTAACCGCATGTGGATCAAGGCCACAGAAGTAGGAAGCTCGACTCCGCACAGCAAAAAGAAAGGACTCCACGCGTCAAATCAAAAACCGGACGATGCGAGGCAAAATTTGTTCGGTGTATTTCACGTGGACGCAAATCGGCAGTGTCCTTAGCGATTGGCACAACCACTGATGGATGATGGACACATAAACATCATGACTCGGGTGTACGTCGAGGGCACGTAACGACTTTGGAATGCGAACGGTTCGAAAGTGGGGTCAAGGTGTTCCTCAAGTGTCGCACTCGGACCCATTTCCTTACCGCTTTAATAACCGGCAATGGGTAAACCGACTGGCGGATTCGAGTCGGATGAGACGGGCTAATGGAACAAAAAGCACCGGCGGGATGAGATTTTTCCCTAGAGTCTCCTAAGGCGTGAGAGTCGATGCCCAAGGCCTGGATATCGTTTACAGAACGAGTTTGCGAAAAAAAAGACGACCCTCGGGGATTTTTTCGATTCCTCAAGCCTTCCTCCACAGCCCCCACACTCCCACGACACCCTACCCGCCGCTACACAATATCCCAGGCGAATGCAAATTAATTAACGAATTATATTCGTGCCACCGGGTAGTTTGTCAGCCGGCCTCCGGGACGATCGCCTCACTACATTATCTTGCAGACTCATAAACTGAAATCGCCTCCTTTTTGGAGTCGTTTGAGGTGCACACAGGATGTGGGCGAGAAGGTTTAAATGAACACAGTTAATGAAGAAAGGGAAAGGAGGAATCTCACACGCAAGGCAGTTTTAAGATTAGCATCATTTCGGATCGCACAATTGTTCCCTCGGGCATAGACTGCGGTTATTCTTTATGGTCTCATTTACGTTTCGAGTCATCATCTCAATTCTGCGAAGTTCCAAAAGCATTCGTTCCGAAATACTCGACCTTGGGTTCATCAGGGAGCCGTGATGAAATGCCATGTTGAGGAAACGTTCAAAGACCTGCGGTTGGAAAAATTCTGCAGCTCTATACATTTTTTCTTTGTTCAGAATAAACCCCTTTATACATTGGATAACGATCTCTGAAGTAGTAGCTGAGAATACACTTTTCTCTCTGGCTTTATTAATGGATGATGATACATGATTTCATGGTATTTCTGGAATGTGATATACAATAAAATAATGTTTTCTTTTAAAGTAATTTATTCATGCACGATCTCTGCTCGTATAGAATGAGCTTATTAATCTTATACTGATGCATGTTTCTTAATTGATAATATTTTAAAGTATCAGGATCGTTGACTAAATTATAATAATAAATTTGATGGATTTAGATCTAGAATTTTTTTGAGTAATGTTTATTTATATAAAGTATCGAGCAAGCGATTTTTCAGATAGCTTACAAAGACTTTATTTTTCGGAATCCAATTGAAACCATGAAATATTTTTCTGTTTTCTGTTGATGAGTTTTACGTACATATTTTACGATTGTTGCCTCTGCAACTCGGATCTAGGTTCGCGTAAGAACAGCGCGAGCAAACTTTTCCGATGAAATTATGAGTTATCCGCGCCGCATAACGACGCAAAAGAGATGAAAGTTAAGAATAGGGTTGTAAATGAGAAGACTGAGAAAATAAAAAGGAATAAAAAGAAGATGGAAGGATTTTAGAGTGCAGTGTTGCCAAGACAGCGTCGCTATATTTAACTTTTCAGTTTCTTCGGTGCATTTTTCTCGAGTTCAGCCAGTGCATTCCCGATCTTGCATCTAATTTGAACATCTATTTTACATCATTATTTCAGGTGTGTTTTTATGAATTAAAAGGAATCATAATTAACTTGTAGTGCATTCAATGTGTCGATTTTTAATGGATAATTAGTAACTGGAATATGTCGTTGTTACACTAGGTACGCAAGGTATTTTAAGAATCATCGACTACTCATCAAAAAGTTTTTTAATTAAACGCATAGTATCTTCTAGCTGTTCGAAGTCAAATAGTATTTATTCCTGGTTATCATGTTATATTCATATAATAAATAATATTGGTCATAGAGTTACTATTATATTTTAGGGAAAAGAATCCATTTCATACTAAATCAGACACAACATATTTTTTGAGAATATGGTTATATACCCTTGACAATAAACTCCACTACTTTTATTTGCTAATTTTAAAGAAGCACTGATAATTACAAGTTGGAATACTGAATTCGTAAAGATACAAGATCAAATATCATGAATTGTACAATCCATCGATTAAGAAATTTTTTGAAAATGTATTCAATTTCGGAAATGGCGTTGTTTTTTCTACGAAGTTTCGAATATTTTCACATTTTTACCATCGATAATTCCGAAACATTATAGTGTATATCTCGCTTACATTTTTCTTTGTGAAATTGAGTTATGTTTATATTACTCTGATTTTAGTCTCTAATTAATATCTACGTTTATATTTCATTTACCCACTCTGCGATAGCAGTTCTTTGTATCATGAATCGATAATATACGTAATACTGACGGCTAATAGGAACGATACAATTTTAAATAAATTGCAACGACAGCGATCATTAATTTTGAATTAGAAAATTATCTTGTAATCGACACCCTTTGGCTCGTCGTGTTTAAATTTCACGAACAAATCATTCAATGATGGGCAAAATATAAAAGAACTTATTCGGAACGGCAAAAAGTGGTATCTTTCCGCGCGTGAGGAAACTCAATCGAGAACGGAAAAATCCGTCGTTAGGAAATGGAAGGGGAAAGATGGTAAGAAATCCGTAGATTTGCCTTCATCCTATTCCAGGACTCAATTTATCCCCATCGTCGCTCACTTAATGGCTGAAGGGGTCACGTGTAATGTATACTCCAAGCCGCGTCTACAAGAAGAAAAAAGTCACATAGCTAGAGCGGCTGGATAGATTCACTTGGAATAATTGCTTATTCGAATGTCGAGGATGAGATTAGCCGGGGAGAGAGAGCTCTTCCCATGATGCATCTCTTCTCTCCGTTATTAATGCGACTCAAGCGGTGACGCATTACTTTAATTACACTTCGCATATTTTAATTGCCCCCGACAAAGATTCCCCGACGCGCCCTGCAAACGGAGTACCATAGAGATTGTTTACGGAGACGGGGAAATACTCTATCCAAGCTCCCTTCATGCATGTTTAATTGAATGGGGTTAGTAGATAAATTAGAGCAATACCGAGGGGTGGTGCTAATGTATGTAGCGGAGTCCCCACTCCCGAAAGCTCCTCCGTAGGGGAGATCGGCCATCCACTTCCACTGGGTTGGGCCGCAGGAGTCCGTCGCCAGAGGTCGGGGGCGGAAAGTTTTGCAAGACGTCTTCCCCGCCCCCGAAGCATAGTAGGGAAAACTTGGTAAGCCGAGCGAGTGACAAAAAACCGGTTGGGATCTAGTTATGGCCACTCCCCAATCCTTGCATTCCCTTCAGAGAAAGGTTTAAATAGTCCGTGCTCGGAAACAGCCGCATGTGCAAGAAAAGGAACGAGAATCGACCTCATATTTATTCTCGAAGTGGGGGGTTGATGGGGTGCCTCCTCATTAAGAAGGGGTGGGCCGCAGGAATGTCTTCAGAGGTTCCGGTGATCTCCTTCGCGGATTTCCCCAATTTTGCGAACGTTACGCGGCCCATTATCTAAGACAGTTTACTCGCTACTTGTCCCATCGTATATTACGGAAAAATCAAATCAATTATGCGGTTTGATAATTAATATCGTGATTCTATTTTTCCTAAAATGGTATTACATCCTCTGTATCTTTGTCTCCTAGATGGAAGCATTAATATTCTTGACAAAACTTCGGCAATAATTTTTTCGGTTCTAAGTAATTGTATTTTTTTCGTTCTCAAAGTTTTTGGAGGAACAGAGTAATATTTTTTAAGGTTGACATTTTCTCTCTGTAATTTTCTGATTCCGAAACTTTATTATGAGCATCTGACCAGCTCTAATCGATACTTTGATTTACAAACTTTAAATTATCCATTCCATGAAGTCAGGATGATTTCGATATTCACGATTTCATAGAATTGTTAACTTAGATTTCACCTTACTTAACTGATAGTTTCTGTTTCCTTTCGCGTTTGAAGTTTTTGAATGAGCAATGATAAAAGTAATATTTATCGTAAGTTATTTATTCTAATCCGATAAATCATCGCTTATCGTGTTATCTAATGAATGGACCGCAGATAAACTGAAAATGTCTCTCTTAAGATTAGCATAAATCTCAAAAGGGAGCGAGAGAATCCTTATTAGCCTCAATTTGGCCCGCACAAAAGTCGTTTTCGATGCATCTTGGCGGTTTTTCTCGTAAGACTTTCTTCCCCTTTCGCCACAGGCCCAAGGCAAAAACACCTCACGACAGCGGATTCCACACAATGCTCGATGCAAAGTGGCGAGAGCAAATCAAGCGGCACTCACTTTCTCAGGAACGCATTGGTCCTGTAATTCCTTAGAATTACGAAAATTTAAGATTCGATACAGTCTCGCTAATAAACGTGATTTGGGAGTCGTAATTTACCTTCTGCGTGGGAAGTAAGATTTAAATTTATTAACCAATTATTTCCTAAACTCTATCGCCCAGAATTATATGATTATACCATTCAAATAGAGTCTCAGGTCATATCAAAATGTTCCTAATCTGTCTGAACGTTGAGTTTAAATTTTTGCCACCTTCTTATTTTTATCTACTCTAATCTAAAATTCCTTTTCATCTGCAAACCTATTTGGACTGGAAGAATAGCTATTAATCGAGGATATTTAACAGTAAAATTTTGTTTTATTATTATAATTTTTATTCTTTTTTTAGATTTTTTATTAATATGCAAAGTCTTTCAATATTGTTGTATGAATGTTTTTATTTTAGCATATTTGGGCATAAATAAATGTTAGGTTAAAAACTTTATCCTTGGTGAATAGAAAGGCCAGAAGTTTCGCCGCAGTGGAGTAAAAGTCAACGTACTTGCTCTTCTTCGAGAAACAAATCTCGAGTTAAGAGGCCTTCGACCCGAGCACAAAACTGGACCCACATAACGCGTCGTGTTTTCCCATAATTCATACGTATTATCGTCACAGGAATAATTCCGCTTCGGAAACGCACTGGGCGTTAATGAAAGTAGCAAATGAGCCGTAAAATTCCTCCCTTACCGATCCCGTGTAGTTAACTTCGATGTATCGAGTTTTTCTCCCCTCGAAAACTTCCGACAAACCCTCCCCGCGAAAAGCATAACTCAAAATTTCAATTATCCCAGCTACTACAGCTTGATTCCAACGTTCGAGATATTCAATTTTGCGGAGTTTATTTACATCTGTCGAAAGTTTCGCGATAAAACCTCTTTCTTTTTACGATGGCCGAAACTTTACCGAAGAGGGACAAATCCGCAACTTCTCGGGGCCCCCTACGCGGTCAGAAACTCCGCGTTTACCGATCCACAAAACCCTACACTTATTTCTTCGCTCCCATTAAATTTCGGATACTTCGGAGAGTTGTTTACCCTCAGTGCGAAAGTGTTATTCGAAAGGGCGCGAAAGGTTTTGAGGAGGAGAAATAATCCTCGGAAAGCTGATAAGGCGATGCGTCAGAATCGGTGAAGCATTCAGAGGAGATTCATTCGATATCCGATATTTCCGATTTACTTGGATCGATCGCGACATATTTTTGGATTACGCCTCGGAGAGGGTCGTAGAGGATCTGGTCGAAAGCCAAAAGGGCTTTACTTTCTCCACCCCCGCACTTCCACGACGAGGGTACCTACCTCACCCCATTCCACACAGCCATTTGTCGTGCACCCTTCTCTTCCGTATTCATCTTCTTCTCCTTCAATTGCTTCCTCGGAAGCCCTCTCGGAAAGTGTACGGTTAAGGAGCTAGGGGAAAGAGCAAGGAACATTACGGGGTAATTGAAAGAGATCGGCACTGGGTTATTCCAAAAAGGTCAGCTTCGGAGATTTTCGAATGCAATCCACAGACTCCTTTAGATTCGTGATTCAAGTGGAAGTACGTAAAAGTATGCGTGAGGATTACGTAGTGAGGCGGGTTTGAATTTACGTATACAATATCGAATTTACGTAATATACGTACATAGTTTTTGTGCGAATCTTATGCGATTCATCCTTATATTGTGAAGTAAAAGTAAATTCGAGAAGTTGGCAAACCACATGGAAATAATAGAAATGCATATTCTTAATGGAAGTTATTGGCAGAAATGAACTCTATCACATTCAAATTGTACGTCTATGGCATAGTTCGTTAAAAATTTCGTAAGAACTGAAACCTAAAACGTAATATTTACCCGGTTGCTTTAATCATATTTTGGGAAATTGATTTATCTTCAATTAAAAGGCCCTAAAAACCCTACGTAATTTTAACTGCTATTAAATAGATCAACGTAAGTGGTCCTATAATTTTCAAAAATATAAAACTATTCCTTCTTTTAAGGAAAGAATCGTATGAAAAATATTGTGGTATTAAATTTCGTTTAGAAATGAGGGATCGATACTTACGAGTATGAAATCTTACGAAGACTTAGGATATTCTCTACTGAGACCGGTCCTATGTTGGAAAAAATATCAATTCTAATTTTATCAGTGAGGATATAAACGATAGTTCCCTCTCATCGTTACTTATTCGTTATATCTATTTATTTTCGTTGAATTGCCTCAAATGAATCGAACTCAGCAGCCGAAACGCGCATTAATTAAGTCAGTGTAAGAGAGAGAATTGGCTCATCCACTGAGTGCGAAAGCGGCTAAAAATTGGATCAGACCCATATATCGCCTTTTTTGTTTCCCTTTTCGTGGTCTTACTAGCGGATTTCTTCATTCTCCCCGATTTCCAAAATCATGACGGACGATCGTGAGAAATAATCTCTCGGAATAGGAATATTAAGCCAGTTTCTTATAAGGGTTGAAGGTCTATATCCACCCAGACCTATTGTCTCGGCCATGCTCGTTAAGGATAAGTAATTCCAAGTTGAGATTCGGAGGGGCTGTAAGTGGGCGGCGGGGGTGGCATCTCGCATGGGCCAGGGAGGCGATGACTGTTATATAAAATCCACCGCCTGGACTTGAACCAAGAACAATATAATTACAACCTTAAGAAACGCCCGGATTGCCGCTGTTAGTGGGAGTTGTTTTATTGAAGCTTTCGCCCTTATTAGGGAGATACGGGGAGAAGATCTCGTACGCTTTGCCCCACGGAAGGTTCGAGTTGTATGAATGCGACCTTTCTAATATTTACGACACCACTCCTTCAACGTCCGACCAGTTGTTAGTGTGTGGGAATTGGAGAAAGAGTTCAAAAGTATACGTAATTTATAATGGCTCTAATTCATGGCGCCAAATGTACTTAACTCCTTGGCGTGGCGATTTATAGCGCGTGATGCTCGCTTTTCACCCCTTCCCATCTTTACTGCCACTGTGTAGCGACAATAAAACATTATCTTCCGTTATCCAAGTTCCCGAAACCGCTGAGAAGAAATGAATGAAATGAAGAATAAATCTCTTAACACTTTCCGCTGTTCGAATCTGCCGCTAGATCAGTCCCCAGAATCTCACTTTCGAATGAAGTCTCGATTGGCTCGTAAGGTTAACGAAAGAAGATGATTCGCATCAAATTTTCGTCATTACATTTCAAAAGTGTGCTTCGTGTCGTTAATCGTGAATGCGTTACTTACTCGGTTTTTATATGAGTGATCGAGAAATCCGCTGGATAATTCACGGATAATTGTTTCCTTGTCGATGACTCATCTTGAGGTAATTGAAGTGATCATCTTATTCAAACAGGTTTTCTAGTGCTCTCTCTTATTTTCGTCGAAGTACGTCGTCGGTGTATTTGAACTTAAATAAATCTCAAGTTTTCATCAATAAAGCTTTCATGAATAGATGTAAGCGTTTGGTAGAATCAGTCGAAAGCAATTCTGATTATTTGATCGAACTTAATTTACAGTGATTAATCCCTATGCGTAATCACGAATGAAACGTGCCATTGTGCGCGTTAAAATCTTGTTTCATTTCAAACTTATTAATGCTGAGAGAATAGTTTTTGAAGATGAAAATGGGCCTCTGTTTTTGTTTTGTCTACTCAGCAAATAAAACGTGCTTCTCTTGTGCTACTATCCGTGTTTTTCAATCTTCATTATTGCATCCTTTAACTCTCCCGCACATAATCTCCAATCCTTAGTCTTTCTACTAGTATCCCAGTTTAGAGACTAGATAATAAAAGTTTAAATTAAAAACGTTGCATAGCCTTCGTCCTCCTTCAAGTAGATTACTGCCTAAGTCTTAAGAGTATACTGTTTTGAGAAAAAGAGCTTTGGTCAGGGCCGTCAAGTGAATTTCAGGGAAATAATCATAAACCTCGGAAAAAATTACGCTGTTCTTGGATCCTCGTACGATTGCGATGAGTAACTCCAAAAGACACGGAGATCGAATAAAAGTTAATCATCGTGAAGACACAACAAAGCCTTAAAGGATAGTTGTACCAGAGATTGAATTCTTTGTTTCCCGGGCACAATGAGACAGGTTCGTGACAAAATTTTTTTAAGCGGAACAAATTCCACGGCCTCGACCGACCTTCCCACCTAAGAAGCCGTTCGCTTTTATTGCATCACGATCCCGAGATCACGGAACCCTTGGGCCCAGGCATCCCCACTCCGTGGGCCCATGCCAAACAAAACTCCGCATATTTTTTTACGGATTTCTTTATACCCTTTGCTTAATTTTTCTCCCTCGTCGAACCGCACCTCCTTTTTTGCCCGCGCAATATTTCCCGACTATTTTCGGAGATTTATGTGGTTCATTTAGGGCATTATGTTCCGCTGGAATGCACATATTACCTCGCGTTTTTTTCTCAGACGCCCTTCGCGCTCGTCCGGTAAATAGAAATCCAATAGAGATTCCCGTGAGAGGGTGCGTACCGCGAGTAGGGGCTGACGAGGTGCTAAGTGTCCCTTAACGACGAGAGGGATAGAAAAATGCCGTCCGCAGCAGATTACCTCGAGCCTGGGACATTAGGCGTATCATTTCCTATATATTTAAATTAGTCTATCTCGAAGGCAGCTCTTTCCCCTCGACTTTTCGCACCATCTCCACGAGGGTTTTGCCCTTAACGTCCTTTATCACTTTTCCGATGGGTTCACCGCAAAGATAAGAGGAAGGCGTTCTTTGTTTTTATACGTAGGAGAGGGGACTCAGAATCTCTCTCTTGCCTTCTAGCGCTCTATACGGAGAGGTTACATTCTATAGTCGAGCGGATCCGTCCGCTTTTCGGGAGTGGACTTTTTCTGATCGTCGAACGGTTTTGATTTTACTCATTTCATCCTTTTAAGACTGGCGTAGTTTAGAGGAACTGAACTAAATTTTTGCCTTACATTCACATGCCTTTACTATAATTTTTCGCTCTACCAAGGCCATTTACTTGGATTATTTTCTTGATCCACTTCCACTAACATTCGTACAACGATTAGCGCGTAATATTCTCTTACTAATTTCGAATTACGCAGTATTTTTTTACCTAGACGTTCTTAATTTTTATACATCGTGAATCATAAAG
Organism: Pantala flavescens; assembly: GCA_020796165.1. Taxonomy (NCBI): domain Eukaryota; kingdom Metazoa; phylum Arthropoda; class Insecta; order Odonata; family Libellulidae; genus Pantala; species Pantala flavescens. The sequence goes on along the minus strand of CM036889.1, from coordinate 11,429,720 downwards.
TTCATATTTTAGAGAGACTCACTTATATCTTTGATAAAATGATTGTGAGAGCAACCAAATTAAGGTCTACTCTGAAATAATGTTGAATCAGAAGTGCCCTATTAGTTTTATCGTTCAAGTATTTGTAATTACTTATCATCTATGTGCTCTATACTTAACTTTACTATGCTTTTCTCATATATAGATATATCGATAATCTGGTCATATTCTTCCTTCCCTTACTTAGTATTAGTTCAACTTTGAGATTCTTTCGCTGAGACCAATCATTCTGTTTCTGAAGAACATTTAATTGCGTACTTTTATTTATACCAGAATACCCTACCTATTCCCGTATATCCAATTCTACTTTTAACCTTTGAATTTCACCTGTTATTTCTGCTTACCCGACATACTTCTCCATTCACCAAAATATCTCTTTTTTCTTCGCAGCGATATCATCAACTACTTTATGCTCTATTATCTCTGTCTTTACTCGAGAATATTATCTTATAACATTCTTCGCTCATTTTTATAGCCCCTTCCCTCCCTCTGTGTCTAATTTTAGAGGCTGTATCTCACGGAATTTCATGGAGTATTTTTTTTTCGCACGCTCACATAATGTTATTGTTATACTCCCGTCGCTCGAGCTATTTAAAAAACTTTTCTTTGCGTTTTTCGTTTTCGAATCTAAAACGCTCGTCATTACGGATACGCTATTAAGTTTAGGCGCACGTGGACTAAATGCGTGTCTTAATTTACTCCCCTCGGCATTCTTTCCAATTACATCCGCTTCTCATTCATTTTTCTGGGAATCTCAATCGAGCAGCAACACATATCCGTCATCTATCGCTCAAGACACTTATCACCTTGCGTCTCGACATTTCTCGAACCTTCACTCATTTTCCCAGTGCTCTCTCTTCCAAGATCAACTCCATAGACAATATAAACTGATCGGTCCCCTATTCACATTCTTGCATAATGTTTTTGCCTATCGCTGTTTCTGTTGATACGGTGCCGTAAATTTTTCCCACTGCTAAGTCCATTCCTCAGCATAAATGTCGAAATTGGATTGATTCACGCAAAATGGCAAATTTGTTTTCGCAAAAGATCGACTATCACGTACCAAAATACCAAGAAGAAAACACTCATCTTTCTGAAGTTTGTCTCTCCAGTGTTGATATTAAATTGTAATGCTCGGAAAATTATTCATTTATTGTACATTCTTCTGAACATGCTCGAATAAATTCTCGAAAAAATGTACGCAAACGTTCCTTTATATTTATTTAGGTTACGACTGGTATTCATGCCATATGGACGTATTATTTAGCTGCCATTTATGAGGTCTCGGTTAATTTCAAAGGAATTTCAAATAGAAGATTCTTTGATGGAATCACTCTACGATCATTGCATTAATCAAAGGAAGCTGAAAAAAGCATAGTAAAAATAAATTAAGAAATAATCAGATCCTTCTTTGAATTAACATGAATTTTATTGGCTAGATCATTGTCATGCGTGTAAAATATCATTCCGCCACATATATTTTTGGATGTACATCCACAAATCTTCAGCAGTACAAAGCTTGACGGATGTTACGTAGTAGTTCTATGGAGCAAAATGTTTATTACAAGATTTTGAATAAGATTAACAGGCTCCTAAGCCAGGTTAGTATGAAAAGAACTTGTTATAAATTTATCAAACAATCCTTAGATTTATTTCGCAAATAAAACACTTTGGACTTATTAATGCCTAATCTCTATTTACTTTTCTCCATTCATTTATGGGTTTCTGTGAAAAAATATTTGTTTCTGTCTCAGAAGATACCTTATCAGTCTGCTATTAAATCAGATACCAGAAAATATCGCAATAAATGGAAAATATTATTATCACAATAGTTCCCCGATGGCTTCAAGTTATAACTTAAGATGTAAGAGTGTGTATGCACTTAAAAACAAAATAAAATCTTGAGCCTTATGGAAATTTTATTTGTTTATAATTCATACAACAGAAGTTCTTTCATAGGAAACAGGATTTCTTTCGGTTTTTTGGACATTTATAGGCGATAAATTTACTTTTCGCGAGATATATTTCAGCCAGTCGTATTCATTTTAGGAAGAAAATTGAGCTAGGAACCCTTATAAACAGTCGTGTAGAACTTAAAATACCAATCATCTCGTAAATGCCATTCTTTTTATGGACTCAACTTCAGTTATCTTGTAGCCGTTCGTTATTTATCCTTTGCAATTACATTTCTTCTACCTCTGAACAAGAATGTTCTGTTTGAAGAACGGAGTAGCGAAAGATAAGGAAAATATGTTTCCCATTTAAAACGACATCAGCTGAAATTGATTTGATCTCCTTTCCAGAATTTGTTATACATGCCTGTTTTCGCTTTACTTATTCTCATTTTCATTACCTGCAATCTAACACTGCTTACGTCCAATAATCATGAAGAGATGTAATCGAATAATTAGTATAAAGGAGATGTCTTTAATGACTTCTATTCTTTAGGAGAGTCGTTTTCTTTTCAAGAAACTTATTTCTTTCATTCAATCAATTGTATTTACTTCGGGAGCTAAGGACACGTCCTTTGCACCTTTTCCTATCGACTCACGACAATTCCTTCGACATTTAATTAATATTCGACGCGATTCCTTCTTCAAACGACTTTGCCTCTGCTTCTTTTTTTGTATCACTCGATATCGTCCTTTATATTCCCTTTTCTCTTGTGGTGGCAAAAATGTGAGCGCTCAAAACTCGTGCCAAAAGAAAGAAGTCCACTTTCCGAATCGGTCATGCTCCTAGCGGCAATTGTTTAAGAATAAAATACTTTCCCTCCGATCCTTTCAGAATACGCAATACTCTTATTTATGGTTTGTTTCTATGCACACGTTCCATACCATGTTCCGACTCATTCAATCTTATCATTCATTTTAATCACTTGTGTTGAGACATAAATCTTTCCGGAATTTTACGTTTAACTTTCCTCGCTAGTTGGTTTATTCCTCCTTTAGGTTCCTCTAATAGTCACATACTTTAGTTGTACTTTAATTTTGTGGAACTATTCCTATTTTTGTAGAATTTCGACTGTAGATGTAATCTAGCATCCGTTCGCCTCTTAGAATCGAACCCGGTTCCCCTCTCAACCTGTTTCTCACGTTTAGTCCGGAAGCCTTACCAAACTATAGTATTTTCGTTACGTACTTCTGCCTATTTTAAATGTATCCCTTGCGATAACGCCCAAACGATCACGGTCTGCTTTTCTCAGTCGATTTCTCAAATAAGGAATCGTGTCATTTCGAATTATTCGTCATCCAGATCGCTCATTGTCCGAGCTTTTATTGTAGACCCTCACTCAACGCTCTCGATCAGTTCCGTCCCGTAACGGAATTCTCTCTCCCGCACAATGGAGACACCACCCCACGAGATGATTCACCCTCGAAGGAATGGGCAAGTAAAAATACACGATCCCGTAAACTCGTGCGATGATCATAAACCACGCTTTTTGCAGCGATGAGTTTTACTCCCGCATCACCTTCTCAGGCGGCATCTTCGCGCCAGGTCGTAATTGCGCCGACAGTCCCATAACCGCCTCGCGGTCGAATGTGCAGACGCCCTCCGGAGGTTTCCATTGCCCTCGAAAGAAGGAAAAATGGCGAAATTTATTGGACGTCTCTCGCTCTCGAATGGGAAAGAGTTAACGGCTTCGTAGCGCCTCGGATTTTTTTTTTCTCTCTTTTGACGGGAAGCTGCCCTAAGGGGGAAGTGGATTTCTTTGCGGTTCGGTGGTCGGCAGTGGACGCGTCGGAGGATGAATGGGTGGGAGTCCAAGGGAGGATCCTTTTAAGGATGAGACATTCCAGTTTGTCAAAGCCTCTCCAGTCGTGGCCTTCCTCGGTACAATGTTTCCTCAACATTTGCTTCGGGAAAATTTTATGGTCTCCATGCTGGAAACACCCTGAGGCTCTACGCTCCAGGGACGCGCTATTTTTTTTGTCTCGCGTTTTATTGTTCGACACTCGAGTTTTGTATGCATATTTTTTCGGTAAGATGTTCAATGCGGTTGCTAGCTGGACTGGTATGGAACCTTTTTTTGAAGTTGGATTTGTATAACGAATAAATATTTATGTATTTGATTGTGATTAAATTTTAATTTTCTCGAAAGCTTTCTATTACTATGTTTACACATAGATTGTTTCGCCATTATCTTTCTTGAAAAAATACTCAAGTAAAAATATGCCTCTAATGTTATACGAACCCCAGCAAAAGACTTGATTTCATTAAAATTTTCAGAATAACTTTTTACGAAACACATTTTCCTATCTAAATCAGGGACCTAATATTTTTAGTCGAGACTATGATCTAAGGTAGCATTTGCCTTAATTCGAGGTCCATAAGAATGCGAAAGATACGACCGATAATTATTCCAGCATTTTTTGTTCGGTGAGCTAAATGTGACTTCCAGTTTTTTTTCCACAGACCTTTTGCTATCACATTTCCGCCTAATAAAATTCCACATTCATTACACAGATATGGGGGATGATTTTCTTCGCCTTCTCGCTACGTATTCACACCGTGCAAAAAACCACAAGAACAGAAATAAAGCCCTAAATACGTAGAATTGCGGAAGTAATTTGACTGCCGGGAACGAGGAATGATCGCCTGGGAAAGAAAATCGGGTTCCATGGCTTTCATTTGCATCATCACGCTGTATATTCATGCATGCATCATTCCACACTTATTCCACTTTGATCTGATATAAGTTTTCTTTTCTATGATTTTAGTTCCTCGTTGCCATTTTAAAATCGGTACCGGTCTCGACTATTATGTGCAGATTACGTGTACGTGCTTATTTTGTTACGATGGGAATGCCTCTATGAAATGTATTAATAGTAATATTTTGTATCTCTTGATTGGAGATGAAATGTTATTATAAATTAGCTCGAAAAATTGCCCATAATTTTCATTTTTATCTAATTCTAAATTATTACGAGAAGAATTGGGAAAGTGTATAGAAAATTCTCTTCGTCCTCTTCATAAATTACGCTTTTTGGGATACAACACCGTATTTGTATTCTACGCGCCATCCGACGTGTTGAAACCTCCTCCTTCGACATAATATCCCAACGCAAAAACCCAATTCATCCCTTTACAACCTCCCCATCGATTTTTTTTCCTAATCCATTTTTTCCCTAATTGAAAACATTTCTCACCCTCGGAAGACTTCTGTCGTAGGGAATGGATACGACCACGATAAAGACAATTCCCCCGCATCCGCCCCTCCACTTGCAGCCACTTCGAACAATTCACAACTCCTTTATCGCGCCAATAACTCTGCCGAGCGTCCCTGGGGTGCAGAAATTGAGACGGCGTTCTTCGTCGATTCGGAAGTGATCATTAGAGGGCAGACCTCGCACCCGACGTCCGCACTGGATTTGCTCGGAGTAAACTGTTAATCGGGTCGCCTCTGTTTGCGAACCGAATTAATTTTCCCTTTCGGCCGACACCCTTTTCCCTGCCCTTCTCTCCCCACCCGTTGCGGTGGTCAAGGGACGGCGCTGGGACGCGTTCGGGCCGCTTTAACATCCAAAGGTGCCTCGACCTTTTCATTAAGCGAAGAGAGAATTAGCCGAGGCGATAAGAGTCGGCAACTATCCGACGATAACACTTCATCCTCCCGAGGTGTCCTTCCAGTGGAGGCGGCAAATGATGGCTTTCGGGAATGAATTCGTGGCTATTGATTCCCCTGGCCCTTAAATCTGGAGGATTATGTCATCGGTGAGAATCCCTCGCGATTACCAGCGGGAAAACAGCCTCATTGCTCTAACGGCGTAGGTTATTCCCCCAGTGGTACCTTTATGGCTGAGAGTAGAGGATTTAACAAAGCGGATGTGAAAGGTTATCACGGGATCAGCGATGCATGTTCGCACTATAGGGTTCGGTTATTTTTCAGTCGACACTCTTCTTACATGAACGGAATAAAGTTTCAAATCCGCAAAAATTGGTGTTCCTTTAACAATCGTCACAGCGCATAAAATGTTGTACATTTATTGAAAGGATTGAATAAGTCATTCTCGTTGCAAACCGTACTTTTCCAATTGAAACGTGTTGATTATTAATTTATAAAGACATGGGATTGTATAAAAATAGATTATTTGGGTACTATTGTTAGTGAATTGGAATGAATTTTATAATTATCAAGTACTTGTAGGTTGACTTGATTGATTGATTGATTAAATTAAAGGCTGATTTATTTAAGTATTATAAAAGTCGTATTTTTTACTAATGGATCATTATTAATTTGTTTTATGTTATTTTATATGCTCGTTTTGTTTTATTTTATATGCTAAAGAAATATAGCTTTAAAAAGGTTTAGTTTCCTCCAACACGATGATTATCCTTAGAGCAAATAATGATCATTTTCTATTATAAATGACGAAGATTGAGTTATTCGAAGAATAAGATCCTATCCCTCTATTAAGGATACTAATTCTTATTAAAAATGTCGGTTCCTAATATCCACGAGTAGGGGTTTAAATGAATTAGCTAATGAATAAGCAGCGTCTATAACCACTCGGTTCATAACCAAATAAATCTTTCATAAAAGCTCTAGTACGATCGTTTTGGAAACAAACCAGATTGCGAACCACCAATCCATAGCATCATTTGGGTTGGAGCCTCGAATCATACGGACATAACGAAGCGAAGTGGACAGCTCCTTTGTAGATTTAAGTACAACATCATTTCGTCCATTTCGGTAAGTATAAGCCCATTACGCGTGTAAGTCAAATGAATATCCTCTGGAAATATAGAGCCCTTTCCTCGAAATTTTCATGTCGAACTGCGTCGGTCTCTCTGCTCTCTACAATTGCGCCATTGTCGAGCATCACTCGTTTGGCAATACGAGGACCATCGGCTAATAATAAACAAGAAGTCGTCTCTCGTTTTCGAGCATTTGTCTCCGAATGAGCAGTGGGCGTTCCCTGAGGATGCTTTTTGTAAGAGCCGCTTCTTTCCTACGAAAATTTACAATGACGTCCTATTTGGTTGACCTTTCTTCGAATCACAGAAAGCATGTTTGTAACAAAGGTCTCGTTAGGTACGGCTTCCATGAGGATGACGTTATTCCAAACCATTAAACTTCTTTATGACTCTTACTTGCGCTGCTCCACTTGTGTCTCTTTTTTTTCGTTTTATCCCCCTTCGCCTTCCTTTATGCCCATTCTCCGGAATGTATGTACCTTATTTCCTTGATTCCTATCTAGGATCTTTCGGCTCTCCCTCCGAATTCGCGAAAGAATTTTAAGACAAACAGAGGCCTGATTTTGTCGATAGGCGCGGACTTAACGGCGGAATGACTTTGTTTCAGACGAGTGTAGGACTAAAGAGCGAATCGAAACACAGTATTATTGCACCTTTTGTCGTAGTACGAGACTTTTCCGTTCATTTATACTCAAATGGTGTTGTTTCTTAACGTTCTCTTTCATAGCTCCTGAGATATTTGACTCTTCATCGAAGTGTTTTGGCTTTCACGATTTCTACTAATTCAATTATGAATAAGTATTATAACTGTTAGAATATAGTCTAAGATTCCTTTCAGATCTCCTTTCAGTCTAAGATTTCCTTTAGAATCTTTCTGCAAGACAAACAAAGATGATTCCACCCAGGAAAGTAAAAATCAAAAAAGTTAAGGTGGAGAGGATAAAGAAATCCTAGAAACAGTTCCCCTTTCTTCCCAGCAAGCCTTAAATCCCACCCTTACCATTCCACCACGAAACACCCTTTCTCCACCCAAACGGAGAGGAAACCCTTTCCCAACCCACCCCATAAAACCCTTCGGAGGAAAGAAGTCTAGGTAGCTACGAATTGGGTTCTGTCGTGGTCCAACCGAGAGATAAATAGCTCCTTGTAATCCGGGTTCGTTTCATTAAGATCTCTCTCTCTAGGGCACCCGCAAGACATCAGCACGCCCACTTCTATCTCCACTAAATCAGGGTGTTCCTTACCAATCTCGCTGCTCACGATCCGAGGGCTAATTGGTACCATCATTGCTTCGGTTTCCTACGACATCGCACTTTCCTTTCACCAGAAGTGATTCGTAAACGTCAGACTTCTTCCTCAAATGCATCGGATGGTAAACACCACTCTGTTTCCATAACGACGGAAGGCACTTAACGTGGAATCAAGGATTAAATGAAGGTTTTCATTGTAAATAAGTAATGGAAGTTTCACGTGTTCAAATCTATGAAAAATACTTATCTACGCATCTAATTAAATGTGATAACTAACCGTCATATTTTCGACTCAAACTATCCTTTGAATGGAAGGAGCAATTGAAATATCATTTTGGCGGCTCTAGTTTTCAGGAAATTTTTTGCTCGAACGAGTACTAAAACCCATCATGAGGAATTCGAATCATGTAATAAAGCAAGATTCAATACTGTACCATTACCATACTTAGTTATTCATGATATATATTCTGAAAATCATATTTGTATAATCTTGGCTTTTTCTAGCTCGATCATGAGCGTATTGTGTGATATTTTTCTTTCCTCGTTATCAGAATCCTTGTTTTCTTCGTATGGATAATCGGTAGGAATAAACAGAAAATTTTCTCAAATTGTTCACTAGGATCACACGTTAGTTGAGATTACCAAAAAATGCTTTATACGGTTTTTTATATTGAAACGATTCGCCACCTCCAAAAAAGTTCCACTTCCTCGATGGGAAAACTTCGTAAATTTCTACATCCCTTTATGAATAAAATCGTAAGTAATTCAAATTTTTGGCCCGTCGATTTCGAGTTTCGGACATTTATTATGCATTTTCCTATGGTTCCACTTTCATGCATTCAAAGAGGCTATATAAGATGTCAAACGAGGTTTTAAGAGGAACAAATAATAAGATTGTATAATCGAGTGTAACTTTGGCCGGATTTATGATATTTATTTGGGTAGCGGGCGATATATCATTCCTCCCCAGCAGACGAGAGTGTGAACGGAATTCCTGGCCCCATCTTTCCACACCACGCAATAAAATTGTTTGCAGCTTGCTTCATCGCAGGAACCCTCTCACAGCCTAAGTTATGTTAATTTTCTTTGAAAGCCTCGAATATCTCTCTATATATTCTATTGTCATTCGGTGATACTGGGATCCATGTCGAATCGACACTCTTTATTTACGTCTGCTGTGTGTATCATCGAATAATACAAAAACCATTCATAGAATTAATCGAATTTCTGTATTTTTTTCTTATAGATTTGCTCTAGGGTAGATATACTAAAATGAATCCTATCGTATATCATTTTTGCTGGCGAAAGTTTTTACTCTGTTAGGCATAGGAATTGTTGTATTAAATTTTACAACTAATTTTGTTTCTTTTTACAGTTCAAATTCCTTAATAATTCAGACTTTTCGCATTCGATGATAATCATTTCACTTAGCATAAATTTCTATCATAATTGTTACATTAAGACGCCTGATTTAACTTAATAATCAACTTTTATACTTTTTAGTATACAGGGATTCAGTGTATAGGAAATTTACCCTTTTTGATATGTTAGTTTCCCAGTAGCTTTAGTTCAAGGAAATATGCTACTATATCCGTAATGGTTTCTCTTCAAAGACGTCAATATCTTCTATTACGTTGCATTTCAGAGATTATGGGGTAATAGGGGATGCTATTGATTTTATGGAAAAACTTGGAACGAAATCGGCCTTACGAATACTTTATTTTAATTTGGTTAAGACTCACCGAGCGGCACAGATTTATGAAAGTTATTCGGACGACATCTTTATTTTATTGCTGCGTAATCTCCCTGCTCTTCTCAAACCTCTGGGTCGCAACAAAAATCATTATATAGACACTAAGAGACTATGACGAGGAATTTTTAATCTATTGCTACCAGAATTTAGATTTACAGACTTGATTATTTGTAGAATCCATCCGTATGAAGTAAAGCAAGTTCTTGTGCTGCGAGAACATTTCTTGTTGTCTCAGAGCTTACAGTGTTCAGGAGATTGAGTGATTGAATCCAAGAACTAGACTCAATTAATTTATTATTCCAATACGATTTTTCTTCCTTAAATTCCTATTCTTAAGGATGTGAAAGAGGTAATTCCCATAAGTTCGACATACGATTGTCAAGATCGTTTTAACACTTTTGTGAATATTGGCGCATTTCAATTGCCCCCGGCCAACAAAACGACGCTAAGTTCTCCGATTTAATTTCCCTAGCAGTACTTTCCTCTCAAGATGGAAAACTCTTTTTATTGCTGTTTATCCTCCTCCGAATATTCTCTCTCTCCTTCAGCGGAGAAGAGATTTTTCTTGGCACTCCTGCAATCCGTCCAGAGCAATGGAAAGATTTCTCGTTGACGAGTCCACTTATTCCCTCTGCATCCCATCTTTCGAGCTACTTCTCCACTCTCCGGTATGATATGATTATATTGTTGACTCCAAAAGTGTTACTTTCCTCTCCGATTGCTTCCCTTTTTTTCTACTTCCGTCTTACGTCCATTGGTCATCCTTGGCATACGTTTCGTCAAAGGAAAGTGTCTCAGAATTCTTTCTCAAGAATTAGGGGTAGTTTTACCCCTTAGAAGGATCTTATTAATTAAATCGTGCCGAGTAAATTTAGGAATGATGAAGATTTTTAGGGGAACTCTTAATCTCAAGATGAATTTTTGTTTCAATTAAAAAGATTGACCTTCTTCTAGAAGCATTTTTCATCTAAATCTTTAGTTCCTACTCAGTTTTTGAATATGAGGACATCCAAGAAGACTAATTATTAATCAGAAGATTGCTCGTTCTAATCAACATCTCCTTCAAATTTCCCGTAATGGGTTGATTTTTCTACTTTCCCTCAAACAATTCATTAGTCCAGCAGAAAAATTATTTCAGAACGAACGATGTACTCTGAGAAAGTAATAAAAGGTTACTCTCAAATTTTACCAATTCCGCTTTCGGACTCGAAGAAATTCTGAATATTTGAATTGCATAAGCGACTTTTAGCTTTTTTAGCGATCCATTGTTCCCCTTCATCTTTCCATGCAGCGCTCGTATTCGAGAAGTTTCCATTTTTTCGCTATTAAGATTCCCTTTTTGTTTTTTTTTTCTCGAAAGTCGTTACAAGTTTAGAATGAGCGCCTTTAAAGTTTTATCCAACGGATATGCGCGGATTTTAATTTTTGGAGTAATGGGATGATTCTTCTACACCAAAAGAGAAATTCGGGGAGTAAAATGTGTAAATTTCGTAGCAAACACTCATCATTCACTACTCGCGCCGATCTGGACTCGGTAAGCATATCTGGAATGTACACGAAAAGTTGGGGTGAGTTAACTCAAACCAAGATTTGTATATTTTTTTGCTAATTTCGAATATTATTTGATGAATAAATTTTTTGGACTTACAAGAGTAATATCATATAGCGATAAGTAATTTAAATCCATTTTTTACCAGCTACTTCTGTTGAGTTACGGAACGAAGCCTTGTGTCTTAAACAATCTTATAATATTTAACGCTTTACAATAACTTTTAACGCTTTTTAACGAAATTATTACGCCCAAATAGTCATCGTATCCAGTGTTATAATCAAGCAAGCTAAAATTAGCGAAAATTATACTCAACGCATTTGTTTCGCGAGCTTAAAACTATTCAAAGCGACCCAGCATTTCCGTTCTTAGCGATCATTAGCTCCTCTAAAACAGCTCGTCAAACAACCGTCGTTGAATAAATTGAGAAATGAAAGGGTACTGTTTACAATTGCAAATTGCCCTTGTCACACCTCTCTTTATCTCCATAGGCATTCATAATTATCCTAATCGTGCCGCGACCCGGACAAATCCTAATTCGTTCTCTTAAATATTCACACTACGTTCGACTTCCCACATGAGAACTCTATCGCGTGATTAATACTCATGTTTCTAATACTCAGACATTATTTTCGTCAGTGAGCGTAGCGGGCGGTTTAAACATTAGCTAAATTAACTTTTGGGGTACGCAAACATCTCCTAGAACGCAGTTTATTATCAGTTTCTCCTCATTAGAGCTCACATTTGGATCCGAATCGCAAGCGGACGAGACCCTGCAGGGGTCCTCGGAGTGCATGCGATTTACGAGTGAGGCAATTCGGGTTTGGGTTTGCCTGCAGTGTCTTTCGGACACGACGGCGCCTGGAGATTCACAGATCACCTTCCCCCTGAGGGCCCGCACCCTTCCCTCACCTCCGAGGTCGCTCCCCACAACTAACGGCTTTTAAAGGGTCCCCAATCAACCCCAATGCTACGAGAGCCACTCTTTCCACTTCCACTGATTAATACCGTTCACATAATTTGCTAATTAAAGCTGTTAAACCAAAAGGAGTTCTCAAGGCATTCACCCACACGTCCCAGCGAATCTGACAATGGGTGAAAATGAGTGGCAACCCTTTCATCTTGTGCGTAAGGTTCTTCGCTTTCACTTCATCTCTTCGCGTCCATGAGTTATCTCCTGAATTATCCCCTTATCTTAGCCGCGGATCGAGCCGTTATTTACTTGGATGGTGCCGAACCAACTCACTTCTGGCTTTTAGTGGGGCATCCTTGGATTCGAGGCACTCAAATGAAGATTTAGAATGGGGTATTCCAGATAACTGATAATGTTTGTTCTGCTTTCTGCTTATATATATATGCTCGAATTAATCGTTAATAAACAGGAGTCTACGCATAATATAATTTAATAATATCAGTGATACTATGCAAGTGATACGTAAATAATATATGCAATTCGAAACTAAAGAGTTAACATCATGCGGCGCTTTTAAGATTTTATAATCTTGGAAATAAGTTTATACATCTTTTGCCTTTAAATATTCTGTATACTTCAGTTTTTACTATCTGGGAAACAATTTAAAATTGACAGGAACAAAAGTACGTAAATATTGTAATTAAATTACGTACAAAAAGTACGTACATTGTTGTAGTGTAATTAGGACTTTGAAATTAAAAATAATTATTTAAGGGGCATCAGAACTTCAAATATAACATTTATATTTCAGCAGAAACCTAGATTATTCGTGTCGTATTAATTGCTATCGAAAATTTTCGTTTATCGAAAAATTTTTGACAACCTTGTCCGCGTTCGTCACCATCCGCTCTCAGAAAGAGCCGTACACTGGAAAAACGCATCTTCTTCAGGGGCAACAAAAAGAGCGGATATATCAGGAGATACATCTCTTCCCCATTCCTTCGCTCATTCTCATCCTGAAAGCGATCCCTTTAGTTTTTACCTCAAGCAATCCTAACCTTCGCCCTTTCGCCCACAAATTGCATTTTAATTATGCTTCAACGCCCTCTCACACTGTTTGTTTTCCTTGACCGAGGGGGCGTCTCAGAGATGGGGTGGAAGATGGTGGTGGGGGAAATAAAGTGCTGTTCGAATTTGAATGCAAATGGGCTAAGGAGAGCCATTTCATTTCAGCTCTATTAAATTCATGCACCATTTTTCTTTGGTTGGTGCCCGGACGGGGCCGGGGGTGGGTTTTTTTTAAGAGCCAAAGGGAAGGAGGGTTACTTGGGAACCCCTTCCGGTCTCCGCGAGAATCTATGGCTCCACCACGAGGCACTACATTCGTCTCTGCACTGCCTTTGACAGGGTGGGTGGCAAAGGGCGCCCCTCGGCTTGGGAGGCGCCGCGTTCCCCCCTCCCTTAACGCTCCCCCCCACAGGGCGTGAGGAGATTCTTTTATTGTTCCCTCGCATGTATATACTTATCCTGGGGAGTCGAAAATATCAGGAGTGAGAATTCTCAACCGTTCGCTGATATAAGCGGAGGATGTAGTAATGCGATGTGTATAGATGCATTTTTAGTTTTCTGAAATTCCATTTATATCGCATATTTCGTTCCAATCCCGATATTCAGTTTCCTTAGTTAGTTTTTAAGGTATTCGCTTAGTATAATCTCGCGTAAAACACCTCTTTTTTAGCATTTTCATTGCCGCTTCCCCATTTCAACTTTCATTTATTCCCGCGCAGTATTCAAATAAAGTTTTAATGATTTGGAAATGGAGAGGAATGATTTTTGGATACATAAGAATATTCAACGTCCTTAACATTAACAAATTTGACGTTTCAGACGAAACTGAAGATGCTTCTTAGTCTTTACGTACAATTCGGATGTAGACGTCTTCAATGCGGTATTTTCGACCCAACACGCAATTTTGAGAAGAATACAGCTTTATAAGTATTTATAGAACTTGTGTTACAAATTGACTTCGTTATTTTGACTGGAATGGGAAAGGTAATGGGAGTTCAACTTAGATTCTTTTCCCAATTGAATGTATACCAACTCCATAATTCATGCAGTCAAATTAAAAGTTATATTTATATTTAATGACTACGAAAGGTTTTGCACTATTTTTTCACCGAATATTTGTAAATGAGAATTATCCATTGAACTCAACAGCGAAACGTTCAAGAAACCTTTATCCAATATTCGTCCCACTAAATTAAAAACTGTTTTAGAAACTTATATTTATTACAAAATAAACCGATTATTAATTAATATCTCACGTGATATTTAATTCTGTTTGATCTTAAGTAGATAGTAAGATCTAAGAAGTAGGTATGTAAACCCGAGTTCAAATTCTTAGATTCAAATCCGTTCCTGTTGCATTCCTTATCCTTTCTGCATAATCAATCAAGTTCAAACAAAGGAGTGAATTGATATGATATACTAAACTATTATGGAAGCAATTCATGTTGCTTATAATATTCCTTAAATCCTGTGTATGTATAGAAGAGGGAGATGTATCTTTCTGTAAGTAATTCAAAATATACCAAAGATTCTCATCCACACTGATGAAATCGATTTCATTATGAAAAGAATTTTCTTCCAATTACTCAACTCGTAGGTGAGATAAGATAAATATAACAATTTAGATATAATGAGTTACGTATTAGTCCATTTTGCTGTATTTAATGCATTTTTTAAATATTCGATTTACTCTTGATATAGCCAGAACGAAGGAACAAGGAAAATTCATTACTACTATAAAACTACAACGCAGATATTGCTTTTCCTTTCGGAGAGCCCCACCCTTATTTAATAATCAACTCGAATTCATCCCTTTGCTTTAAATTCCTCCATGTACGCATTTACTGACCTCGACCTCTCCTCAAACGTTATGCGGAAGGAATTAAACCGGGACTATCTTCTCTCCCCTCCACATTAACCTCCCACTTGCACATCTCATGTTTATTATTAGAACTAGCTCTCAATTCCGTAATAATGCTGTAATTCCTCTTTTCCATCAACGTTTTTTTTACCTCGTCGTCATTTAATCTTGCGTAAAACGGTTCTCAAATCCCAGACGGATTCGTGTGGAAATGTTTGCCACCGATATCTCTAGCAAAGAATAGTACACTGAAGTCTCTATCCATAAATTATGTGGAAGTTCGGTTAGGTTATCTCAGTACAAAAACTATTACATCTTTGGATTTTATTGTTTCTCGAAGCGTACTTTCTCGAATTTTGATTCGTTCAATCAAGGTGACCAACCTTCATTCTTGAAAATTTTAATTATAATGTAACGGGAAAATAAATATTCTAAGACTCATTCTCATCGGCAGTGAACGAGTTTGATATTTCCTTTCGGATATTCATCCAACAATTACCAGCTTTAGTTCTCTACTCAATTCTTAACACCCTCTACAATTCGCCATTCGATCTCATAAAACATTTTCATCTTATCCCTCGGAAGTCGTACCATTTCTTGCTCTTTTTCTTTCTTTCCGGTCTCTTATGATCTTTTTTATTCATATTACGTAAGTTCTTTGTTAAAGCGCATGTTTATGCCGTATCCCCTCCACCGTCTTCCCCTTTTCCAACCTTCTTTTGCTCCATTACCGAATGCAAGTCTTAAAAGAGGATTAAACGAAAGACTCTTCCCCACTCGAGTTCCGTTCTCCGAGGATCGTGTTTTGATTAGGAGAAATAACGGATAAAAATCGACGATGGATGGCCCTTGTTCTCTCGTGTATATTTTTAATAGCCGCAATGTATACATCCGATTGCGATTCAAAGCTAGGAAACGATGACGTTCATGACTAATGACCGAACTTAAATGTGTTTTTATTTTCGCGTTGTATGTTCAAAACGTCGGCTGAGAAATTATTTGGTCTCCATTCTTATCAAGGACGATTTAGACCGTAATCGAAACCTTTTCGTATCTATCTCAATATGCGTAATAATACATTTCACTCTATCGCGCTTAAGTTTAATTGTTTTGTTGAATTTTTTCGTCTTAACATAAGTAAATTTTTCATGGAATTTTAGCCCTCAATGTTGCTTGAATGCAAAAATTATTCAAACTTAAATTTATTCCATCTGTAATAATTACTCTATCGTAAGAAAAATCACGCATAGTGACTCAAAATGGAATGTATTTGTATGTTAGTTTTCAAGCATCCCAAAAACGTATAAACCTCATAACGAGATCATAAAATAATAGATGGAACATAATT
Organism: Pantala flavescens; assembly: GCA_020796165.1. Lineage (NCBI taxonomy): Eukaryota > Metazoa > Arthropoda > Insecta > Odonata > Libellulidae > Pantala > Pantala flavescens. Next base: position 11,413,240 of record CM036889.1, on the reverse strand, counting down.
TTATCACTTCTTGTGCGTCGTAAGTGGCTGTAAATATTTTTTGCCTCTAAAATGTATTATCTAAAGCTATAAATTATATGTTCGGAGGATTAAAACTTAAATTGGCATCTTATAAGGAAAAAAATCGACATTAAAGATATAGTAATTGGTCGTTTAGGGCATCCGAATGTCTCAACCAAGCTACATTTTATCGTTTTGCCTTTTCGTGGGAAGTTGAACCTGCTCTCGTTCATTCATAAGAAAGTAACGAAAAGGAACCTTACCACGTATTTGCAAAGTTGTCGCCTCCTCAAGCCTTTAAAAACGCTACTGAATCCATACCGCGATTATCTCAGGTGTGATTGATGAAACGGCAGTTCGGCAACGGTCGGATAAAAGATATATGCTTTTAACAACCGGCGTTCCTTTATTTTTCCCTCCCATTCTACCGCTAACATCGTTCACTGTTTCTCCATTAGCGGCCGCTTATTTGGGAAGTCATGGAGTGGGACGGCCCCTCTCCGAGGTCCCATTGAACCGGAAAGTAAACCGACTATTTTCAAGGATCGCAAGCTATCATTACGCGCCATAATGGATCGGTCCATCCATCTTACGTTTGAGTTGCGGTCGTGAATTGACCGGTTGAATCGGGAATGACTCTGTAGCACCTGGTCGACGCTGCCGAATTTTTTTATCTAGAGTGGTTTGATGAGTGAATGGAGAGGAAAAAATGATAAACGAATCCTCTTAAGGTCGATCAATGAAATGGAGGGACCATATATCGATTGCGTATATGAATGGATAACTACTACTTAGATGTTAATGCATGCAGTATGTGTTTTATCACGTCCTTGTAACCAAAAGCAGTCGTTAGTGTGCACAAACGCAATTTAGGTTCCTAGTTAAGTTACTGTTTGGAATAATTCACGATATGTTGGGAAATTTGCAGCCTGAAACGTCATATAGTTTACGCGAGAGTTTATAAGGTTTAGACTTCCTTTAGATGAATATGGGAAGGATTGAGATTTAATGCGAATTATTTTATCATCATTTGGCTGCCGTGTAATATTTGAGTAAGTTTTGGCTCAGAGAAACGTCAACCTAAGTAAAATAAGTATATGAGAAATTAATTCTACTTAATTAAACTGAAACATTCAGAGAAAGTAACTATATTTTTCTTTCCTATGGTTACGTCATAGTAAATTGGTATATTTTATAACACATTAAAGTTTGTTCAATGGCTCAAGACTTTTTCATATAGTTCTTATCAATTCATTACATGATTTTAATTTACAGCACTAATGTGCGACATATATTGGTGGACTTCAATAATTTTTCTCAAAATTTCAAAAACGTTTAAACAGCGACTAATCTTCCTTAAATTGCGCCATGATTCGTGGAATTTTCTTCCATAGGGCGTTTCAATATTTAAACCCGAGATTAGTAAAAATTAGGATATTCAGATTCTATGTGAAAATTATTCTATTTGGAGCATAACGAGATTTTTAGAGGTTGAAAGAAAAACATGTTATTCAGCGGATCGTTTGTATTCTCTCAAAATTTATCACTAAAAAGATTCTAGGAAAAGTAAGAAAGTAAAATATTTGTTTTGCATAAATGTTTTATTCAGCGAGTGCAATTTCAGGCGGCCATATCCCCTCTTTTTCCGCCACACTGTGCATGTAAACCTCGTCTAATAGGAAACATAAGGAGATAACGCAGATTCCGAGAATGAGACACAAAACAAGAAGCATTCCCATTTTTCCGAAAAAAACATTAAAGCGATTCCGTATCCCAATGGTGTCATGAATCCACCCTCGTCTTTTTATATCCCCAACCATTTTATTATCAAATATATATATATATCGCGGCGAAGGCGTTCGTGTTCATAAAAATTTAATTCCCGTAATTGGCGAAAATCGCGTCGTTACGTAACAATAGCCGTTCGTCAAAATAAAACAAAAGACAATCGTTCTTTTTTATTTTCGTCTAGCGGATGCGATGGCCAACAGCGTAGCTAGACTTCCACCCACGCCTTCCCCCGATTGATTACACTTCCATGCAGGCGATTGTTTTTTATTTCTCGCTTTATGGATCATAAACCGTCGGGGGTTAAAAAATATGCACCCGGTCTTTTGAAGCAATGAACTAGTCTGCCGACTTCCATCGACCCTCGGTATGTACTCCCAGTGCATTTCTCTTCTTACGACGCACGTCCTCAAATTGAACTTTATAATCAGCTGGTACGCAAGATTTGCCCGTAGGAGGGATTTTCAGGTGTCCGGAGTTGTTACAGAAGATTTTTGTATGTCTCCGCTTAAGTGCAATCCAACACTCCTGCGTGTTTGATCTATCTTTTGTTTTCAGTTGTTCAAAGTTCCTTTCGTACGAATATGAAAATGTACGCACAGCTTGGTAAATTCTATGCTGTTAAATACAATCATATCTTTCGTATTACGCTGAGAAGTATATGGGATTTATATATTGTACTGCGTTTCAATCGATTCGCATAGATTATCGTTCAAAGTTTTTACTTCTTTTTACTTCTTTACTATAATCGAATGTAAAGAACTGACATATGTTTAATGAAGCCGATCAAAAGTCAAAAAATAGTATATAAGATGATATTCTTCTGAGGTATTTTATACAACAAGTTAAAAATTGAATAAAAAGTAAATTCCATCAGCCAAAAGGAAATTTTCTAAGCTGAAGTGATTCTCTTTTATGGGTTAAAGTAATGGAACCCACTTACATGTCCTAAGATTCCGCATTCATACTGTACTGTAGACCGTTCCTTATCTTATTCACCGGCAACATTTCCCTACAGATTTTACTCTCATGCAAAGACGCAACTCATGGCTGTAAAAAGGGTAATAGTGATCGGTTCTAGAGTCATTTGGCGATAAGATGTTAATTTTGGAAGGTGATTCTCAGAGGAAGCCAAGCCTTAAGCAACTGTTTGCTTCTTACACAAAATATTCAATTTTTCCTGAGATAGCTTTTATCGACTTTCAGTGATTCATTTTGAACCAACTGGACGATTTTCGAAAGTTAAATTTTCAGCCTATATTTTATCTGTTGGATCTCGAAAAGGTTAAAATTTTGTAATGTCAAGTGATTTAAATACCGACAATAAAAATGTGAACAGACATAGAGGAATAATTGAGGAAATTGTAATCGTAAAAAAGAGTTGCATCGGCAGCTTGTCTGCGAACTTTCTCGAAGACGGATCAAGTCTGAAGGCAAGAAATAACCAGTCATACGCATTCCGGTATAGATGAAAATAATGCCTCATCCAGAGCGCCATGTTGAACGATGCATTGTAAATAACAAGCCTAAATATAGCTCACGATTTTTGAAATACTTTCCGCACAACCGTTGCCCTTCCGTCCCCATGCTCCCCACGGTGGGATTTCCCCATTCCACCGCCACTTTTTATGGCGGAATGTGTTGATGCGTTTAGTGCCGTGGTCGTGCACTTCTCCAGTACTCTAGTGGACCCCGTCTTTCCGACAATAAGGTCTAAGTTATGGCGTTATATAGGTGCCGATGTTAAATCAGGGTTATTTTTTACGACTCGCAGAGGCCGGGGAGATTTTTTTCCAGAGTTATTCACTTCGCCGCTGCAAATGTGCTCGGTGCAATTTGCCTGTTTCGGTGCGGGGAGGAAGGGATAATTCGCTCGTTAAAGGTTCGATGATTCTGGTCGCCAACCGAGAGTGGGGATCTTCGAATGTGCATTGGTTTATTCGATCGCTCGCGTGCTTCGGATGCGTTTCCGGCGAACGACAAATACCTTGCTAAGATTCGATGTTGATGGAGGAATTATAAGGTTTATGCGGACGATTCTATCACAGGATTCATTTCGTCAAATCGCAATGAAGTCGATAACAAACTTTTATTGCAGATGACCAGAGAGTACAAGAATGATTACCACAATTTTTGTTATACATCACGGATTAATTCGGCCAGAATTACCTCTATTATTCGGGTCTATATTATCCCGTTTAATGGCAATAAGACCGATGAATAGAATGATGACGTCATCGAGCGCATCTGTTTTCCAACTGAGAGTGAAAATTACGTTTACACAGTTATTCTCCGAGAGTTATGAGACAGCGTTACTTATAAGAGCTCATAAAAGCGTAGGTACTCTTGCAAGCTTCGAATCCAGTGGATTTTTCGGATTCGCCGAATTAAAAACTGTGTAAAAATAAGTTAATTTATAATAGTATATTTCCTTGTCTTTTAACAAGTCTATAGATGATAATTTAGTGTTAGATATTTCTTTCGGCAGAAAAGCTTTAGTTCTTCATTCACTCCATGAATTAATATAAAATTTATCTCGTTCATTTGAGGTTCCCAACCTAAAGTAGTCTATTCTCAGACAAATTTTCTACTATGAGTAGAATTTCCGCATCCTGAAAGGAATATTTGTTGGGATATATTTAATGCAAGAAAAATTTTCCCGTTCAATAGAGTGAAAATTATCCGTTCCCGAGATAAGTTATCATTTTATCTCTCGTTCAACCATCCTCAATCGGTCCGTAGTTTAGAAAAAGAATTTGAGAAAAAGATTCAAGAACATTAAATTTTCTTGCGAAGAAATTTATGTCAGTTTTCTCACTGTCCCCTCGAATTTCACCCCATATTTTTTAACATCGCAAATCCACAATCCGGTGTCGTTTTTCCCTCATTAGGCACGCATTTTCCACGCATTCCTCCGATCGAAAACCCACGCGACATACCGACACGTTTGAGAATCCGCAAATTTTTCACCCGCACCCACCCGGGATCGACTGCATTTTCCGAGTTCCGAAACGGTTTTGCTTCATAATTTCGCACTCTTCGTACACCGCTTCCTTCCCATCCTCCCTCCACACCCATCCCTCCTACATCCCCGTAAACGTTTATGCCTCGCTTGTTGGTAATCTGGGCCTCGTATTAATCACACCAGCACAATGAGGACAGCTAATAACCAGTCGTAAAAAAAGAGACGGGAGAATGGCGAGTGTAGAAGGGGCATGAGGGAGTACGGCACTGGAAGGGGTTCCCAGCCCCGTAACCGATCCGGTGGTGTGGGGTAGGATTATTGATCTGTCAGCTTTGATGCTCCCGGTTAACTTTTCCACATGCTAATAAAAAGGATGATCTGTGACAAGGGCATAGGACACGAGGGCCGAATACATGTGGAATCCGTAACGGGGGATATGAGAGGGAAGGCAAATATTGGGATTCATTGGCAACTACGTCCTCTTGTTAAAATCACTGTGGGATTGCTATACTCGTACTAATTCCGTCGACTCAGCCAACCACCCGAGCGTTCATTGCCGCCGATTTATAATATTCGCCGATGCGCTAATTTTGCCCATAACGCCTCTCATCCGAGTGACTTAAATAACGAAGACGTCGTAAATAGGGCGCCGTTCCCGTGCGATTTTTCCGCATAAAACTCCCGGAATGGGTTTAAAAATGACGGAATGGAGGATTTATCAATCCATCGAGTTTATTCAGCCGCTTTAAAGTAGCTGTAAAATGCAGGAAGGAAATTGTTATTAGAGTTGACGCTTAACTACTATTTGACCGGAACTTTATGGAAGAGGTTTTTTTTACAGCCAGTCATTTTTGCGGGTGATGAAGAGGTGGTGTATATTTCCCGATGCATTAATGTCTGTGTTTCTCGAAGGTGATGACCCAAGCGAAGGGTGGTTGTAATGAAACAAATGACTTTTGCATAGGGTGCGAATTATTTTTTTTATTCACCCGCAGTCATATTTGTGCTGCGTAGATTTGTTTGTTATTTTATATTGTTCAGTATTTAATCCTATCTTTATTAACATAGGTTAAAAAGTGTTCATTTTAAAAAATCTCACCTTCGTATTTTTGAATTAGCTAGTATATTCGTACACTTCTTAAATACGTAATTTTATTCCATCGATTCCTTTTGAAATCGTATTTAAGTATATCGAATTTTAGCAGGAATATTGTTATCAATTTCTATGAAAATATATATATTTTGTACTGGATGTAAAGAATTGATGTATTTTTTTGGCTGTATCAAACCGTTACATTAGGCACCTATGTGCAAGGAGATATTTATCTAATAAGATCCTTTTTTCCGAGTACAACCGTGAAGTAACAGACCAATATTCCTAATATAATACTGCATCAAACATGCATATAATCCACTGATGTATTTCAGCAAATTACCAAAGACCTGTCTCACTCGTAAACTAAAATCCCAAGATATTAGAACAGAAAAGGAATATCATGATTTACTCGTTCATTGCGATTAGAGGAATATTCAATAATTGCGGTACCTGAAGTTCTAGGTGAACTAGGTGATCCGTAGTAGGCGTCGCATATTTAACTCTATAATTATCGTGAACTTATCGTGAATTTTCGTACGTACCAAAATTAACAATAACACCGTTGATATAATCAATAGAATGAATGAATGAAGAAAAGTACTTTGTGACTTCCACAATTTATTATAATCTACACGACCGGTTTGCCATCCTCAGGTGAAGTTATAGGAAATGCAAACACAAACTAATCAATAGAATCTTAGTGCCAATCGCTATCACTAAAGCTACCAGGATATCTAAACCTCCCTCATTAGCCGGTGAGGATTACCTTCAAGTATTCTCCCATCCGCACCGTCGTCTTTAGGTCCAATATCTTGGAACGAAGGATTCCTGAGCCGTCGTGGGGGACACTGAGTTCCCACTCAATTATTTTCCTTAGCCGATAGCATAATGCGCTGTCAGTGGGGAAGGGTGCGGCAGATGGTCGCGGTGAGAAACGTGTGGGTGATAGGTGGGTGGCAAGAGGGTCCCATTCAAGCAGCGATTTGCAGACCATTGTTTTTCCCGTGTGACACACCATTGAGCGGGCTGATGGATGGCTGTTAGTCGGGCGCCATAGAACGACTGCCACACCCCGATATCGCCCCCCACTCCCCTCGTGTACTTTTCCCCAAAGCTCTCTATCGTTCGCTAACGCTCTGCCGAAGGGACATCCATATCTTCCACCCCTCATCCACCTTTCTTTTTCAAGGCATCCCTCTTAAAAACCATTCTAAGATCACCCCGCGACCCGATCTCTTGGCATATGAAGCGATATTCGGCGTTGATTCCCTTTATTCTCCTTCTGGAACGCCTCCCAGATCGGGCGTGGGTTACTGTCCCGGAGGGTATGAGCTTCCTTGGCTCCCTTTCTATGGGGCTGTGAGACTGGAAACTATCCCTTATGTTGCTGGCGCTTGGATGTCGCCCTTATGAATGGCGAAGGGTTCGTCTTCCCATTCTTTTCGAAAGGAGGGAATCCCAAGCTGTTTTCATCAGCTGTGCGGCGAACTCGTTTTTCTGGAATGGATGGCCGAGGGAGGGATGGGTTCCGCCACCAATAGGTCATTAAAGGATTTGTGGATCTGGGATCGGGGAAAACTTTGTGACTTCAAAGGGAACTCCTTAATCTTGTAATTCCCCGTGCCCCCCTACCTTGATGGTACGTCATTTAAGTTTAGCCAACGCCTCTCATCGGATACGGATTTTCAGCACGGAGAATTGAACGTCTGAATGCAATTCGTCTAAGTTTCGCGGATGGCTCTAAAAATGAAACATTATTATATTCTATTGTGCTCGATATTCTTTCCTTTGACGCTCAAACTTATGTCAAACATATTCTTTATTATTGAATCTTATTTTTGATATTACACATCGTAGGAGAGTAGCAGTAGTACAAATGTAAACGTTCGTCAAATAAAATAAGTTCTGGTTTCTTATAACGATATATCTTTACAAAATATTCATGATTTTTCGTTCACTACTAGAGCATAAGTTTTCTATTAATGTATGTCATTTATAACCTTGTACAAAGATAGAGTCTTAGCACCAACTTTACCCATAAACTACAATTAAAAATAGGAATGAGTGGTTGTTATGCTACTAGATTTCCATTTCCTGTAAGCAAAGTAGAAAGATAGTCTCTAGGTATTTTATGTTGCTACTTCGAAGCTTTATAGAGAGGTTAGTGCGTATTTAGTTATAAAATTCTATAACTGTAAATAGTAAGAATCCAAAGCTGCATTTCGAATCCAAGGTTGGCATAAATTTGCGTTTCCGAGGCATAATTAAATTTCATTACTTCTTGGTCAAACTGCATAAACAGCGAGCCAACTACTCTCACTTTATCAAAGAACCTCCATAATACTTGAAAGGTTCCGATTCATCAGCCTCAATTTTTCAAACTTTCAGTACGCTGTCTTTACCTTGTTATTCATTGCATTTTTGAACTGCGGATCTATAAGATTTCATGCCCTTCTTAGAGACCTTGAAAACACGCGCTGTGTTACATCGCTTCATTTCACATCCCTGTTTTAATGATTCAGAGTTTATATGAAATTTCTTCATCAGCATTCAGGAAATATTTTATGAGTGGCCTTGCATAGCGCTAGATATAAACTAGATGGCTTCCTTAGTAAATACGTGTAAGTAATTAAGTCGTCTTTGTTATTGTAATTACTGTAATAGATTTTTAAGTTTCAGGATCTGATTCCGCAAAAGTTAACCCTATTTTTCGAGTTGTGAAAACCATGGATCGAGTGGATATTAGAGGAGTGAAACTTCTATAGATTAGAGAACACATTACTTGGTATCAGCGCTAGCTTCTACTTTGGAAACTCACGCACTCCTTAGCGTGATACGTTAACGCTATCGAGATTTGGTATCGCTCTATAAAATCAGTTGGCAGTTAGCGACTGAATACGTACTGGATCCAATTATGCAATGATTACAGAGAGGATAACCTTGATAATGATTTTCTCAATAAAGAACCCCGCATTCGTACGTAACAGAAGTAGATGAAGCTAATGAATGCCTCTTTGAAATTATTTTCTTTCTTACCAAAGCAATAGATCGCGGTCGCACGCTCAATAAATTCACCGATATAAATTCCCGACTTCCTTTGCCTCGTGAAGTAGGTACTAAACTTTTATTGAGAAGTGCTACGAAGGGAGAATCAACGACTTAACAGCATCGGTACAGATAGAATAACAGCTAATTTAAATAAAACATAAAATTCCTTCTATAGCGTGAAATAAGGAAGGAGTAGGGCTCGGAAATCGTCGACTCAAAATACATGAAAATGATTTTTCGTTTGAAAGTTTGCGTGAATGATATCAACTCCAATTCACACTACCTTGCTATGTTGATATGATTCAAAATTGAGAAATTATTGTGTTGCGGTATTTTACGATTTACGGAAAAGTTTTTGCTTCTTTTTGTGTAGCGGATGTTTAATGCGATTCATATGAATATTTGTTTGTATTAGAAAAAAATTATGGCATGAAGTCTTTTCATTTTGTAACTTTAGGCAGAATTCAGCTTTGTTTTGCCCTCTTAGAATGTTTACTGTTAGTCTAACGGTTTACGTAATCGGTTTTTCTCCTACCGAAGACACCATACGGAATTACCTCACGTTAATTCCTCAACTGCTGCGTTTAGCTAAAACGCAGATCAATGTCTTATAACTGAACTCAATATATTTTAGAAGTTAGTAAAAAATTCCATCTATGTCCACACAAACCGAGAATGATTTACCTAACGCCCTTACTTATGTCCTATTGTATGCTAACGTCTTCTCCAAAAATAAAACATATCTTGAATCTTTTTCGGGATTATATTAGGAGAGGCGAAACCATCCTAGAGCTACTTAAGTTTATACTAGAGCTGCCTGTATATGATTAGTTGTTAAAAATATGGTTGTTCTCGTAGTTTTTACGAAAAGGTGTTGGGATAACTTCTTGGTTGATACGGTTCCAGTAATAATAGTTCATTATCGGTATCCATCAGCAATTAGTGAAAGTATTTATGAATCAAAAAACCTGATCGATCACCTACAATATCGTAGTGTAAATGTATACATTCGCCCAAAAAAATCCCATTTATTCCGTGCTCTAATTCACACGATAGATCCATCCTGGAGTGGATCTGACGCAATGGAAGGGACCACGGTGAGAAATCCCACATCGGTCTCTTCAATTTATTTACACCGCTTGAAGCATCGTCCATCCCGGAACACTTGAGTGGAAAGCTCGCAATCACGCGTGCTGAGAGCGTCAATTGAGACGCTAGAGAGAGTCCTTCGCCCCACCAATTATGCTCGTTTAAATTATTTCCTCTCAGCTGCCCATCCCCTTTTTCGTACACGGTCGTTGCATTTCAAATCCTATCGCAGTTTATTTCGCGTCTCATTCAGTTCGGAGTAGGCGGCGAGAAGGAAGTTCAAATTGCGAGAGTATATAGGTGGGGTGGCGCGAATTTCACCACGGTGATTATGCTAATGACATAGTTTAAGAGCATCGACGTTCCTCGACTCCCTCTCCTAATTTTATTCCTCCCTCTCGAGTTCGTTCGGCATGTTTGCTTTTTTTCCGAACCATAAGCCAACCAGTCCGCAGACCAGTTGGCCATTATCGCGCTCGATTCGTTTCGATATTTCGTTTTGTCGTCCCCGTATCGCGAGTGTTTCGTTCCTTTGGCCCTCGGGAGGGCGGATGAAGTGGAGTTGGGAAGGGCCGAACCTGCGCTAGAAAATATGTGGAAGACGTAAGAAGTCGCCAGGTTGCGTACTTTCTTAACGGAAGCACAAGTTCAAAAATACAGAATTCGAAAGAAACCTGAGCAATGCGAGATTCCGACGCAAATTTGTTTCAAGCTCACTAGAGATCTCTGGAAAATATTCTATGAATGTTTTCATTAGGAATTGATCAATTATTAGAATATGGCATGTGAACTGAGAGTTCCGGGTTCGAGTCTTGTTCATTTCTGAAAAATTCAGGTCCATTTTCGAAACATTTTTCATAGCAATGTTTAAACCATATATAAAGGTTATTCTTTGAATATCATTGTCCTTTATTCGATGTCATAGTTTGACGAGCTGTCTCCCAAGTCTTTCGATAAATATATGTTTTACTTACAACGAAACGGTATTAGGATGCTTCATTTTATACTCTTTACTTTGCCATTGGCATTGTGTCCATTATAGCACGAAAGAATCTCATGATTTTCAGAGAATATACGCAATTATCTATCATGGCACTGCTTTCTTTCTAAATCAGGGCATTTAGAGTAGCTATAAGGATTGATTTTTAAAATAGAGAAAGGCTTGTTTCAAGTATACGTAACCTTGTAACATAATACCTTCTTTGTCTCTATGTGCTACCGTTCTATTTTCATATACTGCGTCTTGCGATCCTGTGCGACTGCGTGCAGAGTTATAATCATTCATAAATAGACGGATGTGTTAAAGAAGCACGAAGGGAGATATATAAGACGGTCCAAACTCCAGAGCAACGTGGGCGTATCGGTCGCTTCCCATTCTTAGGGTGTGTACCCGGAGGATTCCATAAGTCACATGACACACGCTCATAAAGAGGAGAGATTTTAGGCGCAATCATTTCGAACCTTTACCTCCCGATGGCATTGTGGTCGCGGTCTCATTGTCTCATCCACTCCGTCGCAGAACACCGCTACCACAATATTCCCGCGGACACGGCGCCCGCTCCGGGAAGTCGCTTTGTCGTGTCCGGGGAGCCCCGTGGCCCACGCGTCCGCACCAGGATGAAAGATTCGGCTCGGTACCGCCCCGTTCATTGTCGCACCACGGGGGTGGGAAGCGGTCAAACGTGTTCATTTTGTACTGGTGTCATGTACCCACCCTCCCTTCTCCCATTCACCGATTTTTCCGCCCACCGCTTGACCGCCTTGTTTTTCATTTGCTAATCTTCCATTGCCCCGTTTGTGATTTGTGTGCGACGCGGTGCGGGTGTAAATCACGAGGTTGGGGATTGTAATTTTTTGCCCAATTTTCCGTAACGAGGTCCGCGGGTCGTATCGGAACCCTTATCCCAAAGGACTCTTTTAAAAAGCGCGGTATTTATTTATATCCCGGACTGTTTTGAAGGCCGCACACTTTCTCTTCCGCGTGTTTTTTTCATTCTCGTTTCCTTCTCGTTTATTCTTATTGCTCCGATCTTCGATACAGTTTTATCGTTCGGTCAAACTTGTTCTCCTTATTGGAGCGGAGAACGTACCTGAGGAATTTTCAGATGTTTGGATGTATCTATTCGAACAATTTCCTCTCCTAAGATCATCAAGTTTGAGTTTAGGAGCGCATTAATTGTATTAATGTATTGATTTTTTAACCGAATCTTGAAAATACGTTCTTAGAGTCCTAAATGTTAAATTTTCGTCAATATTTTCTTTGTTTCAGTAGTATATCTGGCTGTAATGTTATCGATTTTGTTTTCTATATTAATTTCCATTCGATAATTGAAGAATTTACGGGGAATTAAGTGCAATAGTACTAGATGATTGTGTTTAATGTATCCTGCTCTCGCAATATTTAAAATTCGATTCTCAATCAAGAATGATTACCGATCTCTCATTTTAATTCTATTCACGAACATCTTCTGTTGTTTTATTTATCGCGATTCTTACCTTTCACACATACAATACGACAGATTTAATTCTCTATATAACTGATGCCATAGCAATATCCGGGAAGATAATTTAATGATTTAAAATAACCGCGCAGTTTTATAAGTAAAAATAATCCTCCTCCACTTTTGAATCAATCGCTCGCTATCATTTTTCCCTTTTATATTGAGATATAAAATGGAATATGGATCGGCCCACATAGCACACGGATTGAGGGTATATATTTAAAATGGCATAGGATTGAACCTTCGGAAAGAAGGAAATTGAGAGCTCTAAAAGCTTTCCTCGTCCATTCCAACTTCATCTCTTCTCATAGAAAATCACGGGACGAATCCGAGCGGGGAGCAATAAAGGGATGGTTAAAATAGAAAACGGGGTGTGATTTGCAGGGGCAAGATGCAGGAAGGCTACTTGTGCCGGCTCCATTGTCTCTGCTTGACAGATGGGGCTCTTAAGGTCGCATTCAAATGGCCGATAGATAATGTGTCAGCGACAAATTGATCATCCCTCACGGAAAATGGAGGGGAAATAAGTGAAGTTTTTTAGGGGAAATGGGTAGATGGATCTTAGGACGAGAGATATTAGCAGGGGGAGCGATGGCAGACAAAGTGCTGCCGGAGCGAAAGAGGATAGCTTTATTTTAATAGTCGATCGGAATGGGTGGACTTGGTGAGCCTTCAATGGACGGGTTATTGTAATCGTTGATTGCCGGGAAAGGCGTGGAGAGATTGTCGGAGGGCGTGTTGTCAACCCAAAACCGACCTCTCACACTCTTCCGTAAACTGCTGTGGAAGTCAATTTTTTTCGGCAGAACAGGTTTTGAGCCATTGCTCGGTGGACGTTGACAGCATTCAACTCACTGGTGTTGTTCCGTGTTCCCGATGATCTGTAAGGCAGCCTTAGGCTCATTTCGTACAACGCGAACTTGATTGACTTTCCAAACGGAATCACAATGGCAAGGGAGGACAAATTGCTCGATGAATGCCCGGGCTATTTTTTAAGTGGCTCATTGTTCAATAGCTCGCTTTGTGCCCGCATTGCCTCCGCTCCTAATGGTGTTTGTATCTTTTTTTCGAAAGGGATTTTTACGCTGTATCAACCCGTTCAATTTATTATCATTACGCATCATTTAGATATTTTTTGTTGGAGGGCTTAAATCATAGTTTGATGGAAAATTTAGCTTCCACCGTTATTCTGATTTTACTCTCTCGCCAATGTCCCATCCAGTAGTGATTTTAACCGCATGATTAATTGTCGTCCAGCTATGGGTGTGGGTGTTATTATTCACGCAAATGTGTATTTGTTCGCATCGGTTGGAATTGGCACAGCAGTGAATTTGATATTTCATTCAATCGTTTTCGTAAATTAGTGCAGTGAAAGTGAAACGCGAAAGTAAGTTCTTAAAAATGTGTGAAGGTTATCGGTTTCATTTAGTGTAACAATAAAAAACGAGTGATGAGAATGGAATGGGTGGTTTTGTGAAGGAAAAATTTGGTGTTTTCATGCAAAAATATTGTTAATCGCTGGAAATTGTTCATGAAGAGAAGCTATTTTATATAATACTTAGAAACTAATGATTGAATAAATATTATAAGAACAAAATTCAAAAAGTGATAAAATAACATAATCATAAAAAAATTCAATATTAATGTATATATTTGTATGGAGAAGTTGGGTTACATTAGTCCTCAACTATAGTAAAATATGAAGTAACTGTAGGGGGCTAAGGAAGTTAAATAGAAATGATAGCTGTTACTGACTAAAATTAGGCATAGGGACTTTGTAGTGTGAGAGAACACGGCCAAATATTTTAACGGCCAAGACACAATTAGATTTGTGCATCAGATCTATCTGCAGTTAATGTTGCTACCTCACTTCTTTGTAACATCGCCGAGCATTCACAGTCCAGCACCTTGGATCGAATTTCTTCCATTCCTCGGAGCAAACTATGAGAATTTGAATGATTTCATCGATATACAAATAATCTCGTAAAATCAGTGCAGATTTCTTTGAAGAGAAAAATTTCATTGAGCATTCGCAGTTAATTTACTTTTATTTAGTTATTCTAGTATTCGATCAAATTTCAGAAAATAATTTCAAAACGTGAAGAACTATTATTTTTATACTAATCATTTTCTGTTCATTCTATTGTTTTAAATAGGGTTAAATACTTAGTCTTTTTGTGAGGTGTAAAATTAAATTCTTTTAGGTAATCAAATATATATCCGCTTGTATCCAGTTAGTTATTGCATTAATATCCTTAATTTGAGAGCTATCATCCATTCACGAGCGTTCACATCGAGGTAAATGATATTAGACTTACTTACTTACTTACGACTGTACTGCATTTATTTTTCTATCTTTTTATACATATTTCATTTCGATCATTAAATTTCGCTGCAGAGTTATTGATTATAATGTGAATATTGCATGAATACCAGTACTTAGTAGAATAGGTGGCCATTATATTCGGAGATAAATTGTATTTTACCAGCTGAAGGGAACGAATTATGTTCTAAGACATTAGTCTCTCAATAATTTCACTGATATCGAATAATTTATTGCCACGATATTATTGGAATATGAGAGAAATTCTGAATATTGAAATGAGGATGTGAATTATATGTTACGATAAATTCGACCTGAATTTACTTCCTTTTCGTCAAAATAAATATGGAAGAGAAAGGAGATCAATATTTGAGTATTAATCATAGATCCACGTTCATAGTATTTAAGGTCAGTGGTTGGAATCGCAAATGGGACATCTACGAGAAGAATGAATCGCTGGTCCATTGAGACGCGGATCTTATATCCCTCAGCGAAAATTTGGAATTCCTCTCATGGCCCCCAGTAATCCTTCATAAAAAAGCGTTGGAAGCCTCGTCACCTATGCATTTCCCCTTCATAGAGCATTTAAGAAGCTAAGTAAAATAAAGTGCGCTTCCTAAGGCAATCGAACGAGTAAGAGATGCGCCAATGCCATGCATCAAGTCCTGCATACCCGTCATTGGCAGGCACTCGGCAGGCGTCGAATCTTCCATTAAAGCCGAAACGACCCGCTCGAGACTCCCCATTCCATGGCTATAATTTTTTCGCGACGTAGGCATCGTCGTCTAGAATTAGGCGGAGATTCTGGGTTCAATTGGCCCCATACTCCCTCCAAGAGTTCCGTGGCTAGTTTTTCATCCATCATACTTTACTCGGACTTAACTAGCGCTTGCACTTCCCATCGCTAACAACTCTTTCAGAGGATCTCGTGTTTTCATTTTTGTTCCGTGCAATCCGATTGAGAACATCACAAATGCCCCACGATTGGTATGTTTTTGATTCACTCTCCCTTAAGGACACAAAAGAGTTGATAAGGATGTCATAATCCAAATAAATCGTAGAGGGAATTTGTATAAAATCTTTCTTGCTAAAATTATAGAATTTTTTTCTGTTATTTCTGGTTTCGAAGACAATGTACTCAATATTATATAATTCTGTAACTCTAATTCATTATGTAATGTCTTCTTTCAATAAACTACTGAATTGGATCAAATCCTATATTCATTACAGTTGAACTCTCAAAATTAATTTTTTATCTAACATGTATTTTGAACCTGGTATCACCTTCAATCTATTTAAAAATTTCTACATCTTATTATAATCGTATTAATTATTTAAAATATTTTTCGGTCGATAACCCCTGGTAGCCTTTTCTCCTAGACCTTAGCTTTTCTGAATATATTATTCCTACTGCTTCATAGATATCTTCCCAAAGATCAAAGGAAACTTAGTCTCCAACATCCACTCCATGAGATGAATATTCCTTTTTTGCTGGGATCTAAACCCGGACTCTGTTACTGGAAATTTAGCGTAATAAATATCGTTGCATCAAATATAGCGATAATCTATTACTTATTCGTCTCCGAATGAAATTATTGCGCTATAAAATCAAACAACGGAATTTACTAATATTTTTACTATTATCATTACGCTGTATAGTATATTGTACTCGTTACTTGAGGACATATAGTATAGGAGCGTATCGTTGCAGATGGTTGGTTTCAAACGTTTAGAAGAGACAGCTCTAACTCTATCGTACCTCATCATGTTTTCTAGGACCTCCTCTCTTGACAACTCCTATCCACTTCGAGAGGTCGGTAATTTATTGCACATCGACTCAGCCCACGTCCACACTTAGGCGATCTGCAATTATCCCCGGAGATGGTTGCAGAGAATGCAGTGGATCGTAATTCCGCATGTCGGGACGTGCATAGGCCAGGGATACGCTGCGTTTATCCCCTCAAACCTCGTGATAGATGCGAATAAAGCGGTCGAATTAAGTCGGTGGTGGAAACATTATAACTCAATGATCGGGTGCGAAACGGCTCGATTTTGAAACCCACTCGTATCTCCAAGCTATGAAGGAACGAGTTGTTTTAAACTGCGTGCAATAGGGAAGGAATATTTTTCATCACGATGACGATTCCGAGAGAAGGGCTGTAATCTCCGATTTCCCGGCTTTTAAAGGAGCAAAAAGTTCTCGATGTTTTTATAGTAGTCGGTCGGGTAATCCAAACGCTGTCCGGATCATCCAGGGGTGGATAGCAGAACTTCGCGAGATCTACATTGAAATTTTATGAAGGCGCACCGTTATAATGAGTCCACCTCGAGAGATTTTAACTGTGCCATGAGAATAGTAGAAACAGATGTTCTCACATCACCGCTTTTTCTTTTTCTCGGTTGGCTATTAACCGATCAGCCCTTTCTTGCGATGTGTACACTGGCGGATTTGCTGAATTATCCACTCGGATGTGTCAATTAAACCTCATCCGAGATGCGCAAATACGTATAATTACTGTTCTAAATTATGGGAAAATATTTTTTAAGATTTAACATATTAATTTTTAGTAAAAACGGTTGTATTTAAAGGAATGTAGTGCATCAGTGTTTACTATGTTTCAAAACATACAACTTATAGAGAAAGAAAAAAATTAGCACTTAGTAGATCATAGTGGAAGGAAAGAATTTTTAATTATATATACCTTAATTTTTATGTACAAGACATATCAATTATGTATGGGTTATGGCAGGTATGGTTTTTTTCAACATATGCTTTTGAGTTTAATGTAACTTTTATCTACTTGATTGTTCGCTAGATGAACCAATTTGAATTAAATCGCAAGCAAAAACAATTCTTTCAACGTTTTCTTTATACGGAAAGAAAAATACACGATACTTTCAAGAAAAGAAAAATACATAATACTTTCAAGAAAAGAAAAATACATAATCCTTTCAAGGAAAGAATATTACTTAGTTAAAGTCTTTTGATTATTACATTCAGCGAGTACTTAGATTGATTTTTCATGATCATATATATAGCGTAATACTGTTTGTTTAATCCTCTGGTCCTTATGCGTATCCTTCACAAGGAAGAATTCATGGAGCATGCAAACAATAGGTTATTTACTTCCTGTGCACAAAATAGATTTCAATGGCGAGTACACAATTCCGCATCGGCTTAGAGCAACCTCCTTCGGAATTAAGCAGCCATAAATCCAGTCCTCGAAAACAGCGAATCGACGCAAAAGGAAAGATGCGAATGATTCAGTGCGGTAGCTCGCCTCTCGAACGCTTTTTTTAATTCTTAAAATTCTGAACGATCACCTGTCCGTCGGGAGATTTTTCATTCGAAGACGTATTTTGGCTCGAAGACCGAGAGATTTTCATTCTCTCTTTCGCATAAATCTCCTTTGGAAAGCTATCTCTGCTCCCATGATACGCGTGTCGAATGCAATTAGCGTGCTCCTTGGCTCGCCCGATCCCCGCCTTTCGGATAAGTGAACGCCAGTTACACCTTGGGTGGAAACTGCTTGTTTTAGAGACACCTGTAGGCCATACAAAGCTCTAATTTTGCAGTAAATACAGCGCTTGGCTCCAGTTACACCGAATAACAATGTATCCCAGGCGGATCTTAACAGCCACTTTCGCCTTTTTTCCTATCAAACATATTATGCAATATTAACATTAAAATTATAGAAATAACGATGTATAATAATATATATTATTTATATATTATATAAATCACGAAATATAGTAATAATATATATTATTTATATATTAATCACGATATATATAATATATATACGAAATATAGTAATAATATATATTATTTATATATTAATCACGCTATATATAATATAATTGTGATTTATTATTGATTAAAACGGGAGTATTGATGGGGTTATTATATACTGAATTTCGTGAAGGGGTATTTATTATAGGAAGACATTATGGAATACTCATTAATACATGCTAATATTTTTAGAGTTGATTTCAGTCCCATAAAACTTTATAAAACTGATTTCAATCAATCATTATGGATGAGGTTCTATAATTTTTTAATATCAATGTCTTAGATCGTGGATAAGATATACTCTTCCCTTACAGTCCTACAACTCCAGGATCTTTTCATTCTTATTCAGTTTTCAGTTTATCGAAATATACGTAAAATTTCAATAATAAATTAATACTTTACTCTGTTAAGCCTTCATCTTTTACGAAAATATGTTCGTAATATCCAAAAAAACTTTTTGATTCATTTTAATATCAGTATCCGAAGTAACTTACTAACTGCTGTCGTTCACCGTCCATACCATCTCCTGTCATCAAATTGATACATAAAGCATGGGGTAGCACGGTCAACTTTTACTTTTTCACATATTCATTTACAACCGGGAGAAGGAATAAAAAGTGAGGTTTATGCCCACGCCGTCCGTTGATGATATTTCATGTCACCATCGTCGATAAGGATCGCATACATAACGTTTGATCTTCCAATAAATTTGAGGTACGAGCATCGAATCTGCAAACGTACTCCAACCGGGAACACGGACATTCATATTTAGCAAATAGACTTGTCGATTTAATTTAACAGATCGATTTTAATTCTTAATGGAGTCGCGGCCACTCGAACATGATTTAAACGCGCGATGGGCTTTTTTTTCGCCGTGTTCACGCCCTTAATCATTTGCATGCAAAGCGCAAACTCGTTAGAAAATCCCGATTACGGTTTCCATCCCGTTTTTCCAAATCCCATTTGCCTCTCATGCTTTCTCTCGCGCGGAATGAATGCAATTCGCGACCTCTTGAACACTTGGAATAAGTCGACACTTTTTTCCTCGACACACATTCGAAGCGCCTCCCAAAACTCTCCAAAACTGCTTTTTTAAAGCCTTTGCTTCGAGAAAACGGTCACATTCGTGTGTCTCCGGCTTTGTATGTGTATGCAAATGCCGTTCTGATTAATATTAACTCGGAGTTTCTTGGAATTTCAGACAAAACTTGGGCCATAAGGAGAGTATTTAGAACGACTCGGTTCGCTTAGCGGAAATGTGCGTTTTTTGCTTCCACCACGGTTTTTGTTTTGCGGAGTAAATCAGAACGGGTAGCCATTTAAAATTATAGCTAAGGATCTTTGTATAAGATTAACCGTGTGAATCGTTGTGGAGTTTCTTCTTCAACTCTTAACTCTCGACTAAGAATCATACATCAAAGAAAAAGGGTATGCATTCAAATTAAGGATAGCTCAGTCTTTTTGATTAACATTAGGTTTTCACCCTTGAAAGTTTACAGAGATGTCTCTTCTATACTTTTATTTAAATACATTTTAAACTAATCATAATATCGCGCCAGCGTTTCCAAAAACCAAAATGAGAAATAATATGAATTCAATATAATAAAAATTAATAAAATTACGAACAATAACTTGCAAGCAAATTTACCTTTCACCTTCCGAAATTACGAACATAAATAACAAAAAATAAATATTTGGAATCTTTTTAAGATAAGAAATGAGATTTATAGCTTATTTAGATGCAAAAATTAAGAGATAAATTACGAAACTAAATCAACATAAACTCGTCAAAAATGTAAGCGTGTTTCTGAATAAAATTTAGTGAGTTGAAATTCTACGAAGTCAATTTCAGTTTGTAGATATTTCATACGAAAATACGTTGCCAGAAGATGACTTTACGTTCGCATAACCGGTTGCACTTATCGTTTACCTGACAGAAACCGAGTCCTCATCCAAGCATAAACTTTACCATGGAAACGATAATTTTATGAGAAATTATTCAAGGGCGATGATTGGTCAATAAATAAAATAAACCGCGTTGAAATTCCTCTCATAGATTACCGCACGTCAGTTGAGTAACATCCCTCTACCCTTTGATTATTCAACGCGCGAACGCACATCTATTCCTTTAGATATGCAGATAATGCCTTTAAAAGTACATCGAAACCTTTCGCAAACGAACATCGAAGTGGACGGTGGGACGGATCTTTCGCACATCAACATCCAAATTGAGATTGCGTACGTTAAAATTCCCTCGATAAACGCCCTTTTAACAGATGAGGAAGGGCAATCCATCCCACCGCCTCATTCCCGTTAGCAGATTTCCTATGGGTTCATCGTCTTCCTGTTCCCGTCCTTTCCTCTAACCTTCCTCGCCACCTTCATACATCATCCGAGCACTTGGTCCCACGACTTCGTGTCGGTAATGTATAGTAAGTGTCTCGCCCACACCTCGTAAGTGGCCGCCCCCGAATGGGTCGCCGTCCATGCATCCGCCAGCCCTCCCTCGCCCACAAAATTCCTCCTCCGCTGCAATAACAAGTGCCTTCTTTCCTCATCCAAGCAATCTCGCCTATTCATTGGACGAATAAGGGACCATATATTAACGACGTGATATCTCACGAGATTCACTCTGTATCCTTCCACCCGCGATGCGCCGCGCTCATACGGATTCGCGGCACGTGTGATTACGCCGTCCTTACCATTTTCCTACGCGATTGATAAAATTAGTTGGATAGTACGAATTTAAATGATTTTATATTGAGTTTTGTTTGTCAGCTAAGTGCCTTACGTACGTACGGTGAAGTTGTCTTAATTTACAGTCTCAAGGTAATCGGAAAGGGGTGTTACTTAGAATCTTTTACGTATTGCTTTGTTTCTCTAATGTGAGATATATTGGCTCGTGCAGTATTCGATTATAATAAACAAGCAGAACTAAGCCGCGATTTTTCATAAAATAAAACACAGGTTCACGTACGGTATCGAATGTTTGCATAAAAATGTTTAATGTTTGGTCTAAATATCACTACATTCAAATAATTATACTGCAATCTAGGTCATTCGATTGTAAATAAGAGCGAAATTTCAATTGTTTTATTAAATCATGGACGAAAGATTACGAATTGAGATATTGTATCATATATTAGATAGTTATATGATTTGGTTCATGAGGGTATGATATCATATTACATATTCATTTTGCATTCACCATTAATTACAAATGAAGATGATTTGTAAAATTATCGTCGGAGGAAGTGAAATTTTCAACAATTGAAACATCCTTTGTGAACTCTCTCTGTTTTAAGACACATCCAATCGCATTTTAATTCCCTTGCATGGAATTATCATTCATAATGATAGTTTTTTTTTCGAAATCTCTGTTATCCACATCAGAGTCTTCTATATTTACTTAGTGTGGATTTTATTCGATTAGATGTCTTTAAATTTTTTATTTGACCATTACAGTTGTTTGTGTATACGCTTATATAAACTTGATTTCCATTCATCCTCAGTCCTTAAATTTGGAACGATTTATTATCAATCGAATGTATAGGTTCGAACATTCCCCTTCCAAAAAAAAGAAGAATTCAGCCAAGGATATTTCGGAAGGCGTCTGCCGAGAAAAGTACATAAACATCTGATCATTGTATAAACGTCTCGGATTCACGACCCTTTCCTTTGAGTGGCGGTTTTTATCTTGGAGACTAGCCTAAGAGTACCACTCACCGATTCCTTTTCCCACTCAACCTTGAATTCCAACTGATAAAACGACGTGTCGTCAAAACTCGCGCCATACACCTGCCAACTCCGAGATCTCGGCCCCGTATTCGTTTTCTCACGGCCAGTTGATCCCGAGTGTGTTTATTGACCCCATTCTTACGGATCCTTTCTTTTCTTCGCAGAACGAAAAGGTGGAAGTGAAGCAGAAGTGGGCTTCGAGACTCCTGGGAAAGCTGCGAAAGGATATAACACAAGAATGTCGAGAAGATTTCGTGCTGAGTATCACAGGGAAGAAGCCGGCCATGTGCGTGCTTTCGAACCCTGATCAGAAGGGAAAGATGCGTCGTATAGACTGCCTTAGACAGGCAGATAAGGTGAGAATAATTCCGTTTGAATAAATCTTCCATATCATGTCGAATTTCAGCTAATGAAATAAGTCAAAAGTAAGCATTTTGATTGATCTGAAATAATAACACAGATATTTCAAGAAAATACTATTTCTAATTCCTTCCCTGTTATGAAATATATACCGAACCATATACCGGTCATGTTTGATGATTTCAACGTAGCTTCAGACATTTATTGCATTAAGAATATAACCTTATTTTCACTAATCACTGTAAATTTTCTGTTTATTCATTTAAAGAGCTAATGAGTGTGATGGATTAATATAAAACAACAATCACATCCAAAATCTAAGCTATCGTTGGTATATTATTACTCCCTTAACATTGTTGAATTAAAATCTCCTTACTGGACCTATATAGCTTATAGTAAATAAGGGTTGAATCCAAGGTTTCGAGTACCAAGACCACACATATTCTAATATTCGCCAAGGTATTCAAGTAAAGCTTTCATGAGTGACACATGTTTATATTCCTCAACTGGAACCTTGCGATGCTAAATAAAGGCGAGAAAAGTCCCTTCCTTTAGTATGCACTACCCCAATCAAGTTTGTCCTACATATAATTGTAATCACAGCTTTCCATTTTCCCTTTTTCAACTCTAAGAAGCGCAGCTAAGAAATCCTCCCTCCGGTGAGCGACAGCTAAAAACTGTTTTCATAGCGAACAGCCATAACCGTAGAAATTTACAACTACACTCAATCCTCTTGCCGATTCCCTTACGAGATACTCCCAACCTCAAGCGTTCACTTCCTTTATAACTCGTGATTTATCTTTTTCGAATAAATTATGCTAACGCGATGGAAATAGTAAACCGTGGTAAGGCTAACTTGTAGATCACCTCTTCCCGTTAAAATCCTTATCCTTGATCTTATGCAACCGAATCAACGCGCTGCATGTCGGACAGGCCGGGAAAAAAACTCGGGTAGCATCGCTTTTGTCCTCGGAAGGATATGCATCTTCAAATCCCTTCCTAAGCTCGCAAGATGATTTCTTTGGACTCGAATACAATTATAGCCGCGTTTCCGCGTAGCAGAGCCGGTTCTGAATACGACCCACGAGGTGCAAAAAAATGGACGAGTCCTTTCCCATGTGTAGAGTTTGCATTACCTCGGATTATGGCTTACTTGTTCAATTTAAAAGCGTCCGGTGAATTCCCTAGAAAGAAATATATTTATAGTTCCGGCTGAAATTTGTTTTGATTCAATCCAATACAAGGTCACGTAAAATAGAATTGTTAATTGTTCAAGTTATTTCTTCTTGTACTCGAAATATAGTTCAATTAAAGGCTGATTGCTTATTCGACAGTTATTTAGTATTCCTGTCTAATAGTTAATACTGGTTAAAATGTTGTCTGGCAATGTTAATTAAGTCACAACCAATGCAGGGCTAGGATGCACTATGAATAAGATCTAACGATTAATTTTATTCAGCCAAGTATTTATAATTTGCTAACAGAGCATACATTTACCACCTCTTACGAAACCTTATTCCTAATAATCTGCACTGAAAAGTAAAGCTTCGCTTCAAATCATTTCCAAGATGTTAAATTATTTATTTTACATAGTACTCATAAGTATCATTTCATTTGACAAATGCAGCTAGGTTCTCAAAATGGATAAATCCTTGATAAGTAAATTTATTGTAGTAATAACTCAAACCGGGGATGATTAGCTACTAGAATTTGAATCTCTAAAATTAAGCTGGAGTTTCGAGTAAGATACGTAGAATATTGCCACGTGTGTCGGACCCAAACCGAATGCAATTGCTAGGTTTGGAAATCTATACAGATCTACACCTATAAGCCGAATTTCGTCGTGACACTTGACTTGATTTTACTGCACCACCCTACTCGCCTAGTGCTTTCACGCATCAGAGGACATCCATATAAATATATCACGCTATGTCAGCATATTCTTATCCGCGAGAGCCGTAGCGTCCCGTAACAGTTCAAGTATTTAACTGAGAGGTCTGTCGCGAATCAAGAGGAATCACGGAGTATCAAATTGAAATCGACGCGGTCGGTCTAACCTTCATAAGGGTTGAGGGAGTGGCTTTAATCAGTCAAAGGGCACCCTCAGTAAGGGCGGGAAAGATCGAATCGTCGCTCGGTGAGGAAAAACTGCACCGATCCATTTTAATGCTCGATTTCCCGTGGTCAAGTGGTTATTCTAATTTTAGTGCGGACGACGTCGCCCCCATGCCCTCCGTGCATGCAGCTCGAGAAGATTTAGGACAAATCACCCCACTTCCAATGGCCGCGTCCGGTCTCAGCACTCATGTCCTGCTTTTTAGTATTCAGGGCTGAATCGCAGAAGCTGTTGGCTCCATTTCTCACACGTCCCCGCCTCGATCCGTCACACCTCCTGTTTTCGTATCGCTCGACTCCTAAGAGCTGTTATCCTTCCGCAGAAAAGTCGTCGCTTACGCGGGGTTATCACTCCGAAAGCCCTAATTGAGGGAAATGGTCGGTTTGCATTCGTCGCCGGACAGTTACATCACATCCGCTCAAAGCCCTCTTTCACCCGAAATCTGCGATTGCGCTCCTCGCGCTGCAAGACTTTCGTCGGTTCAAAAATGTTCCGCGTCACGGGGCGTTCAAGTGGCTGTTACGCATATTATGTCGGTCGATGAGCACTACAAGCGATGAGTACGATTCAAGAGGAAATTATCTTCTTAAGCACGATCGTCGGTACATGTGTTGATTGTGAGGGCTTGATTTAATCACGGAGGAGGTGTGAAATTGACGCGATGTTTGGTTCTGATTGGTGTGAACGAGAACGGCTCTATTAAAATCGAACGTGATGCATGATGAGAAACGATTCAGTTCAGTTTAAACTGAAAAGGTACCTTAAAAACTTCAATTTAAAACTCATTGCCGCAATTAACACGTTATTTCGGACGATAGGGACATCATGCTGTCCGTGAGAAGTTTCCCGTCATTTTTCGTATAAATTTCTATATCAACTACGTTCGTAAAATCAGGCTTTGACGCTTGAAAGGAACATTTAATATTGGTGTTCCGTTTTAAAATTAGAATAAGCTGAAACGTAGTTCTAGTTTTTATGTTCTATTTACTTCGTAGAAAAACCACGGAAGGAGGTAAAGTAATGAAGTCCGAATGAATGGTACAAAAAATTCGTTCAGCTTAAGTACGTCTCATTTTGGATTTAATATCTTAGAAAAACCATTGATGATAGCCTATAGGTTAGAAGGAAGATGGAGATTACTTAATTAACAGGAAACGAACAAATATTCTATAGATACATCAGTCTTTCATCGCACTTTTAAAGAAAAATGATGCGGGTAATAGATGGGAAATATTTTTCTTTGGAATTGGAAAATTTCTGTAAAAATACACTTATTACTACACTCAGCCTTCAATTCTATTAAACTAATTTTAAATGCTTATGAGTTTTTTTTTACTTTATCATCGGGGCAAACCGTAGGCACTGTATTTAATAAACTATGTATGAGCTTTATATGGTAATGTGATGATTCTACGTGTTAAACGACAAGCATTTGTACAGTTGTTCATTCTTCATCCGAGCACGGCTCTCAGCGAGTAGATCGATGGCTTAAGAAGCCAATGATTCCCTATTTTCTACACATACTGAAGACTGTATTCGTGAGATATTTTTCTGGGAAACTGCTCGCCGTGATTCGTGAAAGCATTCCAGAAGCGAACTATAGAGAGCGTTTCCATTGTCTTTGGTTGTTTACACGCCCCTTTCTTCTTCTGTGGATGTCTCACCTCGCTTCGTTCTCTACTCCCATTTCCCGTATTCGATTCCCCGCCACCATTCTCTTGCAAATCGCTGACAACCTTTAGAAATTTATCGGAGACAATTGAAATGCGCGCAGCTCACGCATACAACCGGAGTTTCCTCTCATTGTGGAGGTGGTGTGGGTTAAACGAATAGAAATGTGGTTCGGGTGCTATATGGCCCTTTGTCAGTCTTCGAGTGCTCCGGGGAGAGGCGAAGGGACGAACGGCTAGGATAAAACAGTTATTCGAAATGACCATGGTTTATCCCAACTTATCTGGAACGTAGTTTTCGAGGTGCTAAAATCTTACGGTACGATTCTTTTTTGAGGTTCCAAAAGAATGGATGCTTTAGAAGCACGTGACTGTGTTATGAATCCATCAACTTAGCAAACGAGACGTAAGGGCAGTTAAAAGGTTCTGTCAGGAATATTAACGCAAGGGGGTAGTAAAAAGTTGTGGGAATAGTAACAAAGATAAGGACCCAAAGGAGTAAGTTTTGAGTTCTCCAGAAATAGTCTGAATTTTCCATTTATGGGCGGATTCATAATCTCAGCCTCAGAGCTTTGTTGAGAATGCGAACATCCGACAGTGGCTCGACGAGGTTAATCATTATTTACGTCTAAGGTATCGAACGTCTTCCGAGAGTTGTTTAGAATTATGCGAGGAAAGAGAGAACGTAAAGTGGTTGTGGCGTGAATAGAAGCAACGGGAGGTGGGCAGACAACGGCTACAAAGACCCCATCTCAGAATACTCGGGTGAAAGAGGCAAAATAAGGAGGTATTCGGGTATGCAGGAGGGTGTCCTGATTGAATCTGTCGTGGTCGGAGATTTGTATTTATTCCGATTCACGGTACGGATCTTTTTTTCTTCCTTTGGTGGAGAATGTTCGGTGTTGGAGTTGGTTTCCGCGGTAAGGGAAAAACGACGTGAGAAGTCTCGTACAATATAATCCTGCCCTTCTAGGGCAAGATTTGCTATAGTCTCTCGACTTTGATTAGCGGATTTTCTGTATCCCATTCTCGCAGTGCTTCCCGTAATACAGGGGAGAATTTGTTCGTAACGCGCCCTGAACCCAATTTAATAACTCCAGTGGAAAGTAATTGCGGATTAGCCCGTGTTAATCTCGTAAATGAAATGAACGCGTTGTATGGAAAAGGGAAATATTCAAATGAGTTCCTAAAACCCTCTAACAACCCTGTTTCTTTGGCTGAAAGTAGCTTGTAAATTTTCCACGACGTTATGCCAATCCAAACCGATTATAATTTAAAAGAATTATTTCTCTGGTAATCTCTCTAATTTAGCGAGTGAAATATCATTTCCTAAAATTTACTGCTAGCTTGTTAGTTTCAACACATTCCAAATAAAGTAAGTGCTATGTATTTATTATCTTGAGTTTTCCGAATGTTTAAATTCTTTAATGTTGTTCTGAAAGTTTCTGTCCCCATTTTTTGTCCCAGCTCTTAAAAAAACTTACATTTTAAAACAACCTTGTTTTTGAAAGAGAAGAAAGAAAGAAAAGCTTTTGTTATTGTCGAACGCGGTAATCTCTTCCCTATACAGGATACTATTTAGTCCATTCATATCATAGTACTTTAACAGTTTGAATATTGTTCTCCGAATAATATTATTAGGCATACGCGAAATGGAATTCAACAGCTTATTCTAAAACGTATTGAGTTGTAACGGATTAAACAGCTGAGTTTCTACACCGAAGCAAGAGGCATTATCATTCAAAGGAACGATGTAATGGAATTCTCTCTCAGTAAGAGGTGGTGTTAATGGGTTTGTTGCCTGTTTATGAGGATGAAAGATAAGTCCTTAGGGTCTTTCTTTGTATCGTTCCACATTACTATCCCCTCTTCGTATTCCACGCGCGATTCTAGCCCCATGAACCACGCGCCCACGACCTTTCACCTCCTGCAACTGGGCATGAAGAAGCCACCCTCGACTTCCCCGAAAAACCTTTCGGCCTTTTCCTTAGCAATCCCCACTCCCTAATCCCCATACCACACCGAGCTCATATTTCCCAAAGTAGGCAAGTTGGCCTCCCGGTGTCAGGGGTCGGTAGAGGTCATCTCCACTGCCGCCCCTCTCATCATCTCCCTCACCACTTCTGCATTACCTCGTCCTCCATCTAGAATCTCGGCCTTCCTCTTGGAAAGCAGTGAGCGATTACCCTGTCAGCTCAGCCACTCTTCCCTCCGATCCATAGCCGGACCTCTCCCACAACTTTTCTTTTCCTCTTTTGCACATTTCTTTCGTGTACACCCTTCACTAGTCTTTATATTCCTTTCGCATACCGTTGCTCAAGTTAACTTGTCTTCCAACTCGCTTTCACGGCGCTAGATTTCTCCTTTAATCTCCCTTACTTTCATTCACGTTTTGAGCATTTTTTAACGTCTTTTTTTCTTCGACGTACTCGGAGATTTGAACGTCTAAATTCCGTGGATTGCTTTAAAGATATCAAAACAGAAGGGCCCATTTTATTCTTTCGAATCAAAATGCGTTTTGGACTTCATAGTCATCATCGCTGGATTAACTTCGTCCTCGTATCAGTTTGTATATTTTCCCTGTATTACTAGCGTCAGCCCTTTCATCTATCATTTACTCCTGTATTAAGTGTCAGAGGCGACTCAAACGTTTCAATTATATTTTAGTTGTTGTTCCATCTCGCCGCAGACTTCAACAGTTTCGTCTTACCGCTCACCTCTACCCTAGTATTGAATATCAGAAGACACTTCAAAGTCTCCATTTCGGTCCCAAAAGAAGGGCGCTTTAGTATTTCCCCCTCCCCTTCCAGTACTATCCATTTCCTGTACTTAGTTTACCGTCTCACACCACTTCTCTTCCCCTGTATTGAATACTGGAGGGGACTCCATCGTCTCAGTTTCAGGAAGTAAATTACAGCTGTCGGTGTTTATCCCCTTCTTCCCTCCCCTGAATTCTACTGTAATCTTTTTCAATGGATTGAATTTTATTAGCTACCTATAAGCTTTTAGTTTTACCTTTTTCATTTTGCTAACACACCTTCATTTCCTATCGTACACTATTCCATGTACCACTTCCATCGCACCATTCCGCCATTACCTATCATTTCCAATGTTATTTATTAAAGCGAGGAGATAACGTTTCCACTTTAGCCCCTGAATTATGTTTTAGCGTCGTAAGACACGCCTTAGTCTTTTCTTCTCTTCCCAATCCGTCCTTATAAACCTCTATCTACCTCATCAAGTATTCTCTCTCTTCCTCCCCGAGCTGAGTGTAATGTGGGACTCTAAAATCTCAATTTCTTCCGTTAAATAAAAGTCGTTTGTCTGTCTGTCTCCTCTCCCTTATTTCCCTGTCTCTCGCCGATTTATTTGACGAGGCTTCCCGTGTTGAGCGTGCGACTCGACCGATAAATCCCACTGCCCTCACACCTATAACAGCATTCCCTTTCACCTTTCATATCTCTCCACATCTCTCTAAACGGCTCACCCTCTGTCTCTTCCCGTCATTTTTTTCCATCCCGAGCACTGTTCGTTCCCTCTATTCAAATTCCCCTACGCGATACACATATTTACTCCCGTTTTGTTGCAATCGAATGAAGTAGCGTCCTTTACTGCTGGTTTTTCTTTATAAGTTTTTCTTTCATTCCTATCGGAAATTCAGTCCTATAATAATGCTCTTTGTACTTCAGTCATAATATCATTTGAGTTCAGCCATCATATCATTTAACGTTTACTTTCGAAGACGGGTATAGGCGTTTTAATCTATGATATGATGATATATGATGATGATATTCTATGTCAACATACGTTGAATTTCCAAAGAGAATAATATTGTGAGGCTAATTCTTTACATTGAGATCGTGAATAAATGCATTACACTTTCATTATATTTACTTCATATCACATTAAATTATTTAAATTAATTTTCTCGTATATAACAGCCAAAATGGGCATTTTTCCTGAATTCTATGTCGTATCCTATTTAATCCTAAAAAATATTACTTAAAAAGATAAAAGATATATTTTAGCAAAATAATTTCCTGATTATGTTCATCGCTTTGCTTTTCCTAGTATTATAAGAAAATTCACTCATTTATAACATTTATATTCTAACTAAGCACTGAGCGAAAGGCGTAATTAAGCTGAAGAATATATTACCTCTAATGAAAACTAAGGAGGATTGGTCTTGCTTGCTGAATAAACCAACTCTTAAAGATATGCATGAGTCGTTTGGCATTGAAACTGACGGCGTACAATTAGCAATCGGCGGTTTTATCACTATTTAGACAGCATTTCTAGGCAAATTTCACGTTTTTGTACATTCTATTGCTTCGAATATCGAAATTGATCCATCGACTTGTTTTTTGGCCACATTTCTCGATTTTACGTTTCCTCCCGTTCAATATTCATCAATAAATCGTTATTTTAAAACGTTTCCTTCAATGAAACGACTTACATTAGGGACATGGGGATTAATAAGTACCTCAACGGTGTATTCGGGGATTGAAAAAGCGCGTTCCATTTACGTTTCAGCGAAATCAAGTTGATTTTTTGCCGGAGCTCGTAAAGAGCCTTCCAGATGTTAGTTAAAGGCCCAACCTCACGCCACGAGCAGTTTATTAATATGTAGAAAATGCGTTATGTGGAACTACTGCCTTTCTCCTCGTACCTCGGAATGAAAACTCTCAACTCGTTACACGGGAAATGTTTTTTCATGCCTCGCAAATGAAATCGCACTGCTTTTCAAGAGTATCAACACATCCGCCGCGCCTATCTTCTCGCTCCGCATCCTGCTATCCTCCACAGAGGAAATTCATTTTAGTTACCGATGTCTCCGGTCACTTAATACACCATGATTTCCGTAAGTTTTCCGTCATCCTATACAACCCTCGACGGGCCTGAATTTTTGACGAATGGCTTCATTTATTCTTGCATCTATTCCGGACGATCCGATCCTCAATCATTCATTCTGTTTCCCATCACCTTACGCGAATAGGCTTGGTTCGTTCAGCGTGACAAGTTCATTTTGAAACTTTCTCCTTCCTTTGAACCTTTGAATTTTCTCCTTCATTTTCAATTTTTAGCGTATTTAAACACAATTGTATCTAAATGACAAAAGTTGCTGATCCATGCTCATCCTTCTGATAATGAATTTCCACAATTAATTCAATAGATTATCAAACAATTCATTGAGATATATATTAGAGATCGTCAAAGCTGTCGTCATGATCTGATATGTTTTGTGCTTTATTTAGTACAAAATATCTTCTTTAATAGGTGTTTTTTATATTAGACTTATTTCCTGAAGAGCAGTCGGTTTACGATATTATTTTTATGTTTGTACAATATTTGTAAATATTGCGGAATAAAATTAATTCAACTTAATTTATGGAACATAGATAAATAGCGGATGAGATGTATAAAAATGAGCAAATAAATCGCTATTTAGAGATAATTTAATCCAAAACACATAATTGCGAGGTTTTGTCCTTTATCATATCTTGTCTTGTTCAAATTCTATGTCTATTTGCAGCGGATAGATTTTCCTCCAAAAAAAACTCTTATCTAGTAGTTTTTTCATTCTTCTACGCTCTCATCTTACCATTCTGTTCCGCCTTAATAACAGCATCACCTCCAATTAGATACCACTTCAACACAAGCATTAGCTCTTAGCACATGCTGAAACCCATTCATACGCTTTTTCTTTCGGAAAATGCACGGAACATCCATTCGTGAATTTATATTCTTCCCTCCTCTCTTCTCGGTTTTTCCTTACGCCTCGTAATTAAAGGATTCTCTCGATTGCCTTAGGGTCGTATATTACTCCTACCGCATATAATAGCACCTTGTCGCACGAGGTTCCGTGGTGAGGTTTTTGCTGACATATCGCGCGTCGGAAAAGCAATACATCTTCACTGACTTTTCCATCCGCGAGCGAGTCTTTTACCTTCATATTTGTTATGACTGTAATTTATTTACGCTCTGTTTGGTATTGTACTCGAAACGTGATAAATTTCCGCTGAAACCTTTCTCATTCGAAGTTTGCCGTATTAGGAAACAAAAGTTTCCGCAAAATTCTTCCGTGAACATGAACTCCGCTATAGGAGGAAAACGAAAAGTCTTATTCGTTACGATCAATTGAATTTTTAAAGTCAACGAGAATGTATTTCTGCTAAAAAATGCTAAAAATTCTGTTCACTTTTACATAAATATGTGTTTACTTCTTATAACTTTACGTTATTTTATGCTATGTTACTAATATAATTTACAATCTAAGTCAAGTATTTTTTAATCGTAACTTAGATCATGAAAATAATTCTTAAACGCAATTTTAAACAGGTTTCATTATCATTTGTATACTGTAGATATGAAAGGGAAAGATTTTACAAAATTGCAGTATCACTGCCATAATCTTTGTTTTATCTATATTATATAGATTACATTGATATAAATACTCAATAAAAAAAGTACATGCAGCAAAGACAATACCTTAAGGAAGAAAACCGAGGTCTTTTGAACATGATGGTGAACAGAGCATGAAAATAATACATTTCACATTCCGAGAGTATACATTGATCACCTCATCAAATACGAAAAAGCACACTTTTTAATATTTTTTCTCACGACCAGCTCTTTTAAATTAATGCATACACGGGTGGCTATCTACGAACGGATGCTGGTCAACTACATGCCAACCATTGGTCACTATAGACGGTTCATTACATCGTGCGCAAAGAGTTTTAGATTGATTTTTGCCTTTTTATACCACCCCATGTCTTTTAAAATTTACTGTGTGGTTCCATTATAAATTTACGTATCATGAAAGCTGATTAAAATAAACATTGCCCCAATACGGGCAATAAACTTTCATTCGAACAAAATAAAAGGTAGCGAATGTAAAATTGAAACCTGCGAATACTAAAGGAGTTGAAATGGAGCGAAACGGATAAGGGATTATAAGCGAGCCTTATCTGTGGGAGGAAACGAGCCTCCCATCCGAGTGTCGACAGAATGACATTGGCGTGACAGATGGAGAGCTCCTTCCCAGTGCCCTACGCCCACACATCGGTCCAACCAAGGCAAGCTCCACAGGTGTCCCTTCTCCTCCTCCCATCCCACTTCTCCCTCGCTTACGGCTGTTTGATGTTTCAGGTGTGGCGTCTGGACCTCGTCATGGTGATCCTGTTCAAGGCGATCCCGCTGGAGAGCACCGACGGGGAGAGACTAGAGAAGTCTCCCGAGTGCGCCCATCCCGGCCTATGCGTCAACCCCTACCACATCAACGTTTCCGTCCGCGAGTTAGACCTCTACCTGGCCAACTTCATCAACAGCCACGGTGAGTTTTGGCGGGAAAAGAGGGGCATTTCCACCCTCTTTTGTTTTTCCCTACCGCCATCCGGCGCGCTACCATCTTGAGTCCGCGCCGCGTCTGCATTTGTGCCAAAAGAAAGATTTCCGCTAAACGCGGGAATTTGCCATAGGGCTTTCGAGGAATTGTTTTGTTGTGAGAGGAAAAGTAAATATTCCGTATTATTGCCAAAATTTGAGGCTCGCAGTGGTTGAGAACATTTTAAATATTCCGTGTCACATTTTAACCCCGTTTTTCGGATATAAACTGTGTTTATTCACATTTATTTTGGTTAAAGTCCGTTAAATTATATTGCTGGATTCATTCTCATCACATTCATCACTGCCATTACATGCACAATAATTCAGTGCATGAGATGATTCGCGGATCAGTCCTGGAACATTTTTGCACTCCTTTAGACTAACGCATATGGTTTTAAACACACTTTACCTCCAAGGAATTTTGAATTCGTACATATATCTGTGTTCATATCTTGCAGTAACAGTGATTTGATTTGGAACTGCAATCGTTTAATGGTAGGCTTTCTACGGGAATTAATATTGAAATTGTAATACGAAGTATTATTTCAGGCTGCTCTAGGATTAATTTGATTGACACAATGAACTTCAAAATAGGTAAACGTTCAAGATCATAAACAAAAAAAGAATTATGTGACAAAAATTGTTAAATTTTTGAGTACATAATCTATCTATTTACTGAGATCCGGTAAATTTGACCGATATCCTCTCTCCACTTTAGATTTTAATGTGATCAAATTATTATGATTGTGGTCATTCTCACTCAATTAAACTAACCCTTTGATATATCCATCACGTAAACATTTTC
Organism: Pantala flavescens; assembly: GCA_020796165.1. Taxonomy (NCBI): domain Eukaryota; kingdom Metazoa; phylum Arthropoda; class Insecta; order Odonata; family Libellulidae; genus Pantala; species Pantala flavescens. The sequence goes on along the minus strand of CM036889.1, from coordinate 11,378,559 downwards.
ATTACGTAAGAATTCGCTCGAACATTGGAAAGAACGTTAGCGTAAGTAAGTAGCGGAAGCAGAAAATTTTGGAAATTTAATAGCAAATCAATCAATAAGAGAAACGACCCCCGTCGATTATGATATCCAAGAATTGAAGATGCTGAACTGAGCCGTCTCGCTCGACATCCATCCATTTGGCTCCGTCTTGCTTTAAGGGCGAACATATTCTCAACTTGCCTATCGCTTTCCATAGGATATGGATGTGGGCGTTAAAAAGCAGAGGACGACGGGCGTCATTTAACTGGATTGACTGATTGGTCACTTTAGCGCACAGTTGCATAACCGCGAAAGCTGCGCCGAGGGGCGAATGCATCTCAGCGCGCGGTCCTCACCCTTCTGCTGGAAAAATTTCGATGAGCACATTAGTCGATTGACATGGTCGGTTAAGGCGAGAAGCGTGGGTGGGGGCACATCTTCTCGCTGTCCATCCGCCCACTCTCTCTCTCTCTCTTTGCCCACCGCAGGATGTCCTTCATTCCAACTCGTCCTTCGTCATGTGATCGTCCTGCTCAAACAATGAAGCCCTTCCCGTTCTCTGATCTCGCCCAAACGAGGGGTATACGCCGCAACTATGACGAATCCGCAATGCGCATATCCGGTTATGAGAAGGGCGCGTTGTTTTTCATCGGAGTCTAATTGGAAATCGAGGCGGGTTTTTTTATCACTGCCGATCGGATCCGAAGTTCGACGTTCAGGATCAAAAACGCCTGTCTTCGAATGTCTTCCGTCCCAAACGGAGTTCGGTCACGGGAGAATTGCTGTATCTGTTCGCTGATACTGAAGTGACTGTCCAACAACAACAAGAATTTTCACCTAATGATTATCTCATTTTTCCATATTCGTTTGTTTCATTGATTAGAGTCCGAATAAACTAGCGGAATACAAAAATCGTTTCTTGAACGTTACTAACGATTACGTGTTTCAAAGGAGATGGAATATATCGATAACATATGTCTATATATTTGCGATCTATCGATCAATTCTACGGGACTTTCAGAATCTCAATCATTAATCCTTTTAGATTTCTCTGATTGAAAGAATAAATGGAAAATAATGAATCGTATTTTTAATCTAAATCCTGAAGAAAATCGCAGAATCGTAAATGTAAAAAAGGGCAAAGAACTCTAGTTAACCTCATAACTCAGTGTTCGCGGTTCATTTTGTATACTTCCCTTCCGCATAGTTGAGGCAGATAATATATCAGGTTTATCATCAGATAAAGCGTTCGCGAGCCAACTGTTCTTATACACGTGAAAAAAGCGGTTAATTTTTAAAAATTCTAGAGTTCACGAAACGTGTTTGTCCCACGATGAAATCTGTTATAGAATAATGCGTGGTTACAATGTCATCCGAATTAAAATGACGACGAAAGATGAGAAGTTATTCTAAATGCACCCAACTCTAAACGCCATCACTGGCCTTTCCACAATTCGCGTTGTATTATTAACGGACATGGAAGTTTACCACAAAGTTAACTCCCCGATTTCCTCACTCACAAGTTGTTTGAATGTTAGCGTGTTTTGAACGTCGGGGTTCCGAAAAGCTGAGGGATACGAGCAAACAATGGTAGAGAAGGAATGAGGTGCAAGACGCGAGTAAAAACAGCCTCACCAATATCTGCAGGAGGCGGAAGAGTTAACAGCCGATCGTAAACGTCCGTTTTCCTGCAAACGCCAATCGCCAAAGTGGCGATCGTCAATACATTGACGGATGGCTTTCATAAAGTTTTAACGCGCCTGGTATTTTGCGAAGATGTGACGCTGCTTTCCGGATACGTTACTGTTCCTCGCGGGGCTTCCGCAATTGAGAACTCGGATCCCGGAATACTTCTCACGATTTTCATTCATTTGAGTAGTGATACAAAGGCGGTGATAAGTTATTTTTTTCTCTTGGACGCTCTTCCACTTCCAAGGGTGGGGGATTCCCTCGCTGCTTTACGAATCGGCGAGCACATTTCATCGCTGCGTTTTTGGCACGCTATTTAGGGGCTCAGGGGATGGGCGGAATTAAATGGAAATTGTTGTCGAGGACGGATTTTTTGCCAAGAGAATAAATGTAATGGGCAGAAGTCTGTAGGTGGGTGGATATATTTTTTACGTGAGGATGGGAAAGTGAAATGGGGTTCGTCGAGAATTTCATGCATGGAATTACGTCGCACTCACCCGAATAATATTATTATTTCGGATAAGGAAGAGGATTTTTGTTAAAACCGAGGTTTTGATTCCGGAGCATTAACTCGGATGGAGTAGTTCACCCAAATTTTCCGTTGCTTAAACTCCATTTCTCATCGCGCGAATTTGCTTTTGCTCAGTGTTAGGATATGAATACTTAGACGTAATACGTATTCCATGCAGAATGATGAACCAAATTTTACGATATTTTGATAGAAACAAAGATTAACGATGATTTGTCATCCTAAAAATGCATTAACTAAACTAATGTTATTTGTCAAAAGTATATGTACTTTTACTATTGCCTAGGCTTATGTTATGTCTAAAGATTTTTTGATGAGGGTAAAAGGCTTGAAGTTTAGGTAATATAAATTTTCTTCTTTTCGTGATAAATTAAACATTATTTTCGTATATCGACAAAGAGTAAGTTTATTTTCTTTGGGGTGTATAATAATGAAGTTCTCACCGACGTATTTGTACTTAAATGTATTTGTGCGTACATAATAAACACGCCCACGTGATTATTCATTTGTCAAACACAAAGCTGCGGATATTTCCATCAATTTCCCGGACGCCGATGAGTCGAGAGATCGTAATCACGTTTTAATAGCGACTGCACGAGCACGTTCTACAGCCGCTCGAAGTTCAATGGAAACAACAAAAAGGTACCGTACGAGCCTAGTAGGTTCCGAACCCACGACTTCCCCGATAGGGATCGGCCAAGCTCTCCAGTCCGAGGCAATTAAGTCCACCGGGCTCACTTATCGTCGGACGGCAGAGAAGATAAATCCCCTACGGAGTAAGATTTAACGTCCGAAAAGTCCTTCGATAATGAGAGAATTTGTCTCCAGTTGTCCCAAATGTAAACACAAATCAATTCCGTTCCCATGCGGGAGGTTCCACCCCGTGTCTCGGGCGAGATTTTTTTCGAGCCGTGGAAAACGAACCTACATCTCTTCCGAGTGCATTATCTCCACACCCCTTTTAATTGGTTTTTACCGATACTGCCTCCCAATCCAAGTAATTAGAGAAAGAGGAGGCGAGGATGGAAACCTTTATCCCATTCGACCCGCCGAATGAATAATGTATCCAGGAACGTCCGACTGATTTCCACCCAAGAAAATAAATTCCGCCACCGATTGCGTGAAACTAATTACCAAGCTTCTGAGGCGGACTCTCTCCCCTTGATTAGCGGGTGTGTTTAAACGGATGGTGTTTAATGGCAGCGAGTCCTTACATCCACCCCCGACACGCACCCCTTCTAGTTTCTCAGTATATTTTTCGGTTTTAAATCTGTCTCTCCAAGCACTACATTCATTTCAACCCCTTGCTCTCGCAAATAAAGCTTCGATCACCAACTCGGCACGCCTTTTTTTTACTCGAAATATTTTCCTTGCCCCTGGTGATTTCGTGCCTGCAAAAGACGTGTTCTTGGACCTTAAAAAGAATTGATAATGTCGCGTTTCGCAGTTTATTTAATCCCCCGTACTTATGCCTCGATCTTATTTGTTTAATGGATGTTCAGAAAGGTCTGAATTGAGTTCTAATCCACCTTCGCATCGATTGAGGTATTTGTTTGTGATCCGAATTCTATACTTTTCCTATTTCAAAATGTCCTTTTCTAACAATATATTACCCCCGCCCGTGATGGTTCTTAGTATACATTAGAAGCTTGAATTTTTAATACAATTTTTATATCTTTTCCGATTCATTTTAATTTTTCGAATCTTAATAAATATTTTATTGCCGGCTAAAATATTTCTTTCGACTCATTGAAAATGCTAATTTAATCTATCTCTCTGTTCCAAATTCTTACATCCGAATTTGAATAGAATGATGATTCTCTTGGTTATTCCTTTACAAAAATCGATGCTTTCGTAAAAAGTCGAGGAAATTCATCGTCATCATTTGTAGCATGTCATCGCTCACTTATTTACTTCCATGCGTTCACTAAAATGATAATGTTAAACTAAAAATATGATTTTTTTCTAATTTCCTGAGACCTAATCACGAAAAGAGATCCTCCCAATCGCATTGTTCAATCTCAATCACCATAAACCATTTAAATTTTAAACTATAAATCACCAGAAATAAATCGCACATCTATTTAATTTATTTTATGGACGGTGAATAGAATTGCCCCGCCTTCCCCGCCCTTAGTTCCGCAGCCCCCTCCTCCCACTCTGGGGCGAAAATACGACTCTTGCACCTCTGGAAGGAGTTAATTAGCACATAGAAGAAGGTGCGGACAAGTCCCGTAGACCTCCACCGGTGCCACGGACCTTCTCCTTGGTCGCCGCTGACACCCGAGCGATCGTTAACTATCTGTCCACTCGTTAATCCCTTCGCATTGGGCCCTGCCTTCCCATACCACCTCCTCTTTCGATTAATGAAAGCAGTATTCCGTGCACTCTTCTTGATTGAAAATAAATACGTTTCCCGGGGAAGGAATTAGGGATTTACCCGCGCGATTTCGACGGAAGTGCCACGGCATATGTATTCGTGGAAAAGTTGTATTCATCAGGAGTTTGATTCGCTTGCTTTGTACGAACGCTGAAGATGTGATTGCGAGAGGTTGGTTATTTGGAAATTTCTTGGAGCGGTGCTTCTTGGTCTCTAATAGTGTCAATGTTAAGTATGGATTCACTATGAAATCGTCATTGTTCAACCGTCGACGTCCGTGGGAAATTCCGCGTAATTTACGCAATGCAGTGAACGCTTTGACTTTCGAATAATCTTAGTGAATTATTCTAGCCTGGTTCTGCTACGACAGATGACAATATTTACTTATTTACTTGTATATTTTCCTTCCTGTCATTTAAATCATTTCACAACTCAACCGCACCGAGATAAACAAATACTTCTCGATTTTAAGGTGTTTATTCTATTTTGCTCAAATAAGATCATCGGTGTAGGTCGCTTATTTACTTTAGCATAGGTATCATTCTAATCATCGAAGACATTTTCTTAACTTTAGCTTCAGGATTCAAACAGGCGTGCGTAGAAATACATGTCATAATCGATGCTGAACAATTTATTAATTAAATCCATTGTTTGAGGTCCAAATTTTCTTCCGGTCCCAATAATGAGATGATATTCGATGATATCAACCTTTATTTAGTCTAGTCACACGTTCCTTAGTCTATTAGTAAATAACCTGCATCCTTCCGAGTCTATCCTAGGAATTCCCTCCCCAAAATCTCATCCTCTGCATTTGTTTACAGATACCTTCGCAAAACTCTAAAACGCAATTCCCTCGCGATCGAAAAATGCCGGCGAGGACGCACGCCTCCCCCGCCTATATTTCAACACCCGCGCTCCTTTAAAAACCTTTTTCCATCAACGTCTCGGTTGCATAAAACACTTGATTTAATCCGCTGCCGAAACACCTCTTCGCATCGCATTTGGCACCGTACACCGCTCGAAGAAACGACCAATGAATCGAAGGATTAGGAAGACCTTTTTAAATCATTCGACTCCTCCTCCCAGACCGGTCATTGTCTCCGGAATAAATGGGTCCACGGCAGGAGTGCGGACCAATACATCCTTCCTCTCGATAAGAAAAAAAACCGCGCGGAATGCTAAACGTTTCCGTCGTGAGCCAGTTTGAAGGAAGGCTGGGCGTTATTTTGGGATTTAAAGATGCTACGGATCGTTAATGTATGCACTTAATCCATCTATGGGAGTAGGGGTTCCGTAGACGTTTGGCGTGAGTCAGACAGCCTTAGGAGTTTATGGGCTGATGGGGAATGGGTTTAAAGGGGCAGATGCATGGAACGAAACGTAAGCAAAGTAAAATGAGTGAGTAAAAGGTTTGCGAAGAGGAGAATGAAATAGACTTGTTAGTTTGTCGTTACATGTAAAATGTAACTTGTCGTTACGTGCTGAATCTATACGTAGATGTTTCAGGTGAGAAAGAAGGGAAGAAATGAAGTCGCTGGTCGTTGATATTCGTCCTAGTTTCGAACCTAAGCTCAATTGTGAGGCCGTGCCTCATCTCGCCCACACAATGGAGAAAGAAGTGGATCCAGGGCTGAATGGTAATAGGATAACAGTGCGGTTAAAGACGGAGAAACATTCCACTTTGTCTGGGAACGGACGCATGAAAGATGGACTTGAAATGGATGTAGTCTCACCTCCCATTCTAACATCGCATTGTTTTCTTTCGTACGTACGAAGGTAGACCGCTTATTCACCATGAGCTGAGGAATACCATAAAGCGTCTAATGGTAAAGATTCCGATAAAATTATTGAATCCCTAATCCAGATGAGTTAGATTAATATTCTTACGACCGTTGTCTTAATCTGTACCGAAAAGCCTTGAATCAAGCTCGCATATTTCAATGTTTTGGATATATGAACGCCATGTTCTTTCCATATCATCCTATCGCGTGAAAGAAGAATGATTTAGCATACATTACGTCTACAGAAACCAACACGAAGAATGAAAACAGAAAGACTTTAAACGTGAGTCATAGTAAGGAAAGAATTTTACCACACGCATAGTTTTTTATTGCCACTCACGAACTTCAGCTAAGTATAGCTAGTGAGTACGGTAAAGATACTGCGCATTGCAATGGCTGTAATTGTAATCAGCGCGATGAATTATGTTGAACTATTAAAGTTGACATTATTCTCTTCATTAGCTTCCGGAAGTAATTCATTATTATCAGCGGGATTTGGTATCTATAAATCTAAGTGCATACACAAACGTACGTAACTCTCGTCTCTTAATGCGGAATGCCGTTGCAAGGACAAGCGAATCCTAATTGTCGAAGCAAGGATATACTCGGCACCTTTCAATTTCTGGATCCCCGAGAATGTTCACCGTAAATCAAACATGGCAGACATTATTCGGCCTCCATAAGCCCGCGCTGTTTACATCCGGGTTTGTTTCCACTAAGACGTTCGCTCGCCTGTGGTAACATACGAAGGGGTTATTCTATGACTCAACGATACGTAGGCAGAGCGCTTTCGTATGAATATAATCCACCTCTAACGATACGCCTTCGCTATTAAGGTTTCAGTTTTCAAATCACTTGTCTTCCTTGCGCCTTTGATTATTTGCCGACTTTCCTTTCCGATCGCAGACATATGTAAACATTTTCCGAAATGGAATCGTCAAGGATCAGTAATCGGTTTTAAAAAGGTATTTTTTAATTTTAACTGATACGGAATACAAGTCAAAACTTCTTAGTTTAAATGCTCCACTTTTTCATTGAAAATATTTTATCGTGAATACACGTAGCTGATATGTAGATTAGTATAGAAAGGCTTAATTAATTGATAATTAATTAAAAGTACAGGTTTGAATGAATGGATTTTGAATGGAGCGAGTAATTTTTGCCTTGAATGTCTAAAACAACTATTGCTTGAATATTATGATAATTTAAGGATAATTTATTTTATTAAGTAGAACTAGAAATAGAAGATTATTTAGAAAGATAGAGGAATTGAGCTCAGAATAATATTTACATACAAAATACGAACGTATCGATACATCTAAACTTATCTTTTCAAAACCGTAGCATATATCAATTTTAATTCATCTTTACCCATCTTTATTCAACTATAAATATAGATCTAAGAGGTACCGAAATTTTTAAGCTCGTGTGTCTATATCCTTTCATAGTCATAAAGTAAAATTATTTTAGACTACTTTAAGATACATTAGAAGATTAATTAATCCAATTTATTTCACAATGATTTTGTTTAAATAGACTCTAACACCTATTATAACCTTGAACGCCCTTTTCCCTACATCAATTTTCTCAAACGAAGTCGGTGTATACGTCTTTTTTTCATCGCTATCTAAGCATCCGAAAAGAACAACAGCTAGCCGACAACGGATAATTAACAACGGCGATCCTTCTAGATATTGCAGCAGCTTCCTGAGTCCTCGACTCTGATTCGGCAATAATTCTTCTTCCCAACTAGATCGAAGACAGCGGTAAAAGTCTTACGATAATTCAATTTCCGAAAGACCCCTTTACCCCCTAACAAAGCACTCAACGCATCGTGCTAAATCTCCAGTCACAACCCCAGTTAAAAACAAGCACCCCATTTAAACGAATTACATAAAACCCCTCCCGCTTTTAAAGTTGCGAAATAAGAACTCCCTTTTTCCACCGCTGGATACAATAAACCGCGTCTCGGATTTATCTCCCGGGCAAGCAGGGGTTTTTTTAACGAGGGGTGGCGTTTTTTCCCTTGATGGATGGTGTCGGAAGACGCGACCGTACGTCACCGCAGTGGCCGGGCTCTGGACGACACTTTCCTGCCAACATCATTCCCCGCTTCCTGCGCGCCTCATCGCCGGCTTCCGCCTTCACCCAGACGCGGTCCCAACACCACTCCGCACTGGAAACAATGGAACGAAGATGAACGCAAATCGGACTTAATGTTTCAGGCACCTTTGTTTATTTGGTAGCGCGATACGGACAATGATAAAAGGGTGAATTCATCCCCGCGCGTATGGAGGCGTACGCCAGGTGACCCAAACCGACCGCATTCCGGCCTTATAATAATTCATCCCGTAGCCGCTTTCTTCCTCACTTAGCTCCAATTAGCTCTCGTAAAAGGCGCGGAAATGGGAACCGTAAATCCGTTCACCTCTCGGAAACTACGGGATGTCCGTATTTGCGACGCTCGGGAAGTCTGAATGTTCGGTGCGGCGGCGCACGACTTCCTCGTCTTAGTTTCAGGACGTCAAAATGTAAATGCGCTTTGTTGTTTAATTTGTCGCATCCATTGGAGGGGATGAATGTGATCCGGGAAGGAATTTTAATCTCGGATGCACTCACCGTGTTTAACCACGTGGAATTTAATCGTAACTGCTGTGATTAAGCGGAGTGAAAATTTTAAACGCTAACTTTTAATGCGATCCCGTTTTACAAATTGAAAAGAGTTGTGAATATGTAAACGTTTCTCATTGGTGATATCCAGAGCGTATTTTCAGTTCCTTCGAAATTTCTTTTAGTTTGTATGAATTAGTAACTTCTTTGAAATATGAATCAAGTACTTTAATGAAAAATTAACTCAGTAATCGTATTAACTGAGTTATCATATTAAATATTATATTATTACATCAATAGTCTCATTTCTGTGATGAACTACTTTAATTTACGATAGAGATAGATGTATGGACAGAGAACTGAGAATTATATTCCGCATATCATGAATCATTTAGAAGTAAAAGTTTAAAATGCATATCAATTCCTTTAGAGGCATGTTTATACAAACGAGGATACCCTAAAATCTTCAGCTATCAAAAAAAAATTCCTCTAGGTTGTAATCGGAAACCTAACCAACCGTTTTACTGCCACAAGCACTTCTCTTCGGAAAACAATCAAGCAGAATGTTAATTGTCTCCTTGAAGCACTCGTATACTTGACAAGCATAAAGTCGTATTTGACGGAAACCTTTAAATGAAAGAGTGACCTCATCACGCAAAACCAGCGAAATGGACCGACCGTAATCTACCTCACGAACGGAAAACATAAAATTACCCGATAGGAATGCACGATAGGAATTCATTCTTCGTGACCTTTAAATCGCCTTCGATAATTGCGAATTATCTCCCAGTTGTCAGGTAGCTTTAACAAGCTGATAACATCCCACGGACGGGAGGATGAAGCAGGAAATTTTTCCCTCGACCCCGCGATCCGAAGTTTGCGAAACGTATTACAAGAGAGGCATCGAAAATCAGCGAGCCATTAGCTGAAATCAACAAAGACGAGGAAACTTTAAACAGAAGTTGTCGATCGTGACGTAAGAGAAGGTGGAACCACTCAGTTCGCAAGGAATAGATGTTCTTCACCTTTATGGTTCTACATTCGAAAGATGTAGGGCGCCTTAAGGGACCGACCTTGATTTTTCGCCCCAATCATCTCCGAGAAGGTGGTGAGCCAAGGACGAATGTCTCTTTATACTTTCTCGTATGCGACTCGCATCCCCGATGATCGTCACCCCATGGGGGGGGCGCACCCCCCACCCGCCACCTTGCCTCGAACTTTCGTCCTGACGAGATGTCAACCAGACGCTCCATAACGTTCCAGAGACAAGCATGGTCACACACCCTTAAGAGCTTTCTTATACATCTACCACCGATCTTCAAGTCCATTTATTCACTACTTATCTATATCCGTGGTGCAGGAATCTGATTATGGGCGTTGAGCACAAAAGGATGTGGGCAGCGTAAAATAAAAGCTGATGCAGGAGTCATGAAAGATGGGAAACTCGGTTGTTTGATGCTATTTTTCCGTCAGGAATATCCAGAGTCTTCTGGTACTTTAGGTGTTACTTTTCTATAAAGGGATGCTCTACTCAAATTTCATCTCATCATCGTTGCAATATATACCAATGCAATGATTTTTATTATACGTTCTCAAAATTATGTGAAGGCAAACTTTCCATACGCCTTTCTTGCTAAGTATAATTGATAAAGTGAGTAATAGAATTTCAATCTGTTTAAAATAAACTGTAACAATGATACATGTAGAAAAGCAGATCTGAATTCAGGTAAATAAAATGGAGTTAGGTGTGATGCATACAAACAAAAGGTACTTAAAGTTTGATGAAGGGACATCAAAGTTTGGATGAATTTAAAGAGCAAAAATTACTATAATATATACGATAATTAATATAAACTTTTAAACTTCCTTTTGAAAGTTTTGAATATTTTGGCTTCAGGAACTTGTCCACGCAAGGATATTCTATTTTTCAGAGTAGATAAATCATCTGTCATCATCAAATCTGTCGATGAAAATGTATACTTCATCACTTTGGTTTACTTTACGGATTCTTCAATTTCAAAGAGTGATAGATTATACAATATCTTTGTGAGTATAAAATCCAAAATCTTGTTCGACGGCAGAAAACCGTTATTATGAATCTATTCGAAGTCGTCACCGAAAGAAATACGGTGGATGACATAAGTGACTGTTTATAATTTTCGATAGGCCGAATATTCGCATTAGGCGGCCGAACACGTTTTCCGGTTGCTATCACCGCCAAAAAGCAAGACCGTATTTTCATTCGATAACTATTACGACCCTGAAGGAAAAGCTTTTGTTTAAGGCTGCTTAAAATGTGTGCACACGATCCTGTGTGGATGAGTTGGCTCTATTTTAGGATGAATCCGTGCTTCGCAAATCTACGGAAAACCTTCGTTAATTCAGGTTTTTTTTGTGGATCTCGCTAGAGGTAGAGTTTCCTAAGCGCAAGCAATGGGAATGCATTTGCGTAAAGAGTTACATAATGCGGTATGACTGGCAAAAAAGGTGCACAATGACTATTAAAATCGCGAATTATGAGGCGGTTTCTTGAAGGTTCTCCGTGTTTCCTCTTTTTACTCCTGTTTCTTAATGGTTTGTTTATGATCACATGGAATAAACAGGAAATTGACAACTGCGTTTGAAGGGCAAAAGCTAACTTTATCTTTGCCGTAACCTTATATATATCCCCAATGCTTTCTTTTACGTCACTGTCATGATTTTCATTGTGAGGCTTTAGTATCCTTTTGTCAGATATGGAAGAATAATTAAAGAATGAATAAAGGCAGTTATTATTATTATTATTATATTTGGTGGAAAAATATGGTACCTTATCTACTCATCTCAATGCTTTCGTTATTTATAGGTGAAAATATTGTATTATTTTTACGTAATCATACTTTCATAGATGTGGAATAAATTTGTCTGAGAAAACGAAAGATTGTCCAGGAAAGTCTTTTATCGAATTCTATAAAATCTCATTTGAAATTATTCCCAGAATTTGTTTTCTATACTGGTATTACTAAATGATATTATAGATATCATTTAATTTATTATTAGTCTTTTATTTAAAGTCAAAGTATAAAATACCCGATTTCTTTCACAAAGAAACTATTAGTCTGAAATCCGAACATTTCTTCAATTAAATATAACTATACCAAGTGAATCTTCTAATAGAGTAAAATAGATGTATTTTCTATTTTAAATTTATGGGAAGGGAACTTTAGATGTATAAAAAAGTAAGTTTAAGTATTTTCCTTCTTTATCAGAATACAATAAAAAAATGAGGGATTTAAGCTAATGGTCCTATTATCGAAGCATACCGTAGCGTTATCAAAGGTATCGTACTTTATGAATCCATTCGCGAACGGGACGGGAAGCGATCCAAATGTATCGCTAAATGCTTACGAGGCGTCGATCACCGGTTCATTGTAAATGCCTGGCGATCCACCATAAAAATGCCATGAATGAAAATCGCACCCACTCGGCCACAGCTGCGATATCAAAACTTCATGGAGTTATGCCACGAGGCCGGGATTGGGAAGGACAAGCTCCGTGGGGGAAGTTTAATATGAATGTCGAGATAGGTTTGGAAAGTAAAAGGGCAATCCTTAGGAGCCCTCAGGGAAGGGTCTGCGGATGGGGTGAGTTTATTCCCTTCCTTACTCCCCACGTCAGTCGTGAATACCGCTTAACGAGTAGACATCAATCCGTTCCCTCCCAATCTCTTTCCCATACCCACCCCTACCGAGAGCAACAAGTGAGGCTCGTCCGTCAACGCCGTGTGCTTCCCTTACAGTTCCTCGTCTCTCTTTTAATTGATGTTTTGGAACCCCTAAAGTCATCCTTCCTTGGACAACCCGAGCTGAGGCCTTGCCAGATTTTTTCGGAGGAACTATTCGCCCGTCAGGGACTAAATATTTAGATGTTCCCTCCTGAAACAAGTGTAGATCGGCCCGCGCCTGGGTGTCAAAGAGAGTGAGTTCGTTCGTCGAATGGTTATGAAGGATTGGTGAAATGTTACGCTCCATTGCGGTTCTATATCTCGACGAAGGGTTTTCACCGAAAATAATGTTACCAATTTATCGCGTCGAAACTTCTAGGAAGGTAGAATCTTTAGTGGAGAGTTTTTAAGGATCGGGGATGTATTCTATTCATTCAAGTTTCATTAGAGTTTTTTTTCTAATCTTATACCTATTTTCTCTCAGAAAAGCTCTCTTGAATCGTGAATTTATTCTATTCCTCAACAATATGTACTCTAATCGTTTGTTTATATTCCTTGGTAAGAACATTGTAGGTTTGTGATTTACTCCCATCAGATTTTACTTCTTGAAGATTATTACCGTACGATACCTTCGTAAAATAATTTATTGAGCTTCTTAATAGATTCCTTGTATCAAAATCTCTTTGATATTATAACCTACAGTTTAAACTTACCTTTGATTGAAATTCTTGTCAATATTCCCTAACGGAATGTTTAACGTACACATATATAGTTTTATTTTACGAGATCGCGGCTGAAAAAGCTCAGGAAAAGTCTCTGAAATGTTTACGCATCGTACAGTAAAAGTTATCACCAGCCCTTTGTATTCTCCTTTCAAGCTAGACAAAGCATTGCTATACATGAACTTGTATGGAAATTTTGTCGACCCCGAATAAATTTGTGTTGTAGTTGTGGCAGTTCGGACTCATCTCACGTCCTTTTGTCAAACGATTGCCATTCACTTTAGGATCTATCTATTAGCAATTTGAGAAACTGAATACACAATCGATCCGCCCAACGACTACCAATCCTTTAGAAACTATGGATTTATTCATCGCTATCTCCGGGAATAGTTTTAGATGGTCAGGTGGTAAGTTTGCATTGTTAGCGTCGAAAACTTTGCAAAGAACGTGATCAATATTTTGAACAAATATTTTAAGGTATTTATAATGAGAGATGCTATGGATTATTCTTCACTTAATCTGAAAGATTTTTTCCACTACTCATTTTGTTCTGTTTTATCTACGTATGGGGATTCATTTATGCATCGTAGAATACGCCCAGGCAATAATTTGAATGCAACTAGAACTTTATGAATTACGTGCTTTTGATTTCGTAGTAAATATATCGAATTTTTCTCTAAATTGCTACCTCTAAGAACATAGATTTACATATGACTGTGCTTAAGGATATTTCTGTCTCTGAAATGAGGTGTAGTGTCATTCTATACAAACAAGTTTTTGTAGAACCGCGTGGCTTTATATTAAATGAATCAATAGTCCATTAATATCCAAATTACGAAAAAAATTGAATTTTAAAACCCCTAGGATATTTCGTAAACCCTCATTCATCAATCGCCATTTGTTGTGAAAGTGCGTATCGCAATTGAACACATCTGGAAGCTCCTAAAAATATTCGATGCTCAATCATTGACACGGTGGCGATGAAGTAACTGAAACTACGTCAAACGACGACCAAAATAAAACGGACGATGTCGTGGGACCTTCACGTACCTCCAAACCGTATCAGATCAACCGCTCGATCACTGCACTGCACTCATAATATCTTAATTAGATAGGAAGGATTTTGGGTATTTTACGTAAAGCACGTTAACGCGCTTTATCACGAAGTTGAACAGAAATGAAATTTAGAGACATGACTGGGACTCGAACCCAGGTCTTCCACTTGCCTGGCAGGTTTGCTGACCACTAAGGCACAAGGCACCACCCAAAACAGAAGTGGAATAAGCGGCATGGTGGTGTAGTGGTCAGCATACCTGCCCGGCATCAAACGGGAGACCTGGGTTTAAGTCCCAGTCATGTCGCTATTTTCCACCTCTGTTCAACTTTATCTTATTAGACTTTGGAAACGGATTCCGATTTCTCCGTGGCGCGAAATCACCGGAGGAAAGCAGATCACATCACCGATGACGGCGCCAGGGGTCAGTATTTCCCGATCTCTGAATGCAAAACAGTAGAAAGCAGAGAGGGGTTGGGAATGCATTTCGCACCATCAATCAGCCACTCTCCCCACTCTAGGAAGCGGGCATTGGTATTCACGGTTCGGCGTGCGTGAAGAAAGATCATCCCCCGACATTACTTCCTTAGACGTCTCTTTCTATTCCAACTCGTCTTCTCGAAATCCGGGAATACGGCGTGGTGGTGTGGGGAAAGCATTCAAAGGGAGTGGCTTGACCGATTGGGTGGAGATCTGAAAGTCTCGCCGGCCACTATGATTCTCATCAAATTCCCCAACTCCTGCTTCTTTCCGTATTCCATACGGCACTCGAAGCGTTGGCGATGTGAATTCTTCGAGGCTGTCGTTCAATTCGTCTCCGAGGATTTAAATGTCCGTTTGAAAGTCCGTGATTTAGCCGTTGGGCGCTCCCCGCGGCGATGTATTTGGGTCGTCTTCAGGTGGGAATGGGGCGTGGTTTTTTAGCGATATCTCGCGAATACCTTTGGAACGGGAAGTGGGATGGATGTGCATAGTTTTGCCTTGCATCGCGATGTGAGATTGTGTGTACTTACTAGGGAAGATTAGTTTAGAAAAGGGATTCTTTAGATCAAAACTAGACCTTCTATTCCGGCAGATAATATTTGATGGCATACTGAGTATGTGTTCTCGACCGATGTTAGCGATTTTTGATCGGGAATTTTCTACGTTTTTTGTAGTATATCTTTAGGAAACTATTATTCTTGTACGATTCACTACTGAATATTTTTCTTTTATTACGTCATGATCTATGAAAAAATTATCGTAAAAGAATCTGTCAGAACACATCTGTTTCAAAATTGAAAAACTCTGTTCAAAAACTGCGGTTCTAAGAATTTTCAGCAACAACTTCTTTCCATGATTTCATTTTTTCTAAACAGGTGATGTTTCCGTGCACACCATTTAGTAAATTAGAGTAATTTGAATAAAATAAGGCTAGGTGAATGAATTTCACGACGAAGACTATAATTACTTTTTAATCAATGCAGTGGAGTTTTTAATGATCATTTATCCACGCTCTTATTTTGAGCTAATCGCATAAGTGAAAGTTCGATTAATGTACTTTATTAGGTATAATGTGTATGGAAATTGAGGATATTTCGTTGCAAATTTATGGATCAATTATATGAACGAAAAAGAAATCTTTAAGTCAATTACCTCGATTTAATATTTAACTTTCATTTGGTTGAGCCCATAAATTTCTTGACGTTCCAAGTGAGGATTTAAATCTCGTATCCAATCATATCGAAAGCTTTGGCACGATTTAGCGTGCACTAACAATTGTTAATAAAAATCTTAAATGTAACAAATTACATTTGAACGTCGTTAAATAAATATCTTCAATCCAGTCTCATTTTCGCAAATTATGAATTAAAAAGCAATATCCTTGAGCTGGAGAGCGATAAAATAAATTTTCTTAAACATAAGCTTCAACATGCCATGTTATAATTTACCATCAGAATCTGGATAGGATATACAATAAGAAACTCATATTTTGATGTGGGTGATTCTTAATCAGGTTCTCAATCAGACATGATAAAAATTGATTGGCTATTATCATAATTTGTCTATAACAATTTCCTGAATTATTACTTCATAGCAATTTCAGCTCGAAAAATACCAACGAATAAATTTCGATGCGGAAGAAACATTCCCTATCCATTGGAAAACGTCGAAAAGATATCGAATAACTTTTTTACCCGTATAAATGTCAACCTCCCACCAATTCGTCGTCGTTATTCACAACCTCCCCTTCGATTTTTTATGTAAATTCCTCGGTGCCCCGTGTATTAATCAGCGCTGTTTTTATTTGTTCTGCACATAAACACGCTGTTTGTAAATCTCCTACTGTCGTTGTTGAAATGTCTTTTACTCTTTTGCCACCGTCTCCACCCACCGATATTTAGGCGTCGCTTTGAAACTCGGGTCACGAACCGTGAATCCGTGTGGGCGAGACCCAGTGTCCCGTTCTGCTGTTGGGTCGCGCACCAGACTGCCAACGAGTCGCCCTTCTCACCTCACCCCTCTTACTACACTCCCGTTTTGTAGAAGAATACCCATTTTATGCCAAAGTTCCCCTTTTACCGCAATGCAAACCATTCTATTCGAAGGTATTTCTATTGGTGAAGACAGCACTTGGCCGCTGAAGATACGTTAGGGGCGGCTGTGGACAGTAAAATAGGGTGGAGTGGAAAGAATGCTATGAGGAAATTGGCTTCTTCTTTAACTGAAAAAACCTATCATGCTGATAGCTATACACTTATTCATATTATCTATTAAGATATTTATTTCATCGTTAATTCACGTAAGGAATTAATTATGAAAAAGGGATGAATTTAATAATAGGTTTTTCAAACTCGAATGAAAAGGTTTTTGTGTGAAATATGCTGACGCTTACCATATACTCGTATACTATTTTATTACCAATTACGATGATTAAATTCAAGTAGACAAGGAAGGAATGGAAGTCAATATATCATGGCAAATCATATTAATAAAGTTCTTTGAATTCCATGAATAATATGAAAAATATTATAGAGCCTTCTATATGTCCGGTCCTACAGATCTCCCATATCACCAGAGCATTTAATATAATCCCTTCATTTTGAAAGGGATGTTTCAATGAAATTTTTTTCGTACAAAAATAAATAAATTTTGTTCAGCCTGGAAGACAAGAGTGAAAGATGCATCCAATTTCCCGAAATGTATTTTTTAAGCTAGCGTCGCGGTATCCGGCCGGTCGCTGCACCCTTTGCCATTCGTCTGAAGACGGATAGCTGGGTATATTTTTAACAGTAGATAAATATCGTCTTACGAGATTTTAAGTACCGGGGGCGTTTTATGCGAGATATGGCCCTTTTTATAGCGTTGCTGTCACCAACACTCGGTATTAGACATCCGAATCCGTCCCGAGTGACCCTCCGGGAGCCGGTGGTGGGCGGCGGCGCCACGCAAAGCGGAGAGGCTCAGAAGTGTGCGTGAAGGAACACTGGTGAAAGATCAGAGATGAGAGTAAAAAAGAGACGAATGGAGCTGGTAACTGCGGGAGAACGGGGCGTGATCCACCGACGCACCAGCTTCGGGGAACCGTACAAGGGAAGACAGCCACGTGACCCAAGTATATAAGTAGTAGCCCATGAGTCGTATCTCTCGAAAGACTGTTTTTTCCTTTACAATCCGCGAGATAAACGTCCGAATGCCAGGAGTGCAAAAAGTTTCGAAGTGTGGTGCTTTGGGATACGATTACAGATGCGTTCAGACGGACTGTGCGCGTAGAGTCAAATTGTAATTGATGCGGATCGGGAAGTTGAAAAATGGGCTCTTTATATTTATTGCGAGGATCTCGGTATGCAAGGGCCGTTTCCGCTGACGCCGGCAGCTAATTGTAATTCTCGGCGCAGGCGAAACGAGTGGAGAGCTGCTATCATTGCATTAATAGAATAAGTGGCACAAAACACGCTCGAACGAGTAATGTACTAGTCGCGTAACAATGATTAAAAATGTCGTCTGAGGTGAATCGGCATTATGGAAGGTTGATGGGTGTTTAAAAACATATTTCCGATCCATGTTATAGCGGACGGAATTTTCCTCTAAGACGGAACTTCGGTTGGGAAACTATGATGTATTTGCGTCTTATGAAGGTGAGGCGAAATTCAGAAAGAATGAGATCTTTGTCCATATTTAAGCTACAACAACCCAACCTCAGCGACATAAATGATAAGAACCAAATAATAGGTGGACAGGACTGTACTTATTTTTTTTTTGAAGAGAGAGCTTCGCAAATATACGCCATACTCCGTGGAATTGTAAATAAAAAAATAGAAAATGTGAAGCTATTATATTCTTCTTTGATTTAGCTCGTTCTGGAAATGATGCAAATAATAGATTATAATATAATCAAATATCCTAATAATAGATATAATATCTAATAATATATATAATATCTAATAATAGATATAATATAATCAAATAATTTTAAACGCTATCTTTTGAATTTTAAGAATTTTTATTCATTTATACAATCGAAAAATATTGTAATTTGGAAATCTGTGAATGGCATATCTTATCACGATTTTGAATCTTTCACTTTTTTAATGCAATGGATACCGTCGCATATTACTTTAAAAATTCAAAATCAATATCGAAAATTAAAAATATTAGATATTTATTTTTGAAATACGTTCGTCCTGAATCTTTTATATTGCTAAAGATACCAGATGAGATTTGAGTGTAAGAAAAATTCTTTCCCCTAAGTGATCAAAATTTCAGAAGCCAGAAACTCTAAATTGGATTCATGATTTAAGAAATCATTGTCAGAAATCATAATAATAATTTCCATTAAGTAATCTCAATGAAGATCAACGTTCTTAGTGCATTCTGATGAGTCGTACTAGCTTACCAAAAGTTCTAATTGCTATAGTTATTTAGGTATATAAATTTGGAAAACTGGGTTTAGTTTTAGACGAATTTGAAGGTATATGAAAAAAACCGTGATCTTTATTTCTTAAAATGTTCCATAAATTTTTATGATTATCCTTTTATTATTATAAGATATTTCAAGCTCGTTTAAAACCAGCGATGGCATTATGATCGGCCTGAACTTCAACTGGATAACTACGAAATATTCGCGTCTTATAAGGGTGGGGCAATATGCATATAGGATGAAATTACGCTGCCAATTTTGATACTGAGCTACATAAATGATAGAAGAAGAGTACTGTGAAGTGCAAATAATCAACCATCGCTTTTTTATTATTCTTCCCTTATGTGAGATTTCATCTCGCGGTAAAAATTTCGCACCGACATTTGGCAATCGGCCCGCGCGGGGCATAGACGCACAACCACCCCAAAGTTTCCTCAAACCTTGTCACACACAGTACACGTCAATCTCGAAGGCGACAAATGAAAGCAATCGAGCTGAAAATGGAGACAAGAGGGCGTGAAGCGGTCGTAGAAGGTTCCGCGTTCGTCCACCGCATTTTTCCGCATCCCCCGTCCGGTGGGAAATCTCCCCGTGAATTCCCTCATTTCTAAGCATCGACGTGATCACATCGTGTGCTCGCCGCGACCTCCTCGGCTAACACCTCACGCACCGAGCTCCGTGCACGCAGGCATTCCGTGGCAGCATCACGCATCACCGACGCCTCGCCGTTGCCTGAATGCTAAAAACCCCTTAAGGAAAGACGTTCTCACAGTCGGACGGTGCGAAGGCTGCGGCGGGTCTATGCATACCGCGGACTGTGACGTGCCCCCGCTTTGCACCTTTCCCCTTCCACACCCTCCGACCGCTGGGGACATCGAGGAACGTGAAAGCTCAACCCAAAGACATTGCACGGAATGGGAGTCGTGACGGGTTCGAAACGTCCACGTTTTCGCCTCAAATGGTCTCATCGTTTTCTTTCTAATGAGATGGTCACCCGATTTTACTTTCCCCGAATGCGGGACGAGGAGAGAGTTGGACCGCGTTTGTAGTTATGGCTCTTTCGTTATCCTCAATACGCGATAAGAAAATTACGAGTCGTAAGAAATAACAAGAGAATTAAAATGAGATAATATACCTTTGGGATACGACAAGTAAAGACGACAAGAAATAAGAGAAATATGTGCTAATGAAAAGTCGATCCAAAAATTCATTCTTTACGATAACTATATGAGATAACAGTAGGTTAAGAAAATAGTTCGTAAGTCGGTTCGTTCGGTGTCTTCCAGCACCTCTAATGATTCCTGTAATTACCTTTCCCGATTGGATGGACTTGCAACCGTTCAAATCTTCCCGTAATTGAGATAAGTTGAACAGAGCAAATATTTTGTAATTTTTATCCCCTCCATGAAGCGGAGCAAAATAATAATAAGCGAAAATTATTTTTCTATCTCAAATTTGTTTCGAAAAATTGCCATTTCTACAGCGTTAAGCTCAAGCAGTTCTATCGTGTCGTTGAAGTCTCCGACGTAATTTCGATAAATAATAATAAGGGAATAATGTTAAGGGCTATTTCAATTTTGTTCATTAACAATACTATAGAGAATGAATTATATCCTAATATTTTCTACGTATAATAACAGTGACGAAATTAACTTTTGTAAAACTTAGCCTTACTGCATCCTTCGTCTCTGTAATTACCCTATTAGATATGTATAAAATTTTTTAGCCAAATTTTGTAAGTATTATGAATTAAATTCCCTTTTTCTACGTACCGGATATAATTTTTCTAAAAATTTTATTAAGTTGTGCGCAATCACCCAAACTTTCAAGAAACACAGCATTATAAGGGTAGATGTTGGTTTTCTGATAAAGATTAAAGTATCGTATTTTGAATAAAAAATTTAATGAAAAGCGAATGTTTAAATATTCGTATTTTAAATTAAATATACCTTTAACACTACATTGGAAATAATATTGCAGTTATTATATCGAAATGTATTTTTTCCATTGTAAACACTTTCATTCGTTTCCATTTTGAAACTCTTGTTTGCTTAATTTTTAAGAGAAAATGTATGTTTGTGTACCAAAAAAAAATAAATTCCGTGGACGTACAGAAGGATCGAACGGTTTAAATCAGCTCGGTGCTTCGATTCTTCATTTTTTGACACCGGACACAAATCACTGGGAATGAGGAAATAAAAACTGTAAAGCGACAAGGGTTCGGTTCCGGTTCATTCGTGGGAACTATTTTCGGAAATTGCAAACGGATGGAAAATACGAGAGATAAAAAAGAGCGTGGTCGAGCGATTAGGAAAAACATCGGATAAGGCGTCCTCGAGCGAAAGTTCGCCGCTAATAAGAGAGTCAAAAAGGCAAAAACTTGGCGACAGAGAGTCGAGGGAAGAAATGATAAGTAGCTCGGTAGTTGGGAGCTTTATCATGAATCAGTAGTGACTAAAGGTCTCCCTTAAGGTCTTGACTTTTACTTTACTCCCAAATTAAAAGCTCTTGTGCTTCGTTCTTTCCCCGAATCCTTCCTTTTCCTGCAATTCCCCCTGCGGTTTTTACTCCCACGCAAAACCCGTAACCTCTCTATCCCATCGCGTTATTTACCATCCCTTCGCCCCTATATTTCTATCATTTTTGACTTTCCCTTTATTCTCTTTCTTTCTTCTCTCCTTTTCCGCCCACCGTCTCTTCTCCTCTTTTTTTATCGCCTCTTGTTGTCGGATTTATTCGCTGTTTGATCACTTCTCCATTTTTTGCCTACGCTTCTATTTCTGATTCTTCCGTTATAAATCACCCTCTGTTTTCTGCAATCAATAGATATCGTAGACTTGCGCTGTTATTGTTATAGACAACTTGGGATTAGGAGCTGAAAATGATCCTCGTCGAACTGTTTTAGGAATATTTATCTACAACGCGCTTAAGTAAAACTTATACAAAATATATTCGATCGATTATATCGTTAGCTATGTATGTATCTTATTTTATAGCTTGAATTTATTTGCCTTTTGTTGAAATCATATTGAAAATCATCTCCAGGAATTCATCTAAAAGTTAGTATTATTTATGAATACTTTTTATGAGTGCAGTATATGGGGCCCTGCCCATAAAGACTGCATTCGAGAGTTAGAAAAGGTTCAACGTAAGGCGATACGTTTTGTAAAAAATTCTTACGATAAAACCGCGAGCGTAACACAGATGCTAAAGAACGCCGGGTGGAAATTGCTAGAAGAAAGAAGGTCGAGACAAAGAATTAAATTATTAGATAATAGTTTGGAGAATAGATTTACCTCAATGTATTTACATTACGAATTACCATCTTATTTCAACGGAATGAACTTTATAACAATGATAATGCCTCACGCGTCTGTAGGCATGTAGTCTGTTCCGATTTATTGACAAAGAGGTGAGACCTCTAATAAGCCAAATAGAATTAATTAGATATCGTCCGAGGACTCGAATTTTTGATACACTATTGATCACGGAATGATGCAGCGTTCATACGGATTTAATATGACTTATTTTGTAGTCGTGCACGCTTCATTTCATTAGAATACAGTCTTAAAGAATTCTGTGAATAGATATGGATCTCAACGAATGCTTGCCGATTTGCGATTCTAAAGATAAGGAAAAATTAAAATTCTCACTGCATTTCCCGTTGAAGCTGATTGCAATCGACTGCACATCAAAGGACTTCTTCTTTCTGCCTTTAGTGAGAAAATTGCCCGTGTTGGCTTGTACGGCCTTATCGAATACAGTACTGTCATACCTACATAGGTACTCTTCATCCTTTTAATTTATAAAATTATCTGACGCTATTTCCAAAATGAACACGATACAAGTTGTTTTTAAATCCATACTGGGAATCGGAAAACAATTAAGAACGCAGTATATCCGATTCGGGAACATATTGTACGTAAATCAGGAACTGTAAGATATAATTGAATAATTCCAAAGGTAGAATGGACTTGGGAAAAGTCTGACGGAACCTGACATTGGGAGAACCGGGTTCGATTCTCGGTCCCGTCAGAATTTATCCAAGTCCATTCCACCATTAGAATTATCCACGGCGCATAGCGTTACTGTACTACACCTTATACCTTGTTCCTTATATTTATAATTGAATAGTTAATAATAATGATCTAACAGCTGCTTTGCGGTGGGAGTACCTCATGGTGATCAAACTAA
The DNA here is from genome assembly GCA_020796165.1 of Pantala flavescens. Classification (NCBI taxonomy): domain Eukaryota; kingdom Metazoa; phylum Arthropoda; class Insecta; order Odonata; family Libellulidae; genus Pantala; species Pantala flavescens. Next base: position 11,354,979 of record CM036889.1, on the reverse strand, counting down.
ACGTAACAAATTATCTTGAGCGGTGAAGAATGGGGACACAAGAGATAGAGTAGCAAGATCAGGATGGTTATAGATGGTAGAGAACAGCGGAGTATTTGAGATAGTGGCTTTGGACAGTTTTCAGATCTACAGAGAATCATAGTCGGCAGGAAGCCATAAAGATACGAATCTGTCGGTGTAAAATATCGTCACGAAGCAGAAGATAAACCAATCGCGAGTTTGTGGATTCCTTCGTGTTCTTCGATTGGAGGCATACTTGAGGTCTAATAACGGTGCCCGACGCTGACAACGCTCGCAACTCAATACGCACCGTCTTAAAATTCGATCCACAATTCATTTTCGAAATGCGCTACCCCATAGGTTGCCTCGTGCACGGAATAGAAATCCAGCTCTTCGTGATGAATTTGTTATGCTCAATCGGACCTCTTAGTTTCGCGGCGCGCTGCTTCGGCTTGACAATCGTACGACTTCTTTAAGGACATCGGTCGAATAATAACTCATTTGCGGAGAATTTGATCCTTTTCCCCGGAATTGTTGACGACGAGGGTGGATATCCGTAACTGCGAACTTTTATTTTCTTGCCGAGGGTGCATGTGCCAATGTTTACTGGCCGCAAATTCCACGGGGATTAACGCTCGAGAATTTTTTTTGCACTCCTTCGAATGTGACAGGATGGCAACAAAATAAATCTCCTTTTATATTTTCCCCGTTTAAAAATACGAAACCTTGCATTTTTCGTTTGTGAATTTGCAAACACTGGTAGTTACTGAAGCGTATTTTACGTTTCCTTGTTAATTTAGTTGATATCGTCGCTATTGAATTTTAGAGAGGAATATACAATTATATAATTACTTTCATTGAAATAGTACAATACAATATAACTACTATCATTATAACTCAATTTTGAGTGGGGAAAGTATTTATCACGAATTAATAGATCGCGAACTCCTCCGGTAATTTATCAGCAACTCATTATTACGCACAAGCTGTTGTGAACTCAAATTTATATTAACTCGTGTCTTATCCAATCTTGCAAACTTCATAAATTATGTATGCTCGTACGCTTTTATAATATACTTCACATGCGAAAACCTTTTGTTTTCCGTGGTAAGACTCACTGGGATCAAACGTGTATTGGAAGATGATACGGTGGCTTCAAAGGAGTAAACACAATGATCCATAAACATATCACCTCTGAAATTTTACATTCGCAATCCCTCCCAGTTCTTTGTCCTATGGATTATCTAATGGCCCGGGCTTCATTCTTATTATAGTCCTGTTTCAATACAGCGCCAGTCCTTGTATGCAAGGATGAATGTTTGAAGGCACACTAACGGACACATCAAGTATAGATTATAATACAATGTCACTGAATTCATGGCCGATACAAACAATAGATTAACGTATGAATCTACGCATCTATTTCGAATACTTTATTATTTCTACCTGAATGAATATTAAGGCTACTTTATATTTTTCATTCACCTTAAACTGTTGTTAGAATTCTTACGTGTTAGATACGTAATACTTCTTTGGAAGGGGATTCATACAAAAGATCCCTTTTTGTAACATATTGCGGTTAATTATGATTCACTTCCGACTAATTGCTTCTAATATCCATGTATATGTTGAGAAGAACAGAAAACTGGAACAGAACACTGGAGAGCAGAGAGATTTGTCTTAAATTTATGGAGGGAGGCCACGCTAGGTATTAAGGTTTTTTTCTTTTGAGGTATCTTCGTCAGCTCGCATCTTAGTCAGGCTTCCTTTTTAATCGCTTCTATACTTAGAAGGGTTTTCCTTTTATACACTTCTACGCATTTTGTGGTTGCCTTTCGAGACGAAAAGAGTGATTGCTGCGTCGCAAGGACTTAATAATAGGTTCCGAATCAACGACGCGATGAGGATCATAGGGTTCGATAAAAGTACTCATCATCCAGGAACAAACCCGTGCACCGAACCGCCAAAGGAATCGGTAAGCGATCGCAACGTGGAATAGTATAGCGGGCGTCAAGATATTCTTCTGATGTCTCGGCACTCCGCCCACACTTTGCATTACCGAATAGCGACCTTCTCCCCCACCCTCCGGTCGACTTTGAATGAGATCGCGGCTCTTCTCTAAGACTCCCTCCTCTTTTTTGTCTTTCGTGACGGGTATTAGCGTCGGGGGAAGGCAGGGAGACAGTCATGAAAAGTGGTATGGAACTGCCTGTGTCAACCGTTCCCGCTGCTTGCCATCCATCTTCAAATGACTCTAAAATTAACAGAGTGGGGCGTGGGGAGGGGCGGTGGGGAGCCCATCTAAATTTGGGCTCTCCCTGGACCCTCTCATGGCTACCACGTGACTCCAGGGGACCGTAGCGTTCCGTATACCGCGGTTCCTCTATTTCCGCGATCCCGCCGCTGGAGGCGCGCGGCTCCCCCAGGGCGACGCCGCGGGTGGGGAGCGGCGGTGCCTCCCTGCACCGGAATCCCCCTTCTCATAGAGTACATTTCCGCTCTGCGGGTTTAAATAGATTCCGGGGGACGCAACGCGTCTGATTTGGGTGAGGAATTTTGTGGGAAGCTCTCCGAGCTGCTAGGACGTCACTCATTTGTGAACTTATTCTCGGGTCTTATTTTTATTCCCTCAGCGTTGTTTTTGTCCTCCCGATTTATTTTCGATCCCACACTCGATTTAGACGTTTCACAACTATCTCTACCCCCGGTCGGGATTAATAACGGGTGGAGGATAAATGCCCCGTGTGAGCGTTTATAAGGAGCCTTAATCAGATTGTCTTATTTCCGTATCGGACCCTTTAGTAGCACCTGTCGTTGAGGGAAATGGAAGAGCGGGTTTCATACTTAATTTTAGACGCGCCTTTTTGTGTATTTATATTTTTTTGGGGCACGTGCGGGAGTGTAGGAATGCTCGTGTAAGGCGGTAGTCATTTTCCGGCGCTTATCGCGTTTAACGAATGTTTCACGAAGGACGCCCTTTAACCTTTGCTAAGGATTCTATTTATATGCACTCCAAGGTGAGAACAAGACTTCGATGCATCGTTGAGTCGAATCCGCGGCTTGCATTTACGACCATTCCATCTCGGACGATTTTGATACGAATGCTAGAAACGCGCTGGAGACTGGAAGAACTCTCATAAGCTTTTTTTCGATACACAATGAAATTTTTAAAGCAATACGTTAAATATATCGTAATAAAAATTATTTCCTCAAATAAAATGTCCCATCGACTCAAAATATTATCTGAGTAAATTAATACCTACTAAATAATTAACTCTTAACTATTTTGGCATAATTTAATCGTTTAATTCGATATTTATTTCCTTCTAAGCTCACAGATTCAATGAACGTTCCATTTCTAGTCCTACTTTATTTCATTACATGTTCAAGTACAATATGAGTTCATCTATAAATAATTGTTTTTTTTATGGAAGTAAGAAATGATGACCTGATTTTCTGGTCCAAATAACGATATTAATGCGTTGAATAAATAGAAAAAATTACTGATCCAATACAATTTCATATTTAAAATGATGATATAAGCGCTGTCCTTTAGAGAGAATTTTTAGATTCAATGCACGTTCGTTATGCAATATCGTGTGTTTATGTTGGTCATGAGGTACGAGGCAGAAGGATAGGATGAATTAGTTTGGGATTTCAGCCAATCGAATTTTTCTCAAGTGTATTCAAATATTATAGGTCTTACCTCTTATTGTGTTTTGTTACATTTCGTAAACATTTTCATTCATTACACCAAATATGAAATAGGTAAAGGGGGAATTGGTCGCTTACTTATTAAAACTACCGGTAAAAACGTGTTACTAAAAATCATGCTGGCACTTAATGTAAAATGTTTCCTTTAGTAAAAAAAGAAAAGTTTAAATGCCTCAAATAATTTGATTTTGAAACTAAAATACGGGTTTTATCCGTTCTAAAATGTTAGATGATAATATCTCGCCCGTGTTATTCCATGCTGCATATTTCTTGCTCTATACGAGGGATGAGTTTTTTTTTCTTTTCTTAACTTTTTTTCAATAACCTACGTTCAGCGCTCAGTTCAACACTGATTCTTAAGTATGCTCAATTTTCTACCTTGATGTTTAACAGCATGAATAATTACAGAATTCGTTTAAAAAATTGATTCATAATAATTGTTGTCATCGACAACATTTCTATGAAACCGTGTCATTAAATCGTGTAATGAAGCTGTATTTTTGTCCTAATCATCAAAAAAAAAACATTTATTCATTCGAGTGTTCACGAATAAAATATTTAATTTTATTGGCATAATGGTTATAAAATCGGGAAGCAGTAATCCTACTGAGGCTTATTATCTCTTTCTCGTTATATCGAAGCTGCACAAGATACAATTCGTGCGTTCCTTAGCTACGTAATGAATGAGACATTTATCAATCGAGTGACTTAATGGGTAACGTAGGTAATACCCGTGTCGTTTAAGAGGCGAGGAGGTCGGTACAGTACGGCTCACCCTGTGTGCACCCTTGATGTGATCAAGCTCTGGGTACCGCATTAAAATACGCCAAGGGATATGGAGGCGGATTCCTCTGAGGCCATTGACTTGAGACATGCTGTTGCTTGTGGCTCTTTAGATTCACTCTTTCTATGCACCACGTCGGATATGACCATTCGTGACTTCTCAGGCGAACGCCACCACATGGTGCCTCCCAGAAAGTGATTGAACAGTCTCCTTCCTTCGTCCCTTTGTTTTGCCATCCCTTAGAGGATCCGCATTTATATGTCTGTAGGAGCTGATTGACGAATTGCTCTCTGTTTACTCTGCTGAAATGGTTGATCCTTATCTTTGATGCACTGCGTGATTGTTTTTGCTTAGTCGTAGCCTTTGAGTACCTAACGCATGCCTCAAAATAATTGCGTATGAAGAAATTTCATCAAATCCATGATTACCCATTAATTGGTCATTATTACTTCTTGGCATCAACAGAGTAACTTATATCATATGAATATTAAGAGCATTATATGATGCAAGCTCTTAATACAGTATTTCGGGAAATAAAAGTGTTCAAACATTTCTTTTACTTTCAAGGAATATGGAGACTGTGTATTATGGTGAAGGTGCCGGTAGATCAATGAACGATGATATATTTTAAAAGTATTAAATTAAAAAATAGAAAAATAGAAATTCTTCCGTAAGGCAAGGGACTGTAAAGCACTAAGAATATCCAACCTTCTACCAACAAGACATGAAGACAAATAGTTACATTCAGCAGCAGAAATAAACCATTTGAACATTATAGCTTAATTGCAAAACTTTTGATTCATAATTCGATTTATGAATGGATGAATAAAACACTAGCAAAATTCTGAAGGGACATTGTTGAGTCGAAGTTTGTTTATAGTTGATAGAACGCGGGAATTTGAAAGTATTTACTATTTGAATAATGAGTTTTAGCTGGATACATATCCGAGAGTGTATATGAGCATATTTCCTGCGTCTTATTGTATATTTATGAATACTGATACGTCCATTGAAGGTAGCTTAAGGTTCCTAGAGTTAACGAAACCATGTTTATTTGTTCCGCATCGTAATAGTAAGTTTTGGAGATGAAATGACGATATGAAAAACCTATATGGTGGCGAGTGCACGTAAAGACCATGCCAAAGGGTAGCAACCTTGCGAGCGTACCTCAATACACGGGAATCTCACCCGCAGAACGACTCACAGTCCAAGACCCTCTCGAAACGGATGCATCTTTACGCCCGAACCAGTTCGACTCGAAGCAATTTCTTTTATCGAGCCTCTCCCAAGCGGCCCACCTCGATACGTCATGAAGGTATAATCAAGCGGAGGGGAGGAAGTTGTTTAGCGTGTGTGGGGGTGAGAAGGGGTGTGGCGGTGCGTGGGTGAAAGCACAGGTGCTTGGCTGATTTCATCTCTTCGGACCATTCCGAGATGCGTCAATATCATTCGGGAGACGTTTTCCTTTCTTCGGGTACGAGCCATCAGCCGCCCCGAACGGAATTCTACAAGTCACTTTGTTTGCGATTTTGGATTGACGAAGTCGAGATATTCGCCACGATTAGATCTCGTGCCGAGAGTATCGTTTTATAATCATCCGTCGTGATCGGCCTTAATCTCACACTCTGTCGAAGTGTGGAATGCAATCGGAGGGTACAGGGCTCATCTTTGAAGACCTTCATCCATTCCAGAAGGTTCATTTCTCGCAGAGAATGACAAATTTCATTTTTTGTTACGCTGACAATTCTGACTTCTTATTCTCGGCCGTTTTTTACGCTTTTGGTGATACAGTGCGACGTAACTCGGCGAACATTTAATGATTTTGAAACTCTGTCGTCTAACTTTTATTCTCCTTAAGAATGTGCATAGTATTACACGAAATAAATCGTGGCTAATGCTAAGCTTATACGATATGGAGGCAGGCTAAGGATATGAAGGCAAAATATAATCCTTCTTTGATAACAACTAATGAATTCGATGGTAAAATAAATATATTTATGATAAGAAGCACGCAAAATGGGGACGAATATTTTCAGTCTGCCCGAGAGTAAAAGTAGAATTGATACTTATTAAATGTACAACTTTAAATTCTCTGATATTTGATTTATCCCATTATTTCCCAACATTTATACAGCGGTACGGAGAAAATAAAGGATAGGGAATGGGGAAACCTCGTTGGATTACAAATCGCGTGAACATAGGTAGCATTTTATCATTAGCTACACGGACATCTTTCATGTTCATTTTACGGATCACTCCCAGAAAATTCCCAGCCGTCGATATCAAGTGCATCCAAAACGTCATTCACTTTTCCATCGCAATTAATTTCTTATGGATCGTGCGTCTTTCATAGAGTAATACGTTCTGTTTAAACGAGGAAGCCACATCACAGAATGAAAATCTTTTAATTAATCTGATTCAGACCCGACGTCCGATTGAGCGTCGACGTAATTGGCTTCCTTGTTGAAAAGAGGCACTTTTTCTTATTCTGTGAAGGGGCGACGTGAAATCTTCATTCTGTCCTCGCGATCGCTAATTGAAATTTGCTACCTCATTTCCCCACGCGTCCGTCCCACGGCGAGAAACGTATTCAAACAAGAGTGAGCGGTGGACGAAGATGATTTCAACGAGTGGCACGTTACACGAAGGACGGGTGATTCTATTAGATTTATTATTTTGATATTCTATTCCTTCTTTGGTCGAAGAAATGTTCAGATATGATCTAGAATGAGTTCTCATGAGAAGTGGACAAGGGTTTTGCAAATTTGATTTCCTTTTTTCATCCTCTCATGCTAGAGTTGGAGACGCGTTTGAGCATAAATATGGATTCTATAGAAGCTTCTTTCTTTCTTTATCAAAAGTTTTACGTACCTGAAATGTAAGAAAATAGACATTCTAATCCTAGCATTTTTTATAATCTTCTGCTTAGGTCAAATATTAGAAATGTGGATCGCCTTTGTATGAGTACGTAATTAAAATCATTAAAGACCTTTGATTGAATAATAAGTTTAAGTTTCAAATATTAGTCCTTTTTAGCAAGAAAATAAGTCTTAGCCAGAGTTTTTTTGCGCTGGAAACAATAAGCATTTGAATCTATTTGATAATATACATGCTTGTGCTTAAAATTTCATCTAATGTAAAATTCATGACTTCATATATATTTGTTTTCCATTACCGATCACGTAAACTGCATCGTTCATTCAATAAAAGAGCTTAAGTTTTATTTAGATAACAACGGCATTGTTCTCATGGAAATGAAACAATAGAAATTTTTAGCTCAGAAGTTTAACCCCTCAACTGCTTCGTCGGTTTATTACGTTTCTTCTTTGGAAAAAATGGCGACGCTCGAAATTTTCCAGATAACAAAGCTCGTATTTTGAATTCCAGTGATTGTTACGCCATTGGCTTTCTTCTAACGGCCAGAAATTCTCTCAAATAAAAGGGATGCGCGCCAAGTGCGTGCTACCGCCATAATTCGTTCACTGCCAAAAAAAGCGGAATTTTGAAGGCGCACTTTTTTCTCTTTTTTCAGAAATCTTGAGTGGACTATGTGATAACAATAACGAGAAAGATGACGACAGAGGGATTAAAGGTAAGCTAGATTTTACTTTATCCCTAACAGACGAATTGCTTTCTTTTTGGAGTGGGAACGATTGAATACTCTTAATGAATGCAAATTACTAACGGCATCCAACCCTGTATTTATTCTTAACATTTAACTTGCGTTTATGAGTGAAATCCCCAATAATCTCGTTTTTTAGTTCCAAAAATCTTTTTCTTAAACGTACGATTTTCGTATCAAATCGTAATTGCTATCTTAGGATTCTCGGCGAAGGTTATTCATCGACCAAGAGACATGCTTTGGAGCATGTGGAAGATTTCTTCGTACGTGCATATAAAACGCATTTATCATATAAGGTTGATCATGTCAGTCGGTAAAAATGGAGATAAATATACTTTCAGACGCACAGAAATCCTTGCAATCAAAATACTATTCACTTCTTTCTTCAATATCTGCCTGATCATTGATGAGGCATCGCTATCTGTAAGTGAACGCAACGGTTTATTTTAATTATATTGGTTAGATATAAGAAATTGACTGTTCCCACTGGCGATGAAGGAATACATAGCATCTGGGAATGAAGATTCCGGTGAGCTATCAAATGCATTCTTTGATCACCATTGGATAACAATATACTGATTTCTATTTTACATGATATATTTGGACAGCAGCAAATAGACCAAATATCTGTGAATGATATCAGTAAAAATCAATGTCATTAATATACTTGTAGAGTAAATTATATTCATGAATATAAAAGATTATACTGTAAATATTATGAGCAAGTTTATGTGTTTGCAGTACAGATATTTTACCCTCAAGAAAACAAATAAAATGATTTTGGACACAATGTCCTTTTGTTGATTGCGTTTCTTTTGTTTGTTAAAGCTGAAATATCGTTCGATTGATTATCAAAAGGTTAAAATTCTATTTAGTCTACGAGAAACTCAATTTAATTGTTCCACTTAGAATTTATCTGTTTGAGTATACTTAGGGAAATACAAATTTCTTTTCTCTTAATATTAAGGTAATTTAGCTATTTATCCTCAGAAATCTTTTAAACCTTTCTTCTTAAAATAAAAAATAAATCGGAGGAACCAAAACGATATACCGAGACTTTTTAATGCATGATATTGTGAAGATAAATCATAGCTATGCTGTTGAATTAAAAATTAGTTGAATGCTTTCTTATTATTAAATGATACCATGTCAAATGACTGGAATGAAGAATATATAGAAATAATCTTTGTAATATAAGTGAAGTGAAAGGAACTCAGCTACTTTTCTCTTCTGCATAATACTTTATATTCACTCATCTATGTCGACAACAGCTCGCGATCCTTATGTTATTCGACAGTATAAATCGTGATACGAGACCAAGTTGTTCCGAAGCCCTTCCGTAATAATTAGTGGAAAATCTGTATCTATGTTATTCGAAAATATAAATCGTGATACGAGACCAAGTTATTCCGAACCTCTTCCGTAATCAGTAGTGGAAAATCCGTATGAAGTGAGTGGTCCTTCAGTTCAAAAAATCTCTTCATTTAGAAGAGGATTTAGTACCAAAGCAATCATGGCAAACGCAGCATTTGACAATACTTCGCCTCTTTTCGAGCAACCAACTGCAACGGAATAGGGCTCCGCAGCTCGCGCCATCGCCTAACGATATCCATCGGTAGTTTTTCCATTTCCTCCTCCAAAGCCCTCTTAAGATGCCCCTCTGTCATCCGGTAGCTGTTGCGACCGCAGTCCATACTCGCGCCTCCCCACACGAGATGCTATCACCGCGAAAATAGTGAGATAGTTTCATGGCGTCATTTGTTGAGGCGAGTATCCAAAGGCGTTATCAAGATGGCGAAAGGGTGCGTGGAGACTGCTTGGGTGCACAGTAAAGGAGAGGAGCTAGAGGGACGGTGACAGGTGAGGTAAAGGAAGAAGAATAGAGAGGAAGAAGCCAGGAAGAATAAAAGAAAAGGAAGCGGGAAACACCTAAAATACTTCCCTCTAATATGTCCTTCGGAAATTATTCCCTAGAAAATTAGTCTCCCGAGTTCTTTAAATATCGCTCGTGAAGGAATTAGTTTCGAGAAGTTGCGGTGGAGTGATTGAAATAAGCGCAGGGAGGATATTCAAAGGAATAGAAGAATAGATGTTGGATTTAATTTGATAGAATCACCGCTAAAGTCGAAAATTGCCTCTTTGTAGTTAAAAGTTCTCCGAAATCAGGTTCCATAAATATCTGTTCGCAAAACTTAATTCCCGGAAAACGGAGAGAAATTTATTCGGAAACAGAACTTGTTAGAATCTCTACTGTGACGGTTGGAAGATATTCAAATTGCGTTTCGTGGAAAAAGCGTCGATTCGGGAGCGTGTTCGATGAGTCCCAGAAGTTGACTGGAAGTGCAAAGTATTTTTTACGGTCACCAGTTTGTAATCTGACCCTAAGGATGTAAAGGAAATGCGTTGTTCATAATTTGGCTGATTCGGAAAATTTGCTTTATTCAATTCAATGAAGGATTCAAAATTAATTTGTACATCGTCACAGTTTCATTCTTGGAATGACATTTTAATTTTTTTAAAATTCACTTTGATTTTAATAACAGCTGTGCGGGATCGTGTTAGATGATATCCCAAAATATCCCAATGAGAGAGACAATTTTCGTGATGTTAAATTGAACGTTAGTTTCAACAATTTTGAGCTCATTCTTGTATAAGACTTTGAAATTGTATCATACAGCTTTTCACCCTGAATCGGTGTTGATACTCAAATGCTATTTTCTCGGTTTCGAAGATAGGAGATTAAACGCGGAGAGACGAGAACGAAAGATTTATTTAAGAAGCGACGAATGAAGAGTTCATGCTGAGCGGGATGGGAGATGGAAAGAAAAGAGACGCAGAAATAAAGGGCGTGTTAGTATGAGGAGTAGGGAGCATCGGGATCGGTGCATTTATTACCATGTCTCGCTTGTCGAACGTCTTAGTTCTCCAACGAAACCTCTCCATCGGCCAACTTATCTACGTGCTCTCATCCGATGTAAATCGAAGGAAATGCGGTAAAGAGATAAGGAGCGAGTCAAGGAAACGGTGGGAGAAAAATAAACGGTGAAGATTCCAACCGGCCGCTGACACATCGGTTGGTATCGCCCTATACGTTCACCCACGCCTACCCACCTCGTCCGACTAAGGGGATCCGCGAAGGGAATTCCCCCAGTGATCATTGTGTCCCCACTGGGCATCTGCCCCTAAAAGTCTCCCCGACCTATTCATTGTCTTCCTGTGTTCTCAGATGAGCCGATCCTTGGACCCTTCGCCCCAAAAGTGATCGCACGTCTCCCCCTCCAATCCATTCCTTCATAAACTTCTCCCCTTCTTTTCTTTTTCCCCGAAATGTATGTTTCCTGCTGTGGATTTTTTTTCATCCCTTAGTTTTCCTCGCAAAACGAGATGTTTGTTTCGTTTTCTTTTCCCAGCACGTTACGTTTCCGGTTGTGATTAAATCTTGGGCTATCACTCACTTCCCTAGAATATCTTTAATGTTTTGTGGTCGGAGCTACGTTTTAGTTCTGTTTCGACGGAATACGAGGAATAATTTATAACAATTCCCTACGGTATTTAGAGTAATTTAGAAAATCTTTCATTCTATAGTGGAAAAGGTATCAGCAGTTTCTCTTTAATTATACATAATTCATCTTTTCTTAGATTATATCAATATAGAGTGTATTTTGTATATAAATGTGAATTATTCCATGTGTATGTCTCCTTCTTATTCTTTTTTATGGACGCGATTTCAAATAAATGGACTGAAATCGAGCAGAAATATTTTAAGCCTTTCAATTAAATTTGATTGTTATTCAATTATGAATTACTTAAAGCATTTCATTAGTTAGTATTTTAAACGCTATTTTTATGATTTCTTATATTTCGTGTTTACTCAGCAGAAAGTATGTGTTTATTACGTGTTTAAATATCACTAATGTAACACATTATCGATAACATCCTCAATATAGGTTTTATAAATGCTACGAAAAGTACACCGACGTGTTCATTATCAAGTAGATGAAACGTTTAGATTTGATAAAAACGCAATCAATCATTCGTACGCAGTTTTAAAAATTCGGAACAGATGTGTCTTATGAAGTGGATTAAAACGTTTCTATATCATCTTCACTGTCTAAGCCCAATCTAGTATATTTTCATAACCGGTAAGATTCCAAGGGGTTAATTGCTCCGTACTAAACTACTTCTACTCGGATCGATGACCAGAAAACCCCTCAAATGGTATTCATCTCCTTCGGATAGTTAATATTCAAAGAGTTATCTTTACGATGAAAAACCGGTTCGTCGCTCGACGGCAATTGCACAAAAAAGTTTGCCGCGTCGAGAATTTTTTAAAGGGTGATATTACAGCCAATTAACGGGTTAGATATAGTTATTCCTGAACACTCGTGCCCGTGGTTTGAATGTTTTCTATGCAGATACTACGGAAGTCGCCGCGATCCGTTGCACGGAGGAGAGAAAGAAAATATCTTTATCAGAGCTTCGATTATAGATGCATCAAAGCGTGCAAATATCTTTAATTTTTGCGTTTCATTATCGCGGGTTAGTTATAAATTGTAAAAGTCAAAATTAAGAGGTTTAGTCTAGTAAAATCTAGCATTAGCTCTACTCGCACTAAGTATAACATCTAAAATAAATGTTCTTGTTAAATTTACTTGCGTGCCAATTTCGCTGGAGGTCGCTTACCTTCTGTGCAGTGTGCCTAGATTAAAAATATATACCACCATCTGCATTGGTAGCGCTTTTAGAATTCCAAGCCCGTGCTCTCTAGAAATATTTGGTTGGGAAATTAGGATCGATATTCGTAACTCCATGGATTGCCTTATAATCGATTGAAGTACTAAATGAAAGTTTCGTAGATATTAATGCATTTGAAAAGTATGTTCCCCCGATGCCAAACTCCAGGCTTGATCTATTTTCATCGTGATTTTTACCGATAGCTGCCGTAGTCTCTTTATTGTAATGGATTTAAGATAGCTATACATTAGTGAGTAGTACTGATTTGAATTCTTCCAAATGGATATTTAAATATAGATATAAAAAGATTAAATAATATAAAAAGAATTTAAAAGGTTTTTAAAGGTTACGAGTATATTTAAAGTGTACTAATATTAATATTTTCTCGAGTTTGATTGAAATTCTTATTTTATATGCATTTTTGCCGGGAGAAATTAGTTAACGAAATCTGGAAAGAGTGCAATACATTACACGGAATTGCATATCCTGTTATTCTCCAAGTGAATAACTGGAGGAACTCGTGAAAGCGAAATTCCAGAGACAATTTGGAATATTATTTTTTGGATTCGAGGTAAAATCAAGCGTCCACACATGAACTTTTCGATACGCACAAATTCATGCACGCGCTTAAGTCGAGAGCTGCATAAAGTGCAAAGAAGTAACAGGAAGAAATTTCTCCTCTTGTCTCGAAATCAAAAGATAACCTATACGGACATCTGGACGTGGCGAACCGAAAGGTGATATGCACTATACTTAGCGTCTTTCATAAACTCACGACTAGCTAAACACGGCCATAGTGCGGAGATGTGGGCATAATATTTCGCGGGCGTCGGAGGCGGCGTATCGACGCCCCACGATGGCACCTGACCACGGACTTATGCGGTGAGGGTGTGCTCTCCTCCCGCGGCAGTGAAGAAGGCAGCGGCTATGATGGAGTGGGGGCGGGAAACGATTACCCGATGAATCGATTGTCCGATAACGACTGCCGATCCCTTCACTCGCAGTCACTGGAACACTTCCAGGGCCTTCTACCGGGGAGGAGGCGGAGGGCGTGGCGGGATGAGGCTTCCAGGGGAACGGGGGTCGAAGTTGAAAAGAAAGGAGTCGAGGGTGCAGAATTAAGGAAAGTGCGTCTCACGAGAAGGAACTCCGGAGGCTCTCGACCGTCAAAAAGTCACCTCGTTTAAACCTAAAGAGTGAAAAAGCCGTCGTATTAGGCACGCCCGTATCGTCTTGGTACCATTTGCATTTTTACGTAAGCTTCGACAACAAACGAGGAGATGTGATCCAGGGTGCTGATGGAATGGAAATTTTCGTGTTTATTCGTGAGCGTCCCATAGCACGGTCCCGTTAAGAAGGACGTATCCGCGATACGAAGTAAAATTAGAAGCATGTGGTACTGCCACGCGGCACACCCACTTACCGGTGCACCTCGAGTTGGAAAGCGCTGATTTAGGTCCTTCTATCCTTAAAACATCTCTTAATCTCTCGATAATTTAGTGTCTGTCCTGTCTTCTAGATTGCCCAATATTTATCCATATAATTTTCCCGTCCAAGATTATTCTCAGCACATTCCTGAAGCAGTTTACATATTATTTCACAATTTACCTTCGTCCGTATAACTCTACATTCCCTTTACATCTAGTCATCTTTTGAATGTCTTTTTATAGTAAAAACGTTAGAAAACTTCAGATGTTTAAGCGGAAGTACTTGTTGTTTTATAATATTATTCTTAATTTTATGTAACATATATTGAGCAAGTAAAAGATGTATCGAACCCATTACATTTTAAATGATGACTCACTTTTATGGCCTCAAATCCCCCAAATAATAAACAAATTAGAACATATATAAGACACGAGCCTTCCACTTATTCCTCCCAGCGTTACCTATCTAAAATCTCCATTGGCGAGCGAAAAATCGTAACCTATGAGGTTGCAGGAATAGAGGATATAGATTATAACTCGGCCTGAGCTATAAGTCGAACATAGACAAATTTTTCTCGAATAGGTTAATGCCTCTTCGTCGTTTGTATTAGAAGACAGTCTTTAAATCACCTGGGAAAACCGCAAGAAGGCTAGAGAGATCTTAAATATATGCAGTAGTTCGTATCTTCACCCATGTGGGCATTCCTTAGGTAGGAAATGATTCAGTGACTATCTCTGGTGAGTCTCCTTCAGAAGTAGCCTTATTTTAGATCTCATCTCGTACCCGTAACAGCTTTTTCATCTCACGGAATTTTTAAAAATGGTTAGAAAGGAAGAAATTTGTATTTATTCTATTTTTGTCCTCAAACGATTTGAAACTTTGTTGATTCGATCTCAAATGTTATCATAACCATAAATGTAGCTGATTTTTAACTTTCGATTCTATATAAAGTTGAGCTGGAATATATTTCGATGTCTAGATAAATCCCATTGATTTGATATGGCGTGCATGGCGTAATATCAAACCTTCGGTTACTAATTACATATTGCTCGTTAACGTATGAGTACATTTAATTCCTTTATCTTTCTATTTTTATTTAGGAATTAAAAAATTCACAAGGATTAATCACATAGTTAAATGCATTGAATTCTACTTCTTTGGATTTTGAAATATAAGGGTAGCTCGCCAAGAAATTGAATAACCTCTGTTCAGTTATGTATGAAAGAGGATTTCTTTCGCAGACCTAAGAATCAGATCAATATAAGTCACCCTTAGCGTAAGTTTTGAATCTATACCATATTTTAAGATAAGGGGTGAATGGATCTTTATTAAGCCAAATGGAATTATCTAGCAAAAATGATGCTGAACAGCAATCGTGTGGTACTCTTCACAGAGAAAGTAAATGATAGGGGAAATGTATGCGTATTGTAGGGCTTTCGAAAGAAGTAGGCGTACGCTGATGAGTGTGATATGGCCCGGAACGATGCCC
The DNA here is from genome assembly GCA_020796165.1 of Pantala flavescens. Lineage (NCBI taxonomy): Eukaryota > Metazoa > Arthropoda > Insecta > Odonata > Libellulidae > Pantala > Pantala flavescens. The sequence goes on along the minus strand of CM036889.1, from coordinate 11,339,208 downwards.
TGTGCTTGACCCATCGCACAAGGCGTCTTCCGAGGGGTGGGCGTCGGGGCGGGTCATCGCGAGCGCTTAACAGGTTCCGAACCGGTATATGCAAGTCAAGGCGAGGAAAAGACGAACTTTCTACGCAGATAGCAGATCGCGGCCGCGAGATGTTTAAGATTGTGGCGAGAAAACCTTCGGGAGTGAAGCGATGACGCCCGTTTAGATCCACCAAAGGATTCCGTGTCTCAATCCTCTCCACGAAATCACCAGCCGCGTTTCGCAGCGGAGAGAATGTTTCCGAAACTTACCGAAAAGTTCAACATTTTCATGGTGACCGGATGTTGACGTGTCCGTGGCTCAGAACAAAAGAGCCTTAAGTTGAATCACTGAAAGGCGACAATGATTTTCTTGAGAATTCTGTAATGATTCACAGCTCCGTATCATAAACGCCGACCGTTACCGCAGAAGGGAAAATTGACGACACGTAATAGACTCGCGTCTCATTTTTATTCCGTTATTTCCGACCGCAGTAAACGCCACGAATGTGTTTCAAACCTCGTTCGTGGAGAAATCTAATCATCTATTCGATGTCGATAAAGAGTAGAAGGTAGTTTTGTAAAAATTGACACGTGATTCTTATTTCCGATATTCTACGTAGTAGATTTTTATTAATAAGAAATATTTTGAAATATTAGGCTCGTTGTAAGCACAGTTTGGCAGCTTTTAAAATTTGCTTCCTTTTAGAACTAAACTGTAAGCCTTTTAAACTAAGACTTTAATTTATCCATCGTTAAAGCGGTATAAATGTCTACAATAAAGTATATATTTCTGTTGTGTAGTAAATTATATGGCTCAAGATTTTCTAGAATACGTCCTTGTAGCACTCACTCACTGTACGCACAGGTAGTACAACTTATTTATATCGTACGTGCGTGAATATATCGCCTTTTGCGACTTCATGACTTCAAGATCACCGGGATCCGAAATGTGAGGTTTAAATTGAACAAACCGATTATATTCCAAATCGTATGGAGAGCAAGTAGCCCTCTCATTTGCGGAGCGATCAAATGATCGTTATCCACAGCTTCGTTGTCGATTCCCCCAATTCCGAAGACTCGTCACTCAGTGCGCGAACTGCACCAGATGTAGAGGCGGGCGCTTAAGGCGTAAAAAGCGTCTCGGTAATCGAATCCGCTATTACGGGGCACCCGTTATCAATGCGCCGATGGCTTTTCAGCGAGACAAAGGGTGGGGCAGCTTCTTCTTAAAGGAGGGTGTGTTGCCTGGGGTTTGCGCCGCCTTCTCGCCAGGGGATTAAGATGGTCTTGAGATTTGCAGTAGAAATCGTTACTATTCTAATCAGCCTCAGGGTGGCTTCGTGCCGGTCAGCTCTGCATACGAATCCCACCCCCGTCGCATCTGCTGCACATATCCCTGCATCTCACCTCGTTTGCAAATTCGGGACGTCTACGTCGCGTCCTACGAAATCTGTTCCGGTATCTATTTTCTCATAATCTTTCTCTATCGCTATCTCATTTCCATTTCCGTTTTTTCCACCCTTTCCCTTCGCTCTCTTTCCGGAATTGCCCATTATTTTCCTCTTCCTGTTCCCCGATGTTTCTCCGCCTTCATTCTCGTTATCTATCCTCTTTCCCCGCATTTTCTGGTACTTATACCCTCTCCCGCACGTCATTAGTAACGACTACGACTCCTGAATAGGCATCTTAGCTTCCCCGTTCCGTTTGTCAAAATCAGCAACGAAATCTACGATTTATGCAATACTTGAACTAAAAACTTATATAATACTAAATTTTTAATGATGGTTAATGATTAATTATTTGATCAAGAGAGGATTAAGTGTACAATATCAATGCGTCGTAGTTTTGTGTATGAAAGAACTTAAAACAGATCAAATTAATAAAAAGGTAGCAAAATAAAATGAGACTTGGTTAGTTGAAAGAGTTAAATGTTTGGTTTACGAGGTTAAATTATTTGGACAAAATTAACGTATTTATCATTCTAGAAGAGATATAATATACCGATTCAGCGTCGATATTATGAATGACCAGGAAAATTATAACAAATTCACGAAATACCGTAAAAGCTTAAATATATGGTTAAATATCAACTCGATACTTATAAAATGTCGAATATGCATTCGATGTTACGTACGTAGATACTACGCTGCGCTCTATTTGTATCGGGTTACTTAATGGTGGAAATAAGTCAAGGAAAATTGGAATATTTTTTACATTGGCAACCTCGAGGTGGTTAATTCAGTACAATACATTTTCATAGTCGCACGTTATCTGAAGAGCAGAGCAATGATAAATTGCGGTTTTATAAACCGTAAACGCCGATACGTAAGAAGAGAATGCCAATACGTAAGATGAGAATGCCGATGAGGGATGCGACTTTTGATTGGTCACAACTCCTCTGCGGTATGCGGCAATCATACAAGAGAAGTGGAACTTGAGAAGAGATACCGAAGGCGGCACTTTTCAATTTAAGTTGCAATTGCAACAATGCTGCATGCGTGGCCGAAGTGCCCTCTACCAGCGGTCGGGAATCCTTGAAGAAATATAACTGGGAACTATTTTAGGATCGCTGAGTAAATACACACGTAAACAGTGTAAAGAGTAACACTTTGTAATAATACAGATTGTAAATACAAGATAAAGAACAATAAGAAAGATAATTTTTTATAATATAATAATATAAATTAATATAATTTTTTCTTCGTGCTTCAATTGCGAAGTTGATGGATTATTTAAGTAATTTCTCTTCTTCAAATTGGACAATTGCTTACGGATTTGAATCTTTGATTCAAGCCAAAATTTTGGGAAGATTTTGGTGTTACATTTCTGCTTTAAAGCTAATAAATGGATCTAATCCAATTCTGGAATTCGGTAAATTAATCTTTTTAACCTTTTTCTGTAATGAGTGTTCTCTTTAAAAACGTGTAACTTTTGTAGTCCTTTCTTTTTTATGGATATATTCGTCAAAATATCAATTTAGTCAATTTAAAAAAATTGGACAAGACCCAATCAAATGCTTAAAATGCTTTTCAACCAACGAGAATAATTATCTCGATTTTATTCGTTTAAAAAAATTCATCCTTTTACGAGTTACAGAATTATCATCTCCTATTTTCAGAGCTCCTTCGAATTAGAAGCAATTGATATGGTTTCTGTTAATTTTTCTCCACTAGGATTATCATTCATACGCTCATTATCCTAAACTTTTCTCCAATCTCCCCTTTCGGGTACCTTCTATATCTTTCTTCCCTCTTATACTTCCCCCACCATTACGCCCCACTTCTTCCCCTTCGAAGTCTCCCTGCCCTCGACCCATCTTCTACATCTCCCCTTCTTCTCACTCTTCACCGCCGCACTGCATTCGGATTAATGGTACAGAATAAATAGCCCGGGTGCCACCAAAGGGAAGCTTTCGGAAGGGGAGGGAATAAAATGCCGAGCGCGGGAGTCCCACTTTGTGAGCGTAACCCCTATCGCTCCCCACCCCTGCTTGTATCTAACCCCGTGGCGCGCGGGGGTGGGCTCGAGGCGAGAGATTGTGCCTGATGGAGTGGTCCTTAAATCATGTCCCGCGCGACGTCCGAACCCCGACCGCTTTCCCCTTGAGCGCGCTCTGTCAAAAGGAAGGATGGAGACGCCGCAGCGCGCCCTTCCACCAGAAGCTGTATCTGCCCCTCTTTTGACGTGCCGGGTTCGAAACCACGCGAAAGGATGACTTTGGGGTGGGAGCCGGGGTTTCCTCGACGAGATTTCTTGGAGTCTTATAATCGACGATCTGGATGCGTTTCTCCGTGGTAGGGTACGAAAGATGAAGGGGTTGAAAGGGGACGAAAAGGCGGAGTCAGCGAGTGGGGCGGCCGATCCCTTCCGCACTGTGGAGTTGTGAAGTATGCGTTGGGCTCGTCGTGGGGAGAGGGGAAATGTTTCCCGTAGATCCCCGCTTCCGTGTCCCCAATCAAGGAAGACCTCCGGTGCTTCCAATATCGGCGTCGATCCCTGTTGACCTCCCTCGGGAACCTTTTTTCATCCCACGGGACCTTTCTCTTCGGACCCCGGTGTCCCTTTTGACAATCGGGAAAAAATGATAAGGCCTATCGTGAGGTCCCATCGAGTTCCGCAAGAATTGAAATGTCTTTTTCGTTTGGCTGGACAATTTCCGCTGAAATTGATGCGGTAATAGCATTTCCGTGGTCGTATATCCACTCCTCTTCATTCTCCTCGGTTTGGAGTCGTTCATCCACAATATTCTGATATCTTTCGCCTTAAACGCTTCCCATTCAATGATTTCTTTCAAACTGTGAAAGCGGTCCGGACGTTTCCGGACGTTGCACATCGTATTCCCAAGCAAATATTCCATGAAATTTTTCATGAGAGTTTGAATTGCCCAATGACTTCATGGAAAAATTCCTTTGACGTTTTAGAAATTCCCGTAAAGCTTTTATATCCAAATCTTTTATAGACGATATTTGAACAGATTCCTTACATCACTTAGTGATCAATTTTTTTTTGGTCAAGAGTAAAATTTTTCCCTAAACCCTGCACGTTAATGAATATCCATGGAGGATTGCTATTGCTCTTCGGTCGAATGCACGTACACTGCATGGCACGGGTACGATACGCCTCGTCTAATGCCTACAAATCACTCCTCTTACGCAGTATTGTTTGCGTATCACCGACTGCATAAGATTCAGGCGCAGGCTGTTAGATGTACGAACAGCCCTGATAATGGAATCAAACAGGTTGGGAAAGATCGCAGGTTCTATCAACGTGCCCACACCAAGTAACTTATTGCAGTCAAAGAAATTAAATCGGGACATTATTGATATCGAAGTATGTATTTTACTCAATACTTTTGTTCATTTTAATTTCAAAAGTATATAGCTATAATTAGAAGTCTAATATTTGTGAATTTCAAACCGTTTGTTTCTACTGTATACACGCTAAATTCCTTCTAATGTCATTAGTTTGATATTGAAAATAAATAAAAGTTAAAACTTAACATACTTAAGTATGTAAATTGTAAATTAATTTCCCGTTTTGTAAAGGGAACTGAGAAAAGATCGTTGCCATGAATACTGTCAAAATATTCCATTCACTTTGTACCATGTACATCTTCGATTCTAAATATCGTTCTCGTCAGTTGATAATCATTATTCAAATATATCTGGAACTGACTTAGCATTACCATTTATGTCCTATAAATTTTTCCTTTTCTATCGTACATTAGTCGTCAATTTTATTCAATGTCGAATTTTTTGTTCATTCCTTCGTATTTTTTCTGCCCTTTCTTTCATACATCACCACGAATCCAATTCATTTTTTTCTTGTCCGCTTTTTCTCTATATCCAACCACTTTTTGCTTCGCTGCATTTTCTCTCAAAAACATCAATGCTTTACCGAAGCTCACCCCTGTTCAGCATGGATATGTTTCATGCTAACATTTCGTTAAAATTTTTCAGAGCTTTTACTCTTTCCGATATTACAATTCAATGTTTACTGCCATGTTAGAAAATTCTTTTTAGAGCATTAAATCGGTAAAACATAGAGAAGGTACGAAATGACTGAAATTCGAGTTAAGAAGAATCGGCAATTCTGCTTGAATTACGCGTATACCTCGAAATGTTTAAAAAGTATTTGTGCGATTTTCATTATCTTATTCCTTTCTTAACTGAGACTTAATATATTGTGTAACTGAGATTCACATAAACTGAATAGAGACGCATATTATCATAGTCTTTTGTTAATATAACAATCCGATAAATGAAAAACATTTTCTGGAATTCCAAAATCTACATTCGTTGTCTTCCAGCGCTAATTTTATTATCTTAAACATTTTTGTTTCCTTCATTTCTCTCCAAATGCTGCTTAACCGCTTTCCCCAACTTTTAACGACTCATTCCGCTTGCATGCAGTAGGACAAGTAACGTTTCGGGAGAAAAAAATACTTGCATCCAAAGTACCCTGAAGGATCGTATAAATTGACGCGTAGCATCTCTGGCAAACGCTCCTGGCGTCTCTCGAGATTGCCCTAAACTGTAAACCGGAGGAATAATCGGAGGGCTATTCCCTCTTACCCTCCTCCAGACGTAGCCCCCCCCCCTCCCGCACAATACGCCTCCCCACGAGCTCACTCGCAGCAGGAGATGGAAGAACCATAGCTCGGGTCCCCAAACCCATGTCTTCCATCCTTTTTCCCTTTCTCCATCACATTTCCCTTTTTGTTGGCTCCTGTCCTCTGTGCCAACAGACCAGAAGTTCGGCCGTGCTCAACAGACCAGTTACTTCATCAAAACCCTTTCCTCCCCTTTCCCTTTCCCACGCTCCCCCGCAACCCAAAATCGTCTTTTACTTCCTACTGAAAACCGACTTATCCCCCCTTCCACCCCAAAAAAACGCCGCTTCCAGGGTGTGGGGATTGCGTATGCCTTCCTGAAGGCAGCGGGAGATAGACTGCGCCCTCGTGTTTCCTAGTGATGAGGATTTATCGAAAAGGAGAAACTCTCCATAAAAATTTGCTCCAAATGGTTTTTCCCTTTGCGCTAACTGCCCTCCGATTCGAATCCCCCACTCCCTCGCCGCTCCCTCCGCGTGTTTGTGCCACCCGTCTCGAAATTAAAATACATATCCCATCATCAATCCACTATTTCTCAGACTTTGTTTTCGTGCGATATCCACCTATTGGTGGCTTTTGGGCATCGTGCCCTCAGCCCCTATGGCCACCATTGGACCGTTTCCCTTCCCGCACCCCCACCAACTGGAAGGGTATTTGTGAACGTCTGCATCATGAATGAAATTGTTCGTGTTTTCTCTTGTCATTTCCGCAGATTTTCGCTTTCTTTTGGGCCGAGTGAATCTATTTTTGAGTCCTCGAAGGGTTTGGAAGCTAAGCCGGCAAAATAATTATGCCTCGATGGGTGCCACTTAAGGTCGTACGCATCGCTCGGATTCCAATGAATGGTCATTTGTATAGGGTGAGGACTTGCGTAATTTTTCCGTCGTGGAATATTTTTGATCTCCCCGTTTACCACCAAGGGAGATTCTTTCGAAGTGGGGAGGGAACCCTCCGGGTATCTTAGCGGATGTGATGAAATATCTGTTTTGTCAAACATCTTTTGCCCTCTCCTTGTTATTCTTCTCCAATTTTTGCACAACTGTATGGATATTTCATTCTCTGAGACGAATCCTAGCGGGTTTTTTGCTCCATATCTGAGAGGAATTATGAACTATAAGTGTCGATACTCAAAGTTGTACGTTAAGAGTTATATCGTTTATGAAAGCTGCTAAACTTTGTGATATTCTCAGAGATATTAGCAATGTTTTCATTTTCGTCTACTTAAAAAATATATGCGAGCATTACCCTGCGAGAGAATCTGTAAACGAATCTTTTGCTTATTCACTGTTTTCACGATATCTCTAAAAATTTCTGGGCATGCTCACCATTAAAGAATAGTAACAGTTTCCCTATTCACTATAAGGTAATACATCTTCATTCAGGATCTGAACATTTAAATGTTACAGATAATCTTACAGAAGAGCTAACGTCTCAATGAGAGCAGAAAGTGGAATATTAACTCTAATTGTATCCTTTACAATTCGGTTATTCTCTTATCAGTCGAACAGGTGCCTTTGGTTAACCATTCTTTCTTTTCATGTGTGAGCATTATATAAGAGGAAAACATTTAGGTAGTTGAGTAATTTATCAGGAATAACTTAATTATAAGCAAGTCTTCGTATAAGATGTTATTGTCAAGCGATTTTTACATATTCTTCACTCATTGGAGTTATCTTCAGGTTACAGATTTTTTGCAGTTCATTCTTCTCAACCTTATCATTTTTATACCTTATCCAATCCTCTTAAATTGATAAATTATTCAGTTACATTTAAATAAAGCATAAACTTCTGGAGGGAAATAGTTTGCGATGCTTAGTATACTTTGACGCGATCATTCCATTTTTTTTAATAAGCAGTTTGCCTTCGCAATAGTTAATACATCTTCATATTTATTATTAATCTTTCACTCTTATTTATTTTTTCTATATATTTATTGACATTAAAATTCTGAATTCTAAAGAGGCATATTGAAGCCTGTCGCAATGTTTGTAGGACTCCAGGTCCGCAACAAAATCAAACACAGAAGAACATGGCTGGAAGATGAAGATGCCCAGTTTACCCGAGAAAAACTATAACGGAACGAGAGAAAACACATAAAAGAGAAGAATATGTTGATTTTGGCCGCGAATCTGCGACAGCTTAAGAGATACTCCCATTTCCCAAATTTTGTCAATTTTCGCTAACAAGCAGTCGACTCTAAATCAGTGTAAGGAGGGAAAAGGGGAATTATGGGTAAAGTTCCTCAAAAATGAAGGAATGCATTCAGGATATCCTTATGCGTCGAGAACTCCGATGAGTTTGTCCTTTTGGTTTAAGAACAATATCATCTACATCTGTCAGACTTTCAACGATAGCTCGGCGAATATAAACCAGTGAATGAGCTTGCGGTACGATGAGTTCAAACTCCAGAACGATTCCGATTCAATCCCAAAATATACATACATATATTCATAAATTGAATTTAAATCGAGTATCCGATCGAGTTATTTTCTTCATATCCTAATTCCTTCCTTAATTCCGAATGTAATGCTCGAAGGTGGGAGTAAATTTAGGCTCCTGTTTGTGTACCTCCTTTTAGATTTATTTCCACAATATTTTTGGGATAACTGAAGAACGGAGCTCGATCTGTGTCTCATGGCCATTCACGTTAATTCTGGATCCCTCGTTTGCTATTTTTGAAAAAGGCGCCATCTTTTATATCCACTGGGAAAGTGCTGTTTCGGTCCAACGGTGGTAAATACGCCTTCTTTTGTTTTATTATGATTTGCTTCGATGTAAGGGCCACGGAACAAGCAGCCAAATAAGACATCGATTGTTTAAACTCTTAGAATAAGGAAGATAATAAATACTTACAATATACATCTAACTCATATTAAAATATATGAAATTTAATTTCGTCCCATCGTGATTTGTTTTCGTCGGTGTAAAAAATATGGAATAATTATAATTCGTAGTTCACGGTTGGCCTAGTTAAGCATTGCTCTTTCAAAGTCTTTGGAAGCTGTCCGCACTCCCTTTTGGAGCCATGACAAGAGATGTTATTTATCGCATTCTAGCCTGTTATTGTATCAAAGTAAATGATCGTGAACGCCATCTCCTTAATTAGCTGTCATTAATCAAAAGGCTGGATTTCGTAAAATTCAGCTCCTTTATTTTTACCCGAAAAATTTACGTTGTAGCCTATCTGAAATATATTATTTAAATCGTCTTGGTTAATTTCAACCGATTCTTGAGTTATTCCATCCGTTTATCCGCACTGAAATGATGAACGTACGTGTTTTTCGAGAAAGACATAGAAATAGGTCTCTCTCTATATAGGATTTTATTGATACCACGAATGAAATCTGCTTCAAATAGAGCTAATTTCATCTCAGAGCCATATTAGGAAATCTCTATTTCCGCTATTCCTCGACTCATCCGAGAGATTTAAGACTTGAATTCCCTTCTTAGACTTATTTCAGATACATTTAAAGAATCCCATTTGAATTCCGAATAATATTTAGTCTACAGTTTGACAAGCCCTTTCAGGTTAAGGTCAGAAGAGAACGGATTTTCGATTCCTTGCATCTAATGAAATAGTTGAGAGAATAATTGATCCTTTTTGCTTGTATTCACTTCATTTATGATTCTGTCATGTATGTTATGGTTCTCTAAAATTTTCTCTTACGTGATTATAGAGAAAACTGAAAAATTCTATATTACGTCAAGCTCTCACATTATTTAAAACACCTAATATTACGTAGCTTCAACTAAAAAGAAAAAAACTATTCCTAATTAATAAAAACGATGTAGTACTTATAGAATGTAATGTACTCTCAACAAAAATCATTGATAGACGTGCCAATAAAGTTTAAGATACATGGCATTATACATGACATGTCTCGTAAACTTTACCTCACGGTGGGATGTATATCGAAATTTCCGAGCAAAATCATATTTTTTAATGGTAATGAAAGTTTATTTTTTTCGGCCTAAACACCATAATTGCCTTAAGGCATTAAATATTTGTTTGCTTCATCGGCTCCTAAAAATGCTTTTTACATGCACATCTTACTGCGCGAGTTATCGGTTGTAAAATTTCGAAAAGTACACGCTCTGCAGAAACTGCATATGTTCGTCCTCACGGGCAAGGAATGGGCATTTTATTCATGTCGTAGTCTTTTCTTCTAGCAGTGCCATTCCATCTTCTTTCTCTCGATCCATCTCCCCTTATCGTACCGCCGCTTCCCATTGTCTCCCTGGGCCGTTTCCTTCCCTGGTTCACGGCCCCCACCCACACTCCGTTATTTATTGGCGATAACAGCATATAGACGCTAGAGGTTTCAAAAAATCACATCTAGGAAAAATGTATGAGGGAAAATGTGGGATGGCTTCGCCTATCTGGCTCGCGGGGCGTTATAGAATTATCGGCGGCGTGCAGGAAAGGATGCGCTGAAGAATGGTATGGGAAAGGGTTTGATATCATCACGAACCTCATAATTCTCCGAGGGGATATCCGGCTCGGAAGTCCCCAGTAGTTACTTCCCACGACCCTTAGTGCTACGCGCCCCACACAGATCTTCCTCAACGAATAGGTCGCTTGAGTCTCCCTTCCCCACGAGTCCGTGGTTCCACCCTTACCCCACCCTCCAAGGGAACCAAGTTCTTATAAGAGTAATCTGAACGGTTTATGTAACTTCGCGTATGTTTTTCCCGGAAATACTGCATTCGAAAGATCCAGTGAGGATGTTGATAGAATTCTGCCATTGTGAGGATTGATAGCTGATTATATACACTAGCCAGCGATGATGCAATCTGGTTTTGTGAGGATTCACCGTCTTATTCACGGGAGTTTGTTTCCGGTATTCCTAGATCGTTATTTATCGACACAGTTCATCTGAATATCAATATAAAGTGGGGAATTTAATTCCATTATTCAATCAATATTATAGTAAATAAAAAGAAGTAATATGGCAAACAAGCCGAACGTTTGTCACGTTCCTAAGTGAAAATTCATCTGTTACGTTGAGTATTAAGTTTATTGATGCACAATTCTATTCGGTATTAAATAACTAGGTTCTGGTATGACAGAATCAACGAAGTCATCATCAAGATTGAAAGGGAGGTAAACCTGTACCAAGATTTATAATTAAATCTAAAAACCAAACCTCAAGACTTAAGAGTAAATTTATCAACAAATATTGTTTTTTTTTAAACGTTTATCTTTTCTTAGTTCATCAGAAGCAGCGATGTTTGGATCATCGTCATAGGCTCTCTTCCCCTTCGTATTTTTTGTTTTATAGAAACTGTATTGAGTTGGGTGTTGGTTGAATTTCGGATATAATATCATATGAGAAAAGGACTTCGGTTTCAATTATGGTGACGGATGAATGATAGATCAGATATTAAGGACAGAACGAAAGTAAACAGGAAAAAATATCGAAAGATCAGCTCAGAGATTCCCAAGTTTCTAAGCCCTTAACTACATCACATTTGTTTCCATTTGAAACAAAATTACCCTTTCGTCGGGTAATTCTTTCCTTAAAGTCCTTAAACCGGAACTCTCATAAGTCATCGCTTTGGGGAAGGTTTATATCCTGAAAGACCTCGCACGAGTTTTTGCGTTCTCTATAAACAAGACATAGGTAATTTACTGTTAACGGATGTCGTTAAAAATAGCCACGGCGCAATTCCGTGGCGTAGAGAGTTTTGCGTTCCACACAAGATTCTTACTTCTTTGAAATATAATTTTAGACCCGTTATTTCGTGCCGCGTGGAAGGTAGTTTTACCATCACAAAAGCCTCGACTCAAAACAGTTCGAAGTTCGTGCGAGTCACCATTTCTCTTCTACGACGTCAGAATAAGTTGGCCGAAGCGAAACGTAAGAATCCTAATTGAATTTCGACAGAATGCGTTGCTTTCGATTTGAGCGGGAGGACCGAAGTATCTAGTATAATGCCGTACGGAGTTCCACGAGGAGTAATGGGGCTCCGAGAATGAATTACGGAAATTGTCGTGAAGCCGAAAACCATACGTTGGAGACGGAAACGGTCTCTTTGTCTGGATAAGGAAGAGACTTGATAACTCAGAGAAATTTTCCCCCTTGCTCGTTCGTTTACTGTTTTATTAACCCTTCCGTTTCTGAATTGGCGTCCCTCGTACATGAAGACGTTGATTCCCATAAATCATATTTTCCCCTATTCTCATCTTGTCTTCACGCAGTCTCGGGAGAAAATTTCGAAAATTTCAGATTCTCCCAGTAGTTTTGTTCGATAGGAATGTCTTATATGGTTCAAATTTATGCACTTTATAGTTTCAATTCCATTTTTATCTGTTAAATTAGTTGTATACCTTAGTAATTTTTGCATAATGTTCACTTTAAATCGTTCTCCTTTCATTTGGTTTGTATTGATTTAAATCGCTGCTGTTAAAAATTGTATTGGATTTCAAAAGATAATAGTTTTTTTAAGTAAATATATGCTTACCCATTATTTAATCAAAATTTGAATTTTTACCTACGCTGATTTATTAAGTTAAATTTTATCATCCAGTTAAATTTTTACCATGTTCTATAATTATTTATAATTATGTTTCGTAAAACAATACTAAAACTTCTAAATACTCCCAATAATATCCTATATCTGGCCATATATTTACCAATCACCGCTACAGAAATAATTCATTCATCTTTCGCCACGTTTAAATCGGTACATAACGTGTTAAGAGACGTAATTACATCAGGATGTATATTTCAAAGCTTACTTCTTCATCGGTGCAACTCTCCGGATTGCAAGTCCCCGTTCCTTACCCGACAATAAAACTTTCCATTCCCATTTGCACGGAACGAATAATTCTCCGCACAAATCCGTCCACAGGAGGCCACGCTTTGCCACCGCTATCTTCTCCGTCCATTAGTATGCATCTCTTTCCTCTCGGATCACACACATCTTCGCAACGCGTATTCGATTGTTCGGGGGCTCGATACGAGGATTCCCCGCGAAAAGACAGAACGTCTTTCGGGGGATGCAAACCCAAGATTCTATCCCCGGATCTGCTATCAACTCCATTCCCGAATCGTTGAATTCGTAATGGGCTCGACCCCGGTCTTCCAAGGAGAAACCTCGCATGTATAGCCTATGGCTAATGACGGTGTAAACTGTCAGAAGAAGCCAATTTGTATTCAGGGTGCAGCGTAGCAAAAGGTAAACCTCCTTTCGTCCCTACCCACCGTTTAGGTAGAGGGAGATAGCCTAATTACACTGCCGTGAGAATCGCGCCTCTTTACCATCTTCAATTCCTCACCCTCTACGACGACAGCTATTTTGAACGTCGGTAAGGGCCAATTCCGGAGTCCCATCCACGCGTTCATGCTATCACCGCGACTAAGATGGGGTCTCCGGGGACTTCGATAAATCCAACCGCTCTCTTTCCGATTTCTTTTGATCGTCAAGATGTGTTTTAAATTATTGCGATCTGGGTGGGTAGCAACTTCAGCACTCTTACAATATTAGAGATAGATTTTCTTTGTAATTCATGATGTATTTCGTTAGGCGTTTTTTCCTTATTCTTTCCCCAACGAGAGTTATATACTAAATATTTATTTATTAAATAAATTTTATAATATATTAAGTTTAGGATATTGATTATGACGGTAAAGAGATAATAGTGTAATTTCAGTTTTAAGCTATCACTAGAAACGAAAGTTCAGACTATGGTGGAAGTATAAATATTGATAATGATATGAAAATCAGGATTTCCAAAAAAATATCTAAATATGATTTTTTGTTTATTATCTATAAATGAAGAATTCCTTTATGCACAAGATGGAATCACCGTATGCATTAGAATATAATCGGCCAGTTTTTAAGATTTTATTCTGCGCAGTGTGAAGATTCGTTACAGCTAAAACTTAATTTCTAAGTAAGGATGAATTAAGAGTTCAGTATCCCACTTCTACGATAATTTCACCTTCCTTCACTTTTTATATAAATCGATTTACAAATGTGGTAGTAATATTCTAGAAAATATCAGTACAATATTCGAATTATATGAATTTCTGCGCGTGAAGTTATAGAATTTATCGCAATGCATTCGTGATATTTATTATATTTAGAGAAAGGATGATTATCTGAAAAGTAAAGAATTGGTATCTGATTCTGACAATTTAATCTTCTATTCATCAGAGTATAACTAATTTCGCGATGTTCGAAAACTTAATAACCAACATGTTCTCGAGTCTTGCAACAATCAAAAAAACAAAAAAAAACATCGATTAGATTGCCGAGTATGAGCAGTAATACATATATTTCAAGATTTCTGCTAGATCCATTTAAAAATAGTAATGAAGACAATAGTTGTCACAACGGAATCATTATAGGTATATTCGCGATCAATACTTGAGAATGTTTCGTGTTTTCAATAGGACGAAACGTAGTACTGCTTAATTATATATAATTTATGCTGAAAGCATCAAAAATTTTTCGTGAAAAATTTTGGTTATAATTTTCGTCGTTTTTTGTTTAAAACTCGTATATGTTTGAGCCTAGGCCACTCAGGTATAAATTCAGACTCAGAAACGGTAAATAAACCATTAGAAATTCGATTTTAACTGCTTGGCGCTGAAAAGAGCAACAAAAAATAAAAATATAACACTTTCTATCTTCTGGGACGAAAAGGAAGATATTCTGGGACTATACAAATACTAGTAACTCAGGAGAAACAATGAATTTCCAATCGGGAAAAGTATTTTTAAAGTATTTTATAGGTATAGCATTGCATTTATTGTTTCCGAGAAGAAGGGGAAATAACGACATGATAGTTCAATTGGCACGAGTGTTATACGATTAGTTGATTGTCTTCGTGTAGGTTATGCTCCTCCGTAGGACACATTAAATTTTTCAAAAATTATTTATTAGTTATTGAGGTCAGTTTGACTGCATGATTCACAATAGTCCGCTCGCCGTACGTTTCCGTCGATCGCGAGCACGAACGCAAAGTTTAGTAACAAATCATTTCCTTTTGGAAGCGCCGGATATCGTAACAATCTCCCAGAGGGCGTAAAATCGGTGGCAGTAAAACATTACGCTCATGATTTCCAGCAGACTCAAGTGCGCGAACGTTGGATCCTTCGAGAAGTGCCAATGACTCGAAGAGGGGTAGGCCTTCCGCATCACCGTGGACTCCCCTCTCCAGCTGAGCGGACCGCTCGACCAACTGCGTCACCATCACCTGTTGGGAGGGGCTCGGATGATGCCAAGGGTCTTCTTCTTGTCAGTCTGAACCAAAACAAGGCGGTGCCAAGCGCAGAAACCCGAGTCAAATAGCGAAGGAATAGGGGCGGAAGGTGAAGAAAGGGGAAGAGGGAGGAAGGGGCCGGGGTCCCACTGGAAATAGCAGTCGTATGTAGGCATTTCTCAGCCCCTCTGCTTAATTATGTCAGATATTTATACTCTTTGTGCGAAAATAGGCCTCGAGGGTTCTATATGTCGCGGGCGCGCGACCGGCAGCGTGAGGCGGCGGGGGCGTCGCCCCGAAAGCCCCGGCCGACGAGTATTTATAAAGCGGAGCCTCTCCCGGGACCCATTGAGGCAGATGGGGGTATAGGTGACCGTAGAACGACTCACCCGGCCCCCGGGTGACTCGGGCCGTCCTACCCCGAGGTATTCGCTCGTCATCGCACCGAGCAGACGTCGGGTACTTTCCAGAATGGCAGAAAGGGGGCGATGGAGAGTTCGTGGTCCGCGACCCACGCTCTCCTTTTGGTCCAGAAACAGGTTTTCGCTGTCATGAATGACTGGTGGTGGGGAGATCCCTGGCCATCCAAGGCCCGTTAGATGGGTGAATCGTAGGGATCGAAGACGGGTGGTTTTCGCGGAGTGGGGGAAGGCCTTCACCCGAAGACCTTGCCCAGCAGCCGCCCTTCAAAGGCGCGCTGGCCACATCCCATGCCTCTGCTTGCTTCCCCTGCCCTACCCTCTGCCGTGCGTGCTTCGCTCACTTACGTTGTGTTGTTGCTGCACGCGAGCCAAGCATTCCCCGCGTGTCTCCCCACCGCTCCTCGAGTCCAATGACGTCACACGCGACCACTGCCAGAGAAACGATGGAAAACGTGTCCACTACGCATCTTGTGAGATAAAAAACGACCATGATGGGTCTTTCGTCCTAAGGAAAATATCTTTCTATAACCCTCGTGGAGCGTGTAGGAAACACGCCGTTTGATGCACTATTCTCTCCGTCCATCTCCGTAACAGTTTAATTCTCGCACGGTGGGTTCTATAAAATTTTGTCTAGAATAATTCCGCTGCAGAAATGGAGAATTTTGTGAATTCACGATCTAATTCGTAACCACGTTCAGAGTCCCTTATCCAGCGATTCGGCTTATATCAATGGTATTTAATCAAGGATTATGATAACGTAAGAGGCTGGTTTTTCCACGCAAAAGCTCTCCATGTGACGATTTTTACCTGTTCTCCTCTTCACGCTAATGCGTATTTTAATATTTACGTTTATTTATTATGATCATCCGTATCCCTATCATTTTATGTTCACAGTTCTTAAATGATAATATTCGTAATGTGACAACTGTATGTAAACACATAGGCTTTCTACGAAGAATATTCTTTTAAAGAAAAAGTCTGTAAAAATCCAGATTTTTTTCAATTCAAGTTTACGTAAATATTTAACATTCCCAAATTCTGATAACTGACCTCTTTATTATTTCAGTTCGAGATGAGAATGATTAATATTCTGAAGAGATTACATATTTAATTTGACGTCTCCAAATTTGTACCAGAATTAGAGTAATAATACTATTTCGGTAGGAATATAAAAATTACAACATATTTCATAAAAATCAAGTATATCTATTCTCTTGATTCGAATAATTTTACCCGCGGATCAAACTTACTTGCTTCGTGTAATAAAGTACTAAATAATATTTTGGAAAATAATACAGTAGAACTCGATCGGTAACATTAAATATAGAGTCCCATTATTCTAATAAAAACTTCGAGCTGTGTAACTCAAATATATTCTCATTAAAGAAGAAAAATTTTAATCCAAATCGACCAGTATAAAAGTATTTTTCGTACGATTAAATCAACCATAAAATTCATGCAAGATTCACCATGGACACTCTTTACTAGCTCGTTCTAAAATAAAAAATATCGCAGTTATGAATGGAAATATGTGTAATAATCAATACATAGTCAAATGTGAGAGAGATAAATTCATTCCGCTTGAAATTTATCGAAAAGGAAACTATGCCTCTTTTTCTCTCAGAATATAGTGCAAGAGGAACCATATATAGTGGACATTCCTGAAACATAATGAATTTATTGGGAGCGTACTTGAAAGAAAAGTAGTAGAAAAGGCAACAAAAGTAAGGCCAAGGAATGAATATGTAACCCAATGAAAGAGTGTCTTTGGAAATAAGAGAGATCAGGATGTATTAGAGTTAGCATTAGGGAGGAATCTGGGACTACAGTTTCGTAGTACGTCGAATATCCGCATCACGTAGAATATTCAATATCAATTAATCGATGGATGAGCAATATAATGAGTTTTGAGCAATAGTTACAAAAGTAAATTCCGACGGATTTCAATTCAGAAAAACACATTTTTATAGAGAAAGAGCAATCTTATAATATGGAGGGAATCATAATGTCAATCATCTTAGAGTCGCAATTCGCTAGAGAAGGTAGTCCTCTTCATTCTGCTGTATACACACAAACTTCAACATTTATCTTGAATTGATTGGCGGATAAACTTAGGACTGAAACTTCATCATTTGCAAGGTGTCGATTTCAGAATTTGATTATTGAACTTTTTCCGATTTTATTGGGTTTTCGAGAATTTTTTTGGTCCTTCATAGGTTATCTACCAGTGAGATTCATAACTATCTTGGAATTCCAATTTCATTCATATTTTATCATCACCAAATCGTGCCGTAATTCATTGGCATATTTAACCGTTGAACGAACTTTTATTTTAGTACCGTTGCTTGATCATTGCCATTTTTAGATACACGTCTCAACGTACCTTTCCTTTTCAGTTGTTGAAAAACCATAAATGCTTTTAAAAACTATTGCTTTACGTGTATTTTAAAAACTAAACCATCATTTCATTAAATCAATCCTGTATATGATAATAATATTCTTTGTGATATGAATTTCATTTTAAAATTGGCTCAGTATTTACGAAATATTTATTGTAAACTAAGGTAGAAGTTTATAATTCTCCCGTCTTTATGTTAAGAAATAAGCGATACAATGCGAGATAATTTAATATAAAGTTACTTAACGATATCGAAAATCATAACATTAATTCTTAATAAACATCTAACCTCTAGAATAATATGGGAAAATGATTTATGTGAAGAGTTATTGAAACCAACATGCTCTCACAAGGACTCCACAAATCGAATATAAAAAGTGGAAATAGTATTTAATTACTGATATAATTGTGTTTTTGAAAAATCCCTAAGCCTGGGTAGACTTAAAGAGATTGAGGCCTTTGTTCCAAACTAAGTTCGATGTCATTATTAATTAAATTTTCGTTGAACATTTTCACACCATAATTTAATGTATCTGCTGAAGTTGCAGCTGATATTTAATGCAATTGTTTTTACTAGAAGCAATGTGTTATTGCTTTAGATTTTAGAAGAATTATTTCTTTAATAAATCAACTTTGTCACTCAACAGACAAAGGGTTTATTAAAGAAATCTTCCAAAACTTCAAAAGCAGTCATTTCGCGTTCAGTAAAACTTGTTAACTTTGCTGGCTAACTGAGCTTTGAAAAGTAATCGGCGACCTCCCTCTCTCTGTGTCTTCCAGGCTATACCCACCACCCATTCAACGGAGTGATATGCAACGATACCATATTAGCAACGGGTGTCTTCTCTTCCAAAGAACTCTGGAGGCTCTCTAAAGGTATGTAATCACAGTTTACTTTTCCAAGTGGTGAAGGCCCAAACGAGCAACTCCAACAGCTGTAATTTATTATTAAATTGACGAAATTTCTTCAAAGTTTTGAAGCAAAAATTATGCACTCAATTTTGATTTATGCTATCATGTAACGATCAGTGTGTCGTTAGAGAGTATATTTGCAATACAATTTTCAGCTTAAGAAGTTTTTAGTCTATTACTCATTGATGCAAGGTAACTGTGCTCTCCATCCGTAGCTAGACTTGATGTTCCTGTTTGATAAGTTTTTATACTGCTTTGACCTTATATTTTCTAAAACTAGTAACTTTCCGACAGATTCACTGTAGTGGGAATTTATAGAAGAAAAAATGAATGATTAGTCGTTATAGTTATCGATTTCATTTTAGGTACCTTAGTTGGTGATTTATATCCTAAATGCTTCCTCACATCATATACTAAATCAATTCTTCAAGTCAAACCATGAAGATGAGCTTATTCATTTTCAGTTTTCTCAGCCAAGTTGCTTTGTACCTTCTCACGTTTAGATCACCAATATTTTTTGTAGTTGTGAAATATAGTACTATATTTATAATCTACTTTAATGGTGAATGCTTATAAAACTGACTGTAAAACTTAATATTGTTGGTAAGTTGGATTCAAAGTTTCATTGAAATATATTTAACTAATGAGAAATTAAGAAGTCAGCTTTTTTATGTCTGAATTGCTCTCACATTTTTTATCTCTAGACTGTCTATAAAAAACTTAAACTGAAAGAGGTTTTAGATCAAGATACATGCATGCATTAGTAATGTTTATATGCTGTAGAACCTCCTACCTAAAAATATTTATTTTGTCACTTTTTTAATTTATTCTCTTTTAGAATACCTTAAGTCTCACATGAGAGCTTATCGTTTTCATAATGATCACTCCCTTAACTTCATAATTTTGACATTATTTTATTAAGGAGTATATATTTATCAGTCTACATTATTTATTTCATGAAGTTATCACAACACAGGTTAATCTTGAAATTAATTTTAAAAAGAAATACTAATTTTGTTGTAGTTCTTGCATGGGTTTTTAATGCAACTGAAATGGATTGAGATTTTTTTCTGCAATCATTCTCTGTGATAAATTTTAATATTCATAGAGGTTAACAAATATTTTAACACTAAAAGGTAAATTTTGATTTTATTCTTGATTGGAAAGGTTTCTATCTTTGAGTAATATTTTCATTCAAGTTACTAGAGCTTTGGTTAATAGCTCTTACTGTGGTATATTATCATTTGCTGAGGTAAATTTAGCTCTTTCAAGAATTAATAAATCTCCAACTAGAACAAAAAGAAAGTTCTAAAACTTATATATATTATATTTAATGATCTTACATGATTCCTATAATTATAGATGCTATGGAATTTCATTCTATGATCATCACTTTAAAATAAATATATGTATGAAGTTGAACATTCAAATTATGAGGAATAGGTGATCTATGTACTTTTACTGGGAATAGAGGAATTACGGCAATAGCTTGAAAACAATATAAGTTAATACGTGATTAGAATTATTGTTGATGAAAAATTGTTTAAATTAATTTATTAATAATTATTTATTCACTTTGAAAACTTCTTTAGTAGAGGAATAGGTTTAGAAATATTTTATTAATATTTGCTTTTCTAGTATTAATGCTATTCAAAATGAATAACTCAACAAGCAGATGAAATAAATTCTGAATAATAATATTTTAGTCATTTTAAATTTTGATCATACAAATAATTGTATTTACATACAATAAATCATATTTTTCCCATATTTGATTTTTTATATCGTAATCTTTACAATACATTTTGATAATATATGTTGTAACATGAGAGTGAATAAAACAATTAATTTTATATTTTAAAATATATTATTTAATTATCATGTTTTATGTATTTATTGGATTTTTTGCTAAGAGTATACTTAAGAAAGAAATTAAGTCTTTCATGAAAGCATTTTGAATTATGTTTAAATTATATGTGCAGTTAAATTGTAAAATGCTTGATACGAACTTTATATGACATAGCAAATATCATCAGAAATAAACATATAAAGAAATAGTAACAACTGCTCATTTTAGCATGTATAACCAACTGCCACACTTTGATATTGCTCTTAAGTCAGTTCCAATTCATGTTTACATTAATAACAATTAAATTATTCAATCAAATGATCATAAAAATCAAATGATCCAATGGGAATTCAATGTTTTTTCTGTCTTATATTATTTTCTTTACCCAATATTTTTTTAAATGTATCCTATTAATGCAATGTAAAATAATTAATTATGATTTACAAGGATTCTCCTCATTGATTAGAAACACCCACTTCCTTTTTCCTTCCTGCATAGTTTTATTTTTAGATTTAAATTGAGTTTTTCATTTTTACATTATAGCCTCAATCATGCAAGGATCAAATGGAATGCAACCTCCAGTGAATGCTATAAAAATAGAGAATCCTGGCTACTACTGCAACAGCTACACTCCTCCAGCCCCTGATCATTCATCTCTCATGGCTTCAGGAGTATATAGTGAGTCAATCATTTAAAATTTATATTTTTATAGCATCAGTTACTGTTACTTATTGAGGAACAAGAAAAATCATGAACAGTTGATAAGCTCATTAATACTGGAACCTGTTTTAAGATAAATACAAAAAATCCAATCTTCACTTTCTAGTTAAAGTGAATTCAGTAATATCTTTAAGTACAATAGACATAAATGATAATGAAAACCAAAAATTCTTTGTTATGTTACTATAAGCCTTCTCACAATCCACCATGCAAAAATTTCATTCCCCTTATGTTCCATGGTGACACTGGAGTAAAAATTTTTAGTAGAATATACATATATAATTTCATTCATTATAATTTTTTTCAATCAAAGCATCACTCCGCAAAATTTTTTTTCTTGTATCATTTCATAAATTTCTTGTAATATAGGTCCATTGTCACTGCCACGCAGTTCACAAAGCCCTGGTGGTGAACCTCGGAATAAACGTCTACGCCGTTTAAGTTCAACTGAAGAAGAAATGGATTTGGGTGGTGGAGGAGGAGGAAATGGAGGCCCTCCTCCATCTGGAAGGGATAAAGGAGGAGATGTTCCCTACTATGGTCAGAGCCCTGCATCTCTTTCCAGCCAGGCAAGCTGGCATTCAGATGTTGACCATGGTATGTTATCATGAAATTATATTCATAAAAAGTGATTGTTGATAACATTCCCATTGCCAGTGATCCAATGTCCTATGTATCCTAAATGGATTTTCCATGTTGTCCTTGTTAGTCAAAAAGAAATTTTTTGAAGAAAAGTGTCTCCTTAGTGATATTCCTTCTTTTCCTTTATTTGGTCTCTCATCCACTCTGGGTAACAGTATTTTTAGCCATTCTATCATGAGGTAAAGTTGAGTTTTCACATTGATTCAATAAAGTATGTGCCCTAAGAAATTTCTTCTATTGAATGCAAGCATGATTAAAAGAATTTTATTTCTTATAGTCTTATGATTTTGAATCGCTTTTTTGCAAATAAATTTGACAATAAGAATTATAACTGAAAAAGTTTGTGTGCATTAATAAAGTTTTTAAAAATGTCTTGCTCTCTGGCTCATATAATAATTATGCTTTAGCATTTGTGAGAGGAAAGATCAAATTTTCTGGAATATGCTTGCATTTTGCTTTACAAGAAAGAAGTCAACATTGGAAGAACCCCATTTTCTCCTTAATTGTGGTAAGCAATGATTTGCATTAGAAGAAAAATTAAATTTGAAAATTTTAAGAGGATTTTTGTTTTTTGTGTATATAGTGTGTTTGTTCAATGATTGCGTCTGTTTTTTGAGCTTGAAAAATATTGCATGAAAGTGCTTGATTAGAAAATAAAAACCTTCAAATAGGAGTGTTTTATTTGAAGGTGAAAGATTTTTGCTTTGAATAGTCTTATAAATTGCCTACAAAATAAACTCTAGTCTAGCTGAGTAACTATGGTTTTACAAGCAGTAACAGGTGGATTTTCTTATTTGCCAAGAATGGGGTGTTATTGGAATGAAGACTTTTGGAAAGGCTTTTAAGTGCTTAATAGTCCCTTAGTACTACAGAAGCCAAACTAAACTGTTTTCTAAAATCTACAGAACTATCAAAGGATGTTGCCTCAGTTCTTAGACTAGTGTAGAATGCAGAAGAGACTCCTTAGTGAAACAATTGCTTGCAGGTCCTCCTTCCGTGCATTCACCCCACCTGGTGCATGCTGGGAAGGTTGTGAAGCCTGAGACGTCGAGCTTTTCTCCAGTTTCTAGCGGGGCTCTTCCCCCGGTTAGAACACCAAGTAACGAGGAACCTATATCTAGTCATGAGAATCGTCACCCCAGTCGGGCTGTGGTTAGCCCCCATGGTCGGGAAGGTAGGTGGTGATAGAAGGATCCTGGTGGAAATCTATGGGAAGTTGAAAGGGAAAGAAGGATCTCATCGCAAGGGAGATAATGAATGGAGTGATTTGAGAATGAGTTGTTTGAAAAATTCTCTTAGCTTGATCTGTTTGAAATACCTAGATTTTTGAAATAGAGCTTTCAGGTGTCGGAGGCCTTCTGAGTTCTTTATCCAAACCAGGTGATTAAGAGTGAGGTATCATCCTCTGAATAATCAACACCACTTTCCTAATTCCTTTAACCTGGTACTTATTCCTTCTAGATTTCATTTCCCAACTATCTCTTTAACTCCTATTAATAACTCATAAACTGACACACTGAAACCAACTGAGTGGTTAACCATAAAAGGTGTCAACAATTATTTAGTAACCAATCTTAATCCTTTTATTTCAGTAATCCTCTCCTCATTGCATGATGACAGGCTCATCTGTTAACAGGTACTTCTGTGGTTCAGTGTGTTAGCTGTGTGGTTCTATTGGTGTGTTGTTCTTTTCTTGGCTGTCTCACAGGTTGCTGTTGTCTTGGAAGTGTCTCTGTCAATCTTTAAAAAAGAGGTGAATCTGAAAACCTGGGGTCCTAATTGGCCATTGCCAGCTGCATCTTTTCTATCAGAATTCCTTGTTTTTGTTTTTTTTATTCCTTTAAGTTTTGATAGAGAGACTGCATTATATAGTTCACTCCTCTTATGAAAAGCATTCTCGGACACCTGTATCACCCTATATTTTATATTTCAAACACTTCATAGAACTCTCCTACCCATCTGTGTTTAAGCTGCCTTTCAATGGGAAATAGCAGATTGTTGTGCTTTTGCAATTCTACTTTCTGAAGAGATACTATAGCTCTTATAATTTTGTATTTTCAGCTCCTTAATTTTTGCTTCAAGATATGTGTATGCACTTTTCTTTGAATCTAGATAAAAAAAAACCTTTCTTCTTCTGTAGCTAATTGTTTTGACTGAATGTTTTAGGGCTACTCGATGCTAAACAAACATCTTTCAAGCTACCTGCCAATCTTGAAATTTCAAGCAGCTATTTTCTTCTGTATTTGGTTCATTATAGTATATTTGTCACTGAATGTTAGCAGCTGCATACTAAATTTACATATATAGTGATGAAAGACTATAATTTTTAAAAGTAAGATTTATCTTCAAATCATTCCATAAATTATCCTTAAGTAATACCTTTGGAAATATAGTGTATGTCAAAACTATCAATTTGCAGCTGTGAACATGGAAATAAAATTGAAAAACTACATGCTAAAACTCAGTGTTGGCTCTCTCTTAGTCCATGTGATCCTTATGAGTAAAACAATCTGGGAAGTAGCTGATTTAGTTTTAAATATATTTTTGTTATTTTCTAATACATCTATTTTAATTTCTCTTCAAAGAGAGAGTTAGCACATATATAATGAGTCACTTTGCACTTTGGCTCTGGCTGTCTGTGTGGCACAAATATTAAATTTTCTCTTTTATGTCAGCTTCTATGTATGTAACTGAATGTTTATATAATAAACATGCAGAATATGTTACATGTATTCTATACTATAATGCTAGCATGTTGAATTGTTTATAGATATGGCTTTGTGTGTTTTAAAGCCTCAAACTTGAAATTTTAAATTCACCTTTTCAAAGCATCTGCTACTATTCTTGGTGTCTTAAAAGATTCTTCATAGTTATTCTTTTGATCATATTGAAATTTTGTTTGAATTCAATAAAAAAGACTGAAAATCTTAATATACATTGTTTTTGGCTCTCAAAATCTCTCAAAAACTCTTTAAGATTATAAATTCTTCCATTTCTTTGTTCTTCCTCCAAATTAAAAATAAAATTTGATTAATTAGTCAACTTCAAAGAATTCATGTCTTAAGGCAGTGGAACATAAAAAAAACTGACTGATCTCAAAATAATTTTAATAATTTTGAAAAATCAGCTATTTCCAAGATTAAAAAATTTACATGATTATAATAAAAAATTTTTAGCTCCAAAATGATCGAGAGCATTAGGATTTGGAATTGCAAAGCCATGTGATTTTTATTAAAGAACATTGGAAGAGATATGTCTGAGAATATCTTATTTAAAATAAATTTCTAGCATTAAATCCTAAATGATTTTTATTATCGATTTAATATTATAGAATTTCAGTTTTTCCTCTCAAAGTTTCCTTATAAATGTGCTCACAAATCTATCTCATTACAGGAATTCCACCTCAACACAGTTCAGTTTCTTCAATTGCTGCTTCTGGTATTAGTGGAGGTCACTCTGCTGCATATTATCAGCAAGGACCTGATCAATCTCAACATAGTCCTACCAAGTACCCTGAAAATGGGCATGACACTTTGTCTGATTTTGTGACATTTGTCTGCCAAGAAGCTGAAAATACACAGCAGGGATCCCAGGTAATTACCTTTCATGTGAGTTTCCTTTAAATCTCTGCATGCCACATATTTTAACAAGTTTCATAGAATAATTAATTATAAAATTAAAAAATATTGGATATGATTATAAAGTGAATAACTTTTTTCTGCTATCCTTATATTCTGCTTATATTTTTCTAAAATATTAAAGAGCTCATGATAATTATTCAATAACTGACCACTTTTTTGTGACATTGTTTTTTATATTTTGGTATCACTTAGAGTAAATAAAATGGAAAACTTTTTATTTTTATTATAATTTCTAAAATTCTGTTTTTAAACATATACAAACAAGACCTTAGAGATCATAGAGGCCCAAAGAATAAGAAAAAGTAATTTATTTCTAGGCATTAAATGAAAGTTAAATCATTTACTGTTAGGCAGGAAAAAAACAGAAGAAGAGAAAGGATTAAATATTAGAAAAAAATTGGATAAAATCATATAATTTCCATTAGTTAGCATTTCATTTAATAATTAATGCCTTGTTTTTTGACAAAAATGACATTATACTTCTCTTAAGGTTTTCTTTTTCATTTTTTGCTATACTAAAGCATATGATTTTAAGTATTTTTTCCATATAGAGTTTATATTTTCCTTTTTAGATCATCTAATCCATAAATTATATTAATGAAACTGGATTTTGTGGTGCAAACTGTAAATGTCATCACAAAAGAGCAACTGGTGTCTCAAATATAAGGAATACTTACTAAGCTGATAAATATAGAGCATAATACTAACATGAATATAGGTATATTATTACAAGTACTGAACAAATATTATCAGGAAGTGAATTTGGGTTTCCAATACTTTACTGATATGAATAATTCCCATCATATTTTCATCATAGATCCTTTAAATGAAACTTTTTCTCATATAATTTATTTTTATTATGGAAAGAGAAATCTCATTTTAAAATTTCTATCTTTACTTTGATCATATTTCAAGCATCAATTAGTAACTTATTGTAAAAATCTTACTATGTTATTTTTTCACAATAGGAAAAATATTTAATATTTAAAAGTATATACTTGTGATAACTAGGTTTTAAGGTATCTTATCACTTAGAAACCCATATATATTATAAATTCATAGGTAAGAACTGTACTTTAAGTTTTAGTATCAATACTGAAGTCAAATTTTTGGTGTATATAGATGTTATCAATGGATTATTTAATTCTATTATTTATTTTATGTCATTTAAATTACAATCCTTATTGATCTATTATGGGATGGTTCTTCTTTTTATCCAATGATTTCTAAGAAACTCTTTAAGCTTAGAAACTTATCTTCTAAGATTTAATACCCATACAAATGGGAACCAACAGCTGATAAAAGCATATAAAGTAATTGAATCCATTTTATAGCCATATTGTACTTTTCTTCATATCCTACTTCAATATTCACTTCTAATTTTTTATTCTATTGTTTTTATTTTGCTCTCAGTCTAAATAGAAAAAATATAACAAAATATTTAATAAACAAAGGATATAAAAATAAATTATTTAAATAATCATATGAAGGTTTTTAAATTCAATAATTTTCATGAGTAGAAAGGTTAGATGTACTTAATATCAATAATATAGAAATAAACATGTTTAGAGAAACATCTACATCTTTCTGTTTTATTTCAGTCTCAACCTGGAACATCAAGAAGTCCATCAAAATTGTCCCAATACTATCCAAGTTCAATGCTTCCACCTCCTCCACCACCTCCAATGGCACGCCCAGTTGCTATCATAAGATCTACAGGTATTTATTATAAGGAATATTTTGGTTTGCTATTCGACTCCATATGCATAAGGTTACATTTTCATAGTTTGCCTTAGAGGAAAGTTTTCTGATCTTATTTGCATTGGTGTTTGCATTTATAGTTTCATAACCTTTTTATACTAGATTGAAAATTTTCTAGTTCACTTAATTCTATCCTAAGAATGTTAGTGTACGGGTTTATTCTATCAGGAGAATTTTAGTGTATATTTAAAGCTCAAAATCAGTAACACTAATGAAATGAGAAGTGAAAAATTATTCTGGCTGCTGAAACTACTTCAAATGAAATTCATTCATATTTTGTTAATTATAAATAGAATAAAGCTTGAATTTTTTTCAAATTCAGGTCTATAAAAGCTTAAGATTAGAGGAAGAACTAAGAAATAATATAATGAAAATTATTTCCTTCTTTAAAAATTTTATCTATATATATGCACAGCTAATCTCTTAATTTCATTCTTAGGAGAGATGACAGTGGCTGGGTCGAACTCTCCTCCAGCTTCCAGCACCCCCCCTATGGTTGAGGGGTCATCTCGAGAAGGAGGGCGTGGTGGTAGCTCTTCTGCTATGAGTCCTTCCCCGCCTGTCAGCTCAGCAGGAGGTGGGGGAGGCCATGGAGGTGGACAAGGGAACCAACAAGGGGGAAACCAATCTGGGGATGGTGGGCCACCTCCTCCTCGCTCTGTTGTCACAAGCCCTTTTTCTGTTGGCAGAGATTATGCTTTTTCACACATTCATCCCCAGCCAGGGCAGGTAACAAATGCAATATAGCATAACAGTTCTACAAGTTACAATAACATTGTACATTAATGCAATCAAGAGATGAAACGTTTTTACGTTTGGCTTCAAAAATATCTACTTAGGATTTGATGGAATGAAATAGCCTCCTCATTCATCTGAATCTATTTATCTCAGCATCCGCAGTTGTAGAAACATTATTAAAGGCATGATGTGTTAAGATTACACATTTAGACTCCTTTATTCCATGAAATATATTTTCCCAAAATTTCCCATTTACGTTGCTGTTAAATTTTTATTAAGGAGATGAGAGTTTCATTTACGTTCTATAACAGGGATAATCAAAGCCAAGGATTTCATCTTTAATTAAACATTCAAATTTATTTTTCTAATTTTTCTCAGGGTCAGGGCTAAATATACAATCCTGTATGAGTGCTTTTAATAACAATCAAACTTAAAATCATATGATACTTGGATTAGAATGACTAGGATTCTTGATGTACAATGTATAATTTTTATGGTTTTTTAATGTAATATTAACATATGTATATTTTTGCGTAAAAGATGGACAGGCAATGATTTGAGATCATTTTTTCAAAGTTTGAATATTTAATTGATTTTTTTATGTTTTATAATTTCTCTTTTATATTATTTTTATTTCATTTAGTTATGAGTACATGAAAGTTATTTAAACATTATTTCAGGAAGACTATCTCAATTACCTTTTGAGGACTCTTAGATTAATTATTTTCTGTATGTTAAATAAAATTTTTGTCTGCCAAAATTATTGAGCAGCTATTAACAATCCTTCTTATTTTAAACCTTCATTGATTTCAGTTTCATTTATACGCTTCTTTTGGAATTAAACATCTGATTTAAAACTTTGGGTTTGGCCGATATTCATCTGGTTTTTAATCATAATATATAATTAAGGAATAAATTCACACACTCTTCTTCCTTTGTACCTTTGAACAACCCATAGCTCTTCACTTATTCAAGCATCAGCCCTGTGAGTGCTGCCATGTCAGGTGTGATCAGCCCTACCAATCTGAGCCTCTTCACATCTCCAGTAACTACTCCACGCAGTACTCCAAGATCCACTCCGATCCCTCGTTGGAATACAGCTCCATTTATCAGCCTTGATGAGGATTACAATATGATGACTCCACTCATCTCTGGTGGAAATCCTGAAGGAAATCCTGGGTCTCTCATAGATGATGGTAATACACTATTCTGTCTATAATTTTTGTTTGCTGTAATTTCTTATTTCATCATTCATAATGCATGTACTTTATGAAAAGAATTTGTTTTCACAAACAGTAGCTTATTGATTTATTATTTTTACGCAAAGAAAGAAACAATTGAAAATTAAATTCAGGATAGAGGTTAAAGAAAATTTGATTTTGCAAATAATATAAGCTCTTTTAACATCTTGTAAAAAGATAAAATGATTCTCATATTTCCTCTAATTTTATCTCTATGACATCAAAATTTGAAAGATCTTGAAAGAAGTTATACAAGGTGCCGTGATTCTTTGAAGGTAATCAAAAAGAAACATTTTGTGAATATGGGTATCCATTAAAGAAATCTAGCAAAATCCTTTTAATAACTCAATGATAAATATGATTGTGTAAAGTTCACAAATAATTTTGTCATTTTAATTACTCAGAATCAGTTACAAATTTTTGGCCCATTGACACATTTAATTATATTTATTTCCAAGGTAACTATGTCCCTGTATATTAACTCTTCTCTTGAGTAAAAGCAAAAGCAAAAACACACATGCAGCTGTATATGATTTATAATAGTAAACTATGTTGAAGTCTCATTTAAGTTTCTCAATGATGTTTGTAGTGTACTGTATTGATTAAACAAAAAACTAAAGTTTGTGGTTTCAAAATATATGTATGACACCAATTATATCATAAATGATAATATGGGTCCTATAATAACCTCATTATTTACAATATACAATTGTGGATTTTATTTATTGTATTGTTAAATGTCTTATTTATACAAAACATTAAAATTTTTAATATATAATGCTGTTTCAGTTCAAATTATAATATAATCTTAGCTTTTTGAAATAATTAAATGACTATGTTTTTTGAAGAAGTTTGGGTTATTTTTAGTTGATACTATATATTGACATTCAATTCTTATAAAATATGATATTCTCTTGATTTAATACAATCAAGTTCACCAATTTAAAATACCTTAAAAATTGAATTCAACTCAATATTTATTAATTTAATCAAGAAGGAATTTGAAAATTTTTATAATTTTCCAATTCCTTCTTGATTAAATTAATAAATATTGAGTTGAGTTCAATTTTTAAGGTATTTTATTACTTGCTTACTTAATCATTACTTACTTGTGTTATATAAATATGATGGCAAAAAGCTTTCAATTTTTGTAATCTAGGAACTAAGGTTCTATAATTGAATACAATTTGCATTATTAACTGCCATTGATGGATATAAGAGTAGATAAGCTCTAAATATAAATATTATTAATGTAATAAAGGAAGGGAGTTAATCAGCAAGTTTCACACGATTTAAAAATTTATTTTATTCCTTAATTAATTGATCGAGTATTATTTTCATCAAATCTTTAAGAGTTCTTCAAAAAATCAATTTCAATAAATTGCTGAATTAATGCTGCCAAAGGGCTAAATTGCAGCATAAATTAATTCGACCTAATCTGTTTAACCTAATATTACTGAAAATGTAGACTTTCAATAAAAAAATTGAATTCTGATAGATTGATAAGGGATCAATAAATCTAAAATTTAAAAAAGAAGGATATCAGGATTTTTTATTGAACAAAATTTTTTTCTCTTTCTTTTACAAAATTCTGTGTTATATTGAGTAGTGAGAAGTAGTGAACCTGAAAGATAATTTTTGTCATTCTAACATATTTGCTCAGAGATAGATAATATATATTTTAATGTTCCTTCTTTTTGTTCTTTTCCTTTTATACTCAGGTTTGCTAACATAGCTATGCGAGTAAGATTGCAGTGATTAGGTTTATGTGATTTATTCTATTGTATATAGAAGAGAGAAATTCAGCTTCTTTTAAATGAAGTCATTGATTAACACCACTCTTCATTAAATTTTCTTTAATGCTTTCTATGTCATAATGAATGGTATGAATATTCAAAAAAAAATATGGGTGTTCCTTTGTCATCTTTTGGGACTGCAAAATTTCAGAACTAGGATTTCTGGTGTATTTACCAGCTTTATTTATGTGGATGGATGTTACTGTTTCATAGAAGACTAATATTTCGTAACTTTCCTGTTGAACTAACTACGTTTAAGTCTATTTTGAGAAAGAACACTTCAAGCTGCATCATATGGTCAACTATTTACTGTGAAACCTGGCTCTAATTCAAATATTTAAATTATTTATTTATAACAACTAATACATTGTATTTTAATTTAGTTCTGGCCATTTATTTTCATTTTATTATATAATAAGAGGTTAAATTGTTTGATTTAATAAAAGATAATAATAAATAGGCTAGAAATAAAAAGGCTTAAGAGATATTTATAAATTCATCCTTGCATTAACATTGGAGCCCTGTTTTATAGGTGAAGGTCAATATTAATACACACTTGATCAAACTAACAAATACTACTTCATAGTAAAAGTCAAGCTGATACACAGTACAACATTTATTCATTGTTCAGATAATTGATAATTCTTAATACTCTTGAGTCATGAATTTAACAAGTCTTGACCATTTGATGCTGTCTTTTCATCTTTATCAACATTCCTCTAATTATTCTTAAGTTGCTCTCCTTTGAACTTGACAGAACGTTACTTTGGGCCTGTGGTGCATGGTAATGAAGGGCTAGATTCTGGGAGTGGAGGAATTAGTTCTGCTACATCAGCCCCACCAGCTGCAGCTTCAGCCTCTGCTTCATCTGGGGGTCAAAGCTCAAGTGGTCCTGGAGGTGCTCATACACCTCCTTCCTCTTCAAGGCAAACAGGTGCTCCTACATCAGCTCCAAATGCCCCAGCGCCACCTCCGCCCAAGTCGCAGTCATCTTAAGTTTGACATTAGTGTTAGGTATTGCTCAATTTGTATGCCATGGGATGCACCAGGGAGTGGTATTTCTTGAGGCTAAGGTGTATGGGAGGGAATGATAGTGTGATGTGGCTGCTATTTTCCTCAGTGATAAATGATTTACAAGCAAGCTCTCTCTCAAGTGGCGAACTGCAGCCTATATACCAAGTGCCACATCTCCCTAGCAACTCAGACTTTTTTAGCAAGATATTGATGGAGTAGTTTGTGCAGTACTTTGAGACAGAGAAAGTTGGCAACGGAATGTGATAAGTGTCTAGTTCAGTTGATGCCATTAGGTGACTTGATTTTGTATGTATATATTGCCCTTGCTATTTTGGTGACATAATTTTGCCCAACTATATCTTAAGTAACACAAACTTTGCATGGGAGAAAATTGTAACGGAAATGTGAGCTGCCATGTGTCACTTACCCAGACATGTCAACAGGATTAGGCTGAAAATTTCTCTATAAACCCAATATGGTTTCCATTACAATGATGGAAAAGAATTTTAAAAATATTTTTAATGTTATTTATGTGAATAGTAATTGCAGAAATAGGCATTTTGCTAATGTTGACTGTTCAATTCTATTTCTGTTAACTTTATTATGTTTTGCAGTAGAGTTGTTGCTATATCAATGTTAACTAATTAATGTTTTTTTCTAAATTTTTCTTTTTGAGGATGACCCAAAGTTTGCTCATATTTATACTAAAGTTGTTGATTGGTTAGTAACTGCTTTCGAATTAGATTTTTTTTCTAGAATTTTGATGAAGATTGATAAAATATTAGTTGACATTTTGTCTGTTTAATAAGTTGACTAGGCTTTTTAAGCCAAGATTCAACTTTTATTCTTATTTAAATGCTGATCACTATCCATTGACATTATTTTAAATTCTTTTTATGCTCATTATTTTTATTTTTTAGCCATTTCCTCATTACAGATCCTTATCACTGACAGTATATAAGGGATATTCTAAACTCTGGTGCTATGTAAACAGTTGTAACATACAAACTTTGATTATTTTTCGTAATATTCTTGAAGAATGTAATGTACTTAGTTGCCCTCATTCAATACATTAGATATTTCTTATTGCTGGAGCCATCTCCAACCTTTTTCATATTTATCTTTATGTACATATTATAATTATTTTAAATGGAAAAGGTCAGCATTTGAATAAAATAGTAGTTTGTAAATTACTATGGATTTGGGAGAAAGGTTTATGGGCTTTGTAGATGGCCTCCATACTGTATGGTGACATCTAAGGCATTGTCAAGTTACTTGTGTATATTCATGATAAATATCTTCAAATTTTTGCCTTAGTTGGTTGAATAAGGCTAATTTTTAATTTTCTTTAAGAATTTCAACTTAAAATATCAGGTGGTATTTATATTTGAAGTTAATGATGATGCCATGATAAAACCTGGGGAAAGGAATGAAATGTTCTTGTATGATATAAGGGAAACAATTTTTCTTAATGGGCAAAAAGGAAAGGTTTTTGGTTCCCTATCTATTTTATTTTGTTATGATTTTTGAAAATGTACATAGACTTTGCTGCTTCATTAAGTTTTAACAATTTGTTTTCATGTAGCTTGATGGAATCGTTATGTTTTTTCTAATATACTCTTCGGTTTTTTTTATTTAATATAGATTCCTTAAAATCTGGACTGCTTAAATTATTACCAAAAGAAGACACTTTATTTCCTTCTTCTTACCACATTTTAATATTTGCATGTTAAGAATATATTTTGAATTTGCAGGTTTAAAAGTAAAGTTCACAAAATTAGGTTACAGTTATGACACATTTGCAAGTCATGTCTGTGATATGTTGATACCTCTGCAGGAATTTGGACAAAGTTTGATTAACTTGTGAAATTTACTCTTGAATTAGGGAAGAAAATTGGTATATCCAATAACATTTTCTTTTTATACTAAGAAGGCATTTTCATATCTCTCTTGAACTTGATAAAGGTTATGAGAAAATTAGTTAGATAATGGCATTATTCAGCCTTATCTTTCTCATGACTTATGAAAACAAGAACTATATATCTGATATAGGGCTCATTAATTTATGATAAAGATAATAAGATTAAGATGATAATAATAATAATATTATTAATAGCAATGAAAGTAATGGTTATAACAATAATAATAGCTCAGTAATGCAAACATAATTATAGGATTTCCAAAGCAGAATACTGGGGCATGAATTTGTATCATGAGGTTTTTGGTTTGATAATTGGCAGGTCTCATTTCTGTCCTAACAGTAGCTTACTAAAACACTGCAAATGAGTACATAATACTTCATAATTTAATTGAGATGAGCAAATGAAAATCATTCAATAATGCTTGGCCATATGGAAATTTTGCCCACCTGTGTTCTTCATGTAAATTAGCAATTCATCAGACAAGACTGAAGGCAACTCCTTAGGAGAAATGTTCCATGATTAAGATGTCTATCTCCATTGATTGATGATTCATGCTCATAATATCCTTACTAGATAATTAGTTCCTTTTGGGAACCGTATTATATGCAAGGTGACAGATTGATGTGAGTAGTATAGAGGGAATTTATACACTATAACTGCTGTGACCGTTTTTGTGGAGTAAGGTAATTTATATGCATAATTACCCTAGTTGCCTTTTGAAATGATGCAATAAGTATAATATAATAATTAGCTTTAGAGATGGTTGAGAGAAATCAACTTTTAATTAAATGAAAAAATCATTCTTAAACTAAACATTAATTGGTTAGTAAAATTAATTTGCAAAATCACTACAAATTATCTTTGGTTCCATAAATGAAGCTTATGCAATATCAAATTAGCATAGCTGTAAACATTTATTTTGATATCAGCTTCTAAAATGACCTATCAATTCAACTGAGAAAAATATTCAGTCCACATCTGGATTTGTGTTATTGTATACTAATTTATGAAACCTTAGGGGTGCGTAATTAATTTAAAGTCTTCAAATTATCTGATATCACAAATGAGTATGTCAATTACTGGAGTTTTGTAACCCCTATCAGTCATTTATTGCCAAAGAGGAATCAGCTGTAACCCTAAAGTTAGCAGGTTGGTTTATATAGCTTTTTTGCAAAGGTACAAAACATGACTAGCCAAATGATAGTAAAAAAATCAAAACGTAGCCGGGTCCATATTTATACAAGGTCCCTTAAATAGTGTAGATAAAATTACTGGAAAAACTTTTGATAAATAGCATCTTGTTATATATTGTTATATCTACACATTGTTGAAAATATTGCGAATAGTTAGGTTGTTCTTTATTAATAATGACTCTGTTAAAAGGCTCAAACTATGGATTGTACATAGTGAATTTCCTCCAACAGTGCTAAAGGTAGAAAATATTCCCATTTTTATAGATACATAAATTAGCATTTCATTCCGACAAAACTTATAAAATTATCTAGCATATTCTATAGCAATGCAATCGTCAATAATGCATTAAACCATGATATGCTTTTTATTTTTATAGTATTTCATTTTGCCAGATTTTGGCTGTGTTGGGGCTAAGAAAAAGGAAATTAAACCAGTAATTGGACACAAACTTTGTCCCTACTTTCTTATGGGTCAAGGATTTTAATAATAGAATAAAAAGTAGATCTGAAAAGATATATTAAATAAGGTACATGAACAAATGATGTAATAATAGGATAAATAATCATGTCATTTCTTACTGGTGGTTAAACCGCAGAATAAAGTAGCTGCGTGAAAAATTACGTAGAACTAAAATGCAGATAACAGGTAATAAAGTGACCCGTCCCAATTTTCTCACCCCAATGTTCATATAATAAGTGGTTATTTGCCATGTTCAAACCTATGTACAGTCTGTACTGGGTTTGACTTTGTCCACCATGTTTCAGCATGAACAAAAAATGTTGCCTTAACTCAAGGTCTCATATTTATTAGTACAGAATAGTAATGGACACTAGAGAATTCTATTGGACTTATAACTTTATGTTGGCAGCTTCAATAGAGAGATATATGTAACCAGAAGGTATCGTTTGTATTGTACCAAAGCAATAACATACCTGTAGTGCCTGAAATAATTGGCTCCAAAGAGCTAAATATTAGCTTGGGTCAGACTGAGAGTGGCAGACAACTGGATAACTCTTGTTAAATGTAGAGCATATGCTACTGAGCTGCACTCAAGAGAAGCATTTTGTTGCGGCTTTGGTATTTTCCAATGCATAGAATAATATAATAATGTAACAACCAATTGTGAAATATTATACATCATTAGCAGTGATACCTATAGCAATATGAAAAACACAAAGATGAAGTACACAGCAACATGTAAAGGGCATTGGCTACTAATACCCCTGTAAAAAGCTGAAAATGCACTTTCTTAGGGAGACCTATATTGAATAATAATTATAATGTCAAGGTATAAATTGTATGATATAAGCAATTAGAACAGATTACTCATAATTGTCAGGATTTTAATTATTGTGTCATAGAGAGTCTAGCACCTCCATTCTTGTGAATTGACATGGATATGCTATTTTTTGCTTTGCACTTTTTTTATCTTTTCTATGTCATATTCACAGGCCCCAAATGTGGGAATGTTGAGTTTGTGTAAGTGCGGTTCCTGTTTGAAATGCTGAAATTGGTACTATAGGTATTTTAAGAACCACAGCAGCAAAAAGTACTGAGTTTTGATATGTTAGATGCTAGAAAGATTTTGAAAATAATTTAGAATTATTGTTTTGAATGAATGATGTGTTGGTGTGGGTTTGAAAATAAATCTACACTCTGACTTGTTATTTTATTTACATTAGAACATGTAGATTGATTAGTGATGAAACCTGTTATTAAGGTTATAAGGTTTTTATAGCAGAATTTGATTTATTGGGAGTCTTTGAGCAAGTATTTGCCAATTCAGATGACGTTTTGACGGTACAAATTGTCATTGTGATACTATTTTGTTTTATGTTACTCTCAATATGTAATGCATTGCAGTAGGATTTATACTTATGAGGATAGCTATAGAGACCAATGTTTTCTTACATTTTGTTAACTAAATTGCTGAAGGAATATTCATGGGGTTAGTTTGAAGGATAACTGGCACATACTGAATGTGTGTAATATATCTTATTCATAAAAAGTTTTGCTCTTGTTCTCAATATAATTGAAAGTATAGTAATACATTTCAGGGTATCATTATCCCTGTGTAATAATTGTTTATCCCATTCCTTGTTGCCTTGGCTAACATGTCATACTCAGTGCTCTTACTACATTTGGTTCAAAGCAAAACGTGGTCTGTAAGCTTTAAAATTTAGTTCTGTATATCATGAAGACAATATAGCTAAGAGACAAAACACCTTTTTCATTGTACCTTTTCAATAAATATTCCTTAATTTATGGTAGTATATTTCTGAGTTTTGTGTTATATTTCAATTTCCCCAATAGTTAAAGAATTTTTTACTATATCTGCCTATAAAGCAACAACAATCTTCATTGGAATTATTTGTTCTAAAATTTCAATTTTTCTATAGCTATGAATTAATAAATTAGGAAAAAGTACCATTATATTGATAATTATCATTAATAATATGAGTATTTTATTGTGCTATGGTAAACTATTTTCAGAGTACTAGTAACTTCTTAGGGTTCCTATTTGTAAAAATCATGAATGAAAAGATAAATTTTCTTTAAAAATTATTCTTCAGAGGAGCATAAATTTCTTCTCTTGGACCTTAAATCAATCATTTCAGATTAAAGCAAGAAAACATCCTTAAACTTTTATCTTAAAAACATTTCATGTTGCTTGGCTTATATGTTATCTACTCAATGAATTAATTTTATGAAGTCCAAGAGCTTAGCACTCTTTAAAACAATAATTAACTATTTGAACCAATTTAACACATATATTTCAAAAGAAAAATAATTTATGGACCTTGGTATAAATACCATGAAAATCAATAAATATGTACTTGGTTATTAACTAAAAAATAACAGTTTGCAAATCAACTCAAGATTGCACATTTACTCTTAATTGATATTAACAATTTGGTTGGAAGATTTACTTTTATCTTACATTGGAAATTTGTAACAAGAGACTGAAAACCAATAATACAAAAAAGTTTTCAATAGTTTTGATGAACGGATAATAATTTTAATGAGATATAAAGCTGAGAGAAATTTACAGCAGCTATTACTTCATCATAATTTGCACACAAAATTTTGTTGAGATAAGCTGTTTTCTGTCCAAATTAATTATTCAAAGAGAAGATATTTTTTTAATTTCAAAATATCACCCTGATTCTATTTTCAATCATTATAGAGAAAAATTGATACTTGATTACAACTTACTAAAGTTCTTAATTTTTTTAAAGTGCATTTATAAATTTAGAATTTAGAAACAAATTTTTGGTTTACCTCATAACTAATAATAATATAGCTTCCTTGTGACTTTTCACAATGAGACCAATAAAACCTATGAAAAATAGTTATATTATAAATACACAATCAAACTTTATAGATGACTGAAAGATGAGATTGCATTTTTAAACTTAGCAGTTTAGTAAATACAATTTAATGAAGACTGAAATAAAACAATAATAAAACATATAGAAATATTTTAACTTCCCAAAAGTTGAATAGATTTTCATTTATGAAATAGAGATAGGGAAAAAGAGGAAGGTTTTTAATTTATAGACTCATAAAGTTGTACATAATTACATAAATGCTGCCCAACACCAGATATTCATTTCATAATAACACTAATATGAACTAAATTCAATGAAAAAATAACTTCATACATATATTACAAAATTTATTAGATTATGAAGACAGTTATATTTTTATATTATTATATATTTCATTATGATCTATCAGCCACTTTCTCCTACAACTAATTGCCATGGTGACACTATTTGTTGTAAAATATGTAATTGATGTTTTTGGTGTCTCAAATCCTTTGAGGGTGAGAAAATAAAATTTTGATGCAGCACTTCATGAACTTAATTGTGAAAGAATATGGAGGTTGTCAAAGA
Source organism: Pantala flavescens (assembly GCA_020796165.1). Classification (NCBI taxonomy): domain Eukaryota; kingdom Metazoa; phylum Arthropoda; class Insecta; order Odonata; family Libellulidae; genus Pantala; species Pantala flavescens. The sequence continues at coordinate 11,299,713 of CM036889.1, read as the reverse complement.
TTTGTTCACTTTGAATTACAATACAGCCACTGCTATTTCCCAAGAATAAAAGATATAATTTATATTTTGACAATACTTTACCATTATAATTAGTATATTTCATAGTATGAATACTTAAGAGTAGAAAAAAATAGGATATTCTTAAGTTGATAAAAGAGAAAGGATGTGTATATCAGATGTCAATGAATGATAAAAAATTTCTTTGAAACTCGCACTGGTACATAAAAAATTGCAACCTACCTATATTATTCTGCTGGCGTACTGAAGAATATAACAATGCCTTCTTCTGCCAGCTTCAAATTCATTTATGTTCATTAAATCTTATGAAATTATCTTATAGCTTATATAATGTTATAATATAAAGATGGAGCTCCAAAAGTGTAATCTGCACAGATTTTTACAGCAAAATCAATATTAACTTTTATTAAATAATCATCCAAGTCATCCTGTAATTATATTTGTTTTTAAAGATTTTATACATACTATTTACTTTTTAAGTCATTTTTCTGTAAATTACTTGCAAGTAATTTTTCTGAAACCTACTAATTAGCAAATATTGTTGAATGAGGAACTTATTCTTGAAATAATTTCTACGTTGACAGATTTTAATTGTAAAATAATGACGGCATCATTGTAATCATTAATTTCACATTATCCATATAATTCCAACCATATGTAATTATCAAAAACCAAATTTCAACTCTTAGTGAATAACTCAATGTGTTCAATTCTATATGAAATACTAGATAAGCCTTTGTGTGGACTTTATAATTCCTCTAATCTTTTCTATTCACATGTAAGTCAAACCCTCTCTCTACATTTTAGATTTCATTTCATAGAAATTTTTTACTCTTCTTCATGTATCAACAGTTTAATTATTATCAACAGCAAACATTACTATCAACTTTTGGAGCAAATAAAAATTATAGCAGTACTATACTATATACTTGCTTCTGAAAAACTTCCGTCTCAGGGGCGGTAAGTCTTGAATTTTTATTTATTGTTCATTGCAATATTATTGTATATAAAATATAGATAAAATCATCACACATGGCAAAGGCTTGAATATATGATATTAGCTTTTGAGGAAATAACTCCAGAGAATACCCTAATGCGCTAACGGAAATTTTTTTATTGATAGCAAGTCATTCATCTACCATTTCAAGTGATTGATACAGTGAATCTATTGTTTGTTGGAAATTGGTAAATCTACGTAAACCGAACGAATATAGCTGTATGTTTGTAAATAATTCTAAATATCGTTGAATTTAATTTATGATCTTCTAAATTGCTCAAAATACGCATAAGCAATCTATGTTTCACTAAAGGCTGCGTGGGTCTCTTTTATCAGCAAGAAGCGCAAAGTATGAGTAGTAAAGACTAATACTGCATATCTGCTTGTTTTAAAGTTGTGAGATATTTTACAAGAGTTTCAGATTTAAAATATCTTATTATTTCTATAAGTTATTACAAGGAAATTCGATATGCGAGCACCGAACAGTTTCCGTCAAAACGGAATGTATTTAAGAGTATCACAAAAATTAATGATTTGTAATGAATTTTTCAATTTCTGCAGCATTAATTTTGAAAACAACGTATTTGCACACTGAAGAATGTGACAATGCTCTTATTTGCTATTCGGCACTTATTTTCAGAGACATTTCTCCTTAAGAGCCCAAAAATCTCATCATAGTATTATAATAAGTAACATTCAATTATCATTTTAGATTATTGGGGATTGCGACTGTTATTTGGCTTTTAAACTCAAATCTAATTAGCCTGTTCGTAAAATTAATTTGAACAACATTGAACAGGGAATTAGTATCTAAGAAAATTCAGCAAGGCATTGAATAGGTATTCAAAATAATCTAATGATGTCTGGTAGCGAAACAGTGGAGAGTTTGGTAAGCTTGGGTTCTGATTTCTCATCTTCCTAAAGTTTTCACGGATTCACAATCAGTTGTGCGGGATATCCCAGGCAGAAGCCTGTAACGCCACGTTATGACATGGAGATGTCATTTTTATCTCATATAGTCCAAAGAATTTGTAGAATCGTGTAATAGAAGTTATTTTTTTATTCGTACATATCGTGACGCAAAAATGGTTTCATCATTTGTAGTTGTTTTATCTATCATCCTACTGACACAGAATAGTTTGGGTGTGGATGCATTCCTCGAAGGCCTCTATTGTGGAAAGCTGAGTTGTTATTCAGGTTAGTGAATATGTTTCATTGTTGCGTTCTATTACTATGACTGTGTCGCCCTATTTAGCATTGGTGACCTAATGTTTGTGAAGTACATATTAGTATGACCTAATTTTATTTAATTGGCGTGATTTATTCGTCATGTCTATCTAATGTATCATAATACCCTATTTAATTAAGATTTCATTGATTTCAGTATTGGAAGTTGAAAGAGATGCCTCCAAAAGCGAGATATCTAAAAGCTATCGACGTTTGGCCCGAAAATTCCACCCTGATATGCATCGAGGTGTTGAAGCCAAAAAGGAAGCAGAAGAAAAGTTTCAACTGATTGCAACTGCGTAAGTATATTTTGAATTTACATTTGAACTTAGTTCTCGTGTGATTGAGATTATCAGTGGATTAACTGAAACAGCTAGAAACTAGGATTATCACTTGCTTCTCCAAAATTCTCTAGTGCTTTACTGATTCAACAATAGGAACTTGAGTAACTTTGATGTACCATCATTACTCCACGATAATGAAAAATATAAATTATTACTAAATACTTTCTTTCGGGTAAAATTGTTTTATATTTGTTAAGGTATTTCTGTGACATACATTGCTTTGTGTATACAAGGATTATATTATACAAATTGATTTACATAAAGATTATTTGAAGTAGTGTAATCTTCTTTATTATGCAGTAACATGTAATCACTAATATGAGTTATGAAATAGTTAAATTTGTTTTCAATTTCTCGAACTTATTTGATATACCAGCCTCCCCATCTCCAAATCTTAATGAACTATCACTAAGTTTTGTATCAAATTATGAAGTAAAAACTGTATGTCACATCTCTCCAGAAAATTAATTAGTTATAGGTAACACAATAATTAAAGGAACATTAAGTTTATTAAAAAAATTTGATTATTTGGTTCTATCAGATTTAGAATTTTCCCTAATTGCCATGATAATTATTCACCATTATCATATGATGAATTTGAATCGATATGGAAGGCATGGTTCAAAGTATTGTAGTTAATTTACCATGGAAATAGATCAATTGATTTCTATTTCATTCTAACTTAATCCTTTTTAGGTATGAAATCCTGAAGGATGAAGAATCTCGTGCTGATTATGATTACATGTTAGATAATCCTGAGAAAATCTACAGTCATTACTACAGATATTATCGCCGGCATGTTACTCCAAAGGTTGATGTCCGTATCGTGGTTGCAGTTACTATCACAATTATCTCTGCTGTCCAGTATTTCAATGCATGCCAGAGGTAATAAACGCATTTTATTTTTCCAGATAGAAAAGTTTTGTGTACATTAAAAGTATTTTAAAATATTATATGGATTTTTGATCAAACTTGATTGTATAAACCTGTGTCTTATTCGCTTTCATTGATTAAAATTATTATACTCTAATCATTGATTAAACTATTCATAGAATAGGATCAAAAAGGTTTACTTTAAACTTGATAGTATGTTATGATGATATGGTACTCTTTTAATGATGCAGGATAATTAAGAATGATACAATTTTTATGTCACAAAATTCTATGAATGTGCCAGCAAAAGTATAAATACATGATTCTTAAAATGCTGATCAGTTCCTTTGAATGTTCTTCTACTTAAAAATATTTATATACTATTCTTCATTAATTCAGTTTCCATTATTTCTGCTTACCGTAGCTAAAATTTCAGTATCCTTTGGGTTGAAAAGTATTCTCTGCAGAAAATATCTCTCTCCAATCATAATTTCTTATATAAATAACCCTGGCCATTATGTTTTAAGCTGCTAGGCATGCTCCATTTTTCATTAGCCATTAGTGTGGAGTATTTACGTACATTTCTAGATCTTTAAAAATTTAAAGTGACATTATTTAGTAAGTCATTATTTTTAGACAGTCAGAAACTGGCTTTGAAACTATAATTTATTATTTTGTTAGATACAGTTTGAAATGTGTAATAATTCTTTAAATAATCTATTGATTAACTAATCTACTCTAGCTTGAAACATTTAAAATGTAATTGAAGGCTTAAACTTCCCAAGAACTTTCTAAGAATTGGAACTCAAATATTTTCTTCTGCATATAGATTTTGAAGGCTATAGTTATTTCTTCAATGCATTTTCAAGTCAGGTTGTCTTTTTGACCATAACTCCTAATGGATATTACAATGGTGTTAAAGATATAACAGATGTAACCGTCGGACCCTCTGCCTCGTCTGGCTGCTGGGTGCTGTGATGACAGGGTTCTAAACACTACCCATTTTTGGATGAGGGATGGAGAAAGAAGCAGATGACTTCTTCACATCCTCTTCATTAACCACCACACCCAGCAGTTGCTGTTTATACCATGCTATTAAAAGAGTACTCTCATTTAAAATGTGAGTTAAGCAGTGAACAGTGATCTTTAAGTAATTCGTCTTTACCGCACTCTTCAACAATATTTTCTAATATGTAAAACAAATAAGGAGAATTCTTCCTATCCCTTCCTCACTTTATTTCTTCTATATATAAATATATTTATATATTCCAGGAGAAAGAAAATCTTCAAAAGACATTAACTACTGGCATAACAAGATAAAATTCAATCAGTATCATTCTGCTCCTCTTCTCAGTTAAGACCTTTGTTTTAAAAGTAATGAGATGAATCTATTAAACTTAAAATTCTATTTAAGATAGGTTGTGTGTAGGATTTGTGTAGGGCTCTTTTTAGAATTTCTATACTGTGGATTATTACTCTTTCATCTTCTTAAATTAATAATATTATCTTAAAATACAGTACAATTTATTTTTACTTTGTACAAAATTTAATTTTTCTTGTATAGAAGGGAATCATCATAAGTAATCTTTTTTTCTAATTCATTCCTTGCTGGAAAATGATCGTTTCAGTATTAATTTGTAAAGAAATATTCATTTTTTTATTTTTCCATTGGTTCTTCTTAAAATTTCCTTTTTTTAAGTAATTGTTTTATTAGTGTTTTCTAGCAGTTCTCTTATGAACTTTATATGATGCTTTTTACTTAAATTATTTATTATTATTGTGATTTCTCATTTCCAGATATGAATCTGCAATTAAGTTTTTGTTAACAGTTCCTAAATATCGACTGAAAGCACTTGATGTAGCCAAGAAAGAGGGAAAATTTGATCAAACAAGAAAGCATAAAAGGAAAAGTAAAAGTGAAATTAAAGAGGAAGAAGAAATGATAATTAGAGAGGTTTTGGAGAATAATATGGACATAAGGTATGACTACTTAATATCTCTGTACACAATGTATTATTGGAGATAATAGCCTCTTGTTAATTACTTGGTTATTTCTCTAAACTTCTTAAACTTTTGATGGATGTACATATTAGCTTAGAAAAGCCAATTCCATGAAATAGTTGCATATAACGTGTAAGCAGTGATATGAATTAGTGAAATGGAAATTGATTCCCGACATTTTCAATATCCTTATAAATTCTTAAATATAGTAATAAAAACAACTTAATATAGTAATAATAACAACAACAGAAAATTTTTCTGTGGAAATTTACAAATTTGTTTTTATTACTATGGCATTCCACGAAGTCACGCCTTCTTACATTGATTTCATCTTAAATATAGTTTTTATAAGATTGGTTTCGAGTAATTTTAAATATGTGCTCATGTAAGTTTTTGAATCTGAATAAATGTTGAACATATTGCACGATAAGGACATGTCTCTCTTGGTATAAAAAATCTTGAACAAATATTTTTGGTGAAAAAGTAATTCCATAACTGAATAATGTTAGTTAAATTTTTAATATTATTGATTTTTATTTAGATATTAATCTAAATTATTATTTCATTGTATTTATTATAATTTGATTTAATTTAATTTTGAATTGAATAATTGAATTTAACTGAGAGAATAGAAATACAATGTGGGACGATTGCTATTTGTGTTGCATGTGCTAGTCTTCTTACAGTAGCATTCTATACTTGTTCTTGTTCTAGGGGTGGTTATGCTAAACCTAAAGTCACAGATGTTCTATGGATACAGCTTCTATTATTTCCTTTTCATGTAATATTGTATATTGCATGGTATGTGAAATGGATATGGAAATTCAATATTCGAAAGGAAGAATATGGAAGGGAAGAAAAATTGTACTTGATAAGGAAAAACCTCAAAATGAACCAGAAAGCTTTTGATGTAAGTATGAAATATATAATTGAGTTCTTTATACATTAATATAAATAACATGAGAATCTGATGGTTCTAAAGTGTATTTTAGTTCAATGATATGATACTTCATAATTAAAAGGGCTTCAGGTATTTTCGTTAAGTAATTTTGTTAAGAATAATCTCCTTTAATAACTTATACATTCATTTATCCATTTTTTATGCCAATAGGTTTGTATTCTTATCCAAATCAGGTGGACTTTCATTGAGATGAGTCATCTAAGTCTCTGTGTTAAATATTTATAAATAAACTTTAATTTCATCTATCAAATCTACAGATTAGTATGTACATCAATTAATCAATAACAGTGAATTGCATTATTTTAAAATAGAATTTATTGTTTTCTTATTTTCATTGACTAGTATTGTTTGCAAATGCCTTAGTTAACAGTGGAGGTATGTTGCTGAAAAGTTTGTGTTAGGAAAGGCTGACTTAGTGTGAGAGCTTTAACGCTGTGTTTGGCTCCATCAATTTGAGACATACTCCTTTTTAAGTAAGAGGAAAGTAAGTAATAGATAAATTTTCTTGAGCAGATAAGATGAAGAGATTGGGATTCGAATCAGTGATACTCAGTTATCTCAAATAATTTTATCTTAACGTTAAACCTGAAAAATAAAATAATAATAAAACCTAAATAAACATGGGTTCATTTATTCATAAAAATTGTGTATTTGATAATCTAATTGATAAATTATATTTGATAAAATAATAATAATAACCCTTTGCACTTGAGAAGCACTCCCTGGGCACCTGGCCGATTTGATGTATCAACTCAAGCTGCTAAGGCGCCTGAGTGATTAGAAGTCTTAAATCGACTGATGTTACTATTTTTCAATCGTTTTTCGTAACTCATTCTCCTTAATTATGATCTGCAGTGAGATATTTTCATTGGAAGTACCTTACAAGGCTAGGTTTTGCTGAACTTAAAGCCAGATTATAGCTTAGTTAAGTTAGTCTTTTACTTAATATTCAACCCTGAGTCTTATTTGGATGAAATCCGTTTAAATAGGAAACTTCACTTAATTCCAAAAGGAACGAATTGGAACTATAAGGTTAGTTGTGACTGTATCACAATTGAAGGTAGACTGAAATTTTCATATAACTGTAATACATCTCCTGACAAAGTGTAGATGCATGTTGGATATGTTTTACAAAGTTTCACTCCAAAACTATTCACAGTGTGTTACTTTTATAAAGATTATTATTTTTGACTAATGAATGAGTAATCTGGTCAAATTTTATTAAAAAAAATATTCTTTCAAAGTACTTATAAAGTGTTTACCAATTTTGGCTGAAATAACCTAGAGTTGCTGGTTCCTGCAAGTAACAAAGGCCTTGAGCGCAAAGGGTTTAATAGATATTGTTCCCATTTAATTAAACTATTATTTAAGACAGCATATTAAAAGGAAGCTTATATTTAAATGGTGATCATCAGCACTGCCACATACTCTTTATTTAAAAGCACATTTTTTAATTACCATAAACTATAAGATGATTTCCTTGTCTTACATATGTAGGATTTAGAAGAAGAAGAAAGAGAAAAATATCTCAAGCAGGAATTATGGGTTAAGGAAAAGTATCAAGTGAGTATTATACTGGTTTCCATCCCAAAATTAATTGCTTGTCATAAAGAAAGATTTTTCAACTTGTCTAAGATTTTTTCATACCTTTGTGCTTTATTCTATGAAGCCTTGTTTTAAATTAAAATTTGTTAAAATTGCCATTCAAACCTTTTAGATTCCTTTATCAAATGAAGTTGGTGACTAATGATGATGGCATAAGTTAATAATTTGGACAGGGCAGGAAAATTATACTAAATGGCATTAAATCTTTTTCAGGAATGGTTTAAAAAAATAGAAGAAGATATGAAAAGGCAGTTGGCAGAGAGTGCCCGATACAAAGCATATAGAAGGTTCTTGAAAAATCATGGAACAGGTAGAATTACTTTTGATGATTCCTAAAGAACCCATTGCACTGCTTTTGTTATTTATTTGTAAATTGTTTACATAAGTAATAAAATAATTTTAAAATTCCAAGGCAAAACCTGCATATTATCCATGTAAATTTTTTCTGTCAATTTTTAACTTTTTAATTTTTAATGCACTTTATTTAAGTTGAGGCTTAGCAGTTATTAAACATCATTTTCTCTTAATATTATTTTTCTTCATTTCATTTGGTAAATTTGATTGACAATCTTCTCATCAAATTCGTAAATGCTTTATCTTTTGCATACTCAGAAATAATAATGTGATTCTAATGTTTCCATGATTACTGAGAAAAATAATCTTTGAGGGACCTTCAGTGACTTATAAGAAGTCCATAATTTGATAAGGAGAACAGCTTGATATGAACTTGGCTCCTAGGATTCTTCTATTTATGTTTTAGGATATTTAAAAATATCAAAAGCAGTGAAATTGTTGCTTATCTGGCAAGTGGTGCTTCAGTCGATATTTTTAAAAATTTTAAAGCAAATTATAGAGGAAAGAAAATATTAGGGAGTGCTAAGAATGCCTCTTCCTTCCAGTGAAATATTTGAAATTTTATAGTTAAATGATTATCATTATGTCAATTAAATTTTGTTCATTATTATTGGCATTTAACTTTCATACCATCATGGCCATTGTATATATTTCTTAATTGAAAGTGTCTGGTCTACATTTTTGAAAATTGCTGTGAAATATGTTTGTTTTCTTTTCATAGAACATAACCAATTTTCTAGAGGTGAACAGATGCAGTATTTCAAATTTATTTTATATTTAATTTAAATTATTTTTTGAATGTTAATTATTGTCTCAACTCTCAGTTTATCCAAGTATTCCATAGTAATTGGAATTTAGATCAAAGATCACAATTGCCAATAATGGGTTAATGATCATTGGACTTGAAGTATAGAAATAACTATACAATTCTAAACACATTTTTCTGTTAGACTGAGTTATGCTGGCAAATTTGACAATGAAATAGAAGACCTCCAACAATCCATTATGGAAATATTTATTTACAGACCGCTATTTTGGAATATTAAATATGTATAAAAGATATAATTCATATTAAATGCCGGAATAATTCACTTTTTATCATATATTAAGGGATCGATTGAAGCCTATGAGTCACTTCATTTTAATTTATTAACCACTAGTTACTGTATAACATCATAAAACAATCAAATGATCCTGGTATGGCTTTGTGTTAGGAAGCCTTTCAGATAGCTAATAATAGCAAACTTCTACCCATGCCACAGTAATATTATTACTCATCTATTTTATGTAAATATTTACCTAATTTTATGAATATAAAGTTACAATGTTCGTATTAGGAGTCTGATTGTGAACCATCATAGTTTAATGATCTCTCTTCTTGCTTTCATTCGCTTATTTTGCATCTGAAAATTTTTCATTATGAGCATCGTAAGGAATTGGCAAAATATATGGCATTATTCATTTCCTATCTTTACATTTTAATTTATGTCGAATCTTTTTTGGATGGTATAATTAAATAATTTAGATCTTCAATTGTAAAATAAGGATGAATTTGCAATTTTCTTATAATTTCTCCTGTATTCTGTGGCAGCTAGTGTGCAATTAATATTTCTCTGCAAATGAAGTTTAACTTAGTTACATTACTTTATGAAATGGGGGAACATATCTAAGGCTTTCAAACTGGTTAATTATCATTATTCTGCATTACAGTTATTTTCTATTATGATGATTTACTAACCCTATATACATTTTAACATGCCGTAAGATTTTTCGGAGGAATACTTGGAAATTCTTTACCTCTTTAGTTTTTAAATGATGTTTGATTTTTTAAATTTAGTCTTATATTTATTTTTTGCTGATTTCTAACATATATATTTAACATCCCTCCCTTCTCCCCAAATACTACTTGAGTTTTCCGAAAAATCTAACATGACAGTTTTTTTTATCTTATCTAATTGCATGATGTAAATGAGAAAAATAGCTGAGTCGATTATTAGCTTATTTGTTGCAATGTCAATTTTTTAAGTAAATTTATTCATGTAGAAACATAACAGGAAAATTCTTTCATTGGTCAATCTATTTGTCTGTATCTGAAATTGGAATCGTATATTCAATATTATGATAAATGTCAAATATCATTGTTTCAGTGTCTAGTTGACTTATTCATTAGTATGTTCTGTAAACATATTATTACATTGCAAGAATTTTTAGGTATGACTACAGTAAAAGTATGAAATGCTTTTGTAAGTTGAGATTCCTTAAAAATTCAAGTTTAATACATCAACAATTTATTTCTTAGATTAATTATTGTATATTAATTTCTTAGAAAATTTATAAAATCAATGAAATGAAATAATTGAATGCAATAGTCAAAGTTGTACTTAAATATTCTTTTCCTCAAAATTCAAATACTGACTCAGATGTTTATAATAGATGTATCCAAAACTTAATTATATTAGTTACAAGGAAAATTGTAGCTTTGATGAACAGGGCTCATAAATACTTGACCTTGGTTTTGACTAAGCTATATTCAGTTGGCCAAGTAGTTATCAGTCTGTTAGCAAATGATTGAATTTGAACTTAGAGAAAAGAAAGTGGATAGGAAAGAACTTGATTTACTCTATGAAGTGTTGGTTTATGTGATTATTTGTATTGATGAAACAAACAATATCAAATACATTTTAGTGGTTTGTTATAGCAGCACCTATAGATGAATCCACAAGTCAAAACTCAAGTTAAGTATTAATAAATCCTGAAGTTGTTAAAAGTTATAATTTTCTTTGATAGATAATCAAGTCACATCCCATGCTATTGTATCCAATTTAGGATTATGATTTTGGGAAAAAATTACATAATTTTTTTCCATGTGTTATCAGCTCATTATCTTAATTTACTTTTCTGTCTCAACATAGAAAGCATATTTTTCATCCTATGTAATGGGCTGTTTGAGCAAACCTCATTCATAAATCTTGGTTAATGATAATTAATTGATATTATTCACTGCAAGGAATTCTCAAGTTTGTTTCTCAACTCACCACTTTATAGATATATAGGTACCCTAGGTTGAGTGTGACAGAATTGTTGTTTGTGTATTTGAAAAAATTTGCTGTAAAATATTTCCAGCATGAAAGTAGATTGGTCCATCATAAATTTTTCATCAAGAAGGTATTATAAAGTATATTCTACCTAATTCCTGGTTAGGGCAAGTTAAGATCTTATCCATACATAAGATTTTCTTACTGTTCTAAGTGTGTTATAAAATCATCTGGGATCTGCTAAGGATTTAATGTGATAAAATGTTCCTTTATTTTAAGTTTCTGCAGCATGAAGTTTATTTATGAAAATAATTGTTACTCTTTGTACGCAAGAAGATTTCATGGGAAGTGGTTTACTCTGATGTTCAAATATTGTGTCGCAATTTTTAATTAATTGTTGATTACGTGAAGATTATTCTGCAGATGGTAAGGGTTTAAAAATGTGCGACATTGCACATTGTGGTATATTTTCCATTTGGGAGCAGATCTGCTGAGTGCTTGTGGAATGTGTTGTGATAGTGGAATGAAATAGTGCATCTAGACAGATATGAATAGTAATATATCCTGGAAAGAAGCCAGTATATTTGGAAATTCTGGTGATATTGACTTCCAGTAGTTGGACTGAGGGAAGGATTTTATACCACTGCAACTCATCTTTAAATATCTTTATTTTTATGCAGTGATTTTTTTATTCCTTAGAAGTTTTACAGTTTTTTATAAATGGTGCTTCCAAGGAACGTCTTATTTGGCAAGTTGTGATGTAAATACCTCTTTGGTACATTTTATCACCTGAAGGAAATACTGACTCACTAATGAGATATTGTAAGGTGAGAATTTTTTCCTTATGTGGGAAAAATGTTTAATAAGATGGAAAATGTAATTGTGTTTGGATAATAATAATCGTAAAATGAAAATAAGAATATTTTACTCTATAACCTTGAATTTTCAACAAAAATCTGGAGGTTGTGATCTTCAACGCACTCTATACTTCTGTATGGATATTTCAGGTCAGTATTCTTAAATTGTTTCATTATTTGTGTCAAGCTCTTTATATAATATGGTCCTTGATGCAAATTAATATTTAGACATTTTTCAAATTAGCTGGAATATCCTTTCCTACAATATGAAAGAAGTGAAAGGTTTCCATAGCTATAAGATTGTCCCAAATTTTAATTGAAGAAATTGAAAATTATAATCTTTTTGTTTTCCTTGGTAAAGAAATTTTAAACTTCTGAGACTGATCTGCTATTAGAAAATAGACATTGGACAGTGTTGGAAGTAAATAAGTTCTTTATCCTATTCTTATCAACATTGTCTTCTGTATAGTATTCCAACAAAACCCAATGTTGGCTCCTCTGTGTATGATATTAATAAAACAAATTAATTGTGTATTCTCCCTGTAGAAAGTGTTCATGGGTTCTACTCCGTGAGATTTTGTTTGCCAAATGAGGCAAGCTGAAAATTTAAACAATGAGCAAATGCTATTACAGGTTAGGAAGCGTTTGTGAATCTATTGTAGAGGTACCATTAATACATAATTTTTCTTATTTTTAACAAACGTTTAGTATATCAAGATGTTAAATAGAAAAATTTTATTTTAATGAATTGGCAGTTTATTAAATGGACTCCCATTATTTCATCATTTGTTGTCTTAATACGGACTGTATTCACTAAGTCAATTCAATTACAACTATATTAAACCATAGTTTAGCATAACCATTAATTTTTTAGAACAGCTGTTTTTCTTTATTAAATATCTTATGATCATTCTTGCGTTCGTTGTAGATCAGATTCCTAAATTTACATTAAGTGTTTATTAATCATTTTTAGATATAGTCTTTGGTCTGCGTGTGAGAGTCAATCTTCCTTACAGCTTTGGTAGAATCTGAGAGAATAATGATTAATTTTTTTGAAGTAAAAATAATCTTTCTCTCTCTCTTGGTAATTATAGATTGAGGAATATCAGGATTAATATTCATGACCTGATTTTAAACCTTAAGAGTAAATCAAATAATTTCTTGTTTATTGTACATAACATGATGTCTTTAAAACATATTTCACATCAAGCAAAGGTCTTAATTTATTTTTGAAGGAGTAGTAAACTTTATTGCCCTTTAATAAATTCTTTCTTGAATGTAGTTGAATGGAATGCTTAATAATCTCTTATGGATTTTGATCTGCAGAATGGTACAGTCTGTGGAGCTTCTATATCAATTTATCTATGATTAAGGATTTTGCTCATCTTACAGGAGCAGGCAGGTCTTGAGTAACGTAATACAAAACTCAAGATTGTCCTCCATGGTAATTTTTAGATGCTAATGTCTGTCATGTCTAATGTTTTAGATACTAAATTGATTAATCAAATTATTGATGTTTAGTTGGTTTTAAATCTTAGTAGGTTTACTTCTAACTTAATCTCTATATCCTTTGAGTATGTGAGTAGTTGAGAAATCTGTCTCCTTCCAAATCTTCAAATATTCTTTTCCTTTGGTTCTATGTATTGCTTCTATATAATGATACAATCCACACCCTTGTCTTAATCAATTTTTGCTTAATCTTTCCTAATTTATTTTAGTGAATTTTTGATGCTAAAATAAATTATTTCACATCCATATCTCTTCATGCTCTACCTCTAGTGTGAATTATGTTGCCTTTGAAGTTGTAAAACTCATTCAATCATTTATTCAATATCATATTCTATTAAATATTCGTACAAATAAATTCTGGTCTTCGACCATACATTATTGAAAGATATTTGCTGATTATAGAAAATAATATAGCAACATTGACATTTATGACTTTTAATGTTATTAGTTTCAGTTGTAAGCCATCATCACTCATCTCAGATATGATTTCTTAATGCTGGGAAGGGTTGAGGAAAGCCATCTATAATGCACAGTGATGGATGGATGGATATTTACATATTATTATATAGCAATGCAATATTAAATATATATATTATATAGCAAGAATCAAATGTGTGCTGTGTTTTCTGACCTAGAAAGTTTTTGAAATTGCCATTATTATTGTCCTATCTTCCATAAAATGATAGTTATTTCTTAGGTTGCTCTTTGTATCTTCTGAGTATATAAAAGTCAAATTAGACTAATTTATGAGTAACCACGGCTTTGTAAGAAATAATGGGTTTAAATTTGTTGAAAGCAATGTATTTTTACCTTTAACGAACTAAATTACTAAATTTGTATCTCTTTTTTAGCAGAAGAGGTTGTATTCCTTGATTATTCTATTACATTGAATGCTTTAATGAAACCAAATCACTTAGAGTGGTTTGAAGAGAGCAGGGTATATTTCTGATTTTCCTTTAATCAGTCGTTAGACATTTTTCTTTCATGAAATTTAGCACAGGCAGAAATTTTTTTCATCTCTAGTTGGTTTCTTATCAGGCTTCCATTGGCTAATATTTAGTGTCAAAAAGAATTTGCTGTGCTGAGTATTACATCTTCCTTCAAATTTCAGTTGTTATGTGGTGTAAAAATTTAGGATTGTAAATTAAGTTATGGAAATCTGTGCTGATGACTCTTTCTATGAAGAATGATTTAAATTCACCTTGGTGTTAGGTAAAACAATCTATTCTTAAATATCTTTTCACATTTCATAAATTAATTTATCCTCTCATACATAAACAATAATACCATAACCAATCTCTTGTGTTGTTTTCCCCTCTAAACTTATTCCTTTTATCGATTAATTAGTCCCTGATCTTTACCATTTTCAACGTTCTTATTCAGTTGCTATTGTTTTTGGTGGCATTACTATTTATTTCTTCTGTATCTTTCTTCATACGATTGTATCCAATTGGTGCTTCAGCTGTTTTTGAATGAACTTTGATTAATAGTTGGAGGTTGAACTCTGCTAACATTTTACCAATTTCACTTTCTTAAAAAAACTCTCTTCAGAATTGTTAATTTATTTCATCTCAAATGCTTGCATCTAGAAGAATCCATTCATTGAAATATGTTCAGGTCTTGTCTATCCAAGTATATCCATCCCCTTTCATTAAGTAAAACCACATAAACCTTTATTATGATTGTAATAATACTAAACAACAGGATTTAAGTAAGTGTATATACTGTCTTATAGTTCTTTCGTCATTCAGCTCCAATTCTTGTTTGAAACATGTAATCGATTTCAATGCATTAAGGACTATGCCATTATATCTGTCATTGCCTAAGATTTGTAGTCTTCGATATGTTTTTAAATATATTTGGCAATAGAAATAGAAAAAATAATTGGCTGCATGGAATTTAATGGATGATGAATGATGTTATTGTAAGAATCGTTTAAAAAATTGTCAAATATGATGGGGTGTATGTTTGCATGTGTGAAATTTCTCGTAATTGATCTGTTGTTTTAAATTTGGTGATTGTTTTAAGGAGCATTTACTTCAACGCAACTCATTTATTTCTGTAAACATGGATAATGATGACATTTGCAAAGATGAAGGGTGTTGGACTATGAACGTCATCAATTTTTGAATACTTTTTCCATCATATGAATTCAAATGTCGCTGTATTTGTGTAAGTAGTATATTTTAAAGGTGAAGTAAGGTTAATATGAGTTGAGTAACTTTTAATAATTTTGGGTAAACTCAAAGATTTTCCGAGGAAGATTTTTTTTTTTCAATTAATGACATAGACTGGGCCAATAAATGCATCTTGAGAGGGATAAAATATCTTTAAATTACAGAATTAATTTAGGGAGTGTAAAAACCCCGTAAATTCCTCACTCCGTTTTCTTTTATTTTAAAATTCCATAAAAAACCGAAAACCTGACATGTAGACGAATCTAATGGATGCACCAAGACATCCTCAGATGCGGTACTCCAACTTGTCTGAAACTCATAATACAGGCCACATATATTTCTCGATAAATGATCACTGAATTAGGAATATATCTCTCATTGACGCAAAATGCTTCCATAAATTAGTTGGTAGTATTTGCCTTTATGCGTTCGATGGGGTTAATAATTATTGGTGAATGTTTGTCTCGTTTCAATAGAACTTAAAAATTTCTCAAATATGTACTATAAATATCATTGTTAGAGTTCGGTGTGAAACAGAAGTCGGTAATAGATAAAGAAATGGAACACGAACCCACTATCCATACGGGCAGATAAGCTAAACATTACGGCAGATTCATTGCACTCTGTTAGTATGAGGATAGCAGTGTGGTTATAGCGTTGTCTCACTTTCAAACCATGCCTATTCTCCCAATAATGAGCGACAACGAATACGTCTCTTTTACATTCCGTATAGCATTGCAGTACGTTCAATGTACGCAAGACATCTATCTAGTAGCTATCGATTTTTACATCCCATACATGTAGGGACACCTGTTGAAACCCATTCTGCGTGTACACTGATGCTGGATGTTATGGTCAAATTTTTTCAACTTAACATCGTCCGTGGAAACAGTAAAGGCAACATATTTAGCTCGGTTGGATTATCTCAATATCTATGCAAACGACCGATTGAGAAATCGACGAAACCTAATATCTCCTGTATAATATCTGTGCGCTATCTATCTATAATGGTTAACTCGTATATCCCACCTATTTATACAAAATTTTAAATAATACAACGCATGCCCTTACATACAGTATATTTATTATTGGATAGGGGAAGTGTGACCTTTCAAATGCCTTTCTTTCTCGAGATCAACAGTAATTAATACATTATTTTCCTTAATTTTCGGAACTATCTTATTAATATTCTACTTAAAATATTCCTCCTGTCCTGCTAAACGTCAATGCCTTTTCAATTTACGTATTGTTGAAAAGAATGATTATTGTAGTGATATTAATATTATACTAATATCTAAATTTGCTTAAATTCGTTGGTAAAACTATTTCTACTGAAATTAGTATACTTAGTCTTATTTGTTTATTAAAATCAACTTTCATTTTTTTCAGATGTTTAACTGAATTCTTAAAACAACCGTTACAGCTGATTTTTATATTATTATTAGATATACTTCTAACTATTTATTTATGCTATCGTTTATTGTTCATATGTTTTTGATGCATTTTATATTTCTTTCCTTAATGTTTGATTTGTGATTCTTTACAGATTTAAAAATAGTAATATTTAAATATGAAAGTTTGGAACTAATATCAGTAGATATTGCAGGTTTTTACATCCCCATGTGGATGTTTCCTTAGGTCGTAACTTGCAAGTAAAGTCGATTGTCATCAACGTTATAAATTTATAACAATTTTACTGAAATGGATGCTATCGTTCTGAAATAAAATCATTTTGTTGTGTAAGCTCGCTTAAAATGATAAAATACTCTATTTAAATAGGAGAGAACAACAATAGGAATATTTTTCGTTCAAACCGTACTAAAATTGTAAAGGATAGGATATGGATTTACTACCCAAAATGTAGCAGGCAGTAGCACGCGGCGAAGTTTTAAGATATAATCCTAAATGAGAAGAATTTACCGGTTTACCCTTCGTATCATACAAATATAATTTCATTGAAGATGAATAAAACAAAGTTGGAACTGGGTTTGAGTTAATGAGAGTTTTTTAGCTTCAATATTTTAGCAGCGGTTAATGAAATCTCGCGAATTTTCCACCCATATCAAATTAATTTTACCCCTAAGGCGAAGGAAGTTGTATCGACTCATCACAATATTTACATAAATGATGGCGATATTTAAATCCGTGTTCTTAGCGCCCGTATCCTATCGCGGCAGTTTGTATAAACAATTCATGATATGATGGACATTTATGTAATTAGACTGATAAAATCACATTTATATATGGAAAATATTCAACTGAGAGCATTACACACAGATTTTTGCGTCCACTCTTATTCAGGGAAACTAGGCACTCGAAACTTTTAGCCTAAATGTTCTATCGAGGACGCAAGTACTGGGAAATTTCAGGAGGTAAAATGATTAAATTAATTATTGATTGATGAATATTATATATTAATAGCAATATTGTGAATATTGCTTAACTGAAAATTACTTAAGATAAATTACATTATAAATATGATCATATATAAGATAATTACGCAATAAAGAAATCGTTTACTATAATATACATTCACTATATAATTCCATTAGCTCGAAAAGCAACTCTGCAAGTCTCTCCTTGTGGACGTAAGCGCAGATGTGTAGAGTTATCAACAGGTGTCTTTACACTCACGGGAAGTAAAAATCAATAATAACAGTAGCTTCTCGGACAAAGATGCAAGGAGATTTACAAGTACAGTGGTACCTTGAGTTACGAGCAGCCCGACATACGAGTTTTTTGAGATGAGAGCTGGAGCTCAGGCCATATTTTTATTCGAGATACGAGCCCAAATTCGACATACGAGCTCAAATTCGTGTTTCAGGAGCGTCCAGCTAGTCGGTGCGCTGTTTCGAGAATCAACCGAGAAAATCTCTCACTCAATCGCACGTGTTACCCGCTTGAATCGAAGAGTATCTTGTGCGCTGTAATCATATTTGCGTGATTACTGAACTATTTTTACAGTACAGAAAGTGCAGCCAAGAAGGCAGAAACAAGTGATAGTTAAATTTACGTTAACGTTAAGGTTAGTTTAAGTTTAAAGCTAAAAGCATTGTTTATTTTTAGCATATTTTCTTTTATTTTAAATAAATAAAGTGTTGTTTAAGTTCAAAGTTACGAAAATAGTTTTAAGTTTTAAAAAACCGCCGTTTACGTTACGTGTCTTGAGTGGCTACACTCCTCTTCGCCGTTCACCTTCGTTAGCCGAACTTGTCCGTCACCAAAGTATGATTATTATTCTAAATAACTCTTTTATTTCTTAGCTTCATAATTTTGTTACGTATTTGTTAATTATACATGTTAGTTGTTAATTAAAAACGTATCTTTATTCATAATTTACAATGTTTTGGGGATTTTTCATAGGTCCGGAACGGATTAATGGCATTTTCATTACTTTCAATGGTGAAAAATGATTCGAGATACGAGCAATTTGACATACGAGCAAGTTTACAGAACGAATTAAACTCGTATCTCGAGGTACCACTGTATACGTATAGCATACGGCGGCCGAAGGAAATGTATGTGGATGAGCCAATGTAACACCTTAGGGCGTCAAGTCTGTTACTGTGTCTAGAAAGTTACAGGAACAAAAAAATCATACAGCAGGCGTATATAGATACAAATTTTCCCTCAAGGCAAAAAATAAGATTTTATTGAGCAATGTAAGAAATATTGTATGACTTAAATATTCATTACTTTGAGTAAAAAGGGCACTCAGTTAATTTATTTACTCTTAAGTTTAATACCAGCAACTGTTTACGAAAGAAAGGCGAAATAATGAAACCATTTAGTATTAGAAATATATTTTATGAACATCATGAGTAGTACATTTTTCCGTAGAATATGATTTAATGAAATATCTCGTTCTTAACTCGTAAATGAAGATCAAATTTCTTGATCAAGTTATTGGGAGTTTGTGTAAAAAATAGAAATTCAAATCCTTAGTATTTTAGACAACATTTAATGAGTCGATATTATCCTTTCCACGGGTGGATATGAGAATATGGGTTCCTGCCTGTTTAATATAATATACGGATCATATACGGATATACGGTCAGTGGTAAGTTCTGCTCTCAGATAATGTTTCGTACAAAACAAATTTTCATAACATGTTATTGCGTTCTATGGTGAATTTCTTCCAAAGACTAAAACATTGTTAGCCATAGGCTTGCGTTGGGATAACAGATTTTGAGATTTAACAAGAAATTTTCTTAAAATAATGTCTGTTAAATAATATTTATCCAGCTTAGATAGAAAAAATTTTTTCATTATAAAGTTAACGTAAAATTATAGTCTTACATCCCATAACATAGAAAACAGTTCTTCGAAATTCTACTGTACGGGACGATTTTATTTAGGAATACCTATGTTGTATAATTAAATTTTTCATAGAATTTACATATTTGTAAAAATGGAGAAATCTAACGAGTAGAATTTGGTATTCTCCGTATTGTAGCAATTCGTACTTGTAAGCGAAGTTGTTCGGACGGATCAACAGGTGTCTCTGCTCCAACGAGGCGTATTAATCAATATTTACAACTGCAATACGTAGTCGGGTATTACATGACCCCATTAACTTGTGGACTAAAAATGCAAGAAATATTAATGCGGTGTAAAACAAATATGGGTGTTAAAGAAGGAAAAAATCTATCATAAACATCGACTCTCTCATCCTTTAAAATAGGGTTATATTCTTATCTATGATAAAATAATCTCCTGGGAAATTTTATCATTCGAATATGATGGATGTAGATATATTTTACTAGAAGGATGAAGATGATGTCCTGAGAATCATTGTTCACGATTTAGATGATATAAGTTTCACATGTAAGACGGTACGAGAGAGTAACAGTTATGGATCCACATTTTTTGCAATTATATCTGATTCTCAGAAAAAGATAATTTTTTGCACAATTATGCGTAATAAAATTTAAAAGTTTCAATTTTCAGTCGTATATATTAGGGGAAATATTTAATTAGTGTGAATAAAGTGAACGCACAATGTATCGAAGGTATCGTGAATCTGCAAAATGCTACCCAATGTAGTCGATCGTAGTTTGCAGTCGTAGGGAAGTGGCTGATGTAGAGCTTATTTGGCTTTTAGAACTGAGATGAAGGTATCCTTTACACTGCATTGAGAATGGCGGATTTTAAGTGAAGCCAGAATTGGATATTGCGTAGAAGAAGAAAAGGAATAGCCGTAAAAGGATCGAATTTCGTCTATTGAGATGAAAATGCACTTTTAGGGTAATATTGCGTATATTTAATGTTTACAATCTCTTTTATGATATCTGCATGCCATTGATTTACGTTGCAATGTAGTTGGGAGGGAAGTGCATATTCCCCTACTTGGGAAACGCCCTTGCCGAGTATCATCACGGTTTCTGAATACTTGATCCTAAATATTATGACATTTATAAAGAAAGAGGTATACTTTAATCCCGGAGTAATTGCTACTGATTAAACGGAATTTTTTCAATATATTGAAGTAATATTTAAAAAAGAGTGGGGAATAGTAGGCGGAACTTTAGTTTCATACCCGCCCACATCATGGTCGCATACCTTTCTTTTTGGTGGAATTTTCATATTTGACGTATTATTTCCTATAAAATCATTTTGAACGAATGTGAATTTTCATTCACTTACTGATGTACCTATAACAGTTTCAGCTGTTGCTGCAAAACTAGGTTATGGAAATCATGTTCAGGCTTTTCGCGAAAATATTAAAAAGCACCGAAGCGAAAGGAAAATATGTATAATGATTAATTAACCGTAGCCTAGGGAACATTGAATTAAACATGTCTTTACGTCAAGATGAACGTCATTCCATTAAAATGCTTTTTACCATCCTCGACCGAATATTCCACTTTGCCTTCACTTCATATCCACTACTCTCAATGCAGTGTAAAGGATACCTTCATCTCATTTCTAAAAGCCAGATAAGCTCTACATGAGCTACTCCCCTACGACTGCAAACTACAATCGACTGCATTTCGTCAAAGCGATTTTACAGATATAAGATTCATTGCATTCTACGCAATGTACATTCACGCTATATACAGCTAGTAGAAGTTCCATCATTAGAACTTAAAATTATACAGGTGATTTAAGCATTGAAATACTGAACATACGCGATATTACGTTAAACGTGCGTTTTTCATCATAGCAAACGAAATGCAGTCATTGTTAACAATGCTTCTCATCATCCCCGACGGAATATCCCTCTTTGGCTTCACTTCCACCGCTCGCAGTGTAGTGATAAGAAGACCTGCATTTCAGTTCTAAAAGCCAGATAAACTCTATATGAGTCGCAACTCTACGACTGCAAACTGCAGGTAACTACGTTTTAACGGTGATTGTAGATAACGGTGTCTTTTCTTCCTCGTACGTTCATTTTATATAGATATATTACATGTTTCTTCGTATAAATGATTGAAAATCAAAATTTATTAATTTTATAGTATATACATGTGCATAAAAATTATTTTAGGGAATCGGATGTAATTGGAACGAATGTGGAATTCGTAACTACTTCTACCGTCTTGTATCGCGTAGCTTATACCATCCAAATTGTATACAATTATTTGCAGGACATCAACTGAATCCCTCCTGTAAAATATATCTACAACCTTATTCTCAAATGGCGAAATTTTCCGGGAGATTCAGGATCAGAGTACAAAACGTTATCCAACTGAACAATAAGATGAGAATGAGTCGGTGTTTATGATGGATATTTACATTTTCTTCCATATTTGTTCGACACCGAATAAATATCTCTTGCATTTATATTCCACATGTTAATTTAGTCATGCAATACCCGTTGACGTAACAGATCTGTAAATATTGATTAATACGTATCGTTGATGTAGATACACCTGTTGATCCAGATTGCTACGTTCACGAAGATGAATGTACTGTGACATATACGTATCGTATATAGAAAAGATGGAGCTCTACCTATGCGATTTCTCCATCGTTTATAAAAGTGAAAATTCTATGAAATATAATTTACCTTGTAAGAGAGTACGTATATTTTAGATTACAGAGATTAAATGTAGCTAATATGATCCATTAAATAATCCCTCGAACAGGATTTAGCTTCAAAGGATAGCCTTTCATAATAATATATATTTGTGAATAAATTACTGTGTTTACCCCCTGTTATCCTCACGTAATCTTATTGCCTTAATTGTTGTAGTTTTAGTTAGGATAAAATTCAATAAAAAACCTAATATAATGCACTGAAAACATCTATTATACGTAATAGACGCAGACTGATAGAAATTTTAAGCTAAATATTTCACTTTCCGATTAATCCCTTGTAATATGTCTTATATATCGGTTTAAACTTAGTTATATATTAATACAGAAATGAATAGTTTTTGACCAAATAAAATTTTAAATATTTGAAAATTTACCTTGTTCGAGTGCGACATCCTAATCACATGAGTATCAATTTATGATGAAATGTTATCAATGGATTATTCTCTTCATCTCCAATAACTCTCAGAACTGTCAAGGGAAGTTTCATTGGATGATATTTATTTTTATTCGGTGGAGAGCAATTGTCATTCTTTCATAGAAATGATTCTTAAACCAAATATTTTTCCTGCTAACTGGAATTGTCTCTTTACTTTTATATAAATATTACATCTTATTATATTTCTATTATATATTTTATATACAAATTAAGTTCTTTCCTCAGTGCAAATCTGCATGTAGCCACATACCCGTGTTGTATGAGTTTCATGTTCTTTAACTTTTCCAACTGACTGACTTCGTGTGCGTTAAAGCGTAATATTTAGCGTTATATTTAATGGTTTAGCTAAAAATATTTTCCACTACTTTCTTGAGCCATATGCGTATACTTGTGAGTATCTATGTAGTTAAGAAATGCTGTAAATATTGATTTCCACTTTCGGTGAGTTTAAAAACACCTGTTGATAAGTCTACATATCTGTCCCTACGTCCGTAAAGAAAGACTGTAGCTTTCTGCGCCACCGGAGTGTATTTTATATTTGATGTTTAAGTAAATTAAATGCACCATAGTAAATTGGTCTTTGCTTTTAGTATTCAATGTTTTATTGTTTGTAAATTTTAACTCTATGCAAAACCTTTGCGCAATGATTGGCAAATATTCCGAATACTTAGTTTCCCTGAATAAGTTTGATAATATTGTATAGAAATCTATTAATATCATAAACTGTTTCAATGAATACTATCGTTCTGGAATCAGAAAAGTGAGGACGTCAACATAATAAAGAGAGTTAATTTTGCCGTTATTTCTTTTGCAGAAAATAACTATGTGATAAATTAAAAACAGTTTCAACTTCGTTTAACACCGTCTCATCTTAGATGAGAAAATTTCCATTAATTTAAATTAAGGAATGACTACTACTAGTGGGGCATTCCAGGCTCTCAGAAGAAGTTGACATTCCCGATGAGGAATCTTAAATGAATCTTCTACAATTTTATAACAGAGAGAGCGTTTTGTTCAAATATTATACGCAGTGTCTCAAAAGAAAACAAAGTTATGTCTCTATGAGGAGTATTTATGCTATAGTGTTGCTCTATCTTAGTGTTTTCGACTGCAATTTCTTTCTTCCTACGTATTAACCTGAATTTTAAGTAAAACTTGATTGTATTTCTAACTGAAAGATCAAATGCTTCAGCTACGTATAGAAAAGATTTCCCGTTTCTATAACTACTTTTATAAAGCATTCTCTGTGAAGCAAAAGCATGATAAAATTTTATGAAATTCACGTTTAAGTTCAATTCAAATGATCATTTATTAAATCATTATTTTTCGTGGCATAGAATTAGACCTTATTTTATAGTTTCGAATAGTACTGTTTGTAAATATTTGACAAGAAATTTTAATATTCAATGTCTTAAGAGTGTGGATTAGTGTTAGACTTTAATTATTATTTTTTATTTACAGATTCTCGCGTTTTATTTAATACTATAGTAATATTAATTAATTTCCATAATATCTAAAATAATCGAGCTGTAAGTTAGAATTTTCGTTCTATTTTCTATTTCTGAGGCACCGACAACAAATTGATCGCTAATTTGTTCTTGCAATCCGTCTAGCCTTGCTTAAACTTCGAGATTAAATTAATGAAAGATCTTCGGTAGAAATTAGGGTAATGATCTCTGTTCAAGCATTAATACGAAGTAGTTTATTGCCATTCTTCGTGAGAATATTGACCAACTTTTGTCTTAATTGACTTTTTTCACCCTCAGTCCATTTACTATTTGTTCGGCTGGGGAGGAAACTTGCAAGGATATAAAACTTCCCAATATGTCTTTAATAACCCTTGTTTTCGTATATTTTTGTTTATGTTCATAATGAACTATCTTCTCATCTCAAAGAATTC
Organism: Pantala flavescens; assembly: GCA_020796165.1. NCBI lineage: Eukaryota > Metazoa > Arthropoda > Insecta > Odonata > Libellulidae > Pantala > Pantala flavescens. Next base: position 11,274,375 of record CM036889.1, on the reverse strand, counting down.
TATAATAATTAAGGCCCTTAATAAAAATGCTTAATCTACCTGCTGTTTGTTCCTTTGCGGAGTATCTCATCATATAGTTTATTTTAATCCTTAAATCTTAGCTCTTACTTCCTTAGTCGACTTCATTCGGCTTTAATTTAAATTAGTCCTCTGCCACATGTCTGATTCCGTGTATTTATGCTGACAAATTTTTCTCGTAATTTTCCTTGCATTTATAGTATATTTCATTGTTTATGATTTACTTTCTTCTATATGTTCTCCTACAATATACCTGATTTACCAATATTTTTCTTTCTTATATTTGGTTGAGTGAAACCATACCAAATCATCATTCTTTCGTAAAAATAGAGACTTAATCACTTGTGCAGAAGTTATGGTGGAAGATGAATGACAATTTATCAAAGCGTTTCAAAGGGGCAGGTTATGCACACCTGCAATGCATTGAAGTAGATAGGGCCGTCTATATTCACGGCGCTCTTTCCCGCACGAAATCTCATCTGAAGAAGGAAACGTATGGAATGTAGAAATAAGTTTTGTTTTAAGCGTGTTATAATAAATATGGTAATTATTTATCATTTTACAAGCAGTGGCCACTGAAACCCAGAAAGGAAGGAAGAGAGCGTCAAAAGCCAAGCCAGTGAAACCTCGCTCGCCCCACTTTCACTAACGGGTCACGCTGATGAATAATAATACAAGTGGATAACATAACCCTTTTTTAATGTTCGTTATTTAATTTGTAAAAAAATACACCCCTTGAAGAAATATGTAAAGCAGCTATGACTGGATGCATTCATAAGGGAGTGGGATGAATTAGTCTTTGAATTTGTAATATATAATTATCTATCTATATGCCTTACTTAAATATATTTGGAACAAATACCGTGCTTTTCATCAGAATAATCGTGATTTAGAGCATCATCACGCCTCTTCAGATTTCCATCGATAAATAAATTCGGAAATTTTAAATATATAGTGAATGTTCTGATCGTCAACATGGAATTAACAAATTGTCACAAATCCACTGAAAATGAATAAATTAATCTCATGAAAGTCCCACAGTTTATGAGAAAAGACGACGGAAAATCGTGATATATCATTCCGAAAGGGAAACAAACCTGGACCAACCCGTGGGCGTATCCTCGTGATGGGCGTTGAAGACTTCCCCCCACCTACCCCTTTTCATCACTACGATGTAGTTGGTGTGGAATAAGTCGTATTTATAACCCGTTTTTATTTGAAAAGTTGTAACGAATACTTAAATGTTTGGGATTTACGAGTGGAAACATCTGGTAGAGAATAACGAGAGAAATTCTCAGTTGACCGTGAATCTAGGCGTTCACGAAAGGGCGGAACCTTGGAATCCTCCCCACCCGTAGCATCCCTTCTCCAAGTGGCGTCACCATGTTTTAGAAACATCCTTTCAATTTTCTCTCTTTTCCGATGTATTTGTAACGTATGTAAGGGGATGCTAAAATGATTTTTGCGAATTTTTTAGCGTCTATTTAATACTTTCTATCCGGAATGATCCTTTCTTTTGAAATTCTCCCATTCTGTTGGAATGCATCTTGGGTACTTAATAGATCCGCCCTCTACGAATCACTGCAGAAATTACCTTCTCACGCATTCTATGAGCCACATATGTTTTACAAGCGCCATAGCTTTACGAACGCCGCAGGCGACTACATGCGGTCGATATATTTGCAGTCTGTGCAGTTTTGCAACGTTTCGTTTGCAAAACTCCTCGCCACTCATATTTCCTGCATAACTTTTACATCGTCCAAAAATTTACGTGTCTCCACGCCTCTCTTGCAGTGAGGCCGAACACGTGGCTCACAGTGCAGTCGAGGAATTCGGAGAAGTACCTCGCGTTTACTTCTTTTGGCCGATTCATTTTTACAAGAGAATTTCTCTTACATTAGAGTAGCGTAAAATCAAGCCTTCCCTCAAATCTTTACAACCCGTAAGTTTCAAATATCATTTCAGTCTCTAAATTCCGTAAAAGATATGAATGCATCATGCATTTTCACTTTCTCTTTCGTACATCCTAAGTGTAAAATATAAAAGGGTTTTAAAAACTAAGTTCTAAATATTGTATTCTATTGTTTCTATCGAAAAAGTGATTTTTTTACAAACTTACTTCAACTTCATCGGATCTTCATCATGATTACATGATTTTTTTGTGTCAGCTATCAATTGAAATTTCTCTCCTACACCTTGGATGTACTAATTCATTCTATTAATTTCATTTGACGCTACCTTTATTGAATTCGTTTAATAATTTTCTTATATATTTTGCTGTTACGTAAATTTTCGTTTTGATTTGATTCATGTCTGCGTTTTTCACACCAAAGGAAGTCAATAAATAATGAATGTTAGTGCATAAGATGTTTCTCTGTATTTAAATTGCTAAAAGTATTTGATTATTTGCAAATAGTGAAAATGTAGCTTTTACAATAATTCATTGAATATAACATCCTACGATCATGAGAATCCTTACGTGACGACAGATTTACATTATTACATCCAATGGATTTGATCGATATTTGAAATTCTAAGCCATCATTATTCGTGTAAAATTGTAAATTTTCATTGTATACGTCCCCCACTCATTTTACGTATCGTCTACTTTCGTTCGGTAGATTGTAAACATGTTTACACGAAGGACCACTGCATGGCTGCAGCGGGAGGGAAAATTCTACGAGGATACGTTAGCATTACTTCTACTTGCCTATCATTCTCTACATCCGTGCGTCTCCTACAACATCTCGTTATCGATCGATTCTAAACTAAGATGCAACAGCTATAACCGCCAAAAGGGTCCTACACTCTTTCTCGCGTATGCTGCTCGGATATATTCTACATATATTCCACATTTGCAGAGTTCTGTAACATGTTGAATCATGAGAAATTACAAATGCCCAAATTGTTAGAGAATCGTCCGAAGAAAATGCATATCTAGAATTGATTTTAGAAATCCGTCACTGTTTCCGTGGTAGAGGCTTTGGGTTTTCAAGTTTTAACGGTTGTTTTTTTTTGCTGTGGGTAAATAATTAAAATTCACCATTGTTACGTTGATAATATAGTTCTACAAAAGAACCGCTTCGTGCCTTCTTTTCTCCTGCATGTCCCTACATGAACTTGGTCCTTACATAGACTACTCGAGAGGACCAAGCGTAAAATCGGCTACTCTCCGTTACATCCGTACAAGAGATTAAATTTACACTAATACAAGTAATAAACTCAAGAAAAATCGTCTCTCTATCGTTTCAAATGAATATTATGCTGACGATAGTACACGTAAACTGTAATTCAATTACAATTTTTTACACATAATCTTGATTTCATTTGCACTGTGTTAAACGTAGGTTGCAATTCATATACAATGCATTTCATGTAATCTCGCGTTATTAACATCGTATTGAATTTGAACTGTATATGATTCTTATCCTATTGCGTGTAATTACATGCTAATTCATCACACGTAAATTGTAATTCAATTACCGTGATACTACACGCAAAATATACTTCATTTACGCTGTATCACACGTAAAATATACATCATCTACATTTCATAGCATCATTACACTGTATTGCATGCAAAATACATTTCACGTAAATTGTATTTATTTTCACTCCACCGCATGTAAAAAATCCACATACCATTACAAGTTAACTACATTTCATTTACCGTGCTTTACACGTCAACAACATTTAATATACAATTTATTTCATTACACTATTGCATGCTAAATACATTTGACATAATCATCACAACATTACATGTGCAATACATTTTACGTAAATTGTATTTACAATGCATCACACGTAAAATTTATTTCGTTTACGCTACATCACATTTAATACATTATGTAAACTTCATTTCATGAAATCAAAATCCTTGGGTTAATTTTTATGAAAAATTTATTAATTAAAAGAATAATTTATTTTATTATAAATTAATATGACCAAATCTATAATACTAAAAGTAATAAATGATAGCACACAAGGAATGAAAATGTAAACAAACTGCCAATTTTCATTAAAAATGAGCAGAATACTCGCTCTATATGAGGGAATTGCTGCGTCCTCTGAAATGCAAGACAGTAGAGAAACTTTTTCCCGAAGCCACGCCCATATTCCTGCAACTATCCTACGGTGCAGGTCAAAGTTTTCATTCGTTCTGCCTTCGTTATTCTCATCCACTAATCTGGAGATGGATATAGTTCGATATAGCTCAATAGTTGTCAAAATAATACTATATTCCTTTGCCTCGAATAGTATTTGGCTGCCTCATTTACCAAACATTAGAATGTATATTTAAAGTTATAATTAATCTGAATGTGATATATATATATATATATAACACTTAATGACTGTTCAGATATATCAAATTTAAATGAGTGAACGTATAAAATTATATGACAGGTATTGACACCAAAAGTACTAACAGAAGTATGTGTGGATTGAGAAATTTTCATTGATTCTAATCAATACTTTTAATTATCATTACAGATTCTACTTCCGCTAGCCTACCTTATCTCATCACCTTGGAGCATCTTCTATATCTTAGTGGATGCTGACATCTCATAAGAAATGTGCTTGCCACAGTTTTCAAGTACATGACTATAATCAGTGCGGAATTGTTTGTGAAACAAAAAGTAAACTTAAATTGATTCCTGCTTGTGAGCGGATACGTTTGTCACGGACTGATCGAAAGATTTCCGAAATTTTCTTTCGTGAATCATATTTTACCATATTCAAAGGTGTTTGTAAGTGAATTTTGTAAGATTGTGATTAAAAAGTGATGTTTTGGGGTTCCTGGTAAGGTGATGATGGGACGGGTGTCATTTATTTAAAGAAGCAATCAGTAGTAATATTGCAATTGCTTAAAATCCTTCATTGCATAATTCTCAGCGGAAGGTTTAATGCTGCTGATTGCTTCAAAGGGTTAATTCCCTGCGTAGTACCATGGAAATAATTCACATTGTATATATTATATATATATACATACCATGGTGAAAATGACTATCCATTGCCTATGGAGAGTGAAATGCATAAGTGAGTGTATCAATGAAAGTGATATTCTGTTGAGGACCTTTTATTCATGAAATATTTCGATAAGCCCAACGATGATTATCAAAGGAAGACACTTTCCTAGACATGCTGCTCTAATTATTATCTCCATGAAGAAGTGCTCCTCGTAATAAATCGAATGAGAAGGGGAAAACAAAATTGTCTGGAAATGTGCAAAGTGATTTAGTATGCTTAACCAAATGATAACTGGTGTCAAAGAAGGCTTGACTTATTATCCAGAACGTGATGTTACAATATGTTAACGTTTTGGTTGAATAATAAGTTTGTGAAAATGGATACATCAGAATTATGGCAAGATAATGATTAGCGAAAAAAATTTAGACGTATGGCCACATAAGCTGTTAAATATGAAAGCTGAGAATAACTCTATCGGAAATTAAGCGCAAAAAAATAAATGGTAAAGTAATGAAGATAGAAGCCAAGATAAAATCAAATAAACGTATAGCAAAAATTGTGAAATACTAGAAAGTGAACAAACTCAGATATATGAACATAAATAATATGAAATGAAGGGAAAGAAAATCATCACAATCCATAGTGCTCATATATATATAGAAATTTGATTCGATCCGCTGTGCTAAAGTATTCTGCACACGGCAAGCCTTTCATAGGACTAAAATTAAGCGTCATTGCAAACGGAACGAAGCTTCAGAAAGTGAATATTCTCAACCTTGGACTGAATCTCGACGCCCACTCTCACTATTGACGTCAGCATAAACTCAGAGGTGTTTCAGAACCCTGACCTATCTTGTGATATCCCGACCTACCGCTTTCTCACCCTTCACTTTCGACCCCTGCCTTCCTCTTCCATTAACTCGACCAGAGCAGCTCTACCATAAAACTACGTTTGAATCGCAAGAAAACTACAAGTTGTGTTCAAAAATCAATCATGCACATTGAAGTGCGACAATATGAGAGAGAAGAAAATTTTTTATCAACTGGTATCGTGAAAATGAGTGTACCACACAGAAGAATATCTAAAGAGATATTTATGAATCGTGTACCACAATTGGACGCAGAGTTTCTATCAATTTTTGCAAGTAAATCATAAGAAACTATTGTGTGCCAGAAATATTCAATTCTTTTTACAAGGGAGTGAATGGATATGCCCGAAACGGCCTGGAAATTACAAAGTATTTAAGTAAGAAAATCTGTGATAAGAATGAGTGTTTAATAGTATTGATAAATACTATATATTTTATGTGTGAGTGTCTATAATACGTGCGTAAAGAAAAATCTAATGTTTGGCATGTCGAAGAATAGTGTGCGGTGATTTATGAAAATTATACAGCTTTGAAAAGATGCAAGAAAAGTTATTTCTGTGAAAGCAATGCTGTGTCCAAAAGGAAATATTTCATCCGTTGAAATTCCAAATATTCAACACAGGCTTGAATAGCAGATGACTCATAATTTCTGTATACCTGCAACGGTTCAGAGTCATAAGTAGTATCGCATTTAATAATAATAAATGACCAGTTCAAATTTGTGAATGATATCAGCAACGCAGAGGAACAAGAAAGTGAATTGTGTGTGTGAAGTGATATCAGTGTTACCAAAACATGAGAAAATGACTGTGGTAGTTCATTTCCATTTATAAAAAACAGGAAACCAAAGTTTCCTTTAGCTATTAACAGCTAAAGCGAAAAAACACAAAATTTTTACACCAGACATCATTTTTATTGTTTTACACCTTGGAACGTGAGCATGGTGAGGAATATTGTACATTGTCAATTAGGTTTTGAATCGTAAATTATATTTAGAGAATAGTAAATGTTTTAGTATACTCAGAAAAAGAAACATATCGGAGTTAATCCGTAGTATTTTCACGTAAATACATACAGATAATTTTTAAACAGCTGATTAAAAACTGAAGGTGACTATATAAATATCGTAGGCGTATTGAAATTTAACAATCTCAATTACTTCCGTTATTGCTCAAAATCGATAAATATTGCAATAAAATTATTTCTAGATCAAGGATATTTTCGATCCACGATCTCTTAGATATGATATCGAGTTACTATTCAATATTATTATTCCTAATATCCTGTTAGGCTTAGGATGACTTGAAGACAGCTAAGGCAACGAATTAAACCAGTTCAGTCTGTTGCTAAATAATTACTCAGCCAATATTTATAAACATATCCACTGATATTTATCTTCCGTAACATAGGTGTTTTCATAGCTCAAATGAAAAAAACACATGTAGACCCACTTTCGATCATGGCATATACACATGTGGCTGATAGGTATGGGTACAGAATTAAATATACAGTATATATAGGTGCAACACAATATTCCCTGCTCTTTTCTCATAGAAATGCGATCTAAATTTGAAAGCGTAGTCGTTTTAGCATCCTTATAGTCTCTAGGATTCTCATCCCTCGAAAAAATGCATTGTGGCATGGGCATGACGTCACCACGTGACGTCGGGAAAGCCAGACGGCGACCAATCGATAGAGTGATAAATGTATTCCCCACCTGAGTTATTTTGAAGGATTAAACAGTGCAATTTTATCATCCAACACATGAACTTGACATTCAAAAAATTTGGCGATTCTAACGAGATCAGATGGTATAGAAAACTTGAAGGATAGTTAGAATATATCTTTAAGGATATGCACTTAAAGAAACCTTTCTTAGCATTGGTTCACTGGCTGGTGCAGTACGTGCACCTGACTCCTAGTCGCCTGTTACTGGCTACAGACCGGAAGGATTTGCACAACTTTGCTTTGCATCATTCACATGTTTTTCACCGAGGGAAAATTTCTCTTCCTATGAATCTATTTCCTAGAACAGCACGGATTTTACAGTTGTATTCATCGAAATTTCCTGTTCTCGAATTTGAGTTGTAAAAATCAAAATGTGACACTACAAAACCCGCATGAAAATTTGAAAAATTTTGTACACATGAATAGTTTCGTCTCAAACCACTACAGTGCAGGTTACATCACATTGTAGCTGCTTCAATTTTTGAATAATCCTTGGGGAAGCTGTAGATATCGATTCGAGAGTTACAAGATTGTCTTTGTAACCTGTTGATTCTCTTGCGAAACTGCACTGTGAGTTTACACTCGCTCCGTCATGATATGCCTTTCAAGTTTAAAATTTATGAGGAATTCTAATATTATATTTTGAATTTCTTATTTACACCTCCATTTGAGTTTTATTCTACTTCTACCGAACGAAATAGCTGAAAATACTTGTCTACACACATATGTACCCCTGACTCTTCCTCATGTATCTCAACTGCAGTAACTCGTTGTAATACTACTTCCACCTTTCTCATAATCTCTGAATACCCTTTACAATTCCACAGCGTTTGCAGTGTAGGGATTCTAGCGAAGTCCGAGTTGCACGTGGAGGAATGAAGTGTAGGGGACATTTTCAAAGTTGTTGTAGGAATATATCCTGGAAGGCGAAATTTGAACTTATGTATCTGTAATGACGATGATGTATTTTTTTTATCTTACAGATATCAGGAATGATTCGAACGTAGGATGTTGAAGTTATGGTTTAAACTAACTAAATATCCACGGAACACCATGTAAAAATTAATTATGGATGTGACAACGAAATACGAGAAATATTACAGCTTGAAAGTTAGGCATCTCTTAAGAGACTAGTTTAACGTCTAATAATAAACTAATTTTTAAGGATGCGTTGTAAATTAATGTTGCTACAATCTACAAAAAAATCTTTTTTTTTTCCTAAACAACACCCATTGCTTCTTTAATACTAAACTTGAAGAGGGAGAAATGAGATTTTATTTATCACAAACGAAACAAGAACTCAATTATTATTAGTGATGAATTTACTTCAAATGTGTAACATTAGGACCTCTTAAGAATCAAATATGGTTATAAAATCTCGATTACTATTCTGAATCATCCATTCACTTTCGCGTATCAGCTTCGGTGCAAAGTATACGAGGCACTTACGCTTTAGGTACACTTAGCGCCAAAATTGTGACGCATAGGTCACACCCATACGAAAAAGATACCTTTCCACCAACTTATTTCGCCTAATAACTTCTACACCAATATTTACAAGATACCCCTACGAGAGGAAATCAATGCTATCTCCTTTTCCCCTTAGAAATCCGTCCTCAGGTCCTTTACAAGCCTTTTTACAGACTGCACGTAGAAGTCGGAGAGATGTAGAGTAGCCAGGGCTACAATTTTGGTGTAGTGAGTGACACGGGTACTATAAGGGACAAAGAGTGTACACGGGTGTGGTGCAACGCCCATTCCAAAGTGCATCCCCAATGGTTCAGGGGAGTCACCAAGAAGCACCTCCCTCTGAAGTCGACAATGTGCACATATGATTGTGGTGGGGATGATCGGGAGGGAGAAATAATTCACTGCACCACCTGCAGAGAACGAATCCTTTCAAAAAATCGACATCCTATACGAAGTAAGGCCATCTCTAGACAGAACGCGATTTTTTGTGCATTTAACCTTATTTTCCGAGGTTAGCGACGTATTTTGATTAATCTATCGTCTCTTAAGGGTAGGGATGATGTCCAAGTGGGTGGTCCGACGCCATTTTCAAGGCGGGATTATTCTTTACAACATAATCCCCACGGCCATCGACAATTTATCCCGATGCATCGACGCGCGGTTTAATCGCGTAATTAGTGGATGTTAATTAGATCGGCCGCCGCGATTTGATTGGAAAACCATTGATATAAGGGGTAAATAGATACGCCCAGCGTGCAATTTACTTGGGCGGGAAATATTCTAACATGCGCGAAAGCATCTCTGCGAGAGAGTAAGGAGATGCTGCTCCTCCATCACGGGTCCTGACGTCACGCCGGCGCAAATCTCAGGGCTCCGTTCCCTCCCCGTACCGTTGCTCTTCCTTAACGAAAATCCTCATTTTTCGTGGTCACAAAACGTCGAATGTTAATTCCGAATCGATTCTACCTCAATACTACACTTTGCCGCGACTTTCTCCCGCGCTCTACACTTTTATTTAAATATATACGTGCGCTAACATTATATGAATTTCAGAAATTTAACACTTAAAAGCGACCGAAGTTTAATAAATACCCTTTCCGTGTTCTTGTTTCGAAAAAAGTTAATCTGCCGTCGTATTTTAGGTAAGAATAGACTCTATCGTTGTGTAGTATAAAGAATTAAATGTTACAGTAAGAATACGTTCCAATAACTTCGAGCGCTAAACGAGGCAACGTAACACGTACATATGTAATGGGGATCAGAAAAAGAAAATTTATCAGTTCTTGCCGATTTTATCTCAATAAAATAACATATTATGTTTATACACCAAATAACCTTGATGAGAACAAATAAATCAATTGTGACGCAGGAAATCTGCGTTTGTACTGGGATTGCGACTTACAAACAGTTGGAACTTTTTTTTCCTGGACAGACCAACGAAAGAGTGTTGAAAAAGATACAAAGTATATCTACATATCATCGTCGCTATAAAGTGCACGGCCGTTTCCTTTGCACACATATACAAGTATCAATACAGCGTGCGATTTAGGGGAACCCCAAAAAAACCGCGTTCAGTGGGTGTCTTACTGTATTATTGTCTCTAATAGATGAACGCATTACAATTGGATTGCTTTAAGTAGCTAAAAGCAAAGAAACTTCCCTTAAAACGACATTCTGACTATCGAGTCCTTAATTACGGCTAACAATCTTTCAGTTTGATGGGGAATAAACCGAACATTAAAAATTTTGCTATCAGAAGGATTTATTGCTGCTATTTTCATTTATTCCTCAGCAGTTTATTAAACCTGTGCAAAAACTCTCTTTTGTCATGACAGATGATGAATAGGGATTAAATTTCGTTTGTTTGAAAATGAAACGTGCAGATCGACTGTCGTTTTACAAAATAGCAGGATTGTATACGAGCGAATACTGCTTTAAAGCTTTAGCCCCGGAGCAACGATTTTGAATGGCTTCAATCGAGATTACAATGATGGATAATGGAGTCGTTGAATTCATTAACGGGCTGCAACGATCCGCGAATCCATTTCAATAAAATCCGAATGGAATAAAAATATGCACTGAAAACGAAATCTTCATTCTAACAGTGTTTAATATGGCGATGAGGTAATCACATAAACCGGAACTGTTTTATCGAACAGAGGAGTAAAATATTATGCCAATTGTATTTTACAGAGCAAGGTTTTTTTTCTTACATTGCAGAAAGAATTTAGATATTCTATTTAAATGAATTAGTAGGCAAGCAATAATCGTCGCTTACAACACAAATTAAATAATTATACATTAATAATAGTACCATAGAAATAAACTGAGAGTGGATTATAACATCCTCTTCATATCAAAGCACTATCTTTTCATGAAGTATTTACCTAAATGCATGTTTATGATGTTGCAATACAAATTAAATTATTTATACCCCTACAGTTGGATATATTTTCGTGCGTAAATCAGAGTAAGACGACCGAGTTAACTGCTTTTATTTCGATACGATCGACTTATTTATGCAACTGTTTCCTCTCCAAACGTTTGCATATAATTATTTCTATTGGATCGTAAAATACTATTTCGGAATCCGGGTAAGATATTCTTAGATAGTAACTTCTTCTTCATACAGCGAACAAATTAAGGGAAAGAGATGCGAAAATTCGTTTTTCCCTCGTACGCGAGAATACCCGCCTAAGTAAGTAAACTCACGGTGTATGCATCCCCTGCCACACACAGAAAAGTGGCTCGTAAGGTATCTATACGGGAGTTGTTTAATTTTGCTGCCGATTCATGATCCAGAGGCCAGTCAGGTTTTTCTTTTTTTGTCAATCAGTCTGTGTAACAAGTAATCTCTCTCTAAATTTAAGAAAATATTATATTCCGTTATGATTATTATTCGTGACAGTATGATACAGCGATTAAGGTGATTCGCCACTGTGCAAGTCATTAGTCTAAAACTGTAGACGATTTGAGATATATATACGTCCGCAGATTCAAGTTTTACAGGTACATGTTTCGAACCGACATTAACAAATAATTTTTCTCAACACTGAGACCTGGAATAAATCATCTGCTCTCCCCCTTCGAAGTTGCTAAAGTTCATGGTTAGACGAGCGTATTTTATGTTGACAGCGTTCACTTATTTTTTAAGTGCGCGACTGATGCAATACCGATAGGTGAAATAACATTCGGGGCGAAGTAGACGATCTATAAAAACGCGGTTGCTTCAAAGTAACCTGGTCATCGAACATTACGCCACGTGAGTCGACGAAAGTGAAGCTACACATGTGCCCATGCAATGTTTCTGCACCTAAGTATATAGTAAGTGACAAATATTCGTTTTATTGTGTTTTCCTGAACAATGTAATCTATTCTTTTCTGCTGGGAATGCAATTGGAATCGTACGGTAAAGTTCACGATTTTGTCTGAAGAAAGGAGTGGCGTAACTGAAGGAGGGTTTATAATTTCAAAATACAGTAAGACCCCGCTTAACGCTGATTCAGTATCCGAAATCGCACATAGTTTGTTAGACTGTTCAGGATAAATGTTCCAGTTGTATTCTTCAAAGTCGCAATCACAATAAATTTATCTGTTGTCATGAACGTTACTAAACTAAATGCACACCAACGACAATTGGTAATGCATTAAATTTGTCGACTTCAATAAGGTAAATTTTTAAAAAATAAGGAACAAATCGTGTCATCGAAAACTACAATCACAACGACTTCCGATGTAAAAATTACTCGTCTTAGAAGCAATGCGATTGAGGAAATGGAAAAACGACTTGAAGTTGGACGCAATTATAATGAAGAAAGCGACACCAGTGAAAGTTTTGTCGCAAGTCGAGGGTGGTTCCGTTGATTTAAAAATAGAAACAATCTTCATACAATACAGATTGTTGGAGAAGCAACGATACAAAAGCAATCATTGAACGGGGGAATTATCCTCCGTAATCAGTTATCAACTTTGAGGAAACGGGCCTTTTTGGAAGAGCCAATGGAATTGGAATGCCAAAACGCACGTTCTTGTCCCGTGAAGAACAACGAGCGCTAGGATTAAGATTGTGTAACCACTGCCTACCTATCATTTCAAAGCCAACTTGTTGATTGTGATTTCGGAGTCCAATAAAAAATTATTCAGAATTGATTTACCGAACACCTGTTAAATGCTACTGCGAATTTAAAAACCTAGAACGGAAAGCTTTACTTCTGATCGATAACGCTTTTGTCCGACTTAACAAAATGCATTAAGGCGTAATATCAAATTGTAAAGCTTACCACCTCCGGAGGTGATTTCGACAACTGAAACCCATTAGAGATTTTTGGAAAATCTACAACATCAATCGTTCCTTGAATTAGGTGTTGGCCGAGAAATGTATGGAAGAAGCTAAGCAAAGATGTTAATATCGACGAAATTGTAAAGGTAGCTGATGGAACTGGGTTAGATATTGAAGAAGTACTGCAAGTTAGAACTGGTGAAGGTCTTTCGAACGACGACCTTATGTACAGATATCATGAAATTCTGAGGTGGACAGGAACCAGCGGGGTAATTTATTTACCGCCAAGGAACAATCACGATCGTGTGACTCGTACCGGGGACTTCGATGCAAATATTCGCGGAGAAACATTTGATCCTAATAATATGACTATACTGCCACTAAAATCTAACGATTATACATTAGTTTTGTCCGCCTGATTTTTTAGATGAATAATTTTCACGACACCCCTCAAGAAATGTAATGATCTTGAAAATCCGTTTATTACAATCAGGTTCCCTGTAGTCCCGTAGCAGTTTAACCGTATAGGTTAGAAGCACGGACGACACCTCAAGAATATTGCCCTCCTAGGAGGAAAATGAAAGTTGGGACCAGTGCACTGAGGGTGTTGCAGCATCGGAACAAATGCACAAAAATATTTGCTTCGAACTGTATAAAAAGGAGGAGTTGTACAATGAATTTCTTAGTAAAAAGAGGGAATAAAGAAGTAAATGGAGCGAAGAGGAAACATGAGAAGTATAAGTATAACGAAGTATAGCATGTTATACGTAATCGATATTTATATCCTGTAGGAGTGAACGACCTTTTGAAATACCGCGGTCAAACCAATTCGATATTCGGCACTCAATTGTTTTAGCAGGAGGCGGAACGGTCGGAGCTGCAGTGGCACGAGGTTAAGGTAGGAGAAATTTTAAAGTAAATATTCTCTTCTATTTGGATGCTACTTCGCATACTGTTTAACTGCTGTAGTAATATTCATTCAGTTATATTAAACCCCCTAATAAGGACTGTTTCCATGGGTCGGTATCATGTCATCCCACACAAGAATGGGATTTCATGTTTTCGAAAAGTACTTCCGATTTTAGTTCAAATGTATCGTAATATTCGTGGTACGTTTTCGTGAAAAACAGTTTCACTCGGGTAATTGATATTGAAGGATGCAGAACCAAAGCTGTAAAGTATTTGTTAAGTTGCATTCAGTGCATCGAAATGTACTGCAAAATTTTAGTGAATACCGTCTTCACCATATCATGCCTGTCATTATTTTGTTTTAAGTCCTTTTGAAATTTGTAATTTGTTTAACACCTGGCTTATTACAGTGAAACGTATGATGTGTATTTACAACTAACTGTTCAGCGTATTATTAATTTTCATTCATTTTAATAAACATGGTAACCACCAGGTAAATGTCAGAACTCGTTGCAGTGTATGTAGATTCGAGTAACGTAACAGCTAATGGCAGTAATGCATCCCCCCGTTTAATATTATTGGAATATTTATGGACAAAGTATTGTCGAAGTAATGGTTTTTCATTATGCACCCGATTAATTGTAGTGTCACTGTTTTTTATTTCATAGGTGCTGTGTTATGCAGTAACCAACCCTGTATGGAGGGAGAGCGACTGAAGAGGAATGAGACACCGTCTGTATCAGGGGATGCAGAGGATGTAATATGTATTATTATCTATTGTCCATGGAGGATATAAGCACAGGTTGGAGGTTGAGTAGCGCTGACTGTTGTAGCTGGAGCAATAATTTTTCTTTGAAAAATTATAAGTCTTTTGCATAAATTTCACTGTACTGTTCTTATGATTCCACTCCATGTATTATTTGGTTGAATAAAAGAAGAAACCAGAACCTTAGAGTTAATTTAATTTATTAAAAATATTTCTTGTAGAAACATGTTATAAAAACAATTGGGTATTACAAATATTAACTTTCTTTATGTTTTTACTTTTTACAATGAAGTATCAAATGCTTTTCTGTTTCCCCATTGGATTACTCTTTGATGATTTTTGATGTTCAAGCACGTCTTGGGAGTCACTCCTGCATTTGCATCCGCAGTCACCCATATCTGAAACATTACAGAATTACAAAACTGTTAATCCAAGACCTCAAAATTATTGCAAGAAATTCTTGTTTTTGTCACTTACTATTATCTAAAGCATTCAGAAATTGCATAGCCAATTGATAATTTATTTTATTAATAATGGGAGATCTGGTTTGAATCTCAGCATGTACAATTGCAAGTCACATTTGCATAGTGATAGATGTAGCTAGTGGATTGTTGTCCTTGAAGCTAACTTAAATAAAATTAAAACAAACACCTGATTTAGGAATAATCAGCAATATTCAATTTGTCTATATTAGATCTTCAGGATTTACTGATTAAAATCATTAAATAGATAATACTTTTTATACCTCATTTATGATCATAAAATATTAAGAGTTAATAATTGTAGGCTTTTACTGCACATAACATAGAAGAATCAAATATTTGACCTTAGAAATCCTTCTAAATAAATTAAATAATAACTAAAACGAGTAAGTTAAGTATGATCAACGATTTAAAGTTTATGATATGAAAAAAGTCATTTGAACTGAGTGCATGAAAAGATAGTTAATACATTTAAAAAATCTTTCTCGGAAGAAAATCAAGAGCAATCTCTACTTTCATAGTCACGAATTGATGAAAAAGCATTCAAATGAATAACCGCAAACTTAGTCAAATTAGTTTTCCAAAACACCAAGCCGTTGATTATCTTCAGTCTTCAACCGTCGAAACAGTAGCATCACATCTTCCCTCGTACACCTGTGATTAAAGGAAGAAAAAATTTAGAAAGGATTACCTAAAGTAAATAGCTTTCGCATTTAAATTTATTTACATCTCAAAAGCAAACTTGATTTAAATTTTAAAATGCTGACCTTGAGGTATATAATTTGCTTGAATACCAGGCACACCGCAACATGTCGTTAAATAAACGAGCAGATAATTGGTGATGCACGATAGAATGTAATCTCATCAGCGCGAGTATTCAGCTCTATTCCCGATGATATAACCTCTGCAGAGTTTTGTATTCTTTTCATTAAATTTTTCACCTACCTAAAAAAATTAACATCTAGTGGTTGACAAATTGGAGTACATTTAGGCGGAATGACCTTCAACCTACATGTTGGTAAGCCCTCTCCATCGATAAATATTTCATCATACGATGAAGTATTTGTTTGCCCTGCCAATGAATCTATCTCCAACAAAAAATCACGGTCTATTACATATTCCTTAAGAACATTAATCAAGAAATCTTAATATATATATTTCCGTACTTAGTTTTCCCGATCGTGACACTGTTACCCGCACATTACGGAAATCTGAAATATTTCTGCCGCAATGAACATGCCTCTCGTGGAAGAGCTGCTCCCGGCGGCTACGTAGGAAGTTATTCTTCGTTGCCTTATTCCATGCATTCTTCTAAAATTTTGCAATAAAAGTAGTCAGAAAATTGATATGCATATTGATTACTATCCCGAAGGAGCTCCGTACAAAAAAGCACAGGGCGAACTACTGCCTCATGCTGAGGTTTGACTCTTCCTCAGCTTCAGATATTACATCGGATGTAGATGGAATCTCTTCCGCCATTTTATGCCGAACCTTACAGTAAATACACCTCTTTGAAATGGCTTTCTACGCTTTCGGAAAATAGTTAAAAATAACAGTGCGAACTAATTACGGAGTGGATTACTTACCTCAGTTTAATCTGCGATTTCATCCAAAACCCCGTCCTGCAGTCCTAAAGTCCCGTTGTCAGTAAAAAAGAAGTTGTGAGTGGTACGTTCGAACCGCACCACGTTCTAGTCCTCAAGTCAAATCTCAGGATCCATGTTTCATCATCACCTTCCTGTAAGACAAGAGCACGTGAAATAACTTTCATATCAATAGCACCAGATATATTCATCGTAATTTTTGTAAAAGTTAGGCAATAAACATGTAACAAATGTAAAAATGTTTAACTCTGGCACCTCTCTACCACTGTGAAAAGCCTCTTGAGTCGAAAGAATATTGAGATAGTACTGAACTTGACGTTCGTTGGGTCTCTTCTCTGAATGCTCTCTCAGGTTCTACTGCACTGAGCCCTCTGGGTAAATCATGCTGAACTCTCCTCTGAATACGTCACGTATGTACAAGCCTTCATTCAATACACCTAACGAAAGTATGCGAGTGATTTGTATGGAGACGGATTCAAAAATATGTTATCTACACGGCCGGACCTTTTTGAAGCAGTAATCTTACTACCACTAATTACAATATAATGACTTGACCAAGCAGTGGAGGAGCATGAGGAGTTACTATTTCGCGTTTAAGATAAATATGGCCGTGGGACCGCGCCGCCATGCGGGTTCGAGTGCGGGCGAATGGGGCAAAGGCACCCGCAACAATAAAGAGCGAGCTAGAATCCCGTTTTATGCGAAAATTCTTCCGTTACATTTGAGGCGGCCGGAAGCTCCCGACAGGATTCGAACTCGCTACCTTAGTGTTGCCAGAAGTGGGTACCTACCCCACTCGGCCACACTCGAACGAGTAAAACTCAAGCGAAATATCCTTAAGTTTCGAGTTTTCCCAGTATTACGTAATGCAATTCTACTTATGCCAGTGAATTTTATGAGGAAGAGAAAAATTTTGCTAATACATTGAATTAAATTACATAGTAATTTAAATTTGGTAATTATTACTATTCCCACTTAACCTATTACAGGTTACGTTAAAGTCGTGATAATGATTATGTTACTGAAAGCTAAAGAATCCTCTCATGTAAATGAACCCAAAGCAAAAAACCATCAACCTAACTTGAACCCAGCTCAATCTTTTACCACTTAGCCTTCCTCCAATGCGTCTGTGTCTCGTGATTCTACTCCCGCCTAATATACCCAACCAAATCTTCCTCACACCGAATCCTTTTCCTTTTTGAATCTCTTATCCTCTTTCTCACCAGCTTGTATCCCTCACATTGAAATTGAAGGAATTCCAGATATCATCAAATATCTCCATATCAAAATTACCCTGGGCCATACCCAAATTACCAATGAAGTTTTAAAAACCCTCAGTCAATTAATTCCAACACTCTTATACTTTATTTTCCACACTCTGATCTATTTAATGAATCTTAGAATCTATCCCTATTGCTTCCTTTCCACCTAGAAAACAGGCACAGTTATTCTCATTCCCAAACTAAAATCAGTATTTACTATGTATATAGTATATATTGTCGCATACAAACACTTTAGAACCACCAACGCTTCCAGCGCTTTAGCTCTTTCATGCTATTGCTCTCAATCTTTGTGTCGACACTCTCTCTCTACCGTTCCGTCACTGACTACTCTACTATACTATACTACTGACCCTCCATTATTCTTGCCCCCGGGTATCTAACCCTGCTGCCAGGATGTAGCACAAATTCAACAAAATCATTACCCCTATCTCAAGCAAAATCAAATTCTTAGGCTTTGAAATCAATAATGATCTATCTTGGTCATAAAGAATAGCCTATCTAAATCCCAATTTGCCAAATTTAAATTGAACCCCTTCATAAGTAAAAGCAGCCTCTTTAAATTTTGTCGACAAAATTATATTAATCAATGCTTTTAAATGCCTCATACATACTTCTCTCTTGGAGCATCTTAAATACAATTTAAACTTAATCAAAAGATTCTATAAAAATGCCTTTGATAAGCCACAACCACCAACAAACTGATCCACATTTTAATTGTTATGCATTAATTAAATGTGCATCTCTTAATCTTATAATGAAAATGACCGCAAAAATGTTATATATAATAAAATAATTGAATGTATCAAATATGTAAGTTCAGCTACAATAAATCATGGTAATCACTCTCTCATAATTAGAAATTTTTGGGGTATAGAACACTCAAAACCATTAAAAGAAATCCAAACATAATCTTATACACAAAACAACATGGATGATGCATATTGGGAAATGGAAAAAGATGTTCATATTTATCAATCATTGGAAACTGATGATAAGAATGCATATTGTCTACATAATACATTATATGTATCGTCAATACTTGTCAGTTTTACTTTTAATTAATAAACACAATATATCCCATAATAAAGAAATCTGATAATATTCAAACAAAAACATCACTTCAAAGTATTAAGGTAATTGTTGAAAAAAATTTAAATTAACAGTTTTGGCATTCATAAACAATCCATTTTTATAAATAAAGTTCCATCTCAACTCTGGGGAGTAATGATAACTATATTATCCCAAAACTTATATTTCCAAATTTAAGAAATTCAAGCAATAAGTAGGATGATGCTCTGCATCTTAGAAAGGTTACACAAACAATCATACATTGAAAATAACATTTAAAGTCAGTATAAAAAATCAATCTTTGTTTAAACACGGAATTGAATGATAAGAATTTATATTCAATATTATGATTGTATATTTTGGTTTTGAGGTGAGAGGCTTGTAATAATATGCAATACCCAGGAATGTCTGGACTATGTAGATGGTTATGTAACTGTTCTTATAATCTTGCCAACCTTGATTCTTCAGTATATTTCACTGAGCATGGTTTTACTAATTGCCATAAGTATGTGTGTACTGTCCATATATCTGGAGGTAATCTATCATCAATTTGTATGAATCTTGAGAAACAAATGGGTCAGTAATTTGCAAAATATTCTTTGTTCCTATAAACAGGAGAGTGATCCATTGATAGGTTTAGCCCATAAGCAAATCTTCTATGCTCAAGAAAATAGATAATTGTGCTATGTAGGAAGTACATACAATAAGCATGGTAATCAATATTCAGCCAAAATGTCATCTGAGTTCTCTGAGAGTCTCTCTCCATATGCCATATTGAAGTCAGAACGTCCACTGAGAGAATTGAAAGGTTAATATAACAGTTGAAAGCTTCCCTTAACTTCCATTTGTGAATGTAGTTATAATTTACTGTTTATGTACCTTTTGCAGATCATTGTTCTTTGTAACAGCAATGCTCAAGTGGGGCTTTTCTCTTATGGGCACTAAGAAGTATGAAAAAATTGAACATTTTTAGTACTAACTCAAAGTCAGAATCTCCCTAACTTCAAGCAGGCTAAATTATTGGGGAGGGCTGCAGTTAATAGTTTAGGATGGTTATTGACTCATGATGAACACTTTCAAATGGTTTTTGAAATGTAAGATGAGTTACATGAAAATAAGGATACTTCATTATTTACTTACTTTATCATAGTTTGAGCTGCACCTTTCATAAAACATTTCTTTTCCTAAAGATAAAATCTCAGATGTCATTCTTTCTCTTGGAAAATAATTTCCTTAAATCTTCAATTGTCAGATGAGACCACTTTTTGACATTGAATAGGAATGTGGAATGAATATATGAAAAGATCAATTTATGTATATTAACCATATTTAGAGTATATTTTTCCCTTCCTATTTTTTAGTTCAATTGATTATGAAATCAAAACTTCTATTGGGATAAGTAAAAAATGGCATTCATGAATTTTTAGAGGGATGCTAAGTAAAAAATCAATTATATTACTTCAAGATCTTCAGTTATATTTCATAAGAATAAACTTGAGTAAAACTTTGGTCAGGAATTTAAAAATCAAATCATAAGATACTGTTTCAAAAACTAGGAAACCTGAATAGAATTATATTATTCTGGCAGTATCTCTCAAGCTCTTTTTGCAAAAATAGTACTTCTTTCCTAGTGGAATCCTACTTCATCCAATACACCTAGACACATTGTTACTTTCCTTTAATCTCTTAATCCTACTTAATACTTTATTAGTTACTGATGAACATTTCCTCCCCTTTTTTCAGACACAAATCTGTTTATTAAATTATGCCATTATCATATCCCACTATCCTAAAAGACTTTCATTCTTTCCTTTCATAAGAATTGTTATTCTTTTCTCCAACTCTTCTGTAAGATTTATTAAGATAAACTATATTTTTAACTATGTATGCATTCTAGATGTGTGCCAATCTCTTATGGTCAATCCAAGCCAAAGGAGTTATGCTATACAGAAATCTGTAAGGTTTTATGAAAGTCAACCATTTATCCTATGCAAAAGTTAATTGTGAATTAAAGCATTAGGAAACCTGAATAGTATAATCTTATTCTGGCAGTCTCTCTCAAGGTTTTTTGCTTAGATAGCCCTTTAGAGCTTTAGCCCTTAGATTACATGAGAAAACCTTTAAGGATGAAAAAAGAACAAAGGATTATGTATAAGTCGAAACACACCTTTAATCAGCTATTTAATTCATTGATTAAAGAATATATAGCTGCTTTGGGATATACATATTCATGTACACATGCAAGTGAAAGCTAGCTTGATTATTGCAATCCGGTAATATATCCGATAATGAATTAATAAATTTTTAAAAGCTTTATAATGCCGTTATACTGTTCTAACCAATTTTATAGTTATCGTGTAAGGGTATTTTGAATTATGTTCGATTTCACATCTATTCTTCCCTTCCAGATGTAGAACTTAGGACAATCTATGCCAAATATTTTCATCAATTTCATTTATATCATAGTCTTAAAAGATTTTCCAAATTTCAAAGAAAAAGACTTTTATGAAATGCCACAAAAGATGTTCCAATTTTCTATGTATTCAATATTGAGTCAAAGTAAAGATAGGTTCTATCTCATGATCTAATGCAAAAATATCCGCTTATCGGGCAAAAGTTAATTACAATTGCTAACCCTGCGCAATTTTGGAGCTTTCCAACTCTCAGATAAATATTTCAAAATAATTGTTCAAATTCGCGTCCAATGTATTTTAAATTGGGGAAATTAAAATAAGCCTGGCATCGAACCCATGAACATTTACAGAAAACTGTTATCACTTTTATATACTTTATATAAATGAGTAAAATTTAAAGCTAAACCTCGGGGAATATTTTTTTAAAATGTTCGTAAATCGGGCAGATACATTGTTTCGGGAAAAAGTCCAATTTTGATGTAAAATATTGACACAATTAACGACAAATAAGATTCCTAGCATTGAATTGTGTTTTTACATTTTACTTTACTCAGTCTGAGAGCACACGAAGTACATATACAGAGCAACTATATAACCTGTAAAATGTTTTTATTGGAATTTAATCATAAGTAATATGCACACTGTTCCTAAAATATTCAAAGAAAATAGAACCAAGTATCGACAAATATAAGAAGCTCGTGATTGCATTTATCTCGTAAAGCAATAATATTATGCTTCTAGAAGACATCATTAGTACGAACACTGTAAGTTTTCGTTTATTTTTGTAAATGTAAATTGAGTAAACTGAGTTTGATTAAAGAAAATTATTCTTCTTAATCCATCCTTAACGTCATTATATCTAATACCACCCTAAAGACATTCGGGAAATCAACAAATGTTTAAAAAAGACTAAGCTTAACATAAATCATTCAACATGAATAGTCGAATAAGCTGGAGAAGACGAAACCGCGGAAAATGATAGAAGTTTACGAGTTCGTTTCCTAATCTATCAAATGTCACGGGTCAATGTTCCGACCTTGCGTGCACTATCGGAGGTTTGAGGTTTTGACGGGTAGAAGATTAAAATCCAATGCAGAGATTTCGTGGAAATAACAAGAATCCATTTCATCCTTCATATCCTTTACTAGCCATTCTATCAGTCTACTTGGTGTGGCAGTTCATAAACTTTGAGGAAGCGCACGTCCGAATCTTCCACTCATTTCATGTCTGTCTATGAATACTTCCCTGAAAATGGCACAAAACCCTGAAATAGCTTTGGTCATATCTATTTTCAAGCGATAAAATGAATAACTGAAATTTAATCAGATCTTAATTCGTCTGTCTTCAGCTGTCATATATTCACATTCTGTGGTTTTCAATTTCTTCCATAACATCATCGGATATTTATTGACCGAATTTATGGATTCCCGGTACTAATATTAATAAAAAATAACAAAAGATATGGAAGATACAGTTCCCATCTTTTATTTATCGAATCTATACTAGTAAAATCGAGGGCGCATTGTTTTTTAAACAATTCATTTTTTAGAAGCTCGTCCTATCCCTCTGACACTCATTGTAAGCCGAGAAAACTTACAAACAATAGGATATATATTAATAAGCCTTTGTTTTACTCTCGATTTTCATCCATCCTCGACCCAAACTTTAATTTCGACAACCCAAAAACTTGTGCTGCTCTCCTCATCTTCCAGCCATTGAACAACGCAGTCGACCAATGTGATAATTCTGTTGTGGTAGAATTTATAAATTATTATAAAGTTTAATTCCTCCTATTATAAAGTTTAAATCCGCCTATTATAAAGTTTAAATCTTCCTATTATAAAGTTTAAATTCTTTTTGTGTGATGATTATGTTTGTGTTTTACAATATACTTCCAAGGCGCTCCAGAAATAAATTTTCACGAGAATTTCAGATATTTAATAAATTGAAAAATATAAATGAAAATATGCCAACAACATTAAGAAGCTTTCGGAAAAGACGAAAAAAATCTTTCTCAATTCTCTTTCCGATAATGATCCCATCGAATTGGACATGAGTTACTAATCAGATGAACTCGAGTTTTCTTTGTTAGATATCATGTTACTCCATCACATATAAATCGCTTCTCTTTCAATGATTACCGAAGCAAACATTTTTTCCGTGACGTAATCTTGATAACTTTATTTCCAACCTTCACACCGAATTTTTTCGTATCGAAGGTCCCTTTTCTTCTTCATCTTTTGATAATGGACTGAGGAAATTGAATTAAGATAAATGTTCGTGAAGGTGTAACCCATTATTCATTTCAAGTCAGCCCTACGCCAAGGATGCTTTATCAACGTTATTGCCAATCTTGCGTATAGCGCCCACCAAATTAATAGCATTATCTCTCTTCAAAATCTCTTTCTCCGTCACTATCAAATCCTCCATTCTATTGGGGTTTCCCCTTTTAGCTCCCACTTTTACATGAATCCGATCCTTTTCGTTTTTCCCAAAATCACGCAATTGTGGCCAAGGGACCTCAATGTTTATTGACACCGAGCACAGCAATTTAAGCTCCTTGATTATAAGTAACACGACGAGAATCTGCTTATCTTTACGACCAATTATCTTTTATCGAAATAATGGTTACTGAACGCTCTTCAATGCATTGTTCTATAAATGCCGATGATTTCAGATATCCTAATATATCCTTCAAATACATAAGAATGTATCTAAGATCTTGAAGAGTTATTTTTCTGAATCGTTTTTGTTTAACCTTTATTATTTCAATAAATACTTTTCATAAAAATTGTTATAATTAATGAAGTATAATATTTTTTATTCAACCTATATATCGTATCTAATCTTAATATCTTATAAAACGTATTGCTTTTACATTTAACTTAAAATTATTTCCTTGTTTATTGTTCTCGGCAAGCTCTTTCCGTATTTAACCCAATTCATTTATCTCTATCGACTCTAATTAGTAGCAAATAAAATCCTTCAAACTGATGTACCCTTTTGAGGTACCTCCTATGTAAAATTATTCTTAAAATGAGATTATTTTTTTCTTAACTTTTCGTTCCATGAAAGCGATATATATGCTTATCTATCGAGGATTTTAAAAATCTTTCTCCGATATCATCTGCGATTTTTCGGTCCATCAGTCCATTCAGTATACGATTTTGAATTATTTTTTGTTTTTATTATAATTTTTGTAAGTGCGAGGAAGAGGCAAAACTATACATGTTCTTCTCGTTTGAGCTAATTCTAGTTGTGAGTGTCACTTGCTCATTCGTCTTATCTCGTCATGTACAATAGGCTTCCTGGAATTCAAAATTGTTCATCCATTTCTTTGCGAATCCATTCCATTGCTGCATGAAATGGAATCTTTCCTAGAAAATGAGTGCATAGAGAGCGCTTGCTTGCTCATTCATCAGTTCTTACCTTGAGAAAACTCTTAAGAGTAATGAAAAATCAGCTACCCCGCTGAGTAAGAACAGCTCATTTATTTTCAGCAGTTTATTTGACCTTAGAAATTTTATTTGAAGTTCAGTTCGTGTGAACTTACTCATCGAATTCTTACTGAAGTTTGAATAGATTAGGTCACGAAGAGGATAAGAATACTCATAAAACTTCATGTCAACGCAGAAATTTACATGTGTATACAACTATTTGGAGCAAAATATTATATATTTAACTGTAAATGACGAACAGAGAATCTAAAAAGGATCAATAAGGATAGTATAAAATTCAAGTAATATCATTCTATTCGTGCGGGTATGTATTTCAATATTGATTATTTCTTTTAACCCTTTAAATTTCCAATGGAAGTTATTATTTAAAATTTTACTTTTAATATGATATCCGCTCTTTGGGACTGATATTCTGATATATCAACAGTAGAATATATTTTCATTGTGATATATTTTGGCTACAAATCATAACTATGGTATCAGATTTAAAAAATAAAAATATTTATCACTTATTCACAATCATGAATTGACGATATCATTCTCTTAAAGAAGTTGTTCTCTTCATTTTATGTATCACCAAATATAGTTAAAATCGCTCTCCACTAATCAATTTTTTTCTAACCTCAGCTTTAAACTTCTGGAAACAATTTTTGAGATTCCCCGCGTTGAAATTACTTCAAACTGCAATCGTGATTGAAAATCGTGAAGAAAATTACACAGTAATTAGCTGAATGAATTCTTTAATTAATTTCCATCAAATTTCGAGAATGATAAACTTTAGGTATTTATTTTAAGTTTTAATTTAAGCTCAAATCACTTTAATATTATTGTGAACGATCCTGTAGGTTGAGCGATTGGCAGGTTACACGACACTTAATTTAGAATCGTACTGCAAAAATCAATCATGCAGGTATAACCTGCAATCAATATAATTTTCATACGCCACCAACTGTCCATATCTTCAACCGACATTTTGCGCAATGAAAAACCGAAAAAAAATCTCTTACCTGCATTCAAAGTGGTCACGCACGAGTTTAGATAGCCTCATTCTCCATAACTCGCGAAGACAAGGCATAGGGGAAGAAAACTCGTTCGTGACAATGAGGTGCGATACGAGGAAAGCGCACGTGTTAAAAATCTACTTGATTTCAGTGCACGCAATTAGTATCTAATGGAGGGAGATTCAAACTACTTTTTAAGTACAACCCATAGACCGATATAAAATAGACAATAGTCAGTATTTAAAGTAATAAGATTGTATATATTAATAGTAAGATAAAGTAGCTTGAAATAAAATGTGCAACTTGGAAGTCAATGGATTGAATTAATGTTTCGTAATAAATACTGAATTACGTTCTCGTTAACTGAGTCTTATTCGTTACGAACAAGTTTTCTTAAACATTATATCGAGAAACACTGCATCAATCACTCATCTATAAGTGAACGATTTTAAACGATTTAAAATGAACTTAAAATGTAAAAGTACTCACTACGATGCTCGATATATGTTCTTTATGAGAATAGATGATCATCTAATTGAAGAAAAACCTCGATTTAAAAGGCAGTCGCTGATTATTGTTTTAATGAAAACTATTCACTGAAATTTATTTCTAGAAAATGCTACAATATTTCCCAAGCAAATGCAAATAACTCACATATCTCGTAGTTGACTGTTTGACCCTATCGAATGAATGCCAATCGATTAAATCATACTATTGTGGAAATACTTGCTTGTCTTGAATTCTCGTTATTTCACCAAAGCCTCAGGAGTTAGAGCTATAAGTGAAGTGATTTGGCCGAGTCATCCGAATGGAGATAGATCACAAATTAATTAAAAATGCAACAATAAGTCGTGAGATAAAATTACTTTTATTTCCTTAAAGCACTGCAATAATTTCGATATTCCGTGAAAATATTTGCTAAGCTTCGCAAACAGATCGATTCCGTGCCTTTAAGACATGCAATACGGCATTCAGTTAGGTGATTAAAACACCGATTATTTTCCTCGGAATATCCCCAGTGCTTTTCGCATTCTGCCAACCTTCCAAAAGGGCAGCCGATTTCAAACAGAGAACAGCCCATCGTCAGCAGCGGGGGAAGGCACGACGTTTTTAGTGGTCACACACTCTTCCAATTAAGAATTTTAATCCCCTCCCCGGAGAATTAACCTCATGAGCAAACACGTGGAAACCTCCGCACACATTGGAAGTAGGAAGGAAGTGCGTGAGTGTTATATACTTCTCTCGTTGCAAATTTGACGGTGGGGAGTCCTTACCTTAGTGACTTCCGATTTCAAAACCCCAGCCGTTTGCTCGCGTGATGGGATTAGCGCGGAGTTGCATTAGGTTCTCGCACCCCACTCCATTATTACTCCTACTCATTCACTGCCCCTTCCATCCTAACCTGTCTTTATCCCGCGAAGGCAGCCTTTATTAACCGCGAAGGATTGCTCCTGAGCACGTGGAAAGTATTATGAGTTGTCATGCGGGATAGCCTCAATATTCTTCCGAATGTATGGTAGTAGCGCATTGTGAAGAGTTATTTGGTTCCCGTGGAAATCAATTTCTTTTGAAAGTAGGCCTTGTAAAGGCATTTCAAATCCTATTTGTATTGGATTTTGGACGAACATCAATACGCTAAGGATTCAACTCAAGCCATAGCATTCAATTTAGTATTTTCTTACATATTATTGAAGAAGTAAGACCGTACGTCACATAAAGGATGAGAATTTTATGATTTTTTTAGTGTGTAAATTACGCCAGGTCTATTATGGAGACCGGTTCGTGATGGAATTCTGTTGCGAATCATGAGCATTGGCTTGAAATTGAACTTATTATGCATCCAATACATCTTAACATATACGCGCAATGTCAAACTCATGTCCCATCCTTAACCGTTGCTGCAAATCTACTCCTTGGGATAAGTCGTCTGCGTGGGAAGGTCGTTCAGGAAGTAACATGGTATCCCAAAGAATCGTCAGCTCTAGCCCATCAAAGTGTGTAACCACCCAGTGTAAAATGGTATAATTGATGTATCTGGTAAATGTTATTGATTTTTGGTGTTGATGTAAATAGGGGTTTAATGTAAACATATAGTGGTTGTTGTTGACTTGTCCTAGTGTGGTGTTGTTGACTTGTCCTATACATGTAATGGCATGTCCTTGGATAAATAAAGATTATTATTATTATTATTATTATTATTATTATTATTATTATTATTATTATCATCCATCAGGTAGGCTGGCCTTAAGCCTCAAACTCATACAATCCGGTCGGAATGGTTAGCATTATAATCTTCTAACGCTGAGGTCCCGGGTTCAAATCCCGGCTGAGTAGGAAATTTTCATCTCAGGGTCTGGATGTCTGTGACGTCCGTTGTTGAGTTTATAACCACACTGTAATTTTCCCGAAAGAGGATGTTTGTGCGGTCTTTGTTAATTATAAATAAATATATTGTAATTTTTCTCTAATGATGTATCCTATCCCGGTCTCTCATAGCTTTTTCCTACGTCACAACCCTCGCACATTATCCGGCGATTTGATATCGAATGCGGTGTTAATATTCTGATTTCATCGCAGGGTGATTATAATTGGAATCAATTACCGCATCTCGGAAAAGGTTGAAAATATTTAAATCTGAATCGGGATTTCATCGGCAGGATTCGGAAAACATCGGAATGGCAGTTAATTCAAAATATTTCAGGAAATGAGGGAAAATTAAATGTGTGTATACATAAATATTAAAATATAACCGGACCCGCATTGTTTAAATCCGTAATTTATTTCAATAAGCGCTCTACCACGTCCTCTGACGAGAGATGACACACTCATACTCCAGTCTCAACTTTCGAGGTTGTTGTTTCCTCTAGAACAGAGTTTCAAACCTCCATCTTTGATTGCAGCGAAATAACAATTTAATATAAATAATATCCAAGTGCTTTCGACATTTACTAATAATGGCTCAATAAGAGGGTCTCGAGATTTGGGTTTTTCAAAAGTAAATATGATATCCGTTTGCGTAACTCGTGGTGATGATGATGATGAAGTTAGTGAACGAAGCAGTGTTTTACCAAGCTTTGGTTTTGGCCTTTGACTTGTGATTTCCGGATGGCAACGTTGCTACAATCTCTATGCAGGATATTTTTTGAAACCATCGGATCTGGAAGGTGGGATATGGTATGCAACGCTGACGTGTTGCAATGACCCGTTGCTTAAATCCGCTAAATACTCTAACTTTTCTGTGTATGTAATGGTGATGGACAGCCAATGGTATTGGACTGTCACTATCGGGTTATATTCTATAAATGACTTGCATTCTCGGAAATATCAGTCTTTTGTGTCTACCGTTTGGTATTAACCAGGTTAAGTAGTGATCCGTTTTCATTCAGAATTTTGTGCCATGGAAAGAATATTTAAGCTTCTTCTCGTCTTGGAAATCATCATGGTTTATCGTGCAGGGGCTCTCAACACTGAGGAGTTATTAACGGCCGAATATAAAGGGGTGATCCATCGCATTACAGAAATGGGTGATTCGGTAATTCGAAAACGATTTTGTTTCCTTAGCTGATGCTGCTGCACAGATCACGTAGTCCTTCGACTCAAATAATGTTGGTCTTAATAATTACACTTCCGAAGTAGAAAAAAATCTCCTATTTTCTAGTGATAATTTGTTTCATCGTCGTTCGAGGATATTATAACATCTTCATTCAATCTGCATGTATCGAAAGTGATTAAATCAAACCAAGATTCCTTCTTAAACAGACTTCTGTCTGTTTCTTTCCACTACGTCTCCGTTCCTGAAGGTCGTGGAAAAAGAACGAAAATTCCAGTATTTTGTGATTTTCATCATTATTATTGCCATAAGCGCGGTTCAATGTTTAATGGTTCAGAATAATCCCTTCCACAAGATAAATTAATCTGTAATTCTAGATTATTTCTTTCTTCTTTTTTTTCAAAAATGAGAATTGATTCAAATTGAAAATTAAAAAATCAGTGCGTCAACGATTGAAAACAAGGACAATTTAATTATAATTCTAGAATATTATCTAAAAGTTAAATTTATTCACCTTAAATAGCTAGTTAGTGAAATATGAGTTATAATCTTATAATTCATTCAATAAATAAAAATAACTACAATGTTTAATTTACTGTCATGATTAGATTCGTTTGTAAATACTAAGTTTCTATAAGATGAACAACTTAAATTTTCATAAGAAGAAATAAAAATTTGAAAAAGTCCATCATTAACGATCCGAAAATTATTTAAAACATTCAATCTTTTAAATTACTTTAGAAATTCAGCAATACTTGCATTTCTTAAGATTTTACAACACTATTTTATAACATTCCTACCTTCAATTAACTGAACTGTTAAATTAAAAGTATTCATGTAGAATGAAATTTCGATAAAGTTTTAGAATAGAATGGCGATTATTCAATTTTATAGAATTGTAAATTCGGTATAATATTCCTTGTGCACGAAACTCGATAAGTTGAAAAAATCCTCGTCAGTGGGTGGATCGAAACCTCTTGCGCATGGAGGACCTTTGAGGCATGGACAAGGTTCGAGACATCTGAGAATACTGGATGGAAGAGCACCTGATATAGATAACAAAGATATTGGTAAGTAAAGGCTCGAAAAGATTGGGTCTCGAGGGCCGAAATTATTATTAATTGTCTTCATTTCGGGCGAAATAGAGAGAGAGAGAGAAATAAAGAGTCTCCTCTTCCATTTAACCCGTCAATTATACTAAATTTAACTACTAATTACAATTAAAGTGTGTGGACTAAAAAACCTATGTGAACCTTAGGAATAAATTATCCACAGCAGGAAAACACCCACACAGATTGGGGGTGTGAAAAACCTGCTAGAAGCTAGTAATAAAAAATGCTACTTCTAATGTTAATTACCCTAACCTGGAAAGGAAAATGGTACAATTAACACTAGATGTAACATTTTTTTATGACTAGCTTCTAGTAGGTTTTTCAATGGGTTGGGTTGGGCGCGAAGCCCGAAGGGGTGGTTGGGTCGCGAGGGCCTCGATGTGCTCTCCCCGCTAAGAAGACTGCCAAACAGACTTGCATGGATGTATCGATTGACACATTGATTCAATCTTATTCGACGTAATAAGATACCTCTGAAAACATTCTTCCCCGTTGAAATCACGATTGCAGGATCCACATGTTTTTAAAGGAGCGGAAGAAAAACTACGAGGAAAATTCAAGCGTATCGCAGTCTGGTGGAAAACATGGCTGCGATGGTGATGATGATGGGTTTTCGGCATTCCCTGCATTAGTATGAACACCCAGAAGCATCCGTGTCGGATGTGATCAAATTGAAATTCCCCTCTCCGTACATCAAATCAAGGTTTTTACTATCTTTTCCTTCCGATGTCATGTCAGGTCCTTCAAAAATAACCTCCTTTCCCCTACGATCACCAAAAACTGTGATTTTGAAATCCTGAATAAATTGTTGGAAAAGGAGTAACTCCTGACTACCAGCCCCTTCTTCACCAAGCACCACTTCCGCTTTATCACAAAGGGATACTGCCTTCCATCTGAGAGAACATGCCGATTTGCACAATATATTGAAGGTTATAGGATCATCCTCAAGGCGGAACATGCCCAATGGAGTTGTCTACTAGCAAACGCGATCGGATGCTCTCGGTCTTCTGACTCTTGAGAAAGAATTCCTCCCAGCGTGCATGATGATGTATCCTTTGTGAGGATGAATAGCTTGCAGAAATCTGAAAACTTCAAGACTGGTTGAGAAGTGAGGTACTGCCGCAAATTAATGAATTCCATAGAATTCCATAGAATTCCACGTTCTTACTGATTAACTTGGTTATTGGAGCTGAGATGCCACTAAAATTCTTGATGAACTTCCTATAGTATCCCACTAACCCTCAGAACGACTGTATACTTTCAACATGCTCAGGAACGGGGGAGTTCATTATCGCCTCAATCTTTTCCACATCGGGTTGCAATCCATTCGCTGAGCTTTCATGCCTTGTCAGAGTGCTGAACGACGTATATTCCCGGCTTCACTCATCCATTACCACCAGCCAAGATCAACCAACGGGAAGTAGCGGGCTCCTCCCAACTAGTCGGAAGTTTCATCCACGTTGGCGATAAGGTACATTTCCTTCTTGGTGACATGGTTTAAGGCGCGGGAGTCAATACACGGCCAGTAGCATGGAGGCTCTCTCTGCGTCATCTTCTTCACCAAGATGATCAGCGCAGACCAGGGGCCGGTGGATGGTGAAATTACCACCTGATCTAGCATATCAGTAATGCCACGGCCGTGTTCCCTTGCTTCGCCTAGTACATCAGCGTAATCAAAGCACGGTATCAAATCTTCTTTCGACATCGCTTCGGGCTCTTTATGTCGTTATGACATTAAGAGAACTCTAGGTTTGCCGAAATGTGCGTTTATTGTCTCACAATGGAAAGCCTAGTGTAGGAAAGCCTAGAGTATACGTTTGTATACTTCAGGAGCACAAAACTTTGAATTCTAATACATACTTAAAGAATATCTATCGGGTGCTGTGTGAGAATTCATCGACTTAGTAACGTTAAAAATCACTTGGATTAGTAAAAAACCTTCCTCGTTTCCAAATTTAAAATATACAGTTCATAATTCTTAAAATTTGATCTTCCACTAAACATTTATCTCGATTCTGATTGGCTGAGGGAAAAACAACCGGTGTCAGTGCACGTGTTGTGTTGTAAAATATAAGCCGAAAATGACTTTTTCTAAAACAGATTGCACATCTTAAGAATTTCTCTCGTCTGTTTCGTCGACCGTCATAAATACGTCTATTACTAGCAAAAAATCATAATTTATTTCAGCCGCATTCTGCGAGTTGATGTGAGTGTTTATCATTCACACTTTATCAAGGTCTAATATCTCATTCTCTCAATATGGATTTTTGATCGAGATTTTCAAGTTATTTGTTATTAATTTCCCACAAAATACAATATATTGCGTTCATCAGCATTTAATTTCCTACGTCTATCAATTTCGTACTCAACGTGAAAAATCTCTCGCAATCAATAAACCCGAATAATTTCACGTCATGTCTTTGCGGGGTCAAACGAAAAACTCATTTCCTACTAAGAAAGTAGAGTTTACAAATTATAGGTTAAAATTTTAAAATAATAAATGAGTTTCTAAATTATTAATAATTCTCAATGGAAAAAGGGAAAAGTAAATATAAATAACTTATTCTCTTCGGTGAGTTCTTACAAAATGAACATTGGACCTACATTTTTAGCATTGAAATATTTTTGGATGAGATATAATCTTATATTTTGAACAACATACTTGATGGCTTGATTCATGATGAGTTTTCAAATATCATAAGAAATTCTGCTCAAATATACAGAATATTTGGTAACATTAAATTCGTAACAAGACAATGAAACTTTCTATAAGGGTGAAATTAAAATGTAGAACGATACGTCCACCATGCGAAAGTAAGAAAACTAAAAAAAGAAATTAAATTGTCCAAGTAAAATGATCGATCAATAAATCACTATAGAAGTTTCAGGATATATCAATCCACTTTCTCAAAGAACACATTCAGAAGGGTGTAGCCATTTTTGTGGAAAGATAGATGGCTTTGCATCTACAAAGAATTTTCCTAAAGGTCGCTGGGCTCTCAACGTTATCGTATAATTCACTGTGTAAAAGGCATTATTTATCTTCTGTCCATTCCCTTCTACCGCCCTTAACGATGATTTATCGGTTTTTCGGCTGAAAATATATTATCTCTCCTAAAGCCAGGGAAACTTTTCGTTCAACGACAGCGAAATCGATGCAACATCAATTTCGCGGCAACGGTTGATTAATATAGCAGTATATGACAGTCTCATCTCAAATAACGCTTTTTTAGGAATGTTAAAAATTAACCAAGTTTACGGAAGCAAAACCTCAGCACATCGCGGAAATCGGTCAAATATTATGTCAGCTAAACTATTAATGACGAATCATTTTTTGAGATCAAAAGAATTTTAAATTTCTCCAGAAATAAGTCGTTAGTAATTAACTGAAACTTCATTTCCGCCTAAGACATATTTTCGATGTCAAATTCAATATTTTACGAGTAGAATCTTCACAACATTTTACTTGTGAAGTAAATAACATAAAAAATCTAGAAAAAGATTTTATTTCCTAAATTATACATAGAATATTTCCAATTCACATTGATCCTTTTCTGTATAAGATTTTAAGTTCTGTATGCTTGAAAAAGTTCGCGAGGAATGATTACCAGAGGGAGATGAAAATGTTAAAATTGGATGTTTGCATGCCGCGTGGTGATTGGTCCATAGGTCAAAGGTGCATTAAAATGGAAGCAACAGGAGTGCAATCTGATTCGGTGTCAGAGCAAGGCGTGGGACCTGATGTTGAGATAGGAAATCGACCGTAACATGCTCACTAATCCACTTAGAGGGTGGCTTGCTCGCTTCCTTTGACCATTACCGGACTAAGGTCTGACCGAGGGAAGGCTTCCACACCAATTATTGCTCCAGATAAATAACCCAAACCAAAAACAGTTTCCCACACTTTTTTACTCATCGAGATCGGCGAGAGAAATAACAGTTCGATAAAAACCAAAGCATGTTTTCAATTCAGTCAAATTGGCTGCACTGGGAGCGTTTGATGCTTGATTTTTCGTTTCGGTCGCGTGAGAGTATGAGAGTTCAGGTTCACTCATTGCGTGGTCACAGGATTTTGTAGTGAATGTCTACCCTAAGGGAGAAATTGGCTGAATAGCTTGAGGGCATGACTCATTGTATCGTAGACTGCATAAAGAGGAATGAGAGCAATTGGTTTTATTATTATTAGAGAAGTAGAATATTTATCGGCTATACAGTTTCTCCAAAATTTTTTAAATTTCATTTTCAAAGTACACTAATTACTTATTACGCTGATGCAGGAAATGCATTGAAAAACTTGTAGGAGACGGAATTATAAAAAAGCTCTTTTTTCCTTTCACAATAATTCGATGCTAAATTTAAATGCTTCAATTTTTTAATCTCCTCGAAAAAGCGTATATTTTTTCCGCGTTGGAAGATTTGAAATATAGGAAAGAGTAATGAAGAGTATAATAATCCTCTACGTGTCACATTTTAAAAGTCTTCTTCCTTAATATTGAGTTTTCCTATCACTAAATTATATATAAACTCAACCGACGATAAATTGTTGAGTAAACGTTAAAATTAGACTCGGTACTCAACATCTTACGTATCAAACATGAAAAGGCTCTAAATCAGCCAGATATAGTGAAGTTGGGCGGCAATGTAGATGATATCTACTTTAAACCGGCACTATCACCACTTCATCTGAAATAGCGTTTAAGACGACCTTTCGGCGAATCAGGCCGCTCATATGAAAGTGTTCATATGAAAAAATTCGATCTCACATGATTCCGTATGGGTAAAATTAACATCTCTGGAGAAAATCACAAAATTTGATTTCATAAATTCTCACCAATAAATACGGAGAATCATGTTGATATAAACGTAAACTTAAATTGTTAAATAAATTTGAATAATATTCTATTTATGTATATGCTGTTTAATCATTGGTCACAATCGTTACGGTATTAGGATATCGAAGTAGTATTTATTAATTCCGCAAGGTCAGCAAGATACAGTGAAAGTACAAGTAAATGTCAGTTAAATCTTTTATGTGCTAAACATAGAGTAAAGTTGTTTTAAAGTTCGCAAAAGTATACGTTAGAAGGTATAATTTCCTTTAAATCTTTGATGTCGGCCTTTGATTTGCATTTCCCTCAATATCCTTCAGTTGAGGGAGATAACTTCCGACCATCACGTAATTTTGGGAATCTCTTTCTTGGAGGATTAGATGGACGTGGACGGAGAAGGGTATGGGCGTATTAGGGAACAGGTAATGATCATTGTGAGATAGGGAGTGTGAGAAAATAACTCAGAACCTTATCTTACGGGAAACGCCTGAGGGGAAGAGTAAATTGAGTATGACCTTGAAGGGGTTAGTGGCATTTAGTAAGGACCAGACCCTGAAAGATATTATCCTTCCATCACCTTGAGAGAGGTTTAAACCCCGAGTTTCTAGAATTTTGAGCAACAAATTAGTAGAAGATAGAGAAAGAAATGTGGTAAAAAGTCTAATATTCTACCAACTAATATGTAAGAACGGTAATATGGCGATAAGCTGTAATAAAAACATTTCAGTGTAAAAATAGCAATAAAATTTTAGCTTTAAAAAGTCGTATGTTTATTATTATTGTACATTTATTGTACATGGATCAAATAAGTAATTAATTAGGAGTTTCACACAGACTTTAAATCAGTCAAACTTATTTTCTAAGAAGCGAAATATGATGTATGTATAATAAATTTATCAAAAAACACAGCAAAGAGAGAATTTGTGTAAATAAATCTCAAGTTTGTCTCACCGTTAAAATGAGATTGATAGCTAAATAATTATTGATTCAAGCATTTGACTTTCGTAAACTTTGGATTTAATAGACTAAATAATTTATGGAATGCAAATTTGCGGGAAGAAAATTATTTTAGGCGATAAGATATTCTGAAAAAAACTAGTACTCTTGAATTACAAAATAATAACATAGGATTAAAATTCTTGTAAGTTTATACAATAAATATGCTTGTAAGAAATACTAAATTTATTCGGTAAGATTTATCGATATCGCACGTTCATAATATTGGAACGGATGATTAGTGATTTTGAAGTTTTATTTAGTTGAAATTACCAAATTAATCCGATCTGTTCGTCGATAACAATACGCTTATCCAAATTGAATGGTTCTATTTATTCGACGACCGAAATAAAGGTAACTCGAGATAAAATTTCAGCTTAATTAGACAGGGGAAAGAGGAGCCCTTCTTCAGCCTTAAATCTTTCCATTCTCGGGCTGAGAATCCTTGGAGAATAAAAGAAACTGGGGGTGGCAAGGGTGTGGTCCCAACGCCAACACTGCGTGCCCGCGTTTCGGCAAGGGGTAATATTTTTCCCTCTCCAAGCAGCACCTG
Organism: Pantala flavescens; assembly: GCA_020796165.1. NCBI lineage: Eukaryota > Metazoa > Arthropoda > Insecta > Odonata > Libellulidae > Pantala > Pantala flavescens. Next base: position 11,237,015 of record CM036889.1, on the reverse strand, counting down.
GCGTGGAAACCATGGCGCTATCAAGCAGCCACGGTGTGCCCATGCGTGCACGTACCCCCCACCCATCAACATCCCACACACCCCGTTAGCCACACCCAATCTTCTTCCCGCAGCACAATTCCACCATCCGCCTAGCTTCTCCCATTCCAGAAAAAAACCCACTCTTGGCGATCATTCGAATTGGTAGTTAGTCAACCGAGCCGGTCGCCCGCTGGACACGCAAGGCTCCCCACGAAACAACTCTTCACGCTTCTATAACCCTCCGCCAAAGTTTAAGGCACTCCGATGCGCAGTGAAGAGGGGAAACTGGTTTTGGAAGGAGTACACGAGGGGAAATTTAGACGCGGCGAAATAAGTTGATGTCGCGTAACACGAACCAAAACCCAAGCTGAAGTTCCTTTTCGAAAAGTGGACCCTTCCACGCTTCACTACGTTGAATACGCAAGTCCCATTAGATTCCGCGTGATCTATCGGAGACGTAGCGGAGAATTAGCCGCCATTCTATGCTTTATCTCTCAGAGTCCGTGCAATAAAGCCGCAAATCCTAATTCCCTTTGCTTCTTTGTGCCCATTCTTCACGTTTCCGACAGATACCCCGTTCGACCTCCTCACCAGGTCAAGGATCTCGTAAAATACGGCAGACACTGTTGTTAAATGTTCCCGCGGGATATGTATCATTGAGGTGCAGACCACCCGAGGATCGAGACGTTTATTTCACCGCAAAAAGGTTATGTAATGAGTAATAGAATTAAAAGGGAGGAGGAGACCCTAATGTAAATTAAGAGACGAGTCAATTGAAAGGAGAAATCGAAGAGCTTTTGAGAGAGTGGTGAGATAAGAATAGTATCTACATTTTCTAGGCTATGCTTGAACGATATTAATACTACATTCTTGATCTTGCTCACTTGATAAGAACGAGTTAAAAATTGGTATGAAATACCACATTAATGACTCATAGAAATCATATTAATAAAAATACATTTTTCTTAGGTATGAATCATTCAATTAATCAAAAAGTAAGTTCAGGGGCATGCTATAATTCGTATAATTCTTCCGTAAACATTTCTTCTTTACTCTATTATAGTGTACTCTAAATTTTTTACAACGTAATTCTCAAGGTAAATCTAATCTTACTTCTTCATTTATTTTTAAGAAAAACCTCAGGAGAAACTGCCACCGAATTCTTTTCATCTCATCAAATAAAGCACGTGCCGAGATTGATTCTTTTCTCGTCAGCGTACGGTTGATTAATTAGCGAAGAGATTAAAATAAGGAATGTAGTAAATGGGAAATAGTAAATCCTTTTATATTTATTTCTCCTCGCGTTTTTCCAGGAAGGACAATTAATATGGAGATCAATAGGGTTTCCTGCCGTGAGACGTAAAGAAATGAAACATTATTCCACTCAGGCGATTTTAGCTTCAATTTTCTCTGGCGAACGGAATTTGTTTCATGTCAAGGGAATTACGAATGATGGGCTCTCAGTCTCGTAATTTCTCAGCCTCATATGTCTCTAAACATGGATATGCTTGCAACAATATTCCTAGAAGAAAACGGTGAGGTTTATCTAGTTCTTAACGAATTTTAGAAGCGTTCAAACAGCATCATAACGCTAATTCGATATGCAAATGTCAAAAAATGAGGGAAAATTTGAACCCTCTTATTGTAACGGAATATTTTTGAGTTTGAGCAAATCGAGTAATAATATTTACTCCACACTCTCCCTGTTAATTTCTAACATGCGGCGTTTCGTTTTATCTAGATGAACGTATTTTCGAACTGATCTAAATCTAAAGTTTCTTATCATTAAAAAACCTGGATTCAGAATTTATATATAATATTACGAAGCCGGAATTATAGATCCCAATCGTATTATTTTACAGTTAAAAAATAAATATCTTTTGGGTTTCTTGGCATTTTTTATCATATTTCTTTCTCTATTCTGTAAATTCAAATAAAAAATCGTGTGTCAATCATATGATAAAACAACTCCGGAATCGGATTACCTCCTCCCAGTTAAACCAATTTCAACAAAAATATTCTCTATGAAAATGAAAAAAATATTCTTCATGACGGACACAGTTAACTTTTTCAAATTTTCTACGCAAACTTTCGGAAAACCGAGCAATCCGACTTTTGGCTGACGAGAGAAACAGCGAATACCAAAATATTATCATTTTTACTCTAAAAATAGATAAATAGAGCGCTCGGCTTACACAAATCACTTCGTAAGGGACTTCAAATGCTCAGTGTCCCATTTTTAATAGTTACCGAAGCGCTCGTGTTTTGTGGGTTACTTATGCTTTCCCCTTACTTGCATCATCTGCCGCTGTGTTCTTTGGTCACGCACCATAAGATCGTTCGAAATCATCCGTGCACGCTCCTGACTAGCACGGTTATCGACTGGGAAGGGATAGAGTGCAATGGACGGGGGGGAGAAACAGTCTTTTTGCATGGGAAAGAGGGAGAGAAGAAAGTTTGGAGGGAGATTCACTGCGACGCTCATGGAAAGTGTGGTAGTTATGGAATTTCCGGACTGTATGCCGAGGTTTCGAGCACATGACGTAACGTTTTAATCCGGTAGTGGCGTTCAACCGAACAAATGAGGCTCAGAAGGAAGTGTAATGGTCGTGAAGTAAAACAAACTTGGCACCCTAAATGGTGTACAGAAACCGTTCCTTATTTCTCTCGACAACTGCGAAGGAAGCGTTTCATGAAACACCTTCATTTCTTTACTTAAAATCCGACGTTGGGGCTATATAACTTGTCGTTTATATTCGTTTGCTAATAATCTTTGATTTGAGCTAAGATTTAAGAAATGTATTTCACCAAATATAGCTATGGTAATAGAGGTCATTGAAGGCGCAATCGATTCAATGTATCCTAGCTTTATTAAAAATCGTACAAATCATAATTTTGATTTAAGAATTCTATTTTTCTGGTTGGGAACAGTAAAGGAAGAGTGAATTTTATATGTAAATAGGTTCTACAGCTCATATTATTCTGACTAGAGGGCAGAGTAAAGATTAATTGAGCATTTTAATTTTTCTGCTGATAAGTTGGAGTGTTAAAAAAGCATCAGTTGTCAACTCAGAAATATACGGGCGGGATATTGTGAAGTAGCTAGAATTTGATCTCGGGTCTCCCACTTTTTGGATATTTTCAAAAACGTATTTAGTTGGGATTTATTGGAGTACATTTATTGACTTTTTATTGTCATAGTTACACACTTAGTCCATGAACACTAAAAATCTACGAATTCAGCTTCCTCTTACTGGAGATGCATCTTATGAGATCAATTAACTCCAAAAAAGTCTTTAAATTTTAAGCAATCTGTTCAAAATTTGGGGATAAATAATTTCATATCGAGTATTTATTTTTATTATATGCAAACCGATTTCCTGAGTGACGAAAAAGCTAAACTCGATTCTATGGATCATAGTTGCATTCGGACAAGTCCAATATTTAGACAAAACTTTGTTCCCTGGGGTTAAAAATGTATGTAATTTTGCAGAAATTTTCAAAATAATATTTATGAGAAATTAGTAAAATAATAATTTAAAGCTTTTCTTCCTGAGAAAATTTTAATCTACAATTCTTCATTTTTGAGTATTTTTCGTCCTTTTTTGGCATTGAAAAATATTCTAATATGTTCGAGATGAGGTTTCTCCTATGAAATTATATCCTCCTATTTTTCTAACATAGCTCTCTCTCTATATATATACATATATATATATATAGCACACCACACTAGCTTATTCTTATCTCATATATCTTTCGCTCTCAAGGCGCCGTACATTACTTAGGTATTAATTACGGATAAAATTCCACGGTAAAGATATCTGAGCTATAATAATAACTTCTACACATTTTTTACGTGCACTCTATTTGTTGTGCGATCTAGCAAGCTTTTTTATTCCTTGCGTGAGAAAAATATTTCAATTAGCCTCAGAAAAATGTGAGTCGTGATTAGCTTATCAGGAGAGAAAAGTAGAAATAAAAGAGATAAACTTTTTATGCTCTCTTCGAGGCATTTTAATGAGGTCAAATTTCCATACATTAAAGTCTGACGATTTTTTTCTTGTGCGTAATAGGCGCTCTATTTGATGCTAAGAAATGCGCTATGTTTCTTAAGGTATTAATTTCATTTTTATTATTCGATCCACAAATATTAATATCCTGCTTTGGAAATATACATCTCTAGTTTAAACCACAGTGAAACTACGAGAATGTGTGATCATGAATAGCTTTAGGAGACTTTGTAATGGGAAAGCGCTTTTTTTAATTCTCTTCCGTAATCAAAATTCCTTCATATACATTTTTCTTTCTCATCAGCATAAAATTAAATTACATACTCATGTCATAATAATGAATTACTTTTACATCATCTCTCGAATCACCCGTAAAATTTCAAAGAGATTCCGGATTTTGCTTTTTTACATCTTTTAAATATGTTCAAAGGATGTTGAAGTACTCCATACTCATTACAGAACGCTCCTTTGAATTTTTTTTTCGTTATTTAATTCGTTTGTTTAGTATTTACTATAGACTTTATAACTGAACCAATAAATAAACCTATTCATAAGCTTCCATGTTAAAGATAATTAAACATAAGTATTTCAAAACTACCTGGGAAATTATTATTCTAAGCGATTGATTCTCATTCTGTGCAAGATTTAAATACCTTTAGTTTTCTCCTTTTTATATTGAAGTTTGTTATTTTGTTGACCGGTGATAAGTGAATTTAGTGTATTTGTATAACTTGTTCAGCCTCTTCTAATAGGATCTATTCAAGGTGCTCGAAGTGTGAATGAAAACTCTCTTCAATGAACTATAAAACTCTGAATATTCTAGCGAAGACTCTTTCATAATCTTTGAGTATAAAAAATTAATGCTATGATACAAAATTGTTCTCTTATTTTTGATATTTTCGAAGTAGCTTAGAGAAGAAAATGAACTGAGAATGTTCACAAACTTTTTCCTGTAAGATAGATGATGTACGTATTACAATGACTCCTTTTCATCAAAAGAAAGAAAAAAAAATAATAGAGGACCAAAAAAATTATAATGTAAAAATCGAGATAATGACCATTAAAAAAGTGAATGCAAATGAGTGATTAAAATTCTATGGCAAATGGCTCCATATATTCTGCACGAGTGGTATGAAAAAGCAATATCCAGCCAAGGACATTTCCCAGAAACGAATTTCCATTCCGGAACCTTGAGATGCGATGTTGTGACAGCCAATTCTTTTAATGTCAATCTGCCAAATTTGTTCCATAGAGCGTTCCTCTAAATTAGGCTGAATTTAAAAAATAGGAATCCAACTTAATATTAAAGGTTACTAAACCGCACAGCTTGTGTTAATTTTTTACTTTCTCCAATTTCTAAGGAAAAAAAATCATTCCTTACCCTGTAACTTCCAACAAAATAACTTGGAACTATGAGGCTAGATGGAATCCCTCTAATATTTTTAATAAAAAAAATCTATCGAAAATGACGTATATCTAAAACAATAATCCTGAAAAATAGGGAATACAAGAGAAAAATATACTTTCAGGGATAATTAAAAATATTTATGCTTAAGCAAAGGTCTTTTATAATATTTATGGTAGCGATCGCTTTTTTCGGGCACTGAAAATATTTTTTATAAAATTCGGGTGACGCTTTAACAGACAAATTTCTAATTTTTCTATATAGTCAACAATATCTGGGCATTGTGAAATATTATGTTCAAATGTGCTTCTTTAACAAATAAAATTAATTTCGAACTCTTTCTTCAAAGAGATTTTTAAAGAAAAAATTTTAATCGTGTGTTAATGAAAACGAGCTAACTGCGATACTTGTTCTTCTTGGAGTAATATGAGAATAAACTCGTAAATAAATCCAAATTTAAACGGAGATTTCCGTTAAAGATGGTTACATTCAAATATCTAAAAATTAGTCGATAGTACTAATTGTCAAACCATCTCAATTAGTATAGAGTTTTCGTTTGATCATTTTGGAGGAATTAATGGAAGCTAAAATTTTGAAAATAAATTTTTTTGAAGATGGATGCATAGAAAGAAATTTAAAAATGTAAAATAGTGAAGTATTTCTATTCAGGTTCAATTTTTTATGTTGAAAATCAATTTTTTTAGATCCATCCATCAAGATCGAAACGGTTTGACCCAAAACCATTCAAATTTGTTAACTTGGACGTTTCCTGTAAATGCTTAAGTAAAAATTTAATTTACGACAGAATTTGTATGGAAAAAAATACTTCGGTTATACCACTTAAACTAATATACTATACTTCGATTTCCAAAATTAAAAAGTGGCATTTTCCCGTTTCGGTTTTGGCGGTAAAATCAACTTCGTCATGAGTGCGTATTTTACTCCGACGAAAGTACAGTTTTTGTGCTTTAATTTCACATCTGCTCCGTCTTCGTGCTCGAGATGAAAATGATTAGTGGTGTGCACGCTTTACCGTGCTATGACACACTCGAAAGTGTACGATGCGCGTCCCACTGACATTGCCACTGAACGTTCAGGAGGATTGGACGACGCCCCGCTCGCGCAGCCGCTTCCCGCGGAGCAGGAGGGGTGCGGAGGGAGAAGCGGTTCCTTTTGCGGTTAGAAAAGGGAACGACTAGAGGCACGGAAGCGTTATAGGTGGAGGAACTCTTCGGAACGAGTCTTCTTCCGACTCCATGGGTTCTTCCAAGTCGCCCTCGGAAGGCCAGTCCGCGGGCCCTGAATGGACCCTGCTCTTCGTTGCGATTTGTTGGAGTTTGGCGGCGGAGGCAGCTCGCCCTGGGCGCGAACCACAGCCGTTGATGCTACCGGGGCAGGGTTTGGTTGTGGGAAAGGAGGTGTATGTGACCAGGTCGCAAAGGGCCACACTCTACGCTGGATTGCCCTTCGCCCAACCTCCTGTAGGGGAGCTGCGATTCGCCCCTCCCAGGACTTCACCGCTTCCCTCTTGGACGGACACGAGGAACGCCTCCACGTTCGCCCCATCGTGTCCTCAAGATGCGTCCCTCGACAAGATCGCCACCCGTTTCCTTCAAGACACCAGTCTCCAATCCGAAGATTGCCTCTATCTGAATGTTTACGTACCCGAAGGTGAGATGGAATTTTTGAATCTTAATGGTACCCAGGCCACGACCCTCCGAAGTATCTATTTGTAAGTTTTTTTAAAGAAAGGCTTAGAGAGATAGTTGCTTAATTTGATCCTTTTGACTGCAGACGATCCGCGCACTTTTGTATTTCCAACCGAAGATGACCAATTCCATGGTTTGATAACCCACATACTTGTTTCAATCCCAATTCCTTCTGGTATTCATGCAACAAGCATTCCCATAATTTGTTTTTAGAAAATGTCCTCCAATTCATTGTATCGGAGCCAGTTTGAATCCTCACTACTCTAACTAAACCAATTGTCCATTTATTTCAATAACATCCCATTTTATTCATTGATCATTCAAAACACGAATCGTTGAAACTGTGACTTATCAGAATATATTAATGACCCAGTTAATTCTTGAAATGCGATCATAATTAGGTTTGCTGGTTTTGATTTCCCTTTTAGCATGCATTTTAGTATTTAACATAAAATAAATCCTAGTTTGTCCCTCATAATAATTTAGAAACTCGTGGGTTTGTATCCAGAGCTTCATTCCACTTTCTAGACTGTATTCAATGAGTACATTAATTGCAAAACAATAATAAAATATTGAATTCGAATTAATTTAAGTTGAACAAGGTAGCAGAAAGGGATCGCTGTTATTTCACCAATTCTGAATAAGAAGAGGTGACCAATAAAGCTTGTACCTGGAATCGAACGCAAGGACTAGGTATAAGTTTGCAAAATTTTGTTTAAAAAAAATACATTTATAAATAAGTACGGTAGTAGCCAAAGTATATCATACAAACTTTATACAGAGCTTGGATCAAAAAACTAATTTTCTCTATTCTTCTCCCAAAGTGAATTAAAACTTATAATGGAACTCTTATTAGGATAATTTTCTTTTTCTCTACTTTCATTCGACGCCTGATTCAAGTACATTATTTTTTATATATTAGAACAAGTAAATTATGAAAGCATTCGAGATATCTGTAGGTACCATAATTTAATATTAAATTGCCCTGTTATTTAAAATCAACAGTATCACCTTCTTTTTTATACATCATCTCAAAATACTACCTTGTAAACGAAATAATTCTTTTTATTCATAAAATGGCCTAATTTAAATAATTGCGTTTATATAATATAGAAAAGGTATTTTATAACTCAATTAATATCAAGCAGGATTTTTTTTAATAACGGATAAAACTATCTACTGAATAATATGTTGAAGATGAAAATTTTACATTAAAAATTAATGATAATAATTGTCTTTATTTCGGGCAAAATTGAAACTAAAGATTCTCCTCTTCCACTTAACCCGTCATATTTACTAAATTCAACAACATTTCATAATTAAAGTCTGTTTATGTGCTTATAACTCAATAGAAAATTAAAACGTTAGCGATTAAAGTTCAGCGACAATACAGCGATTAAAAATTTTAAAAATAGAGCCAAAATCGCATATACCTTACGTCTCAATCAACGAGAGTTCGCAAAATTCAACAGAATATCTAATGTTCCCTTGAATTATTCATGCGTGACTGACATTGAAGTTAGTACGAAAAACCAGACAGTGAAAACTCTTAATTTTTTCCGTGCGAAAATGATTATCATATTACTTTTTATTAGGGCAAATACTTCATTAGAGAGTACGATATTACATTTTATTTGGAAAAATAAATCTTATAGTGTAAGAGTTTAACAAGAAAATCCAGACAATCTATAATAATATATCTCTTCAAAACAATATTAAAATCACTCTAAATATTCACACGCGTACCCAGATTAATGAATGAGTACTTTTAGCGTTCAAAAATAAAATTTTCAATCATAATGATTTTAATCCATCCGAAAATACCAGTTTTTGAAATAGCTTTGTTGTGAGTTGTACGATAAATATAATCCCATCGCGTGATTCAAAAGTAATGTGGAGAATCGAACCCCAATAAAATGATATGCCTACGAGGCTTGCAATCTCTTCTTTGATTCGGATTTATAACCTATTTTTCCAAATCTAAACATTCTTGCCCATGTACAGTAAAATTTAAACACTAACGCTGCTAATTTTCAAAGAAAGAATTACGAAACCTTAATTTTTACCGATCAATCATATTTTTCAAGATTTATATATAGTTCTTCTATCCGATTTTATACGAAGCATATTAAAATAATACATGAAATACCCTGAATGAAGTCGGCATAAATAATTATTATAACCTTATCGTTTATGTTTATTCATACTGTATAGAAAAATAAATGTGGAAATATTGATGATGAAACGTGATTTTTGTTCAATGATATATATTCAGTTCTATAATACATCTGAAAGAGATAAATTGGTTTCAATCTCTGCCGTGATGATGAGAAAAGACACGTAACTCGTTTTCTCCCCGGGTGATTCTATGAACTCCTAGGTATCACACGTCCCCCCGAAGAAGTGTCTGTGCATGACAGAACGACCCCTTTATAGAGCTAATTTTATTCACCAGTCATAGGGACAGTACACAGAATGATGTATCATAGAGAGAGTATGTTTGAACTATTGACTACATCGAAACTGAAGACCTAGTTACTCATTGTCTAATCCGCCTTAAGAATAATGACGAACAAAGTATTTTTCATGTTAGAAATTCGAAAAAATACAATAATTAGTCGATTATAAATCAACGTTTAATGATATCTTCATAACAGCAGTATTTGTGATATAGATCGAATGGTTTATGAATCTAAAATATTTTTTTTATAATATGAAGCAGAATTCTGTAAGAACGTTGAGTAATTACAAAAAAAAGGAATTTTATTAGACCTATTACGTGTTAACATAATGAATTCAAACGAAGTATAAATTTTGTAAGGGTGGAAGCAACCTCGCCAAGTTGTTCGGAATAATTATAAACAGGAAAATTACTATGGATATGATTTTTCATTTTCCAAGCATTATCATATTTTGAATACAGATACCCTATAACCGTAGCACTCCATCAATAATATTTGTATGAATTCTGTGAATTACTTTTAAATAGGATTATGGATATTTTAAGGATAGAGCAGATTAGCCTTTATCTAGCGACATTCTCTCAAAGGTCTTACGAACCTTAACACTTATTAACTTACACTACATGTTAAAAATAACTATATAAAATTACACTACGGCAATCTAAAAAGGCTCTGGAAGGCGTACATTACTTTCGTGTCGATTGTCAAGGTAAAATTTATCTCATGATATATGCATGTCTCGCAAATATCCACGCAGCTGTTTGTCTGCGAGGGTTTTGACACTTTTTCAGATGTTTATCAAATTCTTTGTTTTATGGGTTGTTCTCAAAATCGCTTAAATCTTCTGATAACGAGCGAAAATATTAATAATCATTTATAATAGTATGAAAGTAAGTACATTTTATTCCGTTATTACACTAATCAAAGTAGGATAGGACATTAACTGATAAGATTAAAGAAATCATAAGTGGTTCTAACCACCACCATCTAAAACCATAATCGATGGTTATTTAACTTAAATGCGACTCCTCACAATTTTGTAATTTTTTTTTGAAATTGCAAAGATCGAGTGATAAACGCCAAGAAAAATTCATTAGTTCACGGTCTTCCAGCAAAATTAATTGAGAGATACATCCTATGGTCCGCCGCTTTTACATTCAGATTTCGTTTAGTCCCAAACCCACTCTCTCCCAAACTCACGCGATTTGATACTCTGCTACAATACTCAAGCCATCCCCTCCCACAACCATTCTACTTTCTTGGGAAAAAGACTAAAACAGAGAATGTAATTTGAGGGTTTAGTAATTTGTGGCGGTGATTTTATCCTTTGCAATGCCCTACACACGCATTTATAAAAGCCAATAACTGCTCATATTTTTTTCCACGAAGAACCCTATTCGAAAATTTATTCGCACGATCATTTTTTCTCAGTTCCAAGCAGCAACGAGTTCAAAACTCGGAGTTTTAAAAGTAATTGAAATCCTCGTTCGTACAGAACGAACGCTTTTACTAAGCAAGAAGAAAGAAGATATCAGTGATTATTAAAAGTTTGAGAATAATAATTAATGACATTTTATTTGATAAAAATTGATAGTTCTACCTACGCTATTTGAGTAAGGTTGGGCATAAAGGCAACTCTGAATAAACACAAGTAAAATTAATTTATTTCAATTGCCTTTGATTGTTTTCGGCCAAATTCTTACATTAAATAAATAATTAAGATTAAGATCCTTGACGAGAACAAAATCGAACTATTTTTTTAAATCAAGCTATATATTTAAATATCCTCGTAAAAATATTAAATGCATTTGTATGCATAAAATATATCTCGATTTTTTCCTTTGATTCCTAAGTACAGAGAAGCTTAACTGTGATATGCATAAAGAAATACCGAAGATGTTATTGTATGCTACTGCAACGCATTGCCTTTCTTTAAGATTTTTTTTACTATCTGTTTACTTATCTAATCATTCATACATTATTTAGGAGATAACCCAACGTAAATATGTTCTTTGCGTGTAAATCTCTTAAAAAGTGCGCAGTGTCACGGAACGTTGCGATACACTAACTACGAAGAACAAAGCATCAAAGCTGACGTTTTCTATCCCCTCACATTGCACACTAAAGCTCGTAAAGAATTCCCTTATAGCGTATCTCGAGCATTTTAATTGTTCAGATACTTTTTTAATCGTGAACTGGAAATTGGATGAATTCTACACTCCTTAAAGTTATACTACCCGCCTTACTCATGAGCATTGAGGATTGTATAAGATACTGGTGAGACGTCATAATTCAGTGCAGCGTTTTACTGGAAAATATCAGCTATTAACTATGATAGGAAAAAACGCGGAAAGTATCTTGTACCATTAAAAAAGCGGCATCAGATACTGATCAAAGAAAATCTCAGGCTACCAAGGATATTCTTAAAAAGCGGAATTATTGACATTTCGACATAAAAACGTTTAATTTCCAATTAGCGAGTAGTAGTTAAGTTACACAAGTAAGTAAGTTACATAACATAATTTTTTATATATCCGCATAGTATTTCATTATAAGCATTAATCCCAATACTTAAAAATAACCCCATATGAGGAAGAAAAATTTATAGATTCTCTATCAATATATAAGATAAAATTTAATCATTTTGAGATAGAAATAGAGCCTTTAAAAATCCAATTCAAGGCATTTACATAGTCTTTGTAATTATTTCTTTCCTCAGCGTCCTTCATAATTAATGCTAAAGCAAGATAGCAGAAGCTACATCACATCAAGTTCTTATTTGCTTGCTTCTATAATACGAGATGTTTTGATTAGATAGATGAGAGAATCAATTTTTACTGATGGTGAAAATAAAGTTTTTTGGAAAATATCTCATTTTTATACGTCCTAAGTTAAAAATTATGAATTGCATTTTACTATCCATTTCATACGTTCATAAAGTAATATCCGATTAAGATTTAAATACTTTACATAGAGAAGTATTTTAATCGTTCGATAATAAATCTTTGAGGTATTACTTACAATATTTAGTGAAATACTTTTTACTTCTTCTAGGCTCCACGCCAGCAGAAGGATGGCCAGTGGTTATTTGGTTCCATCCTGGGTTATTTAGCAATGGAAACACTGCTCTTTGGGATGGATCAGTTTTAGTAGTGAAGCAAAAGGTATTTGAATAAATAAACATCGAAATGATGCAAAAGGAGCTATTAATGTTATACTTTTTTATAATAATTTTACATTCTGTTTTCAGTTATTGCTTGTCACTGCCGCCTACCGTATCAATATTCTTGGATTTTTCACTACGACAGACTATGTTTCCCCAGGAAATTATGGATTATTTGATCAAGTGGCCGCTATGCAGTGGGTGAAAAATAAAATAAACATATTTGGGGGATCGGTGAAAAACATAACCATATTTGGTCATGAAGCAGGCGGTGTAAGTGTGGGCTTACATATGCTCTCACCCTTATCGGTCGGACTATTTTCTAAAGCCATAGCAATGAGTGGAAATAGTTTAGTTCCTTGGGCCATCAAATCAAAAGAAGCTGAATTAGCTAGGCTTGCTATTATATCTGAGAAGTTTGGATGTCCTCACATGCCGCATACGGCGCTCTTAGATTGTCTGAGAAAAATCGAAGCGCTGGAGTTAGCCAAAGGTGCCTCGGATCTAGGTTCATGGGGTCCCATTGTTGATGGAGATATATTTAATGTGAGCAAAATATTCCTACCAGCGGACCCTCTTACTTTGCTTCTGGAAGGCAAATTTCATAAAGTTCCCATAATGCTCGGCTACACAAATATGGAGGATGCGTTTTTACTCTCTGAAAAGATCGAGAACGCAGAAATGGGTGTGAATAGGGATGAATTTGAGTCGCTGCTTCTGGATCAGATAACGATGGAATTACCGGATACGAATGACACATGTCCAATTAACTACCAGCATTTATTGGATGCAGTCTTGTTTTACTACAGCCCTCAACCACAAGCATCTGATCCAAACTTCCTACGGCAGAAGTTGATGGACTTTGCCACAGAAAAGAAATATGGAGCGGGTGCTTACTTATTAGCTACCTTCACAAGCACTGAAAATCCAACTTTTTTGTATCGCTTTGATTATAAGCTGAAAACTACACTGGTGGAAATACCAGACTGGATAGAGGTACCAAACTTCTTTGACCTTCCTTTAGTTTGGGGTATGCCTTATTGGCCTGCACTGCCTCTACAAGTGATATGGAACAGTGCTGATAGAAGGATGACTGATATGGTGATGACTATGTGGGGAAATTTCATCAAGTCTACCAATCCTGCTCAGAATGGAATCCATTTAAAATGGGAACCATTCACAAAAGATAGCCCTGGTGTGTTAATAATTGACAGAAACTTCAACATGAGTGATATAACAAATTTTGATTACAAAGCATTCTCATTTTGGAATGATTACTATCCCAAGGTGAAGGAAGGAGCATTTTTCTGCTGTAACACTACCAGTCAAAGTGCTGTTGATCTAGTAATCCACAGTGGACTAATATATGTAACATCAGCCTTACATTATTTATTAGTGACGTAACATTTCAAATTCTGAAGTTAAAAATGTATCAGTTCTGTGATACTTGTGTATTTTGATAAATATTTTATTACTCAAGATAAAGTATATGATTGAGAATATTAGTGTATAAACAAATTTATATCAAATTAAATATATTTTATAAAGGTCTAATATTTTTGTCGCAATTACTGTGACATTGAGTGAAGAATTCATAATGTATTAATTGGTAGACTATGAATGTTCTATTTAAATTATATCATTGAGAATATGTTTGTACTTTTCAACATTTATGTTATATTTGTGTACAGAGTGCATTAACATTCCAATGACACTTTCAAAGACATATCTATGTTTATGACTGATTAAACGGACCATTAACAATTGTTAAAGAATGATGTTTTACACCAATATGAATCTCTGATTTAATTTAAAATTTCTTAAAAATATTTTACTTATATAAATCAATAAATTTTAACAATAATGGGCTTTAGAGAACATACATTTTATGCAAAGTGAATGAATATTTTTCTTAAGCCTATTGTATGAATAAAAAATTACTTTGAGATCTGTATAATAATCTAACATCAAAGCAGAAAAGGCAATATTTTAATAGCTTTTAATAATTGTCTGCTACCTGAAAATATGGATCTGTACCTAGCTATTCTTGACACGAATAAGTGAATTATTAAATTTACTGTGAATGTAATCCATAAAAAAGAGAGAGTTATGGGTTTGGAAATTAAATGTAAATTATATGCAACTCGGTGATTTTTTTCTACTCATTCTACATTAATATTATTTTAAGTTGCTTCTGGTATTTGACAAATAGTATAATCATTGATTAAATGAATTATTTTATAGGCTGTGTTTGCAAATAGTTTTCTATAAGAATAACTTCTTGAGTTTAATTTTCTATTTTATTTAATATTTATTGGTAAGAAAAATAACTTCTTCAGATCTATTCGCAATCACATCCTATTATAAGATCTAAAATAGGAAAGTTTTGTTGTACTTTAGGGGTATGGATTTTATGGTGATAGAGCGATTTTGATTAGACTTCTATGGATGTAAACTTTTTCAAAAAGATCATAAAGCATCATATTTGAGTTGTGTAATTAGAGATTTACCTATACTCTCTGAATAAATTACTACCTCATTTAGTTTATAACTAATAGCTAATTACTCTTTGGGTTTAAGGCTTAGTTATTTCTACATCCCAGTAGACAAATACTGTAGTTACCTCCATTTTCAGCTTTCATGTGAATACCCTTAGAATATCAAGATTTCAAGTCTGCCAAGAAGTCAATCAAGTTAAAGGAATACTTCAACTTGATTTATTGTACTTAGTGCATTAAGTTGCCTCCCCATATTTTTCTCACAAATTTCTTACCAGTGCTAGTTTAAGAAAGAAATTTGAATAATGAAGTGATGCCACCATGTAGAGTACCATGGTACTGCATGTAAAATGTCAAAACAGGTTCTTATATTCTTAATGTTTTAGGATTATATGCTGTTTGCTTCTATTCATCATGTATAGCTCATGCAGTTGCTCAAAATAAGGCACCCTTCAAAGCAATAATCAGGGTAGATCAACAATATAATAAACGGTGATTCTAAAGATCTGATAAACCAAACCAGCAAGATACTCAAAAAAATCAGAGAATGTCAAAGGACTCAATTGTGAAGAGAAGGAATGAAGAACATGTAGCTCATCATCATAACCTCCTTGCAGAAGACAACTTCTCAGCTCCAACAAAAAAGCTGCATCTTCCAGCACCATAAAAACTATACCTAGGTTATATGCCAAACTCCAATAAGGGTTCCTTTCAGGATAGAGAAAATGTTACTTATTTGCATGAGAAAGGAAGTAAGGGGGTATTTATGAACATGCAAAATAGTGAATGGGTAAGAAATCACAGAAAGGAACAATTTGATAAAGGCTAAAAAATGTGACACTGATAAAAGTAGCATACAAATATTATCAATCAATTTAATTTTCTAACCATCAGAATGAAGATGTTCACAAAATTTGCTGAATGATATAGGTAATCAAAAATATAAGAATCCTCTCTAACCCAATGGCTAAGCCTTTATGTTTAGAAGGGCCAGAATACAAAAATAGAATAGAAGACTAGCTAGAAGAATAGTAGCTATCCTTCCACTATTGACAGTAAACAATTTAATTCATCAGCCAAATATGCTCTGTGAGAGTGAATTTTCTGCACTGTGACGGACAAATTTACCTCATTGACTAAAGAATAATTTGCTCATTAAATATTACATACTTTGAAACTATCCCACACAAAATCCTATTCAGTATAATCCATCTTAACATATCAATTATTAATATATTTATGACTGATCTCTTTGAACTTTTGACAAAACTGAGAACCTTTTTGATTTATTTAATTCATATCCATATGTATGAAAGCATAGTAGCTAAGTCTTTGGACCTTCACAGTCCATAGTTTTCAACTCTGGATTTGTTAAATTGATGTTTTCAACTCCGTTGATAGACTGTAGCTTAGGAAACCATTGTCCATATTTGATCATAGATTAATTTTTAAGGGATTGAAATATTCTTAATGAAAATTTTATAAATTATTATTAAAATTTTAAGAATTTGAAAGCATTTAATAAGCAATAAGAATTGCAACAAATGCCACAATGTATAGGGATAGGGATAAGAATAGCACACGATAAGGAAATAAGTGAGATGGAAAGCATAGTCAGTCAGAATAAGGAACTTAACTGTGAACAAAGTATTTAATTTATAAATTAATAATTGACAAAGATATTAGATGATCTTCTCCAATATACATGATGGATCATGAAAACAATTCTTAATGATGTACATGCATAAGTGAATTTGTCACTCTTATCTGTCAAAATGCCTTACAGTATTAATTCAACTTTCACCATAATGAACTTTGCTACTCTTGAAGTTAATATTTCTCTAGCCACTCATGATACTGGTAATACAAGTACTAAAATTTAAAGAAAATTAAATTCAATTGGATATATTTTGCTAAAATATAAATAGGAAAATATGCGTACAGTTAAATAGAGGATTAATGACAATTTTAGAAGAGAAGGAGTTTATGACATTGCTTAATGACTTAGCACTTAAATAGCCTCATTGAAGATATTGAATTCTAAATATTCAGCTTCTATGTTTTGTTTGAATTGTGGTTTTGAGTATTTCTGGGGTCAGATTGCACAGAAGCATTCTATTATTGGTATCATAGTTGTCAGTACTCAGCCTTCAATTATAAGAGTCTAAAATAATATAATACCATCAGTAATTCTGATGAATGAGCCTAAAATCAATAATCTTTTCATGCTTCTGGTACTAATATGTAAATTATAATAACTAAGGCTGAATTTATCCAAGATGTATAATCAGTTACTCTGACTTTTCGATTAAAGATGGCACAGTTTGTATAAACCAAGAGGAATGTAGTGATTTATTTACATACATTAAATAAGATCCAATCTACTTTGACTGACCTAATTTTACAGTAATATACTGGTGAAAGATTTTTTAAAAACTAATCATTTTTGGCATCTAGCCGGGAACCTCAGCTTTCTTATTGAAAGTATGATATTATATAATATACTATAGTATGGATATTTGATATAGTATAGTATACTATAGTATACATAATTTAAAGATGATATGCTGGTCATATGATAATTAAAAATTCACCATAAAATATTTCCTTGTGGGACTAATATTGCTGTTAAGCTGGCAGAAATCACTACATCTTTCTGAATTGAATCCTCTGCTTATCTTTCTTCATATGTAAGATTCCAATTCCACCATCTGAATCTCATGAATTTAAATTTTTAATATTATCTCTTTCATGTAGCATCCCCTTATCCACCTTGTATCAGAAAGAATAGAACAACAGTAAATAAACTAAATCTAGAAGCAAGATACAGAAGGACCTACAAGATATATATAAATATCAAAAATGATAATATGTCTCTAAGCAGATCAAATGGTGATGGTGATGGTACAATTAGAGCAAGATGTTGCCATAGATGTACAGGAGGGTGATAGATATGCAGTCTCCAAGAATCCACATAATATGTACAGAAAAACTATTAAGCAAGTTGCTCAAGAGACAAGGGGACATTTAACATACTAGGATATGCTTCTGATCTGGTAATATTAGCCAACTTAGAAAGGAAACTGCAAAGGATGAACAGCAGAATTACTGTACATTGAAGAGAATGGGTTATAGCTATAAACACAAAGAAGACTAGGGGAATTAAACCACTGGATGAATGGTAAATCCATTAAAAAGGTTCCAGCACCTTGAAAATATACTCATAAGAGATGGGAACTTAGCAATAGAAATTATATCTAGGATAACCACGGCAAAAGCGCTTCCAATAAAAAGTGTGCTACACAAACTAGTAACATGAATCAAAGCCTCAGGAAACTGATAAAATGCTTGATCTAGAGTAATATCTAACATGAAGCGGAGATGAGGGCATTAAAGTAAAGAGACATCTAAGATCAGTAAATCTTTGAAATTTGGACTTTAGGAAAAATGCAGAAAATTAATATGGTATAGGAGATCAGAAATGAAGATATGTTAAAAAGAATAGGTTTAACATCAAATCATTAAAAACCTGTCTGAAGGCGAAAAACCGATTATTATGTAAATTCCATGGAAATGTATAATTTTCACCCATATGTAAATTCATCTATGTAAATATATGGCCCAAAATTGATTCAATAGCCTTAGTCTTTCAGAATCCTATATGAAATGATTAATCCTACCTATTCTACTTTTAAGAATAGTTGAAATGAGAAAGAATAGATTATTATTGCAACTGAATTCAAAAAATCTGATAGCTCTCAAGCAAGGTATTCATGTACTACAGGGAATAATACGGATAGAATTCAAGACAAAAATTGCTAATCAACAAGATGCGAAGAAACTTTAAAGTATGCCTGACTCAGTATGCTAGCTAAACTAAGGATTAATTATGATTACTCTCCTTATATATTTATTTTTAGTTATATAGTCCTTTACAATAGTTATATACTCCTGCGGTCGCAAGAAGCGAGGAAGAATTTAAAAAGTTTTTCAAGATTATGGGCACGGATCAAGACACGATGGCAGACCAATGCAGAATCATTATGGGCGATTTTAACGATCGTATGGACTACTAAAGTTGACAAATCAGAGAGCATATTCAGAAACATTATCTAAGATTTTCTCTCCGTCTATTAATCACTCATACGACTCCCAGAAAGTAAGCGACTAATTCGTTAATTCACTACCTTTCTTCTTTTAATCTTGTATTCTTCTAAAACTCTTTATCTGCAGGGTGTGGTAACATAATTTCCTCATTTTAAAACTTAATTAAAAACCAATGTATGAATCAAATTCTTTTATTTTTGATGATATAAGCACATATTTAGATATATTAGTTATGTTAATGATGAAATCAGGTAGGTGACGTCCCCCCTTCTCCTTACATTGAATAATCTGATTTCTGGCTTTTATTCGTGACTCCGATCAGCATAACAGAGGTTATTTCTGCTATTTCTATTTAAATGATGGTCTTTAAATTTTGTAAGGTCTTTGGACAGTTCGTATAAAACAAAATTTCAAAATTACAGTAGGGAAAAAATTAAATTAACCAGAATTGGGAGAGCGGACCCCCCACTCGAAATCACCCCTAATTGAGATAAGCAGCTCTGGAAAGTGATCCCTTAAAATAGCCATCGATGATCTTGATGTAGAGCGTTATAGATGGTAACGAAGATCATCATGAAAAATTCTCTCAGAAAGATCAGAATGTTCAAGAGCGGCGCGCGCGAAAGGCGCGCTTGGGCGATCACAGAAAATTCGATCGTAAAATAGGTCTCAATAGCAAACACACTTTTCTCACTGTTTAAATGCATGGTGGCATTGAAACTTTCTGGAAAAAGAACTATTTAGTTACTTATCTTACACGAGACCGCAAACGATTCTACGTTATCAACTGACTTATTTGCGCGCATTTCAAAAAAAGAAGTTATGTTGCCGCACACTATATTTTCAACTTGTTAATTTTAGCAATCCCTTCAAGAAAAGAGATTTTTTACGTCCGCTTTCCTTAAGATAAAACGGAAAAATTAGTATTAATTCACGGGTTATTGTTACGCACTGATCTCTATTACCTAGAACGTAACGATCTAAAACTGGACTACTTCTTTACGTACTCTGTCTTTTTACTTTAGGTTCTTTTACCTAACAAGGAATATTTCAATATACAATCTAGGTCAGTTTTACCTCTGCCCCAATTCCCTAAATCTTGCCAGGCATATCGACAGCTTGCATGGCGTAAAATCAATATCATCTGCATATTCGAGGGAAGCTTGAATAAATTTGTCTCATGGCAACCGTTGTTTGGGAGTGTTCTTCACCTGTTTGTTCCTTTTCCGTGTAAATTTTAGAATGGTTCAACTCCTCGTGGTCGTCTAACGTGTTTGTGATCATCGTTATCATGTTCAGTACAAGTTTTAAAAACAGGATCAATTCCTAATAATTTTCAAGGAGGGTAATTATATAAATGGTTAAACATTGTTAAATCAAAATGATAGATTGAGGTAGGTAAATATCACTATTTTAATCATTTTTAATGAAATAATACGCCGCCTAAAACTAAAGGTTGTATAAAATACTAACTATCGCTTTTAAAAGATTTTAATAAAAATAGTCCTATTCAAATAATCCATCTCTTGTTTATTTTAAAATCTCGTGATCAAATATAATTAATTGGAGATTGCCGCCGTCGAAGACACATATTAATTAACACTATCAGGACGCTTAAATTTCGAATTATTTTTCGTGAAAAAACTAAATTTTTAAAATCATGTTGCACATAAAAACGAATGACATGAATCGGAGTTTATTTGTTGAACTAGATTGTCTTGATATAATTTAAACGTTTACTTGATGACGAAATTAGAATACAACTTTGAAACCTTAAGCTACATCTTTCCTTCAATTCTCATTGAGAGAATATTCATTTAAATAAAATTTAAATAAAGTACGTATAAATACGTCTTGAAGCAAGTATGCCCAGGTTAAGAGTTGACAGTATGTGTTTTAAAATAATATTCTGAAAGTTAAACATTATAAATAGAATACCTTTTAATTAAGATGATTTTGTTTAAAATTTTAATGCGTTTACTAAATTTTTTCTTATGTAGAATAATCGCACGTATATGTAGAATGGAAGCTACCCTTTATTCAGGCTTAGAAATAATAGGTGGAGCAACAGACAAAACAAGAAAATTAATATTTGCTCCAATTCCATCATCAAATTACAATAGATTTTCTGAAAGGTTAAGAAAAAATATTCCCACTGAAATTCAATGTGCCGTATTTTGTGGTGGGCGAAGATGTAAATATGAGCAATCGGACTACTGGAAGAAGAGTGAAATGGCTGTGGAAGGAATATTTTCTAATTGGTGAGTCAAATATATTTTTGAGCAATAACTAATATATGTATTCAATTTAGGCCTATTAACGGAATCCTAAATTTATTCAACTTCTTTCTTTGTCTATCTTCAAATCATTGGAATCAATTGAAAATTTCCATTTGAATTAAAATTCTTTTCAGATCTAGTATACAAAACGACCTCCATAAATTAACCTCTTAGTCAAGTTTCGTCATTTTATCATAATTCATTAATATTACCTTTATTAATTGAAATTACCAGATTAAAATATTTACATCTCAAATATCAATGAAACTATTGAGAAAGAAAAGTGCTAAACATACATTTTCAACACAATTAAGCTAAGATATATAAAATTTCATTTGAATTAGAATAATATATGATTTCAATAAATACATTTTTTTCCAAAGGCTTTGATTCCGATCTCCATGCCTGAAATATAGTTTGAAGATTAGAGTGTATAATCTATCTTACAAATTCATATCTTAAATATTACAATTTGTCAAACCATTATATTTTAAAGTTGCCTTTCAGTTTTGTAATAATAAACTTTTTTCTTTTAATAAAAAAATCTTTTAAATTTCCACAGAAAATATAGCATGTATCTTCTGTGGAAATTCACAAAGTTTTTTGCTATGGCCTTCCACAAAGTCACACCTTCTCATATTGATTTCATTATTTTCTTCTATTAAAAATCGAATTATATAAGTAAAGCAGTTTATTCGTTATACTTGTAATGTATTTTTTAGGATCACTGACAGGATATTAGCAATGTCAAGGCCAAACACCCAAATTATTGATTCAAAAAATGTTTTGGAACAGTTCAAAAAGTAAGTTGTTCAAAGTGATATCCCAGACTAAGCCTGTATTTTATTAAATGCCCTAAGCAATGTTTCATTTTAGGTTGGGTATTTTATCTTTAATTAACCTTCAGCAACCTGGTGAGCATAGCCGATGTGGACCACCTCTAGAAATAAGTGGTTTCACTTATGAACCAGAGATTTTCATGAAAGAAGGAAGTAAGTATCTGTGTGGGAAGTATTTTAAGAGCAATCCTTTTTATAACTATATGGAATACTATTTTAAGTAACTTTCACTTTTAATGATCTATAATATTTCCAGAATTTTCATTTTTAGTTAACAAGAAAAATTCTATATACTATTCTATTCATGGACAACATATTTTTATATTACAATGTTACACTTGCCGGGCAGGTATGCTGACCACTATGTTGCGTCAATTCCACTTCTGTTTTGGGTGATACCTTATGAGTATGTGGCCAGCATACCTGCCTGGCAAGTGGGAGACCTGGGTTTGAGTCCCAGTCATGTCGCTAATTTTCACTTCTGTTTAACATAGTAAAAAAGCACACGATTTAATGTGCAAAGAAATAAAAATCAATCCTATCCTTATATTTTTATATATTAATTATAAAATGCAATAATTAATTCAGGAAAATTTTATTTGTAACTATCCTACAGGAGTAACATAGAGGGAAACGATGACTGAGAAAATGATAAAAATGTTTAGCAATAAAAATGTTTTTGCGGGCAAAATATTTTGTGTATTTCAATTTATATAGTCAAGGATAATTTGTGGCCCTTGAAATTAAGTAAATATATCTCATTTCTAATTTATTGCATTCCACTTTGTAGGAATACTATTATATTATTAATAATATGGTTTGCTTATGTAGTGTTCATAAAATAATAATAATACTGATTGAAACAAAATACATGGTATAGAAACATTAATTAATTAACAAAATATTTGCAAAAATAACTAAGTAGAACTTAAAATAAGAATTCAATAAAATAAACTAAATTGTGTTTTGTCGGTTATAAATTCAATAACTTATCAATAGATGTTTTTAACTTTCTTAATAAAGATCTTTTTACAGTTTGTAGCCTTAATACGTATGGGTAGTTTATTGTAAATTTTAGAACTCATTTGATAAGTATCTTTAAATTTTATAGAGATAATAATTCATTTTTATAAAAAAATCTGTTTAAGTGGTTTACCAGGAGTATGAAATAGTACTCATAACAGTACTATTTTTAATTGTTTAACCTTCGCAAACAAGTTACACCGTTTATCATGCTAACTTTCAATCAATCTTCCTTCTCACAGAGAAAGCAGTTAACATATATTTAGTAACAATATTCATTATCTATATACTATTACTAAGTATGGATGTTTCAGAAACTCCACTTGAAACTCAAGTAAAATGATATAATTGATAGGATGACCATATTTATATAAATTTGAAATATACTTTCATATAGAATTATAATTTATATTACCACAAATTAAATTCTAAAAGTATGTAAAAAACAGGAAATAAATTTTAATAATTTTTTATGAAAAGTTATTTTCAAGCCACTTTTTTGCAGAAAATTTTTCATCATTCCAATTTATTGAAGTGAGCTACTAATTTACCATCAAATATGTACACACAGTAATATGTACATAGGAACACTATCAGATTAAAGTATCACAGCATATTAATTGAATACTAATATACATATTTACTAAATACGCTAAGTACTTTGGAAATATTTTAAAACTTTATAAAGTTTAAAAATATTTCCAAATGAATTAACACAATCATCTATTTATAAAATATGTATTCTAAGGAAATACAGCACCATTATATTATTTAAAGTAAGAAGAAAATGATGACAATAGCCAAGTTAGTTAGCTCAATTTCTTTCATAAATTTGAATAAATTATTATACTGAAGGTTTTTATGATGACTGAGTATAACAGTAAAAATGTATCCTAATGTTTTTCCTAATTATTAACAAAAGTAGGTCAATATTTTAATTAAAGAAATAAAGTATTTACAAATGAATTAAATATTCTGTAAACAGATTTAGGATTTGCTTAACTTTTGAAGATACTAATATCATTATAAATTAATTTTTATTGCAGTCTCTTATTACAATTTCTGTATGAAAGATTATGGCGAAGCATCAGATAACAGAATTCTTGATATGGTTAAGGTTATTGCATTTGCACTCACAGAAGGAAAAGTAGCTGTACACTGCCATGCAGGTAAGTAACTACCAGTATAGATACATGTATACCTTGGAAAAGTGATTTAGGTTGACTAATTTATTTCCTTAATTTTTATTATGAAAAATCGTTAATTTATTGATAAGAATACCAACATTCACAGCTGCTGTTGGCTTACTGAGCAACAGGTGGTTGTGTCAAATCAAATTACATGTTACAAAGCAGATTTGTGATGTTGATAGATACACAGTGAAAATATTGTCCAAGGTTACAAAGATAATATTATATTTACAATTACATTTAAACATCTATGTTCCAGGTTTAGGAAGAACTGGTGTTTTGATTGCTTGCTATCTCATATTTCATTTGAAAGTATCAGCTAATCAGGCTATACAATATGTTAGAGCAAGAAGGCCTAATTCAATACAAACTCGTGGTCAAATACAATGCTGCCAGAATTTTGAAAGATACATACTCTCATTATGTGATATTTTCTACATAAAGTAAAATACTTATTTCTGCTAGTTCAAAGTTAATAAGAACCATACTAAGGAAAATAATTTGATTTCTGTTCTTCTTTTAGGGATGGTACTCAAGAAAAAAAAAGCCATGACTTAACTCTCACCAACTATATAAAGAAGCAGCAAATCATTCTACATGGATATGAATGCAAGCACTTTAAACAAATTCCAAAGGTGTTTGTACTCTTATATCTCTATTAATAATGCATCAATAATGTATCCTTACTCTCAGAGTAATTCTAATGGTATGTCACAGTAACCTGCAATTTTAAAAAAATATATGGAAACCTCATGAAAGAGTAATCACTGCTTTTTTAAGTAAGCTCTTGTAATATGATGAATATTCATAAAGGTTTGGTAATAATTGCACTCAAGAAGCACACTTTTTAGAAGCACCACACAATACTTATCAATCAATATACCTTTCATAAATTATGATACAACTCTGAACTATACCAGAGGCTTCAATAAAAGTAGAATTTTCTCCATCACCTCCAATAGATTCTGTTTGTCATAAGTGAACGTCTCCTTGAATTGGCTGGAAGAAAAGTCACACAGCTAGGTAACCGCTGGTTGCCTTTCTCTGAAAGATATTTAGTGGCTGAACCAAACCCATTGAGCATGAAAATTATTTCAAGGCTTTCAGAATCTGATCTAATAATTTGTGAGTCATCAGCAGGTGAGCTATTTAAGAGCTAATTTTTCCTAAAGGTCTCAAATCAATTTAAATTCACTTTATTAACCATAAATGAAATTTGCTCATGCACCTAGAATTAATTGATAATACCTTACACTTATCAGAGTTGGAATATGTTAGCAATATGTTATAATGATATTTTACTTAGAAGTTTTATTATTAAGTATTAAAAATCTAAAAATATGCTTCTAAATATTAGATGAAGCTTCTGTTAGTATATACTTTAAATAACACTAAAAATTTCTTTAAACAGAGAGAGAAAGAAAACAGAAAATTAATGCCACTCCATCAGACAACAAAAATATAAAAGATATTTCAAATGGAAAAGAAGAAATGCTTGGTCAACATGATTCTGTTCTCAATAATTTCCGTCATTCTGGTAAGATTCTTCTCTCCATAAGATCATTAAAGTCATTGACAATTTTAACCCAAAAATTTTAATCTCGTAATTAAAAAATTAGGTAAGAAAAAAGCATCAGACAAGGTAATTAAACACATAGGTAATCAAGAAGTTGTGAAAAAGAATCTACTAATTATACCATGGAAAAGTTTACCAAGCTTACTTAGAGGTATGTAATAAGAAATTGAGGTTGATTCATGAATTAATTTCAACATCAAATATTCTCAAATGATAAGTCTTATAATATTGTTGTTACTCTTTATCAATAAATAATTCTTTGTTGTGAAGCAAAAGAGTATTTGCTTTCAGGTGATTATGATCAAGTATACAATAATGATGTATTACAAATAAATACTGAGAAAATGTTTTGCATGGAATGGAAAAGATCAAGTGAACCAAAACTATCAACGAAAACAACAGGTAAGACATAATCACTAAAACTTAAATATTGTTACTAAAGTATCTTCTACATAATAGCATTATTAATTCAATAATAAATCACTTTTAAAATTACTCAGTCTATACAATTAATAATAATATTTGAATATTTTTCTTTATATTTTTAAATTAGATTGTTCCAAGACTTTCTCAAAAAATGAGATCAAACCTTCTAATGTCTGTAAAGATAAGAGAGAATTAACTACTACATCTAAATTGCAAGATCCATTGGGTAAATAGAAAAAATAATGTCTACACAGAAGTAGGATAGTAAGATTTTGATGCTTATGGTAATATTTAATCATTAAAGCTCCTAAAAGGAGTGCTCAAGACCGTTATCATCTAAAGCTAGGACTTCATCATAATCAGTAACCGAGATATATGGGTTTGAATATAAGTTATATTATAATATAAAGTCTATAGACTTCAATGACCACTTCCCATGGTAAATTAACTGTACCTGCAATTATTTTTGCCAAGTTACATTAAACCTATTATCTTTAATAATAATTTAATTGGTATTATTAGTATTATATTACACGATCTTTAGAATATTTTTCTTTAAAGGTGAAGAAAAACAAACTAAAACTGATGAGAGCAGATATGGAAAAAATGAAACAAACTTCAATAATATAGAAAACACAATAGTTGATG
The DNA here is from genome assembly GCA_020796165.1 of Pantala flavescens. NCBI lineage: Eukaryota > Metazoa > Arthropoda > Insecta > Odonata > Libellulidae > Pantala > Pantala flavescens. Next base: position 11,209,659 of record CM036889.1, on the reverse strand, counting down.
AAAGAATCAATAAATTGAAAAATGATGTGAGTTATAACTCTTTATATGTCATAAAAATTTAACTAAAAAAATTATATATTCTTATTTTTATAATAATTAACAGTAATTTACAAATACAATCTTACAATTAAAAATATCTTAAATATTAAGGCCTATTATTATTAAAAAACAAGTAAAATCTGAATCATACACTCAGTCTAGTTTTAAATAAACTATATTAGCAACAATAAATCCATCACTTGTACAGATCATCTTAAACAAAATGGAGGTGAAAATTTAAATTATTATTAGAGATAGGTAAACATATCAGGAATTTAATCTCTTAGCAGATATACGGTGAAGAATCTATGTTGCAAGCCATTCTCTGTGACCATTCTCAGTTGACAGAAGATGAATTAGCTCATCTGAATAAACTGAAAGGAAAGTTAACATATCAAAATTCCTCTTGGAGTAGTATCACTAGGGAGAAGGATGCACGAATATTATCTGGTTTGTTATTTGAATGGCTTGAGCATCTTCATAAACCTATTCTAGGAAAAGATGAATTAAGCTACATTGTTATACTAGGACACAAGCCAGTCGCATGTTTGAAAAAATTTCCTCTAGTAAGTTTCCTTTTTCAATGAATAAATATTTTCAATGATTAATTAAGATAACAGCTAACTGTTCAGACACACATTGCTTGGTAACATATCCCTTTCACTCTAGGAACTCCAATTTACAATGGAATACTTGATACGGCTTGTATACAGAATGTTTCCCGACAATCAAGACCGACAGTACTTGTTCTTGAGGAGACTGATGGCTTCCCTAACTCATCAATCAATTCTGATAAATGGTAGTCTCTTGCCTGTTGGTACGTAACTAGATTTAATAACTGATGTCAATTAAAACTAGTGATAAAATATTTGTTTAGTTTAAGTTTAATTCAGTCCTAAATTTAATATTTTCAAAAGTATAGATTCTATTATATATTCATTTAAATCTTTGATTATTAACTGCTGCTATTATTATTATCAAAACCATTTTTTCATTTCATTAAGGAATTTTATAAACCAAGAAATGTTCATCTGAAATATTTTGCTATTTGAACATGCAAAAAGGGTTTACAAAGAAAATTCAATAGAATTCATAATACTCTTGATGATTGAAAATAACTATAATAATTCTTAAAATATAGATAAAATAAGAATAAGTGAAATTATGTGATTAGAGCAAGTTGAAATATAGTAATAAGAAAAGAATTATCTTTCCTTCAGGAAAAGATTTCCCAAAACTCAGAGAGGGTACACTAAGAAAATCTTTGGAATTCGGAGCTTCATTTATAGAAGAGCTCAAAAAAGAGATGAATAAAACATGATCATCATGTTTTGATAGTTTACATTGATTGTTCTTCAGCATTATTAATGCTTGTCTATCAAAAACCTTCATACCTTCACTATCACCAAATGTGCCTGACATATCACTATGATTAAATTCTTATGGAAAAATGTCTTTTTAACCTATACTTTAATGGGCTTGTGAATTGAGATAATCCATACTTGTCATGCTGATATATTCAGCAGATATGATGTATCAATGTTATGAAAGTACCTTTATAATTCTGTAAATATTGGGTCAGAAGTTTTTTCTCAAAGAAAATGTTTTGGACATAAATAATATCTTTGTAACAAAGATATGATTTCTTACAAGGTGTAAATTTAAGCATTTATGCTTATAAGTGGTTTTATTGTAACTAGATTTTAGTGCGATTGTTCTCTAAAACCATGTCCAATAAAATAAAATACAAATACTATTCATGAACACTTCTAAAACTTTTCTTTACCCTTATTTACAAACTGAATTCATTACTAAAAATAAAATGAGGTCAACTGAGATGAGCCACTATTTACTTATTTATTTAATATCCCTTCCAATATCATTTTATACTTTCAACTATTTTGCAAGAAAAGTTTTCATAAATGAGGAGTTAAAGTAATGCTAGACAATAGAACTAAACTGGTAGCATTATTTAGAAAGGATCCAAATCAGAAAAAATGCTTGGTTTTGCTTGTTGAGGAATCAGGCTTGGTAGAACTGATAAAAAGGCAAAATACATTTGGAAAGAGCATTTAGAATTTGATAAAAAGTAGATAGCAAAAATGACCTTAATTAAAATTATAAGAAGGGATGCATTAAACAGATAAGATGAATAAGAATAGAAGAACTAATGCCATGTAAAGAGATATTAATACATTATTAAAAAACATGATTACAACAGAATAGATTGACTATGATCAACCGTTCAGGAATAATTCACATACATATTTGAAAAAAAGAAACTCAAAATTGCAGGCTTCTCTTTTCTTTAGTGGTAACTACATGGTGCTGGATAATAGCTATGATAACTTTAATGAAAACCTGCACAATATTTTGAGCATTTGTTTTACTTCTGAAAAACTGGGCTCCTGAATCATTGTCATTATTTTCCCTGATATAACTTAATAAACAAAGAAGATGATAGCAGCTCATCTTAACCCCACATACTCATAGAAAATGATAGTGTTTCCATAAGATGCCAAAAGTTATACATTGACCTTTACTGAAAATGAAACAATACACAACAAATGTTGACCCTGCATGAGATCCAAATACTTCTAGTTTCAGTAAAGAGCTAAATCACTAATATATGGCTACAATGTAATCATTTCATATGATTAAGTAATATTTCATAAATAGTTCTATTTGAATTAAAAACTGATCTTAAAACATGACTAACACACAGTGAATGTTGTTTAATTACTCATTCACATGCTTTGTTAGCAAAAAATATTGTGTAATATGTTTATTTAATAACTAATAAGCTCTATATGTATATATATCACATTTCTTTTCTTCAATCAGAATCACACTTTGTCATATCCTTACATCAATTTCTAATTTCAATACTAAAATTTTAATACCATAGCTCACATATTGAAAGTCAAAATTAAATACCTTTTGGTTAGCATTTTGTGGCCAATAATAATACTCTTAGCAATTGGCATTTATTATGCGATAGTATAAAACCAATATATAAAAAACTATAAAATAATGTCAGTCTTCTTAAAAAAGTATTGTCATAGAAGTCAATAGTACACTCAAATTATACATATATATGTATATATGCATGTTTTATATGTATGTATATATGTGTAATATGAGTGTAACTGAGTCAAAAAAATACATTTTTCACTAATCTTCTAGCTCTTTGGCATTAAAGCTGCAATTTATGCTACTTCCAACATTTTATAAATTGTATCAATAAGAATATCTCTCATAGTTGTTTTAAAATTTTTGTACCACTGTAGAGCAAGTGTTCGTCTTTGCACCTTGTCTTCTAATGTCATCATCCTTTCCTCAGACAGTAATAAAGGTAAATCAGACCAATTTTTTATAAAAATGAGAGGAGCACCATGATCTTTGAGTAATCTCAATGGGGATTGGATATTATTCTTATCACAGCTTCCTGGAGTTACAACATCTTCAACAACAGGTATGCTTCCCAAGGATAAAGATTCATAAATCCTGTAACATTCTGTATTCATTCCCACAGGATTTAAGGTTAGATCAGATTTGTGGATAGACGATATATACCTTCCTAGAGTGAGTTTTGTTTCAAGGGGACTCCATCTGAAAGGAATTCAAAGGCTAACTGTAATCCATTATAATATTAGAGAGGCTTATTCACCAAGCAATTAAAATCATCAAGTCACTTTATCATTTCTCAGAAAGTTGTATGAAAACTTCTTTAAATCATAGCCAATGGAATCAAATCTTAACACAAATATCTCCCTATTCTATAATAGTACTTAATGAAAAATATACCCAAACAAGAACCAGTAGTACTTGATTACATCTAAATTAAAACATTTTATTTAATAATTGAAGAATTATCTCATAAAATGTAATGTTTGATGACTGACAAAATTCAGTAACCAATAATATTTAAAACGATATGATTTTTCTCTAATAGTAGTTCAGAAAACCCACTGACTTTGGTCGTCCAAGAATCAAACATTCATCTTCCAAATTGTTTAATTTCACAGTTTCTATTAATTTTTCCCTTGATGAGTTTCTATATACTGTGCCCAGAAAGTTGCATAAATAGGGTCTTGATGAGAGTAGGTCAACATCTTCATCTAGCAAATTTGGAAATCCTCTATACCTGCATACAAATGAAATTATCATTTCAACAATGCTAATTATACCATATATTTAATTTATGAAGATATAAACCAAAAGTATGAAAATTTTGGGACATCTAATAAGTATGTTATATTATGGTTGTTACATGTTATTGGCATGGTACCAATACTAGATAGTGGATTTGAAGATATAAGGATCAAAATTTTCATAAAATCCAAAATTCAATAATAAGAGTATATTTATAAATGAAATACTTCCCTATATTAACAGTAAGATTGTTGAATGAGAAACAGAACATGTTCATAGAAATCATGTTTTACAGATATTCATGTGAAGCAACACTTTTTATGAAGAAAATATGGATTTCCTTCAACCACATTTACATTAGTATTTACCAGGGATGACGGTGATATAATTAATGAATGTGTAATCAAAATTTATTTAATTTGTATTTATTATCATTCAATACTTATCAAGTAGAAAAATCTATCAATTTTATGATATCAAATCTCGCAAGTTAGTCCTAACAGTTTTTCACATAAGTAACTTGATTTGTATAAGCATTATAATTCATGGTATAAAGATCTTAGCTGCTAAGAATAGAAATTTGATTAACTTACGTGGCTACTCCTAATGGCCATTGAAAAAATTCTCGATTATCTACTAATGGACTATCATAAACTAGAAAAGCTGCATTCACTTTCCCTCCTCGAGACTTCATGTACGTTAACAGCCAATTATTTTCACATTTTTCATCCCCCAAAACTACCAGAATTACATTCTTTAAATTGATGAATGAAGGAAGACTATCTAACCAAATCTTTGCAGCACTTATTTTGCTTTCAGACCGACCATTGACGACTAAAACCAGAAACTGTACATTCTGGGGGACAGTGTTGGGAGCCACTCCTGGACCGGATCGGAAAATAAATGACATATTATTGAAGTTGAGAGATCCATAGTTGTACCAACTATTATCTTTATCCGTTAGTTCACCGCCCAAAATGTGTTTCCATAAATATTCGCCTATAGCTGCTTTTCCCCATATTTCAATCGTAGGAATGGAGGATATCAATCGTTTCTTCGGAATAACTCTGGAAGATGAGACTGATTCCTTAACAAGTGAATCAGCTTGTTTGGAAAAACCTAGAAGAAGATTGTGTTATTCAGCCTTTTCATTTTTGAAGGTTTTAGATCAAACTTTTAAACTGATATATTTATATATTTACCTTTGTTATGTTGCAACCGCCGATCATTGTAATATAATTTGTATGCAGCAAAGCACGTTAAAGCCAAATAAGTTATCAGAAACAATAAAACAAAATATTTCCTCGAAACGGACACTTTCACTTTCCGTAACATGCCTTGCGCTAAATCATACTCGACAACTTTCGTTCATTGCGTAAACAACTAGTAAAACCTAGCCGGTGCTCGAAGAATCGGACTAATAAGGCACTTTCGTACCTTCCCAATAAAAAAATTCCTTATCCGGCGACTCCAAGGGAGAGATACGTATTGTTTGTACTTATATGGCAAAATACTACGGGCATGAGGAAATTGTTTAAGGTACACCGATAAGAACGGAGGCTACTGTCAATACAAGAAAACAAACGTCATACTCTGAAAACAACACCACATGAGTTTTCTTAATTTTCCGGCCAGGCAAAACAACTGAAAATCAAAGGTACCAACATAAATACCATCATATACCCCGTGAAGGAATGTTAAGTTTGAAGCGATAATATAAGATTATCTAAACTAAACCGATATTGAAGATATCATTGTATTTATGTTATCATTTTACTCCCGATGATAAGATTATTGTCACAGTTAACAAAAATGTTTTGAATGAGAGGTAACTCAATAGTATCTACATTGAAGGCTACAAGTATATAATAAATCGCAATTATTGTCTAGATTATTTCAATCCAAATGTGTTCAGTTATATAGACTTCATATTTTAGACAAAATTTTTGTGAGAAAGTATATCCCACCAGATCTAAATGTGGCAAGATGTGCAAATGAGGCTACGAAATCTGATTGGCTCACTGCTTATACCATTTATGGACACGAAGCCCCGCCTTGAGCTCGGAACGGGCTGTTCAGCTGAGAATTGTGAGCGACCACTTGTTGTCCGAGAGAGACATAGTGATTGCGTTCAGGACCTGACAGAGTTAAAGTTCGGTTAAAATGGCTTACCATGGTCCATCCTACGGCCTAAGTAGGGAATGCCAAATGAAGGTGAGTAGAAAATTTTGTAAATTTGTTGTTTATATTGCAGTGCTGTGATCGGCGTTAAGAGCTGGGTCCTCACTTGGCCTACGTAGCATCTGGAATTACTTGTTAGATTGGAGTGAATACCATGCTAAAGTAACAAATTATTAACACCCAACTATCTGTTGCAGTCATTTTCGAATAGAATTATATATTTTAATAATCCCTCAGGAACGCTTAACAATTTCATTATGGGTTCTGATGACTCACTACTCAAGTTTTCATGTTAAAATTTCTTCCAGACCGGTTTCCAGTTCTTTATTAATATTTAAGTGCCCCGTACAGGGTTTTATAGTAACAGAATTGTTGTTGCATAATCCTGCCGTAGCGGCTTGTATCGATTTTAAAAATCGTTGGCTTACGAATTGCATGCACTGTAATGGGGTCACGGCTTTCACAGGCTTTATGTCCATATAATTGCTTGACTTGACGCATGTCTCAAATAAAGTATTACATATAAATGTATTAGTTAACATTTTTAAATGATAGACTTACGTGTTCTTTTGAGAAAGATTTTTAGTTAAAAATGTGCTAATTTAATCGCATTCCACCGCAATTCGCGCGGCTTTTCAAAAGGTCATTATCCATCGCTCACAAAGTTCATGGTTTTATATCGCTTCAGGATTGCTAAGAAATAGAGTGGATGATCAAAAACTTGGAGGTAGATGCCAAATATCAGATTTGCGGAAAGTAATCTCGGGTATTATTACGATTTAAAAAATTAATTAATCGTTTAACTTAGATTCTTTGCTTTTAAAATTTTCTGTATCTCACTATATAAGATATTAATTCTAGTTTATAAAATATTTAGAATTTTAGCTCATAAAGTGCTTAGAGGAGGAAAAAAATTTGCAACATTAGATTAAATACATTTTAGTGAATTTCCATGTTTTTTCCTCTCCTAGGGAACGTTTCATAGCAATATTTTCATCGATTAAGTTAATCCTCAATCCTAAATCTACCCTGGGTGCAATACATTTATTCTCACATTTACGATATGACAGTTTTGTTTATATCCCCTCTAATCTCGAGGTCCGGTCATCTGATTTGGGATGCATATCTTGTTAAAATAGTATTCTAAGTAATGCTTTGTATAATGATACTATTCATTATTTATAAGCCGAGTACTGGAATTCTTATAATCGTTCATTGAAGTCCGTTGTCACCAGACATCGGAATGAGCCTGAATCAATACTTGTGTTTTGAGCTCTGGAAACGATAAATGAATTTGATCTAACCAATCGATAAAATCTCATAGAAAGTTCTCTTAAGCGAACTCTTGAAGAATTCCATTTCCTCGTTTGATTCCGTACTTGCCGCTCTTTTCCTCCACACTTGCATTTATTTCCGGAATAAGAGGCCTGTGAAGATTGCATCTCTTTGTTACTTAATTGCTTTTAAAGCCATGGACTTACTAGTTAGAAAAATTCTTTATTTAACATTTATTTACAAGCCATAAATATCCTTTGTTAGAAAGCACTCGTCCTACTTAAGTTTTCGAGACGATACCACGAAATTTCCTTGCGCCTATGATTCATCCGATATATATGTATATATATTATTCGTTTACAAGAAGGAAAAGTCCTGCTTGTTTTTATTTCCTGTATTAGACGGCCCTCTGAAATTAACTTTTACCAATCCATCAATTTTCCGAGGAAAATTTATTAATATTGTCATTCAAAAGGCATATTTTTCACGGTTGTTCTTTTCCAGCTTGAATTGTATCGTAGTAAGGATGCTGTGAAATGACGAGCCTGTAGTCTGTCAAGTACGTAATCGAAAGACGCAAAGAATTATTTTACGCGGAAAATTGCGAGATTCAGTTGCCGCGCTTTAATCGAATCTTGTTCGTTTTGAAATTTGTTGTTCGACTAAAAATTTTGAACGTTATTGGATATCTCTATCCATAGTTTTTTTACGCTGAAGAACAGCCGCAGGGTAAAGTGTACACGTATCAGATCTCTTCGAATATCACTATTTATTAACCGCTATATTTTTTGTGTCACCTAATGTCTAAAATTCCACATTGGCTGCGATGTCGCGCTTTCACTTTTCGGTGAAATGAAGGAGCGGCTTTCTGTTATGGGGATGTGGAATCGTGCTTGAAATTGTAGATTATAGTCTCTAGTTTCGCTTTTGGTTCACGCAGTTTCTCAATTCAGTCTTTTATGAAAATTTAAAAATATTTTTAACTTTTTTTGCTTCTATCATTCAACTATTACTAGATTTGAGACTAGACTTATATTGTTTTCAATTCGCTTCTTAATTATAAAAATTCTTCAAAATTGTTTTAAATAGTGGAATAATTTCATGCTTAAAGAATTTTTTTGCGGCTATGCTCGTATCTGTGTACTTGTGCATTATTTTTGTTGGACTGATGTTTATCAAGATTAGCTTTCAGAAGAATCGATTTTTAATCAGCCTAACACTTATCTCATTGTAAATTGTAAATGAATTTTTTGTTTCCCTTAAACTCAAGACCCTTGCTAAGTACCTAATATCCTTAGCTTGATGTAATTCATTTTCTAACTAATTACTCGTAAGTTGCTCACTCAAAATCAATAATAGTAGATGTTTCCGTTTCAGGTTACTATTATGTTATCTAGACTTTAGTGCAAATAACATAAAAAAATCTGTGAATTAGTTTCCATCAATGAAAATCACTTATTGTTGATCACATGTGTACATCATGTTAAACAAACAAAAATTTTAATTTACAGCTATTGGTATAATTTCTCTGCAATTTAATTTTATATTTGTTTGTATTTTCTGATAATTTTTCTTCTATCCTCCAATCTGTAATGCTTTATGATATTAATGTTATTTAATCATATAATTTAAGTTACAAGTGGATAATTGTCTGGTGGATACTTATATAATAAACACACACACTCATATATATATGGCTACCAAAGTGGCTACTGAATAATTAAATCATATAAATTATAACTCTCAATGTAATTATGATTTCAGTCTTACAAAAGATATCCCATTTGCATAAATATAATCTTTTCATTTGTAGTCCCAAGCAAAATTCAATATGGAGAGAGCAATCGAGGCAGTAAAATGGATGGAGGCAGTACTTGGACGTCCTCTTGAAATGCCTAATCCTCAGCTGGGTATGAAAGATCAATTAGATTTTGCTGCAGCACTCAAAGATGGTATTGCTTTATGTGAGTAAGTATCTTTCCTAATTTTTCAGGAAATACAATTCTCTTTTTCATTTGTTGGTATGCTTTGAGAAAATGGCAAGGAAATTAGGACAATTTTGGGCTATTTAGGACTATTTCTTGTATACATGGGAATTTAAGATAAAGGAAGACTACTAAAAAAATAAAATGAGAAGCTTTATATATATATATATATATATATATATATAATTATAAGCTCAGATTTATTGGAAAGGTGTACAACAGTTGTAGTAGCATACATGTTTGAGGGAATAATGGTTTTTATGAAGAAAAATGCACTTGTTTGCATCCTTTAAGGAAATTTTATCCTTAAGTAATGAATATTGAACATGAATTGGAAACATATGCTAAAATTTTCTTTAATAACTATTTACTGGATAATTCCTCCCTCTAACTTAATGATGCTATTGTGTGGATACATTAGTTTATTAACATGCTGTAATATTGATATATTTTCCTCAAATGCCTTGCTTCTATTTATGAATGCACTGTCTTACTATTTGGAATATCACGAGGAAAATGAAGTGACGAGTACTTCAATTTAAGTATCATTTAAATGCCAGAAATATTTAATAGTCCCAGTCTATTTTAAAAACTAAGTGTAGGTATTATTAAATTTATTTCAGATTAATCAACAGACTTCATCCAGGAGCTGTGAAGAAAATCAATACTAATAGAGCTATATTTAAACAGGTAATTTAATCTTTATATTTCTGAAGTTAGCGGATTTAATTTTTGAGAGATATGAGTATGCTATTAATTTCTTATTTTTTTATTTTGATCCTCATTAGAGAGAGAATGTTGAAATGTTCCTGAAAGGTTGTGTAGCATATGGCCTCAAATCTCAAGATCTATTTCAAGTAAATGATTTGTACGAACATAAAAATCTTTACATGGTAAGTTAATCAAATAATTGTTATCTTAAAGTTTTGAAATATAATTAACATGAAAGTTCTACTCTATAATCATTGTCTTTATAATTGCTAACTTGGTAAACAACCACTCATGAATGTTAAATATTTTGCAGTACACCTATGATATAATTAGTTTGTTATCTTTATGATTTATAATTTCATTTTTAATGTTATATTCAGTGTATATGTTAGCAAAAATTTCCAATGGGCAATTCTCGAATAAATGTAAATAATAATTATTTTATTCTCATAATAAATGACACTTATAAATTTTGAGTTTCCTTACACTTTCTTACCAAATTTTACTTATTGTGCTACTCTTCTTATTAACTTCAGAGTTTTTGGATTGTGTACTTACTCTTTTTGAAGTATAAGAGTAGAATCTGTACTTTTATCAGCAAAAGTGGAAAAAGTACAATGATTCTTAATTTCCATCCTTCCAATTATGACTTAAATAAAGTTGTGAATAAAGTGAATTCCTTCTTAATACATGAATAAAAAATACCTAAATGTATAGTTATACTAATGATATTAAGATATAATTCCACAGAAATAGACAAAATGATGTAAAAAAGTTTTGGAAAGGAAGTGTTATGTGAAATCAACATTTTTTGACTAATTATTATACATTAAAATTTTATAACTAATCTATTTAAGACATAAAGTTCATTCTTTATCGTTTGTTTTTTTTTGTATTTGTGTAACCTGGATTGCCTCTTTCATTAATTATTCAACAAAATATTTCAGGTAGTTGACTGTCTTTTTGGACTTGGAGGAATGGTGAGTAAAAGAAATTATGTATATTAATTCAAATCTGTTGATGAACCTGTAAATAACCTTGATTGAAATTGATTTTTCATCTAAAAAAGCTATTATTGAATGAATTTTAATGTTAGAAAATTAGTTGCAGGGTGAGATGTAACAAAGTATGTTATTCCCATTCTTTTTGGCACTTTATTTCAAAAATAAATATTCAAAGAATTTATTTGAAAATATTTGTTTTCATCAAGTCTAGTCTACAGTCTATAAAAGATGGCTTGGAAGTATTCTTATAGGGCTGCTTAGAAGAATGCTAATCAATCACTATTGAATCATATCTTAAATTCAATAATTTTTTTGATAAAGTAAATTAGATTCATTATTTCAATTTGATGAATGGACTATTTATAAATAAACTAAAGTATAAAGTAAATCAATTGATCATATCTGCAGAATGCATGCAATTTCTTGCAATTTATTTTTTAATTTGATAATGATTGAAATTGAAACTATATTCATATTTGTTCCTTCTTTTTTCATATAGCTAATTTCTTGGATACATATATTTTTAGTATGTCAATTGCATTAAATAATTTATTTTACATTACTATATTAAACCTTGAAGTATCACAATTTTTCTTATTTCTGTAAAGTTTTTTAGTGCTATGAGTGGGTCATTTAGATAAAGGAATACATCCTATATTCTAATGTTGAGATTTTTTTCATTATTCTAAGTGTCATTGCTAAAGATTATATAAGTGAATCAAATTATATAAAGCTTAAAAAGCTTTTTCTTCTAAATGATAATTAATTTGATTTTTAGGCCCAAAAGAAACATTTTCAAGGTCCTGTTCTTGGGGTAAAAGTTGCTGATGAAAACAAGAGAAATTTCACTGCTGAGCAGCTTGCTGAAAGCCAGAAGATTATTGGACTTCAGTATGGAAGTAATAGGGGTGCTAGTCAAGCTGGAATGACAGCTTTTGGGAATACTCGGCAGATTCTCCCTGATGGTAGATAATACCATAGTTATTACTCAGAGATTGAAAATATGCATTCAGTTAATTACATAGTAGAATTATTTTTGCTATCTATTCAAGCATTGTTTTTATATTTTTGTATTATATGAGCTATGAAAGAATCAAAATAGGTTTATCTTTTAATTTACAAGCAATTGGTGTATTTTTTCTTTACATGAAAATTGCTTATATGTTTTAAATGAAATGGTCGTAAAAAGTGGTTGCCAAATTAATTTCTCCACTATAATGTAGTGCTGTGTTACAGAATACAATTCTTAATATAGATATTTTTACATGGTATCTAAATTATAAGATTGTATTTTAATTGTTGAAATTTATTGATAGAATCTATTTTCACTGCTGTTTAAAGTATAAACATGTTCATTCAAAATGAATGTGTTTCTATAAATGATGAATATGATAAAATCCAAGATATTATTGTATATATGTATGGAATAGTTTTTATAGTTATATAGCCATATAGTATTATATTTTGACACAGGATCATAGAGAGGGATAAATTAAAGTTTGTGAAGGTAAATTTTTAAATTGCTGGATTTTGATGATAGAATGTAAAAATTTGAGATTCAACAAATCATGTTGATAGTATTTGATGTTCTTATAATAAGATTGGGAACATTAGCAATGATTGACTGCTTCCATTCAATATCACTTTAATGTAGAAATCGGTTGAGTCATTTTGTTGGAGAAAAATATCTAAGTATACATTGAATCCTAAATTATAAAAGCTCACTCACTGCCTTAAAGTTGGAACTGAATGGATCAAGTTTTGAGTTATAAATTATTCAGTCAAAGTTAGATATCAAATTTAAAAGCTATTTATTGTTCAATTCATTGTATATATTTTTCTCGACTCATGCTGTATCCAATAACTCTTGCCTATTTCCATGTGCCATTGCTTATTTTATAAATTCTAAAGTGATAAAGAGATTATTCAACTTACTGGAATCATTTTCATTGAAAATTGTGATTTTTATTCATTGAAATATGTTCACTTGAATTGAGGAAGGTAACCAAGGAGTCCATCCTCAGATGACTGGAATTCCACTTCCAGTTGAAGTATTTGATGTTTCAGCAAAATGTTTTATTGTTTTACAATAAATTTGTTAATGTAAAAAATTCATCCTAAAATATTTTAATGAAGTTTCGTGGATGATGATAAATGAAAAGGTGATAGAATGTTATCAGGGTTTGGATTGCAACTGTAAATTGTTAGCTCTGCCAGAGCAAGTTCTGATTCCTGGAAGTTTGAATACTTTATCAAAAAATTGGTTGAGGTAAAAATTTAATTTTTAGCATTAATTATTCAAGCTATGATTATTGTATAATATTGATATTGTTTCTCTTTGTATATTAACATGGTGCAGTGTTAAGCATATTCGGTACCCTTCCTCTGTTTCATTGTTTAAATTCTCCTCATAATTGTTGAAATCCAGCAAGTAAGTGACAATTGTATTAATGACATCTTATGTATGATAACTGTATGTTGTTTTTAATTCTTATGGTATGTGAAAATTCTTTATAACACAGTTATAACAAATCTCTTTTTTAAGCTTTCAAGGCTTATAGATTATATAGGTTAGACAAATATTCAAGAGAATATTATAAATGGTTGACTATGGATATTCTTGCTTATAGCATGTTGTGACTAACATAGTATCTATGAGTTGTGAGATTTTCAGATATTTAAATTTCTCTTTTCAATGTTAAGCATTTAATTTTATAATATTTCATCTTATGGATTTTATGGCTCATTACTTTATTAATGTTTTAAGTTTATAACTGAAATATTTTCCTTTTGATTGAAGAGATCATCACTGTTATTTTATTCTGAAATTCTCTTTGTCCTAACTGCAACAAGCTCATCAAACTAAACTATTTTACATAGATTACATTTATAGTAGATGGTTTGAAGCTGCAAACTGTTTTCTAAAATGTTTTTGTTATTTTAATAATTCTTATGGCATTGATTTAGTGTTTTAAAAAGTAGTTTCAATGAACTTTGAAATAGGAGATTGCATCTAAGATATTGAATCAGAGAAGTTGCGCATTTGGTTATTATGTATTAGCCATGGAACAAGTTTCATACTTTTTCCTTTCATGAATGTCATTTTGTTCTCTTTTGCATGTTTTCAATTCCATTCAATTAATAATATTGATACTCGAGTTTTAAATTTTAGAGTTAGAAGCTTTTTTTGGCTTTTATTAACGTATAATAATACATTCCTTTCTTTTAGTGAATGGTTATAAGGAGTCTTTCATCAGGTTCTGTCAGTCCTTTTTTGCTTCATTTTAAAAATTCACCATCTTCAGAAATAACTGTAAGGGTGTTCTTATCCTTATCTTCCCTATGAGATTGCAACTAAAGGGACCATCGTCTGCATTTCATTATACAAACTTTATGGCTCAATGGATTTGGAGATGAATTCAGTTGTGGGAAGTCATAAATATTGCTAGCCAATGCTCATGTCCTCCTCCTGAAAACCTTTTAGTAATAGTAGCTCCAAAAACTCCTATCTATTGAGTTGTAATTGGCAGCTACTTGACTTAAACAAAGGATTGTTCTAAACTTTTACACCATTGTCAAATTAAGTGGCAAGTGTTCTTGGCCAGATTTTATTCTGAAAGATTAGAAGGATATTTCATGGTTCTTATAAAGGGTCTTTCATTAAACGTCTGAAGATCTAGCAAATTTCAGTGTGCATAGAGCAGTAAAATATTTCTGTTAAAGGAGATTTATTCATCTATTATTCCTATCTACTGAAAATCGTTATGTAGTGAAATGATGAAAATCATGAAATGGTGTGGTGACTGAAAAAGTTGATTGGCATCATACCTTACAGATTTAGGAAATAACAAAGGAGAATATAGAGTATGGGCATTAAGATGTGATGTGTTACAATTTGCAATTGAATATATTTAGATGAAAGGAATCTTATATTTTTAATGCATCTAATCTAATCCTATTTTTTCTACTATTGCTCAACTCTCCTATGAAATAGTATTTTAAAAATGCATCACTCATTTAAATCTATAAGAAGAATATAATGAATTTTTCTATTGAAAATTTTATATATTTTGATCTTAGTTCACTGCATTTTTGAACCTATAAAGGTAAGAAAATTTTATATTTTTAGTGTGATTGCAATGAAGTGTTGTGTTACATAAATTTTAAAATTGTTGGAGACAATTTCTGCCTATTAGCAATCCCTCATCTGCAAAAGTCATAAACAGTTAATTTAACTCCAAGTTATTTGTGTGAATAAACATATCTTATCTAACATATCTTTATATTTTATAACCTGTGCTTTTTGGCTGTAATATTAATCTTGGGAAGGGTCTTTTAGCTTCAGAATTCAAAGTGATTCAGTAATATTTGGTGTAATGTAATACAAGTTATTATTTTATCCGTATCATTCTTTCCAAAATAATCATCATACAGAAAATCTATGTAAGATTATTCTTAAGTTATTGTTCCTTCCTTCCCAAGAGCATCTGAAATTCCTTCATTTATAAAAACATTAAACAACGAAATTTATATAAATTTTTGGCAGATATTATTGCCAGTGTCTTTCAAATAATTTTTTAAAGCTTTTGTGAGAGGAAATGGCTTTGGTTTCTTGGCAGTCAAAAATTTTTCTTTTGGCAGAAAACTTTTGACCATATTCTGTTCGTAGAACATGATATAAATGCTTCATCCTTCCATATTAGTGTAGGAAACTAATATTCCCATTTACATGCAATCCAGCCTTTGCTTAGGGTTTCTAACAAAATTTGATATAATTTTTTTGGTCTAGCACATACAAATATACATTATAAGTTCTATTCCTACTGCTTCTCTCTTTCATTGTGCTTTCTTATTGGTGCTTACACAGGGCATGTTGGTAAAAGAATTTTTTTGTTATTTTGATTCCTGGGACAATGGCTGATAAGAATGTTAATTCCTTATTATCTTAGGATTTTCATTCAAATGCATAATTCACATTTGGTTACTTTTATATTTCCAGGAAATCATTCCAAGTTCTTTCACTGATTATTTTCACATTTTTCTTTTGGATCTCTTATGCTTTTTCTTAGTATCTTTGAGAAAAATCTTTAAATTTTATATACTTCTTTAATTTAAGATGTTTTGATCACTAAATGATTTTTGATGAGTTCATTATTGAGTATTATTCTGGGCATTACTTATCTAGTTACACACTCTGTAACTAACAAATACCTACTTAGGAAATTCTTATATTTTTAAGAAGCTAGTTATGTTCATACAAAAAATTTTATAATTTCAGATATTTTTTGTAAAAAGTCATCTAACAACTACAGAAACTAAGTCTCTTAAATGATTTAATCTCATAATTTCTTGCTGGTGTGTAATGATAGTTTCCATATAGCTAATTTTCCAGAAATAAATGCAAATATTTTGGAAAAAAGGAAGCGTAACTTATGCACTTCCAACAAAAATATACTCCTGAGAACTAGTATTTTATTCTCATTAATGTGTAATAAGTATTTAACTGTAAATATGTTGATCAAGAGGTGACTACTGTCTGGAACATTTTTCTTTCTCTAAGCTATTCTGTAACATTATTGTTGTAAAGATTGATGATTGAAATTTAATTGTAATTTATACCCTTAAAGAAAATGAGAAGGTGCTACTGAACTAATCTAATGTACAGTTAAGTGGTTGAAAAAATTCATTAAAATGTTTTCTTTGAGTTTGATCAGGAAAATTGGACTACCTTTGGTTCATATTAAATTAAGGGATTGAAAAATTTCTGAGAAGTTTTTATGTGCCACCTCCAAGTAAAGCACATATTTTTCAAATCTTTCCTTTTTAAACATGGGACTCATTTTTCATGTGTTACTAAATATCATTTTCACCATTTTTCATGTCTCTTAACTATCTCCATTTTCTTATGTATGAGCTCAAATGAAGGAATTGTCAGCCATGAAAAGATATTCTATTTTAAATGTTTTAAAGTGATTTTATTATCATTCAGTTCAATCATAATCCTCAAGTAATCATTTACTTTGTTACCATCAAAGTCCTAGGCACTGTAAATGTCTCAAAGATAAATTGAGATCAATTGCAATATATATTTCGCATATATGAATCATTAACTAAATTAGTTTCCGCTAAGTCTCCCAGTTAATGGCTCATAATTTTTACACTCTCTTAAATCTACAGTTTTAAATATTACTTTATCAATCGCAATCATAATTATAATTTACCTTTTCAGTTTTTATTAAGCACATTTTGTGTTTTCTTTGTTTGTATGTAAATTTTGATTTTGTTTGGTTCATCTGGTTTGGGAAGAATGAATGCATAAATACTCCTGGTCTCAACTCACTTTTTTTTCATTAGTTCCTGATATCCACACGCAAGGGACTCTACATTGAAATGCCTTGGCCTCCTCTGCTCCAATCCTGCTGTGTGCTATGAAGTGCAGCTGAGTAGTTTAAAATGTCCAAGGAAGTATTTGAGTGGGTTAAAATCATTTCTGATCCTTTTATCTGTCTTCTGAATTGCCATTTTGAGTTGTAGGTTTTTGAATAGCTCAAAGTTGATGTTCTTCTCTGTTGACTATAGGTTGGAACTCATAATTTAAAAAATAAACACCAGCTTTATTCAAATTAGGGGAACATGCTACTTCTAGCACATTCTCTGTTTGCTATTGATATAAAATTCATAGCATGATCAAGTAGTTTGTTTGATTCACTCAAATTATAAAAATATTTATTTATCTTTCCTTTGGATTACATTTTAAATTTTTCTCAAGGGAAGGGGTAATTGTTTCTCCATTTTACAACATCATCATACCAGATTTCATTTGCAAGTATCAGGGTTCATTAAGTTGCATTTTGTCACAAAATTCAACCATTAATCCCTTTTGGCATATATTTCAGCAATATTGTGTAATAAAGTTGAGAATCAGCATTTAACAAAATGTTATTTTACCATCAATTATTTAATGAATTATGCTATTTTGAAAAATTTCTGGTTAGGTAAATTTTAAATATTTTCTGAAGTTGCTCAAGGTGAAACTTTTATATTCAATCCATTATATTTCTTAGATACTGGAATGAAATAGACATCTCCATTTCTGTTGAATGTTGTGATTGTTTTAGCTCTCTTGATATTAGGCCATTTGTATGTTAAACTCCAGCATTTTTATCGTTTCTTAGTTCATAATAATTAGTAATGATATTGCTAGTATTTTACTTGCAGTTATTGCTCAGCATTTTTGCAGCTTTAAAGATAAATTTTGATGGTTGTTCTATTATTTAGATTTTTCTGGAGTAGGAATTTTGAAATGAAATTGAGAAAAATATATATTGGTTATTGTTAGAGCATTTATATTTGTTCTGCAAGTGATTTTTGTAAAGTGGATGAACATCTACTGAAAAGGATTTTTTGTAGTATATTTCATTTTCTTAGATCATGTGCAATATATTATGAAAGGAAAATTTAGATCTAAGTCATCTTATATGGATTTGGGTGTTAAGAAGTAAAAGTTATGTTTCTATTAATATACTGTGTATAATTGATTTGAGGTTTGGAGTTGAATGACATGACTAATCATGCTAACATTAAGGTCAAATTGTTAATTAAAATAATTGTTAAGCCTCCATTGGAATGGATGTTACAGAGTGGGAAGATACTTCCATAAGTTGTTGCAAATTTATTGCATAACATTATAACATTTTGTCATAAAGGTTTGTCAGTGTATGTTTTACAACCTAAGCAGATTATATATATATATATGTATATTATAAGTTTTTTGTAATTTAAATTTTTTGAAATTTTAGTTTGTTTTATCAGCTGGAGAATTATTGTAGTCTTTTTGAGATTAAAGATATTTGAATTTTAAGTTGTTTTCTTAAAATGCAAATACAAAATAAACATTGGTTTTGTGGTTTGTTAATCTGGTACAATGTTTTTATCGTCTCAAAATCTTTTATAACTCTCCACCTCCATTTTATTCTTTTTCCTTTGTGGTATATCCGGCATCTTTGATTCCTCGTACAATTCAATTCTCACACAATTACTGTTTAAGTACATATAGATTTTGTGTGTGACATAGGTAAAATTTTTTGAATAAATATTACCAAGTGAATTACAAACATGAGTTACCCTATATCATAAATCTATTCTTCTTTCCCACTCTCGTCGATTTTTTCGGTGGAAGAGAATCGTATTGAATATCTAACGCTCATATGCTGGAGTTCGACTTCGTACATTGTTGTTGTCAACTGCACATTCGACTATGGTGATGTTAATTGATATTTGATTATAAGAAATTAAAGTAACTCGCTCTTATATAAAGGACGTAATGTTATGAGTAAAATAGGATGAACCCGCCCGAAACAGGTTCTGTCATCTCAATATGTAAAAGCATACAGGTCGCTCTGCTATCAGCTAGGCAGAGGCTCACAATCAGATGTGGGAATTAAAAAATTATCCTGTTACATTCTTAGAATGCTATCAAGCGCATAATAAGTGAAGTAATTGTATATTATTTTTATACTGCGGTCAGTTGTAATCTCTTCACTCACTAATAAACTCCTTGGAGGTTTAAGATGGCCATTGAGTTTACTCATTATGATTATTTTAATCACAGTAAGAACGCGTTTCATTTACTCTAATAATCAACTGATATCCTCTAAATTTATAAAACGTGTTTCAGTTTTCAATTAATTACTTAAATATTACCAGCAGTAAGAATATTCCTCGATCGCCTGAGGTTTGTAATTAGGCTAATTATATTTTTTTCTCAAATAGTTAAACGATTGCTACTATACCAACTATTGTTCCCATACTAAACCAATATCAGCTACCATAAATTTAAATATGAATTTTAATACATTAGCCAAGCTTATTCCAATTATAGGGAATAATCTCAAAATAAATGATTCATTGCATATCTGGGAAGAAATAAGTCCATAACGGTAACCAACAATGTTGCCAGACCTACTTGGAATTGGATTTATGATTACGTGATGATGGTTATAGGTTTGTTTGCGTTGGTGATACTCGTAAATAATTATTCATTGCTGATGAATTTACATTCATCCATCACATAAACTGTATGAATCACCGTTAACAAGCGTTGATCAGTCCGTTTCCCAACTGTGAAAAATATAACAGCTTCATATTCAAAATAGTTATTACTATTCAAGTAAATCTCTTGTAAATCTTGTAATGTACGTTACATATAAACGGACACCTTGGAGTAAACCAAACTAATATTAGAGAGCCTCACAATGATCAAGCTTGCTAATTCGTGATACAATTTCAGTCCTTCGAAGGATTTGGTTAATTTTCGTTTTCAGTGATTAATTTATTATAAATAAACTCACAAATTTTAAGTTATTAAAAGGTAGTTGACTTCATAAATATAGTATATGTGTCGTTTCCGTCCTATTGACTGCAGAAGTGCAATTTGTCAGAATTTCATCAAATCGAACCAGGATTTACGTTAGTTTATCCTTTTAATTTAATTGAATTTTGATCGTCAGATGATATATTAATCAGAAACTAGAATTTTCTACCAGATGACATATTTGCAATAGTAATATATTGCCGGAATACTTGTGGAATCTTTTGCGAATAATTTTATACAGGGATAATATATCTTCTAAAAAGTTATTTCTATGTAAATATTGATATCATTATGCAATTATAAAATTGTATAATGGCACGTCATCGAACATCATAAGAGATTTTGGCAAGTCATGCCTGATGCCATTCCAAAAACTCGAATAGCTCGATATTATTGTATGGACGTTTTGATTCAAAATCACTTCATAATAAATGACAGATTGCAAATATAATAACACAACCAATTATTATTGTTAAAGTTGTTGTATCCTTCTTAAAGCATAAATCCATCGTTTACCAATTTAAGGAAAAGCTATGTCCTCCTCATCATATTCAGTTTTTAGAACATCCAATACCTCTTCTACTTTCATCTTGGCTTCTGCAAGCTGTTTCTGCGTCTGTTCAAAAACATTCATTCGAATATTTCAAATGAGAGTGCTTGGACAAAATTTTACGCTTAATTTGCTAGTAATTTACTTATTCAACTCACGAAGAACATGAATTTGTGTAATGAAATATGAATTATAAAATTAAAATTCAGGCAATGTAAAATTTTAAAATTATCGCCCAGTAAAACTTTACCTTCATATTTTCCTTTTTGCTCTCTTTGTTGACTAATTCCCTCCTATTTTTTTCAGTCAAAGTCAAAAAGATATCGTAGGTGAGATCTGCACGGAAGGACGTCTTACCAGGCGCTAAAATATCAGCAACTTCGAGCAGATCGTAGCATAGCTGGATCTTTCTTCGAAGTTGGTCTCCGGACAATTCTAAAAAATGATAGTGGTTGTCATTGCATCAATTATTGATAATTTAGCAAATTTGCTTACTAAGAGCAATTCAAATATAAAGAAAGTACCTGATGAAATTCCGGATAAATGATTCCTCAGTAGTTATTTTACATGAAAGATATGCTTACCTTTGACCGAGAAGCCGGGCATATGCCCATATATTTGGGTGAGCGCATGTTTAACTTGTAGTACGTGATGATTTCTTGGATGGAGTGTTGTTTGATATTTCACTAAAAACTCTTCTAAAAATTCCGGAGACATTTTTTTGCTGGCTTCATTTCTTCCTCTATTAGCTTTTGAAGCTCGCTCCAGAATTTCATCGTGCAAAGACTGGTTTATAGATTCCACGTCCTTCCATGAAATCTGCTCCTGACATTTGTTACATTTCCAAGACGATGTATCCTCTAGAGGTTTATTTGGCAGTATTAGGCCGTTACAGCCACCTGAGAATAGTTAAAATGCTAATAGTATACAGGGTAAGATGAAAAAAATAGTTTAAAAAAATCATTTTTTTGTCAATTTTTGCTGAAATAACTTTTCTTATTTTCTTAGACTTATATTCTAAAAACCTCGTTAAAAGTATGAGCTTTTATATAATTTATTAGCCTAAACTACCCATAGAACCATCCTGAAAAGATATTGTCAAACTTTCAAATCAAGGTATCTTAAAAATCAGAAACATAAAGATCTTTCATGAAATTTAGAATGGTGAGAGCTTTTACGTAATGAAATGCGTAAGTTTGACGTTGCTTCGTAGTCAGTTTGGTTCGGTTTTTCCGAATGTTAATGATTAAAAAAATGTATAGGAAACTTTGAAGGTCCTTAAACCTGCCAGTTAAATCTTAACACAATCTGTTTCATCCGAAAAATGTGGCATAAATCATACTTTCGAATGAGAAAATAATTTAAGAGAAAAATATGGGAAAGGTGAAAGAAAATTGATGATGTACGAATATCATAATATGTTACGGAGATTGAGGGTAATTTTGTCAATTTTTGTCACATATTGTTGACAGGGATGAAAAGAAACAATTCACAACCATCAAAATATGTATGTGAAATTCAGTCATTACATGCTAAAAATTGTTCATTCGTAAAATGCTTCAAAAAAGTTACTGCAATAGAAGATCATGCTGAATAAGCATGCAAATCATTAAGTACCAATTCATGAAACATTAGTATATATGTATAATATACCATACCTTATTCGTTGAATTTTAAAAATTGTTCCTACAAAGGGAAGCGATGAATATTGAAGTCGTGATAAAAATACATAGGAGCGTTTAATTTAAGCGTAACTGCTAGTTTTCATGACCAAGGATAAAAGTGTATACATATACGTATTTGATTGAATTCATTAAAAAATAATTATAGAAATTAGCGAGAACCTTTTTGGAGACACATTTGAACCATAAATGTAAATGAGAATATAATAGTTAAAAATAGAATATTTAATTCGATGATATATATTTTAATCAAGATTCAAAGTTAATTTTCGCAAAATAAATATTGTTCTGACAAATCGTTCTTTTTCAATGACAAATTGATTCGTAGGAGATACTGAATAATACATTTTTCTAAAAGTCCATAAATAAACACAAATAAATATTTATCTGGACTTTAAGATCTTCATAACAACCAAAAGTTAAACGGTTGAAGGAAATTAACTTCATAACCTGCAATTTTACAATTTATTTGTGTGGAATTTCAACTGGATCCATTCCCTAGATAAAACTTGAATATTATCGAGACGGTTTTCGTCCAACCGCTTGCAAAAAAGAAAATACGAAAATTTTGAGGTATGAAAAAATAAAGTTGGTTTACTGGCCAACAATTTGGAGCCAATTCATTAGCGGCAAATAGTTCTTAAAATAACGGAGCAGAGCGTATGTTTATATTCCAGCTATTTTCTAAGATGGTTTCATAGATCATTAAGAATCCTTGCAGGTGCTATATCTCATATTACCTACCTGATTAATTCCATTTTTTTCATTTTTTATGTAATAATCTCGAAATTGGAGGTATATCCACATTAAGTATCAACATAAAGTAGATCTCAATTTTTATTAGCTTTCCTTTATTTTATCTTTCATTGAATTGTGCAGGGTAATTCATCTCCTATTAAGTTGCTTCCAGAAACCAACGGAATATGTTCGCTTCATCAATTTTGGTAGTTAAAATTCAAGTACAAACTGCATGATTTTGCATGTTGTACTTTCTTATGAAGTGCTGTTTATGTACCTATGTATGTGTGTAACATACATCACAAAAAATATGATCCATTTACCAGGACATAGTATGAAAACTGAAAGGAAACGATTTTTCTCCCTTTCTTGAAGTTATGAACTTCCATCGAACTCATTGTGAATAAAATGAAATGTTAAGCACCCAGCCCAGTTCCGCACGCCTATAGGGGGTTTGAAGGGCTTGATGTGAATGAAGCATGTCCATTGCAATGGGTCCGCCAGATTGTTGATTAAAAAATTAATGACTTACTTTTACGGCATCGCAATGCTGCTATGTCCGTTTTCAGCTCAGTTGGGTCGCAGCATCTTTGGCATTCACAAAGGAAACATTTAGAAGCAAGAAGGTGGGCTCTTCTTCTCTTGCTTGGCCAAAGACTCTGTGTGTAGGTTGCTGTTATAGGTTCACCTTTGCGAACTGCCACTGTTGTGTACACAACCATCGTTATTTTGTTCCATGGACCGTCTTCAGCTCTTTCCTAAATTATGGATGTATTTCAAGGTTATATCGAACTCAAAGTTAAAAATATTCAGCGATAAATTAATGAACGATGGTCAAGTTAGACGCTCTGATGATATATGTGGCAGCAGCTAATTTAGAGGAAAGCAACTTCGTACTTAATAAATATCCGGATATGATTACTCATCGCGAATAATATACTCCAAAATTTCGGTGTTGAAATAACTTGCTTTCTTTTAATTTCGTTGCGTAAGTTGTGAACACTCCCTCAATTTTCATGGACAAGTCGAGGGGAAAAATGTAGTCTAATATATGCGGTTAGATTTCCTTAAGTATTTTTATTTGGAAATAATGTGATTTTCATAAATGAATTAAGAATAAATTTAATGAATCCTACTATGTGATCTTCTCCCTCTACTACGTTTTCTCAAAGTTCGGGAAAATTTAAACAGACATTCATACATTAATATTTTGAATTGATTTTCCGTAAGATTTTATATACTTGAGCACTTTCATGCAGAAAAAATATCGTGATTAATAGATTCACATCGCTTATGGGACAATTGTCGCCGTTATATTTTACACACAATATTAGTTCATATTCAACTTTCAAGAAAGATGCTTTAGTGTAAATTATTAATATTGTGATCTTTTATACCGAATCACCTCAAAAGTAGGTTTGCGTAGAAAGCATGCATCAAAACTTGCCCTTGTTTAAAGAGTAAAACATGGTTGCAATTGGAGTATGCCCGAGTCTAATTAGTCCGATATTATAGAAAATCTAATTAATCGATTAATCATAACTCAGTAGCCAAACCTTTTCACATCCCATTTCAGGTCATTCAAATCTCAAATACTTACCAACTCAAACGAATGTCTCGTGTTCGGACAGCAGTCATGGTTCATGAGAGAAGCATTGGGCAGAAGCGCCCTTGCCTTCAGCTCTTTTCCATTTTTCACGTTGCACCTCACCTCGAAAGTGTTGGTATCCAAAATTGCACACACCCTCAAAATTGTTTCTTCATCTATTCCTTCCGAATACATTTGCAGAACTCCACCTATGAACTGAGCCACGTTCCGTCGATACGCAGCGTACGCAGGAGTATTCAAACGCTCTTCCAGATGGCTCTGCAGATTGAGAATGGAATCCCAGGACTTCTTCGACGTCTTCTTCAATAGAAGACAGCGTAGAGGGGTGAGAAATGTGTATGCAGAAACAACTGGGGAGTTGGTGGCAAGTGTCATCGGATCCAATTTGTCGCTGCATCTCTTAAGGATGGGGCATTCTTCTGCATGAAACGGGGATAGCTTGCATGCCTGAGAACATAGTGGCCATCCGCACCCGGAACAAGGTGTAGCTTTGCCACCTAAGAAGCGATGGCAACCTAAGCAGATGGCAGGTGATGCTGCTTTCGGGCCGACGATCAGAGCGCACTCCCTCAGAACCACTTCTCCTGCCTTAATGTCCCTCGTTGCCACCAAATATCTCCCCTTCTTATCCGAGGTTTTCACTTCATAAGGTTTACATTCCCGCTTGTGAGTGGACCAGTGTTTCTTCTGGTGCTCACGGCTGCAGTAAAATACGGATTTACAGTCGGAACAACGTAAGGGTGTTGGCCCACCGCAGATAGCACACTTCATTTTCCTATAGAGTTAACATTTACTGTTAAGATTAAAATGGTTTCAAAGAAATATATAGTAAGTATTATTACAATTATATAATGGTCAAATACAATTTTAACAATTGATAGCGAAATACCATGGCATATGTATTAATCTTCCGAGATCTCCTTTGTACATAAAAATCAATACATCAGAATGATCTAGGAGTTAGTAGTGAATGATATGTTTTACAGTCCTGTGCCTCAAATTTTAAGTTTTAGGTTAACCTATTGGCAAGAATTTTGAGCAGGTATGCGGAAATTATGACAGAGTATTTTTGAACTAGATGACAATCAATGAGTCAATGAACCTAAATAAGAGTTTTAGTTTATTTTTAAATTTTGTAGCATCGTTTCAGTGAAACCGAATGCCTCAATACTGACGAATTTGACGATGTTTCAAATTATACTAAATTTTCTCTTTCTGTGTTATTAATTTGCTTTATTTTCCAGTCTTCTCAACCGAATCCTAGTTAGTATGTTAGAGGCATGAGATGGCAGACGTAACGTCCTGTAATCCTTGCATTCCATTTCTATGGTTTTGTTTTTGGTACCATCCAAACATGCTGGAAGTGGAATCTCTGCTGGAATTCCATTTATTCATGTTGCTTTACCTTTTTCAAGTTATTTGATCGTCCTCACTACCTACCTTTTTAGTATACTTCGTCCTGATTCGTCTTTGTTGACGAATTTTTCTTCCTCTATCTTTAATTCTATGGACGGTTCTCCTTACAGTTGTTTATTCAATCCTTCGATACCTCCTTTGCTACTTGAGTCATTTACTATTCCTCCCTGCTTTTTCCTTATACCTCCCCCTTTAATATTGTTCATGTTTTTTATTATCTTATTCCTTTGTTTTAGCTTACACTAAATCTCTTCTGTCGAACTCCTACATATACTAAACCACTCTACATTTCTCATAATGAGAGTTCTCTTTATCCTCATCTGCAACTCTTCTTAATTTGTTCCTCAAAAGCTTGTAGGTTCCCCTACCATACTTATTGAGAACATTCTTTCCGCTTTTTCATGAAAACTATCATCTCCCTTTGGCTTCCTCATTCATTTCGCATGTCAGATGTGATTAAAGGATGAATTATGCTTTCATGTAGATGTATAATATGGTGTCGAGATCTAAGATTCATTGGAAATCTTCCGAATGGGATGTAGTCTAAAAATATCAACTGTTAGGTGGCGTGCCAAGAAAGGCTATTTATCGTTCTGGCAGGGAGTTTGTTCTGAGGAAGGTTTATATTTAAGAATGGAAGTACATGCGTGAAAGATACCTTAAAAAAGGACCATAAAATAAACTAACCGGAACCAAAATGTAAATTAAGTATCTTCACTGACAGCCGCCAAGGCTTACACGATTGTGAAGAATGACTCACGGAAATAGAGTTTAGCGAATTATGAACCATTGATTAATTCAAAGTAGCTTTGTTTCTTTAGTCATTGAATCGCATTCGATGTGATTTGAAGCTCCATCATTCGGTCTTCCACTGATTGAACAGATATTATATAGTATCCGTTCTGTCAGATATATTATATATTCTATTTATTATATATGTTTCATATAAATAATTATATATAATCAAACTATGTTATTCTTTAATTTGCTCTAATAGTTGCAAATTCTGTACATTCCTTTCGAAGTTATTAAATATTATAGAGGGAGAACCGTTAAATGAAATCGATCTATAAATGAAATAATTCTATTGATTATTGAGAGCTATTGATTTAATTGGCTACTCTAATCTCATTGTGAAATTTTAATTCGAGCTCAATTTATTATGTACAGCATAGGCGATTTCTCTTCTTATTAATTCATCTCCGTATCTCCGTACATGTTTCCATATATTGTAAGAATTTGAGATATGTATAGATCGGTCGATCCTTTCCCTGCATCTCATGAATGAAACGAAATCTTTGAAGGAATTTTTAATAACATAAGTACTTATGTACATTTAGATATGGATGATTATTGAATGATAATTTGAAACAAATGGGATCTTTCTATTGATTCTACTTTGTATTGACTTTCTATAAGTTTAAACAACTGAATTGTTATATCCTTCTTTCAAAAGATCTTTAACCTTCCACGAGCACAAATAATATCGGAAGAATCGTAAAACTTACCCTTTTAAAATGACGTGAAAGAGCTTTGTTCAAAACATTCACCGCCGGAGACTATACATATATGGCTCACAAGACCTCACTGCTACTACTGAGTACCGATAAACATAATGTGGTACGAACGATTCACTTTTTGTTCTCACACTTCGAAATCATGCTGGTTTAAAGTAATATGAAAAATTAATTGATTTACTGACATATTGCATGACTCTAGTTCATCCATTCATTCATTCATTAATAATCCAACAAGTAAATCTTACATTCTTTTAGATTATAATTCTCTTGTAAATGAATATGGATTCCTTGAGTATGGAGGACTACCAAATAGTTAAAGCCAGATCCGCAAAGGTTATTATAAGTTCTATTTAATTAATGACGTACCTCATACGTGATTATATTTAAAATATCTATGAATTAGAAAGAACTCCTTCAATTTCATTTCAAGACTTTATACGAAGTTCATGAATTATATATGCCTCTATTTCTAAGTATTTATATTAAATTTTATTCCTGCCAGAAGAAATAACATATATTCAGACATTATGCCTTTCTTGAGATACAAATACCTAAATACGTTTGACTTAAAATAATTTATATATAATATTGTAAATTAGGCTCCTTTGGTCAAACAAGAATCATCCCTCAGAACTGTACCCTCCTTAGAACTGTATTGTTAGTGGCATAATCTGCAGATTATCCAATCGGCAAAGATCGCTAAGTTTGGAAACAATTGATAACAAGATAGGAGGAAATTGTGGCCAAAATCGATATAACACTCACTGTACCGATTCCGGTACTACGTTATCAAATTCTTCTCATCTTTGTCATCTATATGTTTATTGCGTACATCAAAAAGAAAATCCCTCGTGCCATATTGTTTGATGACGTAAACCAGATCAATAACTCTTGAAGTGTATCGTAAACAATGAAGGCGTAAATAAATGAAATGATTATATTGCCATTGTAAGACTACATATTTAATTATTATTTGTCAATGTGATGTTACACAAAAGTAAAAGATATGGGTAAATCATGCCTCTGTATTCACCCATGCTATATAGATTGGAAAAGTTTCACCATGAATCGCCAGGTATCATTAACTCTGTGTAACTTTCTTTAATATTATTCATTAATGAAATATAAATTATTTAAAGATGAGGCAAGCCTATTAATGTTGAAATTATTCTTTCATTGCTAAATAATTATATTATGTTATTTAAATGATTATATTATATTCATAATATATGCATATTAAATTGATGTGTACTAACTAATAATTATATAATTATGTTATGATTATTCACGATCTACTATCTATGAATATTTACCACGAGTTTTAAAGCTCAATACATTTTGATGGATCCGACAATATTGGATAAATCTCAATTTCCTGATCGATTAAAATTAAATCCATTATCTGTCAAAAACGTATTGATAATATGTCATTTTCTTCAGTGAGAAATATCACATCATAAAAATCGCTTGCGATATGATATAACATGATGATAATGACGGAAAAAAACTTAAAATGAATGGTAATCGATTAATTATATCCCAACAGCTTTTAGAATAAGTAAGGATGAAAAACACGCATATCCAAAGATTTGAACAGAGATATTCTCATCGGAATATTGCCATTTCCGGTTTACTAAGTAGTGTCGAAGGAAATATGCAAATATATTTTAGAAGTTTAGTCAGCCTTTGGTGTGCGATGCCCACCAATCAAAAGTAGTTAAAAAGAAGTGTTCTTATATGAAAATAAAAGTTTTTGCAAAATTTTTGAATTCGATTATTACTTACTCTTCACTTTATTTCTACTTAGCAGTTGATTATATTGAATCTTTGGAAAATATGGATCAATATCTATTGTCTTCTAATACTGGCACTTTCTTATCTTACATCGTCGGTACCTCCAATGATTTTGTATAATAGAAGATGATGTTGCATAAGTACTTCGTTTTGCTCTTGATTTTTTCATTAAAAAAATTTTCATCGGCCTTTATATATTTGATATTTTAAAGATGTAAATTAAATGTTAGCTGTCAGTCAGAGACGCTATTCCTGCTTCAGTACGTAATTCTTTCAAAAACATGATTTTCTTACATGAACATGATTTCTTTGAATAGTCTTCGACTCCATCATTAACTGTGAATGTTTAATTCTTAGATATTTTATAAAATAAACTTTATACAGGAAGAAATAGCAAAGAATATTGCAATTACCTTAAACTAGTAAAACTATATATATAAGAAAAACTATCTACCGTAAATATTTAAAATGTAAAATCAAATATGGAAATAAAATTTAATCTTTCCACCATTTATTTTAAATTCCCGAAAAAATTCAATTTTTCTCAATTTCAAAAATTGCTTTATATTTAATTTATCTATATAATAATCTATATAAAAATTTAACAATTTGCTTTAATCCACTCCTTGGGTAAAAGCCGGAAATGATATTTTTTGATTCACCATTTCCCTTTCAGTCTGCGAGAATTCCACAAATCTATTAGGATCACAAAGGGTTGACAGTTAAATCAGGAACAAATCAGAAAAACCGACTAACCTTCTTTGATGGAATTTCTCGCTTTGGATGAGATGGGGTTAGACGAAGCCAAAACTATCAGGATTACATATATCATTCGCTTCTAATACAATTCCCCTTCGCTACCGAAGAATCGGATGTGAACTAAGGACGCTTCTGTTTTAAGAAAAGGGAACAGTGGTGGGGAGAGAACGAAGGGGAAGGCTCTTGGCTCCCATCCCGTATTGTACGACGGCGATCTTCATACCTCCTCTTTCTCTATGGCACGTTATCCCCAATAGCCCCTTTCTCAAGCACACTATACTATTTGAAGTGACAATTTTCCAAAAATCTC
The DNA here is from genome assembly GCA_020796165.1 of Pantala flavescens. Lineage (NCBI taxonomy): Eukaryota > Metazoa > Arthropoda > Insecta > Odonata > Libellulidae > Pantala > Pantala flavescens. The sequence continues at coordinate 11,178,558 of CM036889.1, read as the reverse complement.
AAACTAATGAAGGAATTCTAATAAAAACTACGAAGATGATATAAACCAAAATGAAAAATTAAACGGAAATGTACATTCCACTTCATTAACTACATTCCACCATACTTTTAAATTGTGAATGGAATTATTTCTTAAATCACACATATAATTTATTAACTGACATTGTGCATGGATGCATACGTTTCATACAGTTTAGTACCTAAAATTGACAAATGATATTTCATTTGCTTGTTGAATGATGGACGGAAATCTATAGGATTATCTCAAATTCTTATTAGAACGTCTTATTTCTGGCCGAAGTCTTCCTCTCGGATGCTCCTGTTTCAGTTCTATTTAGTATCGTGCGAAATCAAGTCTGGCCTGCATTATGTTAACATTACACTGTAGTTCCGTCCAGGCATTCTTACTCGATTTCAGCGAGAAAAGAATGGCTGAACTACTTCACTCTTCATCCTCATCGAACGTTACGCGAAGGAAGTTAAAATTTAAACTAACCATTTTATTTTGTTTATAAATTAATCTTTTGCAAATAAATTTTCTAAAATTATTATTAGACTTCAATTGATTTTAATTGATTTAAGCTGCATTTTAGGATGAATCTTATTTCGTTCGTAAGCTCATATCGTTTTTTATAATAGTGCTCATTATATGATATATTTCAGAGGAAAAGCAAGATTTATTCGAGGGAAAATATGGTTGTCATTCAAGATCGAGAAAGGGTGAAATTGAACAGAATATGAGATCTCATCCTAGGTGAAGAAAAAATGATGAGCTTACATTTTATAAATTATTTTAGAGCTTAGTTGGCCGCATTTGGTCTCTGCAATCAAAATTTTTATCACTGGATTTAGTTTAAACTTTCAAAAATAACCAGCTCTACTGTCAATCTCTTTGATTACGCTGAGTTTATTCAGAATTCAGTTTATTTTTCCAAGGTTACATAAATCTGAATTAAAATGCTAAGTAAAACCACAAAAAATGGTGTGAATAATAATTTAATCTTTACTAATTCATCAAATTCACTCTACAAATGTTTCTTAAACAACCAAAGATCCAAAGATTAAACGCAACTCATAACTTAAAATCATTCATACAAAGAAGAATAAAATAAAAATAATATTTTATCTCTTGGGCAGCAGAATCATTCCAGAATTAATTTTCAAGCCCTTTCCACCGCTGGAACTAGATTAATGCAACTATTTAAGTATAAAATACTGAGGAACATATTTGAGATAAAAAATGCGTGCGATAAACCATTTCGAATTCAGGAAGGAAGGAACATTTCAAAATTGATCAAATCAAATTAATTAGAAATTAAAACTCATACTAATAATAGTTATTAACTGATTAATTAGTTAATAACTGATCCATATCTCAAGTGCATTTGTCAAATTACAATAAGTTCTACGTTCAAGGCCTTTCGACGAATCAGTGAGCGTTACACAGGTGCTTAAGGACGCCGGAAGGTAATCGTAAAAAGAAAGAATGTCGCTACGAAGAATAAAATTACTGAATAAATTTAGAAAGAGTTCTTTTTTAGAAGATGTATCCGATGTTATGTATCCTCTGCGATATACATGTATACGCCGATCCGATAATGCGAGAAAGATCAGGGAAAAAGGTTCTTCTTTTCTTACATTTCTTCAATAATTGGAATTATTCGATGTCGTTGTTCTCAGCCTATATCTAAGATGTTGAAACAGTTCGGGGATGTAAATTAGTACATTCGTTTCATTATAGATAGCGTTATGTTAAGTACAATTTAGTAACCGTGCCTTAGTGTCCTATAAACACAGATTTCTCTTCTGAAATTGGTTACGAGTAAACGTATTTGCTCTCTGCTTTCTCTAACTCGCAACTTTTTGAAAACAAAATTATGACATGCTCCGATATTTTCGCAAGTTTTATTTGCATATTTATTAAGAACGAATTATTTACCCTCTTCCCTTTCGAAGATAAAGCCGTCAGCGTTGAAATCGTCATCTACACAGCTCAATTTGTTGGGAAGTTTTCGAAGTTAGATAATTCTGTCCTTGAAATTTTCCTCTATTTATAGTTGACATTACAATACTATATACCTTGCTCTAATAGTTTGAAAATATCTTTTCGGTGGGATTCAATTTCCCTTCTATTCTTCCTATGAGAATAATTATCCTTCGTGAATATTTAATTTCTAAAACTAGACAATTTAAAATTGAGAATTCTTGTCAGAATTTTTACAGCATTTAATAATCTTTTTGAATACTCAATTTAATTTCCGGTAAATACCAAAAATGAGATATAAAGTTCTGGAAAATAACAAAATAAAATTTTAAGTAATTGATCACTAGTTGTAAAAGAAGTCGGTTTCAATGAGAAGTCAGAATCTGAAAATGGACGAGTAGAATGTAAGTGTTTCAGATATTTTCAAAATCCTTATTGTTACGGTATAATTATGCACATTGTGTGAATATTTACGTAGTTAAATATAAATGTTTAAATAAGTAAATATAAATTCATGAATTTATAATAATTTTTTTAATATATTATTATAATATATAATTTATAATAATTTTAATTTATAGTAAATATATGTTCATGAATTTATATTTACTTTACTTAATTCATGCATTTATATTTACGTATTATACAATATTTGTAAGAATAGGTATTATTTGAAACTCTATCGATGTGTTTATTTGCCTTCACTAGTCTCGATAACTTTTCTTTTGAGTATTTTGCACTGCACTATTTCACACTTTTTTAATTCACGACTTCTAGCAGTCACCTCTCTCTTTCTCGAAGGGATGAGAAGGTACACCGTGTGATATCTTCACGTAACACGACCGTTCCGGACATTCCTCTCACTATAATTGACCAAAATTTCTCGAGCTTTCGTAGAAGACGTTAGCCCTCAATGAATGATCTCCTAGGAATGAGATCGCCTGGGTCCCTCCTCCAGTCTCCACCTCGATCCGGGAATAGAATTCTTCCAACTACTTCCACTCCCCGCGCCACACGCTACACAACTCTCTCCGCGCGCTTTACATGAGTGTCCGACACGAGTTACGAATCTACATTTCTTAAGAGTTTGCGCACATACTGGCACGGCTACTTCCTCATTCTCAAGCCATCCATCGAGATTAAATGGTAAATATATTGCCTGCTCTCTAATTCGTAGCCTTTGTTCACCTTCCGCGGATTTTAATGATATCAATACTGCGCCGATACAACTGCTTCCGTACCCATTGACATCGAGTTATTTTCTTGGCATTCTATTGCAGTCTGCGGAAGGACAGTCGGGGAATTGTGGGGTTTGCAGTCAGCCTGCAAATCTGAAATGCTCCGGATGTAAGGAGCAGTATTACTGCAGCAAGGAGCATCAAAAGTCGGACTGGAAGAGGCACAAAGAGACATGCAGGCCATTCAAGGTGAATATACATCGAAAATGTAACCAATCATGGTTTCATTTTCATTATTCTCGTCGCATATTTCGGAATGTGCGTTTATTTCATCAAATTTCACGTAATTACTTTGGCACAAATACTGAAACCAAATAGTAAAGGCACTGAGTGATAATTAACATACTTTATTGGGTATTTTGAAACAAGTGAACTGATCTGAAGGTTGAATTTTAGCTGTTCGGGAAAGAAAGCGCCCCACGTGGGTTTGTTTCTCCAAGAAATAGTGAGACATAAATAAAACTCACTGAGAAGGGATTCCGCAAAATTCAAGACAGTTCGGCGAACTTCGCAAGAGATTTAACACACAAAATTTACGACTTCATCTTGGACATTTTTCTTCGTGAAAAAAGGAATTGATGTATTGTTTCAATAAGTGAATTTCTCATCCAGAGATAAGTTTCGTGTTTAATACCGATAAGCAATCCTAGGTTCAATTCCCAAAAGGGTTAATACGTCAGTGAATCTCATTATATATTTCATATGTATATTACTCCAACTCCGTAAACCATTTTCAGAGTAACCGTTTTTTTTGTCGAATGAATATCAACCGGTCGTATCTTCGTTTTTTATTTGGTTTGGTTCAATCTATTTTTGATAAATAAGCTTTTTTCACCATACAATAGTGAACGATGATGAGCAACTACTAACTTCGTTGATTTTTCTTTCCGTTTAAAATAATACGAGTGATTCTCTTGGTACTGTCATGATTAAGTACAAGGGGGAACTACTTTAAAACTTCGTGAAGTCACAGTATCACAAGTTGCTCGCTGACTTTCGTATTTCTATAACTCCCCTTGGCATTTTTTAAAACAATACGCTTGAAATACTAGAGTGCGGATTGACAAACTTTTTAAATTAGAGAAACAACAAATAAGAACATAAATAAATAATTTAACATCCTAGTGAATAAAATTTCATGATATCTCATAACAATTGGAGGATAATTGATTCTCCTACGATCATTAAATTTCATATTAATTACTTTGTTTTTTTTTCCCGTGATAACTCCTTTTTTACGTATTCAATTATCATCCTTTGTTACTTCTCTTTACACAAGGTTTGCTCGTCTTCCGAACTGGGTCGGCATGTTGTGGCAAAACGTCGTATTGAGCAAGGAGAGGAGATTCTGATGGAGCCGCCCATTGTTTTTGGACCTCCTTATGGAAGAACTCCGGGGCCAATGTGTCTCTCTTGTGGAACACCTCTGCCGTTAATGGCTGTGACATCTATCGCCACGATTCGCTGTCAACACTGTCTGTGGCCTAGCTGTGGAGAGGACGCATGTATGGAAGGGAAAAAAACTGCTCACACAGCTGAATGTGCTATATTACGTCTCTCCAGACAGCGTGTAATTGAAGCTCTTACTGGAGGACAGGTCACGGAGGTATGAATTGAATCATCGTTTCTCATTCCAAAAACTGCGAAACACAAAATAAGATCCATTTTCTTCCATAGTTTCTATGTCATGTATATACTTTGACTATCGATTGATTTATGTTTAAGAAATTTATTAATTAATTCGATCGAATCATCTATATATTTTTAAGAAGTATTTCTGAATTCAAAAGAAATATTTTCCTTACTTTTTTTAATTCTAACAGAAGTACTTCACTTGATCGTTCATCTAGATAACAAGGAAAAGTAAAACGATCTAGAGCATGCTTCATGAGTTTTAATGAATGAACATTTTCTGATTATTTAAAATATTATTATTAATATTTTATTTGTCGATGAAAATAATTATTTCTATATTGATCACTGAATATGTATAAATTATCTTATTCGTAACTTCGTTTATAATTTTTCATTCTTTCATATGTATCTTTTATTCGTGTTATCTTATTTACCATGAAATTCCTAAATTTAATTAATATTTATTTCAAGCCCATGTTTTCTTAACTCAAATATTTGATTCTCTTGATTTAGAGGAAAGAAGAGTTTTGATCGTTAACGAGGCTACTTGGTACTGAATTACGGTGTTTTTGAATTTATCAAAGACATGCCTAAATATCTAAATTTCAGACTGTTTTTTTTTCAGGAACTAGTTCAGGTGGCGTATGAATCTGTTACTCCACTTCGTTGCCTCCTTCTTCAAAGAATAAAGCCTGAAAATTGGCGTAACTTGATGTCCATGGAAGCCCATCAAGGCAAACCGCATTCTGAAGATGCACCACGAGTTGTTCGCTTTCTTCGAGATATACTTAATCTCTCCAAACTAGATGGTTCTTTGATGGATGAAGGTAAAACAGAGGATATCCGCCGCTGGGACTTCTCCGAAAAAACTATTAACCGCGTGTGTGCAGTCCTGGACGTGAATGCTTTGGACATCAGACTTCCTGGACCATCGGATGGAATCGCTTTGTACGCAAATACCTGCCTTTTAGAGCATAGCTGTGTACCCAATACCAGACATAAGTTCGACGACAAGTTGAGAATACACCTGAGCAGCACGCGTACCATTCTTCCAGGAGAGCATCTTCACACTATGTACACCCACATTCTGTGGGGAACGCAGCAGAGGAGAGATCATTTGAAGGTGACCAAGTACTTTGATTGCACCTGCGAAAGATGCTCAGATCCCACCGAGATGGGCACGTACATCAGTGGTCTTCGGTGTCTGGCTTGCGAGAAAGGCTACCTGCTACCTGATAGGCCGCTTGACGGTGTGCTGGCAGAGTGGAAGTGCAGCAACTGCGCGTTAAGTGACGGAAGCATAGGAGTATTAGGCGGAGAAGAAGTGAGGTCCCTGGTGTTGGGTCTGGGTGCCGAAGTTGAGAAAGCTTTGGAAGCACGGCCACCATTGACATCTTCTCTAGAGGAACTCTTGATTAAGCTAGAGACATTGCTTCACCCCCATCACTCGCATTGCCTCGCTGTGAAACACTCTTTGCTTCAAATGCTGGGCAAGACGGGCAAGATAGAAGAACAAAAAAGGAAGGAAGCGATGTGCCGTGATCTTGAAGGAGTTTACCGAGCCCTAGATCCAACTCTTTCCAGGCTTGGAATCTACGCAGCGGTAGCAAACTATGAGCTTCATTCCGTTTTAGTGGATTTATGGAAAAAGAAATGGGAGGCTGGTAACTCGGATGATGAGGTACGGTCGAAGATCGTGGAAGCAAGAAAGTGTTTGCAGAGCGCTATAACTCTTTTATCAGAAGAAAATGAAAACTTACCTGAAGGTCGGCTATTGGATGTCGCAAAATCGTCCTTGGAGGATTTAAACCGGTGGGCAAAACTAGAAGATCAGTAACACAGTCCGAAATGTTCACACAAGTTATGGTCCGGTGGTAGATGCCGTTTGCAAAATATGTGAAATGATACTGTTTAAAGACTGCTCACAGTGCCTTTATTGTTCTTGATAATACATAATCATAAATTATTAATTGGAAATAATTGTAGAATTTTTTACTACATTAAAAAGTAATTCCGAGAGTATGCAGTTCGTACATAACTTCTCATTAACTTGCAAAATTGTTAGAAGAAAGGATACCTGTTAGTCGTTCTGTTTCATCTGCGAAGTTCGACGAAATTATTACTTATATATTTTATTTTTGTGTCGGAATATAATATTTCTAGGAACTGTTTTACAATGAATAAATTTACAGTGAAAAAATCTTCACTTACTGATAAATAGTGGGTTGCTGTTGATATTAATTAAAACCTTTTTGGTGAGTAGAGGTATTGCATTGGTCCAAGATAGTTTTGAATTTCATGTACTCATTCCTATAATCATATTTTATAACGATATCAGGATTTATTTATAAAAACCAAGATCTATTGCAGTTTAAACGATTACAATAGTTCCAGTGCCGCCTAAAACATACACTTAATCTCCACAGCTAAAAATGAAGCAACGAAAAGCATCGTAAGGCACGACACGGATCGCTAGTAGTAGTTGATCAAAAATTAAAGATGATGACTACATTACGTAATGGTCCAAGGTTTGGCTCCCTGTTTCTTCTCCTGTGTAACTTGACCTTTCACAAGCGGCTTCTGGACAGGTACCGTTCGTAACGTAGGACTTGTAGACCCTCTGGTTCGCTTCCTTCCTAACGGACAGAGAAGATAGACGAAATTTCCCATTTTGTTCCTGGGCATTCCTTCTTGCAAAAACCCGTACAGAAAGGGGTTTAAAACAGTTCCCATCAATGACAGAGCCGAGAGGAAGTACTGCAAAATCCACCATTTTCTCTCCTCCAGGGAATTATTTGTAGAAGCAATGTTGAAGCACCATATGGGAAGCCGAGTTGCAAAGAAGGTGAGCATGAGAGCAAAAATGATTTTTAGTATTCTTTTCTTTCTCTTTTCGTTCTGTATTGCACGGGTACTTTCATGATGATGAACAGGCCGAGGCGTGTGAGGAACACCGGAAGTCGATAGTGTTGTCAGAGTCGTAGTGGCAGTCGCTGAGGTAGATTCCGTTGTCAACTCCTTCCCTCCTGCCCTCGAATCTTCGGCTTCTTTGTCGCTTCTCCTGTTAATGGCCATTTCCTTCCCATCTGTGTTCACCGGCCTGCCCGTGACCGGTCTCCTCATCCAGATGAAGCTTCCAATCATACCGTAGAGGATAAGGAAAGTTATTAAGAGAGGAAGGAATATCAGAGCAAACACAGTGGACATGTAGATACTCATTCTCCTCTTGGAAGTGACGGAACAGAAATCGACGAGGGTATAGGCAGTTATGGTGTTCGCATGTTTGTTTCCAGAAAGCACAAATACTGGTTTAATGTAATACTCGAAAAACATTGGAATGGCAGCAACTGCAGAAAAAGATCATATTTCTTGTTAGTAATTTCTTTGGAGTATCTGATTTGAGCAAAATATTTCAGGAATTATCACGATTCTTCCTATGCGTGTCGAAAGTATTTCATTGTTCAACGTGCTTAATCGGATCCAGAGATTGATCCTTAACTTTTCCTTGTGAAATGTTTTGAATATAAAATATTGGCTTTAGTAAAAATGAAGACATAATTATCTGTCGTTGATATTACGCCCACCAACTAGTGAATAGGGAAAATAATTTATTTGAGATAAAAGAGAATGAGTAGATGATCTCAGGAAGTAAGTTTTGTATAATGTTGTCCATCAAACAAATGAATTATATTCCCCGCTTAAAGAGGGAAGAAAATTGACACTTTCACGAAATGAAAGAATTTTCCTCCAGCAGAAGCGATTCTCAACATCGTTATCTTCCAAAAGCTCAATTCAAGATTATTTTGCAACTCATACAGGAAGTATGAAAGTGACCGGAAGAGTTTCCTATTTATAGTATTTATCATATTTTGCTTTACTTCTATGGTTCCACATTTCAAGATAACATTTTCTAGTCGAGAATTCAATTAAGAGTAATTACCCAATATAACCAGCTTTAAAATTTAATGTCCCAGAAAAATATAACCATTTTATTTTCGAAGCATTATTTCCGATAAATGGGCCATTTTATGATTGCTTTGTTTCTTTTTAAATAACTTTCTACATTTATAGTTTAGTAAGGAAGCTCCAGATACACCACAACTAATGGTGAACATTTTACTCAACTAAATGCGACACAAAGGAAACAAATATAAAATATTGATATCATACCAATTGCTATGGACCATAGAGTTAGAATGACACCGACAGAGGAAATAAGAGTTGGATTCCATCGGCTGTGCGTAGCATTAACGACTCCTTTGTATCTATCCATAGCGATCGAGGAAAGCGTAAAAGAGTTGGATAAAACAGTCAAGATCTGGACGAAAGGTATAAATTTGCACATAAATTCCCCGATGGTCTGGAAATAAATATAAAAGGCATTTAGTTTAGTATCATTTACTATTTTTATGCATATTATCAATTTCATTTTATCCTTGGCATATCCTTTAATGCCACATATTTTCTGATACACAGTTCGTAATAGATGCTTTTTTGATGTAATAGTATCAATTTAAAACCATATAGATCGGCTAAATGCTATAATACATGCACACAAGTTAATGGTTTTCAATTTTTCGCGTGCGATTCATATTTTTTAATGACGTCAGTTGTAAAATTTTGATTTACGGATATGCCGATTGGTATTTCCATGATGAGTTTAACTTTATTTTGAATTATTACAGCCAAATTATTATTTAATATACAATTATTAGTTTTTCTTCAAGTAACATTGGTCAATGTTGTAAGATACTTATGATAATTGATTATGGAAATCTGAAAAGGTCTAAAAATGACTGTTAAGATACAACTATAATTCTATCATCTATTTCTTTTTATTTGCAATTTAGAAACCCAATCCTCTACAGGAATATGATTAAAAGGAAAAAAGATTTGAGTGTGCAAAAAATCATGCAAGTGGATTTCTACCTTTTGTGAAATGATCATAATTATAATATTTTGTCTTACCCAGTTTACCCAGGGGTGTGAAAACATTGAGATTGAATAAGCACAAGTAGAAATAGCCATAAGTCCATCGCTAGTAGAGAGAGATATGACGCAACACTTGTAGAAAAGGCGATGCTTCCTGGAAGCGATAGGAAATCTATCGAAATTATTGGAAAAAAACATTTTATTTCTTTTTTATGAGCGATTTGCAGTATTAATTGGACGTTTTTTATTACTCAATAGGATTTATATGAAATCTCATCAATATCAAGGTTCCATTATCCCACAAAATTGGATAGCATTTCATCATAATTTTCATTATTTACGTGTCGATTTAGTCAATTTTGCTGTTCTTTCCCTCTGCAATTGCAATTTTATATTCTGTTCGGGATAAAATGAAAATGCAGTTATATTATTCCCAAAATTTGAGGAAGATTAGATATTTTAAAAATTTACATTTTTTGAGAATATTTTATTTTCTCTACTCCTGTTAATGGGCCAAAATTCTTTTGCGCTATTCACTCCATTTTTGCTAAAAGAGAACGACGTATGATTTCGATATACATATTATTATTGTATTTGTATCAGTTAAATTGATTTAACTTTGTTAAGATGGCTGTGATCATATCACACATGTAGTGCTTCTTCGTCAGGTATTCAGGTTGATTAGATTCAGGCATTTAAAGCATAACAGAAACTAATTCAGTTATATGAATAAAAGCTATGTTTTGAGGCGTAACCTTGTGGAAAGGCATCTCAGACTAGTTCAGAAATGATATACTTCGTTTTTTTCCACACAATTATATTTAACAACCGGTTTCGCTATGTTACAAGCATCATCAGGTGATCACCTGATTTCATCGTAAGTGAATAAATGCTCAATAATTAACTTTTAACCATTTAAATTTAACGTGGATTTAGTTTCTTTCTCCTACTAAAAAACTCAATTTTATTACCAATTTCCGAAGATAATTAGAATATTTTGAAGTTGAAAGAATTAGGATATTTTCTAAGAAGCCTAAAGTGTTTTCTCGTGTATTGGTCCCTTCTGTCGACAAATACAAAACTTAAATTCTTTAGTCCTTTCTTACTATTTTAGAGAAGTCCTTCATAAAACGCAACAGATAAACTATTGATCACTTTCCATAGAAATGTTTCTCTGCATATTCACTGGAAACAATTTTTCTTTTCTTAAAGGTTCCCTCCTAAACGGGAACTCTTGCACAGCTAGATTTGAAGTCGGGTAATATCAGGCTCAATAAAGTCTTTATCCCATCGTTCGATCATATTTTTTAGCTTCTACATTATTCTTTTCCCAGCTTCTTTACGCATAAATTTATAGAAATATATAAATAGCTTTCTTACGCATAATTGGGCAAGTACGAAACTATGGATGAGATGTTGGCAAAACATTTAGTTTGGTTCGGATACTAAGACTATAAACTTTTCGAAGAATGGAACCCTCATTATTAACCCTCCAGTTTTACCTCATGACCACTAAATAAGGCAGTGAAATCTCTATTATTTCGATGGTCTCCGTACTCACCTGTTCAGCGCCAGCCAAATGGCAGCCAAGTTTCCGACGACGCCCAAGATAAGGATTACCGAAAAGAGGAGAATGAAAAAGAAACGCAATTCCTTGGTGAGCTTGCTGGCGTCCTCTTCCCAGATGTAAGTCATTTCGGCGAATGTGTATCGGCTAAGTGAGAGTAGCGAGAATGAGTTACAGATAAGGATCGATCGCCCTCACGGAGAAGGGGTACGTTGTCGGAACGTACTCAACATTAATAGATAGCAACTTTGACCCTATCATGTTGTATGTCTTTGGAATCTCTGATTTCTTTTCCGGAATTTGCTATAAAATATTGAATGCCTTGCTTTTTTGAATCTCATCATTTTAATCGAATCTTTTTCATCATCTTTCAGCTCCATTTATGATTGGCATGATTATTACAAAGATGATACTTGAGCATATTTACTTCCGGATATTCCTAAAATATTTTGCCATTAAAATAAAAGATGCTCAGGTGCATTTGAACCTTGGTGAGATCAATTTCAACAGCTATAAGATAAAATTTTATAATATTTTATGAAAGAGAAACAGGGTTCAGAGTCATTTTTCATCGTCGTTTTTTCAATCATAATCGTTGATTTTAAGGATGGTAATCTAAAATCAAAAATATTAATCTGGGATGTTTATATACTTGATTGCCTCAAGATAGCTGAAATAGTTACACAGTAAAGATAGATTTGTACTGGATTCATATAATTTTAATGTAAGCAGTAAGACTGTCTAAAAGTTTTATAAAAAACCAATTTTAGGAGAAAGTAAACAGCAAAAACGATTGTGAAAAGAAATATATTTGTATTGTATTTTGCTCAGAATACTCTTAATATTGATTTCACGAAGAGTTAAGAGTAAATTTCGTAAAATTTAAGAAATTTAGACTAAATTAGTGTAATCGCTTATTATTAATCGCGAATCATACAAATTTTTTATATCATCCGATCATTTTGGATAAAAACATTAGGAAAAGTAATTAATTAATTTATAAACTGTAATTTAAATTTTTGAAAAATATGCGTACTTAAATTAAAGAATATATATTAATGATTCACGAAATCACATGTCCTACTTATCGAGAGGATAAACTCTATTGAAGGTTAGACGCAAGAAAATTGTCAAGAGATCAATACATAACTTTATCACAAAAATTAGGCTCATATTTCTTCGGAGAGAGGATTTGTTTACTCCACAATTACCAGGTAAACATTGTAAATCTGACATAGATTGCCCCGGGAATGTTCTTCTACCGAACACTGCCACGTTCCCCCTATACCTTCAACAATACTCTCTTTTATTGCCCCTTAACTAATATTGATGGCTTTCAATATCTATGAAAAACTTTCCATGCTCATCTTTTAGGTTTCGAAAACCCATTTAAGGAAATTTAATTTTAAATCATTTGATTCAACAAATCCATCGATGAATATTTTTAAATATCTTATGATGAGAAATGACATACTTATGACTACAAGTTTATCATTTCAATGAAGGTTTTGAGAAAATGTTCTGACTCCGGTGTCGATTTTCTTTGGTGTAAAGTAAAGGATCTTTACAAAATTATAGAGTCAAATAACCATCATCATAGTATATTTTATATAGAAGTGGATTTGAATGAAGATAGAATTCTCATTAATATTGCTTACATGCATAACATTCTGCGTAATCCTCTGTCCGTTTCCGAACTTGTAATTTTGGAAAAGATTCTCTTTTGAGATCAAGAAAGAAATACGGAGAATATCATAACTTTTACGTATAAATTTATTTAATACAACATAACAATTCAATCTGATATTGAAAAATTACAATTGGTTTCATGTGATTCTACTATTATCATTGATTTATTAAGTAAATTAATATTAATTACTTTATAAATTACTTACTTTCCGTCATTATAATTTATTTAGATAAATGGTTTCCTGGAGCTTGCTGAAGCTAAAAATATAGCCTAATCGAAATAAGTTCCTACCTGATTAACAACGATTATATTCCAATTCCACCATCATTTTTGTAGATAAAAAAATACGAAAAAAAAACTAAAAGTCTCCCAATATCCAAGTAAACCAATCACAGGATATCCTTCCCTGCGCGTCATCCGGCTGAAGATTTTAATTCAGATTCTCCCCTACATGTTATGCTTGATTTTTTTTTATTTGGTGGAAAGATATTAATATAAATTTTCTAAAGAAATCAGTCGATCACAAGTTAATTTTTAAAGCTCCACATCAGTTCGAAATATCAGTTAAAAGTTCTAGATGAATGTTCATTCTAGGCGAATGAACATTCAATTATTGAAAATATTTTTAAACTATCATCAAATTTACCATGTAAACAACCGCTAATTAGCGTGAGTATAGAACTATTGTGAAGTGATATTCAACCAATCCTTAGCGAAGTTGAAGGTTCAAGTGTGGATATGAGTAGAATTACATTAAGAGACATGTTCCTGAACTGTTATCAAAGGTAGGCCTGAAAACGTAGCATATGGCGACGTGCTCAAAGACGCGTGTCGAGAGCAAACTGCGTGACCTTCTGCGGATGATAGCGGCCCTCTCCAAGAATATATGTAATGGTAAGAGGTATATCCTGAAGTGTAGCACCTTCAGCATTAGAAAATGATTTCTAAAAAATGTGATTCTTCAAATTTCCTCTGATTTAATAATCTACAAAAGATATTGTACAACCAGTACACACCTTCGGCATTATCAATTATCATCTTCATAATAACAGCTATAAACATGTAAAATATTTTCACCTTTGATATATGATACTTTTAAATGTAATGAAAGGTTCGGTATTTTCCACCTCTTACCCACAAATCAGGAGAAATATTATTCAATGGATATTTTATTTAGTTTTTTAAGCTTTCGGTGATAATAAATTCAATAATATCTTTCAAAGAAATCGTTTAACCAAATTCTTTTTTCTCATGCATTGGATATATAGTCAATTCACCTTTAATAAATTTTTATTAGTAAATAATAACAAAATAGCCTTACTGGACTAATCCCAGTTGGATTATCTCTTTTATAAACTAATCATAAAATCTATATTTTCTGCTAAATTGATAAGATTGTACTCTTCTTTTATTTTTTAAAATCATATCTAATATTCCAAAAAAGTTAGTTTCTTTTATATTTAGTAAATTCAATTGAAAAATATATTCCTAGTACTTGCACTAATTTCTAATAAAATACCTTAAAACAAGAATCTCATGGTTCATCTATCTTTTAAAAAAGACCAAAAAATTGAATCAGAGAAATTCAATCTCCTACATATAAAAATTTTAAATATTTTTTTGCAAAAATTATTCACAAATTAATCAGGAAAGTGAAGTAATGGTAACTTTAAAAAATATTTTAGGTAAAATATATTATTGAACCAGGATAGATAAGATTTAAAAAACGTTCCAATTTTATTGTGGATTAATTTTTTTTAATAATCTCAATTTATAAAGAAAAATACTAAATCAAAAGAATGTAATAAAAGTATTGTAAAATATACTTTGGTGTATAATAAAACATCCAAGATTATGTTTGGTTCATACAAAATAAATGAAACTTAAGCCTACCATTATAAGAAATGATACTGTATCCCACCCTGCATATCCAATACCCATACCAACCATACCTACATATTTTTATATAGATCCACTATTAAGTTATTTAGAATTGAATGATGGTCAGCAAAAAATGCTTATTCATGTACATTCAATGATCCTAAATTTATCATCAAAACTAAATTAATCAGGATTCTAAAATTGGTAAAAATTTAATAATGTGGAATAATTCTATAAATTACATAAGTAATAAAAGAAAATTAAGCAATTAGACATTGAATGGTGAAGGATCAGCTATAGAAATCCAGAAGTATATTTGGGATATTTATATTATACCCAATTTCATAAGATTATAAGCTCCTTAGCAAACTACTGTTTTAGTGCATACCCACTATTTTCAATTACATATGTATTAATGGTAAAATATATACGATGAAAATAAAATAGGACTCTGATTTTGTCTTCATGGCAAAACTAGAAGTAAAAATTATGTATCAAGGTAAATGCTGAGATTTTTCTCTTATTTTATAACAAATATCTACAATATATGTCTATGAACTCTTTATTTCATTAGAATTATGAGCGTTTTACCATGTTTAATTAATATTTTATTAGCTTGTAATTCAATTTGAGATATTGCATTAAGTATCGTGAAGTTCACCTCAGTGACATCTCACAATCAGTGAATTCTGGCATCAAATAGAAGTAGTTTAGTGATACATTATGTAAATATTTAAAAATAAGAACTGCGCTAATTTCAATTTTCAAATCTTTATCTAATTTCATCTAAAAGTCTTGAATTATGCTTGTAGGCTTTTTTATTATTCGTTAAAATATTGTAGAATCCTGTTCAAGGTGCTTTAAATTTCGCGCAATTCGGAAAACTTGTAGCGACAAGAGAAAGCGCACCCAAAATTCAGTGCGACACTTTTCTCTTCTTCAGCTTAAATTAACCTCCTTATGTCCTATTTATATATTAAAACATAACCTATCAATTTCGGTCTCTTCTTGCTACCGATAGCCCATGTAAACGTCAAGAAAAGCAGAAGTCATCCTAATCGAGCTTGAGGATTGAACAAGTAAAAATGTTATTTGCACTTTAAAAATGGAATCACGCCTTAGTAACTATATAATTATTATATACCTCTAATTTTCGGGGTACCCAATTTAACGTACGTAATAGAAGACTGATTAAAAGAGAGTTTATACCTAATGAAAGTAATTCAAGTAAACAAGCTGCCACGTGAATTTCGTGGTGAAACGTCTATATTACCTAAAACATCGATACTACGATACTGTTGTCGATGTAGTGGATACTTAATGGGAAGATTGGTTCAGTCTTAACGTTGTTGGACTTAATCTCGATGCTTATCTGTTTCATGTATTATTAGTTTGATTACACAATGCCTTTAATGTTTTTTTGAAGTTGACCTTTGTCCTATTCTCGTACACCTTTTAGGAGATATTCGCAGACGGATAGCTTTTCTCCTGTGAGTACATTTGTTATGCGTCACTTATTCATCTTTCGTGTATATTGGAATTGCTCATTATCTTTCTTATTTTACAGTATTACCGTAAGAGTTGGGTAATCAGTGCTTTAAGCGGAAGTATCTCCTTAACTTTCATCTGAAGCCGAAAATGTCGAAAGATTCTCCGATCAAATATTTCTTATCAGGAGGTTTTGGCGGTGTATGTACTGTTGCTACTGGCCATCCATTAGATACAATAAAGGTTAGATAGTCTACTTATCATATCTTTATTTCACACAATTTCAAATTTTAAAAATCTTTTGTATAAGTATATATTGGAAAACGGAAAAACAAACTCTATCTCATTCTTGTTTTAAAAGTGAAGCGTTTCACCTCACTTATAGAGGAACCCTTTAAAGCTCAGCATACGATTGTTCATAACCATTTTTAACTTAACTTTGTTTTTAGGTTCGCCTGCAATGTATGCCAAAACCAAATCCTGGAGAACCTCCTATGTACAGTGGAACGCTGGATTGTGCCAAAAAGACCCTTCAACGTGAAGGAATTCGAGGACTTTACAAGGGTAATAATTTTATTTTTTGAAATACGCATGATTTACTGATTCTTATGATCTATTTGTTTAGATGTACCTTGATAGCTTTTATTTTAAATAACATATGTTTTGTTTGAAACTTCATATGTTTCTTCAACAAAACATTTTATAGTGATAAAATATCTTAACATACGATTATTGTGCTAAAATCATAGTTTTACCCATAAAACAGGCTATTTTTCATGTTCTAGATTTTTATATAATACAATAATATATTTTCTGTTAAGTAATACTTTATAAAAATATAACGTATGAATTTAAGAAATGTGTATATGTGTGTATGTATACATTACATTAATGGCATGATGATACCAATAGCTTGTTTATGTTCGTTTGTATGTCTATAAGTTATTTTGCTTGTATGAAATTGGACATCAAAACACTATATCCACTTTACTACTTATTAAAGGATTCAATCCAGAAAAAAATTTTTTTGATAGTCTTATTTATAGAATCATTCTCATTACACAGTTACAGGTATAGTTTAATGTTTATTTTCTTAAAGTGAATGAATGAAAATGGAAGAACCATACTTCCTTTAATTCAATAATTTTCATTTTCATTTGTTCATTGTTTTATTTGACAAAAGGCAAGGTAATTCAATAAAATGCTCTAGTTCCTCTCCATGCCTTTTGCAAAATATCTCAGTTGTCTTATCCATTTCTTTATATGTTTAATATTGCTTATCAAGTTTTCTGCAGGCTTTGGCACAGATCATATAAAATTTTCTTGTAATTTTGCTTGTTATACATATTTATTTTTGCATATAGTAACAATATTTTAGGCTGTTTATCATATGTTTCCCAGTTAATTTCCATTCAAAACCTTGAGTCAAATAAAATTTGAATGAACAAGCATTTTATCTATATTTTAGTGATAATGAATTGTGACTTACATTTTAATAATCAATAAATCTGAATATCATTCATTTCACTTATGCAATATAAACCATGACTTTTCTGTGGCTGATCAATTGGGACATAACTTTAGCCCCTTGATTGGCTTAAGCTATAATATAATTTAAAAAAGAACAAATTATTTTTTAGTTACTTCATATACCTGTAGGATGATGAATATATCTCTGTATTATACTTTTTTTATACTTAATTTTCAGTCTTTAGAAGACGGTTGAATTGTAATTTTGACATTGGGATGTATTAATATTTTTATATAGGCTATAACAATAACGACTATAAATTTTATATTTAGATCAATTTTATTGGAGAATGAGAACCTTATTCAAGGCAGCTTAATAATTTATCTGGAAATGTTGCCATGGTTTGGATTGCTCTCTAAGATTTCATCATGTTTATTGAATTTTCTTTTATTTTTCTCTGTACATGCTTTATCCTCTCCTTGATACTAAGATGAAGACACTAGGCCACTTTGATAAGTTTCTTTGATAATAAAATCTCATATATTGAGAATAATGTTTGTTAAGGTAATGAGGGATTGAATCAGCAAGTAATTTGAAAACCAATGCAGTATATATTTGACAAAAATTTAAGCTTAAGATTGTTGTTATTGTTGGCAGTGCTTAATCATGAGTTTTGAGTTTTAGTATCAGTGCTTTATGTTGTATCCTTGAATGAGATTTTTCAGGCACTTCTCACCTCATTTGATCTTCCAACTAAATCTCTGTTTGTGATTGACTTTTGTCATATTTTGACTAATATTTTATTGACACCTTGACAAGAGATAATAACTATCTCTTCCACAACCTCATCATTTAATCACTATTCTTTTTATTACCTTTCATTAAGTTTATAATCATCTGTGATGTGAGACCATGTATTTATAATTTATAATCACAGTTAATATTTTTGTTACTTGCCTATAGGTATGGGAGCACCAATGTCAGGTGTAGCACCAATCTTTGCCATTAGTTTTTTTGGATTTGGTGTCGGAAAGAAAATTCAGCAAAGTAATCCAGATGAAGAGCTTAAATTACCTCAGCTCTTCTTGGCTGGTGCCTTTTCAGGCATATTTACCACCTCCATAATGGCTCCTGGCGAACGGATAAAGTGTTTACTTCAGGTAATAAACTCTTCTTCTACAATTTTCTTCCTCATCACAAATGAGTTATATTTTCAGAAAACATTATAGTATTGATTCAATTGCAAATTTTCTCTCTCATGTATTTCAAGTCTATCTGCTCATTTTTAGCAGAAGAGCTTTAATTTTTTTGCTGCTGTGAGCATTTATTCTATATTCACCCTGTGAACTAAAGCAAACATAGGTAATTTGTCTCTGTGACTGTTTTCTTTCCCTAATGTAATATTCAAACTTTACTTTTTAACCATTGATGAATTCTCACATAGTATTATAATAATCTGTCACATACCATTGCATCACATAAGGTTTAGTGTCTAATTGCTAATGAAGGATCCTTGACTTTATTCTGATCTATATATCAGACAGATAATTATAATGTTTTTCTTTTGATGGAATGGTCACCAAAGGATTATAATGACAAATGGAAGTATATTTTGGGAATGTAAGGAAGGAAGGACTTTTTAAGATGCATATATTATAGAGGTATTATCAAGGGTGTTTAGAAGATTCAAAATTTTAATCTCAAAATCATGAAGGCCTTTTGTTTGTTTGAGAGATTAATCCAGTCTGAAAGTTTTTCTATGTCATTATAATTCATTTGTTACAGTTTAAAGATTTTTACCCTAATCTATGTTGCATAATCATTTTGTTGTACATGAAGCTGAAAATTCTCAATCAAACTCTTTAACTCATCAGTTAAGAAGCAAATATTGTTGAACCATATTTGAAGCAAATATTTGTTGCAAATTGTTTATTATGTAATTGATTTTCCTTGTTGGAAGATTAAAATTTAACAGCTTATTTGTACAAAAGAGTCTATGTAACCCAATCGGCCATCCGAAAATTCGAAGACCTATTTTATAGTTGTTCCATGAAAGAAATTGATTTTATTATAACTTCCTGAAACTTTAAGTTTAAAACTTTTCTAACTTCAACTACAAAAACTTTATATTGAAAATTTCATTTAATCAACCTTAGAATTCCTATTTTCAGAAAATGCCATTATATTTGTTTTTATTGTAGAAAAAAATTGTCCTGTGACTTTCACTTATGTATGCATATTACCCCTAACAGCAGAGGTGTCTTCAAGACACCACCTTGCTGTTCTATGGGTATACTTTAGGTACATAAATTTAAAAAATTCTTCATAGTTTCAGACATTACAAGTCTTAACCTTTTCTTTATTTTGAAGTTTAAATATATCCAGTGTTTAGGCATTTATTTGAGCAAATTGTTTTAATTTTTGTATAATTGCTGAATCATTCCAAAGAAGATGTGAATGATTTTAAATATTTAAATCACAGGTTTACTTTTTGTAAAATTTTTAATTTGTTGAGGGGATGAAATTTATAGAATTGTAACTAATTTTCATCAAATGCTGAATAATGGCTATTTTTTAAGTTTAAAGTATAATTTATTATAATAATTATTAGTTCTAGTAGTTTATTATCCTCTCCTGGAAATTTTTGGAATGATATTTCATGAAATTCAATGTACTGAATGAATAAATGCCAGTTAGAATATGATCTCTATCAGATGAGTTTATTGTACCTCTAAAGATGTTGATCTTTGGATAATGTTATTTTTTTCTATGCTGTGGTGACTGAAGTCTTTATTTTGAAGAAATGAGAAAAAATTGCAAGTCACTGATTATTCTGCTTTAAACTGGCAGACCTAAGTCTATGATCAGGTTGCATTTAAGTTTACTAAACTATTCCATGTCTTATACCTAATTCTATTTAGCATCTGGTTTTTTTAACAATGGTGTAATGTGGTGGATATTGCTCAGCATTGGTGATGCTTATATAACATGAGCATTTTTTTGTGTTCAAAGTAAGATCTTTATCAATGCTTGTTCCTCAAAGAGTTTGCAGTATATCCTTCAAAAACCATATTGAAAAATGTTTTTTCTCTGACATTCATCAAAATTTTAAGTGCAACATACATAGTAGGAATTGAAATACAGATTTGTTTTTGTGTGTAATTTTTAGAAGACACGTTGTCATTATGTAAAAATTGTATGTGAATAATCATAGAGAATAATATTTTACATTATTCTTATTATGAATTATATTTAAACAGAATCATTCAATTTTTAAATCAACTCCTAAACATAATAAATTTTATTTCTCTATAGACAAAACAAAAAAGTTTTATTTTTTATATTTAAGAAGATATTTTCTTGTGATATAAAGGTAAAAATCTCATATTCATCTGCATGTGAGATTACTTCTGATAATATCAGAGACTAAATTTATGAAAAGTCCATTTTTATTATCTGATGAAAGCTATTCCTTGAAATTAGTACAAATTGAGTCAGAGGTAATATAGGTAGGTGAATTCCAGAACTTTTTCCATTTTATTATAAAATACGCTAATTAATATTGCTTTCATTAAAATTCACTGATGAAATTATTAAAAATAATTTTTTAGAGCTTTAAATTTTACCTTATTGTTTAAAATGAGTCCAAACTCCTAGCTTACTATTTTTTCTTAGTTTGCCCTCAGATCATTCACCACCACCTTAATCTTTCTTTAATCAGTAAGTTATAAAGAATAAGTTACCAATTTGTTCTTTTCCTTAATTTAAAATTATTGTTTCGCTGTTTATTTTTCCTCCTGCTTCTCTTTGTTATTTATCAAGTATTTAAAAGGCCATTTTCTTTTTCTTGTCCAAAATATTTCTCCTTTCTTTGAATCATGTTTCAAAGAGGAAAAAATTGATGTGCTCTAGATTTCCATGTGGTGTATGAATTGCCCTATGAAAAATTCTGTGGGTCATCTTTTTTCATTTAATTTCTTCCAACTATACTCAAAAAATGTATTATTATTCTTAAATTGACATTTCTTATTGTTGAAAATACTCTTCACCTCAAAATTAAGGGCATCCCGAAGAAAACAAATAACTTAAATATTTTGTTCCTGCTATTATGAATAGATTACACAAATTTTGTCTGCATTTTTCATATTATAAGATTTTTGTCTCAAATTAACCTTTTAAGATGTTATACATTAAGAAATATCTTATCTAGCTCTGTGGAAGTATTTGTTGAAAGTCATCTTTCTTAACTTTATGGACTATTGCATTCTGCATTAAATGTTTGTACTTCAAAATTTTCAATTATGCATTATTATTTATTTCTGAATTTGCTTAAACTCCAAATGCTTAATGCCATGTTTCCTCAAAAATGAGATACAGCCTATATTAAATTTCATCCCAAAACCTGACACCAGAGCTTATTTTCAGGGATATTTTATTTTTATATATAAAAAATGAACTTACAAAGTGAAGATTACAATATTTCTAAACATAAATTTAAAAAAATATACATTTATTTACTGTGAGCATGGAGTTTATCCAGAAACTCATTAGTGACAATTTATTCCAAAGTGATCATGTTATCATCGTCAACGTTCCCGTACGCAATTTCCCTAATCCAGAACAATATTTTATCGCGTACCGCTGTCCGAACGTTCGCTGCAATTTAAGCTTGCACCGAGCCACCTGACAGGGGTCAACTAAATACTGAATATAGCCTGAACAAAGACTCTCAGACAACTGACCCTTATCTTGTTTTGAAGGTCTAACCCTGCACTACTAAGCTTGCTTAGTGCATTTGCAGTGCGACAAACAGTCTCGCTGGGAAAAAATTGTTCCCAATACTTTTTAGACGGACCATGTACACTGCATTTAAGCTGTTTAAATAACGTAAGATAAAGGAATTTTGTTTCTTTTGTATTTCTGCTGCTCTCCATTAGGGCTTGCTTTAAGGGTAGGACATGTTAAATCACACCAAGGGCTTATTTATGGGACTTACATTAAAATCATCTCCAAAAATCAACCTAGGACTTACTTATAATTTATAAAATTTTAAAGAAAATAATTCTCTATGAACTTGTTGTTAATCAGCAATTATTTCATCCTAATAATGAAGTTGTTTTTCATGAGCATAGAGAAGGATGTTGGATTGGAATGTCAGTGTGTGTTGACTTTTTGATGTTTAAGCTTCAGTTAACATTTCAAATATTAAAAAGGTGGATAATTAATTATCTCATGAAAATAGATTACTGTGAAGTGATTGTTTTCTTCTATTGTGATAGTACTTCCTGAGGGTTGATGTCTGTCCCAGTCTCTATCAGTGAAATTATTTTCGCCCGTCAGAAATTGACAGCAATACATCTAGGTACCAGAAACTACGTCACAATAATGATATTGACAGTGTAGGGATGGGGAGTTTGTTGACATGATTGTTGAGGTGGTAAGTGGTTTCTCCATCTGCTTTAATTCTAAAAGTTCTGTTGGTGTGCATACTGATAAAATGATGAAGTAAGATTATTTATCCTCCCTTCCTTACAGTTTGCCCTCTCTTCCTTCTTGATAAATTAAGCGCATTAAGACAGCTCTATTTATTGCTACAAAGTAAACTTTGGTGTCCTTTGTTTATGGTTGCTTGATTTTATCATGAGTGGGGGGATAATTTTCTTTAAACTTGGCATATCTTTTGCAAGTATTAAAGTTTTTATCTATCTATGATATTAATCAAAGTGCATGTTCACATTTGGTATAAGTATAGTTTTGAGAATTTTTGTATACTTTATCTTGTTTATTTTCATGAATTGGTTGGTTGTCCTAGTATAGATACATCAAAATAATTACCTGCTGTACTGGCTGCTTTTCTGTTAAATATCATTGTGGTATCATCATCTTTAATTAATCGAAACATCAGTATAAGCTTGAAGCTGTCTTTTGTAGAGTGTTTGCAGTTTTAGTGTTGCAATACTATCTTGCATGTTCCTTTCTTAATTCCATCTAACTTGTAAAATTTCATGAATTATTAAAATTGAGATTTATGTAAAAAAAAATTGTACTTGTAAAACTCGTTGTGATTTTTGTAATGCTTAAACATTTATTTCTTTGAAAACCATAATTCCCTCACATATGAATCCATTCCATAGTTGAATTATTTAGCATTATTTTTACATTTTCAATGTTTGTGAACCTTAGGTACAGCAAGGTGGAGGTGCACCGATAAAATATGCTGGTCCTGTAGATTGTGTCAAGCAACTGTACAGGGAAGGTGGAATAGCTAGCATTTATAAAGGATCATTTGCAACCTTACTTAGAGGTATTTATAAAAATTTTTAACATTATTGTACTGGTCTCAAAATTTCATATTGATACGAAACTGAAATAATTGAACTATAACAATAGTAGGTGTGAGTGGAATGAATTGAATGGAATGAATGAAATTTCTTCTCTTCTCAGATTCAGTCACTTCTCAGACCTGAAATTCATATAGCAATACATCAGCCTGCTTAAATGACAGTCATTGTACTTGTAAGCAAGTGCTAGGGGTTATAATTAATGTTCCTCCAGATTTATTATATAAATTAATTAAGGAGTGCACCTAGCACCTAAGACTTAAGCTAGACTGAGTTTTTGTAGTTATTGCAAAATTTTAACATATGAATTTACATATGCAACATTAAAATTACACTCATTTTTCTATTTCTAAAAATTTAGCTTAAATATTCATTGTTTCTTCAACAGGAAAAGCATTATCTCAGTTTCAGTGTTCGGTTATAACAGTAGTAATGAGGTTAAGGATTGGTTAACTATTTTAAATAGCCATAGAGCTTATAATTAATTAAACAAAATTCTCCTAAATTTGTGTACAAGTGTCATAAGAAATAAAAATTTTTAATGAAATAAAAATTTATTTTCAATTTCCATATGGATGTCAGAAAATGAAGTATGAAATTTTATTTATTTTATAATTTTTTGTATTTTATTATTTGTGAATTTTGTGCTATGCACATTCAAAATCTCTGGTATGCATTGCTGAAAATGTTATTTCTCAAGTTTTGCAATGAATTAATTCCTAGTTTTTTGAATTCTGGATGAACTTTGTAAGTCATAGTATTTGTACATACGAAGTACATATAATTTATAAAAAAGAGTTAATGAACTGAAACCTGCAGGTATTAGTATGCATTATTATTATTACATTCTTTGAATTATTGGCACTATGGTACATAATCTTTGCATATCAGTAACTTAGACATATGGAACTTATACAATAATTGTCAACTCATCCCACAATGCGGGTAGTTAGGTGTGAACTGCAAAGATGAAGATCCAACAACACTTAATCAACTAATTCATCATTTAAATATTCTTTATAAAGTTATTTCTTAAATACTTCTGTCATGTAATGTTAAATTTCAATTACTACTGATTATAACTTTGATTCTGAATATCTTAAAAATTCCATTTGTTTTATAATATTTATCATAATTTCTACTAATTTTAATTTTATACAGACTCAATTTGTAGAAATTTTGAGATCTGGGATTCGTAAGTGAATTGTAGGGATTAGATCAAAATTTCAAATTGTGCTCAAATATTTGTTATTATAAAATGAATAATATGTTGTTATTCATTTTAGGTTTATTATGATACTTCACAAATAAAAGCAAATAAAATTTCTATATTTTTTAAATATAGAAATTAATAATATTTTATAAAATTTCTATATTTTATTATAAAATTTTATTTTTTCATAAAGTATAGAAATTTTATAAAATATTATTATCAT
Source organism: Pantala flavescens (assembly GCA_020796165.1). NCBI lineage: Eukaryota > Metazoa > Arthropoda > Insecta > Odonata > Libellulidae > Pantala > Pantala flavescens. The sequence continues at coordinate 11,152,896 of CM036889.1, read as the reverse complement.
TACCTTTTATTGTTAAGTAAAGTGATAATTATTATCAATTATGAAATACCCAAGGTATAGCATATGATATAAGCCGTAGCAAGTAATAAAAGTCAAAGTCATTATTATTGAACATCATTATCAAATGGATGTCATTCAATCCTGCAGAAAACCATTGGGGGGGAATTAAAGAAAATTTTTTTATGCTTTGTAGACATTTATAACACTTTCAAATTGCATGAATACAGGCTGTAAGTATTAGGGAAGGTAAACTCTCATAAATCGAATCAAAAATTCTAGGAGATTTAAAAGATTTGTAATAACCTCTCTGGTAGATTATTTATATTGATAGATGAATTAAGATCGTTTTTCTGCATTTGAGCAAGTAAGCATGTAATCAATAAAATTCAGTGCTAGGAATTAACTGAGTATTTTTCAAAAATTTATTTAAGAATTTTTTGGTGTTATTACAGTATCTTAATAGTAAATCACATCTGACTATCAGAAACTTTAATTTTTGGGACCATATTTTTTGTACAGGAAAAAGATTTGATTAATTTAATGAAGTTTGTGAGATTTCAATAAATTTGAAAATGTAAATTTACCCACAATCATTGATTGTTTTGAAATTGAAGTAGAAGATTTTCCTAGAGAGGATGATTCCTCTCCTCCTCAGTTTTTATTTTTAAAAAATCTGAGAATACAAGTTGTAGTTGTAACAGATTTGCAAATTAAAGAGCATGTAATGCCTTAAATACATAAAATATTTTTGAGTCTTCATTTTGCTCTGTCCTAATGATGCAAGAAGATGAAAAAGTTAAAAATGCCATTATAACCTTATTTTTGTTAGAAATGCTCATTTGGCTCACAATATAAATACTTTTAAAAAATAAAATATGTAAATTCATCTTAAGTTATCTTATTTTTAGATCCATCCTTCTATAGTTTATTTGAGAATTTTAGCTGAATTGATGTATTTTCACAAGAATTCTTCATAGTTTCACTACGTCTGTGCAATCACTGAAAAATCATTCAGTTTAATTTTTGTTTCTCCTTCCTCTGTCTTTCTTTTTCTAGCTTGTATGCTTTTTTTGATACTTTTATTTTCTTCTTTCCATCATATATTATGTACTCCTCATCCATCGTATTTGAAATTTGTATAGGCTGCTGTAGGTTACCTAAAAACTGTTGGTTTTTAGTACTTGGCACCAATGAAAATTTGTTTGATATCCCTGAATAATTTTTAACATCTTCAAGTACAATCTTCCTTTTAAATTCATTTTTCAGCTTATCATTTACACTTTGAGAAAAAAAATTTTGTATATCATTTATTTCCCTGTTCTCAGAATTATCCTCATTGATAGATTCAACATCTACCTCTCCTGCATTTGATAATAAAAATTCTTGTCTTGGCGGTGTGGTTGTAATAGATTTGGATGCCACATTTTGTACTTCAGTCATGGTGTCAATTATTGAACTTGCAATGGAATTGGTTGTACTCTGGTGTTTGCTACTTGAGGAAATATTATAATTTTCTGTTGTAGTAACTATGTTAGTTACTTTGGTCAAAATGGTTGGATGAATAGTTGTCATTTTTGATGATTCTTTTTCAAATTTATCCATCATTGCAGCAGTTGTTCCTTCTTCATCATTGAACCTTGTTAGCCCATTTTCTATTGATGGAACATTGACTTTAGTCAAATTTACTTTCTCATTATTAGTCATCGCCATAGTAGTTGTGGAATTAACTGTACTATAATCATTATTGATTAAATTAATAGTCTTATTGTACAGTTTATACTGCATGTCTCTCTTTTTGTTTAAAAAATATTCTACTGCTCCCATATGTGGGTTTTTCTCCTGAAATTCCTTTTTTTTCCAAGCTATCTTTTTGCACCTCAGTACTTTTCGTAAAACATAGAAAACACTCCAATCTCTGTATTTAAGAGGAGTTTCACATAAAGGTGCTACCCTATTATCATAAACATACTTTACTACTGGCTGTGAACAAGAGCTTCCCTTATCATGATGAAAATTACAGGTTGGTGCTGTGATTTGTTTTTTTTTATTGATAGCTGTTTCTCGCCAGTTCATCATTGAGCAGGAGCAATGCCAAGGATTTCCCTCCAAACTTATAATTTTTGCAGGTACCTGCTTAAATATATTGTCAGGCAGTTCTTTAAATTTGTTATTTTGCAGGTATAGCTCTTTCAACAAAATCTGTTGGTCAAACAATCCAGGTGGTAGAGATTCTAGGAGATTATTGGATAGATCTAAATAGAGAAGATAGTACAATCCATAAAATGCATCCATTGAAATTGTTTTCAATTGACATTTTTGAAGTATGAGCTTGACCAATTTTGGTACCTCCAGGAAAGCATCAAATTCTATTGCCTCAATATATCCATTCATTTCTAATTCTCTTAATCTACCCATACCTGTTAATATACTTGTTTCAAGGGTTACCACCTTCACATTGTGAATAACTAATCTCAAGAGAGAACTAAGACCTTGAAAAGACTTTGTCCGAATTTCTATTTCAGATTGACCATCTCCTAAATAAAGAACCTCTGTGGCATTCATGATTTCAAAAGTACTAGAGAAGACTGTTTCAATAGGATTGTACCTAAAATCTGCTGTTTTGAGATGGGGAAATGGAGGCAATGAAAGTTCAGAAAGATGAGAGAAATTATTATGAGAGAGATCTAATTTTCTCAGTTCCAAAAGTCCTGCCAAGCTGGTGCTTTGAAGGCTGAGTAATTTGTTATAGGCTAAAGAAATAACTCTCAAATTTGGTGTACCATAAAAAGTAAGCTCTGGGATGAATTTGAGATCATTGTTTTCTAAAGAAAGGTATAAGAGTTCTGTTAGGCCATCAAACATCTCCCAGTTCACTTGTTTCAAATCACATCCATATATTCTTAGAAATAAAAGGTTTGACATACCACTGAACATGTAAGTTGCTGATTTTTCTAATTTTTCATTGTAATTTGAATAAGATAACACCTCACCATCTGGATCAGGGGCTAAAAATACTAGTTTATGAAATACATGCCCTTCGTGACCATGGATACTTAATTGGAAGTCATCCTCCTCCACATTATATTTATAACTATCAGATTCCATTTGCATTGGCTTAGAGAAACTGTGGAATTTTCTTCCTCCTCCTTGTAGTTTTACATATTGAAGATTAAGATAATGTAATGAAGTAAGAGGTTGAAGAGCATCGTTCAGAATGACAATTTTGTTATCAGACTGATTGGAATTCCAGTTAGTTGGGTAATCATCAGTAAGCATTAAATGTGCCAATACTCTGTTACTGTGATGTCCACTTATTTGTGAGCTTCCACTTGCATGAAAACCTTGTATTTCTAATGCTTTCAAATCCTGAAGGTTCTGAAAGGAGTTGGATCCAAGAGTTATGTGACCTGTATCTGGAGACTGTAGTATCGTCAACACCTTAGGAAATCAAAACACAAAATTTTATTTTTCATTTGATCAGTTCCAATCCTTGTTTTCAAGTCAAGTCTCCTGATATCATTTACTTCAACTTAGATATCTAATTTAGAACTTTTAGGAAATAATTTATGCTATAGTAATTTATAATCCTCACTTAAATTTGTTTTATTTAATTGTAAGCATTTTCTATGAGATTTTTCTGTTTCTTCTTTGAAAAATCTGTTTTGTATGAATTTCTTTTAAAAATAATCATGGAGATTTATGATAAAATTTATACATACCTCCAAATCAGATGGTAAAGAACTCAAAATTTCATCTGGGTTGTAGCCTTTCTGGAAAATACATATTGCCATCTTCATAATATCATCATATTCACCATCAGCATTTCTAGAGTTAGCTGTAGATGTATCTTCAGCATATATTGCCTTTGTGGTAGAAGAAAAATAATTTATGAATTTATTTCCTTCTCCAAAGCTGAAAAGAGTTTTATTAGCATTGTCAATATATTAACCTACAAATTAGCAGATTAAGGTTTTTTATTGAAGTTAATTGCAATATTTTAGAAATTAATTCATTGTTTCAAATGAGTATCTGTTTTCTGTCCAGCTGAGAAATTAATCTTTATTAAATTTAATGTTTAGGTAACTTTTATGTTGCATGTGGCTTTGAAAATTTAACTCTTCAGTTCTGAATAATGAGTAAGAAGGTTAAATTAATTTCAAATTTGGTTTGAGAGTTCCATGGAGTTAAATTGATCGCTTTCTACTCCAGAAACAATCATAACATAAAAACTTCACAGGCATATTAACTTACCTCATTGCTGAACTCATATGTTTCCCTAACAGTGCTTTGTTTTCCTGTTAATTCTTCTGAAATCCATCTTTGCATTGGCAAATCTTTGAATTGTATCAATTGACAGGAGCATGATGCTGGACAGTGGTGATTCCATGCTTTTCCATTTCCTTCCTAAGCCAATATAAAGTAATAGAGTGAAAGAAGGATAATCTATAAATGAAGGGCTCTTGTTTATTTCTTTGCTATGTTCTTTTCAAAACTCTCACTAATTCACTTTCATCTTGTACAATTCTTTGATCTACTTCTTCTTCAACAAGCCAGTATCTTGAAAAAAGTTCTCTTTTTACGATAAACAGTGAAGTATATTGAGAATTATTTCACGGAGTATAGGTGAAGACAATTGAATAAGTGAAACTGTGACTAGTTTTTAGATGTAAATCTTGAGAGAATTCAAATTGGAAGAATGTGATCTGTAATAAGCACACTTGTTCAGTAAAAAGACTGAGGGGTTGATGTGTGTAGTAGGTTTTTTAGACATAAACAAATGATAAAAAAATGAGCTAAGATAACCATTATGAAGGGTTAGTATCCAAGGGTTTTTTTGATCCATGCCCCATTAATATGAGAAAAAAATAACTAATTCAGTGAACAACAACAATTTAGCTTTGTAATAGCATGAAATTTTATGGTTACACAGGTTTATTGTTATGTTTGTTAAGTTTATGATTGCATGGTTTATGACTGAAAGATGTACATATACCTCATGATAAGTATTTAGCATAAAATATTTCCATATATATAAAAAAATTTTATAACATGCTTTTCTCTTTTATCACATACGTAAGTGTTTCTTTACTAGTCAGCTGTATTTTAACTGTAGACTTTACATTTCACACGAGAGTTAACTTGAACATCTTCAAGTCAATTTAATTCAATCGTTAAACCATTTTTGAGACATTAGATATTGGTTCCAAGGTTATTGGCACTTGGATATTGTGCATTTAGATTATAAATTATTTTCTAATCATTGCAATGATTCTTTAAATGATCAAAAAATATTAAAGTGAAAGAGAATCAATAGTTTTTGGAATATTTTCTATATTTGCTACAATTACTGCTTCATAATCATATTAATATATTTTTGCTCTGTAGAGTAAAATTAAGGTACCAAATCTTTTCTGAGTAAGTTGAAGTGGATATATTGCATCTGCAGTCAATGAGAAGTTAGAAATTTATCTTGAAAATATTATAATTATAAACTGCTGGTGATGGATGTATATACTGATCGAAAATGTTATTTTGTGATGATCTTTTGGTAAAGTAGTTTTAAGCATCCTTTGAGTTCTCTGTTGAATGAATTGAATGTGGAGTCTCTTGAGTTCAATCTCTGTACACTATGCCAAATAGTGACATAGATTATTGTTTAAAGCCATACAGTAATTTAAAACTCATTTTCCATTAAAGAGCTAAGTAGACATCTAAAAGTGAAGAATGAAAATAAATTATGAGGGTGATAATAGAACACCCCTCTCATGGACTTCTAATGGCTCATATCAAAATATTTATTCATTAACATTTATGATAACAATAATTTTGTTAGTTTACTGAAAATGGTGTCTTCAATTTGCTAGTTGTAGATGACTAGCTGATAATTTAATGAGTATGTGAACTGTTTAAAAAAGTTAGTGAAAAATTCTTCAAAGATTAAATTGATAAATTCATTGAACTCCAATCCTATCCATCCAAGTCTGTTACTTCAAATATCGTCAATTAGCTTAGGGGATCTGATCATGATAAAATAATTGACTGCATTCCATGACTTTGCAGATGTTTGGATGAAATATTTTGTTAAATTCAAAATTAATTTTAATCTATAGGTCCTAATTACGGCGCCAAATTTTTCATGTAAAACTAAAACAAATTATTTATTTGATCCTGAGAAGTATTTCAAAATATTTTTCATCTAATTGAAATAATGAGATTATTAACAAAAATATTGAAACAAAGTTTATAACATTTTACTTGCCAACAACATGCAATAAGCAACTTGTGTATATTTTTCCTTCAAGTAATGTAACTCAGCCATCAAAGTCCATAAGTCCATCAAAGTAGGAAGTTGTATAAACCCATTTTTTAAAATTTCTATAATAATTACTAAGCTCTGCCGCCATATCACGTAACGTATGTACTATAAATTATATATGTTTCAGCCGTATTTAAATAAAAAATAATCTGAATTTTATTTTTTACGTTGATGCCCGAAAGTGAAGCTCTTCACTCGATAATAGAACCGCCGCCTCAGGGCAACTTCCGTACTTAAATGATAATCCACCTTAGGAGGCATATACTACAGGCGAGATCTGTGTCCATTGAAAATATTCGCGATATTAATCGGTTTGTGAATTTAAACTTATGAGAAAGCTTACTGTTAGAAACACGGAGCGTGATCTCCATCCAGAATTTGTTGAACGTTACACGAAAATAATTTCACTGCTGGTAATAGCTAATTATGATCTTAGTTACTCTTGGATGATGAAGATTACTGGGATGAATTAGGAAATGATGCTGGCAATATTTGACCACTCCTGTAAATCCTATGGATTTTTGGATTGGAATTTAAATCTATTTCATTATTCTGCTCAATAAGTTTATGGATAATTATACTGATACTATTGATTTTAACATGGTGAAAACCTCTGCAATTTTATTGCTTCCATGAATTCATAATTTTACATAACGTATTGCAATTGTCAGAAATGAAATTTTTTATATTGATATTCCTCGGGCAGCTAATATCTTTACCCACTATTAGCGTCTCTCGATCTTGGATGGGATGGGAAACTGTGCTTCGGTTCTAATTTGTAAAATACGAGAAAAATTTACCGTACTCACCGCTGTAAAGAAGAAAACGGATATAACGTATGGTAGAAGACGCGCAAGATGCCGCCGCATATTATCAAAGGAGGAGAGCTTTGTTCTCCGTCTTGTTCGAGTCGAATCGCACTCTTCACTCTTGTGTTCCTCATGAAGATTGTTGTTAATGAGCGTGTTGCCACAGGAAGGCGATCCTGATATTCTTATCAGTTACACTCTCACCCACACTGCCTCCCTACACTTCCGTCGAACATGGGAAAGATAGAAGTTCTCCTTTGATAGTAGAAATCTCTTCTCCAGCATACCCTTTTACCTCGGTCCAGTGTAATACTTGAAATCCTCATTCTGATCGTCATCCAATGATGCTGAGTTTCAGATTTATAGCTACCGTACACAGCTTTAGTGTTCTTATCTGTTTAAGTCGATGATCTCTTGCATTACCTATAGAATAAAGAGAACCTTGAATCAGGAATCTTATCATAATTCAGTTTTAAAACGTTTTCATCACTTTTTACAGTTTGTCATCATCACTCTCCCTCAATATAAATGCCAAACACAATGTGTAAACATGCGTTTCCTGAAATTTACAATGGATATTCTAGAAGTTAGAAAAACGCTTAGAAAGATGTGACTTTGAACTTAAAGTCAGTCTTGTAAATCCTAAAACGTGCACAATGTATATGTTTTAAATGTATTGTTTGAACTTTATTTTACTACTTTTCTTAAGTATAATAAAATTCATGGAACTTTGAAGAAAATGCTATGGAATTCCTAATTTTTACTATCTCCTCATGTATAAATATTTATCCACAAAATATGTGAACATTGAATATTTAATGTTTGGAGGAAATAGATGGATAGAATTTTTGATAATGATTATAATATAAGGCAAACTCTTTCAGATTGCATCCCTTTTAATTTCCCTTTAATTTTCATCTCTGTAGCAGTAAGCAAATATTGATGGAAGAGTATACAAAACTAAATATTTTGCTTCCTCTTTTAAGACCTCTTACAATCTGAAATTTAATTTTACTAAAGGTAAAAAGAGTGTAACAGATTGATAACATTTTTAATAATTTAATTTGTCATAGATATGGAAAGATGTACCTTTAAATGTAGTTGAATTCTAGCATTTATTTTTACTATCCATTCACAGTCGAGGATGAGATCAAATACTTAAAATTCTATAGCTTTTATTTATTAATAAATCTAATTTTTAGATGTTCCAGCTAGTGGGATGTATTTCATGGTTTATGAATGGTTAACAAAAGCTACTGCTGATAAGGAAAAGGGAAAGGCAGGAATACTGCAAGTGATATTTGCTGGTGGAATGGCTGGAATTTGTAACTGGTTGGTTGCAATGCCTGCTGATGTCTTGAAGAGTAGACTTCAAACTGGTGAGTTATTCTATATGAGTTTTTGTCGCTATTCATGTAGAGAAATTTAGTGGAGGACCTCGTTCAAAATGTACAATTTTGCCAAGTTTTTGTTAAACCCTGTTACAGTTCATCAAATGTTTTCATTGTTTTAAATTTATCTTTCGATATTTTATTGTCAGAATTAATTTTTAGAAACCTGTTCAGAGAACCACCTTGTTTATCAAATAAATTACTTTTTACTTGACTGATAGATCTAATTTCTATCTCTGATCTTCCTGAGTTTATTATGTTCATTTATAAGTTATTTTCAAATTTAGTTGCAAGTTATGAGTTAATTAGAAGAACTTCTACCCAAGAAAAGATGACTTATATAAGCAATAAAACAAATTTTTATCACTCTTTTCTAAACTGTTTTTACTTCCCCTGAAAACTAGAGAAATCATTTTTCATAAAATATACATTATAATTTAACTAGTTCAGCTAACAACTTCTTCCATAATTCATGGAGAAGATAATGCATAATTTTGTTTAAATCAACTGTCAGAAGACAAGTAATGATTTTAGACTGAAGTGGCATTCTAGGGATTAAATTCAATTTTCAAATCAAACAGTCACTACTAAGCACCTAGCTGAATATGAATGAATGAATTTGAATTACTAGATATCGCCATGTCATGAATAAACTCATAAGAAATTCATTATCTTAAACTTATGGCCTAGAATATGAGGCTAAATATAAAATAAAAACTAAACTTGCCATTTTCATACTCACTCCTAAGGCAACACTATCAACTCCTGTATAGAAAATGAAAATGCAAATGATTTAATTACAAAGATAAAATGAAAGACCAATATTTAAATATCATAGAAAAGAAATGTTAAGAAATAATTTGAAAGAGGCTCCTTAATGTATTTCAATATAAATTTTTAAAATTTAATTTCTGTGTGGTAAAATTTTGAGGTAGGGCTGTGAAGCAAAAAATATTGAGAAATACAAAATTTAGGTGGTAAATTTGGTTACAAAACATAAAAATTATTTGGTTTGATTTAGTTGGTATTGGGAGGAGATTTAACAACAGAAAAAAGGGTTGGGATGGATTTAATGAAAAAGAATAAGTCATTCTTATCTATTACAGACTGGCAGAATTTTATGAGTCTTGAAGTCTTTTACCTTATATGGCTCATTCTTCCTCTTAAAAATTAAGTAATTTGATTACCCACTTACTCCAATGGTTAAATTTACAGAGGTGGCTGGGTGGATATTATAATTTTGTTTTTTCTGTAACAGAAATATTCATTAATTTAAGTTTTGGCAAATCATCTCTATAATTCAGTAAAATTTTCTTAATATCAGTGTATCCGATGTTTATTCATTCTATTTTTCACAATGTTATTAGTTATTATTTCTAAATCACATTTCAAATTCTATTTTTTTTAGCTCCTGAAGGAACCTATCCTCGTGGAATACGTGATGTATTCGCACATTTGATGAAGGAGGAAGGACCAAAAGCCTTATACAAAGGAATTACTCCTGTTATGCTGCGAGCTTTTCCTGCTAATGCTGCATGTTTTCTTGGTTTTGAAGCAAGCCAGAAATTTTTGAACTGGGTTGCTCCTAATCTTTAAAGTTAATGTGTATTAGGTTGGTAATTTCTCATAATTGAGCAAGAATAGGAAAATTCCATGACTAAAATGTAATAAATATTATTATATTTGGATTCTGTTGTGAATTATATTCCTTAGAAAAATTCAAATTAATAGATTCATTACAAATAATTACATCTTGAGAAATTAGGATTGATCGTCCATCCATTTGGAATACATGAAATATATCTTATTAGAATCCTCATTCTTTATATCATGAAGCTGATGATGATTTTAATAGTTTTCTTTACTGGTATTTTGAAATGCAGTGATTTTTTATCCATTTGATATTAAATTTATACTGTAGGGTTATCATTTCAAATTCATATATTCCTGTTTTTATATTATGTAAATTAATGTAATATTTTGTTAATACAAACCTGGAGAAAACATTCAATATTACAGTGATTTTTGAACTTTGACTGACTTCTCATGCAATTTTCCTTTGTAAATATTTTTCTAAAAGTTAACCAATCTCAGAGGACTGTCAGATATTATCTTTTATAGACTGAGCTCAAGTAGTTGAGTAAATTTCCTTACGCAAATGTACTTGTAACATGGTTGTTATGTGATGATGCTTGTATTTTAAAAGTTATTTGCTCATGTCAAGTAATTATTTACCTATACATGATGTATTATTTGGACAGATATAAATTTCTTTTATGTATTTTCTAGGGAAAAGTGTACATTTTAAAATGTATCTTTTTTGTTTTTGAAAAGTTATAATTAATAAGAATTATCAAAAAATTGACTATTCATCTATTTTAAGTTTTTAGGGAATGTATGAGTAGGAGGAGGTATTTTGTGGATATTGGTTAAACATGGTGATTGTATAAATTGAAAATTTAAGGTTATAGCTACTATTTTATACTTTGGAATATATAATAAGTCCATGAAGCTTTTACGAAATTTTGTACAGTATATTTAGCCTAACTGAAATATGTAAAATACATTTGATCACTGCAGTACTAATTATACCAGGCTAATGATTAAAAATCAGCACAAAAACAAAAATCCTTTAATTCAATAGCACTTCCTTGAAGCACAATTGTAAAGACTCCTTGCAAGTACACCCTGTAAGAATTTATTTTTATTAAATGCTTTTAAGTTTCTGGTTAAATTACATTCATCCACTTTAATTTCATTTTCTTATTTGTTGTATGATTAAAAGAGGGTAAGGTTTAGTTTCACTAAGATTTCAGAGGAATGTATTGCAAATATGTCAATGCAATGAACATGTTTTAATTTTTTACTATGTACAGCTATTAATGATTTAAACTCCAGAATTATTCTATTGAAATCGTTTTTCTTTACCTGCAGTAAAATCACTCTTGTGATATTCTCATCGCTAACCTCATGGTTCCTCACTCTTAGTTAAGAATCATGGTCAAATTTATAAAGAAGAAAAGTGTTCATTTGAAGGCTTACATTTTCATAAATAGCTTTAAGTTCATCAGAGAGTTTTAATGGAAAAATAATTACTAAATATAGGGAAAAATCTTTTTTTGTTTTGTTTACCATAATAAGTTTGAATATTACCTCACAAGAAGTAGACTTGTTCCTAACTATTACTTCTATCCTTTATTTTATGAATAAATATTGGAAGTTCTATTAAGTAGAGAATTTATTACTTAAGTATTTATCTACAAAAAAGTTTGGTGAGGTTTTTAAATGGTAGCTGATTAGCATTCTTAAATTAAAATTAATTAATTCTTTCCTAACTGGATTCTAAGAGCTCTCAATGAACTTCTGAAAGATAGTTCAAATGTTTTCAGGGTATACTTCATAATGAATGTTTTTACCACATATCCCTTTTTTTGGTTGAAGAAAAAATCTCCACTGTCTGTATATATTAATTTTATCTACCATACCTCTCACTGATGTGCATACAAAGGATATTTATCAAAATATATTTTTCAAACTAATAGAGTAATTCTTGTAAGTACTAGTGCACTAAGATTTCACAATAATGAACCTCAAAAGCAAAAGATCTAGGTTGTTGCTCAGGATTTTTTCTCACTTGGAATGCAAACTAGGTTCCTGTACAATTAAAATATGGTGCACTAAGTGTAGTAAATACTAAACTATAGTTTATTATTTACTATTTATACACTAAGTGTAGTAAATACTAAATAGTAAACACTAAAATATGGTGCACTAAGTAACTAGTGCACTAAGATTTCACAATAATGAACCTCAAAAGCAAAAGATCTAGGTTGTTGCTCAGGATTTTTTCTCACTTGGAATGCAAACTAGGTTCCTGTACAATTAAAATATGGTTACCAAAGAGCTCCTAAGTTATTTAGTTTTATATTTTATAAACTTTTTCTCGAGATTTTTTTCAAATTGAGCTGTAAAGGATGCATGAGCTAAATAAATATTCCCATAGTCCCATAGAATGTTCAGCAAGCTTCCCGAACTGTGAGAGAGATTTATGGTAAACAGCAATCCCGTAATTTATGGTACACTTTAAAACTGTTAGCATCTGCAAAAATAATTAAAGCTACTATTCTATATTCAAACATATTTCGAGATACTTCAACACGGTATGTATATACATAATGATATCTTTTCCTTCTGGAAAAAATATATACCTTAAGTCTCTTGCAATTTGGCTTAATGCATCCATGTTTTTAACTTCTTGGAATGCAATAAACTCATCCAGCAACATTTGTTAGAGATACGTAATATGTATATAAATTATGAAATATAACAGTGTTAAAATAGTTATTTTCCATATTGCTACTTTAATAGTATAATTTTAACGAAGTGAATACATCTACAAAATAGAAGACTTGTTGTTGGTGGTTTGTGTGATGATATTAACTATGGAGAACGCGAGATTAAACTGAAACTGGAGACTAAACAACGCACAGTACTTATGAAAATCGAAGGTTGATGGTATCTTTATTTAGTAACCCGTTGCCTAGCAACGATATTGACGGGCTACGTTTGAGCGCCATGAATATAACTCTTGAATCTTACGCTGAAAAGACGGAAAAATATCCTGTTTTTTCCTCCTGGATATTGATGTTGTATTTTACCACGTACGGAATTTAATAAGTGACTACTCGAACTTAATAAATTGAAAGATCGAATGCTTAAAAGGAGCATATGGGTAACCTAGTCGTTTTCGACGTTAAAACTTTCCAAATGCTTACGAGAGAGGATTGTGTACATTTGAAACAAACTTTTTACTAAATCGAAAAGATATTCCAGAATGTCTCTTTTCAGTACGTATGATTGGTGGTTAGCACAGTGTGCGACAAAGGAGAAGGAAGGATGTACCTTGAAGGTAATTTAAAGCAAAGCATGCTTAAAATATCTGTTATTTTCAATCAGTTGTATGCGATGCATTTCCGATAAATGCGATATTTTTCTCCTATTAATTTTACCCTGAAATGTTTTGCATACCTGGAGAAGACATTCTATCGAAGTCTAGTTTCAGTGGATTGAATATTAATGAATACCAAATAATGCAATTCTTCTATTAAAACAACATTATCATTATTGAAAAATATTTTGTATCAGTAAAATATATTTAGTGAAGCTCCAGATCAGGGGTCTCCAAACTTTCCAGCCTTAGGGCCATACTGATTACTCCAGTAAGTTCGGAGAGCCAAAACCATATTACACCAATTACAGAAATCTCATCAGTATTTCATATGTCATTATGCTTGTTATAAGCTATGCTTTTATTTAAAATGTATAAAATGTTAGTTGGATTTATTTCAATAATTTGTTAGTTATTATGCACTGAAGTTAAATTTTCTGCATATTATACATGTCTTTACACATTACAATTCTGTGTTTCTTTATCCAACTTACCCCAAAAACAATAAACCTACAACAATGTTATGAGTTGTTATCCCATGACCATATTAATGAAGATGTCGTATTAATAATTATTAAACATAAAATTAGAATTCTTCAGTAAACTAAATTCAATTTGCTATGAAAAATATATTCTCTAAAAGGTGTTTTCAAGGTTGCTAGCTGTCCACGAGCGGGATGTGCCCCTCGGGCCTTAGTTTAGAGACCCCTGTTCTAGATAAAAGTAATTGGTATAATAAGGTTAATAATTTTTTATTGATTTGAATAATTGGTATTTTAAATCACACAGAAAGGAGGTATAGAATTCCATGCTGATAGTTTATATCTCATAGACCTTGTTGAAGGTGGTACACAAATAATACTTGTTGGAAATTTTCTGGGAAATTTGTGGGCATTCAAGCCATCCACAGGAAATTCATCTCAAGATCTACTATTTGAGTATAACTTTGAGGAACCAATAATAGCAATGGAGAGAGGTACTATGCTACCGTAAGTAATGTTAAAATGCAACTATACAATTATTTCATGTTTGTGATACACATAGTATATATTTCATTATGAATGCACATATCATTAAAAGTCATTAATTAATCAGAAATTTGACTTCCAATTCAATAATATATACTGAATATCTCATCCAGTATAAATGTTTTTAGAAGGATAATTAGATATGACTTTTACAGATTTGTGGATGAAAAACAATTGGCAGTTCTACATTTTACAAAATTGAAAGTCTTTTCATTCATCATGTCCAGTGGTATTGTAGCTCATGGGCAGCAATATTATCTAGATCATGTGTTCACAATTACTTTTGAATATTTGGCTTACAATTTTGTTATTGGGCCATTTGGGATGAAGGTAATCAAATTTTCATAATCCAAATCATTTAGGTTAGTTTCTAAAATTATAAATTACCTTACAAGATACGTACACAGTCTACTGGTTATTTATTGTATTTAACCACATTCTTGGCATGTGCCAGACCATCAGGTTTTTCTACAAATATCCTACTGTAAGTGTTAATCGTATTTATATGGTACAATTTATATTTAATTGCTATTTGCATGGGAATTGATACATTCAATATACTAACTTTCTCTGAATTTGGATATAAGAATCTATAAAAACTGAATATTGTATAAAAATTCCTTGAAACTAATATACTTTGTTACTCTAAAATGCTGTTATTAATAAACAAAAATGAACTTCATTATTTCCAATCACGCTGAAACAAATTTCAAATGGGTCACACCTACTCTCATCCAATAATTCAGTTTTTGGCCACTATCCTTCAATTTTTCTATTTTTGATGTATGAAATTGGTTGATGTTTGCATTAGAAATTTAATTTGGTATTTATTCATAAATTACTTTTTTTAATGTAATTGTAAATCATTTCAGGCTGATAACTCTAAAGAGACACTTGAGAAAGAGAAAAGCACTTGGCCAAAAAGTAATCAGACCTCAATATGTGTACAGTCAATGGATGGTCATCTACATTTTTATGCCCATGATTTAAATTTTTTATATCCTCCTTACAATAAAAATTTAAAAAAACCCTCTTCTGTCAAGACAGAGTCTCAATCTGCAGATTTGAAATTACCTTATAAACTAAGAAAGTCAAGTCAAACAACTCGTGAAAATTACAGTTCTCTATCTGAATTAGAAGTAAATAAGCCCAGGAGTATTACAAAAGCTGATGTGCACAGCTTACCAAGTAGCGAAATGTCAACTCTGAAAGAGAATATGCCAGATAATGAAAAATCATCCACAAGCAATCATGAACACAATTTGGAATGTCCAAAAGAGGAAGATAGAGGAGACTTGGAATTACTAAAAAATCGACCTCGGGTGGATGATTTTGATGGAAGTACTTTTCTAATTACAAAACCAAAATTTATTGTGGCTCCATTTGAAGATACATTTTTGCCCACCATGCTCTGCTACATCCCTGCAGATGATTTTTTTATCATATTTTCAGGAAGCTGGCTTCTCAATTGTTATAGGTAAATTTACTTAAAAATATTAGTTATTAAAAATATTATTTAATTATTTTTGAGTTAATGAGAGCTGTAAATTTATTTTATACCATTATTTGACATTTAAAAACTTGTGTAAAAGTTGTATGATTTTTATTGCTATCGTACAGTGATGATTTTTCATTGAAACTCAGGCATTAAGTAAATGGAGCAATAGTAGTGTCAAGACCAAGCCTGATTTTGATTTTGTAAATTATGAACTTGTAGAATTAAAAAAAATAATTGACGATAACTTTGTAATTTTCTGCTTTTATCAGTTGTTCTCACATTGTCTTCAGGATTCCTCCTTAATGACTTTTATAACTAATCATCGGAGTAAATCCTAGGGATGTAAGAGAAACAAATAATTTTCTTCTTATTTCATTTCTACTACTTAAGACATATTTTTTAATAATATTGATTTAATTATCTGCATACAAAAATTAAAGTTTAAAACAATGAAATTTTTACTAACTAACTTATCATATACTACAACACCACTGGACACAATCAGATATTAAAATGAAATGCAAAATATGTCAGGGAAGATGTACCATTTTGGTCTCTCATCTGCCCTTTGAGGTGTTAAGAATCTTATGTACATCATCAATAAAAAAGTTTATTTCTGCCATCTAAGAACCTTTGTTCCATTAAAATAGATTAAAAGTAAAAATTTATGTAAACAAAATGGATTGAAGAATTAATTTCTCCATATGAACTCAGCTGATTCAGCTAAAGTATTGAACTCTTCTGTGAGGTAATCCCCAGAACCAGAAAGAATATATTGATGTTCACACTGATTACTAGTTTACTGTTAAAACTGTATAAAAGACTAAATCTGTATAGTTTGATGATGAATTCAATATCAATTCATATCAATGAATTGTTAAGGGGTCTTATTTTGGTCATGTCTTTCCTCCCAATTAAAATATAATACTGGATGAATAATGGATATGTAGATAATTTGATCCAGCAAAAATATTATCTCAATCATGTTTTTTGAAATATTAGACCCTGCCCTCGTCCATAGTGAGTTATAATTCAATTAAACTGAAAATTAGTTCTTCTATTTTTCCTGGATTTACATATTTTAAATTAGTAATTATATTGCTATCCCATTTTTACCTCTTACTAAGTCTCGCAAAAAAAGTTTGATATAATAAAAATTAAAATAGTTACAGGAACCTTGAACTCCAACAAATTGGACATCGAAGGAAGAAGAAAATTGTACCAGAATGGAACTATAGTCTAGGGCAGCCAATATTTTATCTTAAATACCTACAATACATATTTGCTGTAGGCACAAGAGGCAATTTGGTAGCCTTAAATCCATATGGGGTTCAACGCTTTTTCATTGATCTAAGTTTCTGCCCCATTGCCTTTCATCCTTATATTTCTGGTAATATTATATTGTTAATTGTTTTGCTTAAAAGATGAAATTTTGTTGTTGCATTGTATGAAATGCTCATTAAAATTGCTATTTATTCATTTACTTCCAAACATTTAATAGATTTAATATGTACTAAGTTAAATTGAAGCTTTGTGAAGAAGGTGAAACAAAGTGTAAATAAGAACATGAATTGAATATATATTCAATATATATTCAAAATATATATATAATCCAAAAAAAATTAAATATATTTTGAATGATATAAATATATAATATTATGAAGATTTAAGTGATCAAGAAGCTGAATACAAATAGGAATCCTGATTTAAATTCTTATCTGTATTCTATACATCTCTTTATCCTCATAGCTTGTCCCTTTCATATTTTATTTTAAAAGTTTGTTTAAAAAGTATAAAACTCTCTAGCCTGATTGCTTGTGAAGTTAAGTTTATGCACATTTACAACTTTCTAAGCCCTCATCTCTACATCTTTAGACTTTAAAAGCTGATAACATGAATTTAAATGTTTCTAGATGGGAAAATCATGTTTTTAGCTGTATCTGAAGAGAACATACTGCTAGTTTATGATGGTGGACCAGCTCCATATGACACAAATGACCCACGTTTTCATTCTCCTCAAACTCCCACTTCACCATGCAGTACTAAACTGGTCTGGTCTGCTAAGTTACCATCAATTCCTGTGGCACTCTCTGTTGGACATTTTGATGTAAGCTTTAAAATATATAGATAGATTTGAAAAATCAAAAATGAGTTAGTTGTAATATAGATAGCTTAATTTTCTACATGTATATTTGTGCATGTATACCCTTTCAAAAAAAATCAAAACTATTTTCATATTATATACTTGTTGTGTATCCATATTAGCTGAATTGATACTATAATTGATACTAATTCATTCTTTCTACTATATCTTTACAGGAATTGACTGGTTTAATAGTCATTTTATCAGAACAAGGTTATGTTCATTGCTGTTACCTTGGTACATCACCTATAAACTTTATGGAAATTCCTCGGGAAAATATAAACATTAATGAGGTAATGAATCGAAGTGAAAATGAGTTATATATTTGTGACGATGAACTTTGAGTTCTCCATAAGCTAACTGAAATGAAAAGGTCATTCACATCAGTATTTCTTAAATACAAATTATCTATCAATAATAGTTTGAGAACTTCTTGTCATCTATGAGACAGATGATTACACATGTGACTGCTAAATTGAATATCAATATTTACAGTAGACACACATGAACATAAAGCTGAATTGAAAATATTAGTTATATTGTGTTTACTTAAAAGTATCTGTTTAAATAATCTGCATAGACATGTAAAAAATATATTCACTATGTAAACAAAACTTTCTCTTTCTGATATGCTAAATAAGCTGCAGTATTTTTTTACTTTTCAGTAATAGAATTGCATAAGACATCGTGAGTGATATATCTTATGATACAAACTGGAGTAATTACTAACTTGATTTGCATTTTCAAAAATATTTTTGCTGTTTTTTCTTTAGTAGTAGTAACCTGTATTATAATCCCAATAATACTCCAAATAATTGTTTTGAATAATCTTACTCTATTTTCCTTTAGCTCTTTATACCAATATGAAATATTTAAATTTGTTATTTTTATCTTTTATTATTAACTAGTGCCTTAAATTTCAGGGAAATTCCCTATCATTTGCTCTCAGCTATATCCATGCCAGTCATTGAGCCATGTTCTCTAAATAAAATATCACTATGCTTGGATCCTGAGGGTTTTTCCCTAAGAAAAAATATTCAATTTTTCGTATTGATTAGGCAATCTGGAACCTAATATTATAAAATTTAAATAGTATAGAGAATTTAGGTATAAATCTTAACCAAACTATTTTGAATCTTTTGATGATTATTTTTTGGGATTGGATAGTGTTTCCTATTCAGTTAGTGCATATCAGAACAACAATCTATACAACTTGCCGCAAAAATATCTTCAACAAAAATTTCAAGTGCCCATTGAAATTTCTTTTGATTATTGTTTTAGAGTCATCATGACTATCTTACAGCTATGTCAAAATTCCTCTTTGTTCTTGAGCTAGAAGAATATCTGAGGAATAGGGAAGAATGGTGATGGAGAAGTGTAAAAAGAATCCCTGAAAGAAGCTGGAAAGAAACTTTCTGGGTAGCATAGTATACTTCCTGTGTACCTGTAAAAAGCATATAAGTAAATTGCAGTCTTAATGAAAATCAATGCCTTTAAAAACACAATAGCCATGAAACCATTTGAATGCAAAAATTACTTATATTTCATAAAAATATAAAGGTATTGATTTTCATGTATCCAATATGTTTGAAAGAAAGTGAGTCTTACCAATTTTCAGAACTACCCGTTGATTATCTATTAACTTGAATCCTATCATTTATCAGAAGTAATTATTTCTTTCTTTTCTACATTCATAGAAGTTATTTATTTCATAAATATTATATGACCAGGAGATTGAAGAAGATACTAAGCAATCAAATCATCAAGCTATTGAATGGAACACTTGTACGTCTAGCACCTTGAAACCTGATGATGCAGTGGATTATAAGCTAGAAATAATCTTAAATTCAGCTAATCTACGCTCCTCTAAAACAGTGAGTATCTTATCAGCGTAACTATTTTCATTTACGTGAAAAATTCATGCTGGTCATAGTAAAAAATTTTGATTAAGAATATTTATTGTTGTTTGCCTGTATAAAAAATCATTCTCTCACTTACAAAAAATACTTAATCATGAAAATTCAAATATTTTAATTTCTTTTGTCTTCTGCTATCTGAGATTACCAATAGAAGAGTATATTTAATTTATGCAAATCATTAATCATATTTGCACATCAGAACACTAAAATTTTTTGATATTAACTACCACATGCTCTTATGAATTTATTATTGTTATGTTGTCAAAGAGATGATTTGAGCCTCAAACTAAGTTTTACTGAAACTGTACATTCATACTTGGATCTTTGATTTTTCCAAGCATTTGAAGTTTTAGAAATTATAAAAAAAAGTTTGAGTGTGAAAGCTATGCTTTTAACTATTTTTTTCTTTCTGTGATCTTACATTTTTCTGATAAATACGGCTAACTTTTTTATAGTGTGTCAACAGAGAAATAAATGATGAAGTTATAGATATGAAAATGAAGGATGTAAATTGTAACACAGCAGAGCTTAATTTTACCCTAGTTCTCAGTCCAAATATTCCCTTGAATAATGTCTGCCTATCAGCATTTGTGGACCAACCCTTTGTGGTGTTATTTGAGGAAAACTTCATTTCAAGATTAAGTAAGTGTCATAGCAGCAATACATATTTTTCCCTCTTAGAAAGCATTTATAATAGGTAGTATATATGTATTTATAATATCAAGCCGTAGGGCTGATTCCATTGTGTTTTGGCTTCTTTCCATCTTATATATATATATATATATATATATATATATATATATATATATATATATATATATATATATATAATATTAATCCTAGAATATACATATTGTACCTCAATCCTATCCAATTTGGTTCTCTTATGCCCTTATATATATGCATTATTCTTCTCTTTAGATGACATCAATAATTTTAGCTAAGCTAAGAATGAACTGGCTATTTAGTTATTATTCATGATGTTTTCTTAGTTTTGGCGAATAAATATTCTTTGGCAGTTTAGTAGCTTTCCTAATCCATGAATCTTTATATTCTAAATTTTCTCTGATTTTGTGGTTTTCTGAAATTTATTGCAACCCACTTCTGCTTGATTTAGCTGTGAATTCTTTAAATATTGTTTCTGTCTTTTCTTCTTTCAATCCATATTAATGTATGCCTTCTTGATTTTTGGAACAATTATTATATCAAAAGCCATATTCTTTTCTTAGAGTATTTATGAATACTTATAATATTTCTTTTGTCATTTTTTATGAAGACATGTGTTACAAAAATGCTTTATTATATTTATTTTTTAAAAAAATTAATGGTTTTAAGATTATTCTTTATTCCATGAAATGTAGAGGAACTTATGTTTTTAAAATCCTAGAAAATCGATAAAATATATCTTTTTATTGAATACAATTGTTGCCAATTTGTGTATTTATTTATATCATCCTTTAAATCATTTTATTAGGATATCCAACGTTTAGAAAACAACTCACAACAAAGATTCTATTTCAAAAAATGTTTTCCGCATTATAGATCTAATGTTATATTATTCTCATTAGTTTATTATGTTCATTGATGAAAATTTAATACTAATTATACTTGCTCTGAACTCTTGATGCATCCTTAGTATCCTGAATACTGTCCCTTAACATAGATAGGCAATGGAAAATTTTGCTATGATTTCCCAAGTATCAAGGTTTTCAGTCATAGTTTAATGGATGATTACTAAGAAAATACATAATTTATATAGCAAAACTAAATATATTTTGCATTTTCTTGCAGGTGAGGAAATGCAAATTGCCCTACAAGTGACAGCTCATTATTGTGATTTATTCACCCAAGATGAAATACCAAACTTGAGAATGGAAGTTATGGTATCTGGATATGGAACTTGCAACGAGGCTACAGGGAAATTATCTTTGCTAGTTTATCATTTATGTTATTTTATGCCACTCTCTACAGTTATGACTATAGATTATTCCTTAGATTCAGGGAAAATGGAAGGTTTGTTCAATACTTTAAAATAATAATTGAATATTTATTTTGATGCAAGTTTAGTTTTAATGGCTATTTTGTTAGCAGTTTTTATCTTCCTGCCAATTTTTTTATTTTTGTAGATGGAGAACAAGAGATAAAGTTTGAGTTAGTGCTTCATGGACAAGAATTTCCATCTCTCAGTACTCTTTTCCAAGGTATTCAGTGTTTTATTTATGAAGTACTATACTTATATTATATATAACCAATTACTATAATTTCTTTAATTTAAAGAATTGTGCTATTAATCTATAATATTTTCTCTATTTTAAGAGTTCAACCAAACTTTAATTGATGGCAAAACTTCCAAGCTTGATCTTCTTCTTTATGGAAATCAAAATAAAAGGATTCAAGTGGAATATAATCCATGCAGTGACACTTTCTCATCTGATAAGTGTGTGTACTCCATAAGTTCTAATAGCCTTCTTCCACTTTACTTTATGATAATTGTTTTAGCTGAGAGAATAGAAACTCACCAATCATGTCTAACAAGAAATAATGTAGGTGAGTGTCATACAGAAGTAAGCATTTTAAATTAAACTTTCTATTTGACTCCGTCAATAATAAATTTCATTTTATACATAGAATATGTGAATTATTAGGGCTATAATCCATTTTTGTATTAGTTTGACTTTGCTTTGCGTAATATCTTGATATTATTAAATTAAAAAATTTCCAATCAAAGATCCTAGACTCAAAAAACATTTTGAAACAATACCAAGATTAATAAATATGAAAATGTTCGTACTGTGAGTGACTTCAATGGTAGACTAAAGCTTTTAGCTTGTAAATGTACCTTTATATATCTGTTTCAGAGGGTGGAAGATTAAAAAGTGACAATTATTTGCAGTTGATTTCTCAGACATCATTCCCTCTCAAGTATTTAATTGAAGCTGTTGACCATCATTATAAGGCTAGATTGAATATTTTGAAACTGAATGTGAGCATAATTCTGTAAAATATGTTATTTTTCATGTGTATATTATTATAAGTTGGTGTAAAATAGTTTTAAAGTATGAAATGTGTATGTTAAAATAATTATTTTAATTGAAAATTGCTTATTATGGTGGTATTCTTGTATGTAAATTATCTCATTGTTTAAACTTAGCAATGTATGTGTGTATAAACATCAATTTTCTAATCTTTTTTTCTAGCATTCACTAAGAATGAGTAGAAAACAACTAAAATTGGCTGAAAGTTCATTTCTTTCAAAAGTTAGAGATGTTACCACAAAAAATTCTGAAATTTTGAACACAATTTTAGAAAAACTGTTTGAAAAATTGATGGATGAAATCACTGGCTTAAATCAGGAAGAGAAGGTATGATGTTCATCATAATTTATCAGAATCAAATGATTCTGAAATAATAGTAAAAATATTGTCAAATAGCTAGTCTTTTAAGACTGCATCTGATATTTGGAAAATGGGAATTCAGTCCTCAACGCTAGTTTCATTGAAGGAGATTCATTATATACCCTTGATTGATATCGAGGATTTATGAAAAAAGTTTTTTGATATTCAAATATTTTTTTCAAAAGTAAGTAAATGGGATGCTATGCAAGTTGGCTAACTTTAAATAGTATCCTTTCCCTGTTAACAGTAGCTCTAAGTATGGATATATGAAAGTTTTGGGATTTTCTGCAATAGAAAAGGAATGTAAAAAGATTGTCAGGTCAAAGGAACTAAAGTAGTGATGGACCTACATTGTCAACAAATTCAATTATCCATGATGATCAATAATGATAATACAAACATTTACTTAAATTAATGTTTTTTTCTGAATAGAGATAAAAGTGCTGATATGAAGTAAGAAAAATGAATGTATCCTAGTGATAAAAAAACTTTTAACGAAAGAGTTACTTATCAGAAGAAGCAAAGGATATACTAAATCTCTAATAATGGTGACACAGAATGTTTGCAAAGATTTAAAACCATTTTTTTCGTCTAACTTTTAACGAAATCAAATTTTTACAATTTATTCTTTATTATTATGAATTTATCAGGATGAGATTTAGTATATTTCCTATTAATATATGTTGTAATAACCATTAATATTTATCATTAAAATTTTATTATCTTCATAATTTATAGGAGGTTATATTCCTAGCAGAGCTTTTAGTTTGTTTCCATTTTTTGGGTTCAATTTGAAGCTCCAGTTTCTTTAAGTTTTTCTGTCATTTTCTTTAAAAATATGAGAGAAATATTCTAAATTCTCAATCAAAATCAACCAATAATATTTCCGGAAAATGATTCTTCAATTTTAAGAGGTGAACTCAACGAATTTTCCATCTATTGATTACAAATTTTATTCTTATACTCCCTAGCTTAATTGTTATTGAAATTGCATCCTTTTTGTCATATCGTAAGTAAGGCATGACTTTCCATAATACTAATATAACTTAATGCAAAAATTCTTTTTAATGAATCATTTTCCAGTTATTGCAGAACAAGAAAAAAGAGTTGGGACTTCTTTGGCAGATAATTCAAAAAATGCAACCTGAATTACCGGGAAACAATGTTGCCAAATCTTTTCAAGAAATTATATGCTGTTATCTTCCTGAGGATGCTATGCTACAGGTAATGCATGTATTAGGATTCTGTTTCAGCTGTTGAACAATTTTAATCTGGATAATTATTTATAAATTTAATGTATAAGTTAATTTTAGATGTATAATACTTATTCATAGAGACTTGATGTATTTTTTAGTTCAAAATAAAAAGTAAATATATTGATTCATCTTTTAAACAGGGTTGGGAAGAAAGAACTGAAGTAGGATTGCTTTATCTACTGAAACAGCCATATCAACTTAATTCAGGTCATTCAAAAATCATAACAGCTGAATCCGAAGAATATTCTATGAAAAATGTACCTAATCTTAAAGATGAAATATTAGTTGCTTTACATAAGTCTTTCAAGGATATTGAAACTCTTCTGCTTTGACTAACAAGTGAAAGAAATAAATTACCCATGGGAAAATTAATTTCCTGCTACAATGTGAATAGCATACTGCACAACTTTTAACAGTTTCTTAAGAGATCGATGATATATTCAATAATGCATGAGATACAAAACAAATACAAAAATGGAAGAAGAAATTGTAAATTTAAGTTGTACTAGTACAAGAAAGAAAATTGAATTATTGAAGAAAAATTGAGTCAACTGAATTTTTTTGGGTAGAAAATTATAGATATACAATTTATAACTACTACTGACATACATTCCATCTCTACAAATTTTTGTCTCATCAGATAAATTGAAGCACCTTCAGTACCTACCAATCGAGTCATAATTTAAAGAATTATGGATCATTATCACTTCAATCATTCACTTCATTTTCATACCAATTATTTTCAAATGAAACAGTAATTTTCACAATACCAATACAATTTTAAATAGAGCAAGAATAAATTTTTGTAAACTAGAGATCTGCTTCATATTTTCTTAGCTTCTGCACAGTCCAATGTGTGTGTGTATTGAGGAATAGCATCAGGGCATTTTCACCTTATTTTGTATATAAGCTGAAACGTACAAATAATATGCACACTTTTAATAAATTAATTATGTTACCCCAATCAGGAGAGTCCAAATAATTATCTTTGGAGGATGAAAGAAAACACTATAATGATTACAAAGCTATGCTTCTACATGAAATGCTGATAATGAATCAAAAAAACTTCACCAAAACAGTTGTTTGATAGCAGTAAATCAGGTCATCTGGCATTAGAAAGAAACAAGGCCTAAATAATGCTGTTTTCTGATGCAAAACGAACTAATAATAGTATTATTTGTGATTCATGAAATGTATTTAAATTGATCAATAGGAATAATTAAAACATTCATAAATCAGTATAATTACGCTTAAGTAGAAAGCAATACACTCAATATCATATAAATATAATGTTTTCACAAACTAATCATAACCAACATAAGAGCTGTGAGTCAGCTCGGAGGGAATTTTACCCGAGTGGTGCAAGCTGATACATCAGCATGCCATATGGAAAGGGTTAATACTATTTTGTTGAAAGACTGTTTAAACATCATCAGAAACTAGTTTGAATCATAAGAATTATGAAAATATGAAGAATTTACCAAAGTTATGCAAAAAGAAAATTTATTTTTTAATTTATAGACAATATCGCTTGAAATGGGACTTGAGATCTAAACATAAATTTAAAATATTCTTGCATATATTTTAGAAATCTTTCATATTTTTAGATAAAATAATAATCCAGAAAAGATTAATTATAATTTTGAATATCAGAGATTTACTATACTTTTAAATCACTCCTTCATGCTTCATAAGACAAATGAAATTATTGACAAGTGTAGAGAATTTCAGTATATGGTGGCTGTTCCTAGGTGTACTAATCAGACCACAAGTCAACAACAAAAAACTTTCAACCTTTTGCTGAAAAGTTTCTTGTCTATTTCACATTACAGTAAAAGTTAAAATACTAACAGAATAAAAGAAGATCTAAAATCAACCTGCACTACAAGAACCTGCTGTTCTTAGAGACATGAAATCGTATAATTTGAAAAAATTGTTTACTAATATATTCTACATAATTTGGTCTATCTTCAAATGAAATATAAGGATTTTAGATCTAATTATACCATGTTAGTAGTTTAAAGAATAAATTAAACATAAAAATAATTTTTATATCCAATCTATTCTTAGGAAAAGAAAAATATTTCAATGTATAGAGAGCATGAAGTGAGTAAAAAGTTAAGTATTGGAGAAAAATATGGGATATGGAAAAATAAAAAAATGATAAAATGTACTATAAAAATTAATTTAATATTATACACAAAGGTTCAAGTTCAAAAGATTTGTTTCTGTGAACTAAATTATCTAGAAACTAGCTACATTTCTTGAATTGAATCATTTTGTGGATTATAGAATAATAGATAGAAGTTCTCAGTGGCATTATTTTGAGTTCAATTTACAGTTACTTTGCAACTAATGACATACATATACATGTGAAAGTTATAAGTAAATTCACTCCACCAATCAGTACAATTTTTCAACAGCATACTATACATAAAAAGCTACATTCTTTGACTTTGACAGAATTTTTGAGTTACAATTTATAAGACAGTACAGTTAAGTATAGATGCATTGGAATTTTACTTAAAAACATATAATAAGAATGTGGTTTTGTAAATTCATAACATTTACTGTTAGAGAATACCAGTCTGTCAAGATATGCACCTGAATATTATATCATTTCAACTAACACACCCATTATCAGTCTATTTTTAGTCAAATATATCATCAGCAGTATTTACTAAGTTAGTGGTAGTTCTGGACCATTTAACTAGGATACAACGAAAGGTAGAAAACCGAGAGAGCTTGTGATTAACTAATGATGCAATAGAGATTGAACTTAAAATTCACAGTAAATTGAATAAAACTGATATTCACGAAATATTAATTTTGTTAAGGAAAAATATTGCAAAGAGTATCGTATACATAATATTTAAGAGTACCTCCGCTGGATCTAGCAGACAAGACATTAATAAGATTTCTCTACAGATTATAACTATAAATTTCTCATGAGCAATAACAGGCTACACTTTACGGTTGAAATATTATTTATCATGCAACGAGTGTTAGTCAAACTGAGTGATTATTTATGACAATCGAAACATTATCAGAAAACCATAACGCGAAAGTGTAGATTATGAGTACGGGATGTATTCTCATATAGCTGCAAAATACACAGCAGCAAATGTGCAACCAATAAATCACTTCTATGCAAGATACTGTAAATAAAATTTAAAACTCCATATTCAAACATTTTGATCGTTGTTTCACTTTGTTTTTCGATTCGATTGATTATATAAAGACTTGGTGACCTAAGCAGATAAATATCTTTTTGCATCAACAATTCCATATATTTAGTGCTTAATATTCTATTTTCTATAAGAATAACAACAAAAGTAGTTGAATCATATCGTTCAATAAGTGGGTAAGTTCGTTTCTCTCACTAGAAATGAACTTCAGCTCTCTGAACTACTGTTCCGCATTTTATTAATCACGAACCCAAAAAGTAATACTCGATATAGATCATGTCTTAAGATTAAAAATATCGAAAATTTCAACTTCTAAATTTGACGTAAATACATACGCTAATAAACTGCGACTGGTATGATGTAAATTTGAGTAAATAAATATTCAAGGACAGTTGGATATTCAGAAAAATTCCATGGGAACGTCATACTTAAAATCTTGAGCGACGAATCTAATAATCTCCTTTCTATAGTATTGGTCATCCTCTAACTTATTTAAAACTATATACAAACAGTTTAAAGTAGGAGTCACACAGTCGAACCTTCTCCTCCATTCTGAAAGATATGCTTTCATTTGTTTTAGCATACATAGCTGTTCCTACAGTCCACGAAAGGAACAAAGTTTAACATGAAAGTTATCCTTGATTTTATATAAACTGGAAAGGTCTTTGAATCCTATAGTTATAGATCAGTCGTGAAGCTTGCTATAGTAAAACAATTTAGGTAGGACTATAAACGATCGTAGAAGGACGATTTTGCAAACTGGGGAAAATGCCGGGTGCGATTTTGGAAAATTTAAGTGGACGAAAGCTTGCTGTTTTGGTGTCTATTTTAATTATTTGTCAGATAGTTTGTTTTCTTATTGGAGGATTGATCGGTAAGAAAGATTTTTGTTGCTTTTGATCATTATCATAGAACATTATTGTTACTCAATATTGTTTACATGTTCCATTCTGAAAAATCCTACAATTTTTGGTAATATTCATGTTATATATTCATCAAAACATGCGTTAACCTCAGAATTCTACTATTATTATTATACTGTATGAATGAAACTTATACAATTTTACGAATATTGACCTTTTTTATTTGAAAGATAAACTATGAATCCATTATCGCACTAATGTATAATTGTAAAATATTGTGTTGTTTTTATTTTATGTTACCACCCGACGATTAGCTCAACAGCAAAATATTTATAAGAGTTTAAAGCATTTTTCCTTGATTACAGCTCCTACTCCTGCGAGTGCTGAAAGTGTGCTAGCCACCAAATGCTTGGATCCAGGGAACAATTCGTTGAAATGGTTCTATTCTAGAGGGAAGGGAAGTTGTAATTCTATAAGTTTGGGAGGATACGAAATGCACGAAGAGCAAAGATTGGCCAACCAAATAGTATTTTCCTTTCAGGTAATGAAGGAGATTCGTCCAAAACATTCTCCTGTTCTGTTTCAGATATCTGTTTCAACCTCTTATCGTTGAAATAATGTTTGATTTTATACTTTCTAAATATTAACAGTAAAATTTTATTACTTTGTTTATTTTGATCGATCAATAGATACCTCTTCCGAGAGACAACATAATCTTAGATTATTCAAGATGGCAACAGAATTTGATAGGTGTTTTGCAAATGGATATTAAGTACCACCCTGATACAGAAATGGGTGAGTTAATCGCAATTTTTTACAAATCTAGAAAAATGTAGAGCTTACACACAGTTGCATAAAGAGAATGTTTTGACGTGTAGGGTGCTTGAGACAACAATGTCATCACGTTTATCTTGTACACGATTGTTGATTTTTTAATTATAGTAAAAATAAAATTTTTACATTACTTTTTAGGAGCTGTATATATGTATTCTTAGCTTTCCTATAATTAGAATGAAATGGTCTGATCAGTTATGTTCCTCACATTTTTTCATTTATAAGTAATTTAACTTGTATTACTGTTTTCTGTCACAGATTCCTTCTGTTCCTGTGTTAATTTTGCTTTACTCAATGGCTATTTTCATGATTATTAATCATTAGTCCAAATGTTAAGCTGACACATCGCTTTAGTTATAGAGTTAGAAATTGAAAGTACTCAACTCTGTATCAGAAGAGCTGTTATAATTAATATTTTTCTAATTTCAGCCAGGCATACAGTAGTGACTCTAGATGCACGCCTTGGATACAGTAATAGAGGAGATCCTGATGATGGGTGGGAGCATTATGCATCGTCTGTAGAGGAAAGGAATTTGGAATGCACTATTGATAAGGTGAGAAGTACTGCATCAGTTGCATACCAGTATTTCTAATATATATTCTTTCTCACGGTTTTCTTGCAGAAACCGATATGATTTGTAATTACATTCAGAAATGTTCTTAAGCTATGTCATACTGATGTAATGTTATAGAAAAATTCGATTTTCAAAATTGAATGAATTTCTTGTTCTAATCTAACTATAAACTTCAGTACCAATGGAAAATTTTTCAGATTAATCAATCTCTCTTAGTTTATGACCTTTATTGAAGGTAGTGATTTTAATTTTTGAAGAACTTATGCGTATGATCTTGGGTCTTCCCTAAAAGTATATTGTATCAATTGTATTATCAATTTTGATTGCCAATTTGGAATTTAATATGGTAACAGATAGATATACAGTAAGACTCCGCTTAACGCTGTTTCAGTATTACATGGTATTGATTCCCCTAAATTGCACATTGTATTGAAAATTGTTGTATATGTGTGGAAAGGAAAAGGTCATGCACCAACCAAAAGCAGTGCACTTTATAGTGACGGTGTATTGTATGTATCTTTTTCTACGCTCTGTCTTTAGCCTGTCAAGGAAGAAGGTTTCAACTGTATTCTCCAAAGTTGCAATCGCAGTACAAATGCATCTTTCCTGTGTCAGAGTTGATTTTTTAGTTGTCATCAACGTTTCTAGGTGTATGAAGATATAAACATTTATTATTATTTATTTTATTGTGATAAATTCGGCAAGAATTGATAAATTTTCTTATTCTTTATTCTTTTCACTGATCCCCATTACATATTTAAAGATATAAGTGTTACGTTGTCTTGTTTAACGCTGTTTCATTTAGTGCTGGAAGTTATTGGAATTATTTCTTAAGTTGATATTTCATACATATTGATAAAGGAGTTAGGAGGAGGAGTTATTTTGAATCTTAATATTTTCATTTACTCCACAGAGACGAGAAGGTTATATCTATAACTGCTCCATAATCCCATTATTTGAACTTGGGTCCCTCCATCATGACTACTATCTACTGAATGTTCGATTGCCAGTTGATGATGATTCGAAAATGAATTCTGGTCTTGGTCACATTATGGATTTATGGCTGGTGGTAAGCATTAAAGGTTTTTTTAATCTACTGAATAGGATTAATAATATCATATTTAAGATGCGTTAGTTTTGCATAGTAAACAACTGATCTATTTTCCTTCAGTTATGAGTATGAGTTGGCACACATAGATACATTCATTAGGAGAAATTGTGTTCAATTTTGTGATATGATTGGCCAAATAGAACTCTATAGACTTCAATTCTTAACCCTAATGTTGGATATTCATATTTTATGTTGCAAATTGTCCAACAAATTCCCTTATGTTATCACCAAACAGGTGAATTATTTTTCAAATTTCATAGAATCATTTCACATTCATTAACACTTGTTAATTTTATTGACCTTAATGGAATATACAATGGAATAATTCAATATAAATGAGTTTTCTACAGCTCATATTCCACCTAATATTTTATAAGTACATTACTGTCTGTTGAAAAATTTTATATGTACATTATTGTCTGTTTAAAAATGTCATAAATTATGCTCATCTTATTCGATTATTGTCCTTTTTACCTGTAAATCCTTAAGACAATGTCGTTGTAAAATATTTATTAATATTCCAAAATTTGTAGATATTTTAATTTAACCATTTTTGTTTAGGTTATCAACCAAAATGGAGGATTCACAAAAGTATGGGTGTCATTGAAAACAATATTCTTTCCCATTATTGTTGCTATTATGATATGGTTTTGGAATCGAGTTTCAAAACTTTCCAGATCTCCTGCTCTTCTAGAGTACATGTTGATGGTTCTTGGAGGATCTCTCACCTTTCTGAACAGTGAGTAGTTTTATTTTTTTAATAGATTTACAATTATTTATTGAGAAATTGTATATGAAGTTCCTTTACTGTTGTATTAAAATCATGATAGTTTTTTTCATTCTTTATTTGGTAACAATTAAAGAATTTATTTTAATTATTATGCTTCTCATTTTGCAATTTATTTAATATTGTAATGATAAGCTTCTGTGTGAACTTACCTTGCATATCGGACAAAATTTTTTACATGTTATCAATACCTTTTAATTTAACTAAGTAATGTTATATGGACTATGACATTTCTCCTTAGCCCCTTATTAATAAAAATGTCGCTTGTTAAAAATATGTTGAATGTTAATGTATGATTTCTCACCTTCTGAATAGTAAGTTTAATTTTTTTGTGTTGTTTCTCATTTTTTGTTGAGAATTTATTTATCCCATTTCGTTAACTCATAAGTTTGTGTTATTAATTCCTTTTTTCTTCTTATATTTATAACCACAGAATTTAATGAGTGATTGATTTCATTATTTTTATTCTGTAACTGAAAGTTTTGTTGTTTTTCATGATCATTTCAGTGCCATTGGAATATCTTACATTGAGGTTTGACATGCCATACATGCTTCTTCTTGGTGATATTCGTCAAGGTATATTCTATGCTTCACTCCTATCATTTTGGTTAGTTTTTGCAGGGGAACATTTGATGGTAAGTCACCTTTTATTTCTTTATTACTCTTTTCTTTGCAAATATTAATATATTCTGGGATTAAATTGAAGCACTGAAGTTATCAGCACTTTGGACACTTACAAGGAATAAATTAAATTTACCTAATTAAATGGATGTTTTTAATGGGCTTCTTATTCATAACACTTATTTTCATTAATGATTATCTATTTAAATAACTCTTTTGACATATACGGCTAAAACTTCCTTTAAAGATTTAATCTTCAGTTATCTTTAAATTTTATGTACATATTGATGTAT
Organism: Pantala flavescens; assembly: GCA_020796165.1. Taxonomy (NCBI): domain Eukaryota; kingdom Metazoa; phylum Arthropoda; class Insecta; order Odonata; family Libellulidae; genus Pantala; species Pantala flavescens. Next base: position 11,119,921 of record CM036889.1, on the reverse strand, counting down.
ATGTATTCATTATTTTGGAATCTGTGTTATCCATGTCTTTTTTTGCTTTTAATTTTGTCTTGATATCTTTTCTTTTTCTCTTAACAATATTTCCTGAGATAAATATAGGCATAATAACTTCAATTTTTCAAGTTATGCTGAATAAAAATAAATCAGTAAAGCATGTATGATATCATGTTATCTATTGACTATGAAAGATACTCATTTCATCCATATCAATAATAAGTCAGTTGAATTAAATAAGAATTGTTTATTTCTTAACCCAATAATTTTCTCTACTTTTGGAATTAACATGGATGATTTTCTATCAATCTTCCCCATATTTTTTAGGAAAGTATAATATTACTCTTCATATTTATGTTTACCATTATTCTAATTGATGTCTGTAATGACATTTTTTCTTTTCATGTGGAACACTTGGTTACCATAGATTCAGGTAAGCCGTATTCTTGTTTCTATCAGACTTGTCGCTATATTTACTTGGTCAAATTCTCAGACAAACTCAAATGTATAAAAAATGTGTTTGGTTATGCAGGTATTGTTTTTGAAGGGAATTTCTAAATACTTTTATCAAAACATCCCCTAAGAATTTATTTACTAGATTTTTATTGTTTCTATTATGTAAGCCACACATTATTTCCTATCCATCTTGCTTTATACTTTTGATATTTTCTACTTCATTCCTTTCTATCTCATTAACAAAGTTTGTATCCGGTACTAATGTCCTTCTCCTTCTCTAAAAATTAATTTATAATCATTTCTGGTTCAATTTTGAAACTGCTTCAAGCAAGCATGTCACAAATTTACCTCGCGTAAGTTTATGCTGTAAACGTATTTTCTCCATATACCTACTATCAGATTTTTCTTACATGATTGGGACTTGGACCCAGGTCCCCTACCTAATCCCTGTTTTAAGGTGATGCCTTGTTAGCACACAGAAGAATAATTTCACAGAAGTGTAATTGACACAGCTTGGTGGTGTAGTAGTTTGCATACATGCCCGACATGTGGGGGACCTGGGTTAGAGTCCCGGTCATGTCACTATTTTTCACTTCTGTTTAACCTATGTGATGAAGTTGCATGACCATTCCTGCTAAACTTAATATCTACCTTTCACAATCATACCCTAAACAAGGTATCTCATGGAATAAGACTTGGTGCTATGGATCTTTGCTGTAATATTTACCTTATTTACTCGTATATTTGGATACGATGAAACTGATCTTGCACTTCTTTGCTCCATTGAAATTAATTTTTTCTTTAAATGACAAGGTGTATCTTAAGTCTATATAGTTTATAATTAACTTAAAAATTTAAATTGAGATGTGAATGTATTAAGAAATAGATTAATTAGATATTTCTTAATTTCCTGAAGTATCTATTTAAAATTGTTTCAAAAAGATATAATGTTTTTATAGAGGTGTAATGTATTTTAGCAAATAAATTGTAAATTATTAAAATTGCACAATTAGCTATTATTTAATCTCTCTTAATTTATAATTGACAGTTTTAATTATTACTCTGGCAGATATTATTTCATCATCTAAGAATTTGATAGTCTCAGTGTGCATTGGAAACAGTTTTAAAAATTTGATGTGAAACTCATACTGCAATTGATTGAACCATAGCAATCTATTCCTAGGATGATGGAGACCATAATACATTGAAGTCCTACTGGAAACATCTAAGTGCTGTAGCTGTCGGCTGTCTTTCTCTATTTATATTTGATATCTGTGAAAGAGGAGTGCAGCTACGAAATCCTTTCTACTCCATATGGGTTACATCAATTGGAACAAACCTTGCAGTATCCTTTCCAGCTATAAAATATTTACGCATATTATAATTCGTATGTGTATAGAAGTAAAGAAGGAAACAATTTTTTTGTCTCTAATGATGTATAAATTATATTTTACCAAAGGTTCTATACTGCTCACTTACCCCTTCAACTATATTTTAAATCATTAGGTCAGTATTTTTTTAATAATTTTCGAATTCTGATTTATTTCTTTTGGCAAAATGTATATATGTAAATAGCTATAATATATAACTCTTACATATAGACGCTTCGGGGGGATATATATATAGGATATGAATGTAAGGCCTAAACAGCTGGGGCCATGGAGTCGCCGATTTTTTTAAGTGATGACCCGATAAATCTCACCTGGGAAAAAATCAAAAACGCTCTCTACCTATCATGGGTTCAATTCTAGGAGGCTCCAAAAATGGTCTTTCCCCCGTAAGAAATGCGTAAGGAATTAAGGACTCATTTTGAGGCACTTCCTCAATGAATCTCTTTTTGAATCAGCATTTATAATATCAATCATACTCGAGCAAATAATTACAGTATTTGTCGCAGAAAGGCCTTGGTTCGATGCCAGCGCAGTTATAATGCTGCCGCAAGAAATACATGGGAAGATGATGTTCACACAGCCATGAAAGGGACCGTTCTCCCTTAAAAGGGTCCCTATGATGGTCGTAAATGGTCGTTGGTTCGATGCTAAGGGGCGTTAACAATATCTTCATAAGAAATGCATGGGGAATTTAGACTGCATTTTGAATTACTTCCTGAATGAATTTTCTTTTCAAATTTGGAGTGTTTATAAAGTCAAACATACTCAAGCGAATAATTAGAGTGTTTTTCGTAGGATGGCTTTGGTTCGACGCAAGGGTGGTAATACGCTGCGAAACTGTCCTTTAGTTAGGATGACTTATCCAAATAAAGTCTTCCAAAAAATCATACGCTTTATTTAACAATATATTTTTCAATTGCTTGCTGTCAGCAAGCGCACCTTTACTCATGTATGTTTTTCCGTACAGATGATTCATACCCCAAGTTATTTAGTTAAGGTAAATTATTAGGATAAGTTAAAAATATAATTTATTTTTAAATTAGTTGAAACCAAAATAAAAGGTTATATATCAAGCAATAAGTCATATCATTACTTTCTGGGGTTCTGGTGAGGTATAAATTTATTATAAAATTTACTGAAATTTCCTTTACTTATGGAAGCTAACATTCATCATTCTTGCTGCTGCTTCAGCTGTCGTCTACTTCCTCTTCCTTTCATATATGATACGTAAGGTGTTTTGTAATATCAGTGCAAAGCGTAGTGTATTGCCAAGCATGTCAAGTTTGAGGCGACTACATTATGAAGGGGTAATCTACAGATTTAAATTTTTGATGCTAGCCACCTTATTATGTGCTGCTATGACTGTCATAGGATTCATTTTGGGCCAGGTAAGGTCAGACATGACCAAATGTGACTTTTAATAGATAATAATTTACAGTTCAAATTATCATGTTTCGTTCATTATGTTGAATGATTTCAGCTCTCAGAAGGACAGTGGAAATGGGATGATGACCTGCAATTGGAATATACTTCAGCTTTCTTTACTGGAGTATATGGAATGTGGAATATCTACATTTTTGCCCTGCTGGTTCTGTATGCTCCATCCCACAAACAATGGCCATCTGAGTCAGGTAACAAGTTTCTTTTACCCTCACTCACTATTGCTCCAGTAGATGTGTTTTGTTGAATCAAATTAGATATAACCCTAAAATTCTCATAATATAATTCTCAAATTCTCAGAAAAGTAATCCAGAATATTATGGCTCCAAAAATGTTTTACAGTATTTAGCAAATAAAAAAATAATCTATTTTAACTTATAACAAATGCTTCCAATAAAAGAAGCATTTATTTTTACCCTCCTTAGGCTGTTAACATATAATTTAGATAGATAGATGTGAAGTATACTTAAAGTGTCATAATTTTAATTTTTGTACATGTACACTAACTGGAAAATTATTATTAAGAGGATAAATTCAAAATTTCTCATAATTTGGTTGTTATTCTAACACTTTGTTTTATCTCTTTTAAATAATAGTAAATTTTCTCATTGCTTTCATTTTATCTCAGAATGCTAACAACTGGAAACATTTTGGATCTAATTGCGTAAATATTCATGAATTTAACAATCCATACTTTCTAAACACACACACACATGTACAGTAAGACCCCACTTAATGCAGGGGATACGTTCCAATAACTTCCAGCTTTAAATGAAACGGTTAAACGAGACAAGGTAACACTTATATCTTTAAATATGTAATGGGAATCAGTGAAAAGAATAAAGAATAAGAAAATTTATCAGTTCTTGCCAAATTTATCACAATAAAATAAATAATAATAAATGTTTATATCTTCATACACCTAGAAACATTGATGACAACTAAAAAATCAACTCTGACACAGGAAAGATGCATTTGTACTGCGATTGCAACTTTGGAGAATACAGTTGAAACCTTCTTCCTTGACAGGCTAAAGACAGAGCGTAGAAAAAGATACATGCAATACACCGTCACTATAAAGTGCACTGCTTTTGGTTGGTGCATGACCTTTTCCTTTCCACACATATACAACAATTTTCAATACAATGTGCAATTTAGGAGAACCCCAAAGAAAACGTATTATACTGAAACTGCGTGAATAGGGGTCTTACTGTTAAAGAAGTGCTCTAAGAGATTTTGATATCTTTTTAATATTAGTCTGTCCATTTACTTTCAGTATTTCACTTATGTGCTAAACATTTTATTATGAGGGATTTTCATTCATCAGTTAATTTGTAAATTATTAGCTGAAACATGAATCTTTTGGAGACATGGGACAAACATACTCTTTTGGATATAGCATACAGAAATTGATTGATACCTAACAAAATATTGATGTTTCTGGCTAAGTGTGCTTGGTGCTATTCAAAGCAAAAAGGAAAACACTAATAATTAGAGGTGTTATTTGAAGGAGATTCATTATATACCCTTGATTGATATTGAGGATTTATGAAAAAAGTTTTTTGATATTCAAATATGTTTTTCAAAAGTAAGTAAATGGGATGCTATGCAAGTTGGCTAACTTTAAATAGTATCCTTTCCCTGTTAACAGTAGCTCTAAGTATGGATATGTGAAAGTTTTGGGATTTTCTGCAATAGAAAAGGAATGTAAAAAGATTGTCAGGTCAAAGGAAGTAAAGTAGTGATGGACCTACATTGTCAACAAATTCAATTATCCATGATGATCAATAATGATAATACATACATTTACTTAAATTAATGTTTTTTTCTGAATAGAGATGAAAGTGCTGATATGAAGTAAGAAAAATGAATGTATGCTAGTGATAAAAAAACTTTTAACGAAAGAGTAATTTATCAGAAGAAGCAAAGGATATACTAAATCTCTGATAATGGTGACAAAGAATGTTTGCAAAGATTTAAAACCATTTTTTTCGTCTAACTTTTAACGAAATCAAATTTTTACAATTTATTCTTTGTTATTATGAATTTATTAGGATGAGATTTAGTATATTTCCAATTAATATATGTTTTTATGACCTTTACTTGTAATATTTTCATAATTTTTAAATTTCTTATATTCCTAGCAGAACAACACAGTAGTGTCAATGAGGAGATTGAGTTCAGTCGGCTGCCTACAGAGCCAAGCGAAATATCATCCTTAGCATCATTTACTCGCAAGGCAGCTATGGATTAGACTATTTATGATTGGCTTCCACATTGTATTAACTTATCAGTATTGGTAGCATTTTTAATGAGGAGTTTATACATGCCTCCAATTACCTAGAATTTTATGAGACCCTAATTTAAATGAATTTTTATTTTTATTTAATTTAGCCCCTTTATTTTCTATATTATTTCCTCTATCAGCAAGATTGTTTAGTTTTAAATACTTTAATGATAAGGTGTAATATAATGTTTTAGAATAAGTTCTAGCATTCAAAGCAGAACTATGTCCATGCATGTGTGTACATTCATTTGTGATGTCTTTTGTAGTTATGTGTTTCAAAGCTGATTTTTGCAGGCTAAGATTTCTCTGAAGTAAGACTGGGTTAAGTATTTACCTGCTTTGTATTACAGCTGGTAATACTCTAAATATATCTTACATAGGTAAATTTTTGGTGTAATGTACTTGATAGATTAGATATAATGGCTATGTTTAATGCCATTAGAGTACGTCTGCAAAGTGTGAAGTTGAGGTTTCTTGGAGTGTGTTTTTAGAATATTCTTGAAATTTATCAAATCAGTTTACATATATTTATAGTTGTATTTTCTCAATTTCATACTGACTTACATTGATCAGGCTATCAAATTCTGTGTTGACATCTTATTATTTCATTCTATCCATATTTTAGTTAATCTCTTTTTTTATAGGCCATGTTTATAAGTAAGTTTAATAATATTGTTCATTTAAAAAATTTTATTATAAAGTAATGAATGTTTAGTTGATACCCTTGTGTAAATAAATTTAATTATGAAGGAATGGGAACTGGGACAAACAACTTTAGTTTCATCTTGAATGTTCTTTGGTTTCCTGCCTTTGATAGTTAATTTTAGTTCAACATCATTAACATAAAAATAGATCTTTTATCTGTATTAATTTGACATTTTCAGTTACTTTTTCTCATCCATATAAATTTTACAGCTCAGTATCTATGATATTAAAGATCTGAAATTATTAAGAAACAAATTTTTTCAAAACTATTTTTGATGAAAAGTTTAACTGCTATTAGTAAAGATAATGTATTTATTTCATTCCTTTCCTATTGAACTTTTTATATATGTCCTCATATTCACTCCAAGAAACTTCTTTCTTCTCTTAGTATCTGAATTAAGTAATACCTCATGGTGATTTTTTATACTTCCATTCACAATAAATGTCATGGTGTTCATCAGATTCATTTAGCAATACAAATAAATTTGAGGCTTCTTCCTTTGCACTTTAATATTGGTTAAAGAATGCAGTATTGTGCATACAGCCATAACCCATCGAAAAGCACGCTCAGGATCTACATCTTGCCTTCAATTGTTATTTAGATGAATTTCATGTAGATTTAGATCCCTTATAAAATCAATGAGTAGTATGTAGTAGGATGTATTTAACTTCTTTTGTGATAGAAAGTTAAAATATTTTCTGTCATCATGTTATATGTAACCAAATTTAAAATTGAAATGTGATTTTATAGATATGTCTTAAGTGCCATATTTTAATACCATACCTAGAGAATTATATCAAGTAAAGCTATTTTAGCTAATCCATTAATATTATAGAGATATGTATTCTAACAAATTGTATGTGATTATTTTTACTTGAAATGAGCATTGCATGTTTTGTGTAAATTGAACTATCGATTCTTCTCACTTATCCTATTAAATGGGAAATAATATCAGTTTTAAAAGATCAAAATCATAATGATCAATTTGATCTTGATATCAGTTGATATCATTTGAATTGTTGTTTCTAGTGCTGTTTTTGAATATTTATTATTTTTCTGTGACACTGTGTTGTGGTAACCATTAGCAGAATCATTTTAGTAAATTTTTTATAACATTTCAGTTTTAACTGAAACATGATCAATTTTGGATTTTTATTTTTATTAATCATCTTTTTCTCTCTCTCATTATTTTCATTTCTAATTATAGAACATGTTTTTGTAATTTATGGTTTATTTTTAAGGATTATCCTATTTCTTTTTTATTTCATAATTTGGTTTTGAAGGAAGTTGGTCTTATTTTTTGAGAATTTTACACATCAAGTATTAGTAGCTGAAGAACGTCCTATGCACTTTTTTACATCACAACATTAACGTATGTGTATCTTTATTGATAATAAAAACAGTATGAATTTTGTATAGCTTGGTCATATAATGATTTTTATTAAAATTTTTCTACATTTTAAAGCAGTATCGGCTTATGTATTCTTATTATTTATTTGGTTTTAATTAAGTGTTAATGTATTAACTCAATGTTTCACATAGTAAATTTTCATGTGCAAACTTTATATGATTTGTTAATTTCGATGCTAAAATTAATTCTAAGATAAAGTTTTAATATGAAAATTTCTATTATAAAAACAAAATTATTTTTTGTATTTGATGAAATCTATGAATAAATGAAAATTACTGTAGCAATTCTTATTTTTATGAATTACGCACTTTATGATGAAAAGTTTGTGTTTTCTATGTTATCTATCTAGAAGCTCTAAGTTCCATTTCCAATGTATTATTATTCTTCCCAGAGAAGAATCATATCATATAGCTATTAGGTGATGAATTCCAAAGGATTGTTAAGAAAAGGAAAATTTATAAATTTTGCTGAAAAATCTCTACTTTTAATCAACCTTTATTACAAAGATTTGTCTAATTAGTAGGAAGGTCATTTTAGGATATTTATGTTGCTTATTAATAATTTTTATGTTTGTTACATATTGAAGAAGTAAGGTCAGAATGCAATGCAATTAATTTTCGTTAATATCATGCTATTCAAATCCTTGAGTAGAAATCTATTATTAGAAACTTTGCATTGAATCCACAATCACATTGGTAATGTTAATAATTATTTGTTTTTAGTAAGCTAATATCTGCAAATCATATACAATGAAAGAATTGTGGAATATCTTATCTTTCTTTTTCTTCCCTATCTTGTTTTCATTGCACATTGAATGGTGAAATCTTTTTGCTATCGATTCTAAACCCTGAGATTCAATAGGGGAACAGTGAGATAAACTGATGGGGACATCAGATTAATTCTCGAGGTAAAATAAAAGCAAAAATAATGTTACTGGACTAAAAAAGAAGCATGACCTTTTTATTTTGCATAGCTACTTTGAATTCCCATTGATATATATAGCATCCAGAAGTTATTAATTCCTGCTTCTTGTCTTATGATCATTTTATCGTGAATTTTCTTGCACATGCACTTTCCTGTGCTAAGTTACCTTTGTTCGTAATCTCTAATAGATAATAAGAGGAGAGAAGAAAAAATATTATCTATGTGATAAGATAGTCACATCATCTGTAATATGTTCTCCCTTAATTTGGAAAATTTTTATCAAGATAATAATTTATTTTCTAAGATTTTTAAAATAGTTGCAGATCATTCACTCTGTGAAAAACAAAAATCATGATTATTTTCATATTTCAGATACATCAAATGTTGTCAAGTCTTCAGTAAAATTCAGTAAATGTCTATGGCACGCTTTCACACTTGCTGATATTAAACTAACTGTTATACTTCTGTTATAAAGTTCTGAAGCTATAGTTGTTTTGTATATTGTTTCACAGTATCCTTTTCTTTAATTTCTGAATTAATTATCTTCTGAAATTATTTCTCCGGGGTTCATTTTTCGAATGAAATGCATCCATTTAAAGAGAATAAATCAGATATTCTTAGGTCAGGTATTATATTAATTATTAGTCATATAAATCGCAGAAATTTCAGGTTTATATTTTTCCACAACTTTTTTTTTTCTGGAGAGAAAATATTTATCCCAGATCTGAATTTTGAGTTTCAGGTTTATATTTACTTATTATTATTAAATTATTTTATATTATTTTAGAACAGCGGTATGATTTCCTCTAAGCAACATTACCTGTACTAGAATTAAAGTGACAAAATAAATAATAATAATTTACTAAAATACTTTATTATTCATCTCTCTTGCTACATAAATCATATACAGTGATATTTTATTTTAAACCAAACAGAACTTTCAATTCGTTCACTTTTCTTTATGCATTAGAGTTAACACTTTTCACCCAGTTTCCTTCTTTCTGAATCATGCCCAGGGCCTTGAGACGTTTTGAAATGGCTTGCTGACTCACTCCCAACGATTCGGCAAGCTCTTCTTGGGTTTGGCACGAATCTTCATCAAGCAATGCTTCTAGTTGTTCATCTTTGAAGGTTTTTTCTCTTCCTCCACCATGTTTGTCTTCGACATCGAAATCACCGTTTTTAAAACGTTGAAACCACTCCCGACACGTTCTTTCACTCAGAGTAGTATCACCGTAAGTTTCTGAGAATATTCGATGCGCTTCAGCTGCATTTTTTTCGAATTGTAACAGAAAAGTAAAACTTCCCGTAAATGACGAGAATTGGGCACATAAACGGACATTTTCAAGCGAGAATAATACGAAAACAAGAACAACTGTCACTGAAACGGCGATGTCAATTCATTAGGCACTGTCCACACTCACTTTAAAGGCATTATCATCTATGTATTTCAACCAGCCTCAGCGGGTCCTGCCACTTATCGGAAAACGGCGGAAGCAAAGTTATACACCTGATATTTCTGTATTACTTGCTTAAATGCCTGTTACTACTACTCTATGCTTGATTACTTTTAAATCGCAGATATTTTCTCCATTCGTAATCTCAGTATCATAATGAATTGTTATACTATTCATTCCTCTCAACAACGAACAATAGCTATAAATGAATAATCCTACGAGTTTTACACCGTGAAGATAATTAATTCAATGAGTTTAAATAAAATATTTACATTGAATAATGAATGAAATAATGAATAAATAGTAAATCACGGTATGTTACTTTAAAATAGAAAAGTATATTTCTACATACCTAAGAAAAATAGTAAGTTACTCAAGCCTTTTTATTAAATGAAAAATATTACAATTGCGGGTTTATACGAAAAATATGTAATATACAATTATATTCCCTCTCATAGGAAACAAAATCCAACAGGTTCCGAATTTATCCGAGAAGAAGCGCCTTTAGCTACCAGAGCGCCGCCGATTCTGCCGCCTCAACTGCGTTGCGACGTGTTTCAACTTGCTTCGCCGATTACACATCGAGCTTCACAAGCTTGCAAGAAATCATCCAGTTAGGTAAAAATGGCGAATCAGGTCGAAGAAGAATCAGCCCTGGAAGCGGGGAAAAAAGAAATAACTCCTCTCTTAAACGTGAAGTTGGAGAAGGGGAAAACTTGGTAAATAAGAATTTACTGCCTCATTAAAAGACAGTATTGGCATGAATAGATTATTCATTACTTTACTTGCCGTGTAGAAGAATCCTAGTGAGCTATACTGCCATCTTAAGTTGAAATCACATGTTTAAAGGAATAGTACGTTATATTAAGTCTTATTATGTCTGTGTTTTGATATTTTCAACTTCTGTTATTGAGAGTAACATATTCGTATGTTTGGCAGAAAGTGTCTGTGTATCAACATCAACCAATTCCAAATTTCAGATCTGTCTAGCAGATGACAGCGGAAGATTTCAAGTCGGTGATCTTGTGTTTTAATGTTTCCTTTAAGTTTGTTAATAAATTTTAACCATTAGGTGAATTGAGGTATGCGTAGTGTAATCGCTTCTCTACATTTTATTATAAGTGCGTATATTTCTTTTTTACGTACTTGTGAGATTTTTGTTAGGTTAATTGATATCTCATAATGCTGTGGAGCAAGATTATTGTAACTCGTCAACCTGTCATTAAGGAATCTGGCTTTTGTGTATAAATCTACCCTCTAATTTCAAGAAAAAATTGTTCGCATGTTAGATATTCTTACTGAAAGATCTATACCTCTATCCTGCACCTTCCATATCTCAGAATATAACTTTCTAATAGCAATAATAATTAGACTGTGGACTCGAAATGGAACATAATGGGAACCACTCTTCGGGGATGTCGTTTAACTAACTTTGTTTAGTACTTGGAATAAAGTACCTTGCTCTATATAACCTATAAGATACGTTTAGAAAACCACTATAGAGAGTATCAAAATCGTATATTTTTTAGTTAGTCCCTCATACACTAATCTTTGAACGTTTCGCGACAAATCCATTATTATTGAATTTTAAGTAAAGAAATGTTTGGAACTGAAATTATTATGGAAATGACGACGGGAAAGTATAGAAATTTCGATAGTTAGACCTATGTACGAGTTAAATATTCTCAGCAGCTGTGAAATTCGTTAATTCGATCGTTTTCTCTCTAAAAAAAATTGATCAAAACCCCTCTTATATTTCAAAATATGAATATTTCGAATATCTAAGTTCATGAATAAATGTTCTTAAATTTGCTTTGGAACGCACAAAATCCAAACTTGGATACATATAGTCTCAATCCACTGTTCCCAGGTTTTTGGAAATTATATGAATGAAATTATGTGGTTATTTAAAAAAGGTTAAAAATATTCATTGCTTATCTTGATATCATTTTATTATTGATCTCACAAAATTTGCAAAGCTGAATCATCATTTTTATGTTTTACCCTTTTCACTGGTCAGTTTTATCAAATATTACTTAACCAAATTGTGTGTTGTTCAGTGTTGAAAAGTGAAGATTTCAATTTTTCAGGTAATTTGTTTAGTAATTGGCTGATTCGAAGCATCTATTATTATTAATTTTATTTTATCTAGGCTATTGCTAAAGAAGTGGCATATTGATGTTGCTGATCAAGATGAATTGTTAAAATCCACAGTTAATGTTCCTGGATTAAATCTAGTACATTGTGATTAAAGTTAGTCTGATCTGAAGGGAATATGATTTGATACTTCTGTCTCATTCTTTTAAATGTAAAACCATTTCACTTAAGGTACCTCATCTCAATGGAGTGGTGGCGGAAATTGGTAGAATACATTGGTTTACAGTATGAGGAAAGATGTTCATGTGTGCATCCTGGTCCTATAGATAACAGTGCTTTACTTGACGGTTAGTAAACTTGCCTCATTTCATTTTTGTCCATTAATTGGATTGGAAGTAACAGCTTGAATCAACTCTTCCTGTTTTGTCTTCTTTTAAGAGAATGGTGACCTCAAAGAAAATTTAGTGGATGGGCAGGATTATGAGCTAGTTCCTGAAGAAGCATGGACTGCCATTGTAAAATGGTTCAAAAAAGTACCTGGTCAAGATCCATTGAAAAGAAAGGTAAGTATGCTAGAAGTGCATCTCACTTTTTGTAGATTAAAATTTGTTAAATATGTATTATTTTAAGGTATTTATGAACATGGTATGTAACCCTTCTTAACTGCTATATTTTCAAATTACATAAAAAATAATTTTAGTAAATATTTTTACTTAATTTTCTTCTCATTGATGAATGTAGGTTGAGAAAAGTTGTCATTGTCTGTGTACAATAAGAAACCTGAGATTCATTGTTATATATTTTTTATGTATCTTTGTTTCTCTAAAGTTTGGCATTCACTTTATGTAAAAATTTTTGAACATGACCTTTTATATTTTTTAAAATTTTTATATATTAATTACTAAATTAAGATGAATATCTGATGGCAGACCCATAAAATATTTAATACAAACTAATTTTGTTAACCTTAGTTTAGAAAATGTGCTTTATTTTTGTGTAAATTAATTATTAATTTCTAATTTTGTAAAATATAATTGATTAAACTAATTAATCATGAATTAAACTATTGGTCTTCCATATAGAAAGTACATGTCAGTGCTTGCTAACCACTTAGAAATGGTTGTTATTGTGATAAATTATTTAAACTTTTGATGAATGAAGCTATACTTGTGATTTAATATATTTACTTGGGATAAGTTATTTTTCAATTATAGATTCTACATACATTTGAATAATCTTAAACATTTCCAGGTTATTGAGCTGGGAGAGTCAATGAGTCATGGGAAGCATGAGCTAATGGTTGAAGTGTACCTTGTAAATGTTAAAGTATGTAAAAATTTTGATGTTGAAAATTGCAAAGTAATGCGGTTTAGTCACATGGATACACTTGGTGAGTAAAATGAGATATTTTTCCAGTCATCTAATTGATTAGTTTTAAGAAATTGTTTCATTTTTTGATATTTTAAATTCAAAAAGAATTTTTAGTGTATCATTCAGTATTTACAGAATTTGATTTCTTGTGATATTTTTCATATAAAAATGTTGAAATTTTTTGCAGGAAAAGTAAAAAAAGAAATTTGTCAAGTCTTCAATGTACCAGAAGAAGCAGAGACAAAACTTTGGCTGTACTTCATGCCTAACCATAGTGTAATATTGGATAAATATAATGAAACTCTTCATGAAGTAAGAATTAGTCAAGGACAAACAATTGTGATTTCAACTCCCAGCCGGAAGTCAATAAGTCAGGGGCAAAGCATTCTGATGGATACTCCTAATACCAAGGGCATTTATCCTCTCGTCCCATTAAAGTGAGTAATATTCATCTGTTTTTGAAAGAGTATTGTTATTAAATTTTCAATAGTACATCTAGTGACATGTTAGTGGTTGATTATTTTTCAAGAAACGGAATTCCATGGAAAAAATTACAGAAAAAAACTTGATTCTCATCTTTTTATTGAATTTGCTCTTATCTTCCATTGTAGAAAATATATCACTGATGATTAGGGCATGTGTCTGTACTTTATCGACTCATTTACTTCTTTCTACCTAAAATGAGAAAGGAAAAACACTATTCTGTAAGTTAGATTTTTCTCTTTATTTAAATAAGAATATATACATCAGAAACATTTTTCTTTGTAAAGTTTTACTTGTCACTCATAATTTAATTCAAAATCCAATATTAAACAAATGTGGAGTAAACCTGTTTGAGTTTAAACGATTAGGCAAACAGGATAGATTACTACACACTTCACAACATATGATAATTAACTGAAAGAGATGATTTCTTTTGGGGGAATTCTTTCAAGTGTTGAAAGGAAATTCATTTGGTATCTTTTTACTACATACATACATACTCATAATTATTTTAGTGGTAAATGTGATTTCATTCTTAAAATTCTCTTTAAATTTACAAAGTTCTGGGCTTGGAATTAAGTTTATGTAGCTGATTTAGAAGCTGGGAAGACATGGACTTAGTGAAACAACATTGTGAAATATTAAAGTTAAATTAAGCACTGCTAAGATTTTTATTATTTTCTCCTTACAAAGAATATCGTTTTATATAATCATTAATTTGCTCCAAAGATCTTAAAGCTCTTAAGTGGATATATTACTATTTATGCCTTTTAAGCAGTTTTAAATAGAAGCATAAAAATGATCATGGAAATAGTTTAAAGACAATAAAAAATTTCTTTATAATCACTGGCATTTCCTATACTATGCATCTTGTGTATATGAATGTAGTTCAAAAATTAACTGAAAATCAACAATTGATGTTATTTATTTGCAGAAGGGAGACATACAGTTTGGGAGCAGTAGGAGATAGGAGACAAGCACCTAAAGCTGGTCTTTGTGGGCTGTTGAACTTGGGAAACACATGTTTCATGAATAGTGTTTTACAGGCTAGTGCAGTTTTTATACTTATTATTTGAAGTAAAAATACAATTAAGTGTTAACCTACTTAATATTTCCGTCATAAATTTCTGACTTAATGAAATTTTGTATATGAACTACTACCATGAATATATATAAAATAATGAATACTACTATGAATTCCTTTAGAGTTGGATTTTTCTTAAATATTGTCAATTTATGAAGTGTCATATTTTGTGAAGTGCATTTAATAATCCAAAATAACTGACTCAATTTTATTTCCCCTAATTTTAAGAGATCTTTTCTTAATCTAGTTTTATTAAATTGTCCAATACTACCATTTACTATGCAAATAGAATGTGGTATTGTTATCTATCATAATTAAGTAACTCATCTTTGATTTGGTTCTATAGGTCAAATTTAATTAAAATTGAAACTTAAAAAGAGTTCTTGGGTTAGTAATACTTTAATAAGTTACCATCTGTCATAGTTTAGTTTGAAACTGGATCATCCAGCAATCTATTTAAAATCCATTATTATATTTTAATTATTTATTCAAATTTTCTTTCTAATTGTCCGCTCCTTAAGAATGTTCTGAATTTTTGTGACGAGGAGCTATGATAATGGATAAAGAAAGCTGAATTTTAAAACTACTGAATTCTCTCACATTTACAGTGCTTGAGTAACTGCCCCCCTTTAACAGAATATTTTGTGAAAGGTAAGCATTATAGAGAGATAAATACTGAAAACCCCATAGGTATGGGAGGAGAAATAGCAAGAGCTTATGGAGAACTGATTCAGAACATGTGGTCTGGAAAATACAATTCAACTGCACCTCAAAATTTCAAGGTTTGTTTTCTTATATCCTTTAAACATTTTGGAATATAGATAATTATTGATTAATATAAGTATCATAATATGGGGCAATGATTATTTCAGGTTCAAGTAGGAAGATTTGCACCTAGGTTTTCAGGTTACCAGCAGCATGATTCACAAGAGTTACTAACTTTTTTGTTAGATGGTTTGCATGAAGACTTGAATAGGATAAAAGACAAACCTTATACAGAAGAACAGGATGGAGAGGGTCTTCCAGATGTGGTCAGTGAAAAAAAAATTATTTTTATCATTAATTCCTTTCTTATTTAGAACAACAAATATATATAATAAATATATAGGTGATTGTGTTATCTTATAACATGGTGATGGAACATTTTTTGTCTATCTGTTACCAGGAATTAGCCAAAGTTTCATGGGAAAACTACCGCAAAAGAAATGATTCAGTCATTATTGACTTGTTTCACGGCCTCCTAAAATCAACAGTAGTTTGTCCTGATTGCAACAAAACATCAGGGACATTTGATCCATTCTGCTATCTTTCCATCCCATTCCCGCAGAAGAAGGAAAGGTTAATGGATGTAAGTTTTAGTTTTGATGTAAAGTAAAATTTTTATGTCAAATTAATAAAGCAGATATCCTCATTGTGCTAAAGCAATAAAGTTTTAGAATTAAAGTTGTGTTTCTGCATGATAAATAAAATTCAAGCCATTGAATTAAATATTAATGTTAAAAGTAATGGTGGTATTGCATTTTTGTAATGACATTATTTTCTCTTTTATGGTAAATATCATATCTATCATATGATGATTTTTATTTTTTTAGATTGTCTTGGTTCATGCAGATCCTATGAAAACTCCTGTCAAGTACAAATTAGCAGTTCCTAAGAAGGGGACTGTAAGAGATCTTTGTACAGCTCTAAATGAGTATACTCAGATACCTGAAGACCATATGTTTGTTGCAAAGTTATCTAGGAACCATTTTCACAGTGCTTATTCCCTGAATTTCTTTCTAAGTTATATAGATGACAAGGATGAAATATTTATGTAAGTGCTCCTCTTTTATAGGAGAGTTAAATCAATTATTATGTTTCATTCAAAGGAATTTTATCTGTGTTTTCAATTTCAATGCTGCTTGAATTAGTATAACATAGGTTTCTTCTGGTGATGGTGATAAAAACTTGGAGTCACTTATGCCAATCTCCTGATTTGTGCTTAAATGACTGCTCTCCAGAAATGCATTTTCTTGTAACCTTTACTATAATTCTATTACCAATCCCTCTTAAATCTTGAACTGTATATATTTAGATTAACTTAAAATTTGACTATTTGATAAGAAAACTAGAGAAAGATTAGTAAGTAGAAATATTTTAGTATCATTAACAAATTATAATTTTTTACAATATTATAATTTACAAATTATTAAAATACTATTATTTATTATTAAATTATTATTATGATACTTTGATTATAAATTATTATAATTTTTATTTAATAGTAACAAGAAAGATAATATAAAGAAAATGCTCTTAATATTTGAAAATATTTCAACTAAAGCAGCTAAGTGATACTCAGTAATATGGTAATTCATTGAATTTGAAAAGTTTTGAGAAACCTAATTTTCTTGTTCTGTTGGATTGATTAAAATTAAGAAAGTATGCTTGATATGCAATAATTCATTTTCATTTTAAGATCAAGCAGATTTTTTGGAAGAAATCCTTTAATATGGCAACATTTGAACCTCTTCAGCATTGAATTGCTAATCTATGAGCATGATACAATTTATTGTAAAAAATTCTTGTCATGTATTAAATAAATTTATCTGAAAATTAGGTAAATTTATGAAATTTTAATATATCCTTTGATTCATTCTTCATTTATTTCAGTTATGAATTAAATATAGGACCAAACCAAACTGATCAGAAAGTAGTTCCAGTTTGTATGTGGCAAAGTGCGCATGATGATGGCCCCAATGAAGTGTTTGGTATACCATTTATCATTGTTGTCCCAACTAAGAAATGCTCATATGATACTCTGTATTCTGCCATAATGGAAAGAATGCAGCGGTATGTACATTACTCCAGGCCTAATAGTAATCCAAAAAGTAGTGAAAAAGAAGTTAAAAACAACTGTCAGCGTGAGTATTGCAAGTTTGAATTTTCTGCTCTTTATAATTTTGCCTTTTCTATTTTGAAAAAATGCATTTTTACTATATTGACTCAAATTTATTATCTTCTAATTTTGATTTGAATTCTTCATATTTGAATGTTTACTTTTCAAAACAATACTTTTGGTGATGATAACTTAATGAGAATTTAAGATGGTAATTTTTCTCATTTTTTTTAGATTGCATTCTAATTTTGAATAATTTTTTAAATGTAATTCTTTAAATGATGCTTTACAAGGATTTCAATCAATTCAATTCAATGATTAAAACTTATTCTTAGTGGATTTTTATTGGTATGTGTATTAATAATTTCTGTTAATTTTCAGGAGACTCCTGGTGTGAAATGAATGATATCTACAGAGATGAAGCTACCAATACATACCTCTTCAGCATTCATAAATTGAGCAAAGACTCAAATGAAACGGAAAAATTGGATCCATGTTCTGGACCAGTGGATTTTTCAAGTTAGTTGCAAATTTGGTGGAGGATTTAATTCGTCCCAAATTTTCCCTTGTTTGTGTGGTGGGGGGTGATTGTGACGTGTGAATGTCTTTTCTTATTTATGAAATTTTCAGTTATCCCTGTTTGTTATACACACTAACACTTTATGCACCATTCTCACTGCATGATGTTTCTCAATCTATGTATGACAATCCAAGAAACTAATGCATTAATGAAATAAACCTATTTTGTTAATTTAGGGCTGTTTGCAAATAGTTGGCAAATGAAAATTCCTAGCTGTATTAGCGCTGTAAATTGCCTTGTATTAGGACCAATGCAACTTTAGTCCCTTATCTTGAATGTCTAGGAAATTTAAAAAGACAATGCCTGTATATATTTAGCTGTGCATGATAAACTTATCATTTGTCAGAAATTTTTTGGTCATTGGTAGTAAACTAAATTAGATTTCATTTCAAAGGCTCGTTATATGTTATGAATTCAGAAGAATAAACACTTAGTGAACATTAGAGGAATAAATATGGGCATTTCATTGAATCAAAAGAGCTAAAGTTATCTTGCTGTAGGGTAAATTGACTCCCAGAAAAGGAGGATATCCGGGTTACATAAATTTTTTGATACTCTGTCAAAAGTGATTAATGAATTCATAGATGTTTAACCCTTTCGAGACGAATGCCGTGTTTAGGTAGTGGTGATTTTCCGGGCTCAGAATACAAATGCCGTGAATGCCGCACGAATTTTCCTACACTTAACGCAGAGTGCCATGTTTAGGTGGCGGAAGTACAAATCGTGCAAGGGTACTTATGTAAGGGATTATGGTTTATAGACTAACCTTTCAGACCTTCTTCTAGGGAGTTTCAGATCTTTTTCCTTGATGGAAACCTTGCCTCAGGAGTAATTTAGCCATTTCCTAGCATCGTGCCACTGCAAATTAAATGATATTGCAATAGTTTTGCTAAATATTTATTTTAAGAAATAATTGTTTATATTGCCTTGGAAGAGAGAACCTTGTAATTTGATGACTTACTACAATTTTTAAACAAAATTTTATCGCAAATAATAACAGTTTATGAGTAACACAATTTCATGATTATTATTTAGGTTTCATGCTATTTAGCTTAAAATTAGTGGAAGAATTTCGTTCCAAATTTCTACATATTCAGAAAAAAACAGTTTTAATTTTCATTGCAATATTTGCAGTAAGCGCTACAAAAAATTTGCAGATATACAACTGCATTAATAATTTCATGCTTCGAAGCAATACTGTAAAAGGGAAGGTGAATTACCAGCGGGCGATGTTCCACAATTGCCGTTGCTGAGGATTGGTTATGACACCCCGCTGAGAAGAGGGTATGCTCTAAACCTGGCATATTCAGAGCAGCAAAAACACTTCGCATCACAGGGCAGTTAGTCCACTGAAGGCCTTCGTACACAGAGGAAGATTTTCAGAAAATGTCCCCGTCTCGAAAGGGTTAATTATATAGTTTTTTAATTACTTTGATTGTATAAAGGTACTAAATTACTTATTTGTTTTGAAGATGGTGTTTTTTGAAGAATTTATTATTTTTTCGTAGGACTTAAACAGTTTTTTTCGGAAATTTATTCAACGGAAAAAAGGGAGAGGTCTTGATTGTTGTTCATTAATTGTTTTTTCCTAATTTTTTAAAAATTTTTACTATAAAAATATGTAAATTTGTTTTTATGGTGCTACTTGATTCTTAGCATTTTTTAATTCAAACAGTAGTTTAGTATTTTGTATCCATGGAAAGTCCTTTACTGTATCAAATAAATGTATTCAGAAAATCATGAATTGAATGTACAATTTTTGTTAGATACTTGAAGGTTTAGTTATTTCATTAGTTATACAATGGTACCTCAAGATGCAAGCAGCTTAATATATGAGTAGTTTGAGATATGAGCTGGAGCTCAGGCCATATTTTGTTAGAGATGCAAGCTGTGTTTCTGGAGTGTAAAGTTAAAAGTGTTGAAAATTAAGTGCATTTTTTTTTCTTTCAGTTGAAATAAGAAAAGTCTAGTTTTAGTTTTAATGTTTTGAAAATAGTTTTATGCTCTAAAAAAAGCGCAGTTTATGTCCGTGTCTTGAGTGCCTGCATCCCCTCCTCCTCGCCGTTTACCTTGGTTAGTTGCACTCATCTGTCTCCAAAGTAAAACTATTATGCTGAATAATAGCTGAAAATTTTCTTTATTCATTATTTATAATGGTGCGTGGATATTTCATTGGTCTGGCATGGATTTGAATTCAGTGTTTTTAAATGGGAGAAATTTATTTGAGGTATGTGATGTTCAGCGAGCTCGGTTGTGGAATGAATTTAATTAGCATCTTGAGGTATCACTGTACCTTAGAAATATTCAACATTGAAAGAAGTTACTACTTTTCAATAAAGTGAATATTATCTATTATTTATTTAGTCATTAAATTTAATACCAAATGTAATTTTTTCAGCCCCATTGTTTATATTGTGAAAATTTTTTGTCTGTTATTCTTTTTTGACATTTTTCAAGTTCGTTATTATTCTTGTTTTAAGTATATTATATGAATCCCCATCGTACATCAATTCTCTTAAACTCAATTAAGTGTATCTCATCAATCATGTCAAAGCCTCTCCCTTAACTTTGAAAATTTTATATATTTCTAAATAATTTCTATTTGTGTTTTCTGAATCATTGTTTATATTTTGATTCTTACTGATTTGAAAATTTATTCTTAGTGAAACCAAAAACCTATAGAGTGGTGGAATTACCAAAAAATAATAATGGGGATTCCTCTTTGTAAGTATTTGTTTTTAGATCCACTTCTATAGTGTTAAAAGTTAAACAGTTAATTATTTATTGGTTAAATAGTGTTCAATATGTTCCATCTGAATATTTAATCAAAGAGTTTCTAATTTATATTTTCACATATTTGCCATATTCTACTGGTTTTAGGGAATTTTTTATCTTTGAAGGCGATAAAGGAATCCTTTAATCCAATTTATTCCATCATAATTAGTGTCATCATTAGAGAATATCACCATTTACAGCAGCTGGTGTGGCTAAAGAGGGGGCAATTATAGTGTAAATTAATGTAGGCTAATAAATATTAATTTGTTTTCTGTTTTCTGAAAATTTGTTTGCTATTATATATTTTTGAGTATGATTAGAAACTTGACTTTGATACCTTTAAAAATGATGCATTGCTGAGGGACTTAAATAAGGAGGGGGGTGCAAAATATAGTAACGTTCAAATGAATTTTTATTTCACATAGCTTCTAAGTTCCTCTTAATTTACTTTTAATTCACCAACATAGAAGTAGGTTAATTAAAACTTCTGATGTTTCTCATTCATTTCACCTTTATAATGCTTAATTTTCATCGTAAGTTTTGATTGAATTTTAAAGGATTATTTTTACATATTTTGTATTTCAATCATTACCATAATTTAAAAAATTACATATTATATTTAATATTTTATTGAATTATATATTATTGAATATTATATAAATTATTATATTGAATATTTATTGCAATATACTTATTATATAGTGTGACGCAACATTTTTATAAGCATTGAAAGCCTGCCACATTGCTTGCCATACCTGCTATCTTTATAGTTCATTTGATAATATTGGTACTGTGTGAGAAAGTTGTTTCTTGTTTGTGTATTGACCCCATTCATAATCCTTTTTTATTCTTCTCTTGTTTTCTTGATGTTTCATTCTTATGTATTTATTTTCTACTCCTTTTCTTGCCTGCTAACTGGTAATGGTTTTTGTTTGGGTAGTGTTTACTAATATGTAAGGGTCCTTAATGGTTTGCTGGCTTTACTCGGCAATAAATCTTTTAGAAGTAATTGTGGTAAACCTGAAAAGTTTTCTATTTTTGTTTATATGTACTGTTAGCAATTTAAATTGTGCTTATGCATTCTTGATGTTATTATTTTTCTAAAGAATATTATTTTGAATTTTCCTCAATATGTTAATTGAAAATACAACCTCATGCTGTGAGTGACAGTTTTTAAAAATTGTATCGGTAATGACTCAATGTTAAACAAATTATTCTTTGCTGTTTAGTAATTGTATTATGAAGAATTGATGAAATAATGCTTTTAAGTAATTGAAAGTGTTTTAGGTCATAATTAGATTTGAATGAAAAGCTTGATTAATTCTTCGTGGAATTTACCAAATTTTTCCTTCTATAAATTCTATTGAGAAATTACTCTAATTATCAGTTCTTACTTGTATTGCTTTGAAAATTATTTGATTACTTCAATCTACTCCAGAGAACATTGCCATTTTAGTTGGAATAATGGCAAATCAAGCCTGTAATTTCTAATGTCTACATCACAGTTAATAGTCTATAGCTTCCATGATTTGCATTGTAAGTTTCGTTGCAAGTATGGCTGCTTTCAATGTGGATGTTTAATTAATTCTAGTTTCTCAGTAGCTATGCTAAAAAATTTCAACATAGTTTTGACATTCTTCTGAGCTAATTTTTTATGGCCTCGTTTGTATTTTATTATACCACATGATGACTATTAATTAGAAATTGGCCTTATCACTTCTTTAAGCTTTTAGCCCAGAGGAGGGAATTACTATTCTATTATTTATTCATTTCCTTTAACTAGCCTCATTCTCCAATATTTCTGTTAATTTGGGAAGTACTCTTGCATTGTATTCTTAATAATAGTGAATTTTTAAATTATGCATATGGGTCATTTATCATTTTCAAATTTATATTGAACTCTATTCTTGTATAAATATAATAAGAAGATGCGAATTCATTTTTGCATGTTTTATGAACTTTCAATCCAAAACATATTAAAACCATGAATTTTTCCCTTATTCATTCAATCTCTCACTCATTCTTTTTTCATTCCTAATTTCTACATTTCCATCCTGTTCCAGTAGAACCTTGAAAGTCTTAAAACCCTTATATGTAATATTCTTGCATTACTTCCCTTCATGTAAGATTTTTACTTAATTTCAAACACAGTAAGACCCCGCTTAATGGGGGGATAAGTTCCAATAACTTCAAGCTCTAAACAAAACAGCGATAAACTAGACAACGTAAAACGTATATATGTAATGGGGATTATTGAAAAGAACAAAGAATAAGAAAATTTATCAGTTCTTGCCAAATTTATCAGTTCTTGTCAAATTTATCACAAAGAAATAAATAATAATAATTGTTTATATCTTTATAAACCTACAAATGTTGATGAGAACAAATAAATTAACTTTGACACAGGAAAGCTGCATTGGGGTACTGGGATTGCGACTTACGAGAATACAGTTGAAACCTTTTTTCTGGACAGACTAACGAAAGAGCGTTGAAAAAAATACCTAGTATATCTACATATCACCGTTGTTATAAAGTGCACTGCTTTTGGTTGGTGCTTGGGAATTTCCTTTGCACTCATGTACAATAAGTATCAATACAGTGTGCGATTTGGGAAGCCCCAAAAAACCACTTACTGAAACATCATTAAGCGGGGTCTTACTGTATCTCTTTTACTTCTCTCTCTCTTGTTCTTCATATATGATTTCCATTAAATCTTAATGCTTGATGAAGTGAATTTATTTATAATATTTATATAAATAATGCATTTTAATCCAACCTTAAATGTGATGTAGCAATTATAAGGTATTAAATTTTCAGTCATAACTATGATGCTATAGGGTCCATCTATTAGCTAGGCAATCTTTTTCTGTCTTTCATATGACCTCATCTAATACTCCCTTAGTTGTGATAGGGAAATCAAGTTTAAGGGAAAGTAAGATAATGCTGTTAAAAATTACGAATCTTTTTTCAATCCATCGTAGAGTAACTCTTTAATTCTACTTGAGGAATACATTTTACGTAAGTATACTGTCCTGTCAGTCCATATCCGTGAATGAATATATGAAGAATGCTCTCTCATTATACTTCTGAAAATTTGATTTGGAGAGCCTATATAATGATTAAATTTACCAATGAAAATATGATGTGGATTAGATTGAGAAATGCTGGATATACTTATTTTATGCCATTGCATTTTCATTCTGTTATCAAATTTTCTTAAACTATTTTTATAACTTTAATGCTAAAGATTTTTCAGGGCCCTTTTCTTAATATAGAAATTATTAAAACTTACAATTGAAATTTGATTAGAGCATGTATTTGACATAGAAAATACATTTTAAATATATTGCAACTTATGATTTATAGAATAGATAATAAACATTAGAGAAGTTTAACCCCTTAATTTACAGGTAATGTTGAGGAACTAATGTAATGAAAATTGAACTTTTTCACTCTTATTACTGGTAAAAGGGAGCTAACTGACCTGCATGAATGCATGAAAAAATTAATAACCTACTAAGCTTTTTCAAATTTTACTTTTCCGAATGAAAAATTAATCAGTTCCTCTTAATTTAGTAAATATATGCCGCAAAATGTTCATGATATCTGCCATCCAACCAGAAAGGACCCTTCATGTTGTCTTCTTTGTTAAAGCTTAACTGTATGGTTAAAACCATTTACTTAGTTTACTGCACTTCTATCTTAAACTCGAAAAATGATAATGAATGGGTAAAAAATTGTTTTAGCTTTATTCACCTCTAAGTTTAAAAAAAAACTACTGTAAATATATTCAAACTTACTTGTCGTGAATTTATATTCACTTCAAGTTTTATACTTTCTCAAACAGAGAATGCAAATCATAATCATCCTTTTATCAATAATGATACCTATATTATTCTCAATTTTATATTAGCATATATATCTTTATTCTGTACTCTTTGGATCCTTGATGAATTGCTACACTACAGTTACATTTTAATAACTATTGATTGCTCTGATTGAACTGTGGAAGAATTATCTCAAGTACTACTATTTTAAACACTGAGTCATAAATTTATGTATATGTAATTGATAGTATTATGTTAATCTGTGATGAATATATTACTGAAGAGCCTCAGTTCAAGCAAATAGCATTTCTGCTCCTTGCTGGATTAATTTATGACATCAAATTTTATGTAAAAATAACCATGGTTTTGTGGGGCATTTTTATCAAATTTTTACAGCATTCCTAAGTGATCAATACCTTGCTATCAAGTGGACAAGAGGAAACCGTACTATGTATGTTAATGATAAAGTGGTGTGTGACATTGAGCCCCATGCTTCTGTCAGTCGGTCTTTCAAATTGCACTTAAAAGACTGTCTGGATTTATATGCAGCTAAGGAAGAACTTGGTGTGGATAATGCTTGGTGAGTAGTGTAACTTGCGTATCTATTAGATGTATTCCTTGCATCAGCAATCTTCACACCCAGGTGTTGACATAAGGGCAATTTGTCATATTAGTTTATTTTACCCATTACCCATAAGTATTTGCTATTATCAATTTCCCAAATATCAAAATGATAAACTTCCAGGAAGTGTCAATAAATTTTATGATTCTTCCATGTATTTCTAATAGAGAGCAATGTTTTCAGCTTCTTGAATCAAACCCAAGCTCATTTATAGTAATCTATAGATAAATATAATTTATTTTTAAAAGAGGAGCAAATTACAATCTAGAAAAATTCTATTTTTCTTGTTAACATAAATTCTTTAAGTGTGTGATTTAATTTTTTGTGCTGAGATAAGAGCTTGGTCACATGGATAATTCTACTTCATTCATAATCCATTCTTCTAAAATTTAATTGAAATACTTTATATTTTCCAGGTATTGTCCAAAGTGTAAAAAACATCAGAGAGCAACGAAGAAATTTGATTTATGGACTTTGCCCAAAGTCCTTATCATTCAGTTGAAGAGGTTTTCGTACAATAGATTTAGAAGGGACAAAATTGATTCATTAGTTGATTTTCCGCTTCATGAGCTTGATATGAGAGACTATGTAATCAACCACTCCACTCCACCTGCTCCTTACGACTTATTTGCTGTATGTAACCATTATGGAGCAATGGGTGGTGGTCACTGTAAGTTATCTTAGTTTTATTCATTTAAATGGTTTTATACTCAGATTTTATATTCAGATAGCTTATTGCAGTCTTTCTCCTAATTAACCAACTTCACAACTGAAAAGATATTTATTTTACTACATGAAATCACTGAAAATCCATTTAAAAATTTATCAGAAATATATCAATCACATTAGTTGCATGATATAAATCCCTGATGTTGTCCCGTAATAAAATTCCAAATCTCAGATAACAGCTATGAAGACCAATATACTTATCTTTTCTGTTGAGATGATTTTAATTTTTTGATAGTAAAACTTCAAATTTACATTTTGACATACTCTGTTATTGGTGTTCTATAAGGTGCCCTGAGAATTTTATTTGTAATACATTGTAAAGTTATTCTTTAAGTCATAATGTATCTTGTTGCCACCGGACAGTCGTCCAATTTATGTCCAATATTTTAAATAATGATAATGTACTTCCTGTCCAATCTCACTCCAATTTATGATTGAGATAGCAAAAATCAAATGGAGAGGTTTTCAAGTATTATCAAAGGAGCCGTGGATAGTTGCATAGTTGGTAAAGAATTGCTTGTCATGTCAAAAAATTGGTTTTCTTAAAATTCCCTATTTTGATAGTTTCCTTTAGAGTTTCATGAATAAATTGTATTCAATTTTATTTTTGGTCCAATTAATGTTTCAAAATAACTATAGAACAGGTTAGGTAATTAATTTTTATAAAATCTGTGAAAACTATGTAATTTATTGTATGTTGCATTGGTGTTAATTAGGATTAATGGGATTGAAGTGTTAATAAATAGTGCACAAGCTTAGGTTTGGTTTTTTGAGATATGGAGACTGATTTACGTCATGAATGTGTGTTTTGAAGTGACCTTCGTACTACATTCTGATTTGTGGATATCTTAAACAAATTATATATGCTTTGGTAGGAAATTTATTAAGTTTATTGATCAGAAATGATTGTTTCATTTTTTCATTGAATTTAAATTGAATACTTTATTTACTCATTTTTGTTAGCTTGACTGGCATATTTTTTCCTGTTGTCCTTGTCCTGTTCCTATCTCCATCTTCTGTTGCTCCTATATCCTCTTGGTTTATGCAAGGGCCAATAGATTGGCCCTTGCATATGCACACCGGGCGGATAGATTGGCCTATCCACAGTAAGAGGGTTAAAGTAACCATGTCTACTACCCTCTTTACATAATTATATTAAATCATATGATAGTTAATTTTCTTGGAGAAAATAAAAAATAGACCTAATACAAACAAGAAGGATAGTAATCTAGATGTATGTAGACCTTCTTAAAACTACAGTTATAGTAAATGCTCAATTGCCAATTTATTAATACATCATGTATTATTCTCTCTTTTTGCTATTCATGAAGGAGTTAGATGAATAAAAAGAATTTATATTGAAATTTAATAGAAATTTTATTTGAATAATGCTGTTCATTCTATTTCCCATTAGTATGCGAGAGTCAATGATTTATAGTGTATTGTATGTAGTGTATGTAAAGAGATTGGGCTAATATCAAAGACTGCAAAAGATTTTTCCAGTTTTTATCAGATTTTTAGTGAAAAGATAAAGGATGAGATTTAAACTCATTGATTGACAGTAATGATCACAATAGTGTTGCTAATCACCTAATTTTGCTTGAATGAAGTTTATATATTTCCCTAGAATGCATAATTTTATAGTTATTTTTTTTATTTCAGATACTGCTTATGCAAAGAATATGATAGATAGGAAGTGGTACTGCTTTGATGATAATTCTGTTCACAGTGTTGGGAAGGAGCAAGTTGTGGTAAGATAAAATCCTTAGTCATTTTTGGAAATTATGTATTAAAATTTCTTTGTAGGTTTTGAGTGATTTTAATTGTTATATTTTGAATTTCAGTCGGCTGCTGCATATCTTTTATTTTATGTGCAGAGGGACAGTGAAAATTCTAACCAATGTTTGAACCATATGTCAAATTCAGGGTTATTTGTCCCGGAGGATGCTGATAAGTGTAGTGATGAGGAAATGGAATGATGGTTATTCAATGTCATAAATGAGTTTGATCCATGGTGACTGTCCACTGTGCCTCCAACAGTTGTGAAGAGAAGAATTCAGTGTATCAAAGTTTGTTTTTTCCTTCAAATGTTGAAGGTCCTCTGTTATACACAGAGAATATTACAGCTAAGACAAAGATAAAGCATGTTTTGTTGCCCCCTGGCAATTATGTAAATCCATCCACATCTAGTTTATCTTATTATGGTTCTTTAATCCTCATTTCATTTCAATAAAATAGAATTTGAAGAATAATTGTGGCCTTAAAACCAAGTAAGGGAATAAAACATTGCCTTATCCTATGTCTAGTTGTTTTTCAATGAAATTTTGCTTCAGCAGTCTAAATGGTTAAATATGTCTATGTTAGTTTTATTTAATTTCTCTGTTCACGTGATGTCCTTGTCATTTAAAAGTCAATTTCATGCCTTATTTTGTACAAACAAATCTGAATAAAAACTGTTAATTTAATCGAAATTTGCCACAAAAATATTGCAACTTGTTGAATTTTACTGATATTCCAATGCTGTATGCATAATTAATGGGAACTGAGTGTTTCGTCCAGTGAAATTTGTGGACCAGTGAATGGAGTAAATTGGAGTAAGTCACATATTTTTCAAATTTTATTTGAAGAATTGTTTTTAAAAGCAATATTTGATGGTACATAAGAATTAAATCCATTATAGTTGTGTGAGTTCAAGAAGTTAATCAGCTCTTGGGAAGCTTAGTGGATACAGCTTTCAACTGTGGTGATAATGATCTAGGTTTGAATCCTTGTATGGTCCTTGGGCAAGTTTACCTAAGCTGTCAAATTTATAAAACAATGCTATAAATTTTAACAGGAATTGTATTAAAATTTAAACTTGCATTGTTTTTTGTGATATTTTGTTATTAACAATATTGACAGCATTCTGCTTACCTTTCTAAAATCAATTTCTGGGTTCAAATACTAGTCAGTGCGTCTCAGCTGTGTTGAGTGGTAAAGGTTGATCCTGCAGATTAAAATTCTCTTGAAATTAAATCCAAACAATTTCCTTATCATTCTTCTCTTACATTTCAGTTTAATTTTTAAGCTCCTGTTATGCTGTTATATTTAAATTATTGCATTGTTCTATTTTTAATATATCTTTATCACAACATTTATGCTATCACAGGTAAAAGTATTTCTCTAAGTAAATATATAGTTTGGCATGAAAGAGCCTGTATTTGAAAATAAAAACTTAATGAAACTTATATGCCATCAAATACAGTAAATTGAATTCTTATGAAGTTTATAAAACAGCCAAATGAAATTTTTATATCTTCTCTGGGAATGTAGAGTTAAAATTTTATTTTTTGTCATTAGATGCAGTTGTTGCTGTAGCAGCTGCAATCCAGTATTCCTTTTAGATCTGGTACTTAATGTTTGCATGCAAATCAAAGTGTCAAATTTTTAAAGGCGCTGATGTGGCTTATAAATGTGTATATATAAATATATATTTGATGCTGGTGTTTAAACAGAATTGTTGAAAAGGAATTGCAGCTTTGAATGGAATGTATTCCTTGTAGCTTTGGTAATATTTCTCGTTAAGAAAAAGTATCAAGTGCATCTATGGTTTTACCAATGATTTCATCCACAATGTTTGACTGAAAATGTTGTCTGTATTTGCCTGGAATGTTATAGCTTCAGTGTTGGAAAGGGTGGTACATTATTATTTTTTCTTAAAGAAAACTTAAATTATCCATGAGGAGTGCTACTGAACTCATTAAAGACACATCTCTTTATTTATTCACATTTTTATCTTAGTATTTTAGGTCATGCAACTACCATATAGCATTGAAAATGAATTAGTTTTCTTTCAATCTCTACTTTTCAAATGAAAGTAAAATCTTTCATTACAGTCTGGCCAATTAAAATGACATATGAATTGACATACAGGTTAGTATTAGTTACAAGTGTGTGGATGTGTATTTGTAAGCAAATCATTTCTATGCTGTATTTTAGCATTTTAAAAGGCAAAAAAGCTTAACATTGCCATCATGTAAATGCAATGGCTATCTTTATTGTACGAGTACAAAGTAATTAGTCTAAGCTTACATATGTTCTATTGTAGAACTTGGTGCCAAAGCTGCATTTCTATTTTTGACATATGTAGTGGAGTTTTTTTTTTGACTTGTAATGAAATTGTCTTTCATGAAATGGAGATGAATATAGTGTGTTAATATTTTTTTTCCCCCAGAGTGTTTTTGAAGTTCCAGATGATTATGGGTATGGCTGAATCTTGTATTAAAACGAGTTCATCAGTCATGGTGTTAATTAAAGTGAATCCAAATTTTTTAACACTCCGTAACCTAACTCTATTTGCTCACACAATACTGATGTTTCTTCAGGTGACTCATGTATTTTTACCTCTGACATACTCTATTACCTATTCATGTGGTTTCATGTAAATTTAACAATTTTTGTTCTCATTGAATGACAGTAGCCATTTAACTGTTATGTTTTCAAAGTGAAAAATTGTATTCTTTAAACCTATAATTAAATGTTTCATTTTTACTCTTGTTTAAAGAAGCAGTGATACCAAATGTATTTAACTCATTTGTTTGCCTAATTTATGTTGAATACATTAAGTATTGCATGAATCAATTTTTATAGTTTCTTTCTTTAGTTGTTGTACCTGCCCATTGTCAGATTTAAGCATGAGAGTGAGAGTCTCAATCTTCAATACAAAGTTGAATATATATATATATATATATTGCTTAAAAGTTTCAGTAGAAGTTCATAATAAGATTTCTTAAAATATATTCATGAATATATTTGGCTATATTATAATATTCCAGTTCTTTCATTTTAACTGATAATTGAAACAAGATAACTAATATTCCATCACAATATCCTTAATCTATGATAGCCATAGGACCTATGGATAATGTATAATCAAGTGTTTTTGATTGAGGAAAACATAATTTTCACAAAATACTTTTTTTTCATTAACTAAATTTTAGGTGGATCAATTTATATTTTTTTGAGTAAGGTTAGTTAAAGATATAAAACTTTCTATGCAGTTATTAAAGCATAAGTTGGTATTAAGAGTTCACAATTAACTCTCAGCAATTGATGGTGGTTAATAAAAGAGAAACTAAATGGAGTTGTAATATAACGAGGTGTTAATTTATTTTGATTAACTTGGGAAGTCTATTACTTTGATTAAATAATCAAAAGAAATTGAAATCAAGTTTTTTTACATTGCTTATCATGTCATGTTGATAGCATGGTTTGCTTTTTTACTCCAAATATCATAGTCTGCTGATCTTTTTTGTTCTAATTTTCTTGACAAGTGTCTGTATTTTTTCCCCTACATTTCCTATCATCATGGACTAATAGATGCACTTCTTATTTTCCTATTCTCAGTTGTCTTAAGTGGATGGCTCACAATATAACTTGTTAGGCTCCCAGGAATATTATTTTGTATATTTGCTATTAGTTAATCGCTTAGAACATAATTTACCTCTAATTTCATATGCTTTCATCTAAAGTTTTTGTTGATTTCCTTCTTAGCTTTTCAGGGTTAAAATGGTAGAAATTTTTGGTTCTTTGAACTTATGTTTTCTTTTGTGATATCTTAATATAAAAATATTCCCTTTATACTTCTGCTTCAATTATTTTACCTTTAACTGGTAATTTGTAGTAAATGGATCTTTTTTAGTATTATGTTCTTGAAATAATTTTGGCCTCAAAAGAATTTATTCAATAACCTCTGTGAAAGCTTTCTAAATATCAACTGAAGCCAAGCTGTTTGGCTATTTTTTATATCTTAACTTTTGTAATAAATTGATGGGTCAGAATTGTCTACATTGTTCCTACCTCTTGTTAGAATAAAGTAGTCTTCCCTTACTTTATGTATTTAACTTTCCTTTATTTATTATTATTATGTTATTAGGATTTAGCTAGCATTTCATGTCAGACTGGCGGTGCGATATCATCCTCATTAGTGAAATTATAACCAAGAAACGAGTATGGGGAATTTAATTACCCTACATTACTTTCATGTAATATTCAGTTGTGGTTAATATCTATCGGCAATAGAACTTTTTTTTTAACTACTGCAATAAGGCAATTAGTTTGCTGCATTTTCAATAATGCCCTACAAGTAATATTGAAATCAGTGTAGGAGAATGTATTGAAGTTGATATATTTAAATGTATGAACAGTGATATTTTGAATGATGAATAGTGATGTAAATGCTTGTTACTAAAATAAATAATATACACAATTTTTTTGGGATAACATATGAATTTTATGATTCAGCCATTGAAATTATTGCTGTATGGATTCATATCTGATCATATAGAAAATTTCATACCTTTAAAATTTGAGGATCTACATCTTTGCACTTTTTTGTTGGATCAGTGTGACATAATTTCTCGCAAATAATGAGTTGTTTCTATCAACTCATTATTCGCGAGAATTTTAATTATGATTTACTGCTCAGAAATAATATTTCTCATCTCTCATAAATTAAAAAATAGTACAAGATTAACCCCAGACATAAATAATGTGTGTCCAGGATGCCCACAATTACAGAATATCCCTTAATGACGTATCTGAATGTTATTACAGACTTGATATTGCCACAAGAATAATGTTTTTTTTATAATCTGTTAGATGAGAAAATAAATTTGCAAATTTCCCTTATGTTCCATGCATCAAAATTTTCAAAGGAATCAGCTGTTCTACTAAGTATGCTCTTAAAGAAAAAATTTCTATTAAAAAACAACAATAGTTTCTGAGATGTATTCTGTTGATAATAGCAAATTGTCATATTTACTACTGCTTGTAAATTTTTCTTTCCTATTATGTGGAACCTTATAATATTTACTTAAAACTTTTTTTTCTGAAAATATGAAACGCAAATAAATAGCAGAACTTTGAAACTTCAGAGAAGCCTCATATGGTTTTATTAAAATTTTGCTATTATTATTCTATTTGTGGAAATGATCAAATGTAAAGGGAATATTTTAGCGATTGACAAGAAAAAATGTTTTTTATATTTAAATTGGCCTCAATCTTGCAATAAAAATTAAGGATAATGCAAATTTAGCCCATTCAAATTTATGTAAATTTAAGTTTGTGATTAATTATTGTTTCTGGTCAGTTGTTCAAGCCTCACATAATTCAGTTAAGGGCCCTTAGTCATATATTGTGCGATTTTTTTAGTAAGATTGAGAACTTATTACATTTATCTGCATTATGGTAAATTAGCCCCTCTTAATTCTAAATTTGACTATTCTTGAAATTTCAGTGAAGAACATTTAAAGTGATATTTATATATTAAACATTATATTTAGCTTTTAGATAATTAACTAATAATTAAAATTCAAAGCACAGGGTATGGGTAAAAATCATAGCAAGCGTCAACTAATTGATCTCGATGTTAGAATAGTTATAATATTCTTACAAAAATTAAAGTAAAAAGAAGGAATTCCTTTTGTTGTAAAATTTTTGCTGTAAATTTTAATGGTATAATATGGATTCTAGACCATGAGTATCCTTTTATTCTTAGCACTAATTTTAATCCAATTTATAATTGCAGGAAAATCAGTCGATGAGTAATTTTTAACTTTTCAAAGCCATGTGCACAATGTAATGCACCTTATAACGAAAGATATATTTTATGAAGAAAAAAATGGTACCTAAATCTAACCAGACCATCGGTCATTCATTCAACTGCTCTTTAGATAAAATTTTTAGCTTGTGTGTCAAGATCATTGACCAGAATATAATGAAGATGACTATAAAAAAAGCGTTAGTAGGTTTTATCACCTTATACGATTGAATATTATGAAGACGAGGGATCGTTCACCGGTGGTAATTAGTGGAAAGACTTCGCTACGACCAGAAATATCTTCTTTGATTGAAAATATTTGAACACCTTCCTATTTAGTTTGACACAATAATAAGAAACTTAGACTTTAAAGTTAAGAAATCATTACTCTTATTTAGGTAGCGGCAAGTAGTTATGTGAATCTAAGTATTGTTATTTTTAATTGATACTAATTTGGAAGCCTTACGTCCAGAACTTTTTAAAACATGCTGCTCGATATATTTCTCTATGCACCTGAACTCTGGCATTATCTCATATTTATCGGCTGTCTCGAATAAATGTATATCTTTCATTGAGATTAGGTGACAGAACAACCTTATCAGCTTGCTCTAGTAGGCAGCAGTTCTCTTCACGGAATGGTTGTGCTAATGAAATTGAGAATATCGAGGACGTAATGACTTTCAAGAACGAAAATCGTGCGATCAAAATTGGTCCCTTCCAAGGTACACTAATTTTGATTCCTCTATACGTGATATTTAATTTACGTTGATGTTATTCATCGAGTAAATGCGTACGAATGTCGAATTATTTGTTCAACAAATCGTGCGTTGAAAAATTCTGAGATTATTCGGGTTAGATGAAAATATTCCCATGCTAAAAGGAAATAAATATATTTAAAGCAGAATCGATATAAATAATTCACTGCATTTCCACGTGCAATTCTTTCTAGCTATATTTCAAACTTATTGATGTTACAATCAATCTCCCGGTCAGAAGTAAAAATTATATCATTGTGAAAATCTTGCAGGTCAGTGTTGATCGCTACTTGACAGAATCAGCAGTGGTTGATCCCATTTTAATCTTAATATAAACCTTGATCTGCTCTCCTATAAAATCATTATTTTTCCCTCGTGTACTGCTTTAGTCATAATTTAATGTTTCTATGCATCTCATGGAAAGTATAACATGCTTTTAAGTTTTTGGGAAGTACAGGAATAGGTTGTGTACATGATGGAGTATATAACCATTCAATTCATTCTATCTCCTTTACTATATTCTCTAAACAAATTTTTAAGAAATCTTCTGGCTTAACAGGATTAAGTACTTCCCTACCAATTTCAAAGTTATGTTTGTGTTATAAAGGATGATTACGAAGGAACATCATCCAGGTGTAGATACATCTATTGCATTCTTGTGAAATACTGAGAGCCATGTATCCTCAGTTGACTTATTAGAACTCACTCTACTTTCAGTTAACTCTTCTTTAAATTTGGAGCACCACTTCCAATAACAATTTGTTGTTATTATGTTTTAAGCTCTATTGTCCATCACCCTCTTTTTCCAATATAAAAAATATTTTTACGATGTAAAAATAGAAACAAATTTTTGAAAACAATTATATCACAAATCCAGTCACTTTCCAACTACAGACAGCATAGCAAGTGTCTAATATTAGTGAACAAGAATAAAGAGGCGATAAATGTTAACCTGAAAACCACTTAAAAGTACCAAATTCTGGGATATTCTACTTAAATTCTACCTTATTTTAATATTTCCTTTATCTATGAGGATAAAGGACATATTAAAATATTCAAATTCATTCCACTGTGAAGGCTTTTTTGGCTACTTATGAGTTACCCTGAGGGGTGATTCCTTTAGCTAAATAGGAATATGCATAGTAAGCATCAATGATTGATCCAAGTTACCCTATGTGGATTATAATTTTGTTTTGAAATTGTTAGAACATATTTTTTTATCATTTATATGGAAGTTATTGCCTTAGCATCATTGGGTCATTGCATCATTGCATAGAGCTTTTGGAAGACCATTGTTAAGTATGATAAATCAAAGGAGACCTAAACTAGATTCTTGGGGAACTCCAGAAGTTATGGAAAGTAGTTTTTAGTCATATGCAATGTCTAACATGTGCTGTCAAATTAGGAATTTTTACCATTTGTGGACCACCAGTTAAAAAGGATGTGATTCATTTCAGAATAAATCAGTCAAGATAGCTTCATCAAATATATTGGTAATGTCTGTTTTTGCTTTAGTTATCAGGAAGGGAGCTAGTTGTCATCAGTAAAACTTTATAAATGAAAAATTATTTTGATAAAAAATAAGAAATTAAATAATAAGAAAAAATTTTCTCTTCTTCAAATAGATTTCTAAATATTTCTCAGTGTGTATCAACCAGTTGTTATCACAGGGTAAGTTCATAAGTAAACTTTTATTTTCAGCTATCATGAAGCAACATTGTAGAGAAATGTAATAAAAACAATAGTAATGTGTTTATTAATTTTCCTATATGAATTTCTCCAAAGATACTTCAGTGATTGAATTCATTTGAAATTTTTCAGGAATGTAACATTTCCATGAAGAAAATATTAGAATAATGTTCTTTGACTAAACTACCCAATCGAATATGGCTTGGAATATTTTGGAAAATAAATACTTGCAACTAGTGGCTGAGGCAATCATAATTTATTTTATTCTTATGGATGTCTATACTTATATTCAGCTACAGGTATTTAGAGTTCAATTTATTAAGTTATCTTACCATGAGAAATAAAAACTAAAATTTCTATAACTAATGAGTATTTTTGTATAATATTCTATATTTAGTTACAGCATCCAAACTTTGTAAATATATTAACATATGTTT
The DNA here is from genome assembly GCA_020796165.1 of Pantala flavescens. Classification (NCBI taxonomy): domain Eukaryota; kingdom Metazoa; phylum Arthropoda; class Insecta; order Odonata; family Libellulidae; genus Pantala; species Pantala flavescens. Next base: position 11,082,940 of record CM036889.1, on the reverse strand, counting down.
TTATATTCAAAGAAATATTTACACAAAAATGTGCATAGCATTTATTCCATTATTTATAATCTTCATTTACCAAGCCTTAATAAGGCTAAAATAAGAATTATTATCATGAGAATTTCCATCAAAACTTCCCTTTTCAACCTCCCTTTTAAAAAGTTTAATTTAAAAATGTATAAAAAATATATATAAAATGTATATTATATATATATATATATATATATATATATATATATATATATATATATATATATATATATATATATATATATATATATATATATATAATGTATATAATATATAATATATATATATATTATATATTATATATATATATAAAATGTAATGGTTTTCAACATAAAATAAATTTCTCACCTACTTGTGCAATTTCATCTTAAACCAAAAGAGGTTATTTCTTAATTTCTCTTAATATCTAATTATTTAATGCATACTCGTTTCAATTAATTGGTTTTTAAATATATTTTTAGATATGTTTATTTCATTACCTATAATAGGCCTTCACTTTTGTCAAAGATGATACTGCCATGCAAGAAGAGAGTATTTTTTCATCAATTTATTCTCATATTGGAATGAAGACTCTCCTCCTAGATCATGCAAACCATTACATCCACTTACCTCTGTCTGTCATTTTTAAAACTGTATGTATCTTATTATATTTTGTAATTAGCTTAAACTATAGTTAGTTATGCTTTAATTTATAATTTTAAATCATACAGATACATCAGTATAAGAATCATCATTATTAAGAAAATTCTCATAATTTAATGTGCTGAATAAATTGTATGTTACTTAGAGATAAAAGTATGAGATTTTATGAGAAGATATTGTATACAACTCTCAATATTATGTGTATTGCTACTTTTTTAATACACCAAGGTGTTTACCTAAATCCTAACTATTAAATTATTTCTCTGCTAAATTCTGTCTAGAAATTTTTTCTTCAACTTCCTATTCTAATATTGACATAGATTTCAAAAGTATGAATTATTTGCATCATGCTTGTATTTTGTTTAAATGGAGAAATGAAAATTTAATGAATACCTTATTGTGACCACTGCTAAGTTAAGAGGTATGGGTTTTTGATTTCTAAGAATAATTTTTGTTTTCAGGTAACTAGCTTCAATGAGGTATTCCCCTTTATTACTCCAAATATGATCAGTGCTAGTCATGTGATAATAGCTCTCTTTGGAATGAAACTTCTATGGAACCATCAGCTCTCAGTTCGCCAGTTGGGTTTTGTACTATTTGAAGTGAGGAATTTTCTTGATGAGTTGGATGGTACTATAGCTCGTTCAAGAGCTCATCATAACATGAGTTATGTTGATATTGGATCAACAGGTTTCTTTGTTGATGGAGCTTGTGATACCATAGGCTCTGCGGCTCTCTATATTGGGGCATTTTTTTACCTTTATAAACATTCATTGACAAGTGCTATCAGTTCAAAATCATCACTTTCCTCATTACCTCTTATTCATAAACCTCTTCAGAAAGATAATATGGAATGGAGCCTGAGTTTCCAGAAAACTTTTAGTATCTCTAATGGTAGCTTACAGTCTAAGAAGAAAGTCGTAATTGCTGTTTGTTGTTCAGCCATGCAGATGATTCTTTCTTCATTTTTCTGGAATCAAGCAATGGATGGTTATCATTCTATTCTTGAGACTGAATCTTTGACATATCAGCAGAGAGTAAGTAATGTGGATGAATTTTTGTGCTAACCAAGTAATTGCTCGTTCCTATTTTAAGAAAGAAAAGAAATACTCAACTTTCCCTTAAGATGATAACATTTGAGAGGCTTCTTTTTATTCAAATGAAACTAACAATAAAGGAAGATCAATATGTCATTGTAGTGTTAGTAATTGTTTAATCTATTCCTAAAACATATGTTTTATTACAAATAAAATGGTGGATTTGCAGGAACTTCAGTTAGAAATTTTAAAGTCTACTACAATGTGGATAATTATATGGTTTTGGAGAGTATGTAATCCACATGCACTACTTGAAATGATTCTAGTTTCGATCGTGCTTGATAAATTATGGGTAAGTTTCATATAGTAGAATTACTTTGAATAGCTAGAATTTTGTTTTTGTTTAAAAATGTATTCATTATGAATGCAAATTTTTAACATTATTTTTGACTATCACAGTTATTGTTTTGAGATTCCTAAATCTGAAATTAACTAATTGTGAATTTTTGTTATTTATATTTCATACCTGAAATTTATCTAGAGCTGCTGTTTTTACCTATAATATTTATTGTTATAAAGTTTTAAGAGTGTTTATGTTGTGTATAGTGTTAAAGTTTCAATCTGCTCATAATTTTTACTATTAATTATGAAAATTTATCCACTCTCTCTATTAGAATTTTCTTCAGTGGACAAAATACTCTGGTTTTGTGATTATTTTTATATTGTCAGCCATGACTCATGTTCATATGTGGTATGCCAAATCTCTGATTTTATCAAGTAGCCACTCCTTGAAGCTGTGAAAGAGAATCATCTTGCAATGATTGGAAAGTACATGGATGAGAGTAAACTCTTATTCTGAACATAATATGTTCTATGCTATAGCTCAATTTATAGAAAGTATTCATCAAAGTGATGGGATAAAACTATTTCCTAAAATAGTTGCTATTGTTATAGCTTACACTGATTATTTTAAATTTGGACTCTATGATATACAGAGAAAACATAGTGAACAATAAAATAGCCAATATGCTGGTATTTTGATGTCATGTTTGGCATTTTCATAATATTTTGCTCACTGTTCCATCTAGATTGTTTCTGATTTGATGCTAATGCTAAGGAAAAATCACTATTTTTGTATTGCTTGAACTTAATAGTAAAATTTATTTCTTACAATTCTATTACTTTTTAACTGGAGAGTTCCTGTATTACTATCTTTATTATTCCTTCCGCATGAATATATCACAAATGAAGAAATTATAGGTTACAGAACATAAGAAAAATTTTCTAAATATTTTATCTGAATCAAGCACTATTAACTTTCTACAAGCCTGTTATTTTTTAACACCATTACATAGAAGATTCAAATTTCACGTATTTATAGATAATCTGTACCCTTTTCTATAATTGCTATTAATTTTCGCTAGTGGTCATGGGTTCGATGCCAGCCTCATTTGAAATTCCTCCATTTAAAATACTTTCCGTAGGAGGCGTATTCGATTCTAATGGGAGTTCACTTCATAAGAAATACATGGGAAAATTATAAGACATTTTTAGACACTTCCAGACAGTATTTTATCTTTAAATTAGGAGTGTTTAAAGTACATGATACACATGAGAAAGTTGAAAAAATATGGTAAAGATCGTGCTTCGTTCGGCGCTTTGGAGGGAAAAATTCTTCTGTAAGAAATGCAAGGGAAATCGAATTTTATTTATAAAATTCACATATTCACTCGAGTTATAAGTCAATATATTTATAGTAGAAGGAGCATGTGAACATTATAAAATCATTGGTAAAATATTAGTAATGCATCACTAGAAGCAAAAATCGCTAAGTAATATATAATAAAGCAAAGTAAATTTCTTTCAAAAAATACGTCTTAAGCGGGATGACGTTATAACCGTGTTGTGTAATGCGGGTTGTCCAGTACATTTTAGAAGAATTGTCCGCTTGTTGAGCAAAGAGAACGCCAATTAAAATGATCTAAAGCTTTCCTGTTAGATAATTTGTAAAAGAAGCTTTTATATCTTTTTATATACCAAAAACGTCTTAGTTACTTTTACAGCTAGAAATTCCATTAGTGTAGGGAAGAAGTAAAATAAAGATACTTTTTCATCAGGTTCATAGCTCATTTATTTCTTCCCGTATGTACTTCCGTAACACCTTCCCCGTTACAGTGAATATTATTATTTGATTGGTTTACATTTGAGCAAAATTAAAGAAGCGATAAATATTAAGTAAAAAACATTGGTGTATCAAATGAGCTTGTCGTTTGGATGCGGCTCATATGGGGGCTCGCAAAGTTTTCGTCTTAAGCGGTAATTTTACACTATGATCCGTGTTATCCTGGTACTGGAAGAAAATTTTGTCTTAAATGTGTTTTACTGTACATGGTGTAGCTTTCGCATGAGTTTACGGGACGGGAAGGAGAAACACACACAAGTGTTCGGATTAAGACTAATTTTTCTTAAAAAAGAACTTAAGAACCGTATTTTCGGAAAAATATGCTCTTAATTTTGGGTAATCATCATTAGCACTCGACATTCACATTTTGCATTAAACTCTTGCGTTGAGCCAAATCCTCAACTTTTTATTATTATTTACTACGTTCTGCCTTACAAAAAATTTATATTTCACGCATTCTGACCTTTTTTGTAGTAATATAGAACATGACATGATACATTGACTTCTTTGATACTTTATATAGTATGTTTTAATAAATACTGAATTGAAGATATTTTCCCTACTTTTTCCTCATATCTTCAAATTATTTTGAAATAGTTTAATAATTTTCACCGCAATACTTATCATATGATGATATACCATATTTGATTAATTACTAAATGAAATAAATAATAAAAATTAAAATGTTCAAAGATTTGAATTGTTTTATTTTAATTATTTATAACTGAAAAATCATCACAGAATTACTGACAAATGATGTATTAAAATCTGCTGAAATAAATTTATTATATATCCTCCATATTTCTACGAATTTCTTCTGGTATTACTTAATCAACTTTTTATCGAAGAAATTCGAATACTTAATCAACTTTTTATCGAAGAAAAAAGAAACAAAGATACATAAAAAACTTATAACACAAGCAGTAACAGCTCGCATTTATCATTTGTACTTTACAAATCAATAAATAAACCATTCGTATTGGAAGTCATTAAAAGGTCTCTGTACGTCAATCAGTAAAAAGAAAACATTATTTCAGTTAATCAAGCAACGAAAAGAAATTTAAATGTTTATAATGATCCTAGATTACAAAGTACAAACCTATCCACGATTACGGTAATATACGTCCTTTTAATACGCAAACGTCTCTGAACTATATGATTATACTAATGATTGATATGTTGGATAGTGCTGAAATACAGTAACCTAACTAGTATCAACACTTTGGTATACAGCAGGGGTCGGTAACCTTTTGAGTCGGAAGAGCCAAAAATTACAATTTACAAAATTTCAAAGTTTTAAAGAGTCACAGAAATTTTTCTTGCCAACAATAAATAGCACTCGCATAAATACGAGGTTTGTTCAAAAAGTATCGCGAATTTCATGTTTTTTCAAGAATTATTTATTTATTCATGAATGTCTATTTTGTCCCCTTCAAAGTAATCCCCATCAGACATTAAAAACTTGTTAAAACGTTTTTTCTAATCCTCGAAGCACTTTGAAAAATCATTTTTTGTGATCTTGTTCAGCTCCTCCTTCGATGCTGTCTGTATCTCCTCTATCGTAGCGTAGTCCTTTCATGGGCCTCTTCAGTTTCGGGAACAAAAAAAAGTCACAGGGGGTCTGAGGAATACGGTGGCTACGGCATTATTAGTGTTGTTTTTGCCAAAAATTCGCGCACAAGTAACGATGTGTGAGCAGGGGCATTATTCATGGTGCCAATTTTTGTTCTTCCACAAATCCGGGCGTTTCTGGCGGATTGATTCTCGCACATTGGGCATTACTTGAAGGTAATATTCCTTATTGACCGTTCTACTCTGCGGCAAGAACTCATAATGCACCACGCCCCTGCAATCGAAGAAAACTGTCAGCAAAACCTTCACATTCGACCGAACTTGGCGTGCTTTTTTCGGTCTTGGCTCGTGCGGCAGCTTCCATTGGGATGATTGAGCTTTGGTTTCTACGTCATAACCAAACACCCATGATTCGTCACCAGTTATGACTTTCTGGAGCAAATTTGGGTCGTCGCGGACAGAATCCAACAGCTCCTGAGCAATGTTAATGCGATGCTGTTTTTGGTCAAATTGAGCAATTTTGGTACGAATTTCGCGGTGACCCTCCCGTCTTATGCCCAAACTATTGGTAGCAGGAGCCAGTCGATATGTTTCGGTCCTCAGCAACCTCTCTGACGGTGATGATGATAAACGTTGCTTTTGTCCAAAGTAGCTTCGCCGTATGTAACAGTCAACATTCTGAATGCGTCCGCGCACTTTAAGTTGTTCTTCACACAAAATTTGATAGAAATTCTTTGATCCATTTTTTAGCATAGGCAAAAATCGAAGACGAGCCAAAACACATCCGAGCAAAACAGTTGTCAAAAATTAACTAAACACTCAAAATGGCCAACCCTGTCAGCATAAGTAAGGGACATAAGTAACAAAATAACGCTACAAAAAGAATCAAAAATCAAATATACATAGCGCGCGGAAATCAAAAATTCGCTATAGCTTTTGAACAGACCACGTATTCACGGGGGAGAGGTGGAGTGAAAAGCGAGTACAATGGGCTGAGAGAGAGAAATGGTGCCCAATCCTCGTTAGTCGATTCAAAATCGTTTTTAATTTTATTTTTAAATAAGTAATATTTGCGTATGGAACTAAAGAGCCGCAGTTTCATATCCAAAGAGCCGCATGCGGCTCGCGAGCCGAAGGTCGCCGACCCCTGGTCTAGAGCAATGAATATGAAGGTGTAATCCTGAATTGTACCACGCATTTTGCGGCATCAACCCTGAATCCTACCTTGGGAAACTGAGTGGTTACTCTTTTTTTTATTACCCTACTCTTAAGATGGTAAGCGAGAACATAGGCTCCTGCTTGACTCAGCGCACTGGTGTTACGTTTTATGGGCATCACTTACAAGGAGTGTAAACATAGATGTATCCTGACTTTTGAATGAGACAAGCATAGGACGATAGAGGATCAAAATAAAGAAGACCCGTCTTTTTTAGCTGCTTCTCGCCGTAAGTTAAGGAGATATTAACGTTAAAAGATCGACCCGGCAACGCAACCTTTTTCTCTCTGATTATAATTTTTTTACCTCGTATTTATCGTCTTTCATGCGGCGCGTACCGATTTCGGAATTATAAATCGAACTTATGGCGAGAAGCAGCTAAAAAAACGGGTCAGTTTAATTTTAGTCCTCTATCGTCCTATGCTAGTCTCGTTTAAAAGTCGGGAAACACCTATGTTAATGACGCAAACCCGCACCTTTTTGCAACGGTCGTACCCCGCAAAAACATGAACCAAGAAGTACGCGAAAGATCGTTCTGAACTCGAAATATACACACGTTGCGTTTTTAAATTTTGGTTGAGCAGTCGATGAGTTTTATAAACTTACGAAAAATGTTATTTACTCATAATGAAACATATCAACCATTCGCATACAATCTTCACGATAAATTTTAGTGTTATTACGTACGGTTATAAGTATATATTAGTTTAATATATAAATACTTTTGTTTATTTGTGTAAGTTAGTCTTTAAATACTACAGAAATTGTCGATTAAAAGAAGATTAATTAAAATGAAGTAATTAATTGTATTAAATGTATTTGAATGCATAAAAACGTGTGTATATGTATTTATATATGTATTCTCTGTTTAATGTACATTATAAAAATCTAATTGAATAAAAATCAATTTTTTCGAGTTTATTAGTGTATTTATTTTCGTGTATTGGAATATTTCTTGTTATTCCTCTCTTTAGGTTAAGCAATATATGAAGCTAATAAAACTTCAGGAAAAACTTTATTTAGTCATTATTAAATATCTGAACCATTGAAGTTTGCTAGCTTAATTTTACTCGTATAATGTACAGAAGGAAGTAAATTCAAATTTTTTTCTATATCTTTAGAGCGCGAATTCAAATAATTCACAATTAAACGAGGACTTAAGAGCCACCTACCAAACTCTTCTGGTATCTATTTTGAATTTTGAATTTTCCCTCTTTATTATGAATTGGTTAAAATTACGTAAAAATGATCGCGAGATGGCTCTTGACATATATTTGAAAAATATTTACTTTTTTTGTAATTTATTTCGAATTCCGGGAGTCATTCCTTCAAATTTAACTTCTGTGGGTACAATTTTGGTAAACTTTATCGATTCACCATTCCAAAATTTCGAATTTTAGTTTCGTATTCATAATATCTCAAAATACAACTCTTGGCACCCTCGTTTCGACAGACCTCGCCTTAGCCTCCCTTGATTTCACGTATTTACGGAGGATAGCTTTTAAGTATATAAGGTTTAGCACGAGGACCCAATAACTTGGGGGGCATGGAGGAAATGCTACACCAATTCACATCGGTGTACGTTTCCTCAATATGACCCCCCAGTTCCAGGCTGGAACAAATTTTGAACGTAATGTAAGACACCCGCCGAATTTAAAGAAAAATAATTTAAGACACCTGAGGAATGAAAATTTCATAATAATTTGAAATATGTAAAATAGAGAGAAGGATTTTTTTTACGGAAACGCGATTTTTAAAAGGAGTCGCCCCACCCTCATTCCCCTAAAGCCTAGGGGGTTCAGAAATAGTCCATCTATTACTGTCAATATGGTATCCTCGATGACTAAAACATCTAAATTACAGAGACATCTATTCAACGTACTCTCCCAACTTCATAATTCATGAATATTCTATCTTCGTACGTTCTCATCCTCACCTCGATGAATTTAGTTATGTACATTGCCGCTGCAGCGCTGATGCGCAGGATCTTTTCTGCTACGACGTCGCTTCGTTCCGACCCATTCCCTTGCTACGGGCTAGACTAAATAAGTATACAAAACCATTTACCATGCTTCAAAAATCTTTAATACAGCTATTTTTCTACATTCTCTGCCTTTACATCGCGCACACAAATCCCGCTCAACACGTTCTGCTTTCCGGTTTCCGAATGTTCACCTCACTGTCTTGAAGTGGGCTCCTTCATGTTTTTGATGAATGTATTCCTGAAAAGAAAGAGATACGGGATAAGATAACAGAATGTGAATATGCCAACTACTCCGCTACCATTCATCACAACTTCATCATAATTTGAATGACGTAATTTAAGATACCTGGGAAATGAAAATTCTCGTAATAATTTAAAATATGAAAGATCACGAAGAATCTGAAAGAGTGAAGGGTTTTTTTGGAAACGCGATTTTTAAATGGAATCGAAGATGAAAATTACAGAAACATCTATTCTTCCAACGCTGCAATTTCCAAATATTCCCTCTTCGTCGACTCCTCACACTCACATCGATGAATTTAGTTCCGGCCCTTGCCGTTTTTTGGCGCTGAAACCCATTAATTCCATCTACCGAGTACATATGCTCCCCTTTGATCAGTGATTCTAGTCCGTGCCGTTGCAGCGTTTATACCCAAATTCCCTCTTCAACATGTTTTCCTACTCACCTTTCAACCTACAATTCTGGCCCTTGTATACCTGATACCTACCGGTATTAAGTCACGAATATTATGATCCGATACAAATACTCATACTGTTGGCTTTTCCGCATCAGCGACGATATTTTAGCGTATAAAACAGTTTCATTCCATAAATTAACTAACTAAAACTTTTACCATGCTTAGAAACTCTTTATTATTTCTAATTATTTTACAATAAATATCCCGCTCAAGACATTCTGCTTGCTGCTTCAGAATGATCACCTCACTATCTTCTTCTTCCTTTATCCAAGGGGGTTTCTGATGACTATTCCTAGGATAGTACAGGATAAAATGACACAATATGACATAATAATAGTTTTGGGCAAAAGGCTTTCTTTTGTCTTTTTCAGTGTGTTCCTTAGCTCATTCGTGTACGTTCGAAATCCTTACATGATACAAAAATTTCTTCAACCGGAATTGTAACCTGGGATCTTGGCCTTTGAAGGTGAGCATGCTAACGATTCCGCCAACGAGCATAATATATTCTCCGCTTTACAACTTTCAACTAAGTGTACGTGGCATCAATAACGAAAAATTACAAGAAGATTGAGGCAAAGAAAAGACAAATTTTGTTATTCATAGACGAATTACCTACTTTAAGCCAATCGAGCTGTAGAAAATCAGTTTATTTTTTCCCCGCGAATTCCGCTACTGTAGTTCACCATAGTTTTTGAAGACAAAACTTTGTAATATTAATTTAACTAATGTGCGGGATTTATCAAGATCTATAAATTATAGCAATTCTGACTCCCCGGTACTGCGATCTTAGCTAGATGATCTTCAAAGCATAAAAATACTCATCAGAAAATGGAAAATTACGTCGCGGAAATCAAAAACGTAATTGAAGATCTTGAGCTAAGACTCTAGGAATTCGAAAAAATCAGGATACGACTTTATCAATAACTACTTTTTATTGAAAAATATTTATCTACGTTCTTTAAATTCTCTAGACAGGTTAATCGACCGTAAATCTTCATTTTTACCCACCGATATTATCTACCGACTATTAGAATCCGATGTATTTTGTGCCTCATTTATCACCATTCTTTTTCATTTTCTGCATCTCTATTTTACCCACCATAATAACACCTATAACGCACTTTACAACGCGGGGAGTACATATCTAAATAAATAAACAAAACCAAATACCAAGATTAGAAACTCTTTAATATTTCTTAATATTCTACTATCTTAGTCTTTACATCTCACTATTTTCAACTTTCACTTACCTTACTTAGTACATATAATGATTCACTTCTCGAATACTTACCTCTCCTGACTCTTTTGTTAGGTATTAAGAGGAAAATTTATTGATACGAATTATACCATAATAGAGATAGCGTATGATTATGATATACGAGTAAAGGTGCGTTTGCTGACAGCAAGCAATCGGAAAATATAAATTTTAATATCATTTAAGATCATTCGAAAGATTTTTTGGATAAGTCAATGCTAAAAATAAACTCTATGACATTATCGCAGCGTACATTGCATTGAGTTCGATATCCCATCCCAGAATTATTCCCGAGCCAGCGTCGAATAAATGACATCCTGCGGGAAATGATTAAAAGAATTTGCTTGATTATGGTTGTCCTTATGAACATTGCTATTTTAAAAAGGAAATTGGTTCAAGAGGTTCCACAAATGGAGTCCTCAATTCCCTATGCATTTCTTATGGAGGTATAGTAAACGCCCCCTAGCATCGAACCTACGACCATTTTCCACATTCTTATGGATGCTTTTACGTGAGAACGGGTCCTTAATGGCTGTGTGAAATTTTGAACCTCTGCGCGGTTGGGAAGTGTCGTAAAAAGTTTTCGGAAATATGGCCAATGTATTTCTCATGGGGAAAATCGAGACCACGGGTCGCTCTGGAATTGAACTAGTCAAACATACAAAAAGTGTTGACTTTTTCAAAGTAAATTATATACGTATCTATATGTGTAAAAAGTTTGAATGATCTATGTATCATATTAAGAGAGATACGATTTTTGGCCATGCCATTTCGCAAAAAAATCGGCAAGCCCGTGGCCCCAGCGGTTTGGGCTAGACATTTGTATCCTCAAATTTTTTTTCTACCGAGGTAGCTGTATATAGAAGAAGAAGAAGATGAGCAGCGGGTCTAGAACATGTGGCCGTAAGGCCGCATGAAGCCGTGGGGAAGGACTTGTGTGGCCGTCGTGTGAACAATTGCTGTAAAACGTTTTTATACCATAAGACATTTACGCAGACATTTTTTACAAATGTAGACCAGTAAATTGAATAAGTCAGTTGAATATGTATCATAATCCGTTTTAATGTGATATGGGTACATTTTTACATACATCATTACTTGGACTTACTGGCGGCCGTTCTTAAAGTGAAAAGTCTGTAGGGGGGCCGTAAATATCGGAAAGGTTTTTTTTTCGATTCATTCTCCTATGCATAAACCCGTCTAAGACGTAAATTTTGTCCCTTACCATTTGCGCTGCAACCCGCTTCAACCGAATATTCACCTCATTATCTCTCTAATTCTGCCTTGCTCTGAGGGGATTCCTTCATGTTTATAATGACTCTTTTCTCTGAGAATGTTCCTGAACTTTCAGTTTTTTATTAGTACTCTCCAATGAACATATCCATACTCATTTTACCAAGGGCTGTTTGCTTAACGGTCCCTTCGTTAGAGGTAAAATCGCCTCCAAAGATGAGATGCGGATTGTTTCGCCATATCTTATTTCTTCTTTTCAGGAAGTAAGTCATCAGAAAAGAATCCCCATAGATTTTACTGTATTTGGTAGGACCCATTTTCTTCCTACCCTATATCACCAACCTGGAGTTAATGATACCAAACTTAAATAGAAATGGAGGAGTAATTCATCTAAAAATAAATATAAAAAATTAATCTTGGAAATTTTCCAATATCCTGCATGAACATATTATATAATACATTAAATTAATGTCAGCTGTTCTATGTGAAATCCATTTAATATTCCTAAAGCAAATTTATCATATTCAAAAATCGCTTTTACATACATGAAGGATCATTGCTTAATGGGTTTCTCATAAACTAAATTTTATTTCTGACTGGTACTATACAATATAGCTTATTATGGCTCATTTTATCATGCATTTGGTCACCATGACTATTTTATCTGCCTTCAGTACAATGCTCTTTCGTAGAATGAATGAGAATTTAGGATTCCTGCTGGGATATATCTGGGATTGCTGAAGTCTGTTTGATTACTTGACTGACAAAGAGAGAATAAGACTAAGAGGATTCTTATTCCTGAAATTTTTATATTTTATGCCTGAGATACTTTTTTCTTTTTAGTTAATGAATTTCAAACATTAAGAATTGGTTAAAATAATGTTATGGAAGTTTTAATGTTATATAAACATATGCTATATTGTTTATGTATTCTGTGAAATCAATTTTATGATTTATATTCCTTTAAATTATTTATATGTATATTAATAATGATGTGTAAATATGTAAAAGGATAAAAGATACTTTCCTGCCTGTTAATAAAATCAATTAATATTAATTTTATTGATTAATATTTTCTATTGCCTTTATTTGCAAGCATTCTTAATATTCTCCCTTTCCGCATAATCAATATTGCTTGAATTTTCAGAGAATTCAATGTATTTTTTATGTATTCAACATATTTTCTTCTGAGAAAATGACTTTACAAATAGAAAATATATTTGAGAAAACTCAAAGTAACCCTTTCAAATTCAACAGCCTATAGTCTCTCTGTTGCATGTACTACTTTTTGTGGATATTAAAATATCATAAATGTTAATGATATTAAGGAACATTCTAAAATATTTCTTCAATAACAACTATATAATTTTAAAGATACAAAAGGCATGTTGTATTTATTAATAACAAAAAAGCCCTGTAACGCTATTAACTACATAAATAACTTCACTAATCAGCACAACGAATCATTAGCATGGGTACCTCATAAATAAGGGCATATAGGAAGAATTCTTATTAAATGGCTTACTTAAGGAATACAACATTTTAAGTCATTTTCCACAAACCAAATATCTCAGTGTATTTTCATGCCTGAGCATGCATACACCATTCCAGAAACAACATCAGATATACAGTAAAATCTTAGTATATTCTTGTATGCTTTATAGCTTTCAAATTGTTATTCAAGTTACCAAAGTATTTTATGGCATCTAGAAATTTGAAAACTTACAATTCCATGGTGTTGATTACAGTTACAGCTTTTGCATTCAAGTTTAGCCTATGCACAGAAAGCAACAGAGCACATACAAATCATCAGATAAATAGAAAGTATTTAAGTCAGCTCAGCTCAACTGCAATTGATCAGGAAGATCATGTCAAATTCCTCAGCCACCTTCACATTCATTTCAAAGCTGCACATTTTAGCAATATTAAAGTTAATAGTTATATGTGAGAATTAAATTTACTATTGACAGCAATTCTGATTTAGGGAATTCCATTTAAATATACATAGAATTATATTAATTCATACAGTAAAACTTTGCTGCCAATATTATTTTGGGAAGCTTTATGATTTCAATAAATGGTTTTCCCAATTGTATCAGCAGACTTTAAAATGATATTGTAAGTAAAACACTTAAGCTTTTTTATAACAATGGTGACAAAGTTTCACTGTATTAAAAGTTATAATCAGTGTGCAGCTTTACATATATGATGAACAACTCTGACATGATTGACAAATAAGTTGATAAAATACCAGATATCTGGAGAAAATTAAGAAAATGGAAACAACAGAATACTAGGCACTTTGATAACTCTTGTAATGTAATAGCTCTGTAAATAATGTAAACAATTTTATTTATTTAAATTTAAACGCTTAAATTAAAAGAAGAGTTTGTGCTTTTAACTAAAATATCACATATACCTGCATAACATTTTGACCTCTAACCACCGTGTTATAATGAAGAGCATATATAGTGGCTTTTATATCACAAATTGCTCGTTAGTAATTTCCATAAAATTGTCTCATAATAATCCACAATGTAATTATTTTTTCCATGAAATGTTTGAGATGCTGAAACAAAATACTTAATTACCATATTAGTGACTAGTATGGCATCAAAAGTAATTCATTTCATTTTGATTAAAAAAAATTCTTCTATATAAAAAAGTTTTGTCTCCAGTTTAAAAGTTAAATCTAATTGTTTAAGTGTTTCAAAATGGTTCTGATAAAGGGATCAAATGTATGTGCGAATCAGCAAGTCCAAAACTGAATCCTATTTTGAGTCTGTTCAGAAAAAGCTTTCCCTCTATAAAGTGATATCACGAAAGTCCTTGTACAACTTTAAAATGAAAATAATTCATCATAACAGACAACCAATACATATTATTTTGAAACTGAACAAATATATGGCTATATCTTCTTTTCTAATATATTTCACTCTTTGCACTTACTACAGCCCTTGGAAATTGGTCAATCCTTATTACCCTGGTATCTGAGGCTTGAAGTTGCCAAATTATTTTAATAAAATGTACCATGGAGGAATAATAATATTCATGGGCTTTGAAATAACTTTGAGATGACATGTAAGGCAACCTTTTTGTTGTTATCAAAACAGCTAAGAAATATCTTTTTTGATTATATAAACCCAGCAATTGAGCATCATCTGAGGTGCACTTTCAAATACTAAATCATTCCTTGGTGATTTATATAACCAACAGCATTATATATCTTCTTAACACAATACTTTCACCCAAAACTTGAAGTCACAACAAAGAATAATAGAGTAAACAAAGTATTGTATGTATGTAATATCACCCTACAGGAAAAATAAAAATGCATTCTCCAGAAATGCAAACTTCCAGCAAATTTGGTTTTCTGCAAAAACGATGCTTCAAATGAATCCCTTCGAGTTAAATGCTTTAGCTATTATCTGCACTGATTTGAGATGTGATGACCATTACCAGAAACTTCCAGATGATTTACCACCAGGAGGATTTTTCACTCTAATGGATGCACGATGAATACTGTCTTCTGGATTTTCAGCTGTAAATCAAACAAGAAATAAATAAATAAAGAACTAGTAAAACATTCTTAAAATTTGATATTGCAAAACAGCAAAGAATTTAAAGAATTATGGGAAGCAATAGTTACTGATTGATTATAAATGGTAATCAAAGTAAGATAAACTTAAAGATTGGACAAGTTAAATGCTGTGTCAAAAACAAACTATTTCATAATATAACTTGGGTAGCCATTACCTTTTCTGCAGAATGCTTAGCAGGTTCATTCTTTAATATACTTTATTAGGATTATTCAAATGCACAGCATGCAATCCATTTGTCTGTTTAAATATATTTAATCAGGTTGCCATGCAACTATCTGTATTATTATCAATTATAATGACAAAAATTGAAAAGTATTTAACTAGACTAATAAAATAAATATTGTAACCTTCAGGTACAACCAAACTTCTGTGCAATTCAAATGTGACATTGGTGTCTTTCCACGCTTGCATGTAATACTTCATATAAAATATTGGTTAAAAATCTTTGTTGCATGCCAAGATAATGTAATTGAAAATAAAATTTAAAGTTATGAATGATCATTAACTCTGAAATGTTAAGAAATCATGCATACTCAAAACTTAGCTATATTTTCATCATTAGACAAAAGTAACATTAATGAACAGGTCTTGGACTATCAAAGGGCAGTACTAAAGAGCAAAGGATACTATGTAGTAGCACATAGCAGTGGATTGAATATATATTTTATTTTATAATTTCCACTAACTGAATCTCAAGCACTGTATTAAGCAAGATAAATTTTAATTTTTGCAAAATGTATCTTGAAAAGCATGTTTGGCATGGCTAACAAATGTAATCTGCAAGCAAGGTAAGTTTGATCAGTACCCACACAGTTAAGGACGTCCAGAGGACATCCACATTTTCATTCCTGCCTTTTTTCTGAAACTATCTAAAGTATTAGGTTATAACTATGAGGATATTATCAGCAAGTTGGTATCTAAATTGGTCACATATCTTGCATAGTATACATCACCCTGATTCATTCCAATTAAAGTAATGCATTATGGTGATGATGGTGCACCTTGATATAGACTCAACACTAATGCTTCCAAGAGAAAGAGGAGACATTCTCAAGAAAGGACAACTTAAATCCACAAAACAGAAATAATATGGCCACTAATCCAAGAACTGTTAATTGACTACCTCAAGATGCTATATACACATGCTCTAGTAGTGATACATTCAACATTAGGAATAACTGCTCAATATGCATATCATGACAAATAAACAAGGAAACTATCTACAAGGAATCTGCAATGGCATGGGTATGGTACAGTTGACTTTCATAACACACATTCATCATCTTTTGTTTAACTTACTAGCTTAAGAGATATTGACTATATAAACTAAAGCTTTGTAACTTTTTGTTTTCTATAGGATCTATAAGATGCTATAAGCCATTCACATCTAAGAAAAGGAAAAGGTCTTAAAAGTATCTTTCACAAACATTTGACATCCATCAGAAAACTAAAAAACATAAGAGAATAACCCCAAAAATATTGTATATCTTTGTCAAGAACACCTTATAAAAAGGGTTGCCAACTCAAAATATAGAATGGGTTATCACTATTTACGGAATCAAACAGGTTTTATTTTCTTCATATATAATAATTACTGGAGCATAAATCAAACAATTAGAAATTCAAATTGACCTACAACTGAATAAGTAACTAAAATTCCAGAAAAAGGAACATTTATTGTGTAAATATAACCAACCAATTACTTAAATTATAAATTCAATTCTCAATTCTTACCTACTTGTATCAAACACAAAATAACTTTACAAGTGTTACAACTAACTCATTCCTAACATGATTTCTACTAATTATTAAAGAATTTGTAAAAATGTAGCCTTAGAATACATCCCTTTAAAATTCCTATCAATCACATATGATACTCATCTAAAACTGAATTATGAACATCTATAACCATCTCTCTGAATCAGCAATACAGTGATATGAAATTCTCAATTCCTGCATCGGTTTCAAAGAGATGGCAACCCTGAAAATGGATGTCCTCCAGATATCTTTGCTCTGTGTGGGTATGCTTACTGCTAATTGAAAAGGTTGAGTCCTGAAGGTTACGGCTGCCAGCTTTGGTCAGTGGGCGACTGTGAGCATCACCAGGGGTTGAACAGGGAGTTTCATGTGAGCCAGCTGCTGGAACATAATCATCTGATCCATTCTGCTCATGGGTTACATTTTGAATCTTCTTTGAACTGACAGGAGTACCCATGGTGGGCACAGCAGTTTCTGCCAATGAATTGGTCCCATGTGATGGAATACCATCAACAAATGGCTTTCCCTTGCGACCCTTAAGCAAAAAAGAAATGTTTAAGAGAAATATGATTAAAAGTACTAATACACGAGAGGGAAATTAATGTAGTTTATATCACAATATATACAGTTGAAACTATCATAGATGCAGACTTACCTCATCTCGTTCCTTAATCATGTCATATACATGCTCTGGATAAACTGGTGTTGGGATAAATTTGCCAAATCCTTGCACAACTTTCAAATCTCCCTCATCCACACAAACACGACCACTAATAATTACATACTCCGGAACACCATGGCACTCCATTCCCTAAAATCATCAAACATCAATAAACATACATACCATCATAGAGTAAAAACAAGAATACTTTTAAAAGATCCTTGGGTAAAATATTATAACATGAATGAAGTAGAATAATTATAGTTGTAATTAGAATATTTTAAAAATTGTTTAAACATTTCCCACAATTAGCCACTGGCATGTTATGGCCCACATTGAACAGGTTTTCACGGACTTGGTAGGAGCTATAATCAGTTAGTTGATATTTTTAATCTCAACAGTGAAATTGAAAATATTTTTTTTCAATTTATAAATAAAATAACACAAAACTTATTAATTAATCTATTAATTTAAAGGTGACAGCATGTATTTACGGATATAAGCATCAATTCAATTTGCTTAATATAAACCTGAATTTTATTTACTAACAAGATATTCATCTATGACCTCCAAATTTTCCCAATCTCAATAAAAAAAATGCAGATTCAAAAAATCATCATTGGTTATTTTATCAATACTTATTATTCGCAGTATTGGAGCATCTTTCAAGAGGCTTAGGCCAATGAAAGTTGATTGATAGTGCTTTTTTGGTTAAAAAATAAGAAAGGATAATTTCTACAAGAGCTGTTACCTTAGAAGTCTGAGTAAGAGTATTTTTAATCAGCAAAGAAAATGTATGTTGCTTTACAAATAAGCAACTTTTCATAACTGGTATATCTAGGTAAAAATATAAGTAAATGATTACAATCTACTTAAGGGCAAATTTTACCTCAAAAATGTTGAAATCAACAGCTTGATGATGAGTGGATGCTGATATAGTACGAGTTTTGACTGGATCCCACACAACAATATCTGCATCAGATCCTACAGCAATACATCCCTAAACAAGAATAAATGCTTTTACAAAAATGGAAATTCATTTATGAGAGTTTGGATAGAGGGTTTAAAAAAATTGGTTCTTACCTTCCTTGGATAAATATTAAAAATTTTTGCAGCATTAGAACTAGTAATTGCAACAAAACGTGATGGATCTATCTTCCCAGAATGGACTCCTTTCTCCCAGATAACTGACATTCGGTCCTCAACTCCATTCACTCCATTTGGAATTTTAGTAAAGTCATCTTTTCCTAGTTCTTTTTGAGTTGCATTAAAAGTACAATTGTCACTACCTGTTGTTTGCAAGACATCACTAAAGGAAGGAAAATATAAATATTTTAATTCTTTCTATTATTCTATAAAATGATTTAGATGGTATTCAGAGTAAATATTTGGATTCCTTTAAAATACAAGTGTGTGTATATATATATATATATATATATATATATATATATATATTACAGAAATAAATCTGTGTTATGTTTCTGTATATTAATTCAAAGTAAATTCAAATTTTAGTTTGAGTTGACGCTGCTCTTAACAGCAGATACAGAATCAATTAATGTAATAGAAATAATACTTCCATTAATAGTCAGAATTGCTAAATACTACATCATTATTTTAATTTAAGGTTAAAAAATAGATCAGGATCTTCTGCATGGATTAAACAGAAATTTGATGCTTCAAATTATAATGTTCCAAAATTTTGATGTGACTACTTACAGCATTAAGCTCCAAGTTTAATAATTGTATGAACTCCTTAAATCATTAATTTGACTAAATTAAGATTTATGTATTAGCTAAAATAATTTCAAAAACAAAAAAACTGCCAAGGGAGTAAAAGAGCAAGAATAGATCTATTGGAAAAATACATATACTTAAAGACTATCATGCAAAATTATATAAAACAGTAAATATTATTGAAATTTGTACTAATTAATAACAAGAATTTGAAATTGTTCAAACATGATATAAATTAAGTATTGAAATCAATTAATATAACTATAGCATCTGAATGAAATGGCAAAAGGATAATGAAAATAATTTTTTTGTAGAAATTTAATGAGAGTCCTTAAAACAAAATCATATTAATAAAATAATTAATAAATTATCATCAATTGTAGACAATGCTATTTGAAATTGTTTTGAATGCACCTTGCATAAAAATGACTAATGAAAATAATTATAATGCTAGGATCTCATATGAAAAAAAATCAGAACAGATTGTTAGCAGTTATGAAATCTTAAATGTATTTTGATAAGGTGCAGTCAGAACAAAAATTAAGTCTTAAATTATACTAAAGACAATCAACAAGAATTTTTTTTGCCCCACTGAACCTTATTATCTCAGCATCAATAAATGTTTTAATTGAACCAATACATAGCTATATACAGATATTAACATACACAAATCTGTGAGGATGTTGTTTTCTGTAAAGATGGATGTCACATAGTCAAATTACCACTCCAAAACTATTGTATAAAGATCTATGAGAGGCAAAAAGCATAGATTAAGATCAGGAATGATGTTAACAGGGTCAAATTTATTAGCATATACTTATTAGGATCATTTTTGAATTCACTGATATTTTTGACCTCAATTTTTTCATTAATCATTTTGATGAAAAAGTAACTCCTCTTATTTTCCTATCCCATAATTCAAATCTTCACATCTCATTTCCAAATTTCCTTTTCTCCTTTATCCTTTTCCTTCTTAAACTTTTGTTTAAACCTTTTCTTGTATATTAAATTATACTTCTGTCAAGATGTATTCAGTTATTTCATATGAAGTAAAATTAGGATACAGCAATTCTAAAATATATTTATAAAATACCTGATGAATAAGTGAAATGGTTTATTAAAAATTTTGATGACACCCTAGTATAAAATATAAATACATAGACACTAAGACAATAAACAGAATATAATTGCTCGAATTAGCAGAAACAATAAATAAAATGTAATCTTTAAAAAAATTATAGCTTTAACATGGAAGTATGATCAGTTTGGAATTGACCGTACTTGCAAAAGATTTGTTCCTTTTAATTTGATTGGGACAAATTTTATATTACTGTTACGAATCTTGATACAATGACAGAAGTACAAGAAAATGAACATTTCAAAGTTTTACAGTCCATTCTAGTCACTAAAATAGAGAATTTACTACTGCTTAGGTAAACTCATTAAATAGCCTTCAGCTTGTGAAAAGGTTCAATGTTAATAACTTACGATGCTAGAAGCTGCATAAAGTGTTCTGGGGTGGAGGGATCAGGGCGTAGTGGAGGACTTGTTACATGAGCAGCAGCATGATTCCAATTAGAATTCCAGTACATCCTGCCATCTGTACCAAGAGCTGAGGCCAAAGTTTCTCCAAATATCACCAAACCATTAGAGCGTTTTGCTCCAATAGCATCTCCAGCAGATTTTCCCATAACTCGCACCACATAAAGTGGGCAGTTGACCTGACAAGAGGAAAACCCACCTATCTCGCACAAAAAATCCCACAATACAATTTTATTCCTAAAATTTTTAGATAACCGTTTGGCACAGGTTACGGCCATTTAAACAATAATTAAAAGAAATTGAAAAGAGAACTGCCTATGTTTAATGAGAGTTTCAAGTTCATCAGATGTGAAAACTGGTTCTTAATAAATAGTACCAAATGATGATAATGATCATAAACTTTAGATGTAACAGATGTCAACAAGATATAGATAAGTGATACTTCATACCCACATTATTGTGCACACTTGAAACATTGAGTAATTATCTTTCATTTATTGCAGGGCAATGCTCTTTACAATTGCTTCATTATGTTTAAATCCAAAATTATAATATAAACCTTTGCCATTTCTGAGGGGACAGACTTAGGATTAGACACGCTATGGGTGAAAAAGGATCAAATCTAAAGAGAATCTAAACATGTTTCATGTGATTAAGGCAAAACATCATTTCTGACCTGAAATTAGAAGTAGACACTTCAGACAACCTACTATTTAAATTAAACGCAATACTTACCTCAATACCAAATCAAGATTTGGATAAAATATAACTATATGATTAAGGATATTTCATGCAATTCTACATTGTAATAACATGCCTTCTGGATATAAAAGGGAACTTATGGATTAACCTTTGCATCTGAAAGGCATGGAATACTCTCACATACATCATTTATAGGAGTACTTGCCTTGCCAGCATATCCATTAGGTAGTCTGGAGTAGTTGGATCCGGTCTAATAGGAGGGCTCATAACAAACCCTGCTGCATGCCTCCAACATTCATGCTTTATCTTATCTCCTGTTACCCCTAATGAGGCAGCTATTGGCTCTCCAAAAATTAAATGACCCTTTTTCCTAGCAGCAGCAATTGCATCTGCTGCAGACTTGCTCATCACGTGCACAATATAGAGAGGACAATCAACCTAAAATTTATTCATGCCATGCAATAAAAAGAAAATATCAATAAAATAAAAGAATTGAAAGAGATCTACAATTAAATAGATCCCCCATGCAAAAAAGAAAGCAAAGATAGCTGAGCCAAATGAATGGAAATGAACTACAGAATGCAACATCTTTAAACATGTCATGGTTTGAAGTTGACGAGATTCATAAAATGGAATGGATCTTTGTGATTATCAGCATAATTTAATAGTAAAAAGACCTGCAAATATCATTTTACCATTTTCAGGATATTTTTCAAGTATACATTAAAGAAAGATGAAATCTCAATTGGCATTGATGATTTTTACAACAGCATTATCATCATGTACAACTTCTAGGGAGCTGATACTGAAGGGTAATAATTTATAACTCATTTTTGTTTACTTTTAGTTTAAATGCACCGGTTATCTAGACTTGTTAGACAAATTTCTCAAACACTTATTTCAACAATAAACAACAATTTCATCAATGATCCTTCTGAACTGAACTTCGTAAAATGTACATAATTTATGAATTGTAATGAGTCCAAACAAATGATGGGTTATAAAATATAGTTCTCAGTCAGTCAGTCACAGCTAATTTTGAAAAATTTTAAGATTTTCATTAACTTCAGTTAAACTTTCCAGAAACATGACTCATGACCAGTTAAAGATTAACAAACACTGATCTTAAACGATGGGACTTAATAAATTAATTTAACTACTGGTTTTCATAAAGAAATTGACAATTCACAAGTAATTGAATTCATTCAATAATGATAGGACTATGTATAATAATAGAAATCAGTTGGTAACTTTTCTACACACAAAATTTTAAATTTAGGAAGCAGAAAACATAGATTTTGATTTGATTTTAGAGATCAGATTTTTCTTTACGAACACTTATCATTGAAGAAAATATCAAAATATATGATAATACTCTATGATTTCATTATTAAGTTTTATGACTAAAATATTGAATGTTTATAAGATCCTCCATTAAATAAAATTTTCATGCAGTCCATTAAATGTAAAACTTTAATTTAGTACAGTATGCAGATACATGGGTGGGTGAAGATTTTGTAACAGTAAATTATTTGAAATTAAAAATAAAACTTGCCTCTTTAATAAACATTTGAGTACAGTACTTACTGTGGTATACCAAACAAAGACCCTGAAGTTAACAATTGCAAATAAAATGAATGCAAATAGATCAGTTGAAACAATTGTTTTTCCAAGTATTTTAATTTTCATAAGAGATTTAGCATAAAATAATTCATTTAAGATAATATAAATATAAAGCCAACTGAATTATGTTATCAGGGTTACTCATGAAGTCACTATGAATAGTTTATAAGGATTCACTTGAATTATTTTATACTTATTGAACTATTTAGTCCATAATAGTTTTAAAAACGTTTATCATTAATATTGTACTGAATATGATAATATTTCAAAATATTTAAAGAGGAAGTATTTTTATTTATGATTAGTACTGAAATAAATATTATCTTAAAATTTGTTGTCGTACAATGCACATAGATATTTCTAAAGCATTAACATTTTCTAATTTCCTATCCAATATACTATTCATGCTTATATCAAGCTCTTAAATTATAGTTAAAACTAGGAAGATATTACTATGGCACAATGAAGACAATAGATTAGATATACTTTACTAAAAAGCTAATAAGATTTTGAAGTCTCAAAAGCAGTCTATTTGTTAAAGAAAATAAATCCCTACAAGAGCTACATTAATATTAAACAGCCACCTAATCCTAAGAGAGCCATGCTACAGCAATCATTGCAAGCACAACTTTATAAGAAACCTGAAGTTAATACTTACACAATTAGTTGCACATTTGGCTATAAAACAATCTTTTTGCATGTTATAAGTTAAAAAACTAGCAAAAATACAGTATTGCTCTGGATATAGAAATAGCAAAGGAGATTTTAAAGTTATGGAATGTTATTTATCAAAAATACATCAAAATCCATATTTTGTTTAATTTATTACCATTATTGGAGTTAATATTACACCTCAAAAGGTTAAAGATTATTAATACATATGTAGGAAAAGGATTGCATGGCAAAAATTGAAGTTTTGATTTAATCTTTTGCACAAAATACTTTTAGGCATTTTATTCAATGAAATACAGAAAAAGTAATGTAGTTTAAATAAATAATTTGAAATTTGCATTGTGTTCAAGCAAAATGGAAAATTTGATTATATAAGAAATATAACACTATGCAAGAATTAATGCTACAATCATAATTAATTAAGATATTTTTATATAAAACATTAGGATCTTTTATTCCAATTTTAGTCCTAAAATCTCTTCCATGATTGAACATCAAAAGATTAGTTTAAGTTTGTGATAATCAAGATATTCAATTTAAGTAATATATTTCTTAAAATTTTGGTTGGATGATATCAACTGAGAAGGAAATTTAAAGTTATTCAATTGAAGCATCCAAGTGCTGTTATATGTTAGTCACATATTCCACACATCTAATTCATAACTTTCTACACATTGAATGCATATTTACACAATCCATTGTAAGATAGTTGTTTTTAAAGATGGCTAAACTCTTACAGTCATAAGAATACTTTAATGGACAATGTAGCCAGCAAATAAACTCTGAAATATACATAAGCATAGAGAAATTGCTATTGAATATCCTAGATATTAAATTTTTGAAAATGAAGCATTTTATTTTGCAAAAATTTAATATTTTGACCTATTAAGAAATAGAAAATAATTTACTAAATCGTTTAAGGTGATATTGAAAAATAGCTGTCAGATACAAAGATAAAAGTTCAGCTCGTCTTCTTTTACTACCAAAACTTGTTGCAGTTCTTTAGAGAAGCTAATAAGAAGAAAAGAGAATTTTCTTCGGCATAGAAACTAGGAATGCACAACTGGATGAATTTCAAAATCTGACCTTCTATTTAAACCATCATAGAAATAAACTTAAGGTCTAAATTATAGACTACAACCAATTAAAATTCATGGGGCTAACATAGGGTATTTTTCTGAACATACTTGTCCAGCAATCATTGCTGCTCGATTTACGGCTTCTTCCTCTACTTCTTCTGGTCTGGAGAGGGCATGACCTTCAGGACCAGTAACTCCTGCCTCTAAAAGTTTTTTGGCATTCTGGAAAGATGAAATATGTAAATATTTAAAATATCTTTTTCTCTCTATTTAGATTGAAGTGGTACAGATTCCATAATAGTTAAACAAACAGAATCCCAAAAATTCAAAATTCGATACTTAAGATTTATCTTTATTTTATAAATTTTGACTATTAATGAATTAATTACAGTTTTAGCCCTATAGAACAAGTACTGTACTAAAAAACAAAAGAATGGCAATGAATGGCAAATGAGATGAAATGATTAGCTTCCTAAAATTATACCCTTAATATTGTGAATATGTAAGAAATTTACAAAATAAAAATATACATAGATACTTTGAAATAATAAAGATGGGAAGACTGGATTTAAGAGGAAAGAAAGGAAATTAAAAGAAAGTCATACATACTTTAGCAATTATATTCCCATTCTCTGCATGTACTTGCGCAACTGCACCTAGACTCTTGCATGTTTCAAACACTTCATAAAGGTCATCGTCATCCAACATGAACATATCCTTATAAGCCATAAATACTTTGAAGGAATTAATTCCATTTTCCTTGCACAGTAGAGCCATTTCCTCTTTTACCTGCAAGTAAAATCCAATTTATTAACATACAAATATGTATTTCTGTATTTACTGTAGTATATAAAATAATTAGATGATGAAATGAAGCAAAAAAAAATTTACCAAATCCTCTTACCTTCTCAGACCACCAAGTAACTCCTACATGTAAGGCATAATCACAACAAACTTTCTCATCAGCTAAGCCTCTCCATTTTTCATAAGCTTCAAGAAGAGATTCACCTTTCTTTGGCATGACAAAATCCACTAAAAGAACAATTTTTATCAAAATGAGCACATTGAGATATGCAAGAACTACATGAATTACTACAAGAATGAAAATTCCATTACAATAAATGGATTAATAAAACAATAAGTTCACATACTTATCATAGTTGTGCCTCCAGCAATAGCTGCCTTTGTCCCTTGATAGAAATCATCCACAGCTTTTGTTCCCATCATTTCAAGCTCCATGTGAGTGTGAGGATCAATTCCACCTTAAAATGTATAATAGAATAGATTCTAAGATATATACAGTTTATAAATAATGATGGGAAAATACTCGATATTGAATAAAAGAAAATTATTCATCTTAAACTATTTCTAAAGAATTTAACATGTAAAGAAAATATGGAAAATTGTCTGCTTCAGTAAACAAAAATTCATTAGAAGTATTTATCTAAGTACTTTCTATGAAATTCCTAATCTTAAAGTTTGTAAATAAATACATTGTCGGGTAAAAATATCATCTGTTTTGTAGTAAAAATAAATAAACATATTGGAGTGAAAATGAAGATGTCATTGAACTAAAAATATTATAATGACTTACCAGGCATAACATATTTTCCCCTTGCATCAATAATACGGGATCCGCCAGGGATAGTGAGGTTTCTTCCCATATTTCTGTAAAAAATGATAATCTTTTATAGATCAAAACTCAGCGAAGCATAGTAGTAAAACATACTGAGATTAAAATGATGCTCATGTAGTAAAAAACTATACATTAGAAATATAAAAACAAGTCCCTTTAAGTATAATTTCTAGCACTGAAAACATAAAACAATAAATAATTTTAATACTTACTTGATAATTCCATCTTCAATATAAACATCTGTGTCAAGTATATCATCATCATTAACTACCTTGCCATTTTTTATCAGTAAACGGTTCTGTGCACTCTGGAAATATAAAAAAATATTTTATTAAAACTAGGGCAGCAAAAAAGTATTTGATTGCTCATCACACCAAATTAAAACATTTTATTAAAATAATCCACTCATTCAACCTATTTAAAATTAGGCATCATAATAAATTTCATTATCATACATCACTTTACTCCCTCTCTGATTAAATGAATGAAATCATACTATTCATTTTTAAATAATAGGTTTATTCTACTTACATTCATTCTAGAAATAAATAAAATCTAAACAGAGTAAAAGTTGTGATGATTTTTTGAATCACTACAAGTATCAGTAGATGTGAAAAAGGTTAATAAGAATGGAATGATGGCTAGAGCTCCCCTGTGAGCTTTTGTTTAATGGCTATTTAAACTTTTTACAGCTACTTATTCGCAGGTTTATTTGCAACCAAATGACTTTTCATGCATAACCTATTTTATAACTTTACCTATTTTTAGTTCACAAATGATCATTATTATTATTAGATTAGGCCAGTTAGGCTAGGAGCATGGTGACACTGTAATACCTACTTATAAATATTTTTTTTGCAATTAATGATAAAGATAAACTACTTCAGATACTACCTATAAGGATTCTTTCATAAAATATATAATGTACACTTCTTTCCGAGATTTTCTCTGTTTTCTAGTATGACCCTGAAGAGTGATCTGGGTATATTTTTCCATTGTATAATACCCATATTAAGAAACAAATAATTTAATTTATCCCTTCTTTGAGACGAACCCGAAGAATCAATCAAAACCATTTAGTCCTGCAAATCGCCTGATTCTATAGGCTGTAGTGAAGTTATGCGAGAGAATTTAACTTTTCTGTGCAACAGAAAACTGTTTAAAGAACCTAGAAAATGTGTGCCCATCGATTAGTTCTCGCAGCACTGAGGGTCGATGAAGACGAATGAATGCGGTAAAGAACGGAGAGAATGAGGATATCTGCGGAAGGCAATCCGTGCTTTGCAGAATGATTCCCCGGTATCGCAGTATATTGGCGTTAAGGGCTTTCCCGGGCAGACGTCCTCATCAACATTGGACGGAGATGAAGGGCACTAGCGAGACATTGATTTATTCACCGTTTCACATCCGCCCACGACCCTCCAATCTGCCGCATTATGTACGAGAAAGGCCGCGAAATTCTACGTGATTATTTAACATTTAAACAATAATACTACAAACCAATCATTAGTGAGATTACGTTCGTAAACGTGATTTGAGCCGGAAGTTGAATTACCGTTACCAAAAGTGGAGAATGACTCACACTTGAATTATCACAGAGAAAGAAAACAAAGACAGGTTTACAGAATTGTTTCCCCGTCATAACTTTCCTTTTTGTACTATATATAGGTACTCTTTCTGACATAGCAATTCATTTAGCGGATATGAAAAACCAATATCCGACGGTTTAACATTTTATAGATTAATATCTACCTTTATTGCGGAGTGATAACGAAGTTAACTGAAATCATCGCAGATTGATTGAACGAATAACCAGATCCCGAAACATATGAAATCAAATGACTGCCCACGAAAAAATAATTTGGTATACATGGAAAATGATGAAAAAGATCTAGTATATGGTAAAATAATAAGCGTAACCCAACTTAAATAAAGAGTCGCAAAGAAGAGATGGATGATGCGAACTGGTAAAACAAATAGCGACGTTCAACGAAAATAGATTGGGTGGTACTGTGAGTACAGAGTACAAACACCTGTTTAGTTCCCTCAAAGAAACTATCTCCGGAACCCATAGAATCGATAGCATCATTCATTCGTCCACAGCTTAAAAATGATCGATAACCATCAATATAACCGAAAGCACTGAAAAATAACATTTACGTGCAATCTGTCACGAGATTTTATAATTCTCACTATTTTTATCAATAAATAATTCCAAGATAGCTTAACACGAGTAACTGAATAAATATCTACTAATTTACTAATACAGACGCATGAAAGTAATCATAAAATATTGAAAGTAATTTGGTTGCGGCATAAATATAATTCAGGGAAAGAGCGATTTAAAATTGAGCTAAATTAGACATTTACTGCATATAAAACATATTATAGGAACGGAGAGCGAGAAGAAAGTGTCAATGTTGTAAGGGAAGTTTTTTTCGGGATTCTCCAATGGAAGTGGTAAGCATGAAAATTTTCACTGTACTGTTAATAGGACGAAATAACGCATGTTCCATAGAAATTAACAAGAAAGATTTTTTTAAACACGATCGTACTCATTACCGTAAAACTTCTTTAGCTCTACGAATTTCTATGATGAACACAGTTACGGTGCATGTTGTTTGCTTGATTTTCCAAAGAATATATAATAAATCAATCAAACATACTCCATGCACGTGCGGAAAACCCATCAGGATAGTGAAATATTTTATATAGGAATTAAGTCTTTCAGTCAACTTTACTTATGCAGATTCAGAGTTACCTTTCAAAGTCTTAAACGAATATTCCGTAAAGAGATAAAGAATGAACAATTTAAGAAACTAAACATAGTTAATAACGTCCGTTATTTGATCCACTTCTATTTTTATTTATTTACAAGTTTTTCGAAGCGTTAAGATACTGCTGTACATTGCAGGAGCCTTTTCAATGGAATATTCATAATTGCATCGACATTTTTGAAGGCATAAGCTATCTCTTCCAGTTCTTCCATTCTTATGAAAGCACTGTAAACATCCAAAACCTTAAAAGAATCGTTCGCAATAATATAGCAGCTGACTGAAAATAAACTCAATTAATATAAAAAATGATAAAATACTGAAGATAAAACTGCTTCCTCAAAACTTTCGCATGTCTGGATCAGAGCAGTATGAGTGGTACAAAAACATTTTGGGATTACAGAATACAGCTGACAAAAAATTCCTAGTGTAATGCCAGATTTGAATGAACTACCATTAATAACTGATTTCCATTTAGCAATCAGAATAGATTTCAAATGATCGAAAATATGAGCTCCGCAGAGTGTACGATTTTGTAGTTCGCCGAAAGTTTTATTATATCATTTTACCGATGTAATTCCATATCCTTTTCGAGGAAGAGTCGATCAAAAAATCGTTTCTGAGTAGGACGGGGAATGAGGTATAGCACATGCGATACTGGGGTGCGAACCGCTTTTCAGTTCCGTGAAAAATGGGGAAAACCGTCCACAATATGTGGGAACTGGCGCTGTAAGTACCGATTATTCATTCGATAGCAGATATTTCGACTTAAGAAAAGAGAGACTGAAATGAATGCAAATTATTGAACCAATTCTGCACGTCATTACTGCTGACACCTATTTTAATGTGCTTCATTCATGACTTTTGTCTGAAATTGGGATCCAAGCAAACTTCTACCTGTGCTTGACTCGCAAACGGTTGACGATAGATCGAGTGAGCAAGAATGATTTATTAATAAAATTAAAATGTAGTTCATCTACATTTAAACACAAAATAGCAATACTCATTTTTACCAAAAGGAAAAGTAGAATTTCGTTACGTTTCATGGTTAGTGGATTGACAGAAATATCACCAAATCAACAAAAATATTTCCTTAATTTCACAGTTAGTCTGATAGAGGATAAACACTTTTCTCAGAAGGATAAATTATACTCATTCTGTATACCGATAGCCCATATTCGGAAGAGAGAATAACGTAAGAGTCATTTACGGGTTTACATATACTGGTCATGTATCTTTAGTACATGATGTAATTTCATTCACAACCACTTTCTCTCCGTTAAAAGATTCTTATATAGATCGGAAGCATCGTTAAAAATCACTTTCCTTCGTAGAAATAAATTCACGATCACGGCATATCCAACTAGGTGTTGCCGCCAACAAAATAGTTCTTCACGAATCGGCGATTCTGTAAATTGGGATGAAATGATCTTCGCCTCACGAATGAGCTTATTTCACCAGAAACGGTCCGCTCCCACTGACAGTTTCACGCCTAGCAACTATTGTCGCTGGCGAAGGACGTGGTGCCGAGGTAAAAATGACCAAGCCATGCCGACCAGTTTTGTGGGGTGAAAAACGTGCAGTTAAAGGCGGGAATGACGATAATTTTGCTCGACGCAATTTGAATGTTGAAGAGGACTCTACGAATCCATCACCGTCACCTGGTGAGAACCAAAGTATGTTACATACTTCCAAGACAGAAAGTAATCAAACGTAGGAAGTAATGGGCACATTATAGCGCCTTGATAGAAGTACAGATAAGATTCTCTTCCTTCGTAAAGAAAGGCCGTGACTAATATCGAACTTGAGAAAATTACCCATTAAAGTAAGGAAAAAATCGCGCGAAAGTCTGAAATGTGACAGATACAAGTGAAGTCATGGTTTGAAGTTCGAAACCAAAACTACATTACTGTTTATTTGAACGAATAAAATTCGCAAAACAATGACGATAAGTTGGGAACAAAATTTATTCCGGAGGAATTATATGCTTGTTGTAGCACGCGAATGCACATAAGCGATACATTAAGAGACTAAATAAAATTATAATCGATTGCTTTTAAGTAACTCCTAGTTTTTTTTATCGATAATACCACATGGATAAGTAACAATGTCGTAAGTGGTCGTTGGTTCGATGCTAGGGGGCGTTTCCTCTATATCCATAAGAAATGCATAAGGAAATAGGAACTCCTTTTGTGTCACTTCCTGAACGAATTTCCTTTTGAAAATAGCAGTTTTTATAAAAACAATGATAATCAAGCAAATTCATAAATCATTTCCCGCAGGATGTCCTAGGTTCGACGCTGGGTCGGGAATATTTCTGCCGTAAAAAACGCAAGGGATATCGAACTCAATACAATGTACGCTGTGATAATGTCAGAGTTTATGTTTAGCATAGACTTATCCGAATAATCTTTCGAAAAATCTTACGTTTTATTAAAAGATATATTTTCCGATATTCCGATTCAAAAATATCTGATTGCTTGCTGTCAGCAAGCGCACCTTTACTCGCATGACATATGCAGACGTATTTTAATCAGGATTACAAGTGGAAGAATCCTTCTTATGCTAAGATACACAGAGTTATACAAGATACATAATCTCTAAACGAATAGGAATAAACTTACTAATAATCATTGGCGATAAAATTTAAATAACAGAACAAAAACATCGGTTTCTCTATTGCCACTGCTGCGAACGATTTAAGAGACAAAATTAATCTAGGAAGCGTTGAATTCCTTCGAGATTCCGTACAATTCAGATGAAACGTATACATTTTTGAGAATATCGGAGCTGAAAATAGATGAAGAAAGGAGTATGAACGAACGAAAAGAAATCTGCAGCCGATATTAAACTATATGTGGTCAACCCTCATGCTCCTAAATCCACCCCAATGCATTTTAGCAAGAACTAGATATAGCCGCGTGGTCCCCGACCTTGAACCCAAGTGGAATACCGAGAGGAAAGTGTCCCTTGGTGCATGCAAACGGCGGTTGGAGATGGGAATTCGACTCGTGAGAAACCGAGGCTGAAACAGGAAGGGGATATTTCGGAGAACTTAAAGGAGAGGTTCAAAGGAAGAGGCTCTGGGACGAGATGCAGGAAGTTGTGCGAAGGCGGGAAGAAGTAGAAAGGAAAACACCGTGGCGAAGTCATTCAGAGACGGGCCTAAACAAATTCCTCAAGGTGTCCGAGTTCCTACCCACTAACTGCATCGATGACGGATCTGTAGCACGTAAGAGCGAATAGTGTGTTTCGATGCATTTCCGTTCAAGTGCGTCGCATAGCAACATGTTGGCCGGATGTTATGACAATGATGGAATACTCACGAGCAGATTCAAAAAATCGTCAGCATCATTGAATCTATAAACGTAAATTGATACACTGCGAACACCTTAAAACACTCGACCTACTATAATTAAGTAACCCGAGAAAAATTAAATAAAAACCAATTTTACTGATATCAAATTTAACGTTTTAATTAAAGCTGGATCACTAATTTTCCACTCGCTTATAGTTCGAGTTTAATTCAGAAACAATTAATCCGGAAAACCCCAACTCAAAACAAGGCATTTACTTGAGCAACGTTGATTTTTATTTCCTCAGCCTACTCTTCATCAATCACTTTATTTATTTGCAGCCATAAAGCATTATCAATCAGGAATTTGCTAAATATTCAAAAGAAGTCTTATTCGAATGAAAATATCGTGCGTAATGTGAACAAGCTGTAACGTATGTTTTAATTAAAATGGTAATAAATAATTTACATAAAAATACTCTGCTGCAGACATACGACACCGTTCATTACGATTCGAGGGTCGTTAAAATATAAAAAAAACCTTACGTCCGCCGACGTGTTCCACTTAAAATGGGCGCGTAACAGACCTTAGCTCGCTAATTGCAAAAAAATAAACACCTCGAAATATTTCGCTCTAACCGCGGACGACTAAGATCGATTTGCGGAATTTATGCGCCGATGATGGCACAGAGCATGCCGACGATGTCTCAACGTGATGTTTTCACCAACACCCATTTCGAATCCAATTTACGGGAGATTATCGAAATTGAACGATTCCTATATACTTATACTATTACTATATACGATTACTATATACTTATTCCTACAAGAAACTATGGAACGTACTTTTCCTACAAGATATTCCGATACGACGACTAATTTTTTCATCATCATCAACATCAGACTGTATAAACTTGGCTTATCATCAAGCCATTAAGAAGACCCATGAAATTTTCGATCAGGCTAACATCACAAATATTCAAAAAAATATATAGAGAACGACTATATAGATCCCAAATACAAAAGAGAACAAAGATGCCACTTAATTAGCATAAAATAGACAAGCAATATGCCATTGAGTCGAATTATTTTGTTTAAATAGACTTACGAGTACAACTTACAAGCTCAACGTTAATTAATCAGTACAAACATCGCTTGAGAGAAATGAACCCCAAACCACGAGTCGAGTCATTATTAATTTAATTCAAATTAAATTTTTAAATTCGTAAAACGAGAGAAATCGTACGTAACACCGGCTGCTCATGCAGATGAAATTATGTCAGAGGAGGCAAGCGTAAACAAAGAAAACCGTAAAATACACATTTTAATTCAATGTTAAGGTACCCGAAGCAAACCTTTCGACCGATCCCAAACTGCAAGACTATTCAAACTGGGAGACGCATTACGTAATATCCTAATTAATACAACAGAAAGCTAACCAGCGCACCAATTTTAAGACCAAAAGATAACGGTGGTATCAACAAGTATTCCATCTTTCGTACTTCTGAAAGCCACACTGACATTCGCCTCTAAAGAATTGCTGACCGCCACGTAAAGGAACCCAGAGCATATTCCATCATCGATGTTGATAAAACTGATGAGAACCTATCTATGCTAATTAGGACATTAAATTATGAAAAGTGATACAAGCATAGATAGGTCTGAGAAACTACATTTGAATTTTTACATTTATTTGAAAAATTGGCGTAATACGACAAAGGACAAGTTAAGTAACCTATGCATTGCTGCGAAAATATTTACAATTTCTCGCATTTAAAATAAAAGATAGGCGTAATAATGACTGAATGTTTGCTGTTCCTATAACGTATTTAAATATTACGTAAAACATATGATTAAGCGTCATTTGTTGGTAGTTTTTCGAGCAATGCGGCTCGTACTGAAATCTACTTCAAATACTCTCTTCGTTTCGCGGAATGAAAGGAAAACGCGAAGGTTCCAAACGTCGTGCATTGACGTCTTGGGAAGTGTGCGATATTCGGCGATAAGTGTGAGAACACCTCGGATTGTATTTTTAGTTTCTGATGCCGCGCTATTCGCCACGGCACTACCACTTCTTAGATAATTTCCTAAGGAAGAGAACTTCGCCTTGCTTCCGGATCCGTACGAAAATCGAGAGAATTATACTACGAAATGTATATGTCAACGAAACAGACTCTAGAAAGCGATCCGATGGCTAAGAATTTCAAACAGGAATAGAATTTTCCAACTCTACTACTACGAGAATTATTAAGCTAATTAAGACAAAAATTTACTCCTTATAACCACCTCAGAAAGAAACCTTTGAAATTCGTTCTCTGATACAGAAAAGGAGCTCCGTATTTAAGATGCACGTATGTCTGCATATTTTGTGATTTTAAACGGATAGATGTTCGTCAATCTCCGAAAGAGGTCAGAGGAGGTGGTTCGGGAGAAATTTTCCATCGGAAGCCCGTACCCACCGATAGCACATGAAATTATTGGGCGTCGAGTGAAGCCATTGAGGGATGCTGAAGCGATGTGGAGCGCTGATATGAACAGTTCTGCACTTAAAATGAATTTGAGAGATGGAATTCACCAAGTTTTGGGAAGACTGAATGATTAATCGCGTTCGAGATGCACAGGAGTTATTCGCGGGGGTGGGGAAGAAGAAATTTCGATAGTCGAATAAGAAGCCGAAAGAGAAAATGAAGGAGAAGCAGCTGCCTTCTCAACCCAAGATGCGTGGACGAAGGTTTTCTCCATTTCCAGGTGGGAATGTCGTAACGGGAAAACACGAAAAGATCCCGGTGATAAGGAATCGGCGAGGAACCAAAGCTTCCACAACTCGTAAACGTAGCGCTCCTCAACTTGGGAAAATATATAAACGGGAATTGAATTTAACCTGCTTATCTCCCTCTCTGCTTGCATTCATAACGGCAACTCCCAGCACGTCTGGATGGAAACGCGCTTTTTTGTGTCACGAATATCGTCGGGGAGTGACAGGAAAGAGCTACTATACGCTTTGCAAATGTCCATCACGACTTGATTCGATCGATAGTTACGTCACCGACTCCTGACTCCCACGCTTTTCCTCTCCGTTAAACTTTTCTTAGGGTACTTCGTAACAATAGGTGATTAACACATACGCGATTTTTTGCCGCGACTACTTCCTAGAACTTAAAAGTAGAACAAAGCCAAGTCTGCGGAGAAAAGTTTCCGCGTACATTTGAATGGAGGTAAATGAGCGGCAAATGTGGAAAACACCTGAGTTAAAACGGTCTAGGGATCGAATTTCGATAGAAGTAATGACGACTTCTTTTCCTCTGAATTTACGGAAGGAAACCTAAGTATGAAAAGAACTGCGAATTTCGCCAGCTCTATCCATAATTTTCCTCAAAACAAACTCAGTTTCTTTTTCAATGAGTTAGACTTCGATAATATATAAGTTAAGTCAAATTGGGCGATCCGGAGGGCGTCCCTTATATCATGTCAGATAAATCCTCAGGAGTTTTCCAGCTGGAACACTGAAATGTTTCGTGAGTAAATTGCAATCACGCGCTTTTAGCATGATAAACAAATAATACACCTTCATTAATAAGAGTGGAGCTTATTAATTTGTCTAATGGATTATGAACTTAAAAAAACTGATAGAAGCAAAAGAGAACATCAGAAATTTTTTAAACGCCACGCGTTATCAAACGACGTAAAAAATCATGAGATTGAGCAGATGGTTGGATGCAGGTGCCGATTCGTCTGCTCCCTGCACCAGCAATCGAAATAAAAACCGACTGGGAAAAGCATGCAGGACGGAATTCAACGATAACTTCGTCCAACGTCGGAGGAATCACCGGGCTCTTTCGCGTTCGTGCCTCCTTGCATTAGCGTGTCTGGTATTGAAAGCGCAGGTGGGAAATTTTACGCTTACTCCTGCACTTAAACGGAAATGTTTACTGCTTTTAAACCATTGGGCGACGAGGTATCGCCATCTAATGGAACGTGATCGAAGGCACTCCTTCCATTCAGACATTGTTTTTCCTTTTCGAGAAAACTACTACAACGTAATTCTCTCCCGCGGTGTCCTCTTAACAAAACGGTTTACTCGATTCCTATATTTACTCTGTTACGCAAACAACGCTCAGAAAGGTGCGGGAGCGTAGAGAATAAGGAGGATTATTATCTAACCTAAGTTTTCCTTGAGGAGGGGTGTTGGCTAGCTAAGCTTTCGGAAAGTTTTCCTCCTTGAACGTAAGACTGGATTCGAAAGCTGCTAAGAGTAAAAAATTACAGTGTATTAATGAAGACGCAACAAATTTCATGAAGATTGAGAAACACGACTCATTTGTAGGTCGAAAGTGTTTACGCATGTTCTTAACGGTAAACATTCGAAGCCAGGAACTAAAATACGGAGAATAAATTTCATTTCCACATAAATTAAAAAGAACAGTGGGAATAGCTATCCAAAAAATTACTTAACAAGCATGGCCTAGAAATACACACGCATAATTATAAGTTCCTTTCATAAATTCATCGAATTAAATATTAATTTGGATTTATCCGATATATTTCATCGTGGACACCTTTCATAAATTCATCGAATTAAATATTAATTTGGATTTATCCGGTATATTTCATCGTGGAAAGTCTTCAATTTTTCATCTTTTTTGCATTCTAGCGAATGCTATTTCATCCAGTGCAGCTCGCATGCACGAAAAACGTCTTGTGCTCGAGAGAGCACAGCTGCTAATCGGAAACAGCCGTGAAAACATCTTCCTTAACATCAGCTCATTTGTACTTGAGGAGAAAACACAATAGAAATCGAAAACCTCGAAAAACCGACCTTCGTTAAGGGTAAGACAGCCAGTTACCACAGGAAAATTTCTCACCACTTAAGTTTCCCCATTGGGATAAATAGAATCATTTCAAAGGAGTTGACGTATTTTCTTCAGACAATTTCCAGCGAAATGAAGAATATTATAGCGATGGAGATGGTGAAATGCACATAAATTATCCCTGAACTCCATGAAAGAAAGATCTCTCAATGCGTTAAAACATTAATGGGATGAATGGTTTTCATTTAGAAGCAGAGCCTGTGAAATAA
The DNA here is from genome assembly GCA_020796165.1 of Pantala flavescens. Classification (NCBI taxonomy): domain Eukaryota; kingdom Metazoa; phylum Arthropoda; class Insecta; order Odonata; family Libellulidae; genus Pantala; species Pantala flavescens. The sequence goes on along the minus strand of CM036889.1, from coordinate 11,044,942 downwards.
GCGTCTTAAATACTCGGCACTTCCGACTTCTTAAAATTAATAGACTGACGGTAAACTGGGTGAGGATGCGAGGTTGCCTGACCGTGAACTTGCTTCATAGTTGGTGGATATAATGCGTCCGTGAATCACAGGTGCCTCCCGTTTGCCAGTCAGATGGATCGAATACCCCGCTAATAACAGCGTTTGGTACATAATTCGTCAAAGATTATTAGACCTGTTTTCGAAGGAAGTCGTATTTATAGTATATACGGATGAGTATTAGTCTTAATTGAAGCTGATCAAGGAAAGGATATGGTCTTAAGAAGATACCGAATCTGCTCAATATTAGAGAGGAAGTTCCACTGTAATTGAGACTTAATTACGTAATCGTTGGTTAATAATTGTGAGAATCGTTACGAATGAATAAGTACGAGAGGGTAAGTTAGCGAATAAAAGTTGTAACTCGGAAAGGGGTACTTATCCCCTGCGGTATGTATTCGCTTCGCAACCAGAGAAATGCATATGTGATTACAATTCCTTCACGCCAAAATTATCGACTGAATGATTAAGAACCGGATATGGCAAAGAATACTCACTCGGCAATCTGAAAATTCAATGACTTCTTAAGTTATCTCGAAGAAAGCGGGAGACATAATTAATGAAACACATTAAGGTCAGTTTACAATTTATTTAATAGCATTTTCCATCTAGATATAGCTACTATAACTTCATTTTATAATTATATTAATTCATATTCATTCTAAAATAGAGAAGATTTAAAAAGAAAAAATTAGAAACCCCAGTATTCATAAGGCAGTAACTTTCCTTTTTCAATTTCATCAAAACAGTTTTCACGGCCAAGCTCCAAGTCGTTTGGAGATAAGCAAGCATACTGCATTACATTGCTATCTCTTCTGTACCGTTTTTATCGCAATCATTGATTCCACATTGCATTTCGAGCTAAACTAGGTAAACAAACACAGACTGTCGTTATCTACTCAGAAAAAAAGGTGTAGAAATCCAATTGCTAACATGTAGTTGAAAAAAGATTGTATGCGTTTTAACTTGCAAACAACTTACACTTATATATGTCACTAGCTCATTCTACACTTTCTGATATTCGAGTTGAAAAAGACCGAATGCGCTCAAGTGAAAATGGGTAAACTAGCTCGAAGTAGAACTTCAGGCTCGATTTCACTTCAATGTTACAGTAAAAGCTTCAAGAGCAAACAAACTCTCCATTCAATGTTTGACCTTAGAAAGAGATATGCATTCCTGATGCCAAATGCAGCTTATGGATTGACAGGTGAGTGGCAGATGTCTCCCTTTAGACTCCAAGGATAAGTCAGGTAGGGAAAAGAAAGTTCATGCCTTCTGGCGTGAACCAATTCCGATCTTGTTTCTACGCAGGGAAAGACTTCCGACCAAAACATACCTAGAACAAACATACTTCTATAACTTAGAGAGAGATCCCGCGGAATATTCTAAACAGAGAAAAAAATGCAGCAAAATGAAAGGGAACTTTTTTACTAAGGTGGGTCCAAATCTACGAAATTAAATCCTTAATTATTGTTCTAAATTGATGAAAAAGGCAAAATGTCAAACTTAATAATGTAAAATTCACTAACCCACTTTAAGGAAAAGAATTGGCCGACGTAAAATGTGATAAACATTCTTGAACATCTGCCACTGTCAAATACTGATTTATGGAAAAACGGTATAGTTATGACGAATCCGAAACGATGAAAATACGCCCATTGATTTAAATCGAATCTTTTGTCATTATGTTAAAATAACACTAAATAAGAAGTTGTGACGATCCCACTTTTAAAAACTTTCATTTTGACTAACATAAGAAAAGTGGATTGTTTTAAAATATTGATGATCGATACATTTCAAAACTTCATAACTGGAAATGCATTCGTTATATTATACGAAATCTGAAATTCGCCTCGAATCGAACTATTGGGTAAGCATTAACGATATTCTTGGAAAGCGTACTTTACTGCGAGCCCCAGTAGATGGTAAAAATAGGTTATATTCCAAAGTGATGGAGCACACTAACGGTCATAGGTAGTGAAGGAAAAATGGAATAGATAGTTACTTTAAACTGAGCTATGAATTAGTATACTATAATCGTACGGCAGATGAGATTATGATAACTCAAACGCTAGATTCTGAGCTAGGATAATCTCACGAAAAAGATTCGAAAGTTTCCTTTTACAGCGCGCGGTCTTCCAACGAAACTATTGAAAATTGGCTTAGAATTTAACTTGAACCTGCAACTTCTATAAAAAAAATCCTGAGAAATAAACACTGAACATTTTTCACACGTACGATCAAATTTTCCTTTTAAATCTCAGACATTTAACCGAGTTATTATCTTAATTACAAATTCACTTGCCATAATAACTTATAAGTTGTAATACTCTGCGATTAGCGTACATTCAAAAAATCTCTAATTGATTCCTTAATAGATTATCTCCGATTGTGTTTAAATACTATGCTGATTGTAATAGGACATTTTTAACGTAAATGTGAACAATTTAAGCTTATAACCCTCCGGAGCTCTTGCTTGCACCATGAGTTATCATAATATAGACAAAAATCTGTTTGACGAGGAATTGGGAAGTCTTACACGCGTGAAAAACAGTGGATGACTCTTCAACAGTCGACACACAAATCGTCAGCCTGTTAAAATAAAAATAGCAGCTGGGTTTCACAATATAACAACTGCTCGAGTTAGATATGCGCGAGCACTAAGCCAATCGTGGTTGACCAGGGGAAACAAAAAGAAAAATTCTCGCTATGAAACAGAGATAATTGAGGAGTTACACCGCATCTGAAAAATTAACGAGCTTACATTCGCAGTATGTAATTCTCTCGAGTTTATGAAGGTAACGATAAATAAAGGACAGATACGTTAGTAGTAACAGATTAATCTAATTATTTACATCCGTGATTCGAAGGTCATATTATTCTCAACGTTAGGAGTACTAAGCCTTGTTTTGCGGCAAAATTTTGCAACGGAACATCTCTGGAGGCTTCCAACCACATGGAAGTAAACGAAGGCCGTTTTGGTACGGTACTCACTGAATGCAAGTTCCGGCTTCCCTTATCACGTCTTTTTTTTCTAAGCTGCAGTTATGCATCGACGTGAATGGCTTGACCGAAAACTTTGCTTTTGTTAGGATTCTTAATTTGAACGTTGGGAGCTGCTTTAATGGTATTACGGAAACAAAAATATCTTAATCCAGCCAATAGAACGAAAGGTTTACTACAGTAAGTACTCCTACACCAACTATTTTCTTTGTGTAAGAAAAATATAGGTATCGAGAATAATGAAGTCTTAACAGAGTTTCAAAACAAAAACATACCCTAACGTCAAAGGAAAAACTGATTGCCAGCTCCCACGTTGCGGTTTGCGTAATCGAAGTATGGAAGCAGTATCACTGCGGCATTGAGTGCTGAATGCGGACTATTGGAAAGTTCCGTGTTCGAAACAGTTTTTGTTAAGTATGAAAGGCAAATACGTACAAAACCTAACTGGATAACAAAAAAAATTTTCACCATAAGTTTTATGAGAAAAAAGTTTACCTTGATATCTTATTATACCTTCACACTAATGCGTCAATGATTCCGGTAACTCTTCATGAGAATTCACGACAATGGAATCGCATACGTGAACAAGAAACGATACGTTTTTAAGTGTAAAAAACTTGGTGATGAACGGAGAAGAATCATAGGTTGAAAAAAAAAAGAAAATGAAAGAAATATTCAAGTAGTTAATCTGTAAATCTCGAGTTAAAATGCTATGAAAAAATTTTAGCGGCTTTACGAGAATTGAAGCGTTAAATAGAATCTGTGGTATTAACGTGAATACACGCACGTTTATGTTTCCGTTTCGAAATGATACGGGATATAGGGCACTATCCAGTGACATGTGTTAGAGCAAATAGTTCCAAAAGAACTAAATTGAAGTCGAAAGCAACACTTTTTCGTTCCTGCTGCACCACCAATTACGAACTACGGCTTGGGTTTAGCTTCTGATACTCGCGATAAGTAACTTCCGCCGAATTAATTGGAAAATGGTGCGTGAGAGCGGGAAGTGAGGGTATACAAAACGTGGGAGACGCATGAGTAAGAGTTTATTCGTGAACGAGATTTAGTGATGTAACGGTGCTTCGCGCCATCGACTCAATTCGGGCGTCACCGCTCTAAGAGCGTTAATTCACACGACAGTAGGCGATGGCAGGAAGTAAACAATAATTATATTTTAGGTCGCACGTCCTGTTACATCTTAATGAAGATATAACGTATCGCGTAACATTCCGTAATGAATGTGTGCAAGCTATGAAATACTTTTGAAGAACAGCAGAGGGAACCAGGAAAAATAGCCAGACAAATAACACATACTAATAATAGTGCAGAGTTACTAACAGAATCATACGACATCTTGACACTTGAAGTTATGCCTGATGAGGAAAGAGATTTAAATATAACATCACAGGTTATGCAAATTTTGGGAAAATAATGAAAATAGAAAGCCTAACAAGAAAGAGCAATTCAGAGTTTTTTTATTAACATACCTTCAAACTTTCTAAACCTAACACATCAAAAGTAAAATTAATTTCAACTTCAATCCACGACTAACTCACAGGAATATTTTCCAAGCCATAAGAAAGATAAGGATATATTCATAGTTATCGACAAACTAAAATTCTAATTGATGATCAGAATTATATTTAATGTGTTATACAATACGGAGAGTTATCTTTAAGAATTTATCTCGTCATTCTTATGAAAGAAAAACTACAAAAAATTAAGTATTTTATATTTTTTATGAACGTTAATTATTAATTTTCAATAGATTTTTACTCTTATCTTCAACGTTGATATACAACTGATCTCAAAACAATCGATATCATTTGCCTGCTACGATGATAAATTGCGCATGTGAAAGAGGTTGAAAGAGTAAAAAAAGAAAGGCTTTCAATCAACAAGATGGATATGAACGATGAAAAAATGCCGAGCAGTGAAGAGAGGAAGATATGACGTAAATGGATGGCATGCATATTTATGAGCGATCATTAGCGAAAATAAGGAACCTAGGCGGTCTTTTAAATGAACCAAGATACTCCACGATGTATGGATTGTTTTTGGCTCATAGATTACGGAACTGAATTTGTAAGGAGAGTTCAAAAGCATGAAGGATTAATTTGTAGGTGAGATAATGAAGAAATGAATATGCGAACCGTACTATTTGATATTAAAATAACTCAAGCGGTAGCTCGTAATGGATCCGTGATATCTCATTTGTCTTTAGTAAAGAAGACGAAGAAATGTAGTTTACTAATTTCTATCTCGTTCCAGCTGCGAAGATTTGAAAGTCACTCGAGTATGAATGATTTTAGACAATGGGATTCTTTAGGTAAATCCTTAGCAAAGGCGGAAGTAAGGGGGAATGAACCTTAGAATTTGACTACTGTATAATAATCCATAGTACACTAATTAAATTTCAAAAAATCGAAAAAATATACACATCCGCCGTATAGTTTTATACGAAAATTGGAAACACTATTTCGAGAGAGAATTCGATGTAAATTTACGCCGATCGACCTAAGTAGAGAGAGTACCGGGACATCGAAATCCAAAATAGCAACGTGATGGATTGGGATTCGAAGGGAATGAATACGACCGACAAAAGAGATAGAGAACCTCATCGATACGCAGACTCTCGAGACACGATTTATGTGTGAAGCGCTCCGTTAAACCGAAAGGGAAGTTGAGGGCGCAAGTGGAGCGTGAAGATCTCGGAATAGACTGCGGGACAAGAATCCCCATGGAAAATATGAATGAATCGCGAAGCACCGTTCGTTGTACGCGAGAGGACAATCTGATCGCGATGGATAATTGAGGATCGGAATAAATTGCGTTGGGAAAGCAGAGGAACGTGGCTGCGCATGAGAGCCGTTGCATCCCATCGACACTTAACGCACCATTGGGCGGCTGCAAAAGGGAAAAATGGACGTTGCGTAATGTATCGCGTTGGGAGACTTAATCAGCGCTGAATTGCACCGACTTATCCCTTGTGCCGTGACTGGAGATCGGCACTTGTCCCGAGTGGATCGGCGGAAAGATCATGATTTCACTTGTTAGGCGTAGGAGGATGGTAATGATGTATGTTGTTCTTTAAGGAGTCATGGATGCGTGGGATTCACTCGCCACGGATTAATATTTTAACGCTCAAACGAGGGCAACTTAAGTTTCCGAGGCGGGAAATCATCCATCAAATTCAATTTGACTGCTAATTTTAAGATAGAGTGTATCGGAAGACTGGTTCTATCTGTCAAGTTCATTTTTATCGCAAATTGATTTATAGAACGAGTAAGTCCCTCATAAATTTAAAATAAACTAAAGGAAGGGGATTTACGTATCTCATACAACGTTTTCCATTCATATAAAGAATAAAACCAAAAAAAGTATGATAATTCCGATAACATAAAATTGAAATATGAAGACAGTAATAAGCTAAACTTTTAGAGATGGAAATGTAGTGTTTTCAACCATCCTTATTTAATTCTATAGAAAAGCTTTAAAGCAGCGCAAACTTGAATTAGAATGTTTGAGATACTGAAAAAAACCAGCAGCTTTGAAAGTTCAATCCGTCTGACGGAGTGACGAGGGAATTTTCTCAGCAAATAAAACTCGCTAACGGTAAATGAAGAGCATAAGTTATGACGCTGGTATTCCTTACCTGTCCTCATCTGTTTAAAATTAGAAAAGAAATCGATGAAAAAGTCGCTCCTTATATCTAGTTTAAAGATAGAAAGTAGATTTTTTACGATTCGCTCTAGGGCCTGGTACAGCCTACATTTCCCAGTAGTTTATTTTCCCACGAAGCGATTCCAGATGGCGTGCTGCGAAGTACATTACTCTGAAATAGCTTGGGATCGAATGGCCGAGTTTCGTGAAAACCGCATAATGAGAATTTGCCGAACAAATGGGATGCGGAAATAGAACTTCCATTAAGTTACTGCGTTCCTTGTAAAATAAAAACGACGGAAAGTTGGGAAGATTGATTCCCCGAATTAGCGAGCCAAGACACACGAATGAAATATCTCGAGCACAAAAAGAATTTCTTGAAAGGTGGATGCATCCATCACACCTAAGTTGGCGCTGCGGCTGAACATTTATTACGATATCTTTAGAAAAAAAAAGATATCTCTGGTTCAGAATTCGACATAGAGTGGAATAATGGCCTCGGGGTCGGAAAGCGGCCCCCCCCCCGGGGCGGTCTTCGCATGACTTTGCAATACTTTTCGGGATTTGCCAGATGTTGGCATTTTTGTATGAGATCGATTCCTTCTTTAAATTCTCTCTATTTCGCTCGGAAATTACTCTTCTTTAGAACCTAAAATACAGACCCACACCGAAAACCGCAGGATTAAAATGGAACTTCAGCGCGAGGAACATCATCATCATTCTAAGGGATCGGAAACGGAACGTGGGAAATCTGACGGCAAGCATTATACTCGTGGGTCGTAGTCCTTTGCTGATAATGAAGTTATTTATCATCCAACTTTCTAAATATACCTCCGTCGAGAACTCCACGAAATAAATTTGTTTTTCCGATATTCGAACGCAAATGAAAGTAAAACTTTATCGACTAATAAATCGACTATATCGACAAATGGCTCACGATCTTTATACGACTAGATGAAAATCATACACGATTCGATTTTGGATTGAAATATTTATAGCGTTGTCGCATTATTGTTAGAGCTACATGCATCGAACATTCAGTCAAATTGTCAGGACTTTACGATTGCTTAAGATTAAATCGAATTTCCCTCGAAATAACTGCTCTTAAGTAGCTCGAAATTTCCTTCGTTTACAAAACTCCGAAGGAAACGTTTGCCCCTCGTAAATCACGAAGGGCAATGGATTACGAGCGAAAAGAACCGCGAATAAATAAAACGAGATGGAGAAAACGACTCCTTTACACGAGATGTGGATTTTCAAAGGCCAACGCGATTGGATGGCAGAAATCACCTAAGTCATGCAAATTTTAAAGATAAAATCAGCAAGCATATCTCCCCTCTTCGACACTATCTTCTAGTTATCGACCTAGACTACGACCGGGAAAAAACGGGAAATTCTCTTCTACTACCGAGAGTCTCAATGAACCCTGAAAATATCGAGACAATCAAGATGGCTATCGAACAATAGAGTCGGGATGAGACAATCAAATTGCTAACTCGGCTCCCGCTCAAGAAAGCGAAAGAATTTGTTCCAGATAAAGTGCAAGTAAGCGAGTCCACGTATCCTACCCACTCTTTACTAAAGGGGGAACTGCTTAAGACAATAGACTATTGAAGGAAGACCCTTAATGAGGCTACAGCAGCTGTTTCGATCGATTTCATTCCATGAGAGGCAGATTTCGAAACTTTTTTTTTCGCGCCGGCGACTGAGGTGGTATCAACGCACGAGAGATTCCAATCAATCAAAGTCCTAATTTTTTCGAGTGTTTATTTCGTTCGAGATCCGCAGCGGTCTCTGAGGTTAGGAAGTTTAATGAGGGATGCGTTTTCCGAACTGACATCTACAACAACTGGAGAGTTCGACAGATATCGAACAGGACGCTTACCTTTGGCGTTCGGAAAAAAAAGGTTTATCATTATGAGGAAGCTATTCCACTCATTCAGAGCGCAAAGACCAGAATTTGATACGAAGAAGTATTGATTTAGGATTGACTAAATTAATATCTATATAAACAAATTTCTCATTCTTAGGCCAGTTTCAAAACTCGAATTTAAAATGCATGAGAGTAAAATGCACGTAAAGAGTAAACTATCAGTTTCGAACGAAGTTTACGGCTATTTAAAATGATGAAATTCTTAACCAAACGGTAAAGAAATATTTTCAAGAATAAATTTCAATAGCAATAAAACTACCGTTATTTGATGAAAGCGTAGTTATCACCCAAATGTTCCAACGGTAATCGAATTTATAGAAGCGGACGATTTCACCGTTTGAAGATTTGGTTGGAAGGTTAATGCATCTTAACTTGTTTCGACTAAAATGTTACGGCAATAAATACTTTGTCGCTTGAATTTTGAGCGTTATGATTTTAAAGATAGGAAATCACAAATTGCATTGACAATTACAGGTTTTCATTCTTACACATAGGCTGACTCCGAATTTTCGATTTCTATGAAGATTATCGTATCGTGCTTTAGAACAATTAAAAAGAACGGTTACCAGAGAAAGAGTAAAATTGTCTTTTTAATAGATTTCTCATAGATTTTACTGCTGTGGGAGTTTCGATACGAGCGCATTTTGATCGAAATAGTAATATTTTGCAATATTGCTCGCAGAAACTGAAATAACGGGGATAAGCCGACCACTCGACATTTAAACTCCTTGATCTACATGAAACAGAGTTATAATTCCAGGATTATTTTCCGCTTCATTTTGTCCAATTGAAACCGAAGATATTGTTTTCGAAACCCTTTCCCTTTCATCTGCGCACCAGACGAAGATCTGTTAGAGCCGAGAATATTACATTCCATAATCGATACACCGATGGACTTTTTCGATTATCCATGGAAGTGGAATACACTCCGACTTGCGATGCTGCCAACATTAAATAAAGTGGGAACGCCCCCGCCATTTGGCAACCCTGGTCCGGCGACCGTCCAAATTTTAATCCCCACTGTCATAAACACACAAAACAAAGCACGAGAAGTAACTGTTTCGACATTTCCTCGAAACCGGTAGAGGATCTACCTTAGGGATGCAGTGCGTGAAAAACATAAGCAGTTTCCACTAAAAATTGACCATAAGGACAATTCATATGCTCGTCTTATGTATGAATGTTAAATTAATGCAAATCACGACTTTATGAGCATAACGTGCTGTATTTCAATTCCAAGATATTTAAACTCCCCTTCCAAAGCGGTCTTTCGCTAAAGTAGTGAGGGCTAAGTGAAATGACTTTCTGAATTGCAGATTTTTTTTCGGGAACTTTTAACAATCTGCGATTTTTGCTTGGATTCGAGTACTTTACAAATATCGACAACCTGAGAGAGAGTATCCTGGCTAAAAATCGATGAACGCTCATTTTGAGTCCCCGATGCATACACTGTCGTCAACGCCCCCTTATCCACGGCGGCATATATACCTGGAGCCTCTACCGGAAGGTGGGTAGAGGTATTTAGAACTCTGCTGCATTACCCCGGAGTTCATGATACTTGAATTTAAATGTTACGAGAGTCCACTTTCGCTTTCATACATTTTTACGTGGGATTTCCATGTCAGCGAAAATTCGATACATACGTTTTGAAAATCTGGGGGTAGTCAATATGAAAACTAGGTTTCCGCAATAACCCCAAATATAATTTCCTCAGCCCCAAATAGATTAACGCGACGCGAGGATGGTGGTGTCACATCGCTTGAACCTCAAAGCAAGGAGCTAAACTCCCCTTCGAGAGATAGGGGAGAAAAAACCCCCGAATTGTCCGCAACACCCCGAAAAAAAAAACCAGGCAACGGGTAACCAACAGGGTTCGAACCCTTGGCAGACAAAAGAGTTGAAGAAGGGCACCCTGGAAGCGGTCGTCTCGAATGAAAGGGGTCGAAGACCGGGAGGTTAAGGGCGACTAGGAGTGGCAGAAGAGGGGAAGATGGCAGTGGGCGGTGGAGAGACTGTGAAGATCAATAACACCTCCGCGTGGAAGGGGGACGCATTGCGCCCAAGGAGGGGTAACGGGGTGGCATGCACACCTCTCCGGCAACCTGCGAGAGCCTCTTGCTCTCACCACACCCACCCCATGTGGAAGGGAGAGACCCTCCGTGTCCACCGCGAGATATCCAAGAATATCACGTCCCGGAGCTTTTTTGCTTCACCCGGCCGGAGTCCGCTTGGCTAAACTCCGCCCGAGTCTGACCTGAATGGATGCATAGGATCTCTAAAACCTGCTTGGCCAACTGGGGGAAGCCCGGATTCCACCGTGGTGCATCCCCATGCATCTACCCACCACGGCCCCTAACTCACACTTTTCCCGGTATATTAATATTAATTTAACGATCGAACCGTCCACGGGATTGTCGACCGAGTCCCGAAAACCGTGGAATATCCCATCGATCGAATATTCCTGCAGTCATGCGCCCGGCGCCCGCGATACAGCCCAACTGCGGCACCCATATCGCTGAAAAAACTCGTTCTCGGAGACGAGATACCCATTCCGGCATTTTTCTAATCTTTACGACCGGTCGCAGGACATCACGCATAGCTTATCTCGTGTGCTGATGCGCCGGTCATACGATCTATTACGAAGGCGTTCAATATGGCTGCAACGAATTGGAGCGAACTTTCGGCATTCAGTGCCCAGAAAGTTGTACTTTTCGGATTCAGTCCCCACCTACATGTGCCAGAGCCGTTTACAGCGGTGAGGACTGCCAGGAAAATTTCTGCCGCGACCGGCCACGGATTGACGTATTTCACAACCCTGAGATGGTGCACTAAAGATAAGGAACGAATAAAGACGCGATATCTCGCGTAATCTCTTCGATAAAACCGCACGATGATTTCAAATCAAAGATTCCGATACAAAATAAACATATTCGTCTCTCTTCGAGGAGGTTTGAAATCGGCGGGAATGGGTACCGAGTTGTACACCGCACGCGAGAGGTAATAGAGCCTCTGGCGCATTGCACTCAAAGAGTAAAAATGATCGAAATTGAATAGTCGAAGGACAAATTTCCATCATTTCCACATATAAACGGTCCCCGGATTAAAAATTTCTGACCCACGAGGCCGATTCTGAAAAACGTTCCTTTTTCCAACCGCCGTACTACGGTGGTCTGCGAACCACTTGAAAAGTGGGCCCGCGCCAACTGCCATAAATTCGGCTAGAAAGAAATAAAACTCGACGAGTCGATAACGAAACCTAAAGAAAGATGAAGAAAAAGAAAATCTTTTTACCTGCAGATGAATGGGTACTTTCTTCACAGGCGCACTCATGTCTTCTTCTCTAAATATTCAACGAATTAAAGACTAATCTCTGGATTCCTTAAACACAACAAATCTTCTTCAACTAAGATATAATAACGGCTACGAACTGCACCCAATTCGAATTCACAAGTAAGAACGGCACAACTGCAACAAATAAGTAATGTTCAAGCTACTCGAGGATACTTCGGAGACCTACCACTCACACGACCTAACCACACGCGGTCTTCCGGCTCACTGAAACCCGCTCCGCTTGTAATTCTCGTGACTGCGCGGCAACTTAACAAGAATCCCTGACTGGCGTCGTGTCCCAAGTTGTTTCGCCTCCTGGCACAGATGGTGCTGGCGTCGCTCTCCCTGCGTCGTCTGCCGCTACCTACGCCATTTTTACTTCCGCTTCAACATCTTTTTCTTTTTATCGCTCTATATCGCATAGATTTATTGGAATATTTTTTCTCTAAAAATTTACTACGAAGGTTTGGAGAATATATATAATAAATTTTACTGGCTAGAGATGAAAATGTTGAGTGAAATATTATGAAATGAACCTCTATCTCTCGCGCGTATTTTAAATATTCACCTTAAAGAGAATAAAAAAAGAAATAACTTACATTCTAAATGAGCAAGGTTTTGAGAAAAATTATGGATTATGGAGAAGAATAATTTAATATTATCCAATTTCAGCCTGCATATATATTTTACTCTAAAATTTATATTCCTAAACGAATTACAGGAAGAATAATAAATTCGATTGGAGAATTTCCAATTTTTCGGGAATATACAATCATTTTATTTAATATTATAGTATTATCTATACCTTCAAATAGTATATGACTGGAAAATCAATTTTACTGTACGGATGTTAGAAATTTTTCAGTATGTTGTTTCAATTTTTTAAATTTTAAGAGATTGAAGAAAGATGAAAGAAGAAATAGAAATCCATTGAATAAACTTTACACAGAGGATTTATTCCGTAATTTATACCAATAAATATCTACTTTCTAATAAAATATGAATGTATCGACATTTGCAGTCCGTAACAAATCTAGGGATTTTATACAGCTATTACATAGCTTAGGTTAAGCTTTGAGGAGTAAATTTTACTTCATTATTATTATTATTCTACTTCGATTGAAATATTCCAGTTCATTATTTCAACACAAGACTGCATAGTGAAATCTTTAAGCAAACCTTAGTCGAGCTATCTTTTTACTGCACGGTTATTTATTTTCCTTTATCTAGACTTAGAATAAACAATGCGAGGAATGCTTTTCGACGTCCTATTATGATTATTTCCTCAGGTTTATTGACATTAAGTAAATAAACTTTCCGTGCGCAAAATAATTCGCTCGTATTTGAAGATCGCCACGGACTTTACGAAAATTGCCAGGTCAAGAAAAAAGACTATTACAAATATTGCGTGATTTTTGATCAAGTAAAAATGCATAATAAATATGAACTCAATTCGTTGAATGGAACATTTGAACAGAAAAATATTTCGATTGCTTCGACTAGGTTAGTACTCTAATTACTTCCGAAATTCACAATGATATCCATCCAATGAAGTTGGCGACTGAATTTTCTTCCGTGATCCTAGCTTCGAATTCTTTATTTCAAGGCCAAGGTTTATAAAAAGGTTAAAAGTTAAAAAAATCAATAAGTAAGAAAATGCTAATGTGAGATCTCTCGGTCGCGTGCCAATAGCAATCCATGAATTCTCTCCTATCATTGCATCTACCCCTCTCAATTGGAGAAGAAAAACGCAACGGAGAGCTCGAGGGTTCTTGAAAAAAAAAAGAAAATATCCATGCCAATGTCTCTCTACATCTAACTTGCGAGGGGAAGTTTAAAATTAATTGGGTTGGTCGTCGAGATAGACTTTGTGAGATGAACAAAGTTCGAATTAGGAAGTGTTAAACCTGACGTCCGAATAATTCCCTCGAATGTCTTGTGCAGACGAAAGATTATTCCGAATGCAGACACGAATAGACGCAAAGACACGGCGTCACGTACTCGACAAAGTATTGATCCAGTACCCAAATGGCAGTGCGTATCGTGTTAATCTTATGAAATTCTTTTTATCCAACCCTTTACCGAGACGTTTCGATTTTCTCCGGTCCTCTTTCGTATTGTAGTACAAATGGAAAACGGGATTTTTTTCCCCTTGCGTTTTCGAGTCATACGCTGTTTCCACTATACGTACGATTAGATCTACTCCCGAGTATTTCCGATAGTAGTCTTGCCTTTAACAATCACCCACGAACATTCATTTGGACTGCTAGAGCGCTAGACGCTCTTAAGAACGCTGTGTCATGCAACAGTGCCATTCTGTTCCACTCACAAATGGAACAAATCTCTAAAGTCTTTTTCTGCAGATTGATTGTAGTTGTTTTCTTAATAGGGTCTCATCCTTATTGAATTCATACATGACCGATAGACAAGGGTTGGAAAAATGAGTAGTTTCAAATTATAAAATACGGAACGAAATAAAAAATATGTGCATTTTATTCGTGTCGGAATAAAGAATAGGGACGATTTGTAAGTTTACTAGACTCAACGGAATGGATAAAATTTGACACTATTTCTCCTACTTTTATAGATGAATAATACTTTTTGTATATTAACAATCTCCCAGCGGGGCGATGAGTGTGAAAATATATTTCATATTAATCGAACGAAGCAAATCGAAAACAAAAGAAAGTTTTTAAAAATTTAAATAAGACTTACATAGTCTGCTAGACTATGCGACGAATGCGAGGAGCGAGGAGTAGGATACTCCTCTCCTTTTATGTGAATCGGCGTGAAGAGTGCGTGTGGATCAATAAACGTGCCCCGTCTATAGTATAAGGATGGACTACTTTCACTCTTAAGGTTTAGGGCGCAGGACTGTGAGGTATACGCTCTTTGAAGCACAGTCTATCCGTGAAAACCTTCCATATTCGGTTTCTATCGTGATCATGAAGAATGTAAAATGAGATATAGAAAGGGTGAATTTTTTATGATAAAATAAATATGATTGGATCATAATCGAATTACTTACAAACGAACGAACAAAACATCATTTTAAAGTAATAAATTATAATTTAGCTATATCCAGAAATCATTCACCATCGATTCATTAAAATAGTTTCTATCTAAAACTACATATC
This sequence comes from Pantala flavescens, assembly GCA_020796165.1. Lineage (NCBI taxonomy): Eukaryota > Metazoa > Arthropoda > Insecta > Odonata > Libellulidae > Pantala > Pantala flavescens. The sequence continues at coordinate 11,029,798 of CM036889.1, read as the reverse complement.
GGCTACGAAAAGTATAAAAGGTGATTTATTTTCTTGCAATAGTCAGAGCCGGTTGAATTTTGAAACCTCCTGACGCTAAAAATCATTTATAAAATTCTCGTACTAAAAAAATATATTTGCACGATGCACCAACTTCGCTCAGTAACTCAGGTTTTAGTGCTGCTATTGCAACATCCTGTGGTGGAATCCTTCCGTTTCATGTAATTCAGTTCATTAGTAAATGGTGCGATAGACATCTTCGTTCGATCGAAAGATCGTCTAAGTGCCGAAGTAAACAGAGGGGTGATTTGAAATTAGGACATGGGTATCGGGGCCAAGCATTGGCGGATTTTTAGACCAAGTTCCAAAGTCGCATTGCGCCCTACGGAGCGGAGTGAGTGCCAACGAACTAAAAATATCGCCTCGGTTTGCTTTGGTCCATCACCCGGACGCGGGTTCGTTAGAAGTCGAGGGTGGGTATGGATATTTCCCTTTATCAGCTGTAAAGGTGGAGTCAAGGTTGGAAAGATTTATCATAGAAGGTCATCGATCCGTCAAAACGTAAGTATTCCAAATCCGCCAATGAAAACCTAATCGCGCGATATCTCCGTTAGAAGTTCAAGGATCCCAATTTTCCCTTCTCGAATAAAAAGCTTTTTCACGAATGTTTATTTTGGATTTTGAATTTATTCGTCGATAAGAGAAAATATTCCGTCACGAATGTTGACGTTCAATCAAATTGAGGTTAATGTTGGATCGTAGTGAACTTGAGCATAAAGAATTTAATGAAAATTTGAATGAAAGTATGCTTGAATGCGAAAGAACTGAAAATGTTGGTTTCTAAGTAAAATTTCCACCCCCGAATCAATGTTGATCGATCGATTGAAGTCATAAAATGCAAAAGGGTAAATCAATTACGATCAACATTGAAATTTTTAAATTTTATCCGCTAGAACATATAAATAAAGATTATTTCATTCTATTTCGGCAAAGCTTAAATCTTACAACAAACATAATCTATGGAAAATCAATCAAACTCACAAATATTATTGAATTATGTATATTTCAAAAGGATTGACAACACACTAGAAGAGAAAATCCATCAGTTATTTCATTATCACTGAGAGTAAATGAAAAATATTGAGAGAATCATTACTAAATATTCTTTCAAGAATACTTTATTTTATCCCCAACAGTCTTTGCCTTCCTTTAAGTACGTAAATGAAAAACCTCATCCCAAATTTCATTCAGCATTCCTCATTTGACCGCAAAACCTTGCGTTTGTACATACATTGTAGACAAGAATAGGCTGCAAATAATAGAACTTGCAGTCCAATTTCTCGAGAGGAATAATTTCTACAAATCATACTTCTATATAGATTGCGCGCGACACATTGATATAGGCACGCGATGAACGACGTCTCCGGGATAATACTCGCTATAAATTTTACAGAGTAAAATATCACGCCTTCTCCTTTGTCGGGCAATAAACAATAATATGGCCAGTTATCTTTTTAACGTAAACTACTTTTGTGGGGATAATGGAGTAAAAATAGAGGCGCTATAAACTTTTATCGGAGGATGTAATGGTGCGATAAGACGGAACGATAATTAGAGTCTTTTCGGACGCACCATTCTAGATGGCTTACGAGGGCGATTCTGCTGCCAAAAAAACACACTCTTTGGCGCACATATAAGCGGCGATTGCTTCGATAAAAATGACGCACGAGTGAACGTATTGCGGCTGCAGTTCCCGTCCAGACGAACAAAAGACATTTTCCGGAATATGAACTGGATTACGTCTCGGCAAAAAATGAACGTAGAGGAACGCCACGCATGATTTATTCGTGGTTTTTCGGTTTTGGAAGCATAATCCCATGCATATTTGGTTTAGACTCTCGGAAAAGAACAAAATCACGCGGGGTGAGGGAAAAGTCAGCAAATCCCAAGAAAAATGGGCTCTGATCACATGCGACACAAATAAAACACCCGGACAACATGGCGTAATACTCGTTCGTATATTGTTGTTAATAATGAAAAATATTATAAAGATAATATCTTATTGTGAGCCTAATTTTAATGAATGGAGTTTTGAACAATAAATACCTCCAGAGTATCCCAAAGTTGTTACGGACTATTAGATAACAAATATTATGTATTAAGATTAGAATATTTTTGCCGTGAATCGATGACAAGCGAAATTTTTAATAGTATCTCAAATGTTTACTCGGTCCTCTATATTCGTACTTTTTCCACAACGGATAAAAACATGCAATATGAATTAACATAGCAGAAATTGGTAGATCAAAGATCTCATGATTAATTATAGAGTAACGTATCTTATTAAGATCCATCCATCATTTTTAATCTTTTATTTCCAACATTTCAAACTCTAGTGACCAAAAACGTCCCAAAAAGCACGGAATTTATCTACTGAGAGAATTATAAAGATGTGTTTAATTTTTTAAAAAGAAATCTATATATTTACAGAAGATAAATTAGCACATGTCCTTGAAGAATACATAAAGTATGATAAAATCAATAAATACTTAAAAAGAAGCAATACTCTCTATGAACTCAAAACATGTGAACTTCATCGCTCGTAAATTAACGAAAGAACTGTTTTCACTATAGCAAAAGAGAGTCGATGCTGCATCATTGCACTTTATTATTTACCCAATCTCCGAAGACATGTCATAAATCATTCGAGTAGCCGATCAAATAACAATCTTGATCAAATCCAAGCTTTATAAACACGCGAGATAATATTCTTCTTATGATGAAAACCCTACTTTGACGGTGACCGTGAAATTTATGGGGCACTGTTTTACATCTCTGAAGCAATGTTTGATACACAATGGGATTATACAACCTTCAAGAAAACATATCCTGCTTTAAATCCACGTAACAATCACGCTGTCAGCAAGGCTCTTTGTTCGAGGCACCGCGTGGTGAGAAAAGACAGTTGAAGGTCGCACAAATTCAAACATCCCCGCCTTCTCATTAACGGTGCGGAAAAGGGGCAATTGGGGACTGAAACCTCCCCATCGACAGTCAACTGTCTGCACGTGGTGTTGCCTTTACAAGTGTTTTAGTCTTCTTTGTCGAGAAGGTCTTTAACGTTGTTAGCGCGTTAACATCATAGTCATTTTACGAAGGATCTCCTGGCGTCCTTCCAAGCTTCTTGTAACCGCTTATTTTGTACGTGAAAAAGTAACAACCCCGACCACTGACTCCGTTTTGGTGCTTCGGTATGGCTTCTGTTACCTCTCGGTGCTTAAACAGAAGACTTATGTTCGAATGCTTTGGGGTTTGTGGTGCTAAATGTTTGAAATGGATTACATGCGTGAATGCATATTACTCGTCTCGAAGTGATTGATTTGCGAAAAGATACTGGCTTATTCTCGTTATTGAATTCCGTGTTTTTTCGATGCAAATTAATATCGAAGTACAAAGATGATTGAATGGTAAAGTTCAAAGATTCTACGTTATAAAATCATGGAGGAGTACGTAATTCCCAAGAGTTACTATACAAATAGATGAGCATATAATAGCTAATATTTGGAATTGTCATTTACATCAAATTGATGAATAAAATTCATTTGTGTTGTATGTTTTTACAAATTAATGAAAAAGAAAAAGAAAAAGAAAATGGTAGTGAATCTGACGGAAATCAAGCGGAATATATGTGTAATTTGAGAGAACTATTGTACGAACTTTCCCTTACGTATTTGAGAAGCATTTCCGATAATATAAAAATATGCAGTAAATCTGCTGAGAAATAAAGTTAAATTTATGTTGAAATGGCATTAAAACAAAAGGCATCGATGGATAATGTGATTAAGGAAGAGAATGAGAGTTGAATTAAAATCATCACGATGAGTCGCGCAATTTGATAATAGAGTTTAAATAGCAGTATTACCTAAAAAACAGGGGAAATGATGTCATGGTGGTGAAGTGGTAAGCATAGCTGTCTAGCGGTTCGGTACATTTCGTCGTAATATATTTTTTCCCAGGAATATACATCAATGATTCTGCCTCAGATTGGATACGAAAAAATATTACAAAATAATATTAGTTATTAGAATTACTTAAAAATAGAATTCGTAAATGCATCCGTTTATATTCACTGAATTTTCGTCTTAGGCGGAACTAGAATAGAATTTTTGTACTGAGAAGAATCTATTTCGATCTGGTTTATTAGTCTTCCGAGGCGCTAACAACAAAAATATCTCTGATTGGCGGATTTGACAAGGGGATCTAAAATACGAGGAGGCATAAGATATTTCGGAAGAGAAATAGTATTGCAAGAATAGAAACCCGTGTTTGCTGAAGTTTCTCGTCGATACTCACCTCATCTGTTGATTGTGTTTCGTCCGCAGTGGCCGTATCAGACTGAATGGATTCGTCGGCTGCAGGCCCGGGTTCAGAGCCTTCTCCGTTGCCATCCTGCACGGTAAGAAAGAAGCATGTCATTTTTAGTCGTAAAAATACAACGATTTCAATTTCAATGCATTCTCTTTCTCACCTTTACGTAGATTTTTTTGTTTTGGTTTCCTATGCATGTAGTTCGTTTTTCTATTAAGTATAGACGATAATTTCGATTTGTCTTAAGAATTCCATTTCCAAGAAATTTTGCTAAAAAATTGGTAATTAAAATTTAATATAGAAAATCATTTGGTGATGGTAAGACGAGAATCAAAGAATTCTGAATGGAAAACGTTAATTTTAGCATAAATGGCTTTCTCAGGGATGAATATTTTCTTCAAAGAATAAGTATTCAAATTTTATTCAAATTGAAAATAAATAAACTGTAGATAGAAATAACCCTTTGACTTATTCTCTTTGTAACAAGTATTGTAACAAAATCTTTTTCTATCTTTATCATAATAATTTTTATGCCTTGAATTTTAATAATCACGCATTTTTGTGCTCTTTTTTATAAATTACGTTACAAATACGGAAGAATAACGAGATATTTCAACAAAAGAGTAGAAATACAATTTAGTGCTTGGATATAATATATTTAGTACTTGATTAATATAATACCATCGCTTGCTCAGCAATGTTGAGACTATATTGTATATAAGTCTTTAATCATATAAATATCCTGTCATTGAGGATGGAAAAGCAAGACATAGAAACAGCTTTTAAAGTTTTAAAACAGCATGGGATTTTATTTAAAATGCATGGAAAAGTTGCTGCTTCCTTCTATTCACACTCCGGACCCCAAATTTGAGGAAAAATGCGGAAAAATGAACCAGCTTCTTTTCACGAAAATTCGTAATCACGGATACGACCTTTCCATCAACACCTGCGTGTTAATACACAAAATCCAAGGGAAATGGGAACGCAACATGATACGTGGAAAAGCGGTAGAAACGGAATGACAACGCGATTTAATATTATTGAGGGTTCATTCCTTCTTTCGGAGAATGAAAGAAACTCTTTTAGTAGAATGGATTCCGTGAAGCGTGAGAATTATGTCAGATGGAAGAACCGAATCGGGTACTCTTTGCGTTTTAATTAGGAACGTTAAGGGACGAGTCGAAGTTGAACGCTGGGCTTGTTTTCAATACCCACTCGACCCACGCCTACCTATGGAAGGCTGCCGAAGCATCTATTCTGGGACTTTCTCGCCATTCATTACCTCTTCCCTTACTGGCTTCGACATCCATCGAACTCGTTGCTGCACTTAGGCTGACCCACCCTAATGACCTAATAACGACTTCTAATCAGAGTTATAAAAATGAGTCGTGATAGGAATTAGAACATTTAACATTTAGTTCAACGACAGTTCATACATGTATTTACTCGAGGGAACAGATTCAAAACCTGGAGACTAATCCAAGCATTTTTCGATCGTTTTACTTTTTCGGGAATCAAGACCTAAATCGGGTTCAATAATTACGAAATTATTAGCAACTTTGATGAAGAAAATTTAGATATGAATAACTTCCTTAGAATTATTAGCATTCATGCTCCATCCCAAACTAACGTTTCATGAATACTTGGAGCAACCGTTTTAGCTTTCTATAAAACTCTATATCTCCTTCATACTTTTTCTCTTTTTTCTTTTCATTCTCTTTCTATTATTCATCGCATTAGACTGTTGATTCATATGACATATCATTCCGTTTTCAGTAGATCTCTTTAAGGGGTTGATATTTTCTCCCTCTCATCCTAATTTCTCTTTATATTCTTTCTTTTCAGTTGTACCTCACAAGAAAGTCCTTTTTTCCTTTCCCTTAGAGATTAGGTATTTCCATTTTCCGATTCCGAAGAAGGTGTTCTTCTTTCTTTTTAGATCTTTTAGTTCTTCAATTTTTCCTTCCTTTTTATTCCCTACTCCCGTCAATTTTCATGTTCTATTAAAATTTTGGGTACAAAACCACACCATAATTTTGGCATTGAAGCACCATGATTCTGTTGTTCATGGAATATGGATCCTGAAGAACGTATCCGTGGATTCTTTTCATATCGTATTCAAACTACGTATAGCTACACGCATATGGGCATACCTCTTTGGCAGCGTTTGCAGCAATTGCTTCTGGAATTTGCTGAGTTGGCTGTGGATCAATAGATGGTTTACCCTGACCAAAGAGAATCAAATAAGTAAAATAATATACATAAATATTTATGAGCGTAAGAAAAAATATAAAATCAATATTTCTGATAATAAAAATCCATAAAGTATCATATTTATAATAATGAATAAAATAATATGCTTCCAATTATGAAGATAAAGTTTACATAACAACAAATTTTAAAACAAATAATTATATCGTATCTTTTGCAAATATTGAAAAATATAAATAAATTTAAACAATAACGTATCCTTAAAAATAAAAAATAACGTCAAATTCAATATGAAAATAAATAATCATCTGCATCATTCCCAGATGCTTCTAAACTAAATCTAATACCAAGGTAATTAGAGTGAAGTAATAAAATGATTTAATAACATGAGTTCAATTAAAAATATCAAATAAAAATTTTAACTTAAATTTAAATGTTGTTGAAGACGTGGGAAAGTTATTTAATGGCGTTAAAAATCTGCGACTGTGAACAAATATTAAAGGAAGACGATATAAAGGTAGATACGATCGACTTTAAGGTTAATTCTTAAAGCTGAAAGGTTATCTAAAAAAGTACAGTGAGAATACTGAATTGCTACAAATGAAATCATTCACTTGAGTACTTCTCATATCGTTTTATTTCAATGAGTTTGACTGTTCTATTGCCTTCACAAATTTAAATTCATTTTCCAAGTCAATAAGCAATAAAATGCTTCCATGAAGAAACATTCATTAATATCTTTTTTAGCTTTGATAAAAAAACAGTTAACATTTTTCACTAATAAGTTCCCAAATATAACGATAATTTACCAAAATTTATATACTTTTAATACATGAAACTGCTGTCATTATGTATTTTTATTTTCCTATGAATATACCATCTGAATAGACAGTGTTTTCATCACTTCCGACGGATCCAACCAAAAGGAAATTCGTTCACTTCGCTGATCACCTTTCAAATTCAGACGGCTGCGGATGGCGTGCCGTTATGTATTTTTCGAGAGAGAGTCAACAGGTGAAATGGTGCATTTCCACGGATTCTTCTCTGCGAAAGCCTTTATTGGGGAATTTGTCCAATTCTCAACCAACAGTCAACATGTCTCATCACGCAATACGTATCATATTCAGACAGGAATTTCTTTCGCCGCGTTAAAAGTTTATTTAAACGGATTGTTGCACGAAAAGCATTGGCGTGACGGTTCGAAACACTTTCCCTTTCAGTCTATTTTTTGATGTGGAATAGGTAAACAAAGTATTCGTGCATCGAATCGAAGCTCCCATTTACACGGAGAAGTATGATATGATGTTTCTGTAAGTTATATAATATTTGTTCCGTTCCTGATGAGGAAGAACAGGGGAAAACTTAGGTTATAAAAGTTTACCTATGAACTATTTTGAGATCGAGAACAACGAATACTTTTGCACCTTCTTTTCTTTTTGAGATCTAAACTCAGACATATAGACTTTCATCATAAAAAACTAAAATACATAAAAACACAACTAAAGCAAAATATTCAATCTGCTTTAAGATCTATCCGAAATGTTATTTTTTTAAACATAGAAAGTATAAGTAGTTTTTTATTTAAAATAAATTATATATGATTTAAAAGCTGATTGACAATGATATTGAATGATAATAGATTCTAAATCATTTGCTATCAAAGCGCAACGTAATATATTTTTCGTTCTTAATTCCATTTTACAAGTCAATAAGCAATAAAATATTTTATGAAGAAACATTCATGAATATCTTATTTAGCTTTGATAAAAAGTTCGAAGAACTTAGTACAATTAATTTAATATATTTGAGTCGTAAAATTCTATTCGAGGTTACAAAACGCGAGTCATTTAAGCATCTAATCATTTCAGATTTTACGATCCTATGAAAGTTCGGTATCATCGGAACTCTTCTTTCATCTTATTCCACAAAAAATATTAATTTTACGGCTTATTTCTCTCCTATAATTTATTCCATAGATCATCAAGAGTCTTTTCATTCACGGAAACGATAGTTCTGTTTAGACCCTTTTCGATTCCCTTCTTCAGCAAAGAAGCGGTGACTGTATTCACAGAGAGATATATTAATGACCCTGCTTTCGCTAGACTTTTTTTGAGGACAGGATGTAGTCGGCTAAACTACTTTATCTCTCGGCGGGGTTATAAGGGAACCAAAAGTCGGTCTTTTAGGCCATTCAAAACCGCAACCATCCCTCCACACCCTTCGCATCTATGAAATTAACAGACGTCCCTGGGGAAATAGCCGAGGATGATATAATAAGGATTACGAAAACATTTTATATACACAACGCCTAAGCGAGCACAATAATTAATAGCTGCTTCCTAATGCTTACTCATCACTCAGTATTATCACGTTAATGGATGTATAATATAATGTAAAAGAATTTATCAAACTTATAGAAGTTACAGTACTGAATATTAATTCAGAAAAAATGATAACCTAATGAGAATTTCCGATGAAATAGTATTATTAATAGAGATTGAAATATTAAAATACCATTCCAATATTTTTTACGAGAATTTATGAGCATTAGGGTCAATGTCCTAATAAAACACATAGTGATACAATGTGGGAATTTTCCGTGTGAATAGAATGAGATGAAAACTTAGTTTGTTTTGTCTTGAAAAGCGTTTAATGCTGGTATGAGTCGTGACAATGCGATCCTCGGATGGGAGTTATTTTAACCCTGAGTCATCGTAAACACCATGGAACTCTCGTAACCTCCGAGATGTAGCAGTGTGATATCGTATTGAAATACGTCCCTCGAGTATAGAAGATAGAAAAGTATGTAATATCACAATAAAAGTTCTACATTGGCACCTTATTTGACTATTGTATACTGAAGAGTATGAAGGATTTATAATGGAAGCACAATATTCTATGGATGGTATTCCACTTATCGGAAATTGTTTGCTTGGTTTATTTTCATGGTGGCGGCAGAAGGTAATTCAGTGTTGTTAGATTTGAATTTGAACTGAACACTTCGTAGATAATGATTACATCAACTGAATACATCCACTCAGCATTTTATTATTGGATTCAATTGATTCTAAATATTGAAGATTCTTATTATTATACAATGCTATCTATTTAATTATAATGTATTTAATTATAAATTATTACATGAATATAAAAATTACAAAGAGTTTATATGGCATATCTTATTTGGTTTCACTATATTAAAATTGTACATTTGAATATTTCCTTTCCTTGAAAAAAGGTGTCATTAAGGGGAGAACTAATTAGTAATACATGTAATTCACGATACATTAATCATGTTTTAAACGCAAGAGTGAAGGAAAAGGGAAAGGTAATAAAAACCAAATATGGCCCTTACATTCCAACTAGAAAATGAGCGGTGGGACTTAAATATTCAGAAGTACGAATACTTTCACATTACACGTACTCGTCATTAAATATTCTAGAGTTTACCTCGACCTTTTTCCAGAAAAAATACACATAGATGTATATATTGTCAAAGGACGAGCTATACTTAAAGGATAGAGGCACTTCTATGGATGTGACATTTTGCTCGGATTTAAATCGGAACAGCTGCGACATTTAAAGGGTATAGATGAGACGCTCAAGGAATGCTAAGCAGATGAGTTATTAAAGAAACCGAGGATAAAAAACGTCGAATGCTACAAAAAAGATCAAGTGTTAGTTGTAAATCTTCTCAGACTCGGAGAAGAAGCAAACAAGGATTGCTTATTTAGGAAAGGGTTTTGATTGTTTACTCGAAAACTTAAAGCGATCACGATTTTTCCTGCATTTTCTATCCACTTTTCACAAAAACACGAATGCGCGTGTATATTTAAATCTTATTTAAAATTACAGAAAGCAATCCATGCCCAAATACAATTCTTTAAAGGTTGATTAAGATATCAACATCATGGTTTGAAGTATTTATATATTTTTTCATGAATTTATTGCCAATATCTTACAGGTAATATTTTATGTATGTATAATATTAATGCGATGCAATAAAACTCTCATGAATTCACATCATATCATGTCCCATTCATGGATTATAAATCCTTCAAACAAACAATACCAACAAACGTAGAAATCATGATTTTACTTCGAGAACGAAAAAAATTTAAAGAGATCATACCATATTTATGACGCTACAACAGCTGACGAGCAGTCCCGCAAATATCTAATGCTATTTTCCTGCGTTAAACATCGACATGACGTAATCCGCATGGTATTTTAAGCCATTTTTTCTAAATTTAACGCGAAATGAATAAGAGCTAAATATAGAGAGCTAAACTCTCTCCTTCTTTCCCAAAGTTTGAATCTTCTGTTTCTGCTATGGTAACCATCTTCATTAGTAGCCACTTTGAGTCACATTGGTTAATTTCATTTGATATTAAAGAATGATATGAAAAATTTTACTTATTGAATTGAATTTATACATCAGAGAAAAACTGCGTATTTCTCCATAACATCCATGAAGGAAAAAGATATCAAATCATTAAATGAATTTCTGAATTACTCTTTGTAAACTGCTTTTTTGCATTTGAGACGATGGATAAATACATTTGTGTTCATTCTTTGATCAATAATAGGAGACGTCCAAAAATATAGAGACGCTACGAAACCATAATCGCCTTTACCATATCGGTAGAAAATTCCTCGGATATTTGTTTAGGAGACGTCTTTGGACATGATCCTATTGATTTTTCCTCATTTTTACCAGAATCCAGGAAACTCAAACATCCCCGATTTTTCCACTCTTATTTTTCACCCGTGTCAACCTGCCAATCCTCATACATTCAGTTCACGTTCAAAGTTCACCAATTCAGTTCACGAATTCAACTCATTCATTCATCCATTCTTGATTTAATCCTATAGGCTTCCTAGAGACATTAATACAGGATTTATTCCTGGTAAAAAAGGAGTGAAGTAGGATATTTAGATTCTCCAGCATGAGACAAAAGGGTAAAAGCCAGTCGGCATGCACCTTTCGCTCAAGTGGCAGGTGGTAGGGAGATGGCTGTCTTCTGCGGCGGCAAGTGGTTGCAGGCGTCGCCGGTTCGATCACCTGGCCCACCCGGACACCTGCGCAGTACTTTCTCCAATCCATCTTCGAGCAAGTGCGCAATTTTTTCGGCCAAATACACCTACAATGAATAGTTTTTAGTCCGCTTCCTTATTAGCGCAGACAATAAGCCCCGTCGATACGTAGGGATTCGCGAGTTCTATGCTTTTTTTTCTCTTTCGTTAAGCGAGCCGTTTCCCGCAGTGGCCTCAAAGCAATGTGCATCTGAAAGGGAGATGGAAAGCAGGAGCGGAAAAACAACGGGGGGCAGATGGAATGACGAGACGGAACGTGTATGGGAAGTCCGAGGATAATAAATAGTCGAATTAAAAGCGACGAAGGCGCCTCTGTTTTGGCGAAGACGCTCTATATGAAAATTAATTGAGATACAGTTCCGGCTGAATTGGCGTGGTATTAGGGAGTCCAGCGGGAAGCGAGGGCTCTTTGGGTAAATAAAGCTCCAAACGATGCTCCATTCCAAAGGGTTATTTTCCGGAACGCGTCACGAAGGACTGTTTGTTCTCTCCGCCGTATCTCTAAAAGTCGACTCTTACATCTAGATAATTCGTTCCATCAACGCAACTCGAAAAAAATCTGAAACGTGTTTCGGTGTTTGTAATTAAATAAAATGCCGCTGAAGTACTTTCACGATGTGAGAAAATGTGTAAGGGAGTATAAAAAAAACAATCATTCCGTAGTGGAAAGTGGACTTTGCCTGAATAAAATCGTTTTAGCGTTTCGAAAATAGAACAGATGACAGAGACGATGCGCTTGGAACATGTTTCCATTCGTTTTAAGCCTTTGAGGTCGAGCTTTTCAATATATTACGAAGCAAAACGTGATTGTGGATGAGGAAATATATGATAAATACTTGAATCATATACATGCTCTTTTAAATATTCGAAAACATTATCCCATGAAGATATCAATTATATAAGATTAATTTTTTAATACTATCCGATTATTGCAAAATCTACATAGCTCAACACATGAGTGAAATATTCCTAAGCTAATTCTTATCTGCTAGTCTAATCCATAATCATAATACATCGCTTTTTTCAGAATTAGGGTGTAATAGTGTAAAATATTTCTCGATGCCAGCAAAAATCAATTAGCTGTAGAATAATAGAAAGTGCTTATATAATCTTACGAATAAAAGACAAATTAATACTGTAAGTATTGAATTGTAATTTAAAATCAAAATATATTAAATTCATATTAATATTGAAATATTTATAGGTATGACGAATTCCAAAAATTTCAGCATAAATAGAATTTTAAAAGCATATTCTGGTTAGAATTTTGAATTAATAAGCCTTTTTTAATAATTCAACATCTGTCTGATTTTTTTGCTTAAATTACGACGGAAATTAAATATAATATTTTAGTGCTACCAAATATAATCAAACATACAAAACTTTACAAAACAAATGGATACAATGAGCGAGATAACGCTTCTGTTGTAAACCTATGAGACTATGTCCTATCAGCATAGATTCTATATCAAATTAACGATACAGTTTTTTGGTAAATCATCGTTGATCATTTAGCGTTTGAACGGGAGAAGAATTTTCAACGAAGATAAAGGACGGAGAGAAATGAAACGGTAAACCGACGGGGGAAACGGTGTGGAATCGAACAAGCAGGGCCGAAGGAGAGCAGAATAAATAAGCTGAAAGGATGGAGAGGGAAATGTCAATGACTTGTGGCCTAAGCAACATCCGGAGTTGGAAGTAGCGAAGGATGCAGGGCTCGGGTGCGTGGGGCACAGGGAAAGGGAGGTGTAGAAAAACAAGCTTTCCCCTCGAGCTACTCCCTTGTTTACTCGAATCCAACATTATTTCCCGAGTATGGACTGCGTTCAACCCCACTGATTATGCTTCATTCGGTCCATTGCTTTTCGATGATCGTCGTGAAATTACTTCTTATTTATTCCTTTAAGGGTAATTATTGCGGTGTTTAGTGTGCTCTAACCACTGCATTGAGAACCAGGATGATCGCCTGACAGTTATTTCCGTTTTCCGGCGTTTGTTCCAGCTGATCGAAGATATTATATAGGGAGTCGTAAAATTCGTAACGTGTTTCTGAAAATCCCGAAACGATATCGGTACGGAAACAAGGAACTGTATCAAATACAGTGTGATAAGGTTTATAAGTTAAGTTGGAAGAGTCATTCCTGGTCTAACTCCTTCAAAAGAAATAAATAATTAAATAAGATTGGATTCCTATCAGAGTGGTGGTCAGTCGACCACCCTTACAGCGCAGAGTCTGGCTATTTTAATAGAAACTGTGGTATAGTTCACTTGTATATCCTCCCTTTGACCATTCCTTTCTCGTACGGATCCAAACGCTTACATCTGCTCTAAAATTTCACCCGCGGCCAAATTAGCATTAAGGTAAACAGATATGAATTATTCATAAGCCACCTGTTTGTAAGTAACTTCTTCAAAGCGAACCGAAAAATTCTCCAGAGTATTTTCAGACGATGCTTTCAAAAGAAAGAGGTTGAACTCGAAAAAAGTAAAACCAGGCTTTGGTTTAAAATAACATTTTTCGCCGTCCCGAGTTAGTCGTAATTCGGATGGTATTCAAAACCTTTGCGTTTAACTTGTGAGAAATGACGGACTAAACCTTGTTCTAACTTTTCGAGACGGATCTCTTTTAGTTAGGACCTTTCTTATTCAGTTGATGATTAAAACAGAGATCTCTTGAAAAATCATGAAGTGAAAGTAAGAAAACAGACGCTTGGTTCCGGCGGATAAAATATATCCATCGGAGAAAAATAATGAATGGAAAAACTTCGTAATTTGCAAAATTAAATTAATTAGCAATGTACTACATATGTTACTACTGCACCACTATGTATATACTATGCTATTATACGTAATATCACTACATTCATGGTTTTCACTCATGAATGCAACAGATATTGGAAAAAATGAGTACTTTTAATTGAAAATTAGGCAAATATTAAAATAGAGCGTAACTTTGGTGCTGAAGATTTAGTTTTAAATGAATTATCTTGCATAAAACGTGTTGAATTTTCGATTCAATACTTCGCTTTTATAAAAAAAAAATCTCGCATTCGTTCGAGGAGTCCTATGTCAAAAAACAGGATCATGCCCTTTGATGCGAAAAATACGTTTTAATAGACATAGAAGAGGTTCTGTAGGAACTCTATACTGGTGGATGTGGTGACTAACTAAGTAACGCAACGAAAATTAATCCGTATTTTAAACGCCTGAATGCATACGTGTTGGTCCAGATGTGAAGTCTCCTAGGAACGTGGTCCATCAGTGAAGCAGGCGTGGTGTTTACCACGCAAAACGTGTAGTAGGGGAGTCATTGAAGATTATATGGACCATAATCGGTAGAGAGGGGTGAATCCCCGTCACCTAGGGGGGCGTGAAGTCTAGCATCGGGGGATTAAGAACAAAGGGTATTAAAACGCCAGGCTCCGATACGAAGGATTAAAGTGACAAGAAACATTGCGCTCTGATGATAAATGGTTAGCGGGTGCGGGCAGTGAAACCTCGCTGATAAAAAGCAATTGGAAACCCTTGGGTGTCGTCACTTCCTGCCCTGTGCTTTTTTGGATGACGAATACTTGGAGCAGTGTTGCCAAGCGGTTGATATCTGCCGCTGAATCGCCGATGAGGGTCGGATGTTTTTTTGTCTCCGAGATACTTGGGTCTCGTCGCTTGAACTTGACAATTGACGCGTATTTTGCCGGGCCTTTTAAAGTCAAGGACGTGGAATACTCCAGGGCTTCGTCCGCATATTGGTGTATCCGCCGAAGGGGCGATCCTAAATTTGGCAACGAAATGATAGCGGATCGAGTAAATGACAGTAGATCGCCGGTCAAGCTCCCTATACTTCAGGAATCCCTTATCGGTTATTCGTTCTTCCGCTTATCCGTGGAAAGAAACGGAATTCGAATTTTACAAGCTCCAATGCAACCGTAAACGGAAATCATTAAGCTGTGTGCAAGTGCGTCATTAAAACTTTTAAGATAGCGACTGATTATTAAAAATACAAGAAGGTGTCAAGTACTTTCCAAGCTGTTATGGATTACTTTCATTCGTCGCCAAACGGAACACTTTTGACCGACGTACGATACGAAGCGAAAAAGAGAACAACAGAGGAAATGAATATGAGGAAATATAATTCTGTATATTCTATCCTATTAATCTATAACATAGAATAAGAAGACATATATTTCTGAGCAATTTGTGTACATTCCGTCTGGTATCCATAGCATATTTCATATATTTTTTATCCCGTCCCTACGGTATCAACAAGTTGAGACTTGAGGTGCTTTAGGGACCCTAACTACTTCGGAGGAAATTCGCGCCACGTAAATTAATTTTGAAGAAATTTTCGTCGGAGGCTTGCCATCTAAGGTGGGGGAGGAAGCATGAGAATCTTTAAGCACTTCCTCCCGCATAAAGTCGATGACTCAATCGAATGCAAATTAACATGAGAATAGACTCAGCAAAGCAGGAAGTCTTGATTTTGAGGCGGAAATTCATTTACGCAAGAAAAAGGAAAAAAAAGTAGTGTGTACAAATCGTGAGAGCGATGAATTTCTTTTGAGGAGGGTGAAAAAGGCAGCTGGGGTGGATAAGTTGACGAAAATGTAATTAAATTATGTAGGCGTGAGATAAAATTATTAATGCCAGTCGATAGCTGAGGAACAACTGAGGGAAAAGAAAGAAAGAAGGAAGAAACAAGAGAGAAATAGAAATTGGACGAAGAAAATTACAAAGCAATAATGTAGTAAAATAAGTTACAACAATTGGGAAGAAAGGATTTCGAAACGAATGCAACATAAAATCTGAATTTTTCCTCAATGTACTGTATTGTTCAACACTTTCTTAGTAAATATTAACACTTAAAGTGATAAAAATACCAAAAATATACATCATGACACTTATATTGACTATTCATGATTTAATTATACCTTTAAATACAGTCAAATCCAGTTTATTTACTCGAAAAGCGAAAGTTCTACAATATGCACACAGTGGAAACATTCATAGTTTCAGTTATTTAATTTCTTTCCCAAATATTCCTTGCATATTTAATTTCCCTGGTATCCTAATTTTAATATCATCACTTCTTCCTTTCTTTCCCTTCACTATGAATGGCAGCTACTTTTACTGTTTATTTGTTTGCTTCGCTCGTTTCGAGTCTAAATATGCATTGGGAAAACTCATAAAATTTCAAAAGTACGTGGAACTCAATGGTTCGCTAAATAACTTTTAAAGTATAACAAAGAGTCTTTTAGAAATTAGGCTGAAATAGGCCTCGAAAAAAAACATTCCATTATGTTAAATTCCTGTAGCGCTGAATTCCACGAAGACGTAACACTTCAAGTTTTTTTTATTTAACACGTCAATAAGTTATTTTTTATTTTTTCCTGAATTAGCACCCACTTATTCGTGTCCCGTCAATTTATCTAGTTACCATTCATCATTTGTTTCCTCGTAAAATACATTTCCGGGTAACTTTACGCTCATATCCTTAGCTATGTCTTAAACAGATTTATTCACGTATAAGTTTGAAGATGCTTTGGATGCTTCCTTAGGGCAACAAAAACATTTCATTGTGTATACGAGTAGCCAATGAAAAGTAGTTTCATTTCCTTGTTTCATTGTTTAGCATAACATTGAGGATATAAGTATTAAGAGGTTTGAGAAATTATCAAACATCAGTAGATAGGCTACATTTATTCATGAAAATATATATATATAATATATATATATAATATAATTATAAGTAAGATATATATATATATATATATATATATATATATATATATATATATATATATATATATATATATATATATATATATATATATATATATATATATAAGTTCTGAAGAATGAAAAATAACTATTTTAAAATACTATCTTAATTCATTTTGTATAATAGTTCAGCTTCATCCTCTTTAATCACAGTCCAAAGGATAATTTATAATGTTCGGCTGGATTCCACTCTAAATTAACTGATTCTAAATATTATTTGTGAAAGGGATTAATATTATAGACTATAAATATGGTTTTAGGTTCATTCTTCAAATTTAATTTTTCACTCTAGTTTTTCCTTCGAAATAGGAATACCTATTTCGTTTTATTAACATTAACCCTGTGACACTAATGAGTCTGCACTTTTGTGAATCAAAATAGCCTTTTCACAGGAGTCAATCGATTAAGGATTTGAACGATTTCATTTGATAAACTTTGCATGAATTATTCAAAAGGCATCTGATCGGGAGCTATTGGTGTATGAGGTGAGTTCCAACGCAGCCGTAATTCTATTAACATAAATTTGCGCCCTCGACGCATGAATTTTAGTCATTTCAAAAGTGTTGCGTGGAGCTTTAACAGCCGAGTTTATTGAAGGGCATTCACCGCCATTTCCCTCTTTCTCATCCATATTCAATGAACTCACATACGAATTAACTATGCTTCCATTAATTAGTAAGAGAGAAAAACAGATCAAAAGAAAGTGACAGTCTATTACTTTTACTGAAATTTATGTCTCACCACCTATAAGTTCCATTTAGATAATTATGATTGAGCATTGAGGTAGTCAAAAGAGATAAACTACATAAATGTGATTCGCCTGTCTAAAGATTCATGCTCGAAAGATGATTTGTTTGAATATTTTTACTGTTAGGTCGATGAGCTTGGCAAGATCTTGATGATGATTGATAGACGTTAAATTAAAGTGGGAAAAGACCAGCGCCTAGGGGCAACACCCTATTAAAAAGGAATTTTTATCAACAACGTTGACCCATTTCTATTTTTTTTTTACATTCAGATAGATATATTCCATTTAGATTCAGGTCGCTTTCCGTTTATTAACTTTGAGTTGAAAGAATCAATATCTAGGGGAAGATATCTCTGAGATATGACGAGCAGGCCCTGAAGAAATAAGTTATTTAAATACTAATATTACAAAATCGTGCTTTAAATTCTGTGTCCTTAGCTTTTTTCCGCTTTAGTTACCATTATTTTCCTAAATTAAATGAAAAAAGAATACATATTCTGAGCATCTTCTGCATTAAAATTATATTTCGTATTAAATAATGCTTTAGAAAGATAAAACTCGTGCATCCTAAACATAAAATCGTTTATATCACTCTTCCTACTTCTGCATTCAGTCGTTAGAATTTAATTCAATAGCGAATAATTCAAGGACGTGGGAAATGCAATAAGGAATGAGGTAATGAGGATCATTACCTATTTTTCAAATATTGACGTGCGTTGGGAAAGGACGAGTTTCGTATTCATATCCTCACCTTATGGCCCCTAGGGCTTCTCTCGGAGGGAAGGTCTAGGCTTTTCTGAGAGAAAGCGTCTGGTACGTAGCCAAAAAATGCTTTGCCGAGTTGTCGCGGCTGAGGACGGTGTTCACCTAATCCAGGGATCCATCCAATTTCCACGTTGGCGGGTACAGCCTCCTTGGTGCTCTTTCCTCCCTCTGCAGACATGACGGCAAACCTTTTATGGAGACAGAAAGTGATATGTTAGACATCAGTTCTCAAGTGTCACTGCAAAATGTTACGCTTAAAAGCTTTCAATTACATCTAAAAGAGCACATTGAGAAAATACTACGTGTAATACGAACAAATTTGTCGGTGAAACGTCAGTAGGTTCATTAAGCTAGACGGTATTATTATTGATAACTAACTTATATTTTATAACTTAAAATAAAATTTGATGAAATTTACTCACAAAATATCTGTAACGTTAAAATATCTGCGTTATTCAATCCGTTAAAATGTAGGTTTTTTTCTTAATCATAGCATAAAAAGTAAAACTTAAAATTATTTTGTTAAATGGTTAATAATTCTATTAAAAGAAGTATGTTCGTAAAGTAGGAAATTTCTTATTCAATTAGCTGTATGGATAACAAAACCAGTTTATTTCTTATGCTAAAAATCAATGCAACGGAAATGTATACATATCTAAGGTATCCAATATTAATGAAATTGGTTTTATATTTTTATTGACCTAGCAGAATGAATACGACTCCATGTATTTAACAAATGCCGTATTAAATGAAATTTAGAGATATCCCACACCATCACTTTATTATTGTCAACCATAGAATTGTATTCTATAGAATAGAAGAAAATGAGCAGTAGGGTTCATTAACGAGCAGGTAAATGTTGGACGAGGTAAATGGACGGAAGTCTTGCAGAATGAGCAGCCGCACTATTTCTGATCTGCTCTATTCTGGGACAGTTCCTTAGCACGTTCATATACTCGAATGCAGGGCATGACCACAAAGCAGGTATCGTCCAAACCCCTTTGAACATCACAGACAACTGCAGGGCGAGGTGATATCGGAAACCTACCATAAGCGAATGGAATGTTCACACCGGAAATCGAGTGCTTCGTTGAATGACAAGCAAATCTCTAGCTATCGGATTAAAACTCTTGTATTGTTACGTGATGGAATCTTCGTTCCATCTACATGGATAGCGATTTCTGTGTAGGCTTTTGTGATCTTAGCGCAATTGATTGGAGACAATCAGAGTCGGTGTCACCTTAAAAGTAGCGGTGACGATATGACTGTGTCTTTTGACGATTAAGGAATACCCCCAGTTAAAGATGGAATCGCCGCAGTAAAAGTGGAATCGGGAATAAAATACGATAGTCAAGCATTGTTCCGATGGAAACAGTGGATAATCTTTCAACATCGATAAACCCATAGTTCGCTGATTCAAGAAAAAAAGTTAATACAGAAATTTTAGCATTCCCCCTGAAACACGTAAGATAATTACCGTTATAGCACAATTACTGGTGATTTTACCCTAAATTAAACAACTCTTTCACGTAAGAGGAATGGAAATTTACGATGAATTCATCGCGATATTAGCATCGATGGTCCACCGATGCCTTCTTCCAGTATTTAATTTTCAATTGGATCTAAATGGAAGCGATCCACTGAAGCGTTAAATTACCTGAATACTGAAGAGTGTAATTCGAAGGAATAAACTGTTCATTCATGTTTACCCTTTCCTGGTGAGATAGAGTTTACAAACTTATCCTCGTTTAAAAATTTTTCACAAATGGATGTAATATTTCAAGACTTTGTTAGCAACGGAAATCGTATACATTAATAATTTCATTTAAAAGTTTAATAATAAATAACAAACGCAATTTTTAGAAAATTATCGTCATCTCGTATTTAAAAAAGAGAGTTGAATTCTCAAGTAAATGAATTCACGATAAAGACTCAGGCATTTTGAACATTAATGTAACACTAATCTAAACTTATTTACTTCAAGGAAGAAAAATATCATCCGATAATTGAAATATATATTGTTCAATATCACGCAATTTTCTAAATCTCGAGTTGAAGTAAAGAAAAAGCGAAATATTAGGGCAGAAACTTAGAAATTTGATTAATTATCCTGGAATTGTCGAATTAGCGAGGCCAACCCACATAACCACTCCACGAGGGACACTACCCTTTCGAAATGATTATTAACTTCGGTGGAATTACGCTACTGCGCCAATGATGCCACGATTGACCTGTCAACGAGCTAAAAGAGCGTGAAACTGGTTGCGACCCTTGGCGATAAATTGACAATGGTTTCACGGGTCGGCACTCAATCCGACACAGCTATCATCTAATTGCTTCAATGGCTAATGTCAACGAGGGTTTTACTCGACGATATAATTCTTGATTAGAGTCGCGAAACGTTACATAACAATATAATTCATTGTGAGAATCACGTGATATGGATCATATGCGATGATTAAACATCATTATTTTGCAGATGCTGGGTTTACAAATAATTGTTAATGAGCGAAATTAGTGGCGATTTGTTCTTACAATATTAATTTACTTCATACTTTTATTTTCGCAATCGGGTACAATTAAAAAAATACAGTTGATCGGAAAACGTCTATGTGTACGATTAAGCATTCTATATATCAGAATCTTCATAAATGGGAAGTAAATATAATTCTATTCAAATAAAAACATATATATTTCTTCTCATAAATATACTACCATTTATATTGAGCAAGAATTGAAATTGAGTTCGTAAAACGAATTAATCGGAACTTGATTCGAGTTAAAATTTTAAGTAAACAATATTTCATTTATATTTCGAATTTTCTTTTTTATTATAAAGAGGCCATTAAAATATAATTTCGATATTTTTAATAAAATGCGAAGGAAATGAGTTCTCTAGCTCATAAAACATTCATAACGGATAACATATCGAATACTATGGACTATTATTCGTTAATTGATAATTATTGTTTAAGATTTCATTTAGGATCATCTCAGATGAAAATAAACTTTACGGAATTTCTACGTACTATTTAAAACCCATGTAACAATCGATGGATGAATATCCGACCGGAAACATAGGTCCTAAGCAGACGGACGGGAAATGACAACTCATTATAATTTTACGAGGCAAAGATTGCGTCACAATTTGAGGATAGAGTGCTATCGTGGGCGTCAACACGTGCTACCATACGAGGCGTGTGCTCGCAAATAAGGCGTAGGCATTAGTAATGATGGTTGGGGGAGAACACCGGTCGAAAAATGAATTAAATGCTTAAGAATCCTAAGGGAAAACCAAATCGCTCTCGGTTCGAATAAATCTCTTCAAAGGCTTAGATCACCTCTACGTGATAAGGGATGGGATGAAGTAAAAGTGTCAAAGTGTGGGAGTTTCCATGGCTGGGTGCCAGGAAAAATTTTTAGGGCGGAAATAAATTGTTTCAGAAGCTTCATACTCTTCGTAAGCACTTGAAAGTCGAATGAGAATCACCTACTTTTCACGTGAAACTCTTCAGGGTACTTCGAGTTTTTTTAAGAAGGAAGAGTTTTACAGAGAATTATCCGCGGGTTTAAAAACAGCAACCTCTTACGTATTTAGCCGGCTTCATTATAATCTCGGTGATCTAATCTATAATACATGTATAATGAAAATAACTCAATAAATGTTTCAGTCTTTCTTGATTCTTTTCCGATTCTATACATCATTAGCTGTTACAAAACATTAACTATCGAATTCATAGGAAATCCAACCAATCCTATCCAACTATCCAACCAATCTTATCGAGCAACAATATCACTCAATATCATCATTATATGATTGTAGCATTGTTATTAAAGAAACTACACCTTCCTTTTTGTTGATCCTATTTTTCACAGACAAATTCATGAAAAGCTTTGCTGTTACGGTTAATGTATCACGCAAGCATCAAGTTCAAATGTAATTTAGAGCAATACTGACCCTATTTCTATTTTTAAAAGCACGTTAAAAAGAAAACAAAAAATTCTTTATTGTTCAAACTCGCAATTAATAATCTGGATCAATTTCTCCATCTTCGTGCCAATAAAAATTTAATTATATGATCGCGAAGTAGTTTCTTACGTTATCCTTCTACAGCATATGAAAATCACTCTGCTCACCGAACTCCTATAATTGATGGATGGCCAACTTCCAACCTAAGAGCTGGATTGCTTAACGATTATCCGTTATTAGCATCCTCCCCCGACAGCTTCTAAAAGCTTCACCAGAGATGATTCATCCTCAAGATAGTGCCCCTATAGAATAAGTAGCTTCCCGGAAGATATATCATCCCCCGTAGATGTTATAGTAACTGTGTTTCGAGTAATATGTTAATGGAAATAAGGATGCGTGAATCATGCTTCGCTACGCGGTTTCATTCAGAGCTATGGAGTAAATAATCGTATATCAGCTCGACATAAAACTAGATCTATTTTTGGCAGGAGGCGATAAGTTCAGATTATACGAAGTGAGTCATTTTAGAAGAGAGTCTTCGGTCCCTTTTCTATGCATGAAATCGATCTTAATATGGGTGTATAAAAAGAAAAAGCTTTTCCGAAAAGTATTTCTTCGCCCATGATCTGAAGCCATTCTTTTAAGAATATTACCGAACAATTCCATAAAAAATGAATGCTAGTTCAGAGATACTTTTTCTTTAATGATTAATGTTTGTCATAATGTAGTCTGATCAAAGTTTTTATTTCTGTGAATTTTCTGACACAAAACCACCTAAAGATAAATATATATCGTATATACATGTTATTTTTACTGCTATTATAGCGTTAGGAAGATACAAAAATGGGAAACACCAGAAAAATGTTTGCGAAACTTTTTCTATGCAAATCGAACGCACTCTATCTTTACATACAACACACACTTCGTGATTGTGATAAAATAATCTCCTACCGCACGATTCATTCAAAGGACTTCTCAAAGACCGGAATGATCCACGTGAAATTCTCCACTATTGTTACGCTACAAATTTTTTTGTCATCCCTCATCTTTTCGTATATTTTCTGCGCCACTGCATCCCGATTCATCTTCAGTGCGGAACATAACACTTCACTAATCGATTCGAGGGGAAGATTAATTACTCTCGTCGAACCATTCCAATCGGAATTTCTATCGATTTCACTCAGTTCATGCAGGCGAATATACAGAATCGCGCAGAAGGTGTACAATAGCGTTTTTAATTCATAAATAAGAAGCAGGTATATACGGAAATATGGACGAATTATACAAAAGTATATTTAAGAAATAGAACTGATATATTAAAAACGTCTCTACGAGATGGAATTTGTTTAATTATCTTAGCGTAAATATTTAGTAAGCCATTGCTGTAAATGTAAACTATAAATGTATTCATACATAAGTACCAGTCATCGTATTCGAAAAAGTAGATCTCACTAGCATTGTAGGTTCAGTGGTATAATATGATTATGTCACATTGTGACCAAACAACCTCACGAAACTTCTTACAATTATGATAATTTATGATAATCAATAAATAATATAATATTAATAAGATTTGATGTCTTACCACTGAAGTTGAGGAAGTAACAAGCTTTAACGTCATAAAGGTGCTTCGAAGTTTAATCACAAGGTTAAAGCTGAAGGTAAAGCATTTCGCTCGTTTAAATTTTGTGAGAGAATCGAACCCGGGACGGCTATCGAAGAGGACGCGACCTTTCGGTTGCCTGGGATATTCGCTCATCCATTTCGATGAGGGAAAGGGTATACCGTCTCAGGTGTCACCCTCTGAAGGCGACACCTTGAGTTTTAAGGTCGCCATTTTAGAAGTACTCCATTTTTTCGTGGAGAAAGAATAAAGTTGTACGTGAGGAGACTTGTCGACCCTGTTTTTTAATTATAGCCACCGAAGTCAAGAATATTTACTACGGAATGAAATAACTCATATGCCAAGGTTCGAGATCTCGCTAGGACGAATTTTTCGACTGTGGAATGGTTCTTAGTATTATTTCATAAATTATCCACACTCTAATTGTCCATAAATTAGTTTTGTGGTCAAAGAAATAAATAGGGAATAGATCATTTTTGTTTTAAGTCGTGAGAGATTATACGAATAATTCGGCGTACTTGTCAAAAATTCTTACGTTTAAAAACTCATTCTTAAGAATAAGTTTTCGCTCCAAAAACAAATATCAATCATTCATACTCTACATGCGAACTCATAACTGAGAAAACATAGCTCTAAACCACAAGAGAAACCTCATGTGGATAATGGAAGGATACGGAGTGAATACAGAATTGAGCCCACGAGTTGCAAGTACAGAAGGTTTGCCTTAGAATGAGTAATTTTTTAATGATGGATGCATGTGACTTGGAGATAAATTTACTTGAGAAGAATGTAGGTGTGGGAAGGTGGTTTGAATTCACGGAAAAGTTAAATTAGAAAGGGAGTACACGGCGAGAAAGTAAGCGGATCGAAGACGCGGAGAAAACGCTATCCGAATATGGTGGGTAAAATTACGACAAACAAGGAGAAAAATAAAAGGAAAGGAAAGAAACGTGTTCTGATTTTTTTTAGAAATAAATGGGCGTGAAAGGATGCTACTGAATGAGTTATGGGACCACTGAAATCTCTAGATTATAGAAATTTTATTTTTATTTTCGTTATTTTACTTTTTTAAAAATTTTTTTATACGATTAAGTAATGAACGGAGTATAAGACGAATCTGAGTTAATAATCAGCACATTAATCGTCTTTAGTTTTAAGTAAATATCATTGCTTACTTTTCTGTTCAGCATAAAAATTGATGTTGATTATTAAAGAATCCTGAAAAGCTTATTTCAGAGAGTTTTATAAAAATAGATTTTATATTCGATGCTGTTCGTGAAAAGTAACATTTTACATCTAAATAATTATCCTTTTTTTCCTTATTTAGTATTTATGTATATATATATATATATATATATATATATATATATATATATATATATATATATATATATGTATTTATGTATATATATATATATATATATATATATATATACATAAATACATATATACATAATATATATATATATATATATATATATATATATATATATATATATATATATATATATATATATATATATATATATATATATATATATATATATGTATATAATATTTATTCGTATGATAACTATATATAAACGCTAATAACATTGCTGAACGAGGAAAGTTCTAATATCACATTCCTTGTTTAAGATCTTTTCTGATAAGGCGGAACATGTGAGATTTTCGCTAGATTATCATCGTATGAGGTTCATTGGAAATCTCGCTTCAATGAAAGAACTCCTCCGTTTGACAAATGGATCACACGCGACATTCAAGACCGTCTCCGGTACAAGAAAGGCGACGATGCGAAAGAGCTGTCCTTTGATGGATGAGTTGCGACCAGGGTCTACGCAGACAGGGCCACGCCCAAACTTTCCTAGAAAATCGAATGGGACGGTGGGGTTGGGAGGTAAAAAAAAAAAAATTCTCTGCAGATAGAGCTCTACCCGGGACTCGAAATATACGTGTACCGATCTTAATTGAATGAGAGCACTTTTAGGATTCGATTACTCGCGTCCACTTGATTAAAACAGTCCCTCGGTAACATTCCAACCCGAAATTTAAGCGATTAATCGCGACAGTAGATGAAAAATTTGATGACCCGATTAAGCCTCCAGTGTAAGTTCAGAAGAATATACTTTCACTAGTTCAGTTCATTAAAGCTGAGTATTTATATTTTTTACGCATTGATATATGGAAATTTAAATCGGATAACCTTTACATTTACTAGTGTAAATGTACCATGACTTTTGAACTACCGTCTCCGTTAAATGAAACTATTTAAATTTTAAAAGATGCAATAATTATTATTTAGAGCTCTGCATAATTTTTAGTAATTAATATAGTATAAATATAATGATCTAAATGGATTTCTGGATGATAAGTCTTATTATTTTCTTAGAAATGGCCTACTATGTTTATGATCTTTATCCCAAAAGTAAAAAAAGATTTAAACATTTTTAATTCGTTATTATAAACCATTTACAAACACAGATATCGTTTGAATAAAATAAAAGCAAATTTTCAACCGTACTTGGGAAATTGAATGTAAAGAAAATTATTATTAACAAATGTAGTTTAATCGTAACTATAACTTATAGAGTACGAATATATTCGTACGAAATTCGTTCTAATAATCTAAAAATACGCGAGAATAAAAGTCTAGGGAAGTAAACTAACGGTGCATGCACTTCCTGCCACACACCGAAAGGCGGCATCAGGGTATCTACATAGACATGAACAATGTAAATGACTGGTTTTTCGCTCCTGTTCTATCTATACTATTGAATTCTATTTATCAATAACTAAAGCTTCATAAAGTCTAAAAAAAATAGTTACAAAAAAAAGATAAAAGTAATTTACAAAAACTGTCGGACAAAATACTAACTTTTACTATTCGTTCAATACTATTTCAGCCTCAGTTTACAAATAAATCGAATAATAAAAAAGCCCAACATAATTCTAAAATTTGATATTTTCGATTTTAAGAAATTCTTGAGTTTCTTACTTCAAGTAAGCAGGACTCAATCAACCGTTTCGAACTATTCATATCAGCAAAGAAAAACTCGCAGACGCATACACGACGTATTATTTTGTTCCTAGACGAAAATCACAAAAAATAACGCTTTCGTTAAGGTTGAAAATTTTAGCAGAATAATTACATCGAAACAGCCACGTACACTGAACTCTTTTTAACGCCCTCTGTGGAGTGAATGCTATTTTTTTCCTTAGCCGCCCCGTTCCCCGAGCGTGATAGTTCGACTATGGCATCGAAACCAAAATGAGATAATCCTATTCACGGAGCGGGTCAATGGGCTCACATCGGATGGCACTTTTCGCAAATGGGCTCGATAAAATTCGTCGTGCTTCACCTCTGGGAGAAAAGAAATAAAGGGTTGAAAAGGGATGAGGAACCGTGTCCTCCAATCATTTGCCGGAATCAGCTGTGAACAGGAGAAGGGAAAACCCCGCAGACGTCTGCCTGGACCGAATGAGATCAATAGAAGAGCCCTGGAGGGGAATCCTTTCTCTCTCCTCTTTTATTATTTCATTCTCTTAAAGAGAAATGCGAGGGTTTCCCTTTCGGAGTTGAACTTTGGTGAAGCTCACTCGATTTGGAACCTTTACTCGTAGGATTATTTACGTTTTACTGCGGAACATACTCGTATTTACCTTAAACCCTTACGCAATCGCTACAGATGGATATATAAATAATTAAAATTGGAAATAACACCGCTAAAAATGCTTTTATTTTCTTTAAATTTACACATCGACATTGAAATACACGCTCGTTCGATTATTTCCTCAACATTTACATACGAGCTCTTAAATTCGTATTGTACGTGAAGTATTTAAAAAGTGCACGAAAGATTTTATTTCATTTCATTTCATCCTACCGATATGAAAATTATTAATATTCTTTGTAGCTTCATTCTTAACCCTATAACCTATCGGAAGAATTATTTCTTTCTTCTCAGATGCGGGGAAGGTAAGAACAGTTTTAATATCTTTCTAGGACGTTTTTAAAGGAGATATTCCACTAAGAATTTAATTTAGACCAACAAGGAGAATAATTCATTATCAGAAATTTGCAGAATATTCAAGAAGCAATGAAATATGGGAGATTTTGGCAATTAACAATAGTCGTATGTAGGATCCAATAAACACCACAAACGAATGGCTTTCTCATAAATGTCTGTCAATTCTGATATTAATATTTACATTTTAAACTTCTATGTGAAAGATAAATGGAAGAAAAGATAGTTCAATGGATTCAACTTAAGTAATTTCTTTGAAATAATCTACCAATCGATGTGATCGATTTACACTCAGGCATTTTGTATACTTAATTCCAAACAAAAAATACTTGTATAAGTTAAATTGAAATTGAATGCTAACAACTTTACTAAACCTAGGAGCCTACTAATTGAAAATACTTCTAAAGATTAAAAAATACGCAGAAAAAATTTAATTTGGTAAAAATTTGGCAGAAATTCACAATCAGTAATCATTGATGAATATCCATCAATATTATGTTGCATTGCTGCAACACAGTGAGATAGCCTTGGAAAATTTCATCCACTACTCAATTTCAGGGTACCACGAGAATTTGGATATCAATTTTTCTGTTAAAATAAAAAAATCTAACATGTTTGATGTTTGCTTCCTTTTATAGAAATACTCTTATCATATTTATTCTACAAGGTGGCGCTCACTTTCTGTTAAATGTTTGAATCTACCATTCAAAGATTCAGAGAGAAAGCTTGTTTCATCTAGTTCATCACCTCAAATTGTAAGCATTTCCCTTTAAACGTACCATTGACGGTCTTAGACTTCTATATCAGGAGTGGAAAAGAAAATCAATGCATCGTTTTCTGCGACCTTGCTTCGCTTATACAGAAGAAACATGAGGTAGAAAAACAAATATACGGCTAGGAGTGCATATTTATAGAGGATTGCTATGGTGAAAGGAGAGGGGCGGTTGGTAGAGGGAAGGTACACAGAGTACTAATTATAGAATCGTGGGATGGGAGCATTGCTGGTAGAGGAGAGTTTAAGTTGATTACTAGTCGATTCCTGGTTTTGTATCTCGGAAAAATTTGCATTCCTCTCCTTAATTAGTTTTTCTTTTTCCTGGAGCTATATCGTGAATAGAAATCAGACGAAGAAAGTAGATTTTCTCTTGTTTCGTCCTCATTTGTAGATGCTCTGAGAACATATTATTATCTCTGTTCAGCGGGATACATCAGCCATGTGGTGAGTTCGGCGATATCATGTGTATGAAGAGGCAACGAAAGAATACCAGATATTTATTAGTTAATTGCATTTCAATTCAGTACTATGAATTACTTTATTTTCTTACGGATCTCAACCATCTCTGTCATTCAAAACTTAAGCCCGAAGATTTCTCCAATCACCATGCCTGATGCCTAAATACTTATCATTGAAAACCGCGGGCTTTAGATTAATTTTAATTAATATTATTATTAATCCTCGGTTATTTTACTCCTGTTTCGATGACTAGCTTTCCTATTCATTTTCATTCCTAGTAATAGTATCCTAATATTTGTGCCAGTAAAAAAGGATTATCTCCGATTCACCAGTCGGATGTGAAAAATGACGTATCATAAGTGGCGTAAATGTCAAGCGAATTAAATCGAGTAATCGAGCGGAAAATCCTATTCAATCGGGATTTGATGGAGTGGAAAATAAGCTATTTTTCGTGTAATCAAAATTGACGATGAGTCTAATTTACCTGAAACGATCAGGAGATCAGAAAATCAGAAAAGAAAAATCTGAAGGATTCCTCGACTCAATCTTTTACCGAGCTAAATTGAACAATCGATAAAAGCTTTCAAAGGGATTGGGAAATTCCAGAGAACGAATAAAAAGACTAATCTACCCTAATCGACTTTCTCATTGACCGAATACATGTATTTCTATAAGAAATATCAGCGGATGAATTTCCTAACTATGCATCGTTTGAAGATAGTCGATGCTTTCAAATTAATGTGTTATCGATTCAGCTGAAACAATTGGATATGTGTGGGAAAAAAGGATTTTTTCTTCAAAAAAACTGGACACTCTTAACGTTATCAATTCATTAATATACAGTATAAACTTCTAGAAAATTGATAACAATAACCTTTTATAAGATTAATATCATCGGTGAAGATAAAATATTCTAGCAATTTATCTGTTTATCAAAAGATATAATTGGATTTTGTTTTTAATTTTAATTATAATCGCAATTTATGAACATATCCTTTCAAAGTTTGGATTTATAAGTGAAAGATTGCGAAAAATAATACACCATTGATCGAGGAGCATTTCAAATTTTACAGTGTTAATACTAAGTAAACAAAATAACTAGATTGAAAATCAATGGTTTAGCTTTGAAACTGTGCTTGAATTAAACTGCATTACTATTCATATGACCTTCTCAAAGCTTATTGAGTAATTTTTTTGACCTCACAGGCTCATTCAATCAAAAGATTATTGTTTTATTTAAAAAAGCTCCTCTTTAATGCAATAGCTCCATTAAAGATAAAGATTAAACTAATGTTTTATTTGCGTGACAAGTTCAATCAATGGCACTTAAGTTTCATATTAGAATAATGGGAAGTTAAAATAATTTATGTTAATTGTATTTAATTGCCAATTTTCTAGCTGGAAATCCCAGCAACCTAGTCACAAAGCTACTTCCTTTCACTTCATCCCCAATAAAGGACGCTATTTGCCTCTTCTCCATCTCTCATTCGGTTTGAAGAAGACCAACTCACGAAACCAGACACTCAATTTGTGGCGAAATGGCTTCATCGTGTACTGCGAGGGTTCGAGAAGATAACGAGCGTAACGTATCTCCAAATACGCTCTTAGATAATAAACTGTCTCGTCCTTTGATACTGTCCGCACATTTGTCGTTTAAATCACTTTGCTGATTTCTCGTACAATACACATTGTAACATCATAGAACCCTGAGTCCTAGAAAGTGCTAATTCTTGTATAATATTGTTTGGAATTATAGTTGTAATTACCTACCACATCCAAGTTCAAAAGATTGAGTTCTTAAATGTATTTCTAAGAGAGTTTAATTCACTTAAAGATATTCTGACATTAATGGTGGGTACAAATGTTATGATGACTGACTCCAAACTGTAACATCGAATAGAATTCTCTCAGAATATTTTGATTCTATATGAACAGCAAAATTTCAGCAATTCTTCACCACTTGCGAAAAACTTCACCATATTTATAGGCTTTCTAGTGCATATTCGAATTATCTGAGATTAATTGCTAAATATGTACTATCTCTCCAAAGGTAATTAGCAAAAAACTACTCGCTTATGTACTAGAATTTTTATTCTACATCCATACTAAGTTCCGAATGTTCCACTTAATTTCGTTTCCACGAATTTTTCCACGATAATTTTCTCTATGGTCTTCTCTTGTGGATTAATTTGTATTATTTGATTATAAGTTGATTGGATGAACTTTTGACTTCATTTTTCAATTCAAGTGAACTAATAGGCATGTACTTAACAGTATTAAGACAAGGACAGTAAACAGAGTATCACCAAATATAAATCAAAAATTCACTTACGTGGTTTCGTTATGATGATAGCCAGTTACAGTAAAGTAATTCACCGCAACATTTAGACTTTCCACACTAGAATACTGGTATCTGAATTTGATTAAAATAGTAGATTTAAAAGGCTGAAATTAGCAATTTCAAAGAAGAAGCTCTTATTTTAATACAGTTTAATTTTCTAGACCATTTTGCATAATCTATGCGTTAATTTACAATAAGGACTGAGAAAACCGAGTCTACTTTATTATACTTAATGAACCTTTCCCTTATGTGGAGAGTAAGTAATATGATCTATATAGAATGCGTCAACAGTTAAGATCAAGTTCTTTCTCGAGCAGACATACCATATATCTCTAAATTACTTGCAAATACAGGTTAGTCTAAATTATATTAGGTGCGGTATTTGAGAATAGGTTTTTTCCGATACGAGTATGGGTTTCCTAAAAGGTGGCGGCGAGCGGGATATGAAATGTCTTTTTTGAAATGAAATCTCCTCGTAGAGCCAGACTTGGAAATTATTTTCCCACCCTCGGCGACTCTTCAGTTCCAGCTAGGTGAAATAGATGGCAGTAGCCGATAGCGAGGCGCGGTTGAATACCAACTGAAAAAATCAACTCAATCTCGACCAAAATCTACCGTAACTATAATCCAATTCCAGCCCAACGACCGAGCATATGATGTGGCGCGAGAGGAAAACCTCTCACTATTGATTTTCGGGCGGAATCATTCATTTTCTGGGGAAAACCTGTTGGTAACGACCCTCCGGGTTTTCCCACCGGGGGAATTGTCTTAACCGCGGTAAGTATGGTACTCTCGCGTCGCGAGGGGCTACGAGAGTACCTTAAAAGTGCCGGGCGGGGCTCTATGACTATCGGGCCCACTCCTTAACCTGTGTGCGTGCGAGAAATCCAATCGATACTTGCAACCCTGTTAGGGGGATAGTGGGGGGGCGGTGTCTGCGATAGTGAAAGCGATGGTGTCCTCCCTCCAACTCTGCTCAACCGCCGCATTGCCGGATACACGCAACTTGCATTCGAAATCCAACGCGTGGCGCTTCCTCCGGAGGCCCCAAGAGGTGTCTGCAGAGGGGAGGTGAAAGGATTGCCGGCACCGTCCGGAACTTACTTCCCCTGAAACCGTCGGGGCCGATGAGTTATCTTCCTTTACTCGTGCACCGGCAACGATCGAAGGAAGGACGTAAGGTAAAATTCGTCGGATCAAAATAGTAAGACGGGAAAGTGTTGCGTGATTTTTGAAACACAGGGACAAAGAATAAAGATTCATTCATGTCCGTTCTCTAAGATTCGTTCCGATATTTCAACGTATAAAGCGCATTAGTTGGAAAATAATTTTTTAGTAACCAAGCGTTGGGAATTCTAGGGACGAGAGATAATTCATAAAATAGTAATTTAATATTTCAATTCAAGACAAGGTAATATACGCAAAAATAAAGTATACGTGAGTTTATCGATTGAAGATTTAGTATGTTTGCGGTGAACATCAATTCAAATCAAAGCATTCGCCAAGTCCTGTAAAAGTATTTTTCAAAAAGTAATTTTCATAAAATTAAATCGATAGCCATAAATAATACAATATCGATGAACAACAGACGACGAAACAAAACTTTGTCGAGACTTATATGAATAGTAGGGGTACTTGTTTACCTTCATCTTTGGTCTGTGACTTGAGCCACGTTTGGAATCGGCAGATTTGTTTCAAGATACAGCTTTTTGATGGATGAACTTACTGGCAACTTTTTCAACTACACTCTAAATTAATCAAATCCAACGAAATCAGTTTGGTCAAAAAATCGTATTAATTTCTAATAACCTACGAAAAAATCTCAATGTTGAAAATCTCAATCTCAAAGTTGCAGAGTTCAATGCCCTTTGTCCGGATAACTTCCGCAAGCATCCATGTAACTACTTCCTTACACCAGTTAACACCTTACACCTATCATGGTGTAAAAATTTGCACCCCAGGAAAATGAAATCATAGCTCTTGAGCCTGACGAATGGCATTGGACGTCCATAGGAACTTCATCGAGATTGTTCTTTCCAGGTTCTGCAAAAGCTTTACTATATAATCCTCTCGGGCTCATTGAACATAACGATGACATAATATAGAATCTATATTGGGGACCTATATAGTCAAATTTTCCTCTGGTCATACTCTTCACTTACTGTAAATGTTTATAACTGTTTTGAGATAGTGACTATCTATAAGATTCTTTTAGCTATTTTACGTCAACCGTGCTTTCTACAAATTTCAATAATTTAAAATAGAAATTTTTCCAATTTATGAGTGGCATCCAGAAGAACTCTGGAAAAAATCGAACCCAAGACCACTTTAATCTGCACTGTAATCCTCACACTGTACAGCCCATTACCTACCAAACCCGGTGCCATTAAATAGCCGCGAAAATTTTTAATTGGCAGCGTAAGATAGAGTAGGGGAGTGGACCGAATGAGAGTTCTTTCGTTGGAGGTAGACTCTGACATAAAACGAAATTTAATGAGTTCAAATCAAGATTCGAATTCAGTGCAGAGTACTTCCGCTCTTAGGAATATTCTTTTCAATGGTTCAAAACCAACCGTTCCGCAGTGGAAGCAAACATAAAAGAAAATGGGCAATTCGTTGAGAAATTATCGAAACGTAGTTTCTCATTGCCAAACCAAATACATACGCTCCAATACATACCAATATAAGATATAATAATTAATATAATATGAAACTAATTTTACACAAGGCTGAAAAAAAAAACAAATTATTGAAAATAAAGCGATTAAAAATCGTGAAACCATTTTCTATGGAATATTGTACGAGATACCAATTTTTTTCAGGAAGCTGAAAACAAAATTCGGCACTAAATATTCTACTTTTAAGAACGTAATTAAGCATGCAATGTAATATGCATTGTTCCATAAAGGCCATGAAAGGTGTCAGGGTTAGAAAATTGTTGAATACGAAATAGTTTTGGTTTCGCACTGGTGGTTATAAAATCCTTAACTGCTATTATCCAAAGAAGGGCGTTTCGCACATTGGAAGATTTTCCGTAATATTTTAACCGAAAATTTGAAAAAGTTGTTATTGTTAAATAATTATTAAAATATTATATCTGTTTTCATCAGTATGCAGGCGAAATTTCATTTGAAGGGCAGGCTTAGAAATGACTAAATGCAGATTGTCGCGAACATAAATGAAATACGACACCATTGATTTCTATCTATATAATTTAAATGCATTTCATTCTCATATTCTAACGCTCCTAGATCTTATTCAATAACAAACTAAACTGCGATTTTAAAAGTAAATTAATACCATTCGTCTTTAAAAAAATTCTAGAATAAGATAAATTCTAGCGTAAATTATTTTGTAAATAACTTTAGGAAAACTTATATTTGATTCTAATTTTAAAGCGATTACTGTTCCATTCTGTAATCTATGCTCTCATCCTCATAAGGTTTCGAACTAAAAGCTTTTGATGGAACTGAGCGATTGAGTAAATAATGCACGGGAGCAGATTCTGGCGGCAGGTGGATTCAGAGAAGGTATCGCCTTCACGATCGATTATATCATAAAACAAGCCTTTCAACTTAGTGCATTATGAGTCTCTTTGACGGCTACATTAAAGTTTATCTGCACCATATCACACGATGTTCTCTCAGGGCTGAATGGCGTAACCAAAATGCGAATAGAATGATATTATCCTGTCTTCTGTCGTGAGCAGAGATAACAGTACTACTACCCACCCATCTCATAAAGTTTCGAAATCCTTCCACGTTCATGAATGAAATAATCCTATCATTGTTCCACAGAAATCCTATTAAAATTCTTACGTATCCGGTGATATGAGGGGAGAATGTTGCGGATTTCGTATGTGCTCTGTTTTCTGCGAGTTTCTCGAGGAAAGGAATAGATGGAGACTCGGGAAAGAGAATTGGCGAATCCAGGGAAACAAAACACAGTAGGAAAATGGAGTTTTTGGCGGGAATTTCGGATTCTGCTTGCATAGAACGCATAATTTTAATCCAGTAATTAAAGAATATACACCTTAATTCCCATATTTTCAATACTTGTGTATTTTGTTAAAAGACATCTAGTATTCGAATTGACGGTATAAAAACATGAGATACGTTATTAACCTAAAGATGTAAAACAAATATATCGAATGAGTGAAAAGTATATTCAAATGACGATAGAGGGAGTATGAAGCATACCTTTGCTAATAAACCGTCTTAGATATTACCTTAAGGGAAAGAATAGAAGTTAATTATAGCAAAAACTCACCTAGAATGAAAGTGTTGACTTAAAACTCCCGCCGATTCGGCGAGGGACACTGTTTCAGTCTAGCTCTCTTTGAATACAGTACTTGAATGCTGCATAACTACACCGAGATGGAGCGTTTTACCTTGACATAGAGAATGACTTTCAACTTCCCAACCGTTACCATGAGAGGATTGCAGACGGATAACGCAAAACCGCCGCCTATTGTGAAATGCGTTTCATCGATACGTTACAAACAGTATAAAAAACCGTACTATAATATTAAAAATTACAACACATCATGGTGACTCTGGACGAAGAAAAGTATAGGAAACGGGATCGACATCTTACCTTCTTCATCACTGGGTGTTGATAGATAATCGAGCGGTGTGTGAGATAAATGCACCTCACACGTCAAATGAATGCCGACAAAAGCAGATCTGTGAACATTGCGTAACATCCGATGTGAAGTAATCGGATCCAGTTCCTGTTTATTGTGATGAAGTCTCGATTGGGTTCCAAAAGAAACAATGTCTACACCGCAGCCTTTGTGCGGTTTAAGCGATTTCATTATTTACAGACCAATGAATAGAGTGGATAACAGTATTTAAGCAGTTATTTCATTGACGATTTCGTAAATGATAATCATAAAATTTGCCATCTTCACAAAACTGTTGTAATAAATTTTAAAATAACCATCAAGTGAATATCTAAAGCAATGAATCTTTTTTCTCTAAGATGGACGGCTCTACAAAATTCCATCAGGTCAATATTGATCATTATAATTGTTAGGTTTTATTATTAATTATGACTGACAGCTTTTCGTATTTACCTTTTGAGGAACTAAATATTATGTGATTTCTCAAATTATACGATTTATTACAGATATTCGCATCAAATATCCAAAGCAGATGTTTACTTAATGATTCATCAGCATATAGAAAAATGTTAGTACGAATATAGTCCAACTTTTATTTGAAAACTACTTATGGTTCAAAAATTTTTAAAATCTTTGTATTCGTGGATTGCGTGGCTGAACACACAGAAAATGGGATAGCAATCAAGCAATCTTTTATAGGGAATAAGTTTAGCAATAGTATTAAATAGAGCACGATTATAATATATGAGCAAAGAATCAATTCTATCTCTTAAATATAAAACAAACTTTGAACTTAAATCTGCAAGAATAAATTTTCTGCGGATCCAATACCAAAATTTAGATTATATTAAGCTATTGTTCACTCCAGTAAAAAGTATAATTGACTATAAGGATGCAGTCTAAGAAATTTATCTGCTTCCAAATTTTAGAATAAGATATTTTCAATGAATTTCAAATTAAATTTCTTTCGTAAGATCATCTTTCAAAATACATCACAACCATAGAAATTTCCTATAAATCTCTATGAAGTTGGATAAATTTATGTTTTAGAACCAATCATAGGAAATAAATACTTTTCTGATTAAATAGCAACAATTTTACCAGTTTATTTTCAGGAAAAAGTTAAATGCTCAAAAATATTTTTCTAAAGCAAAAATTTTTTGGATTCTATGACTGAAAAATCTTCTTATTAAAAAACAATTAAATTTCTTTGCAATCAGTTTATTCAGATTCGATCGTTTTACGATAGAGAAAAGTAGGAATGAAAACATGAATAATGAGCCATATTTCTCAAAACCTTTGTAGATTACTTTTTAATTAACTAATAATTTTTCAAGTTATTTGTAATTATATTATGACTAAAATTATTCATTGAAAATGGACCAGATATTCTGACAGTAACTTCATTAACATCCTTAAAGAAGATAAGGATTTTTGCCGGGAATGTAGTTATAAAGTATAGAAAAATCCAAATTAAGTAGGTAAAGAACAACAAAGTCGGATTAGAAATAAAATTTCTGGACATCTATAATATTTTCATGATCTTCATTCTCGTACAGCTTAATTTTTTCCCTTAAAACTTTTCCTTCCTTCTTTTTACATCTGCCGTGCTTTTCTTCAGCTATATTTAGGAAGTCATTACAGTGTCCCTCCTCAACCTTGTGTAGATAATATATATAGAAGAGATGCATCCTACTGTGACCCTCAATAAAAGCAGGTTTCTAAATTCTATGGTTTTCCTCAATGATGACGGCACAGTAAACATTTTTAGATACAAATGATGTAATATAAAACTCTTCTAAAGTACACGTGTTTCTTTCAAGAATAATAATTTCAATTGCCATTATATCCAATCAATCTGAATGTGTTTATTTGATTTAGAAACTCTATTTTAATATTTCTAAACAACCAGTAATTCGTGAACACTGGGATCTTGACAAACAGGTGAAAATATTTTCTAGATTAAGCTTCGACTTCCGTGACTGCGAAATTATCTATTAAATGGATCCAGAGTGAGCAAAATATTTATGAGCAAATTAGTAAGATTTTTGGAATAACGTGGAGGAATGTTCAATGAAAATTTTAAAATATTCATAGGAAGAATGAGTAGCTACGGGTGTTGTGCATGAAATGACAAAGGATTTCCTGCCCCTGGAACATAGACATCACGCCATACAGTCACTCACCTGGTCATGCAAAATGCATAACGCTGAGGATGTAAGATGAATGCTTATGGATTATGATTCACCGTAGATCTATGGATTATTGAGAAAAGGTGTGTATGGTAACATGAGAAACCACATCTCGTGTATAATTAGAGGAAGAATTAGTCTAATTTTTTCGATGAAAAAGGCATCGGAATAATATCAAGGCGTCGGAATAATGGCATCTGAGACTAAATGTAAATAAACTCTATTTAATTTCTTCGTAGACAACCATCTGAGTAACCCGTACCAATACAGTAAAATACGAGCTTATGGATATCTCAGTATCTCCCCAATCAATGACTCTACGACAGACCTTTTCGGTAGTTGTACGACAATGTATACAAAAAGAAATTCTTCACTATATAAGTTGTAAGGTTATAGATTTTGAAACAATATTTTACGATAAAACGTTGAATATCTGAGATTAAGACTAGGGATTCTTGAAAGATAGGAGATCAGCAGCTAGGTAAAGAATGCTCGATAGACTCGGAAGAAATGCGTTTGTAGAGGGCTCAATCGATATAATGCGTCTTTCTAGAACTTTCGGATGTGACACAGAGATTGAAATAAAAGAAACAGACGCCAAGTGGAGTGGTTTCAAGAACTCAATATTTTTGCGAGCGGTATGCGATACTAACAAGATTAGGAGATGACTTGGTATCCTGATGTTTACAGAATGCATCGCATCACCAAAAGCCGGGTTGTAGGGTAGCGCATGCTGACATAAAATTATCAAATATATTTTGTTGTCAGAGTGGATCTATTTGTATATTTCGTTCTCCTTAAGCCTTAGGGCTGATGAGAATTGACGATAAATGTGTCGCTTCAAATTATTCTAAATTCAAGGGTCCAATATCAAAGTATTTACGAAACCTGTAATCATGACCATGAAAATTACGATGTTAATAATAATAAGTTCCTATATAATTAATAAAATATTTATACTAAAATATTGACGAATTCAGATTCTATTTGAAATATTGGAAATAGAATAATCAATTCTAATAATAATAATTAATACACTACTGAAAGCAAATGGTAGGAAATGAGCATGCAACTCAATTATTTACCAAAATCAGTTAAGTTCACGACGAAATCGAAGAAAAAAGTTTCCGGCGTTTATAAAATTACGAGATGAGATTCGCGGAGCTTATAAAAATAATTCTAATACTATCTGTTTTGATATCCATAAAAAATTGCTCTAATTAAATCCGGAGTCCCAATTATCGATGGAATTGCTGCACTCCAGCTCTGCTCCTACGAAAACTTCCATCTCAGATTCGTGGGCAATCAACCGCGTTAATTGCACACATTTTCATAATTAGTCTCATTAGAGATACAAAAAGCAGGTTTTGCCGGTATTTCAATGCTGTACTCCTTTTATACACTAATTAAAATTACAAAATTATCTCGCATGCTCAACTGTGTGTTAAGCAGACATGAAAAATATAAACCAGTTTTACCAATGAAAATTGACATCAAATGAGCATGCTTATGAAAAAATTCATATCGGCGATTGATTATAAATTATACAATTAAAGCTGATTATATTATAAATAATAATTAATTAAAAAAACATAGCACCGCAAAATTCTTTAATAAACAAAAAATCTGTTATTTTAAATAATGTAAACAATAGGATGCGAAAATACAGAAGAAACGTTGAATAACTATTATAAAAATGCCACGTTTAAAATTAAAACGGGTAGTTTAAAATCACGTAAGGTACGTACCTTTCAAATTTAAATCATTCCGTACATTGGCCAATATCATAACCGCAATATTATTTTGTTATTACGTTCGGAGAGTAGGAGCAATTAAAATACTACCATGCACAAGTTACGTGATCCTACCGTGATTTTTAACTACCTGCTTACAACGGAAGTAAGGTGTGGTCATAAGACCCGCTTTTACGACCCCAACGTGCGTTCACCCACCGAAATTTCTATCGATCCTCACTCTTTAAGCAATTCATCGGGGGAAAACATCCCTACGGATGTTGTCCCTCGGAATACGATCACATTGGAACCCTGACACCTCAAACCAACTTAGGAAAACCCTTAAAAAGCGGGGCCACGTGGATGTATTCAGCGCTCCCCGTGGCCCCCGCATAGTCTTTACCAGTTAGGGCTCTGCGCGGCGCCTTACGCGAT
This sequence comes from Pantala flavescens, assembly GCA_020796165.1. Lineage (NCBI taxonomy): Eukaryota > Metazoa > Arthropoda > Insecta > Odonata > Libellulidae > Pantala > Pantala flavescens. The sequence goes on along the minus strand of CM036889.1, from coordinate 10,988,674 downwards.
GGGTGCTACCAGCAGAGGATGACCAGTGGGGCGAGGGAAGCGCTGGCAGCTGCGGGCAGTGGAATGGGGCGTATTTTGCAGAGACGGCGTGCTCCCTCAAGAACGGTTAGTGTTTGTGCGGAGGCAGCACCGTCGCTCAGCGTGCGGGATCGATGCTGGCGCCTGCGCGAAAGGCGAGAAGATCTCGTTGTAAGGTGCGACATCTGTAAGAAAATGATGGAACTGTTAACGAGATACTGTCTGCGAAGCCGCCAAGTTTCTATTTTGGGGTTCGAGTGGGAGAGGGATAAATCAATGAGAGGTCTATTGGATAGGCTAGAGAAGGGCTTAAGGGTGTTCCCTAAGGATTCCCATCATTCATTACATTAGGAAAATCGTCGTAATTTCCAGTGGAGGAAACGGCGTAGCCTATAGTAGGCATAGAGTTGGATAAATATATCTGCAAGAAGACGTTGCCGAAATCTGCATTGCGGCCAAATTTTTTTCCGATGGAAGAGGCGACAAAAGTGCGGGTGACTGTGGCTCAGATCACTATTCGTACATTCTGGGATGAAATTAGTTTCTCTCAAATTCATCGGTAAATATTGAAATTTTCTACATTAGAGCACTCTTTTGCATACCTCACCATCAAGCACTAAACACTAATCTAATTTCTGCGCCTGCCGATTAAATAGAAGTATAAAAATGTTTAAAGAATATAGATTTATTCATAATTGTCGTATCATTATAGTGTATCTGAAATACTTCGAAAATATTAAAAGGAATAGAAATCGTAAGTTTATAAAGATACTCAGGAAGATAGAAAAATTATAATAAGTAAAAATTACCTCAATAATAAACATAGTTAAATTACATCCGACAATATTGGCATCGTACGAATAATCGTATTATTAAAAAACATGTCTGAAACCACGAATTATATTAATATTTGCGATCAGTTTCAAGCACTCCGCTCCTTCTCAGGTAACTAGGAGTTTTGAGCAAGATGTATACGAAGTAACGGGTAAAGGAGTAATATGAGTACTACTAATGGGCTAATTTGACGAGTGGAAGGAAGGATGGACAAATCAGCCAATAGAAGCCAGATAAGTTCTACTTGATATCGCTGAGAATCACTTATTATACCATTCCTACAATTACTTAATTTTTTAATAAAAGCTTTATTTCCCGTGGATGTAAATCATCCCATCACGAACACTTACAGATATATCTTACAAAAGGATATTCAATTGTCACTAGTATTATAGAAAGTTGAATTTGATAAATTTAGAATATAGAATATATAATAGAATAGAATATAGTTTAGCAGACAGAATATAAATTGTCGAAAGATGCACAAGGAAGGGAAATGGAGATGAAATATATTTTATATCAAATATGCTTTAAATATATTTAGAAACTATTAAACATATATTTTTGGCGCAAAAAGAAAGAATATTTAAAAAAAGAAAAGAAAAACACTCGACAAGCTTGCATTTTATACTTCAGAATCGAAATGTCTACTTCAGTGACTGGAGTTTTCCTCTGACAAACCATAATCCAAAGGATTATGTTTTGTGAGAAATTTAGTTGTCAAACATGATAAGGAAGTAGACATAAAGATTCAATTAAAAAAATGATTAATTTAAATTGTTGATAAAATTTTTGAAATTCTCGTCGGAACTATGCATTGTATAGAACTATTTTAATGGATCAGTTAACAAGAATATGCAGAAATACCTATTCGCGTTAAGATGATAGATGCAGCAGAATTTCAATTTAGGGATTTCATTTCAAAAGTTCATCGTCCACTACATGGCAAAATGAATTTCACCAAAGCCATCTTGCGCACATCAAAACCTTGTATTAAGATCTTATGAAAGCCGTGAAGAGTATACGAGTAATTGTTAAATTCATAAAATGCCGATATTTGGATTTAAGCATTGAAGGAAATGGATTTGAATAATATTTTAAAATTTCAAACTTCGAACATTTTACCTTTGGAAGGTATACGAACTTCGATAAGGGACGCTAGTGATTTTTAATTGATTTCCTTTTTAACGTAAAGCCTTAACTGTAAAGAATAGCAACGATTCTAAACGTAAATTATGAAATTCGATATCTAGCATTCGGATCGTTAAACTGCGCACAAGAACAAATGAATGAAAATATCTGCGAGCAAATATAATAAGAAAACTGAATGTTCTGATTATATTCTTTATGTGAACATTTGTTCTTGAGATTGTCAGAGAGTAATTCCAATAAGTTTAATATGAACTCAAGAAATGCTGACGAGTTACAGGAAGAGCACATTTATTACTTTTAAATAATATTCTTCGCTTTCCAAGAAGTTAAGACAGCAATCAAGCAGTTGAAGAAGTAAGACTAAAGGTTAAAATCAGTCAGTTGAGTATTTAAAACTTGTTGCAACGGAGAAATCTACCATTTTAGGTAAATTATTCAGAACTTGCAAAGAAAAATACTCGAGAACTAATAGCAAGCTATACCCACGTATTTTTATAAGAAGTTCATAATATTCTCAGCTCAACCTACCATTCTCACTCATTTCAGATAAAATACTGATGTTAGGAACAGATTCAGGTATATATCAACACAAAGTAAGTAGGTACACATATAAGTAAGAATCCATTCATACTCTTGGTAAAGAATGAGCACTTTTTATATTATCCATATGTATTTTATAATTTTTTAGTAAAATTAATGGTTAACAAATAAGAATTGTTGATTCATAACTTTTCATAATTCCACAAAGTAATTCCTGCTAATTTACACTTCATTCATATTAAGCTTTTGACTTTGAATCACTTTTAAATTGAAAGCTCTTGTAAGTCAAGGGGTAGATATAGAGCACATAATATTTGGCTCAATGTCTACAAGTATGATGCCAGCGTCTCTGTTTTTAAATGAAGAAACCTACAACTTCAGCATCGAGAATTCAATAAAGTCACTTCTTCACCCTTCCTATGCTGTCTAGATTCTTAGCATGATATAATGAGAGGAAGCATTTACCAGGTAATAAAAGCTTATGAATATGTTCAAGATCTAACTAAAAAGGGTAAAAATTAGATTACTATAATATTTTAAATAACTGCAATGACCTTTCACTGCGGAAAGACCCTTCAATTCACTTGACATATAACTTGTGTTTTATTTTATAAATTGTAATTTAGTATACACTTACACTTGATCATTCATTGATTCAGTATTAGAAAAAAATTAGAAATAAGTCCAAATGTATAATTGAGCAACAGTTTTGTATTTTCTTTGGGAATACCAAAGAAGAATACAATAACAGTATTAAGATAAGATTTTAATTTTCAAAATTAGAGTTTTTATAAACAAATGTAGAAAGTAAAGAGAGGAATATTTCACAAGATCTTACTTTCTCTAAATTCAGCTTTGATAATTTAATTTAAACAAGCAATACAAACAATAGAAAAGTAAAAGGAACAAAGAAACATATTTCAACAATTGAAAAATGAAAAGCTTATAGCTACTAAACAATCCTTAAGGTTTTTGACAAGAGAGCACTCCATTTTGTCTCAGATTATTTCAGTAATAGAATTCATTTATTTGCACCTATAAAGCTGAGGATATAAAATATCCTCACATTATAATAATTAGTTTCAAGAATACAATTTAAAAAAATATTTATACCAAATATTAGTAAATGAATATATGTCACAGAATAATAAGAGATATCATATAAGTTAAAGATATTAAGTGCATTTTACATGTATGTTTCTTGAATTATCTGTTTTTATCTAATAAAATTTTTTAATTTTAGAATTTTTTATCTAATAAAAACACTCTAAAAATTAATTTCTTGTATCTCTCTCAATAGTCATGTTATTGACATCTGACTAAATAACATTAGTACAATAAAATTGTTAAGGCATACTAATCCACAACTAGAGATACAAACTAATAATAAACTTTCATTTGTAATAAATTATATCGTGTGAAAATAAAAATAACATATTTCCACAATTTTGCTCAGGTTACCCATTTAACAATACTCCCTTTTGATAATTTGCTTACAAAGATTTCCCTTTTTGAATTTACTAAATTATAACTATACAAAAGAAAGGATAAACTAATCTAAATGCATCCTTCCATATTATATCCTATATTTTCCCATGTTATGAAGCTAAATTTATATGCTTAAGAATGGATACTCTATGAATATGAAACAGATATTTATACATTTACTTGAAAGGAATTATTGTTGCATTTATTGAAAGGATTTATAGAGTAGAGGTCCTGAGTGCAATATATATGTTTTACAAAATCTGGCCATACTATACAGTATTTCTCAATTATTTCAATCTGCTATTTCCTACTTCTTTATGGTGAAAATAATAAATAGAAGTGTGATAGTTTGAATTAAAAGGGTACGATAGAGTAATTTAAAATATTATTTTAGAAATACTTCACACATTTAATAGAATAACTTAATTTAATAAATATTTATTTTCTTATTTATAAATTCATAAACATGAAAAAACACGTTAAATGGAAATGCATTGTCAATAAAATTTAAATTCTATTATTTTAAATTAAGTCACCCTATGATCGATTTAATATTTAAAAACTTGATCGTTATATTTAGAAGAAACTGGAATTATAATAACAGACCAATTAAGAGGTATAAAAGGAATCTAAAGTATTTGTGTCACATCATAAGAAACTTCAAAGAGTTTAATGAGAAAAAAATAATTTGGGTACTTTGACCTAAATTTCATTGATACGATTTGAACTCTTGCTTAAACATATTATCACTCACCAATAATAATAATTCATTATTGAGCTCAAAATTTACACAGAACTATGTTACATATAAAACTATAAAGAAGCATGTGCAATTACAACTAATTCCTGGTAGGAAATTCGATTCGCCAGAATTCAAACAACTGGTTGAGAGCTATCTTAGAAAACGCTATAACTGTGAGAAATCATCATGAGTGGCGTTTGAAGAAATTAGAAAGGAAGATAACTTTCTTTTAAATATTTTTTTGAATCATGTTCATACATCTTTTCTTTGTTTACTAATGCGAACCTTCTTATTCTTTATTGCTCATCGATCCAATTTCATCATCACTGGGACACCGTGAGTATATTAAATATTTAAAGGCTTCTAAGATTCATAATAGCACTTAATAAAGATGATTTTATGATTAATATTTTTAAAATAATTGGGATTAAAAATATTCTCCCACCTCCAAAATCAAGATTTTAAAATAAATACTTTCAAAAAAAAAAGGTTGTTAAATTACGGATATTTGATGTTGATACGAACTAAAACATAATTATAAGCGCCTTCAAAAAATTCGTTGGTTACCACTCGCAAAAAATAATCATCAAAATTTACTATAATTGAAATCATCATACAAAATTCCTCTACAAACTAGTTTAATCATCAAAACATATTATCTAATAAATAAAAACATGGAAGATAATAACAATACTATTTAATTCTCGGAAATATCGAGATACTATAAAAAGACTTGTAAGATTTGTGGTCAACATAGTTGCGAGGTTAGAATATTAAAATATACGTAAATAATAGAAGAAGATAAGTTAGAATGTATCCAAAATTAACTTTTTGAACTCTTTGAAATAAGGCGCTGAAAAAATAGAGGAGTATTCGAAAGATTAAATTTGTAATCAACTCCTGATTAAACATCTACGATCTTTGCAAATTTGCTATAGCTAATCTATTGAACTTCAATGGTGATAAACCTATTTATTTTAGCTTGATAGTAAAAAATATTTGAAAAAAATGTTGATTTTACCTATTCTAAAATGAAATAGAAATTCAAAAGCTATTCATCTTATACAGGCTCCTTTTTATAGCAACACGTGTGAAGTCAAGGTTATTACGTTCGATGACATCATGCAACTTTCAAAAGGATTAGACAGGTGATGTAATATAGAATAATTAACATTTTTTATAATTAAAGCCATGGAAAGACTTACGAACAATTAAAATTGAAATAAGACTGAGAACGATAGTACTAGTATGACAAGCGGCTGGATTCACAAATCAACAACGGATCCAAAGATCCATTTATCCCTCAGATTATGCAACCATGCACAAAAATCTCAAACGAAACATACCGTAGCACTTACAGATTAAGAACTTTACGTGGACATTATACATGAAATATCGGTTTAAGTAACAATTCGCATTTGAAATATATCTTTGTAGACGGGTGTGAGAGTAGAAATAGCAGATTTCCTCGTACACGCCAACTTCTTCAGAATCAATATGTCACCTTGTCGCGAAAATATCATCCTTCCTGATGTTGAATGTATTTCTTTGTTAAACAAGAGGAAGGATATGGAATAATTAAATTGTGAATCACGAGTGAAGATAATGTATCGTTTCATGATTTAATTTTATTTCCAACGGATTAAAGAAAATGAATGTTAGTTATTAGTAGTTACGCTAAGCATAATATTTTATTTAACTGAAGTTAAAGAAATAGTTCATAACTTAACTCACGCAGTAATAAGAGAACTGACTTAGATCCATCCCTGGAGCAATGACTTAGAAATATCTATTAGTATAGGCTCGAGGTAATAAGAATCATCCGAAAAACAATTTTACGCAGCACGATGGATCTACATCGTAAATACGATAAGATGAACCTTCCGTCTGAGAATTATCTGTTTCATGGAATTCGTATATAGGTTACTCAGATAGGTCAAGATATTATTATTATATATCATATTTACCAGCTGTTTTATTCAGTCAACCTTATAATGTAAATTCCGGAATTATTGTACTCACTCTTCTTAATTTCAGAATAAATATATCGAAATAATTAAACCGGGGAGATTAAATACTCATCGATAGCGTCACTAATAAAATATTGCTTTTTCTTTCACCAAGGTTGAGTAAATAAATTTATAATAAATGCTACATTTTTACTTCTTCGATTTTGATTTTTCCGGCAAACAGCACTACAATATTTAGGCGCATCAATAGTTTCGCGAACTATGGCCAAGTTTTAAGTTAATCTCAATTATAAGATCTTGGGTGTTTCAGAGTTTCTCAAAAACTGCATTTCAGTCTATTCAGACGAATTAAATCTTATATTCCGCTGAATACGTATTTCATGGCGATAAATTATTTATATAAACTTGATATATCACCATAGTCTGAAAATTAAACAAGATGTACTTCTTGAAGGAGTTAATTTTTGAAACCCGTCCAATATATTCTTCATTATAAGGGGACTATATTAACTTCAGTTTCAACAGGAATCTTTACATAATGATGCACCGTATGTTTTCAACATGCAATAATAGCAAAATTTTGGCTAATATTCATTTAATATGATCTCGGAGAATATGTATGAATGCATAGTTCAGCCTTGGGAACAATTTATATATTACTCTGAAAGGGCATGTACCCGAAGTGCAGGCAGATTATTAGTTGCAGATAATCTTGTTTGTCTTAAAAATTTGATATTAAATTAAAAATGAAACCTTCGATGTTAAGGAGATTTATGGGGGCTTAACATTTTTCTCCGCCTTTCTTGGAAACGGCTGATTTTTCTCGGAAATCCACATTGTCTTCTGTTGATTTAGTTCAGATACAGAAACGATAAGAGCTAGATTATTTCAGAGTTATCGTCTAAACTTATTAAGGCCGCTAATTCTCTAAGCCGCAGTTGCCCGAGGACTGATATCGTCCTATCTCAAACAGCATGATCACAATTCGCGAAATTTCTCTAAAAAGGTTAAATGAGAACATCTATAACATCACATAAGAAGATGTAGTAATTCATAATCATTACTTCTCCTATGATAATGTGAGAAATCTTAAGCTCTATATGTAAACTGCTATATTTATCTTTACTGTGATACAGAAATCAATAAAATGGATAGACTTCGAAATAAATATGTTTTAATTCTCGTTTAAGTAATAGAAATCTTAGATGTAATCTAGATCTATATCAGTTAGAAGATTCTTGTTATTTCAACCAATTTCCTCGAATTGAAAACTGGTTTTGAAAGTTTAGTTAACAACATTGGTTAATATCACGATGAAAGAAGTAATTTTTGGCAAAGCTATCAAATAGGAAAAGGTTTTCCTTCAAGTGAGACATTAAAATATTGGCAATCGACCACCTCTACTACTACTCCACTACTCTTCCTCATTCAAGTTTTCTTTATAGTATATCCGAATAACAGATTATGCGTTCAAGGGCAGAGAAACTCACTATATTAGCAGTTGACCTACAAAATAGAATCAGGGAAATCGTTTATATCGCGTAAATAAAAGTCACGATTCCCGCGCAGAATGTTTCTGTGCTTTCACTAATTTTTTCTACTTAATTATGTATTATTTTTTCTTTTTTAAAAATATTATCTAATTTTAAATATTTTGAATCTTTTTTCTATTATTGAAACCAATTCCCTTCATTTCTAACAAATTTCACGAGGTATAGCTCAGGTGCATTTTTACGATTTGCGATTATAATTTCAGATATTAATACGAATCAAAATTATAGAATTTAAATAGTTCATTCAGTTTAAAGTATCCAGTATTTTTCTCTAAATCAATATGCTAAAATCATTAACATAATCTTATCAAACTTGTAACATTCCACAAATAATAAGCGCACAAGGTATACAAATTGTCGTTTTATGCAATTGTTATACAACGTATATGCTCAATTTTCATGGGAGTGATAAACTCGTAAGCGAATACAAAGCTAAATAAATCAATTTTAATTCATTGAATAAATTTTTTTCGCTCATTTTTTGGATCCTCAAGAATTTTTCACGCGAAAAAAATATCGGACAAAAACATTTACTGGGTGAGAACAAGAATGTTTTCGACGTTTGACATCTGTCGCATTATCTGATGAGTTTTTATCGGAAAGATAATGTTTTTATGGAATTTAAATCACATTTCTCACTTCTCGCTTCGGGAGCGTAATTTCATAGAACAAAATTTGCCATTCATCCCACAATCTGCCGATATTTCGTGAAACCTTTTCCGACAACTAACAGACGCCTCATCGAAATTTTTCTCTTACGCGACATTTCCTGGTCGCGATTTTTTTCTTTAGCTTTAGATAATTTATTTTCTTCGGAGTTGAGCCGTAAAATCAAAAGTGACAAGGGCCCGGTTCCTTTCGAAACTTTTAGATGGCGAAATATCCTGTGACAGGCATTTTGGTCGAGGTCGTCGCTTCAGATATCTTTCTCGAGTGATTTTGCGAGGTAATCAGCGAACAGATTTCGCCAAAAAGCGGAAGTTCGTTGAACCGATTGAAAACCTCATAGCAAACTTTGGAATGTTCCCATGGAACGAATGTCCGCTTTCATTTGAAAACTTGATCCGAAAAAATGTTAGCCCTTCTTTGATTGACACAGTTTGAGATGAAGGAGTCCTGATTCAAATTTCAGTTAGATATTGAAACAATTTTATCGTAACGAAGGAGTGAAGTCTTTACTCTCTTGTACTAATATTTCTCCACTCTCCACTTAGAAAAAGTTTCGTCTTATTTCAATTGATAGCTCTCTTTAAAAAATTACTTCAGCATAGACGAGCTCACATGATGTTTTAAATCCTTCTTTTACTCTAAGCAGGATTCAGCTATAGTAATTTATCTATTTATATACAGATCTATTATAAATAAATATTATTTTATTTTATAGTAAAGATAAAAATTTGAATGTGACTAATCAATAATGTCAATAATTAAACATTAAAATGTTTCTAAACGTAGCGTCTCTCTCTACCTACATGTATATATAAATTTGCTCTTGTCAAACCAATTTACCACATCTTACTATCGAATAAATACTGGATCAATCTCCGCAGACAATGGTGAGCTACTGAGAAATATTTAGCCATACCAATTTCTCTCGAAAACCTTTGAGCTTGAGGCACTCATTGCAGAACGCCCTACGGAGAATAGCAAATGAAGTCACGGAGGTTTACGATTAGTCTGTCATTGTATATCCAGTCGTAACTAATAGGTAGAGTTCAGTTCCGCTGCACAGCCACAAGTTCTATTCTTAGTGGAAGACGCTACCCGGTTATGTAACGTTGATTTGGTTTTCAGAGTCACTTTGAGGTTCGCAAATATTCATCTGTTTCATAATCATGGTTGAAATTTCACGAACGGCCGTCTGCGTATGAAATTTTTTGAAGGCGATCATTAATTTTGCTATATCTTTTTTCCTATCTTTTTAATATATTCATTTTAATTTTTCATCATCTATTTTCAACTATTTATATGTTTATTTATGGCGAACCTGCTTAAAATTTCAGTTAGATTTTGAAAAAAATTTATCGCGTCGAAGGAGAGAATCTTTACTCTCTTGTACTAATATGTCTCCACTAAAAAATTTTCGTCTTATTATTTATGAAAATAGATGAAATAAATTCTTAACACTAGTTGTGTTGTACTGATAAGTACAGAACTCCTCCCACAAGATCAAAATGTGCCAACGAAACGACTTCAGGTGAGAATAATAAGTAATAAGAGAAATTTCCGTTACCGAGAATATTTCTATGATCAAAAAAGATGCAGTTTCAGAGAAAATGCAGTTCTATTGGAAATTCTAAAGCTTTTCCTGGTAATTTTTAGATAACCCTATCTCTATTGAATTATCGGCATGAATAAGACTCCTTATCATTTTTCTACTGCTTCCTTGTTCATCTAGTACTTTCCTCAAGAATTTCCAAGCGATATGAAATGTTTTACATTCAATTAGATCAATAGATAGAGTTTTCAGTTAGAAGCTAATAAATATTTCCACATAAACTAAAATGGGACTTTGCGAATACATGTAAACTTAATTATCCTTAAATGTGAGACACACTTGCTCTTACATTAGAATTGAATCGCAGTAGCTATAAAATGTCTACTTCATGTCCATACCTCTATTTTTTGTACTATATTAAATATACAGTATACATATCAAGAACCCTAGGAGCCCTTAAAAATAAAGTTTAGGCCTGTCATATCCTAAGTCGAAACTCGATGGCAAACGCTATCTCAAAAATCTTCATCTTCAGATCTAGAGGATATTTTCATTATCATAAAAATTACAGACAATCATATTTCCACCGTTTTCTATGAATCGTACATATCACATGCTTCTGGGATCGAGAAGCGATTCTTAGTTATGTACGAAAAATTAGATCAAGATAAGAATGATATGATTTTTTTCTACAGAAATACCTTTTAGATTTAAAGCAAAAATGAATTTGAATCTTTACTTATTTCATATAGATAAGTAGTAAATAGTAAATTGAATTATAGATGGGAAAATACCTTTTTCGATTAGATGAACAACATCCACTGAAACTTCTTTCTTAAACGAATGCATTTCTTTTTTTATTGATAAATCTTTTACATTAAATTAAATTGCATTTTTTATTTCGTATACTCTAAACTATGTTTGAATATTGATGACCTATCAATTTGCTTTGTGAGCTATTGTAAACGCAATGCAATTTTAAGCCTACCTGAGATAATACATTCTTAGTATTTTCTATTCTATGGATTTCTCTATGCAAATTTCTTGGGTTTAAAAGTCTTCTGCGTTGAGAAACTTAAGTGCGAAAAAAGCACGTAACGAGGTAGACTATGCGAATGCATAAATCTCAAGGTATCTGTGTGTTTACTTGACAAGAGTGAACTCTATGGCGATGGAAATACTTTAACGCTTCTTTCACTCATAAGGAAAAATCTCGAGACGTTAAGGTGATTGCTGAACACATAGGATGATACGTAATGCGTGTAATAGAATCAAAATCTAGTGCAAAGTTTTCCTTCAGATTAAAGCGTGAAAAATGAGGAAATAGAATGCAACTTGGGGAAGTACCTATTCATCACTGATCAGCGATCCAGGTAAGATAAAATTGAAATGTAGATGCATATAACAAATGTTCGCTTGAACAGGGTATTGCCCAATAAAATATCTAGATTCTTCAATAATAATGCCTTATCTTGACACCAATAGTCACTCAATATAAAGTTTACTTTCTGATGAAACTTTTTGCAACGGTAAAAATGTTTGTGCGGCATCGAATACTAAATTGACTGCTCCAATGTTTGTGAGCGATTTTCAAAGGAAAGAAGAAAGGAATTATTCTTGGAGCCTGAAGCCAGTTCTCCAAAGCTCTTTAATTTCGTCATATTTATGCCAATAATATTTATTCAACCAAAATTAAAAGAACTATCCCATTATATAAATACAATTACATATATATACATAGGATGGACATTGAATAAGCCTAAACTAAGCCTACAGCGAAATTAAAATTAATTTACTCGAAGTATTTTAGAAACGAGTAGGTATGTAGTGAAAGAAGATCTATTTTAAGCCTTTCTCTCATTCAAACTATAGGAAAATAGGAAAATATAGGAACATAATATTACACAAATGAAGGCGCTTTCTATTTTAGTAGACATTCTGCTTTTATTACTTACGAAATATCTTCGGAAAATGATAAGAAATAGAGAAATGCTGTTATTAGTTCGATAAGCGATAAATATTATATTACCCTACTTAAACACCTTTGAATTTAACCTTACCACATCATCGTCTTTCACTCAAAATCTGTGTTTTTTCGTAATTTCAGAATTTTGAATTATATGTGGTAATTATATATCTTGATAAGAGCCTTACTAGCGCAATATTGAGAATTATTGTAATGTAAAAGTGAATTTTTGGAATCTGGAATTTCTATATGCTTTTAATAGGGTCTAAGCTTCGGCAATTTCTATTTTAATGACGTAAAAAATAGGGAATTAGGTAACATTTATGCTCAATTCGCTTTCTGTTCCTATAAAATGAACTCCACTCAATTTCAATAGTCCATAAAAGGTACGAAATGCGAGCATAGGTAGAGGCAGTGATATCTGCGTGATAAGTTAATTATGAGGAAATATCTACTAGGAAAGAATCGGATAATCGAAACTAGAAGATAAACTCTCTCCCTTTACAAGATTTTCTTGAGTGATTTACTCATAAAAATATTTGCACTTTGGAACGATTAAGGAATGCATAGGGACGTTGCATAAGAAAATAACTCACTCTAAATTAAACAGGATCAACGCTGAATTAATTCTTATTTATGAGATTTATGACAAGAATATTTGGATTAGATGTAAAAACATTAAATATAATTACTGCAGACTCTAGAAAATACCGTAGAAATATTTCAGACAATTCAATTCCAGACACTGCTTTCAATTAATAAATTGAAGACCCTAAACTATATTCTATAACTTAATTCTCAGATTGTCATTCATTGTTGCTCAAAGATTTTAGCTTAAAATTCTACTTTTTTCTCATTCCACACCTCTCATGAGTAGTCTAAATCTATCCTAGATATATATTTGAACAAACGCATAACGTCTCTTTCTATTGTTTCAGCCTTCATATAGTCCACGTTGTATATCAGAGAAATTTATTAGAAAATAATGATTACTTTCAGTCTAATTAGTGAGGCACCTTAGATATGATATAAAATTTTTCTGGTATTCCCCAAAATATAAAAATGAATTTTCCTTACATTCATTTTTAAATTTTAAATTTGAACCTTATATTTCCACAGTTTACAGCTAACTTTATACAGCTCCACTTGTTGAACGCAAAATTTTGTATTGAGGATTACGGTTAATATTCTTCCTGTTTTTTTTAATTGTGTAAATTATCAGAATAAGGAATGACCAGTGGTGTTTTGTAGGAATACTTTATAACTCAATTTATAGTATTTATAAAACCATGACAGCGAAAAAGATGTTCTACGTTCACTCAATTAAAGATATAACTACACAATTCATTCTTATCGCAAAAATCGAACAAAATTTCAACATTTTTAGATAAAAATGCAGCGTTATATTTATGTTTAAGGCATCAAAAGATAGGGAAGGAGAAGATGATCATTATCTAAATAATTATACATAAAATAGCATATAATTAGATTCTATAAATAAATAGGATAATGAAATATGAATAAAGGAAGGTATAAAAAGTGACCTACGATTCCTAACCTTATTATGTCAATATTTTTATGAAAATATTCTTGATGAATTTGTCTGACGAAATATTTAACGAAGTATTTTATTTAAGTATTATCCAGAAAATTTTTGAAATATCTCTTACTCATTTCAACATGCAGGAAATCCCTGCTCTTAATTATATCACTTAAAATTTAAAGTAATTACGAACTCGTTCGATAAATACAAATACCTATATTCTAATTGAGAAATCAAGAAAAAGAAAACATGCGTAATTTCTTGAGCGTCCAGCTCTTTGATTTCAGAATGTTTGAGAATGTTAAGGCGTTGATTTGTCAATGATATCTCGCGTCATTGGTAATCTTGACGATTATCCACATATTGCGCTCACAAGGATTAAATATTATACTTTGATCTTCTCGAAAAATGATCGATAAGATTCTAGACAGAGTTCCAATTATAGACTGTTTTTTAAGGCGTTGATTAACACATATATTAATATTCGATGGAACTATAAACATTTTTAAAAAGTCAATAAATAAACGTAGTGTCAATACCATTATTCCCGGACGTCGACTCCAATGTTATCTGAATATTTTGGGCTAATGCGTCACTAAGGCGAAAAAGTAGGGCATAGTAAAGTCCAAATATAAAATTTCATGGAGTTTTATCTTCGGTATTTTCATCAGAATATAAATCCTTCAAATCTTTGAAGAATAATACAATTAGATTAAAGAAACTTGAAATGATAGTTTGGAAACAAACGCAATGATTTTTGCAGTAAAGTCTCAGATCTATGAATGACACCGAAATGTTTCGTAAGCATCACGTTCTATAGTAATTCTATAGAGAATGGAATTAAATCTAGGAACACTCGATGCAGCTTAACTTTCTTCTCTCTATATAGAACGATCCTTTGTTACCATGGAGCCCTTCCTTGAACTCTGATCTAGTTTTTGTCAATTTAGCCCCATTACCTTGAAAAGTAAAAGCTGAATAGATTTCCTTACATGGTTATAGACTAATTTCACACCTCAAGTATTGTCGTTATAATAACCTATCGTATAGAATCTTTTATAGGTCGAGCGTGATGCAGTACTTCAACGAGAAATATTTCGAGTAGAACGTGAAAACTGTAACGAATTTTCCTTTCGCAATCCCTTTACTAAATACTTTATTTATTGGCTTCGAGATCTTTGGGATAATACTCGGTGATTATTGTTATGAGCAATAAATAATTTCGCTACTAATTAAGTATTTTAAATATTAAGTTGCATCTAAGAAAACCTGAAACCTAGAATAGAATGGAAAGCGTATCAACAGGTCAAATGGGACAACCAAGGTTGTTTTACACAGCTTTAATCAGTTGTGGAGATCTCATTCAGTGCTCAGAGGTTCCGTCGCCCTTTACCCCTAATCCGTAACGTAACGGTTTACTCCGGAAAGGGATATGTTACCTTTTAAGATGAAGGAAAGGTATTTGGTTGAGACTTTTTTTAGAAAAATCTTATCGCCAGGACCCACATTACAGTCACAGATATTTTTAGACCCTGAAGGGAACCCAAAGGATAAGGTGAGCAAAAAATTCCTCCGACTATCGGAGGAAAATTCCGTTAGGATTTGAGATACGATCCCTGCACTCCATCGGGAGATTCTAAGGTCTTCTTAAAGGATGATGTCATCAAAATAATTCAGAATGATTCATATATATTATGATTGTATTGAATTTATTGCATTCCATTGCTTCTAAAATATTTTCTTACGAATTTATGAATATTTACACTATTATCTAAAGCTCAGGAAAAGATTCTTTTGCTAAGAGAGAGTAAAATTTTCTAGGTTCCCATTGACATTAATATAAAGAGTAAGTTATTGTAGTGTATTACACCACTCTATTTATAAAATACTTATGCGTATTGCATGCTTAAATTAATTCTAACATTTTGAATAATACGATATCATTCACTCAATCGTCGGTTCAAACTAGGAATGCGACAGGTTTTAATACTTTACCAGTTCTCATTAACAAGAAAACTATAATTTCTTTAAGTCAACAGTATTTTGTATTCTGCACTTTCCCGTTTCTTTCTCTCGAGTAATACAAACAGACAAGAATAATTACTGGATTACATCCTGTCGTTCTATCCCACGCACTTTCTTATGTTTCAAAGCAAACAAGCTTCCTTAGGTGCGAATTTTCCACATAAATGTATGACGAAACATCTTTTCTCCTCTATTGCATCTATTTCTTATGGAGAAAAACGTACGAAACGCCTCTATCAATAAGAATGATTAAAAAACATTCAGTAACAGAATCGAGACAACATGATTCTTCTAATATAAGCGGGTGTTCTGATTCAACTTCAATTCTGTCTTCAGATAAGCACGTGTAAAATAAGTAACGCATAGAAAAAGTAGGGCAGTGCGAATTTAGAAGCATACAAGCGTCTTATCTTATATCTTATATTGAAGATACGTTTCACCATTGACTTTTTTTACGAAATCTTATGGTAAGGAATTTAGGAGGAGATTTTGATGGCCAAATAAAAGATGGTCATTAGTAAAACTTGAAGGATGATTTATGACGGCATTTATTTCTTCGAGATTATGAATGGGACATAAACAACAGGAAATTTATGACTGTTCCTCAAGGAAATAAATACGAAATCAAGAAACACCTTAGGGTTTGAACCAGGTAGAATCTTTTTCAAGAATGGGTAAAATTCATTAAAAATCCAGTTTCAAATATTTCATCGAAGTATTTTAAATCTTAAGTAAATAATGAAAAAATTTTATTACGAAAAAAAAAATAAATTCCGGAAACGAAGAGAGGTTCGGTAAAACATTAAGGAAAGAATTCTTTAATCGAAAATAATTAGTTTAACCGAATCTCTGAGAGTTAATTACCTCATGATCTCATCAAACCTGACGATTCTGACGAAGTTCTTGATTACTTTTATATAATAAGTTTCTCTTGAGAAATTAAGACTAAATTACGCATTATTGACCAAAAAAAATCTCTGTGACAATTTAGAAGTTGAAACCGATAAATGCAATAGCAGCAAACACTGTAACCCTTAGTAAGTTGTTTTAAAAATATTTTGAAGATAGGGAAATTGTATGATGGCACTTTTAGCTTACAGATCAATTTACTCAGCAAAAATACGTAAAATTTTAAAAATGCTGTAGATGTATTTTATGTATAAATATATAATTTTCCTTATTCGGAACTTTTTTGACGGTGAGTATAGGGTTATTTTAAAATTTTGAAATACATTGTATTATCCTATCGGGCTATTTACCAGTATCAGAATTCGTTACTATGATAAATATGCGAGTTTTTCATTTTAACAGTGAATAAGTAAACAATATACAAATAGTACATGGCAAAAATTTATATTAGCTGATGTTTTTTTGACTAGAATATCAAATCATCCCACATCCTAAAATTCTAATTGTTAATAATTATTGCTATAGCTTGTGTTTATTCTACCACTTTCCAGCGGATCATTTACTATATATTCCCGATATATTTACATTTTTACACGATCTGTGCTTGATCAATTAGCCAAGAATTTAAATGTACGAATTCAATTCGCGGTTTCTATGGATAACGCGGCAAAATTCTTCTCCAAGGTACTGATTCTAGGTCGTTGGGCGAAAAGGAACCGTTCGTAAACGGAATAAATTAACAGAAGTCTGAAGTTAAGAAATCTCGCATGAACGCGACACTAATGGCTTTTTTCGCTGTCGTAATATGATATGATATGCTCTCATGACGCGTCGCCGTGCGTAAACATAATGATAATTACCACTAAGTGATGCTGTTTTCGCCTCAAATCAGCGCAAACGAACCTGTACTTCGGCGGGTTTTGAAAACAGGCTGACACCGACAGGTACGGTAGAATGGGAAAAAATCGTTCATTTAGATGGACATCGCCTTACGTCACTTCATCAGCAAAATAGAGACGTCACACAGTCTTCGATACCAAATAACAGAAATGAAGGCCGTGCGTCTCTCATTCTATGCCTATGAGTTCCCATGACGAATCGCTGCTACGTAAAACGTATAAAAGCAACACCTGATGAAGTATTCCTTGAAGTGTTTCCACAAGTTTGGTCAATTCACACGCAGTTCTTTTCCGGAATAAAACCGAATGTCGTCTTCTACAATACTGAACGCGTTGTCTACTCGCGGAATTTACGCATTTTACGCATAATTTTTCGATTAATCAATACTGTTCCTTAATTATAAACAATTTCATTCTATGCCCTTATTTATATACCCTAATCTTCCATTTATCTATTAACTTTCGCCATATGACATAATCATCCGCTAATGAGCAGTAGATGGATGGATTTACCTAGACTTAGCACTCATTTTTCAATTGATTGAGCTATTATGGGATATTTACGCTTACAAGCAACCGAACGGCAAATTAGGGTTTGATGTGCCCGGCCGTGGCACACAATGTCTCTTAACGTTCTCTCTAAATTTAAGAATTTGAAACATATATACCACTTGGCTGAATCAAAGAAAGGTTTTTTGGATTTTTCTTAAAAGCGTTACGAAGTAAGATAAAGTTTAAAAGCGAGAGTTGTTTGGAAGCATATTACTGGAATTAATTTTATTAATATTACGAAATACTGAGGAATTAGATCGGTAGTTACAAGGTTTCATAATACTTTATGATACAGCAGTAATATATAGCGCATTGAGTGCTAGTGCTCTAAGTCTCGAGGTCCCAGGTTCGAGTCCTGGCGGATCGGAAAATTTTCTGGTCTGGGATGGGATGTATTTGTGTTTTTCCGTAGGGGTTAAATGTAAGAGTGGTCTATATAGACTAAATTTCGCCCTGATTCAATAAAGGCAGATTATTATTATTATTATTATATAAAGATCCTCTTCTCACATGATCTCGTCACACAAACACTTGTCAGTTCTTGCCTCATCTTAGGTAATGAAAATCACAAAATTAATACAACCTCTCATTTGAGTAATTTTTGAATTGCTGTGTTATTTAGTCAACGCATGATATCGCCTCCGAAAATTGATGTGGAAGAGGTGTGTTCTAATTGATGAAAAGCTTCTATCTGCAACGCAATATCAAGGTTTCTGAAATCGGTTTCGTTGGTCGCTAAAGAAACCCACGATCAGAAATTTGCATCGTTAACTTTCTCCACTCATTCATAACAGAGAGAGACGTGACCACAAGGATGAGTTTATTGCAACACATTTCATTTAGTGTAATGATGAAAAGATGGCCTCTTCTTCTCGTCCCACTATAATTAAGACAGCCCAATTCTGTTTCCCATTCATGCTCAAAGTGAGTAAATATTTGGCAATAATATTTACGTGAAACGTAATTTAGATATGTTTATTTTCACTCCGATTCTATTGTCTCTTAGATTTATTTTGTTGGTTTTTCTCCAAACTGAAACTTTTAATCTTACCGGGAGTTAATTAAAATATTAAATAGCAATAAGTCAGACGTATACTGCTTTCAGCTTTTAAACCTCTACTGATGTTTATGGTTAATATTTTCAGGATCATTATTATACCTTAATGGATAGCTGTAGAAAGGAGTAAACCAGGGCTAAATGAGCTTTACTACATCTAATCAATATGACTCGAACTCATGCTGTGTAACTCTATTTTCCACGACAGTCCACGAAATTTTCCGGAAATATTTATTCATGAGGCTGCTTAATAAATTATATATAAACCTTATGATTACGAAGATGTTCAGGTAATTATTGTAGCTGAATTCATATCTAAAAGCGATAATTACTTTTAAGAACAACTGAGCTTGAATCTACCTCTCATGTCTACCTGAAATTCCGGTACGATAAAACACGATGTAAATTTTGAACAATGTGAAGCGATTTTGGAAATGAGGCTGCACCTCAGTCAGGTTATATAACACAACACGTTCAAATCTGAAGTGATTGATGCAGTAATCCAAGATAAGGCGGGTGAGAAAAAATGATCCAAGTCCATATCTTTGTTTTCGGCATATCTGAATCGCATAGGACCTGTTTGATTTAACCCCTCCGTGTTCCAAATCTTTATCTCTCCTGACAATTCTGTCTTAGATTTTTTCTGAATAAACACTCGACAGCAAATACTTCCTCGTGCTACATATCAGAACACTATCGCAAAAAAATTATCAGCATTCTTTGCCGACAGATTCCAGTTTTAGAAAGTAGAGAAAGATTTGAAATACGGGACAGGATTTTTGACCATCGGGTCAGTCACTTCACTCCCGAAGCCCGAGTGCCTCTTTTGTATCTCTTTACTGGTTCAGATCTTCAGAAAATATGCCGTCGACTAGCTTCATCTTGTGAAATAAAATGTGGTGCGAAAAACCCATATGTTCTTTGACATCCGTATATTATTTGCGAATACAATCTCGCTATTTTTGCTTCCCGAGGTGTTATACGAAATCGTGAAATGACACACTCTTCCAATATTATAATATCACCAATAATTTACTGTGAAAGACAACTATGAAGAATTATAATTAAAACAATTCATTTAATTTTCATGAGAATTATTGACAATAACTCAATGTTTGCAGAATTGACTGCTGACCAAGGCCGACTGATCTTCATCAGGGTTAACGGGTTGAATTATTGTTTTATAAATTTATTTTTAAAAAACTTTCCTTATGAATTTACCGCATACATTGAGGATTCAGAGCAAAAATCATCCTTAACCTATATCGAATCCCATTCAAGGTCACACCGCTCATTTTCAGTAAATCCGTAAACAACCCGAAGAAACGTCTAACCCAGTTTCGGTCCTCAACCTTCGGTCAGTCGTAATTTTCCAACCCTTATTTTACGTGTTTCTTCCGAAGTCGATCCTCTGAGTCTTATTGTAAATTCGTGGAATTGTAACACGAACTCTCCATTGAAAGATCATGCAAGGAAACATTCGGAAAACATACCGAACCTACCTGTTCAAAGTTACCAAAAGAAACATTTTACATGAAAAAAGCATTAATTCTGTGTAGCCTCTCTTTAAGGATTAATTAATAGACCTCTTCATTATATTGAAAGTGTAAAAGAATAATCGATTGTAACGCATATATTTAGATTGTTTACATTATTTTTTATAATCGCCGTCAGCTTACACTCTCTCTACGGACCGGTGCCCTAGACGCGCATCGTGACGTCAAAGCAGAGAAAATATCTATACACAGCAGTAACGTTAGAAAGAGCTCTCAAACGATCAAAGAACACGTATATTCACCTGTAGCTCATCCTATATCATTCTTCATCATAGTTCGCTAATTCAATAATTTTTACACCCATCGGCGGTCCAAATAAACCTGGTTGAGGTTCCCTGACTCTTTATGAATACTCATGAGCATGGATTCTAGCCTTAATTGGATCATATGCGCTACATTCTATAGCGGGATAATTCGCCCATTGCTAAGTGAAGACGATTGAGTTGGGATGATTTTCTTCGGTTGATTAAAGTGTTTGTGACAAGGCTGGAATTACGGGACCCGAGATGTTAATGAATCTACACTAATTTTTTCCAATTAACCAGATCTAAAAGCTAAGGTTTTGTTGAAAGGTTGTCAGGAACTAATATAAGGATTTTGATTTAGAGAAGGGGAGAAAATTGCACATTGTAGTTTTTTCTATTCATTGAAGTTTTCCCTTCGGCAGTCCTATTTGAATGGAAACATATACTTTAAAATATCTATTTATACCCTAAATAGCATATAAATAAATGACATTTTTTTGAGGATTAAACAAATGGATTTTAAAAACTGTCACCCCTGAACCAAGAAGTGAGAATTTAATTATAAGGATTTACTACATCGTCATTGAATTAAAATACATGGAATTATTTCGGGTAATATATCAAGATAATCAATCCTCTTAGACAACATTCTAATTTGAAATTCAATAAATGAAAGCTGTTAAATAATACAAAATCAAATCTTAAGAGTTTAATAATATTGTATGCTATAATATATATTTAGGTCATCAGAAACTACGCTAGAAGTAGTAAGGTTTAACAAATATAGGTTTATTAGCTCTATAACGAAGCAAATCAAACGCCATGAAAGAAATTTAATTTACTTCGTAAAGGAGCTTAATAATGCGATATTTGTTTAATTTTGTATCTTCTTTCGTTCGTGAGAATGTACTAATTCATACTGTTTTTTTTCAGCCATCGTAATTCACTCAATGATAGTAAGATAGACAAATTCGTAATCGAGTTAAAGTTCAATGCACTATAATAATTAATGGTGCATTAATTGAAGGTGCTTCAATAACCTCAGCTCATCTCTTACGCATGAGTTGCAGTCTTAATAGAAGTAAACGAATGAGCAACCGTAAACATTCATTCGAGAGGCATGAAGAGTTCGATAATTGGAGAATTTCGTAACGTACGCAGCGTTGATCGGAATGACTATTTTCCTGTATCGAGGGATGGAAAGTAAACCGCTTTCAGCTGCCAATAATCCAGATTGAGACAAAAAAGGCTAACGCCCTCTCTTGCGTTAGTTCGAGAGCGAGTCCTTGGTCTGCATCGCTACGACGAAACAATCTATAGAAGGGTACGTAGAGAAAGATTTGAGAAATCCTTGTTTTTCATTCTTCCCAAATCATTTCAATGATCTCCGATACGAATGTTTTTGTGAGCAGAACGTCCGCTGAAAATTAGCGATGCGTATCGAAGTGTCAGTGGACGTTTTATTCGATTAAAGAAATCACGTCCGGTAGAGAAGAATCACACGGATTTCTCTTGATGCGCTACAGACTTTTCCTATCGATAGAAGAGATCTGTTTACCATAAAATGTTACTTAAAACATTTATTATGTTTATGAGTGACGAATAACATCCCATCCGTAGAAAGTATCGATTACGAATAGACGATTATATGATTAAAGTTTCCTTCGCTGACAATAGTAAACTGAGTTCAAAGAAATGCGCAAAAACTCAAAAGATATATTAAACAAAGTTTTTACTAAATATCAATTAGAAATTCTAACTGAAGGGTAAAGCATTTGAATTAAGAAGAAGATATTTTAATGGTTAAATTTTCCTATTTATTCCTTTAAATTTAAAAGTTTTATACTATCATAATATCAGAAGTTTGATAGCAGAAAACCATACGTTATTCTATGAGCACAAGAAAAATATAATTGGTTATTTATTCTCTTGTATAAATCAGCTCTGAAAAGATTTATGTTCCATATAAGTATAAGTGAATGTAATGCTACAGTACTATAATACAATAATACATCAGCATTACATTCACTTATACTTATATGGAACATAAATCTTTTCCGCATAAGTGAATGTAATACTATGGAATGCCCCTGAAACTGTCGTTCTCTTTCTGCACCATGATATGTACAATTGAATCTCGAATTAACGCTTTTCTGCCTACGTCCTAAATCTATTTATAGTCCCGAAGATGGTAAAAACCTTTTAGAGATAGCGGAAAAAACCTCTCGAAGGTAGAATTTAAAGAGTTGGGTTGAAGGCGCCCGATCCTGCGTTTTTGCTGGGCTGACCAACTGATTCGTTCCGCGTGCCATTAACAGAAAAACGCGCCAGTTTCTCAGGTGTTCGGTGCACTTCAATTTTGGGGACTTAAGAGAAAGCACCTCTGACTTTATTCGTTAATCGTAAAGGAAGAGACAAATCAACAGCATTATGCTTTTGAATTAGATATTCATACGAACCTTATTATTTAAACCTTAAGACTTAAACCTAAAGCTTTGAACCGAATGTTTCTTAATCTGAAAAATATAAAAATTATTCAGGCATTTAATTTTTTATGTTTTTTCGATTGAAATAAATATAAATTACTTGAAATAAGAATTTTGAGGACAATAGAAATTCAAAAACCAGTATGAATGGTTTTAAAGAACTTTAGCGATTTTTAATTCCTCTATAAGCTTATCAGTTCTATTAGAAAAGAGGAAGGATCAGTTGTCAAGAATATGACAGAAGTCCATCATGTATAATAAAATATATATTTAACTGATATTTTAGTTTTTTTCGTGGACCCCCTTGATCAAACTTGAAAAAAGTCGTAAGTTTCAGTTCGTGTCCATGTCTCCTGTATCGAGGCATCGCCGATAACTTCCACAATTCCAAAAAAAGAGTAATTGAGTACCGCATATTTCTGCTAGAAAAAATAAGAGGATATCCTCTTCAGTGAAATCGTCCATTAATTCCATACTAACGTGTTTACACTCACTTCTTTTACCGTACACTTTCTCTATGATGCTTCAACTTCTCTTCATGCCATTTACTTCCTCTAGCCAAAGCAAGTCAGTCCAACTTGATCCCACCTCTTTCAACCTACTCATGACCCTTGCGCCCCCTAAGACATCGCTGTGCGGTCCATCTCCTTAAATCACGCTATACTCCTCAGAAAAAAAAGCCCCGGGAGCCCTCCCTTCCACCCACCCAACCCAACCGCCCGTCCCTTTCACAGCTGAAATTCCTTCCAGCGCCCCGACCTCAAATGCTCTTCGGGACTACGACCAACCTTGTGACGTTTCCCGAGTATTCGCAACTCTTGAGAGAGAAACCGGTCTCGTGGTCGGCACCGGATATTACCGGTTCACGCGATGTGTGACTCATTGGCGTTACCGCAGAAGTGGTGGGACGCGGCGGCTTATGGAGTGAGGACCCGTGCAGACGGAAAAAATGGCTGCAAACGATGTGAGTCAGAAGCATAAGGAGCAGGTGGCAGCGGTGGAATCCTCCCTTATCACCTATCTCTTGTGAAGAGTCGCTATCCAAAGTAGACACGAATGAATTACGCTGACGTATTCCGGAAACAATTTTCCATGGTACTTTTCGACGTGAAGAGTATTCACCCCTTCGGAGTTTCGTTGAATGCGGGTTGGCGCAATTTCAGATAAGTCACAGAGAAGGTTCCTGTCTCTTCACAAGTGTTACGTGCTCTCGAGGCGTTGGTCATATGCTCGGAGATCCGTAGGCGTGGAACAGGTATCGTTGGGAATAAAACTGTTAGGAGAATTTTTGCTTCGAATTTGGAGAAACGATTAGAGTTAGAGTGATAATTAATGAATTTGTGTACTAAACACGAGCAGCGAAAGGGTTCTTTTCGAAAACAGTTCCGTTGGAGAAAGACTGCGAAGATTACCTATGAAAAACCGTATCAAACGAACATCATCGTAATCAACATCATAAAACGAATCATAATGAAATCAATATGAGAAGGCATTCATAAAAAGCCATGGTATAATGAAAAAACTTTATAATTACCACAGAAATTTGCTTTAATTGCGACCGGTTTTTTAATGTTACATTACGTCCTGAAGATATAATTTAAATTTTCTGTTTTAATTGCTAATTTTCTGTGGAAATTACAAAGTTATTTCACTATACAAATCAGAACTTTATTTGCCTGAATGTAGCTAATAGCTGAAACTTGAATGTAGCTAATATAGTTTATTTGGCATCAATTTTAAGAATTATTTGATAAAGGGCAGTGGAAATGATAAGGAAGAAACATTTTTCATCCTAATCTTTTTTATTTCATGAGGAGATACTTTCCTAAAGAGTTTAAAAAGTTAATTTCCTTTTCACTTAAGTTTTTAATATACGTAATATTATTGTAATAGAAAAATAAGCATATTATTTACATATTTAACTGCTTAGACTTCAAGTAGGCAAAGAGTTTTTCTAAATGCGTATTAATATCAGAGTATTATTCAGAATTATTGCTACCATATGGCTAAAGAGATTTTTTCTCATATGAATACAATTTATGTAAAATTTAAAAAGGGAATACATTCTGTTGTAGAAATATAGTGCAAGGGACACTAAACTGTCTATTTGTATTATGAACATCAACTTTGATAAAATTTCATCTCTAATCTTATGGCTAGAAACACTAAGTGTTTCAAATTGTTGTCAGCTGTCAGCATCTTGACGGTACGAAACACAATCTCACCTCAAACTACATACATTGAAGATGTCATCATCCTTTTCGTATGTTTTGTACAGTGTCTACTCGAAATGACCCAACGAATATGCTCAAAACAACATTCTGTTTTCTCTTCTTACGGCCAAATAAAGCAAATGATATGTGAAATGAGATTTCTTTAAGTTTTGTAATTTTCACGGCTTCGGTACTTCTAAGGTACAGGTTTTGTTGAAATATCTAAAGAATTTCGCCACCTGCGAATGCGATGAGGAAGGCATGGCCCTCTTTGCTTTGTTTACAAAGCTTATGTGAGCTATTCAGACTGTTTACTCGCATACTCTCACCAAACCCATTCATATGACCCCTATTCTAACGACGTACGCCATAGTCACAGACTCAAATATAGTAACTATAGATCCTGACGGAGGCCCTAAATCGTTCATGGCTCGTCTTACCAATTAGAAGCTACCGTCTCTTTTACGAGATACATCAACCATCAACCTATCTTACGCGAGATAATAGTCCATTGCATTACTATTTACAGTTGATATTTTGGAAACGGAACTCCATTAGAATATCGCAAAAAGAGGATTACACGGAAATGTATGGATAAGATTCGTGGTAAATTCTTTTAAATTCCCGTACTCAAATGAGCTAAAATGTCATAAGCTAGTTACTTAACGAACAATATGTCGATTTGAATCTTTATGCTATCGATTCCAAGTACGATTATTATATGCAAATCCGTTGTTTTTGTAATTATTTTGGGAAAAAAAGACTAGGCTGATAGGATTATTTACAAGAATTGCCTCCAATAGCTTGGAAACGATTCAAATTGTGCAAGTTTATTTTAAGTGCTCCCAAAATGCGCTGTAACTTATTCGACGCATTCAAGTACGTAATTTGAATATTTGTTACGTCATCACCCTTGGATATCCTATACTATATACTATACTTGGATACTACTCCTATACTATACTTGGATACTACAAAGTTTACCTTTATATTTATAAAATAATTCGATTGCAGTGTGGGACCTAAATTTATTCTGATATACGGATTAAAAGTATCGCCTCACATCTTGGTAAGGGCAACAGATTTCCCATGCAGTCAACCTCACATTATCGTGACCATGAAGTCGAGCCAAGTACGTCGGTCTGTCGTCTTTGGATGTCGTGATCGAACGAGAAAAGAGATGTCTATGAAAATGAAAAATAAATCGCATTTGCGTGCAAGTGAGAAAGAAGAAATGATAAATACGATCGCCAGTTTTTATCTTCGAGTGGGTATATCGTTCGCGCAACCAAATCGTCGAATTCTAGTTAGAATAGAGTCGTATTGAGCCTTAAAACCGACGTAACGTGTAGTGATTGTAACATTCAAGCAGCTATAGAAATATTTTTCGTTATCAGAATCATAATTAAAATCTTTATGTTGTTAAATACGTATGTTTTATGGAATACGTACTTTTTTATGGAATATGTATGTTTTTCATTCTATATCTTCAACATATTTAACTCTCTCTCGTTAGAGTCAACACTGAGCAAATTTCTACACTTTTTGCGACTTCTGTACCATTACGTCGCAGTAAGACGTATTATCTGAAAGTTACGTAATATTATTGACGTAATACTCACGTGCTACTTTTAATTTGTTTTCAAATATAAGTGCGTATTTAGATATTTATATGCAAAATATCCGGAACTCTTCTCCTCGCGGATACACACCCGCCACATTAAGATGGCCTTTTCCTGGTCTTCCTAAAACGATTCCAGCGAATAAATATACCGTTATATGTCACTTTGGTATTTCGCCTGTCCACCCCATTTAATTCCTTGCAAACTCGAAGCCCGTTGACCCATTCTACAAATGTTTATTTGGGCCATTCCTCTCGTCTTTCAGTAATGATCAATTTATTCCCTGCAACTCCAAGATGACTACACAGTCCTCGCTACTCGCACATAATACAGTCGGAAATTATTATTATTTATTCTAACAATAGATAGACTGCTTAGCTAAATTTCAATTAGGATTGATATAGTAATTTACTACCTATTCTTAAAAGGTTACTTACCTAAAAACATGAAAATAAATCCTTCAATCGATTTTTAATCGATTTAATCCTTCAATTAGCCAGAATAGAGGATAATTACTCCTACATAACTTTACAACTAAATATAAAGAACAGAAACAACTACTTTTAAAAAATTTAACGTTAAATGTTACAGAGATGCAAAAAGATATCTATGATCTGGAGAAAAGTATGAATTCATTTGATATTAGGTTATGTGAACTACGTCTATATCGGAAAATGATCGAACGTTTCTGTGCAGACTAATTGAATACGATAAATATATCACTATATATAAATATATCACTGAGACATGGACAAAAACGATTTTGGGATGAAGTTAGGAATCTTCCATAAAATGTTTTGGATCCTTAGAAGGAAACAATTTCGTAAAGGAAGATTTACTTACGCGCTGATGAAATGAAAAAGAAAAGACGAAATGGTAAATAAAAAAAAATAATTCGATAGCGCCAACGTATCATTTTTGTTCCTTTTTCCTCTCACAACGTGTTCACCTTGAGTGTACTCAAGGCGCTAATTTCTACGTATGAGATCTCCATTCATCAATGACTAACATGCGGAGAGTGTGCATTCGAAAACAACAGTTGGCTTATGTAGAGCCGCGCCTGAATTTGAATACGCTGAATTTGTTTTGACTTTCGGAGCATTTGTAGCGGTTCTCATTCAGGCATGTCAAGGGAAAACATGTCTGGATTCTTAAAACACCGTAAAATTCACAATTCCTGTGTTTGGTGGAACATGTAAGGTATTCTGGGATGAATTTACCCAATAAAACAATTCGGTACAAAAAATTCTGGTGCTTGTACATTAAATCTTTCCGAAAATGTCAAGGATGCGAATGGTTCACAACATCAGTAGAGGAAATTATGATGGTATTGTATAATACACGTGTCTTTAAATGTATCAGTATAGTGGACTTGAAGAAGTAATAAACAATATAGAGCAGTAAAAGAATCTTCTAATGCTCAATATTAAAAACTATTGAATGCAAAAATATATTTATATATGGATTTCTGCCTAATAGAAAATCAACTAATATTTGTGCGATATCAGAATAAATTTGATAAATAAAATTCATTCCACATTCATTGCTTTAATCAATGAAAATTTATTGATATAAAAAGAAAAATGTACGTTCGAATTGATTGTATATTTATTTGAAAGTAAAAGCCGTTACTTGGTAACGAAAGAATTCACGTCTTCTAGAAACAGTTACTGGCGAAAAGTCGAGAATTTCCATTCAATCCCGGATATCTACCCAGCTTGCTAATAAAATATTTGAGTAAAATTATAATGATGTTTAATAATTGGATTACATAAATATTTGATTAATAATTTTAGGTAGTATCAGCATTTCTGTCTCTATACATATGATTAGTATCGCTACGTTTAAGAATAGCAGGTTGGTTCAGGCTGGAAGGTCTTAATAGTCGTTCGAACAGTACAACGTTCGTTGAGTATATGGCAACGGGTATCGTGATAGACCTTATAGAAGAAACTGTGACTGTATTATCGACATGAAAACTTACATTCATCCCCGTTCGTGTGGTTTTACGAAGTTTATGAAACACCTTCAGTTATATATAGCGACCTTTTGGACACGAAAACATTATTTTAATTTTAATTAGATTAGTCTAGGAAGACTTCCATGGTTCGAAGGAGGAAGGAAAGTTGTAGGAGTATCAAAAATACCGCTGCGCAGGTAAGACACCAGATCTCCAACTTCGGAAAGAATCAAAAAGGAAGGATTAGCTTAAGGAGTGAGAGTAAACGTGCTTAATACAACCGAGAACTGGTCTTACTTGGCTGAGATCGCGAACTTGGACGACCTCTCTTCTCTGACCGGGGTTATGTCTACCGCGTAACCTTGAATAACGCCTTCTTACACGTGAATCTACCATCGCCAAAGGTGGAACAACTCCGGAAATGAGTACGCCACGCAAAAACTTTCAAAATTACGCGCATGCCTATATTTGGAGCGATACGCTCAGGAACATCTATCATTAGGGTATACTTAGTGGGAAAATTGTACTTACTGTTCGCATCCATCCAAATTTCTTTCTGTCGGGAATATTTTTTACTGAAGGAACATCTTCACGGTGATGGAAGCTGAAGACGAAAGCTTCTTAGTTGCCTCATGGTAAAGTGCTCGAGATGAGTGTTTAGTCGTTTAGAAATCTAATCTCCATCCAATAGAATCAGTCTTACCCTGAAATAAGGATATATTTTAATTTTAATGATTATTCCCGAATAAATAGCTTGTAAGCGAATGCTTAATGTGTAAATAAAATCAATACTGTTGAGCGTAATTCGTGGAAAGCCCTTTCAGAATGAGACAGACTTTGTAAATGTTCCACAAAATCATTCTGGAAAATTTAAGGCTTCTCATTCTTCAATGTGAAAATATTTTCAAACATACCATTAGTACATTTCATTAACATAATCGTACGTAGTTCTGGAAGTGTAACAATCGGTATAACATCTTTGAAACCATACAACTTAACCCTAGTGCGCAATGAATCTACCTTAAGATTTTTAGGAGCAGTTCTATTATCTATCATTAAACCAAGGAATTGTGAAAAAAATCGGGAAATAATAGCAGAATTGAGGGAAGTCATTCAGCTCCATCGCTTCTAGAAAAAGGTGGTAACTTTGAAGAAGAAAAACAAGTTAGATGAGTCACCAGTGTGTAACCTTTCGCATTCCGGTTGAACGGGTCCTGTTCAGAGTGCGCAGTGTGTGTTTACAGCGAAAGAGATGGTTTTGTTTTGATCTTTAAGCTCCCAATGAATTTCAAGAAAGCGGAGTCTGGAAATAGAAAAATCCTGCAAAAAACGGATTATAACCTTGATTTCACTACTCGGCGAGAAAGTCGATCTTTCCAATTTACTCAGGATGAGGCAATTGTATTGCTTCTCAGTAGTGGAAGCTGAGAGACAGTTTGATCAGTTGGTTTAATTAGGTTCCTTTAAGAGTAAATGGAGAAAAACTTATTCGGAAATTCCTCCGATTGTTGTTGTTGAGTGTGAATACATGAAGGTCGCGAAAGCATGAGTTGTGCTGAATTTTAGTGTATCCCTATTTTATTGGAGATACTATTTAGTATCGTTCTCTCAAAATATATCCTCTTAGTATTTATTACTCATTATTTTAACTCAGAACTGGCTTCAGCTCATCTCAATTTCTTTTTGCAACAATTTACTTCACTAAAGCTTTACGCAAATTCTGATTAAGTAGATAATGGCTGATTAATTTGCAAAAATCTCCCATAAACATATAAATGAGAACAATCAACTCATAAACATAAGCTAAAGAAGTCGTTTTACTCGTTCTAACCTTTTTTATATTACACTTCAGAACATATTCAAACTCTATAAATATTGCTGACGAAAATACCCTTTTTATCGTACATGTTGGTTCACGTTCACTTACACGCAATTATGAATCAAGCCTGAATTATCCTCCTCGAGCAAATGAATTGAAGAGAGATTTCTCACAGGAATACTCCATACTCCGTTAAAAACAGCCTTGTTTACGAACCCCTTCCTGGAATTCCGCCAAAATATTCTCCATACTCAGAGAGGAATTTTAATTGTGATCGCGAGCCATGCTCACGAAGAACTTTCACTTGATATTAATTACTGAATAACTTCATCGACCGACCCAATTGGTGAGGTAGGCTAGAATCACGATCCACGAATCTCTGCTGAATGTCATAATGCGTTGATTTGCATCATCGCAAGGATTTATCTTTCGTTGTCATGACCATTTTCTTCAGTAGAATGAAAACAGGCCAATGTCTGTTGGAGTAGATCATGGATTCAAAATTAGAGCTCTACGTGTAAGTGAAGAATTATGTTAAATCTCTCTTATTACTTTTACCTTGGTCATCCGTTTAAATATGCAAATTGGCACTTCCAACTCTAGTTTTCGTGAAGGATGGGTTAAAAATTGGAGGCAAGGTGAGAGTGAAGCATCCCGAATGCATTGCACGCCAAAACACTTGACGCGTATTTTGGAATTTTATCTGATCGAGACGGACCAACTTGTTATTTCAGAGATAATTCGGATGAAGTAATCTCGTATCTTAATCGTGAAATCCAGTCCAGACTTACTCTCTAAAATATAAGAACTTCATACTCCGAATCAATAAGTACGCACTTGATATGTTAGAGACACTTACAGCAACTTAAAAGTTTTTCGACAGTTTCAGACGATTACCGAGAACAATGAAATGACTAACGTCAAACGCGCACATAAATGTAGGTTATTCAATCCCTTAACAATTGCTTGGGAATTTAAAAATAGTTTTGTGAGTACTATAGAAACTAATTTAAATATATATACATACATACATACATGGGTCTTTATATATCACCTGGAAGAAATGATAAATCAGAATTTATCGTAAAAATACGTTGCTAAATTATACTACATTAAAAAAATTGAGATTCCAGCTGAGTTGATAGGCTGCGATAAATATTTCCGTGTCTTCTCTTAATATTAATGCTATAATGTGACGTTAAAGAGTTTTATAAATAGGATTTGGATGGAGAATAGCCACAGTGATTGAATTGAATTGTTCTAATGCAACTAACGTCATACATTTACGAGGAACTTATGCTGAAGTTTGTGTAGTTATTTCATCTTTCAAGCTAAAGCTTTTGGAAGTGAAGAAATCTCTTTTTTAAATCATTTCGTATACATCAGCAACATCGTTGTCGATGAAAATGATTGATTTCAAACCTTTATCCTGTTGCCTAATAGCACGAAACCAATTTCAATGGATTGGTCCGAGAGGTGGGGTTAACGGCCTCCGAATATTAAACGTCTGCTTCCGAAGGTGGTTAACGTACCAAAGGCTGCTTTGAAAGAAGTCGAGACTCATGCTCACGAGACATTGTGCATTTCAACCCCCGGGGCGATTTGTGTAATAGCCCTCCTTGGGAAACCCGCGCTTTGCTCCGTAGACATATGGAACCAAGACGAATAAATGGATACCGACGATGAATTGAAGTGCTATTATCTTCGGGAGAAATCGAAGAAACAAATATGATTTCGACTATCGTTTGAAGGGGAGCTTATTAAATCGAAAGCCACCGAATGGCTCCAATCAATCCTCGTCTCCACACCACCAATTCCTCGTAATCTTGTCTCGGTACGTATCCCTTCCGCATATTTCACTCAAGAGTTTGTTCGAGTCCGTATCATTAAATAATTAATCACTTCGAGTGTCCAATCGAAAATTAACAACCGCTTCGTTTTATTTTCCTTTGGAATCAAAGCCTTGCTTAGACATCATTGCGGTCAGCGAATTCCATTGCGTTTTGTGGTTTATTCAGCTAGTGATGTAATATCACCCGCTCACCGCAGATCGATTCGTCGCTCATCAATTCATACTGTCTCGATCGACGCGTACCTATTAATTATTTGAGTAACATTGGGAATATTAATTCTGTTTCAACTGAGTGATTAACTGCAACGGATTATTTTGAATTACTAGAGAGAAAACCTCAAAGATCTATTATTTCTATCCATTTATTCATTCTCTCACGATAAACCCTGTCTATTTTTCTATTGATCCGACAGACATTAAATTTAGTTTATTAGCTCGCAAAATAGATCTTCGTTATTAAAATAAGTCTTTCATATTCAATCCCCTTTTAATTAAATGATATCTACGCGTTCGTGTTCTACTTTGAGCATAATGAAGGATTGTGAATATATTATTATAATACCTTTTCATATTAAAGATTCATTCATATTTTGCACATTTTAAGCGCTGGTTTTTAGGAGGAAAATATTTAGTTATTTTTCCATCCTGAATAAAAAGTTCTATTATTAGTCTAGATATCATATTCGCTCAATTTTAGGACGACAGTTAAATTTTAAAATTTATCTTACAACATTTACAGATACAGTTCTTGCAATATACGTATATAATTAGTAGAAACATACTTTCAACCACATTGATCTTGTATTCACAATATGGTAAGAGGAAATAAAAACTATTATCTCTTTCATCATATTTATAACTATCTTTGTTTTATAGCAGTTTCATTTTCTTCGTTAAGATATTTTAGCATCTATAATTTCTTACCTATTTAAATGAGAGGGAATTGTTTAAAAGTCAAGTATAATCGAAGGTGTTTCGATTACTAAGGTTATTTTGCGCGAACGGAATATCGTCGGTAATAGAACCTAGACTGCATTCCCACTTGAATACGCTATCAACTTCATTATCCCTTGGGAATCGTCATTTGAGATGTAAAAATCTTGTAAACAGAAACTCATACATGACTATAGACGTATATATAGACTTAAATAGATATAGCAATGGTACGTTGATAAATTCGTGTTCAGGGAGGTCGGTATTGTTTTTTTTTAAACTAACAAAACACAGTGACACAAACGTGCTCGAACGTGATAATTTGCATATTGCTCCTTTAAAGCTATTTTGGTATCCAGATTGAGCATAACCACAGATAAAAAGATCGCACTTCTGAACTTGAATCAGCATACTCTTGAGTAACCTTTGGATTTCTCAATGAAAGCACGTATTAATAATGTCCATCACGAAGAAACAATATTTTAATGAGAAGTGAACTTCGTCCCAAAGTAGGCAAAAATAATTATGAGCGCATAATTAAGAATTGCTAAACATGTTTCTAGGTCAAACGAATGCTACTTCAGCATTTCGTAAAAGTATTTCCCGCCGTTGACAATGGTCGAGTGACAACAAATCGAGAGTTTGGCAAGAAGACTTCTGAAGGATAAAATATTTGCTTTTAATGTAAAATGGATATAAAAATTCAAATTTTTTTAAAAAATTGACTTAGTTTTAAAGCCATATTGATGAATAGTGTTAGAGCAACTATTTCTATGAGTTCTATATTCAGTTACCTTGTCCTACGTAAACCTTAAATGGATCTTAAATTAAAAAAAAACCACAAATACATTTATAATAAAGCAAATTCATTATAATATCGAAAAATGTAAGTATTTTGAAGATTAAATAAAATAGCTTAAGAAGAATCTTATTCTTTATGCTTTAGCCTTCACATATGAAGGCTATTTTTCTATTAAAATATATGATACCAAAAATATGCCATATGTATTTCCATCGCTTCTTTCTCAAACGTTTTACTGTTTAGTGACTCGAAGAACATAAAAGTTTTACGCGAGGGCGACCAAATCGTAACCATATGATACTCGTGGAAGTCTTAGAATGATTCGAGGCCGCAGTTTGGAATGTTTTGACACTTATGTCACGGGGTCTTATCCAGGGAGGACTCTCATTGGACGTGAAACAAGCCTCCGGTCAAACGGGTTATCCGTGCGGAGTCACCGCAACTTCCTAGTCGACAATTGCCTACGAGGACCTCCTGGAAATAGCAACAACGGGCATGAGAAAGCCCTCGTCGTGCGATGGCGTCGCACGCGAGATTCGTGCCCCCTCAATAAAGCGCGGGTTCAAATCAATTCGCAGTACCGAAAGCGAAATAGCCCGGAGAGAAAAGTCGATGACGTAATGAAAACGACCGGTTCAACGCTTCCACCTCCGACGGCCGTTGAGATTCCACGGTCGCGCTTTCGGAAGGTCCCTCGGGCGGAAGGGGGCTATCCTGAAACTCCTGGTTACCAAACCGCGCGTAAGGAAGTCAGCATCTTCCGAGGCGAGGGGAAATTTACCTCTCGTAAATCAGCCACGGAGGGGATTTGGGAATTGTTGAAGGACGCACGGTAAGGTGGAGATAGGAGTGAGAGAGGGGGAGGTGGGGAGACTAGCTATTGGTCGGGGCACGGAGATCTCTTAGGCAGTCCCGTACAGCGCGGTGAATCGGAAGGCTGCGGCATCGCTGGCACTGCACCCGATTCGACGGCTGGATCCGAGAGCGGTCTTCAGGTGAGTCCGAGGGACTGCAGTCTGCGCGTGTGGGGAAAGGATGGCCCCTCACCCGCCGACGTTGTTGGGAAGCCGGTGAAGTGTCTCAAACCGAATTAACGCGGTTTTACCCTCGCTATCGCGCCCATCGGCGATATTGCTCCCACACTTGCGTGGGTGCACGGTGTCGTAGACCGTCTTATGCCAAGAAGAGGGATGATTTGTCACGCCTGTTCGACTATGCTTCGCGGGGATATTTTTCCTACCGCGGTGTCGTGCTTTCCGATCCTGGAGACATGTGCTGATTTACTTAAGATTATAAAGGACGTAATTGCTGTGACTCTCGTTGGCTTCCAGGGCCCGATGTCGATTCGAGCTGATTCGGATTTGAGAAGTAATTTTTACGTGAACATAGATAGGCATTTGTTCAGAAAAAGCGGTGGTAGAATCATTCGTTATCGAAGTATGTGGGTTAGGTAGGGACACTATGAGTTCCCGCTCGGAAGTGGCTGGAAAGGAGACCAAAAAAGGAAAGATTTGCAATTAAATCGAGTGCCCGAAGAAACGAGTTTCGCAAGGTATCTTCTCTGAGAAGAATTCGGAACTGGATATGAGCTTTGTGGTACAGATCGAGGACGTCCTGTTATAGGACAGGACATTCGTTAAAAGTTGGATTAACGACAGAAAATCAAATGGATACGGGATGAGCGAATGTTTATCAACGAGGTCGAGCGGAAACATTTCGCTCTTGACGGATTTCCGCGATTCGTATTTACCACCGAGTTGTTTCGTCATAACTGAAGTCTTATAAAATGAAAATGGTATTTAATGGAGGAGATGGCAAGGAATCAGTTTTTAGACCTTGCAAGAAACAAACTTTCGCTTTCATCTCGGTTATAGGAGGGTATTTGTTTTAATATACCAGCTAAAGAGTGTATTCAAAAGCCAATCTTTTGGGGTTAGAGGGCTAAAAAGAGCACTAGTATGAATTGAACATTGATATGTTTTTTTTGGAAAAAAACATCGATGGTTCCTATGGAAGATTTCTGATTTTGTTATTAACTTATCAATATTTGATAAGTCTGTGAAATATCATAGATATTACGTCTTTATATTTAATGAATTATATTTTACGCAATAAAAATATACTGCTCCAATTTAAGGAAAGTAGAAGATTTAAAAGATAGTCAACAATCTTGAAGCATGTATTAAACCTTAAGGGGAAGCACGAAATTTGAATTTTTACCTCGAGTGATATTTTAAAGAGATGGCTGTTATTTCTACGCTAACGCCTGAAGAAGGTTATTCACTTTCTGTAAGGGTATATATTGGGAGCGATTGATCCTTTAATCATATTTCCAAGGCTGAAAGGGTTATTTTGCGATTAAGTTTGGGCAAAAAGAGATTTTCCGAACGATCCCAAAAATTTTTTGAAGGAACACCCATGAGGGTCATGAGGAAAGTCTGAAGTTCAAATGTTATTTGAATACAGTAAATGGTCATCGGATCTTAGGTTCTTATGGTAAGGAGAATATATTTTTTTCCTGTCTAGAAATAAAACTCATTTTCCTAATACCTTATCCTTCGGAAATGATAGATTATCTCTCTGCACGAATTACTTTCCCATGCTATGAATAACCATCATGGACATTCTGGAATAATGGATAATTATAATGTTACGATTGAAGGATAGGTAAACCATGGAAACGAGCGATTGCAGGTAATCTATATGTGATATTCTACTTCATGTTCTTGAAACAGATCCATTGTTGTTGATATCCGGAGTAATCGAAGGACTTTAGTTTGATTTCCTTCGATGGTCTGGCCCTGTACTCATATCATTCGGAATGTCATATCGTCACGGAAAAAGGTTAGATGAAATAGTAGTGTTACTATTTTGTCGCGCAGTAAAGAAGTTATCTGTCCTTATATTGTCAGGGTCGATGATTTATTCTTCAGTTGAAGACGGTTGTTTACTCCATCGCTGTTAGTCTCTCCGAATTGAGTCCTTAATGATTCGGG
This sequence comes from Pantala flavescens, assembly GCA_020796165.1. Classification (NCBI taxonomy): domain Eukaryota; kingdom Metazoa; phylum Arthropoda; class Insecta; order Odonata; family Libellulidae; genus Pantala; species Pantala flavescens. The sequence goes on along the minus strand of CM036889.1, from coordinate 10,950,724 downwards.
CCAACTGTATCATTGATGTAACTTGAGAGTTAATTTTGAAGTTTGCGGCGTAGAAAATGATACGGAGACGATTCCTCTCACTTAACTGAATCAAAGTCATCGGATACACTATTTTCATTTCATATTTTTTTCTTTTATATCGAGGAAAATTCTTAAGATCGAAAATTATTTTTGAATCAATGGAAAATGGTTAAAAAAATCCTCCAATCTATTTTAAATACTTCTGCTATCGTAAAACAAGCATATAAAAACGAATGAGGATAGGAATGAATAAGAATGAACAAGAAAGAGATCATCTTATTAAAATTAACCCTATTAAAATATTTTAAATTCGTAATGTGCCAAAATTACCTAGGTCAAGAAAATACTTTTCAGAAATACATCTACTTTCCTCGCCACGTTCAATGGAACCTATCCGAAAAAACAGCTATTATTACATACAAACAAAATAAATATAGCAACTGATATTATATTCGATTTTATTAAGTTACTTTTTTCGTAAAAATGGAGACTTTAACCGATTATTACTATATTTATTTTTATAACAGTTGAGATGTAGGTTCTAGTTAATGTGAAAAAAGTGAATGAAGTCTGAGGAAATGAAGAGAACACAGTTGAGTGACAATCTAGATAAATCATTCACTATCGTAGGTTCCCTTACTTTGAATCATGTTTTCAAAATAAAAATTTTTATTGACGATAAATTTTAGCTCTTTCATATTTGTATTATATCCTAAGATCTCCAACCACTTGAAGCTTAAATTGTCGTTCATCGCACTCGTTCATGCATCGTTTTACTCACGTATCTCATCTTGTCATTGGGACCTCCATATATCCTTCTGACGGAACGATTAATTCCTTCGCGGAAAACTTCCTCTAAATTGAGACTCAGTCGTTTAAACAGGTAACTCCTAAAATTAGGGTTGCAATAAATTATCCACGGAGATGACGGAAAAGGTGTATTTTGTGGACCTTAGTAAAGAGTTGCTGCATTACAGTGATGAGGATAGCGATCTAAATTACGAAAAGCTGAATTATGTTACACGAATGTTTTCAATATATTTTGAAAAGAATCTCGATCAGAAACAACAAACTTCCAATTACTAAGATCACCTTGATTATAGTATTATGATTCGGGAATGTATCTATGGATGATACTGCAGAATATTCTAATCCTTCAAAATAATGAGTGATTAAAATATCATCATTTGAAAGTAGCTAAAATGACAATGATCAATTATATACTTAATGTTTATAAATCATAATAATATCCAAGCATTATTATGTATTACATTTTACTAAAAGTTAATACCATTAATATTCATCTAACGGAAAATTGATCAAATTGACTTTCTAATGCTTATCAATAACTGAAAATCAGTAATTTGTTTTGATTCATCCGGCTCTAGACTTTATATTTTCATCTAATTGGAACGTAATTAATGCTTGAACTTAAGATTTTAATTAAACGTAAAAATCATATCCATAAGAAGATGGATCCTCAATTAAATAGCATATTAATTTTACTTTTGTCCATTTGTCATCATCATTTCAGAATTATTTATTCGTAGAGAATCAGTTTTTAGAATCACGCAAAAGATGTTTCAGCCAACTGACGATAAGTGGCGGTAAATTTGAAAATATTCCGAAAAAAGGAAGCCAATTTGAAATAAGATAAAAAACTACGATATCTATCCTTTCTGATCCGTATTAATTTAGTTCCCTCGCAAATTTATTTACTATCTGACTGCAACTAAGGAATTTTTTCTATCAATGCGATCGATTTACAAATTTCATTGCGAGCTTACAGAGACAAAAAAATACTCCGAATATAATAATGGGGTAATTTCTCGTATACTACCGAATTTTAGAAGCAAGATTGAAACCTAAACCTGGACAGACAGTAACTCTACTGTCTCTAACTCTAACTGACAGTCTCAAGATATAAGGAATTATGCAACGGATAAATGGGCGCGAAAAAGGGATATCTTCATCCTAGTCACTAGGTGGTCCAAGGTCATGATGCTCGGATCGCAACAGGTGGATATATGATAGGGGGCTTGCGAAGGAGCACATCAGCGCACGATCTCGGAGATCCACACGCGGGAAACTGCACGGAGCCTTTATCCATACGTTATTTTTCCACCTAAAAAAATAGGGTCAGCTCCGCCCTACTGTCACGGCGAATTCGAAAACTTGCTCTGAAGGTTTCCTCCGCGGCTATGGGTAATGCCTTAACTTTCTTCGGGATTCGGTAGCGTTTCCCTTTCGATGCGTAATGACTCGGAAGTTTCGGGAAGTCAATAGTGCTAAATGCGGCAACTTGAACATCACGACAAAGAACGGAATTTTTCTAACAAAACGTCGCCCAACGCTTTCGGAACAAGATCTAGAAACCAGAGTTGGGGTATTTTTTAAAACGAACGTACGTGATGAGTCGTAGTGGTTTAATGGCTTGCGAGAATGAATGCGTCCGTGTCTATCTGAAACTGAGAGAACAGAGCTCGAGAAAGGATGACGAATGCTTGGCATGCAGAAGTAAAGAAGTTGCCCTCCAGTTCATGTGTATTTGAATTTTTTACTGAAATTCAGGTGACTAGTATGTATAATCCCCTTCATCTTCTTTGATTTACGATTCCATCCATTCTGTTAAAAACTCCAACTGAATCCTCGGCGTTGGATAAATGAACTTCCGACGTACGAAAAAGGTATACTTGAATTCCTTCTCCCTAGAGGTAATCTTTTCTGTAATACCCTAACGTAAATGAAATTTTCAAAATTCAGAATAAGCTTTAATAATTTTTAAGTCGTTTTCGAATAAGAAAACTTGTACTTAAGAAGTTTTAGAATGGATCTTTGAGGATCAATCAGTAGCTTTGTAAACGCAAAGGTTTAACTGTGAGTGGGAAGTTTTTAAGGTTGAACCGCTAACGAACATATGAAATTTACCTATCTATATATACATCTAGTAGCGAAATGCGCTTAGTTTTTTTCATATCCCTCAACCACCTGTTCTCATCTTATGGCTCAGAATAACAAATGTTTCAGTGCCCATAATCCTATAATTCTATGGTATCTAAGTTAGAGTGACGACCTAAGTAAGGCTGGCGTTTCGAAAACTTATGGAAAATCACGAACAAATAATATCGTTAGGCAGCCTAGTGGATGTTTCTTATCACTTTCTAAGTCGTTTCTGCTCATTTAGCAGAGCTTCTTTCCCGGGCTTCACACCTATTAGCAATTGTAAACTTCTTTTGATAACCGTATTTTTTTTTCTCGCTTCAAAAATTATTACATCCAAAAAATATAATACTCATATAGGCTTTCCTTTGGAATACTACAGCATAAGCGACCTATGAATTTCACTCGCTACATTTACTCTATTTCTCATATTGTGAGATGATTCGATTTCAAATTGCTATATTTAGAAAAAATAGCAATTCGAAATGCTATGTGATTTTATAAAGTTAGAAGTAAAAAATATTCATCATTGTTATTACTCCAAAGAGCATATTATTTGTATAGAGTTCATAATTTTCACACAACAGATTAATACCGTAACACGAAATTCTAGCCGAAGAGAGCTTATACTTTAGCGTTTACTTTTCCAAGAGCGACAAAATATTTTGTTGGGTTTTGTAATAATTTCAATGATTTCAATATTCAAATAATGAAAAGATGATATATATATATATATATATATATATATATATATATATATATATATATATATATATATATATATATATATATATATATATATATATATATATATATATATATATATATATATATATATATATATATATATATATATATATATATATATATCATCTTTTCATCTCTGATGCAACTTTCTCTCTCTGAAATCGTATCAATTGGGATATAAGTGATAAGATAATTAATAACGATAAGAAATAAATTCTCCTCTACGATCAATACAAAACCAAAGATTAAATTCATCAAAAGAGATTAATGATTGATTAATAGTTTTAAAATTATCTTAATGGCTTGTTTTCACTCTTTTATAAATTTATTGATTACAGAAATTTATGAAATAAAATTCGACCAGGCAATACTGTAAAGATTTGGTTATGTTAAACGAAAATAAATTATTCAACATTAAAGACAAACATGTCAAAAACATAAGATTAAATTGAAATGTTAAAACATAAGATTAAATTGAAACGAATCATGGAATATGTAATAAATTACGTTTGATATTTTCATTTATTCTGCGTAGTTCACGACTTACAATAATTCTCGGTTGAATTTTTCGTAAAAAATTATCACGCGTATACACAACATTCGCTATCCAACCTTGCCCAGTAATCCGTCACTTTATCTACCAAGTTCTCTATCTAGTTCATTGGTGCTGAAAGCAGTAAATCATTCAATGGATGACGTAATGCCAATTTCAAATTTTTCTATTCCTATGTGTATGTATGGTTTACTCTGTTCATGACAGATGAAAGTCCGCAAGACATATTGACGCGGGGGTTATTGCTTCGAGAGGGAAAATGCATTTTGGGGTAATCTACCAACTTCATCCAATGAATAATACCATATGCGTTGATTGTTTCCAGAGATATGACGTTCCTCGAACCGGCTTCCGATGAACCTCGTTTGGGAAGCCATATTTAAGCTCCTTTTACCCGATGCAGGTCATCATAGGAGGAAAGTGACATCAACCCTATAGGAGAGCACCTGAACAGTCTTCATTTAACATTTCAGCTTGTTAGGCCACTGCTTCTCTCAGATTACTGACTAAAGCAAGTGGTGATAGTATATTGCATGTAAAAATAAGACTATTTTTTTACGATCTTCAATCACATCCTACCTTTTAAAGGTGTTTCGGAATGCATTTAGTCTAAAGAGGCGTGGCTCAGTGATCGAGACACACATATATGCGCGAGAGAATTTCACCTATCGTGAAATAATTTAAATTTTTATATAAACTGAACTTAAAATATTATTTCGCGACGAATGTATAAAAAAGTGAAATGAATCACCCGATGTATTGGCTTGAATAAGAGATAACTTTCACTTTAACGAAATGCAAATTTAATCGCTCGTAATTGAAAATTTTTCGCGATTGTTAACACTTCATAATTTCTGGAATTGGCGTCTTTAATAATTGAGAACCTATGCTCTCAGTTGCTATAAGGCTCGCGAAGAAGTTTCCAAGAGGATGCGTATTAATAAAACGGATGTTTGAGTTCTTATCAGCTGTCCTTTTGCGATATGAGTATCGGGAAATATTTCGCGTAAGGCAGATGGAATAAGGATTTCGGAATTGAAAATTCTTCGGGGTTTTCCCGGTTGTGGTATATTGGTATGGCGTTGCGCGCACTTTCGCAAGTAAAGTCAGATATCTTGCGTATTTAGAAACGATACGTCAAATAGGTGCATAGGACGAATCACTGAGCTTTCAGAGAAGATCGATTGCTAATGGGGGTTTTTGTTTGGTGAAGATAGTGGAGGCGAATGTTGAATGACGTGATTCAGGGGTGCCAAACTGGGGGATGTAACAGTCATTCTCGTAAAGTCACAGTGGGTGTCTTCGTCGAATATCAGAGCAAAATACGTTATAATAAAATATAAATACGTTAAAAAATAATTGCGTTTCATACTGAAAAAACTCATGCTAAAAAATATCAATTTTTGAGCAATTTTGCCATATATTACTATTAAACTATTGCCAATTGAAATAATTAACCGCTGAGATTAAATTCAACGATTAGAACTTTACAGTTCTTAAAAATAGACCATCTAATTCAGCTCGAGAAATCTTCTTGTACGCTCATGATCTTGACTTTTAAACATCGAGAAGCTAGCAAGAGAAATTATAATGTTATAACGAGGTGTTATAAGTAACCAATAATTAACGAGACACAAAGGGATCGTAAACTTTACAGTGTATATCGCAATTCAGTTATGGAAAGTTAACAAATAGTAAAACGTCAATGTCTATCTTAGTACGTTTTCTCTGGATCATTTTCTTCCATTTATTTTTCTTCAATTTGATAATTCTTTTTCCGTAATAGTTCAGAGGAAATTCGTGCTGTTTAGCATTGTCTATTTTTATGAAAAAAATGGAAAGCAAAGTGGCATCGTACAGTGGAGAAAGTGACCAGCGTGTTTAATGAAATGGCAAGTAAATAGCCCGGAGCATTGGCACAAGTGACGTAATCATTCCTCCGTGGGAAGATCTAAAGCTTGTTTACTCATCGGAATGAATCCGGACTCCGGAAGAACGTAACGAAAATGCTACTGACAGCGATTGTGAAATAAGTCGCCCTTTCTCCTGATCCTTTTTCAAGAAACGGAATGTTTGGGCATACGATAATTTCTTTTTAATCTAAGAATCTCTCGTATTACGCCTTCATTGACGAGGTATGTGTATTGAATCAAATTCGATCAAATTACTTTAAGGACGTGAGTTGATCTGAACAAAAATGCGTAAATTTCCTGAAATTCGGCTTTCATGCTACCTAGGGGCCGGTTTCTACGAAAAAACTTTGCAGGGGTAAAGCCAAACTGTTCAATAGAGGTTTTCCACTGAATTTTGGCGCAACAAAATTGCATTAAAGTTTGGATATTTCGGATTATTTTATTCCGCATGTCATTCGCGTATGCTGTAAGTGAGCAGTGAGTTAATTGTGCTTGAGGGTATTAAGAATTTAGAAAGGTATTACAATGACTCTCATATCTTTTATGATAAACCAATAGGCATGCAGAAGTGGATAGACGAGTAAAAAATAAAAATGTCAATTTTTAAAATTTTAAGAATTGATTTATCAATAAACGATTATAATTATTTTCTATGCACTAGAATAAAAAACAAAACAAATTCATACAAATATACCTCGCACCGTTAAAAAATTATATACACCGTTATAAATCAATGAAATCAATTAATTACCAAGGCGTTCCTCGCAAACCCTTGAAAATGGTAGCTTGTTGACAGAAACGGAACAGCCCGCGACCATCTCAATAGCGAACGCCGCATGGCTATATTTCACTACCGCCGTGACAGATGCCGTGAATTCCTCTATTTGGATTCGTAAACATTTGTTTACCCTCTCCAGAAATCAATTGATACACGAAACCATTCGCCTCCCGAAATACACCGAACCGCTGACCTAAAACCATCGGCTTAACTTGAAAAAAATGGTCGACCGACTGAGGTCAAACCCTCCAGCCATTTTTCGTCTAGCATCTCCATCGAGTCCTTCCAAAAGATATGGGACATGGTCACTATTCCCTTCCGAGATGTAACGGGTGTCGAAAGGTTTAAGAGGTGGCGCCACGGTAGCTCACAAAACAAACGAATTCGCTCAAGACGCCCCACCCTTTTACTTTTTCCAGAGTGAAGACATTCCGGTTATTTTCGTCGGTCGCGTTTTTCCTTTTACAGCGTGAGGTAATTCTTTCGCTCGAGTTAGGTCTCTCTCGGTATCGATGGAATACGTGAAACTGCGAGGTTAATTTACGAAATACTCGTTGAACGCGAGGACCTAGACATTGAGCAAATAGTGTAGTAGGTTCGGTTTCGAGACGATAAGATTCCCGCTTCCGGAGAATTCGGCGTCTACACAATGGTGAGTACCTCTGAAAAAGGCTGCAGTGAGAGGATATCCTCGAAGGCCGCAAAAAAACTAATGAGGATTTGGTAAACAGACTACGGTCAACGCTCTTGTCCATCACCGAGTGTTTGGAACGTTGCGCATGAGTAATTTTTTCGGGGATTTAATGAAAACCAAATCAAAACTAACGAAAAAGCCTCCCTTATTCACCTAAATATTTAAGACCTTAAAGGATGTTGTTTTGCTTGATGATTGCCTGAATAATTCTTTCCGATTTGAAGTGCGGCTCGTATTTTTATGTTTTAAAAGAGATTGCTCGGTACGTGGCATAAGAACGCACTTGGATTATTTCCTCTGATGCATATAAATGCCATTTAAAACGATCTTAACGCGTTAGTTCAGATATATCACCTGTTACAGTGACTACGACCTCAGATTATTCGCAGGTGAAACGTTCATGTTGATGTGAAATACCACCTGCTGTACTTTTACGAAATATCGTGGCTACATGTTGGTTCCGTATTGCGTTCAGCTTACAAAAAATAGCGATTCCCATCCATTAAGAGTTATAGAAAAGCATAATGTCTCTCTTGAATATTTTTGCATAACAATATTAAATCTTAAAGGCGCTATATTATTCATACTGTAGACATTACTGAACGTTTGCACCATCTTTTGAAAATCATCTTCTTGGGCTTTAAAATAATAAACGAATGATGGACATGGATAAATTATAATTATTTTCGTAATTACTTCTAAAAAAGCACATAGTTTTACAACAACGTTTTTTGGTTGAAGAAATGTGCCGTTAAAACTAAACATTAGCCATTTTACGAGGCAAAATGTATATTTCTTCGGAAAAAATGATAATTTCAATTAAATTTGAAAGCTTCTTGCGTCTTGCTTTTTCTTCGTATTTCTCAAATGAATCATATCCTCCATGGGGAGTTACATTGCGAATTTCCTGAATTATCGCATCAACCATTATCAAAAAAACCAAGCGGAAAATCGTAAACTTTCTGGATGAAACTAGTGCTTCCAACAGGTTTTGCGTAGAATTTCCTGTTGTTGTTTTCGCCAGAACTTCTTTTAGTATCTTCCCCTTTTACTCCTTTAGCATTACTTACGCTTATTGAATCCAAATGATAGCCATTTGCCATTTGAAGGAAAGATTTGAGGAAAAAAGAGAGTGAAAATGCGAACTCTTGCCATTTTTCATACTTAAGCGTGAAATTCGCATTCCTTTAGACGAAAAAGTCAAAACTGATTTAATTTTCGTTCATAAGTTTGCTTTCAATATTATGCGGAAAATTTTAAAATTATACTTAATGTATACTATATCAATGTATGCAGGGTAATTAAATTTTCGTGTATTATATGTATTCTGTAAATAAATATAGGTGCTTATGAAAGTATATTATCGACCTTGATATTTACTTGTGGTCATGGTTGATGATTATTACTCATCCTTTGTTTCCCTTAATTTATATTGATATATAAATTCAACTCATAATTAGATTCAACGAGCGTACGAATACGTCTAAACAAAAATTTTAAAAACAATAGACGTTCTTACTTATGCGGCGGTTTTTTCAAACTTCGCGGTGTATCTAACCTTAAAGAGTTCAAAGCTTGTTCGGGAGTGGATGAGCAGTAGATAAATGGTTACTTAGAAACTCCGAGAGAAATTTTATATGCTAAATTCATCGCGTCCATATTGTTTCTCTTTCTACCACCTTATTAAGCCACAGTGAATTTTCTCGCTATTGCGTCTATATTCGGAAAGTTAATTCCCTTTGCGATGAATATTTGCGTAAATTTCTGGATATCTGGCAAAATAGGTACGAAACCACAGAACTCTGGAACTCCTGTTTCAGTAAATTCACGACTACACCTCAGTAGAAGTCAATTTCTGCACAAAATCCCTCTTTCAAGATATTTCTCTGTCCATAAATATTTCCGGAGACGTGTCTCTGTTTGCGCAAGACCATCTCGGATGCTCACAGAAGATGAAATGTGTTGTCTCGTGAGCTCCTTCGTGTTTACAACCCAATGATTCCGAGTCGAAACAATGGAGTAGAAAAAAGTTTTGCTACTCTAGGATCGCTAGCGTGCTAGTAACCCATATCGTCAAGGACGGATATTCGTGAGAAATATATCAGAAAATAATCGAAGGAAACGCCTTATAAACGTTACGAAAAGCGGATGAAATATAATTTTCGAAACAATACGAAGTTGGAATTAACGGTTTATGATTGAGATATTCAACTGATGATGCTTTCGATTTCTTATTTTCCACGCTATTATCAGACGAGTAAAACAATAGATAAACCGATTTCAAGCTCTCTTAAATTCTCCCGACTTGTTGATTCAAACGATAAGATGCATCTGTCACACTTGAAAATAGAGTGTTATTTTATCAGGTCATCGAAAACATAAGCACCACCCTGGTTAAAGAAAGTGTGAATTGGATGTATTTTTGATAGAGTTCAGCCAAGTAGAGTCCACGTATTCGATTATTTTCTTTGTCCTTAAAAACAAGCGATGAAAACCGTCACTTGATATTTCAATCTTCTTTTGTGAGGAGTTAATATTAGAAATCTCATTTATATAATTGATCTTTCTTAACTAATTAATAAAGCTTAATATACTGAACTCCATATCCCTTGCTATACAATTCTATCACTCCAAATTCTGCACAAATAAAAATCATCTCTGTAATCATACTAAAATTTAATAAATATTCATGATAGTATGTGAATAAAATAAGACATTACTGCTCTAATAGAAACAGTTTTTTTTAAATAATGGTAATTTTCGTTATGTTGTGAATAAATAATTCTAAAATAATATTCAAAACAAGATTTTCAACTATGGAACGAGAAGTATCTTCTACAGCACTCCTAACCTTTGTTTCTTCAGTAAATCAAGTATTTTTCTCTTATGTAACTAGCAATAAGATACCTAACGCTCATTTCCCTTCTCAATTTCTATATGTAATCGATGCATTTAATTTGCGGTCTCAAAGAGTATCCGATGAAGAGCATGCTTCATTGAGATTCTTCCTGCCAATTACGCTTCAACTGCGATCACAATAAACTCACAAACCACGTAGGATTGATTGTATTTTCGATTACGAAAAATGAGAAGGAATAGTATTGATCACTATTCCGTTCTGCCTATTGTTTTAGCTTTTGTAAATATTTGTATTCAGCGGCATAAGTAAGGTATACGACTCCCCACCCGATTTCCAAATACCCTAATAACGAGCTTTTATCACTCAAATACGAACACTTTTCAAATCAATTGCAACAAAAACTAATCGTCCGATCAATCAAAAACAACACGTGCTTGTAAAAATACTTCTAATAAATTAAAATTCAAATTAAGCTCTGATAAAATCTGCTAGAGCAGTTTAAACAATTGTCGTTACAATATTATATTTAATATTTATTTTGAGTGTTATAGAACAATGTAACTCGTTTCAAATAAATTCAATTCCGTTATCTATTGAGGTAATTATATAATTTATCAGAAAATTGCTGGTGAGAGCTAAAAAACTGCATGCAGCACGAGTTTCAGCCCTCTCTTATGATATTTTTTATCTTGATTTCTCGTGATTGCAATATTAGCTTGTATTAGAACCGGTGCGATCACTGCTTACTTCTATAATGAGCTGGCTCTTGGTGAGCGAAGGAAGAAGTGTGGAAATTGTAACTGAGAAGAAGAATAAGATTACTGTGGTACACGGAGTTAGTTGCAAAAGGAGAGATGAAGGTTGAAATAGTAGAAGGGATTTAATGCGGAAGGAAGTGCAGAAGATAGGCAATATAATGACGCAAAAGAAGTTAGTCAAAATAAAATTTCCCAACCATTCTCCGTTCAGTAATTTGTTTTATACTCAAGCTAAATTGTATTCGGATTCACTATAAATTCTAATTAAAAAGTTTATTCTCATCTTACTCTGAAGCTAAATTTTTAATTCCATATTTATACTAATTCGTGAACAAACATCCTTAGATATAGCTGTCTCTGTATACTGAAATAATTTTTATCAGAACGGTTTTATAATTTGATTTTTTTCGAACAAAGATAATGTCTCGAATGAAAAGTACATCTCAATAGAAAAATCTCGTCATCCAATGTCTTACGAAACCCGAATTCTTGATTAACTCGTTTCGTAAAAACTCCTATTCTACTTTTATCTAAATCAATATATTTTATACCACTTTCAAACATCTCTCAAGCGATAGGTCTTTCAATTTTTATTCAGTCGATGTCATCGAGCTATATAAACTCAAAATATTTAAATTACGGCCTTTAATTTATGGTAAAGATACATTCATCTGTCGTTCGTGGCTCAAAATTATTCATCTCGACATTGAATTGGGAGTGGTGCCCAAATATTTATGCAAGTGCGCGGTTTCTCGATCAGAATCCGATGGTCCCATGAGATAAAAGCGGTTGATGTCTTGCAATGTGACATTACGTTTACATATGCTCGTTTATATATATATATATATAGATGTAGAAATAACTGCCACCAGGCTTACAGCCTACTAGCAGTTTAATTCTTATAATAATAATATGCGATAGGAATTTCTAGATCATCTGTACATGTGAAGAAGCTTGAAGTATGTGTGATATAAGATGATGAGCGAGCATGCCATTCATGGAAAAACTATTGTTTTCTAATGGTTTTCTTATTAGCGGACCTGAAGAGAATTTGAGAATATCATAGCCGAGGCTTAAGGGTGATTGATGCTGGTGACTTAGGGCCTTGGGTACTTTTACAAAACAATTTCGTTAAATCAAAATAAATGAGTAAATATCTCACAATTGAAACCCAAATAGTACAAGTACATTTTCGTAACTCAACAACTTAGATTAAGTAAAAGTGCTTTTTTTTCAAGGTAGCCCACCAATTTCGTATTTACTTTGTTGATAGTTTAAAGTAAATGAAAGGTTTCCCTCGATAAATAAGAGGAAGGCTATACATTAACAATAGTCCATTAATTGTTCTCTCTAGTTGAACAAAAATAAGGTCATTTATGTGTTCCTATGTATTATCGGAGCTTTTGAGGAAAATCGTAACTTCATTGAGAAACCATGCTCCATTTCCTCCCTTATCTAACTTAAAAGCAAACTATTTTGAAACATATCGATATTCTTGGAAACTCTTTTGATCTAATCGTTAGATTCTCATAAACTGTCATTGTACTGGAGCTGGATGTACATTTATAAGGGATGTACGAGAATTGGCCCAATCGTGAGGATAAGAAAGTAAAATTCATTTCAGTTCATCAACAGGATTGAAATTAAAGTGCGCTATATCTTTATAGCCGGCTTATATCCCCATTTTTTATCACGATAAATGAGTAATGTTTCAATATAATTTTCACTTATGGTGGTTTGTGGACCATATGTTGCTAGAACTTTACACTTCTTTATTTTAGAAAAATGCCTCAGAGTGTTCTGTTCTGAGAAATATCGTAGAATGAGAAAGACTGTTCCTCAAAATAAAAGAAGGAAAGCAAGTCAGTGCGTGGGAAAAACCGATAATTTTTTTTACTGAAAATAAGGATAATATTTGCGAAATGAGAATATACGTGTCGTAAAAAGCTGGTGAGAAAATGAAACGGATGCTGGAGTCTAATGGAGCGATGAAGTAATCGTATGCTGAGAAACTGTCAAAAAAGATGTTGAGGAAAAGAATTCCGAAAAAGTATTGAGGTCACATTGAAATGAACTTAAAATTAAATTTAAAATATTCCCTGAAATAGTGTAATATACTTCTATACTGTATTCTACGTTATATTTTAATTAATTTTCTTCGAAATAATTGAGAAACTTATTGCTTATGCCGTAATTTACTCAGTTGGTTGGATTCAGGCTCAAAAATTACAAATTTTCTGAAATGCAAAACTTAGTTAATATTATAATTAATAATAATTAATTAATATTACTAAATTTCCGAATCGATAAAAATTTTAAAACGTGGTTATCTTCTCAATATCGTCGAGAATACGTATTGTTTTAAGTTACGAAGTTTTTTACGCGAGTCATTGTATCCTTCATACATATATCCTAAATAGCCTTCCATACGCATCAGATGATCTCATCCAAAATGTCGATCATGATTTACACGATTCATTCACAAGTTTTCTCTGTGAGATATTCTTTGTTTGAATTTGGATTGATATTCTTCACTCCTGTCTTGTTTCCATTTCTCACATTTGAATGTGAGGGAATGCTAATGCGTTATTCTTACAGAACGCTCTTATCACAAGTGAGATCATCGTAAAAAATCTATCTTAATCACCATGAGGTTTGTCATACTGCTCTGCGGAATAGAGAATGCTTTTGTATGCATTATCGCTTAATAATAAGTGACTCACGTATTCTATTCTCCTTAACTTTTAGATCGATGAGTGTTATCATAGCCGCTATATTTATATAGCACACAGCACTTAAACTCCATTGAATCTTTTGAAAATAAAAAGTTTTAAAAGTTATCAGGAAAGAGCTTTTTGTGATACTTAATAGCTTCAATGTTTCCGAGCATTATTACCCTATTCAGATTTTGGAAATTATCGATCGACTACTAAATTAAGGAATTATGTTATCACTGATCATAATGTAAGTCGAAAATCATAGGTTTATTTACATCATATCATAGATTAGTCTCATTATCACACTACTTCTCAAATAAAAACGCCATAATTTTCGATTAAAGAAAAGTATATATTAACTTTAAACGATGAGTCGTGGGGATTGGTCAAAAAGATTATACAAAACTGAAAGATAACGAAATGACTGGTACTCGAATACAGGTCCCTTACTTGCCGGGTAGGTATGCTTACATATGCATTATGTTGTAAGGTTAACATACCTGTTAACTGCTATTTTTCGCTTCTGTATAACCTGTGTACCATAATGTTTCATCATACTTATCTATCATTTTTGTCAAATTGTTTTATAGAATAAAACTGTCGTTTCTGATGCCCTTTAATTTATATAGATACGTTTTCAAAATTGTGTTCCACTTGGCAATTGGAGAAAATGTATTTGAGATACATCCAAATGTCAATGCCTTTCGAATATTTACCATATTTTTATAAAGAGATTACGAAAATATGGAGAGAAAACCAGTTACCCTTTTTTCTAAATTTTTTCGTGATGTTATGTAATGGAGACACGCTGATTTACTTTGGAAATCCACTTTCAATGCCAATTCTATCCCATGATTTGATCTATTCTTAAACTTATAAAAACCATCTGTTTTTTAAGTAAACATTCAAAACTTTGACTCGATCAAATTCGACTGTAATCGATTTCAAAATTCCGTAGAAAGCGTACGAAATTCGGAGATGTATGGAAGTGAAACTGAAGGTCAATATTCCATTCAAACTTCGCTCTGATTTCTCAATCTTCGTAATTCAACATCTAATCCGGTGCCCTTCTAAAGTACGGTCAAGTAAGGTGAAATTTTCCATGCCGTTTATATATCTATTCTTCACTGAACGAACAATTCTCTCTATTGAAATTCTTTAACTTCCATCGTGAAAACGATTAAAGAGAACACAGAATTTAGAGCAGATTAAAACCTTTAAAGATAAAATGAGATAAATATAAAATGATTTTAGTTTTTTACTTAAGCCCATCATCATTTTTAACCCCATTAAAATAAAATATCGTAAAAATATCTCTTCAAGAGATTTCCACGAAAAAATACATGTAAAAGTAGAATGAGAAAATCACTCTGTATCTATAATTTGGATCTGTCCTTAAACTGTATCTTACACTTATAAAATATTTCGAATTCTTAAGTGGTTAAATTTAATAATGATAAAACATAAATGTTTACTCACAAACTAAGGAGATGAGGTCGAGGTGGAGATACTGTAGAAAGGTTGCAGCGTAATATATTCATTCTGAAATATTCGAATGAAGAATCAAAATGTAAACAATTTATCATTTACATACTAATTTAAATTACTACTCAAATTATTTTTATTATAAAGTATTAGAGCCAATTTCATACCTGTCAGTCAGTAATATCCAATAGTTAATTGCAAAACGATCATGTATTCTTTTACAAAACTTTTATGATTCAATCCTAACATAGTAGCTAAAGGTAATCAATTTTTAATATAGTGGAAACGATACTACAGATATCGTCTCAACTTATGAACTGTAAATACTTACCCTACTTAAAATTGTATTAGTTGCCACCATATGCTTTATTCGTAAACGAATTGAAAGCATCGATTCTAATGTCATATTTATGATAAATCTTAAAACTGACTGGAGCCATTATGTTTATTTCTAGGTGATCTTTCACAACAGAGAAATCAAAATGGATGGCGATTACCACGTTCAAGTCGATCGTGGAATATATCCTCAAGAAACATTACACAAAAAATTTATATATGAAAAGCCAAAAGTAACAAGTAAGTATCTAAGACTTAATGGTCGAAAATTATTAAGAAAATATAATCGATCAACAAGGAGTTCCATGCGCTCTCTTTCTTTTAATCGGTCAAATTGAAAGCGGAAGCATATTGTAAAATCACTTGATATTATCTGCAATAAAGGGCGTATTAGCAGATATCCTTTGTGAATAATGATTTAGTCCGTTAATTGCCTTTTAATCGATTCTCTTTTTTGAATTCTCTGATCCATGTAGATTAATATTATTTGACTGACTAAAGAAACAGTTGTGTATACAGAGTAGTTTTGCTTTAATCTGATGAGTTTTGAGATTTTTATTACTAATAATTTTTTTCTAAAGACTAAATTACTGTAACAAGCTATGGATCTATTTAAGAAGTATAAAAGTAATTTTTAATTGCCGTACTTTCGGTTATCTAACCATAATTAGCATTTATTAGTTCTACTTGAAAACTACTGCTATCGTCAAAACCGAAAAAATCTTTGAGTTTCAATTCTAAATACTGGCTCATTTTCCCATAGTAAGACAGAGGTGCAAAAAGGCAGTTGAAGATGTAACCCCGCTAAGTATTGTAAAAAACACTATCCCTGTCTTATCATGGCTTCCAAAGTACAAATGGAAAGAAGATTTTTTATCGGATGTGATATCAGGCTGTACAGTCGCTGTGATGCATATTCCACAGGGTAAGTTTTTGGAGTTTTATCATTTGAGTAAAATATTATTGTTTGACTGATAAAGATCTCAGAGATTTTGCAGAATAGTTTATAATGTTGAAATAATATTTTTAACTTCACGACTAATCTCTAAAATCTATTAATAATGATTACTAAAATTTCGAAGTTCTGTATTATAATAACTATAATATAACTAATAAACAATATGGGAAACTAATATCGTCTCGATCAGATAAAAATTTTTTCTTTGGTTCACTATCATCTACTCAGTGATATTTAACAATTATATATGTATTATTTCTCAGTTTTCAATTTCACCTCTACAGGAATGGGCTATGCTCTCTTGGGTAATGTTCCAGCAATCACCGGTATATATATGGCTTTATTCCCCGTGTTGGTTTACTTCATACTTGGAACTTCGCGGCACATATCAATGGGTGAGCCAAAATTTAAACTGTAAAGCTGTAATTCTTCATAACCTCTTGCTGAACTAGGAAGAAAGTACTCTTATTAATTACTCTGTTGTCCAAAAATCATTTATAATTAAATAAGGAGCATTAATTAAAATAATTTTGCTTATAAGTAAAAATTTCATCCACTTGGTTTTAGTTACAGACTATCCCAAAAGACTAAATATTTGTCAATTCACAGAAGCCTAAATTGTAGTGGTACATTACAGAATAATGCTTCTAAATGTAAATATTTTAATTCCCTTCATAGGAACGTTTGCTGTGATTTGCTTAATGGTTGGAAAGTCTGTATTACATCATGCAACAGTAGATAATGATGTGGTTATGGTAGCAAACAGTACAGGACCAGTGATAACACCGACAGAAGTTGCAACAGCACTTGCGTTCATGGTTGGAATGTGGCAGGTAATAAAATGAACAATTGGTGGTTGTAGGATCATTATTTTAATTTTAAAAGATGGTAATGTAATAAATCCATCTATTAGGAGATTTAAACTTCTTAAATAGAATAAGTTTTTCATAGAATATTTTTTAAATACCTTGTTATGAATATTATTATATATATTCATCTGGAGTAATATAATTCTGTACTTACATTACATAGCACAAAAATGGTCCGTATACAGTAACATTGTTCAGTTATTTCATACTAAAAAAGATTATTTATATTGTACTTTAATATTTACTTAGAGCCAAAAAACCTTCAAAATCCATATACAAAGAAGTTATTTCTCAAATTTTCAAGTAAAATAAACATGGAATATACAGCGCAATTATTCGAGAGCCTATCAAAATCTACATCTAAGGTTCAGTCCTATAAAAATATAAAATAAAAGTGGAATTTCTATATCAAAATATGAGGAAAGATATAAATTAAATAGTCTTTATATGTCAATTATCTAGGATAGTTCCTCTTATTGATTGACACATTCCTGAAATCTATATTTTCATCTCCACTCATAATTTTGTTAAGTATTTCCATTATATACATTAGCCCCTGATGGTTTCATCATTTTCATGTTATGTGAAAACTCAATATATTTTACCTTTTAGCTATAAGTTGATAATGTTTATAATGACGTATTCTTTAAATTGTAATATTTTTTAAACTTGCAGCTTGGAATGTACCTGTTTAAACTGGGAATAGTTTGTACTCTTTTGTCTGAAACACTAGTCAGTGGCTTTACAACAGGAGCTGCCATTCATGTATTTACTTCACAAATAAAAGATCTCTTGGGTTTGAAACTGAAGAAGTTTGATGGAGTGTTCAACATTGGATATGTGAGTAATGATAAAAGTTTTAGTATTTAAAGGCCAAAAGAAGTGATACTCAGTTATTGACAGAAAATTCAATTTGTATGTTAATTTAAAGTCCTTAATATAAGAAGGAAAGAGGCAGTATATACAAGGAGAGTTGATGAATATAAAAAATATAAAATATTGCTTATTTTAAGGAATAATTTGAGTATGGAAATTTAAACCCAAATATAGGTATATGGAGTTAAATTTAGTACATTTAAGCAGCAGAATACCTCATATTAATTTTTTCTTCTAAAAGAAAAAAATACCAATCTCTTGAATAAATGATCCATTGTCAGCAAAAAATATCAAAGCCCTTTATGATCACTTTAAATTTCTCTTTTTATGGATCTGCTGATATCTTGCAACACTAACAGAAATATTCATATATTGTGATTAAATATATTTGAGAATGGTACATCAAATAATTCTGAAACAACTCATTTCTTTTTTTTCAGACTTATATAGACATATTTTCTAAGCTGCACACAGTCAAATGGGCTGCAGTTATTGTATCTGCTGTTGCACTGACTATGCTGTTGGTCAACAATGAAATTCTTAAGGTAAGTTTCCCTGAAAATATTTTTATCTTTAAAGGAAGGGATATTATGATTTACATTCCAACATCTGAAACATTAAATAACAGTATACATATATATATATATCTCATTTATTTTAAAGCCTTGGGTAAGCAAGCGTTCGAGGGTTCCTGTTCCAATTGAGCTGATAGTAGTGATCACTGGTACACTATCATCTATGTATTTAGAACTGGAAAAAAATTATGGACTGCAGCCAGTTGGTCATATCCCCACAGGGTAACTAATGATTTTTTATAAATACAGTTCCTATTCTAGATATGATTCCATTAAATTTTAAATTAGAAAGTACATGAAAAATCAATTTAGTGGCTTTTATATATAATTTTTCAAAATTTACCATTTTTTCATGAACCCTTCCAGGTAACTAAAAGAAATAATCTTATTTAAAAAAAGTATAATGATGATTCAATCTCTTTGGTTCCTCAGGTTTCCTGAGCCAACTTTACCAAGATTTGATCTATTTGAACGTTTGGTTGTTGATAGCTTTACCATAACCATGGTGGCTTACACTATAGCTATGTCAATGGCTTTAATTTTTGCACAAAAATGGGGATATGAAGTGGACTCTAATCAGGAACTCTTAGCTCAGGTATTATAAAAGTGTCACTTCTATTTTAACAAATAAACATTCATTAATATTCAATATATTCAGTGTCATAAAGCTTAAATTGAACTTAGGAATACAATAAAGATATTTATAAAACAATACTCTTTTAATGTAATTGTACGCTATATATGTAATTGTGGACTCAGATAATGATTGTTAAGCTAGGTTGAATAGTTCTTTGCTCAGAAAATCAAATTTTATTAATTGATAAATATATAAAAATAATAATAAAATAAAAGTTTTCCATGATGACCATTAGAAACACCTATGTTTTCTAGATTTAAGATAAATAATAAAAATTTTGATACTCTCTGCTAACTCAGCTCTAACTTTGTGGTTTTATTATTAATTAATCTATTATTTCTTAAAATTAAATAATCCAATCATATTTAAGTTTCAAGTAAGTAGATTGAGCCAGTAGCTGAGAACAACTAATTTTATGTCAATGGAGTTACATCTAAAAGAGATTAACTAATACAACTAATAGTAAATAACCTTTAACAACCACCAAAATTCAATGTAATAATATTAACTCATTAATGTAATAGAGATTTTACGATTCAATTTTAATCACCTAATTTTTGGTAATATAATTATAATAGTTGGAAATTGAGAAATATAAAACCTAACATATGATATTAAACATCCGTATTTCATCTACAGGTGTTTATGGTCAATTACATAGTATCACTTTGATGTTTTATTCTTTATAATGCTGTTTCCATGAAGTAGAGAAACCTATCTTATACCTAATTGCTGCCCATGTTCTTCAGTTATGAAATTGAATTATATTATTCTACATAAACATGTATCATCTGTTATTTATATTACTATATGTATTACCATTTATAAAATTATTTTATCTAATATTAATCCTACTGACTGAATATAAGTAAATTTCATTAAAAGTATTTTTTATCATTTGAAATTATCATTAGTTCTCACCAAATGATAACTTTTTTATATTTTATATTAATTTAATTCAAACTAATCAATTGAATTCACCTATTTCTCTTATTTTTCTTTTCAATAGGGTTCTGGAAATATTTTTGGGTCCTTCTTTTCTTGTATGCCATTTACGGCATCTCTCTCAAGAACCCTCATTCAAACGACCTCAGGTGGAAGAACTCAGTTGTGCAGCGTTATATCATGTTCCATCCTAACATTTGTACTTATTTGGATTGGTCCATTCTTTGAACCTCTTCCAAGGGTAATGTTTTTCTCAATCACATTGCTATTATTTAAGAAGGAAGAGAAAAAGGAGAAAATATTAATGTTATATGAATCTTGATTACAGTGTGTTTTAGCAAGTATTATCATGGTTGCCCTGAAAGGAATGTTGTTACAAGTGAAAGAACTATTCGTAATCTGGAAGCTATCGAAAATGGATGGAATGATCTGGATAATAACCTTCCTGACAGCAGTTCTCGTTGATATTGATTATGGTTTATTCACTGGCATGGGGCTTTCTTTGGCAATGATATTGCTGCAAGGAATCAAGGGCTACAGTTGCTTACTTGGTGTCATACCTAGCACAGATCTATACCTTGACACCAGTAGGTACAAGGCAGTGAGTATATCTCTGAGAATTTTTCCATTGACTTATTGTTAAAGTATGAGTATTGATTTTAACTTTACTTGCTCTAGGCTTGTGAAGTTCCTGGAATTAAGATATTCCACTACAGAGGAAGCCTCAACTTTGCAACAAGAGGAAATTTTAGGGATGATTTATATCGACTTGTTGAGGTTCACCCTCAGAAGCTGCTCATCTCCAGAAAAAAGGCTGAGAGTAAAAAAGCAAAAGGAATAAAACCATCCTCAGATCATGTTGTATGTGTTTGTTCATTTCTGATATAATTAGGAATACTTACTTCAAAGATTCTTATAAATACGCTTAATTTCAGGATGGAGGTATTGTAAACTTTGCATACGTGGAAACAACTGAAATTCCCACAATTACTCAAAGGGAGGATATTCCACAAATAAACAGATATGAAATTAATCCTACTGTGATGAAGCAGAAGGTGAGTTGGTAGCTTAAGGGTTAGATACCTAAAATTTGCCATGAGTATAGATAACAATAAAAGTTTAACGATTGAGTTAGTCTGAGATGATTAGCAATGCTACATTCTACTTATACTATATCAAACTAAATTAATGGATCAAATCAAATTTAATGAATATTTAATATTCTAAATTGATTCAATACTTATAAGGTTATACCTTTCTCAATGAACTTGTTGATTTCTAAAGATGATTAATACTATCCTTTAAATTCCTTAACAGCTTCAGTGCATTATTTTGGACTTTTCTGCCGTCAGCTTTCTTGATCCATCTGGAGCAAAAGCTCTGAAAGCTTTGGCTGAGGAGTTTAAGCAAGTTGATATACCATTGTTGATTGCAGGAAGCTCAGGTATAGTTGCATATAGTTTACCAATGTTGAAGAAAATTGGAATGTGATAAGTGAACCATCTTTGAGTAATTCTTCCGAGGGAGGTCAAATTCTCATGGGTTACATCCACTTCTCCACTGAAAATACTTTGATAACATTTTCAACTAATTAAAAATCTCTATCGATTTAAATTAATAAAATTTGATTAAATATACTTTTATCCATAATTACTTTGAAGTTGATCAATTTGTGGTTCACTTGATAATTTAAAACTCATTGAATTAAATATTAGAGTCTTCAGGCTGACCAAAATGACATCAACTTGACATCTTACAGTGGCCTTCAATATAAATTGATAAAGAAATTTTTTGTTACGATTTTATTTCTAAAATGATTCTTAGCATTTAAGTCGGACATTCAGCTGTTAGTATGAAATGAAATAATTAGAGGGTTAAATGAAATGAGAAAATTTTGGTTTGTAGGATAATTCAAAATGAAGAACAAGTTTTGTATTTAAATGTAACTAAAATTTGTTTTTAAAACACAACACAGAAATATTCAAAATTTCTAAAAGCTTTTTTGAAATCCATTTATTCTTTGGGTTCCAAGCTGCTGCAGTAGAAAGACATGAGATTTCTCCATACAGAAAGTCCAGACAGTGCATAAAATAGATATTACAGCATTAAATAAAAGGATATATTTTTAGAACACTAAAAATTTAGGGAAAATAAATTATTTAAAATCAAATAATGATAAATCCAAACTTCATGTTACAATATTATATACCAAACACTATTAATAAAAATAATTGACAAATTGCAGGATCTGTTTATGAAAGACTGCAGAAATGTGGATCCATAGGAGATGCTGACAAACCCAACTTCCTCTTGTATGCAACAGTCCATGATGCTGTCATCTTTGCACAATTAACATTTAATGATAGAAACATAGATATTCGAATGTGATTGCATTAATCACATCTTTACTCATTAATTAATAGTCCTGTAATTTCATCTAATTTCATGTTCACCATTACGGTTGAAACTCATCTCCTTCATAGATTTTCATGTTTAATAATATTTGGAAACTTGTGAATAATAAATTTATATAACACAGTGGTAATTTTTTACAAGGTGTATAAAGATTTATTTTCATATACTATGGCTATAATATTTATTTACCATTTCCTCTTTCATTTGATGTTACTTTTCCAAGTGAATGACGATTATTTCCATCGAATTTCTTAATTTCCTTTGAAAAGAATACTTCTTTGGGATATCCTTGTACGATATTGTACAGTTTTGAATCTGAATATGAGCACACACTTAATAAGCACATTGAATCTATGAATTTAAATTATAATGAAAAGAATTTGGTAAATTAAGAAGGGACGCTATAATTATGGTACAAGATTTGTTGCAGCTAAACACAAATATTTATCTGGAAGATGAGATAGATATATGGTGATAAATGCACTAAGTGCATATTCATTTATAGATGGGATTGTTATGTTCAGTTGATCTACCAGAGGGTTTACAACATCTGAAATCAGATAAGCTGGACAAGGAAAGAAGCTATTTAGTTAGATCACAAACATATAAACCATTTTATACATTTAAACACCTGTGATTTGATTCATCAAAGCCCATTGAAAGTCTTCAAAGTACAGTTTCTACATTTAAATTAACAAAGGACATTCCTTGCACCATTAAAAATACAATTTATGGAATAATACCTTTCATAAACAGAGTATATCTTTGATACAGCATCAAGATTTGACCAGCTTTATAAAGGTAAAATTCTTAAGATATGTTTAAAACATTTTCTGGTGAATATCAAATCATTCACATGGAAGCAATCAATAAGTCTTACTTCAGAAGAGCTTTTATTAAATATCCAATCAGGACTCCAGTGTTTTATGGTTTATGGGAAATGTAATCTTTGAAATTATAGAATTAATTCAAGTTTTTTGGTGTTGGTCCCATGTTTTTCTAAGACAGGTCTACTAATATTTTCAAATGTCAGTCAACAGAGAATAGAAAATTGAAAATGGGGCCACTGGTTTTGGACCAATTTTACTTAGAACCTATACAAAATAT
Source organism: Pantala flavescens (assembly GCA_020796165.1). NCBI lineage: Eukaryota > Metazoa > Arthropoda > Insecta > Odonata > Libellulidae > Pantala > Pantala flavescens. The sequence goes on along the minus strand of CM036889.1, from coordinate 10,926,540 downwards.
TCCAATTTTGAGTGGAAAAGGAAATGTCCTTTTATGACTTGTGCTATGCTCACTAGAGTTTATATCATTAGTTTCATAATTATAGTAAATTTTAGGGTTAGTATGATAAACTAGTTCAGAAGCTGTCTTTTACATCATGCCAATGGAAAGAAGCTTCTGAAATATTTGTTGCTGTCAAATATGATTCTGTACATACATCAAAGTCATCAGTATTAGTCTAAACAAGGGAACTATAAAGAACAACAGCAAATGCAATCCACTGCAATATACATCCATGCATAATTTGGTCTGAAAACAACCATATATAGCATGTTTCACAACATAACAGCATTGTTTTTGAAGGTTACCACGATAGATGATGCATTTAAGTCACAGTTTGAACACCTATTTTTTCATAGAAATACATGTGCTTCATCAGCGTAGCATGGAGAAGTGATTCGTCATATTCTACATAAATACTTTTCATAGCTCACAATTTCACCAAATTGGTTGAACCAAATTGGCTGCTTTCACTAATTTAATTTTCAGTGATGTAAGCAAATGTGATTTTTATTTTGTGCATTTCCACTTCCTTATATCTTCTCTTTTACACAAAAGGATGTAAGAATAAAAAGAGTTAGTTACCCAGGATTTTATATTTTGTAAAAGCAATTCTGGATAGGAATCTTAAAATCCATCCCCCTTATCATACTTATACTCTTGAGTTTATAGGTACATTAACTAAATCTTTGGTTGCATAAGTCTTCTCACTCTTTATATTTTTTAACTAATGCCTCACTTATCTACATAAAGGAATTACCTTAATTTTGCAAAACTGAAAGCTGAATGCAGAGATTATCAAGAAAAAGTCCTTAAAAATGTTACTGGGTCAAATAATTACTTATTCCTAAAATTTTCTACTTTCATGATTAAGTTGACTGGCTCACATGCTTGTTCTAAAAAGATTTTTTCCTACGGCCCCACCAGTAAAAACAAAATTCAGAAAAAGTATTTGTTCTTAAATATTTTCCCTTAGAAAAAATATTATTAAAAGTGATCTTTATTCATTATACGAAGGATAAAATTAATTTTCTGTTGTAAGAAAATATCATTGTAGTTTCAATGAAAAATAAAACTATCTTCTAACCTAAAAGCAGTTAGTTTAATTATGATATATGAGTATTTTGGAACTTTTAATAAAAATTATATTTTGGAAGTAATAAAATGGAATGTACAATAAAAATATGAAAAGTCAAAGAATTCATATTCAGTATAGTTTTCCAAAAATTTGAAGTTTAATTGATTACTGATTAACAATTTTTCTTCAGAATATTTTTTCCTATTTGATACTTAAGAAGTGAATATATTTGTTATTCCTATTGGGCAGATAAAAAAACAATAGTTGAAACCTCCAGATTTTGAATATGTATAAAACTGATGTGTAATTAAATGCAAGTAAAACTCATAAAGTAAGTTAACATTTTGAAAAATTGTCCATACACAGAAAAATTACATACTATACAATGCCTATTTACTCTTTAGGCACATTTCAGCTTTTCATTTGAAAGACTCCCTTATCTTTATGTTACAATTGGAACGTCTAAACTGAAATTTAGGAAATCATAACCATTTTATGGCATTAGTGAAACCAGCCATAGGTCTACCTTGTATGTGCAACACATAATAGAAATTAGCTAGATTATGATAATATTGTAATACCAAACAACAAAACAGAAAACAAATGCCATATGTTTACCATTTCTGTTCATTATAACACTGGCATGCATAAATATTAGATATGTCCAATTAACAAATTCACTCAAATATTTCACTAAAATAAAGCACAACAGATGACTAATTATTCTTCACAGAAACAAGACTCAAAAATACCAACATCCAATGTACTCTCATACATGTACCTGCTGTGGATAAGACCCCCCACGGCAGTTTTGAGACTTCAAAATTTCAGCCTGAATCACCTCTAAAGTTCTATAGATTGTCCTAAAACTGGGACGATTTGATGCTTTCTTATTCCAGCAAATTTTCATGAGGTCATATATTGATTTTGGAGTATTTTCAGGACATTGAAGAATGTGGCCTTCTTTGATATATTTCACAACCTCCTCATGAGTCATACCATAATAAGGCTGGAGAGCAAATGAGAATATTTCCCATAAACAAACTCCAAAAGCCCATACATCTGATTCAACAGTATATTTGTTATAAAGAATACTTTCCAAAGGCATCCACCTGATAGGAATTGCATCATGTTCCTCCCCTTTATAGTAATCTTGTTGATATATTTTTTGTGACAGACCAAAGTCAGCAATTTTTACAACCATATCGTCATCTACTAGACAGTTCCTAGTAGCTAGATCCCTATGTACAAACATACGGTCAGAAAGGTAAACCATTCCAGCTGCCACCTGTTTTGCAATGTTGGTCAGCTCTACTGGAGTCAATTGAACATCACGAAACACCTCTCGTCCCCCTTCAGATGAACTTCTGCTTCGTACGATGTAATTAGATGGAGAGCAGGAGCGAAGAAATTCATTCAAATCTCCCCTTCCCATATACTCAAAAAGCAGGCACATTGGGCGGCCTACTGCACAAACACCCAATAACCTCACAATGTGAGGGTGATCAAATTCTGCCAGAAGACAAGCTTCTCTCTCAAAATCTACTTGAAGGTCTTCTGAAGCTTCTTCTTTCAGCATTTTCACAGCAACCAATGTGAATTCCTCTCCCTTGACTAAACCAGGAGCTTTAGCCTTTAATAAGAAGGTGATTTCCCACGACATAAGTACAATTTTCAATATTGAAAGGAGTTTCTTCTTAAATTGAATTTAACAAACCACTGAGGAAAGGTCTCAAAAACAAAAACTCAAAAAGTTTAGTTTGGAATATAAAAGCATTTCCAAGAGGGTTTTCTTTTTAGATGGTTATCAGGGAATTCATTGCTTAAAAGATTAAAAAAAAAATAGGAATCCTTTACATAAAACCATGTGCAGTTTTGATGTAGCCTAGGCAAGTCAAACTCTCACTCTAACAGGTTGGTATATAATGCTCACAATATTAACAATCTGTGTTTGAAGAGAGATTTGTTGAGAGGAATACATGAATCTAATTTTCATACACAGATATTGATCTGCTGGCAATTAGTTTTTTACATTATGAAACTCCATTTACTTGATAAGCTATTAATCAACGAATACATAATCACAAAACTTGTTTATTGCAGTAGTGGAAGAAAAACCACTGATCAACGATTAAAGATTTTTTTGTTAAGAATAATCTTCATCATAGAATGTATATTCTAACATTTTTAATGCATAAATAGCTTTATTTATCAGATTTTATGGGTGGTAATGTAGATGCCAGATATTCCTGTTTATAAACCCTTTAGAGTAAGTTAGCATGATGAGAAAAAATAAATAAATATCCTAATAATATATTTGCAATCTATGAAAGTCTTCCTTTTCAGTAATATTCACTCATCATCATCTACTTCTTTAAATTGCAAATATAACCTAAATCACGGTATTAATTCCTCTACTAATGCTAGTTTTCAAGCATTTATTACAAAGCATCAATCATAACATGGTGGTTTAATAAGCCATAAATATTATATCTTAGACATTAAATGTTGTGACATCGAGTGTATCATTATTTTATCAGGTTCAGTTATCTCAATTTTCAGTTGATATGAATTTGTGAGTAAACATGTATAAAATATGGCTTATATGAAGGTGATAGAAGTTTCAGAAGTTTCCAAGATCAGAACTAGCACTCTACCACACAATAAGGTACAGATTCATTTCCTATACCTAAAAGGTTAACATATCATATTCATGGGTCAATGTTCTAATAGGGGAATCAACCACAATTTTTCCTCATTCAAGTTGATTGTATGGTGATCCATAAATGATAAAGAGGAATTAGAAAGACAAAGAAGTTTGAGAAAAGACTTCCAGCTTTTGAGGACCTCTTCAGAAAGCTTCCTCCAGATGCCTTTCGGTTGTTTCAGTTTACACCACATTTTAGAGAATTTTTATCAGTGGGTTCTCCACCATTAGCAATATGTTTCTCCTTTCTTAAAATGAGAATAAATTACCTGAAAAACTCTTCCAAAAGCTCCTTGACCCAAATCACGTATGTATATGATATCGTTTCTAGGATATTCCAGTTTTTCTAATTTTGGATTCAGCTGGGCACCAGTTCGATGATATGCCAAATTATTTGGTAGCTTGTCCAGGTCAATATCCACTTCCTACAATATAGAATTGTAAATTTTAGCCTGACTTCTTGAATCTATAGAGTCAAAAAATTTTTAGCATGCTGATCTACCATTGCAATTAAAAATCATTAAAAAAGCTAACAGAAAGATAAACATGCAGTCACGCCTCTGGTTAGTTTTGAGAGATGAATAGGAATAATAACTGAAGATATACAATGAAATAAATCTGAATATATAATATAAGCTCAATTTATTTTATGCAATCAATTAATTTAAATTAAGAAATTCATAGCATCAGCATCCATTTAAATTGCTTACAAATTGTTTCATGGAAAGAAGTAAGGCATGCAGAGAATAAATTTTGATGAATAGAATTTTTATCATGTAATAAAATATCTCTGAATTGTAAGCAGAGCATGAAGTAAAATATAATGTATCATTTCCAAGCACAAAGCTTAATTACCTATAGTCTATGATTTGGCAAGTAATTTAAATAATAATTAAGATCATTAAAAAAACTTCTATTACAATCAGAACATTTTTATGAAATACATTCAAATCTAAGAATATTAGCAAAGAGTACTGAGCTGTCAAATATCCAACAAAACTTGAAGGTTAATAAGGCTCAAAGGGAACATGTAATATAGTAGGTTATATATAATTTAATTTTTTATTTGATGGTAATACATTCAAAAGTCATTATATAATCTATGATGCAACAGTGCTGTCATTAGAAAAATAATACATTTCTCAATGAATGGTGTTCCTTTAAATTTCTAAAAATGTTAAGTCAATCAAAAAATTGCATATTGTGCTTAACAACCCTTTATAAAGATGGTAAAGATCTTTTTACAATATTTGAAAATAAAAAATAAAAAATACAGAATAATCAAATATTAATAGAAAAATGGAAAATCATAAATTAAAACTGGGTAATATGTGCATACTACATCTGAAAAGCAATTTTAAGTATGACCATTGTTTTTAAGTAACGTAGGATGGGATGTCTAAGTATACTTGTCACTACTTTTAATGTAAATGAATTATCTCTAAACTATGGACTAAAAAATCTCCAAGCAGTCAATTCTTTTTCCCTACTTTAGCATAGAGTGCATACTGACTCAAATAATTTCAAAGAGCTGATGCAAAACTGTTATGACATGCTTTTGTCCGAAAAATAGCAACCATCAATTATATACCCCTTAAGGTGCTTTAAATAACCATTACTGCTACTCCTACCCTAAAATCCACTAGGATTATGTTACAAGCAAATAATAGTCATATGCTTCAATGTAAATATTAACCTAAAAATTGTATTATATACGTAATAAAAAATTTACCTCTACATTTACTTTAATGGTATTCAGTAGAAAGAGTTTTTCCTTACATGTTTCTTTACCTGAGTTGCAGTTGGGTTGTACCCTAAACGATGCTTGTAAATTCGATGGCATAATAAAAAAAGAAGTAGCATCATTACAATACCAGCGAAACCAACTGCAGCAAGGATTAGGATGAAAGTCGGCGTGAAGAAACTGTCCATGTTAAGATCTTTGATTTCTATTTCACCATTGAGTTCCGTTGAATTCTCTGAAAAATACAAAAAAAGGAAAACAATCAAAATTTCCCCTGGAGAAAATGTTAAATCTGTAAGAAATATTAATCTTTTACTGTTTGTTTGAGCTAACTGATTTAAAATTCTAATAAGAGAAAAATAAAAAAATATACAATCAATCAAAAATTTTTCAATAAAATAATTATTTTACATTGGATTTGTTTACATTTACTTTGCTTACATTCTTAGACATGCTGAAATATATTACATTTTTATGGTGTTTTCTTTGAAACATTAAGGTACAGCTGCGCTTGTGGTTTGATTATCAAATCATGATAACCAACAAAACTTAAATAGAACACTGTAATTACGCCATTAAATATCTTCTCTCTTTCGTTTCATAGAATTTTCATTCAGATAAAAGATTATTTGATTTTAAAAAAGATCATGCTTTTTGATAGTATTTATTAAGGTCTGGGTTTTAGGAATAACTCATTATTATATCATAACCCAAAAGAATTCAAAAACATATGGAGGATTATATAGAAAGGAGGTGGCCATAAGGTCGAGCACGAGGCCAATTTTGGTCGATCGTCGATGGTGATCGCTCGTAATTCCGTGCACCATGTACTTAAAAAACAATTGTGAAAGACAATAATTTTAGCAGTAGTTTAAGGCATCCTGAGTTTTTGGCAATGTTATAAATTCTTTGAATTTTGACTCCCTGATGCTGTGAAAATTCGACCGCGACACACTTGCAAGTGAATTGCCAATTTTATTAACAGAAAAGTTGGCCTCTCTTGCTATAGAAGATGTTTAGAAGAAAATAAATTTTGAAATATTTAGTCTGAGATGTTTCTTCGGTGATATGAAAAACATTGCAAACGTATGTGGTGGTTATCTCATCAACCTCCACACAACGTCTAAGCTGTCGGTAAGAAGTAAAATGTACAAGTTCAATATCCAATTTTTATGAACAAAGACATATAATAGAGGAAAAAATTTGAAATCAGAAACATAATTCAACTTTGCTAATGGCGTCGTCCTAAAAAATTGAACCTTTTTGAAAATTGAGCTGCAACTGAGATGTTTAACACTAAAGAAAAAACTTGAAAAGATAGCGTTTCTGTCGAAAAGAAAAGAAAAAATACGACAGAATTAACTACAGAAATATTCCCTTTTCATACACAAAAAAATGAACAAAATTTATTATAGTTTGACTCATCGTATAATTTCCATCATCATCCTGAAGTGTTAACGTGCTGCACGAATTCTCGTGTCTAATGTGACAGTTCCTTCATAGGACGATCATATCGCTCGCAATCGTCACGCTATCCTCGCGGTTGGGGCATGCACAAACGAGCACGTTTCAGCATCAGATGGGTACTACAAGCTTGAGCAAACAAAGGAAGAAGGAAGGGTTGGCGAAGCAACTCGCAGCGTATTAGTTTGCAGTCACGCTCTCATGGATCATTCACGTCCTGATGGTAATAATAAAGTCCTAATAAGTAATGCTTTCACGACATATTTCGATATGGGTTTTCGAGTCCATCTGTGAGTAGATAAAATCATCGGGTGAAATAATTTTCAAACGACAGATGACAAGAAGTCCACATATGACAAATCAGCCATCCAAATTTTTTAATATATTTTTTGGTATTTTTCACCGACGAATTTTGATAAAGTTTTATTTCACTACTTAATTTAAGTGACGGTTTTAGTCGGAGGCCTGACATTTCTGCTAGCCATCCTGAAGAAGTGCGAAATTAGATTAGTTAGACGTTTGCTAAATAAAGGCGATCTGCCACAGGAGCCCCGTGAAGATATTCGTCTTAACAGTTTAATTTTATTTTATACCGAAATACCTTGATCCCGCATAAAATTATCCTGTGCCTTTTATCAATCATATCTTGCGCTGCTTTAGATCAGAAAATCTATCGTCCTCTCATCAATGCTTGTCTTCAGTAAACTAAGAAACACATTTAATGTTTAAAAAGGAATAATTCGGTACATTTTATCTAAAACCAGAAATGAAAACGAAGCTTACCACAAACAGGAATATCACAGTGTTGCCACCTGATGGTAGGATCCATGGTGTAGCACCAAGGAGTCGGCTCTTCACCACCTGCATTCCGACAATAATTCTCCGCTCCCTGTACTTCAGGAAACACATCAGGTGGACGGTTGTGGGAATGAGGCTCTTGACTTTCCCATCTTTGGCATGGCAATCCACTCTTGGTGACATTCATTGTCCCAAGATAGAATCGACCTCTGTCACGTATGCAATCCACTGGAAATAGCACATCATTCATGTGGTGTCAACATGATAAAATATCTCTGATAATACATATTATTAACATTCGATAGAACGAGAATGTTTAGTTAATTACTTTCATACTTTACAAACTTACACTGATATACTATGACCAAACTCATCATGTTTATTTAAATATTTTATTATCCATATCCAAATTCCTCTTACTTTCAATATAAATTACGTTTATCGTTAATATACATGTTCGTAAACAATATATTATATTCGTTGACATTCAAGTATTTAATTTTACAGCAGAATCCAGAGGTTAGGAAGGGATTTTAGACAATGAAGGCCTGGAGACACTGCCTTGAATCGAGGTTTCTTTTAGAATAGAACTCACCAGTAACTTCATCAGTCTTAAGCTCGGTAAGTCTTGCGTGAGAGCAAGTTCGTGGAGATGTGCTCTGATAATGAGGCAAGGAATCACAATCCGGAAGTTGGAAGTGACCGCGAGACTTGAAAAACATGCCTCTCTGCTTGTTGTCCTCTATGAGTGCCCAATCGTTGTAGCAGAAGAGCTGGCGGACTGCAATGCAGTCTTCGCGACACAGAGGAAGGCCCACTGGATATCCGTCCCTAAGCTCGCATTGGGGAAAAGCGTACGTGCACAGAAGTTTCTGAAAATGTACAAACATTTAAACATGAAATTTCATTGCTACAACGAGAGGAAATAACCTTGGTGATTTAGGGAATTGTGGAATCAATTATACTCTACTTTGATTCAATCTCCCTGATAACATTAATAGGCATTCAACGCAGGAATACATTTTTATATAATTAACGCAAAATTTGTCGGGTTGATTCCTCCTCGATTTTATGAATTTATTACCACAATTTTCTCCATATATAATACATAAGAATTGCAATCTTGAAATACTACTTCGCTGATGATTCGTTAATTATGGGGCTCTTAGTTTTAAGCTAAGTATAGAATAAGAGCATAGAATGTAAGTTTGAATAAAAATTTTTTTTTCTTTTACGTCCCGAGAGAAATCTTAGACCGATATTTATATAATTTAATGAATATGATATGTTCAAGGTAAAATTGCGTCGAGTATCCATAATCAAGAAATCAACCGAGCGTTTTTCACCAAAAATAGTTTGTTGTGATTAGTTTAGTTAGATTTTTTATATCCGTTATATAAGTTATCATGCTAATATTAAGTTATACATCGTTGCAGAATCAAAGAAATATTAAAAAATTACAGATAAAATCGCTAGTGAGCCTGATAGCGTATAATCCATTAAAATTATGACTTTTACATGCTCCTAAACTGCTATTACATATTATACACTATAACACACCTCGGTGTATTATTATATTAATTGTAAAAACCTTCCATTCAAGAGAACCAATTAATTCCAGAGGAAACGTCTTCTTAGAGAGTTTTTCCACGTTGCATTTATCACCTGAAGTGGGAATTTGTCAAGTGTTAGATAGACTCTGTCATCGTCATCCAGAGGGGAGGAAATACCAATCAATCATAAGAGGATCGATTTTTGGTGAATATCATTCGATAACAATGACGTCATTCCCTTCGTTACAGCCTTTTCGGCTCTCAAAGGTTATGACTGAGGAGTTACTTAACGAGCTTGTGCGGTAAAAATCGGTCCCCTTCAGAGAGAGCATCAACAACCCTAATTTTCCCTCAGGGATATCCCCTTTCCATCCCTTCAGTAAGCTTCTAGATTCCGAAGAGGGGTTCACAAATCATGGTTTGGGGAGCTTCTACTTCAAAACATTGAATGACGCTCGATGTATGGGTACCGAGCTGATATCTTGGGACAATACCTACGCAAACCACGCCTGAGATGATAAATGTATTTCTGATGGTCTTCCATGAAAGAAAAGTTACTGGAGAACTGATTGAAGAATGAGCTTTGAATTGCTACCCTTTTACGGAAGTAATTGATGTAATTTTGCATGCGATTCATTCATCGGGTTATGCAACGCGAATTTTTGTGCTCCTCATTCGGATTTCTGTTCTTGAATCGGAGAAAAAATATCTAGAGAAAATATGAATGGCATTCGGTATGGCAAATCTAGTAATATCGGAGGATTAATGAAAAAATAAATGAGTTGATACTAATAAAGCAGGAAGGGTATAATTTATATCCATTTCCTAGCTACTGATAGTTAGCAATAATATCTTTTTCGTACACTTTTATGCACTGCTGAAGTGGCCATGAAAATTTTTCAATTCCATCAAATTTGTTTACGAGCTCTTGCGTGTACTGAGCCCCATTTTTTAGTGTTTAAATAAATATTGTGGTCCATTATCCAAAAAAATCCTATTCCTACGAGATAGATAAAATAAATTAACCCTTAAATTTAATTTTCGTACCTCTGCAGCGCTTCGGCAAGGCTCCTTGAGGTTAACCACCATTTCATCCCATAGGCCAGCTGTTATCTGCTCGTTCAGCCATCCCCCGGGATTATCGTGAGATATGTTGAACCACACGAGACCAGTTCCGTTGAGATAATTCTTGCACACTTTCCCATTGTACGGTGCACAGTATCCGGGAGGAGGTAACAATGGCTTAATAACTGAAATGGACAGAAAAATCCATTAGATCTGAGTGCGAAAATTTCATGCCCCAGAGGGCGCTTTCTTACTCAACACAGTTCTTATTACGTGAACAAGAGAGACGAAAAAGTCGTTATAAATGATAAGCTTCATAGAAAGGCTTAAGCACTAGCAGACACGCAATGAAAGGTGTTCAGTTGGGTGATTAGGTTAGATTGGATAGATAGGGAAGGGTTTGAATAATTAATGAAGGTCAACTCCGATGTGACCAGAAGCACAAAACCATTTAACAGTATCACAATAACACCGGAACCTTGAGATTTGTTTACATCCAGGATATGGTGAGTTTTTGCACTTTTATTTACCATAGTGTTTTAGGTTATTTTCACCATTTATTGTGCTAAGTAAGAATTACGATATCTTTCAGAGCTATCACCTTTAGATACCTCTAAACAACATTACGTATAATACGAATTTTAATGAACTCGATGGTGATGATTTATTGTAATCTTGTCCAATAAAAATGGGATGAATAGCCTGTGGAAATTCGTAATTTCGCCTTATTTAAGTACATTTTAGTTTATATCGGATGATATTTATACTCAATAAAAATATGAATCACAGATGTATATTCCTTTCAAATTTAGAGTTTAAGTAACAGTAGTTGAAAGTTTATGGAAGTTATTTTCACACATTTAAGGTAATAATTCAAACCGATATTCATTAATTTTATAGATATCCAGTACGACATGAATCTATCATTCACTTTTCTAATGAGGTAACGTTAAGACTAAACAATATCTTTCAGTATTTTTGAAAAGTATTACGTTAATGCTACTTGATATTAGGTCTACATGGTTTAAAAAATTCTACTTGCACTGTTAATTTGATGGAATTTTTCAACAGATTATCATTCTAATAAAACTACAATTTCAATTAGTTTGTAATACAACGTGGTGAATCGAGCGTGATGACTAACATGAAAGTTTCACAATAGCTGCGATAAATTCATTAAACAATGTGGAGCGCAAGATTTGAGACGATGGCATAAAGAAGAATTCATTCCCTTTTGTCGTATTAAAATCATTCAAATGTAAACTTCAAAGATTGAATCCATCCATTCACGATCGAGACAATCTGACTGCTCCCCACACTCGCAATCGTCTTTCAAAAGTCCCGTCGACTGCGATTATTCGCAAAGGGAGGAAAGGAAAAGAATCACCATCCATTAAGGGATTTAGGCACAAAAAACAGTAAATAACCCTCGGATTGTGAAAATTCTTCGCTTACGGCGAACGCGCGTGCAATTGAGGGGAATCGAAACTCTCCACGACTACATCGATAGTTTGCGATTTTTCCCACTCGAGCACGATAAGCGCCTCAAAAAGTACGAGAATTAATGGGAAATAAAACAGTTTTCGAATCGGCGCTCCTTTATGCGTTACAAACGCCTGAGTCTGTGACGGTCCTGCCTCGAATTTTCTCTCAAAAACAATTGAGCGTCGAAATAATTGACGGATTTTTGACGCGACGTCCTCAGATGGCGCGCGGGTGGAAAAGACCGCGAATCCAACAATCCGCGTTTTCCCTCGCTTGCATTTTAACGAACGCTGCCGAGTATACTTGTGCAACGCGTTCTCGCTCCAGAATAAAGTGTCTGGCAGCCATTGCCATTCCCACTTCAACGAACATTCCTGGCCACGACGTCATGGGGATGAAGAAAGGGGAGGGTACGCCATGAGCAAAGCGCGAAGTGGTAGGTGAGTCACCGTGTGCAGGGGGGAGAGGCGTTCGTTAAAAAAGTTCCGACCTTGATCTTTGGCTTCACGGGGCTCTTCAAATGGTTAGAAGTGCCTAAGGGTTACCTCTTAACCCCACCGATAGCTGCTCTCCCCACGTCACTCACGCTGAACACACCGTATGAAGTCGTTTTCTTCATTCTCCGACGCGCGACCGTCTGTGAGAGGGATGTACTGTTTCATTCTATGCCTTCACTTCAGACGCCTTCCATCTTACGTCTTCGCGGTTTTCTTTTTCTCTTCCAGTTTATCGCATTTTTTCGATAACATTCGCTCTCCTAAACTCGCAAAATTTCGTGCATTTTTAGGGGAATGACGGTCGTGTTGCATGAAGCAGAAGCGAATGTCTGCGTCAAAAAATTTACTTCTCAATATGTAACCTTTGGATGGAAAAAAATCAGAGAATACTTCTGCCGTAAACACTCATCAACTGGATTTGAATGTAATAACTGAGATCCTGAGGTGATCTCCACCCTTTAGATTTCATCAGAGAGAGTCAAATATAATTCACAGTTAAGTAGTCGAAATTCATCAATTTGAATTTAATTGTAAAAATAAAGAAATCGGTAAAAAATAATTAAAGTAATATATTTAATAATGGGAAATCCTAAATTGGAACATAAATAAACCAGAAAAAGATTCCCTTATACATAATGGATAATCCTTAGAGAAACATTTCTTGCTAAATATCTCACGAAATATGGTACAGGGCGAGTGGAGATTACAGCATCCCTTTTCCAGCGTATGGGCTATGATCGAACGTATCTAATTCCAGAGCAATTTAAAGAACGATAAGATCTCTCCATTTTTTGCTTTCATTCATGACAAATATTTGTAGTAGATTCGCAATTAGTCAATAGCTTGACCAAACCAACGCATTCTGTGACAATAAAAAATTTTCCCTTACTATAGTCGGTCTTCTTCCCCGAGCATTCGATGAGTTTTGGTAGCCCCACTGAAATTACGTGCACACCTTTATATTGACAGATAAGACGGGACCTTTTGTTTAAGAGATGGAGGTGTTTCCTGTTTTCATTTTACGGAAGAATCTGTAAGAAAGGATTAAACGTTCTTCTCTCTTCGAATGAATGTCGCGCGTCTCACAGATTTCCACCTTCTCCGATCTTTTTTTCTCCCGTTTTCCAAACTCTTTCTCTGCTAAACCCTTACGGCTGTTCACCTTTCAACTATGGACCGACGTATTCCCCAGGGCTATTAAAAACCTTCGTGTTTGCTCATGCGACAAACGCGGCCTTATTCGCTGCGAAAGCCATTCAGATTCACAAAGGATTTTGGAGAAAAAATTTAATTTTTCCCCTCCCTCTCAGACCACTCCTCAAGGATGAGGTACATTGCGATATTCATTTCATTGTGCAAAAATCCGAGTGATTCGTTCGCAATGAGCAATCTGCTCTCGAATGGAAAGAGTGGGGGATTCCAAAAGCGTTTTTGTCGAACTTTTTCTTTTAGGGGAAAATAAGCTCACCAGTATAAATTATACGGATCTTGGAGATTTTTATTTCCCAATAAAGTGAATGGGATTGGCATTTAAACGTAAAACTCGTCGTATTGAAAGTTCGTAAGATTCATAATAATAAGAACGCAATTTAATTATATTTTTCAACAGGTTGTATTGAAGCTGAAGAAGAAGAACAAGTATCTTCTTTCCTACCAATTCATCTATTCCGTTTTTAACTCAGTCCATTTTTATACACATCTTTTAAAATATTCGATCGTAGATACAAAATAGTAGATGGCTTGGGTCGGTTGTGAAAAAGATTAACCTCGCCAATGTAAATTCAAATAATAGTAACTTGGAGATAAAATACCGTTTCACTTATTTATAATCACACGCTTTATTTGCAAACTTACTTACTAAGAAATAATTATAATTATATATTTGTATAATATTCCATAATTAGTCATTATAGAAACATCACTACTATATGTTACTTTTAATTTGTGCGAGCTTGTCCTTTCCCTTGTCTTTTTCAAAATATTTCTTTTGATCTTCGAAGCGAAGGGTTGAGATTCACTCTGGGGACCAGAGACAAGCCTTTATTGTTATTAATCCAATAATATATTCTTTAAAAAATCATTCAAAAGATAAATTGTGAATGTCTGTATAATAATCACAAAATTCAAATTAATTTATTAAATGCAACGCAATGTACTCCTTTCGTAAAACGTTTGTTTCGTCAATTTATCAGGGAATCTTCTAAATTAATTTTAGGTTCCAAATAGTATCGCATTGTTGTGCGGAGACCAACCAATTCTTTCGCAGAGCTCTAAAAATTAATTTTTAGCGAGCTCGCAACAAAGAAAGAAAAATTACATTGTGTTGAACGAGAACGAGTAATCCTAAAATTCGGTCTGAGAGCGTTGATTTATAAATGCGGTCCGAGGTGCACTTGACGTAGGAAATAAACAGTACATTAAATGCAAACGGGCATTATTCACTTTACGGGAAGAGACCGCGTGTTTTGGACTGCACGTTTAAATCCGGTAACGTGCTTTCAAAGTTTCGCTGACAACGAGACAGTAACGAATCCTACAGATAACAGCGCTCTACCTCGTGTTCGGAATTGTGGAATGTATTTTCTCCAACACGCAAAAACCATCTTCTGCAGACCTTTTCAGGTAGAATTAAAATAGCACATAGTTGAAAAGTGGAACGTTTCACTTCGCTCCGCTTTGAAGACAAAACTAATCGAAGAGTTTTGTTTTTGATGTGGTTAAAAGCGTATTCTCAGCATAGACAAATACAAAATTTAGTTTCCTTCCGTGTCACCAAAATTAATAATTGTGAGCCTTTATCCATAAAGGTGATTGATAGCGAAAATCATGTCAAAATCATTTACAATGAAAGAATTTATTTACAAAATTTGACTGAATACAAAAAGTGGTGCGAAATTTAAGTAATCATTAAATATAATGCATTGCATTCATTAATTTTGAAATTTAAAGAAACATTTTCATTATGAGCTCGAATACAACTCTAAAGTAGCTCTAAGTCAACTATCACATTTCATCGATTTAATCAGTAATATGTTTGAGAATAAACAGTTATATAGACACGAGAGAATGACGATGGATATATAAATGCACATTTAACTGGAAAAAATATAGTTGCTTTCACATTATATAATTTTCTTCATTCGTAATTTTTTAATCAAATCACAACTTTCAATCTAAAATCAAAAAAGGACGTCACTAATTCTTATCGATGCAATGTTTGAGGGGGTTTTCGTTAAAAAGTTACAGAAATTTAAATTGTGCTTGGAGTATTTTGTGAGACACGATCGCACAGCAAAAACATATACCCTTTTTTTCGTATTTGATAAATATGGTTTAAGATATTTGATTATTTTTTACAGTTAGTAGTTGCCGACTGACAGAATTTCTGGATAGAAAAGAATTCACGTATTAATTGTTAAATGGAAAATTAACGAAAGAGTGAATTTCTATTATTATTCGATAAGCTAATACATCGAAAGTACGCTATAAGAAGCGCAATATGTAGTACCTTCAAGAATAATCCGTTAAGCTTTCCGATATGGCAATTTACTCTCCTGGAAATTCGTTCAAATGTGAAATTTTACACATCTGAGACACTTTTCGGACTCAACTTCTAGAACGAGTTCTCTGGAGACAATCGGGACATGTACGTTGTCATCTCCAATCGGAGGTAAGTCTTTCCTGAAGTGGTACGTGACCCCTTGAACCGAAACGTTTCAGAATATTTATTTAGAAGTAAATCGCGCATGGATCTCTGGCAAACCTTTGCGTGTTTTATGCTGAAGATTCCTTAATTAGTCTGCAACGTTGGAAATAGGCCTCTGGGACGCATGTGTGACAAGAAAGAATCTTCAAAATATCATCTCGTCTCGCTGGCGAAATGTGATGTGTTGCCTGCAGAAATGTGAAGAGCAAATTCTGCGCCCGTTTAGATTATGCATAGAGTTTGGGGGGAAGCTGAGCTGAGCGTCGCTCTTTTTCCAATGAAGGATGCTTTACTCGCAGATTCCCTAAGGATTTTCATGAAAAATTAGAGTAACCCGCGAACAAAGCGTTGCATTCAC